>OZ010618.1:6646150-7896150 GCA_963932285.1 Caenorhabditis macrosperma
AAAAGCCGAACGTAAACATTGTCTAACGTTAGTCTGAGTCGTGGCCTCTCCCCAGAAGCAATGGACTTTCACTCCGATCTTCAAGCAATGAAGATCCAAATGACCGAAGAGGTCTCTGTTCTGGAAACTGGTGACGATTGCGTCCAAGTACTTGTTGAAGTGCAGTGCGTCTTGTAAGAGTCCTGATAACAATTGAAAGATATTTCCAACTCATATTCCATCGTTTTACCATTAGTTCTGAGGTAAATCGGGGTGATGCGATGTTCCCACTTTCGCATGTTGAATGGGATGAAAACGAAGTGAACTTCGGGATTCTCCGCTAATCTGAACAGACTCGTCACGTTTTGCCCCTTCCAGACCATTCCAGTGTAGTTGAGGTCCGTTTGAAAGATGATGTGCTAAAGTTTAGGTTAACTAGAAAAATTGGGTCCTTAGCCACTACCCCCTCGTCTTGGATGAGTTCTGTAAGAGCGACTTTGATACGAGGGTCATGTTGAACCACGATGAATGATTTCTTGTAAGTCTCCATGTTGTACGCACCGTCATGTGCGAAACACTCTGGTGGGATGATTTCTGTTGCTTGGTCTCTCATCTGAATCAGCTCAACTTGATGGTATGTGGGGATGTGTAGAGATGATCTCATCGGGTGGATAATACCATTCGAATCTTTGAACTATTGCACCGGTTTTCACCGCGTAAACCCCAAGAACGAGTACCTATGAGGTCACCAGATCATTTTCTCTCTTATCGCCAAAGTCATCATGGCATTGATTTCTCCTCTCTATCTAATCGGATCAAACCTCAAATCAAATCGCAACTCTGCGAGCTAACCACCCTTGTTTTTGTTTCCTTCCCACCCCACTAACAGCTGATTTCGCAATACGTCGTGACGGCGAGTAGACAAAAAGGTAAACACGAAAGGCCCGCCAGCCAGTCAGCATCACGAGAACTTTCACACGTAAACCACCTCGTTATCTAGAACGACTACGCCTTTATGAAAAACGCATTTCTCTTCTTGTCATTCTTGTCTATTTCTGCAGTGTTACCCGGATCGTCGGCTGACGTGGAAAGTGAAGACGAAATGGGCAAAAAGTCCGAGAAGAAAGCGCTTGTGGATTTTGAAGAAGAGTGGAGTAAGGTAAGCGCTTGTTCATTTTCCCGTTTTTTTTTAAGTTACACTGATTTAAAAAATGAAGAATTTTTTTTAAAACGCCAAAAACGTTCGGAAACATCAAAACTTATGTTTTCTTTTTTTTTTTAATTTTTGTTAATGAGCTCACCAATAGTCGAAGAAGTCTTTTAGATTTCCAACGGCAAGCTGGAAATCAAGTGGTACTACTTTCCAACTACTCAAAGCACCAAAATCAACATTGGCGACATTCAAAAAGTCACCGTCCAAAGCCAAGCAAACGGCTATGCCAAGAACTGGGGATCCGGCGATCTCATCTCTTGGTGGGCTTGCGACATGAAACGGTCAGTTCTCGTTTTAGCTCTCCACATTTCAAAATTCAACTATTAGTTTCAATAGTTTCAGGAATTTCCGCAGTAAGCCGGAGAACTTCTACAACGTCAAAATCGACAACGGCGACTACTTCAAGAAGGGCCTGACTGTTCACGAAATCAACGACTTCCTGAAAGCCCTCAGAGACAGTGGCTACTCACAACCCATCGTTTTCGATTGAATCGACTCTTTCTTGTAAATAAACGCATCTATGCAATAATCGAAACGTATCTATTCCGTCGACGCATCAAATTTCATGACGCAGTTAAGAGCGAAATATGACGTGGATCACGTCCGGTTCAGAACAGAGAATGGGCGATCTCGCTAGTGGCTTAGAATATTCTCGATGGTCTGTGGAAGTTCTCCTTTGTCATTTTTCTCCGACAGGTACGTTCAAAAATCAGTTTCTTTCTTTTAGTTGTAACATTCCTGTTGTTCAACGAAAACTTCCTAGAAATGGGATAAAATGCCACGACAATAAACAAAGGACGGTGTAAGGTGATAACGATAAGAGGGAGGAATTGATGACTGAAAGAAAGACAGTCGTTTGCAAAGAGAAAACCGCCGGTGAAATGGGAATAGGGTGTTCTGGAAATGGGTGTAAGAGTGAGTTGAACGATAGACTTAACACAAATGCAGGTGTTTTTTCTTACTGAGTAAAGCGCACTTGGGGAATCACTCAATACTATTCTTGATTGCTGAAAACCAGCTGAGAATTGCTTCTGGTTGCTAGGTTTCGCAGAAGTCAAAGTCTTCTTGATGTTCTAGCTTAAACAGGGTCGCTGGTAACTTTTCCAGCTGCGCTTCTCACAGTTACACTACTTCTAACAACTACAGGAGCACCCGCCATAATTCGGAACACCTTTCAAATTAGCATGGGATAGGTATCTTTCGCAATATCTATGGTGATTCTAGACTTATAACTCACTTTCATGTACTCTTGAAGAAACGACGAATACTTTCCAAGAATGCGGACACAGTGTGTATGCTACTTATCAGTCGCTTACCTCGAACAGAGTCCTCCACTTCAGAGAAACCGCAGTTCAAAGTACTTCCCGTACCTCCTTCCAACTGCATCATCCCATTTCTGCCTTCTCTCTAACTAGCTGATAACAATAACATCCGATACAGAATTCGACGACGCAATTCGAAATAATCCCTAATGTGTGATCACTTTGCAGCGGCGCTTCGTGCCGAAAACTACAGTTTGTGCACGGTAGAACGTTTGTCATCCATTGGGAAGTGAACAAAACACAAAATAGATGCTACGGAATTTAGCTGCTTTCTTCGAAAAATAGGGTTTAGCGTTGATAGTACACTAATGAACAGGAGGAACAGTGCCAGTACATCGACTGCTTGGTACTAGAGATGTTGGACTGTTCTAAAACACCTGACGTCCGGGGGCTAGACACTGACGTACTACCAGGAAATTCAGTAGGAGAATCTTAAAGTGGTGGCTCCAAGGGTTCCGTCAGTTCCCCCTTTCTCCAATGTTTTCTCCTTCTGTTCCGAAGTCCTAAAACAGTAGCTAACCAGCAGAACCTGGCGAAACAATGACCCTTCCCCCCCCCCTTTCCCCAATGGCAACGCAAAAAAGGACACAAAGTTCATGAAAGACACGAACGTTATCAGTGTGTTTCTGAACGAATAGAGCTTCCCACGATTGCATGTATCGCACGACGTAACCATGTTTCTATCACAAGCTCACAACACTCGCGAACAATAAGACAGCGGCACAAACGGAGTCTCGGGACAATAGAATGAATCAGCGTTGAGAGGGAAGAAGAAGGAATCTCAATGGAGAACATAATGGTATCAAATTGTACATCACATGAGAATCCACGTTCTAACGCAGATAGGCGTTATTGTAACTACAACAGCTCTTTCTTTCCCTCATGACGAGAAATTGTTCGGAGAGCTACGCAAATGAGAAAATGCAGAGGGAGAACCTTGCCGATGACGTGCAAGCGTCGCGTTGAACCCGATGTTCAAATGAAACAACTTGCCGAACTTTTTTTCATCTGGCCAAGTCTACGTAACCAAATTAAAGGGCGGCGAGATGCGTTTTCTCGACAGAATTTGAATTCGCTTGGCGGTTTTCTTTTCCGACTAAAGTTCTAGGTGAAACTAGAAGGAAGGAATATTCATGAAAGATGCTCCGATATGAGCATGAGGTTCTGTAGATTTTGTGGGTTTTTGTTAGAATATACGAAAAGTGAACTTGTGAGAGTTTGTTGTTCTAGTAGGTAAGTAGTTCTAAAATGTGTAATATAGCTTTAAGGTGGCATGCGTGACAGAATTCTGATAATCAGTTTCCGGAGGCTCGATGAAAAGAGAATGTGCCAAACGTGTAGCTCTCCAAGGACTACCTCCAAAAGAATCGATGTGCAAATGTGAGAGTCGTTTCGTTTCATTCGTTTTGTATCTGCTCGCTCCACCCCGGGCTGGGCCACTTCTCGTCGAACACAGAGTGCCAAGAGCTTGCCTTTTTTGAATGTGCTCCCGTCAGAGTGGCGCCAGCTTTCTCTCATAAATCTCCGACGCAGCGAGTGGTTAATGAGTACGCTTTTGTAATGCGCGAAACGAAAATGGAAGGAAGGGGCGAGAAGGGCTGAAGACGGATATTGCGAGGACCGGGAAATGAATCGGTTTTTTGACAGACAGAATGAGCCGAAGAACGCATAGAAGATGTCTCCTAGATCTAGGGAAATCGAGTGTATTAAAATTTAGGAATACTTTTGTCCAAAAACCCTTGGTCCCCAAACCGGTAGTTCCCCCATCCTTTGAATCATTTCTCGATATCAGCAAGCGAGTTTCATCCATGACTAACGGGTTCTCTTCTCTCCAACAACACGTGTTTGTTCCATAACTTTTACGACCCATCTGTTTGTGCCACTGGAAACTGAAATGTTATCAGTTTGGCGGTACTACTGAAAACGTCGTAAATGGCTTTTGTGAAAGCATCAAAGGGTTTTGCGTTTTAGTGGGATTTTAGTGCACATGAACATTCTTTTTTCCCACTTTTTTCAATATTGAAACAGTTCAGTGAGACCACTTGAGTTCAAGAGATCAAATTGGTGTATCTACTCAAATTTCGAGGGATACAAGATTCCCGTTGTTGTAGTTGGAATTGTTGGTGGAACATCACAGTTTTTGCGTTATCGCCGCTTTGCACCTGACGCCTGCCACTTCAGCGACATATCGGAGCCATCCGTCTTACCTCCTTTCGTGCAAACCGATAATTGCATTAAGCAAAACTGGCTCCTATCTCTTCTCCGATAAGACTACTACAGTCGCGAAAAGATGCGTATTGTCTTGATGCACTCAAATTTTGCAAAATGAACTTTCCCAACTCCGCCAGGCGGCACAACTTTGCACGTAGAAGGAGGTTGTGTGCACTTCTACGTTCACAAGTTGTGCCAACTTGCAGGTGAAGAGTTTTTAGGAATACCAGAGAAGGGGACAGTGGAGGAATGAAGAGAAGGGAAACGTAGGGTTCTGAGCATTCAATGTGTCGATTTCACAGCCTTATGCGTCCTTTTATGTGATGCGACCTGGAACCACCGCCCGGCACGGCCAGCTTCACATTGAAATTGCGCTTTTGTGTGGAAAACGTCAACATTGGGGCTCTCAACGCTTTTTGTGAAACGATGAGAATTTGAACATCGAGTTTGCAATGTGAGAACCCTCCGCTCCAAGGCTTGAATGAAATCACGACATCTGGGGGTCATGAAATTCGATCCGCAGACCAGCTGACACCGCATAATTATCATTGTCGACGCGGGAATTGGTGGGAGGGGAAGATCAGATTCACAGGAGGGTACCGCTGTGTTTTGCCTCAAACTTCTTCCAGAACAGCCTGCACTTGCTATAATGCAAAGTGCTCGTCGGCCTCAAAGAGAGTGCTGTCAATAAACAGACAACCCTACAATCAGCCACCCGCCGGCTTCTCGAGAATGGATTATACCCCCGACATCATTTGAAAGGCCACTCTCGTTTCCCATCGCCTCGAATCCTGCAGAAAACCCATCAGAACTCCCATTCCCATCCCCCTTCTATCCTCCATCCCCATTTTCCCTCCCCCATCTCTTCACCCACTCCATCCGCCGTCCGGGTGTCTCAGGCCAATGTCATTCCGTTTTTTGCTTCGCCAGCCCGCCGCCGTAAAAACTTCCAGCTCCTTCCGAATGGCAACCAACCACATGATCGGCGTCAACACTTTTTTTGGAACGTTGACGGCATGTCCGTCAATACAATAATTACTGATTATTATAGGTTTCCCCGAGTCAAGATATCTAACCGAACACATAAAAAGTTGTCTGTCTGGGTTTCGAAAAGGCCGCCAGCGCGGTCGCGGTAGTTGCAACGTCACATCATATCACCGATTTTCTGTCTGCGAATCTTCTCCGCAATCGGGCGGCTCCCTTTTCTTCTTTATCACAGTCTTCCCGGGCTCCTAACAATTTGGCGATTGCCCCCCGTCTTTCCTTCCAACCCCCTTCCCTCTCAACGCATGAAAACTAGAGATCAAATGGGAGGGAAACTGTATAAGAGGCGGGAGCCGGTGTGCTCACGCCCCGCCCCTTTGATACAATTATAAGCCAACCGTGCCCGGCTGTTTTCCAGAGATATCACCGTTTTCTCTCCCCTCTTCCTCTATTTTTTCAATCGGATTAGTTTGGCGGCATCTTTTTGTGCTTTTTCAGTGCATCCTTATCGCGAAAAAACTGTGCCGCGTTTTTCAGAGAAACGACGACCATGACCGCTGCGCTCGGCGTCGTAATGTTGCTCTTCGCGGGGATTCAATGCCAGGACATGTTCAACCACCACTTCGGACGCGGAATAGAGCAACGGATGTTGGAATTCAACGAGATGAACAAGGGATTCGGAGAGGCCTCGAGACTGTTCCATTCCATCCAGGTAGTGTACTCGCCTTTCTCGTCCTCCCCAGTAATCTTCTTGTTGTAGTATTCTGCAAAATTTTTACCGCATAGTGATCAGGGGCGGTCAAACTGTCCGGTAGTAAAAGAGAAGTCTGATAAACTGATAAGAGCAGCGAAACGTGTAGAAGGAGGTCGCCTGAAAGTAGCAAACAGTTTGAACGTCAACAAAGTTGTTTACACAGGAGAATGGGGCAAGACAGTGTAGTACTCGTCCAACGAACTTTCGCGATAACATACGGTATTGTTTGCAGTCTGGTGGCAGCAGAGGTTCACATAACGCTCATGACAACGGCAGAGAACGTTTCCGCCATCAGAACCACGCCAAGAAAACGTTTGCGGATGAATACGAGAACATGGCGGTTTTCAAAGGAGAGGTCTCTTGTTACACTCTCCTCGGGAGCTTTGAGTTTACGGATTATCAAGCGATATTGGCAAACGAGGACTTTGTCGTGAAGAGCATCGAAGTAATTGATGACGATAGTGAGTGGAAGGGCATGTTTCGTCCAACTTGGTGTTTGTTTCAGAGGGCAGCCACTTCCCATACGTCCAACACGCCAACGACTTCATCGCCTACGACCCATACCCGGAGTACAACGGCGAGTCGAAGTTCGTGAGAGTCGTCATCAAGCACAAAGGATGCGTGAACGTGAGCCCGGGATGCATCGCAGTGACGACCTTCATGGCCTCCTACAAACCGGACGACCAATTCTACATGGGCTTCACCCGCATCAACCTCAACTCTCGAGCCTTCGAACAAGAGTGCTCGATATTTAGAAGGATCTTCAACTTCTGGCCGTTCAACTAGCAACTCTTCCTCCCACTCAGACTCGTCTTCGCACCTCTAGTTGTCATGTCTTCTCGTATTAGAAGCCCAAAAATCTGCCTTGTCGTCATTTACCCCCCCCCCTTTCCCTTTTTTTTCCATTTACATGTAGTTCGATGATTATTGGATATGATGAAAGAAGTTAATCCGCTTTAAGAACTGTACGAAATTGAGCACAAAAGTTAGGATTCGGCGACACTTCATAGCAAACCGGAACATTCCTGATAGGAGGATGTGCCGAGTCGAGGCACACAACGCATTAGATCTATGAACTGCCACAGAACATTCTCGACGTGTTGTTGAGAGAGAAAGCGCCAATGGGAAGTTTTTGAAAGGGTTCAAACCTCATGGTTGTGCAGCATTGCACAACGATCAACGGCGAGACCAATCATCCGATGAGGCACGAGATGATTGTATTTTTGGTTGTGCAGAACGGAATCCTGCACTACAAACATTGCTTGTGACGTTTTACAACTCCTTGTTGATATTGTGTCTATAGTTATTGGTGGTCATGTCAAAATACAAAACTCATGTTTCAGAAGGGGTTTCTAACGTCTGGCGTTTTGAAAATTAGTGTGTAATGGGTATCAATTAGGAAAACTAGTGCTTTTCACGACATTTCTCTAATTTGTAACATTTCAGAGAGCAGTGAATTCGAGACATTGATTCTAGGGGCTCAGATTTGCCGGTTGGTCTTTGCCGCCATCGTTCCGGGGACTATCTCCTAATTTGTCCCAAACATCAAAGTTCCAAGAACCTGTTCCCGTAACCTTTGTTTTCACAGTCTCTTTCCTCTATCTATCTTTTATTTACAAAATAGCGTTTTCTCAATCTGATAAATCAATCACAACCTCTTACAAATCACATTAAACAAAGAAAAGACTGAAGGAGCAAAGATGAACTTTAGAAAAGTCCGTCGATGATTTCAGAGATTGGATCGATAGTGATATCGTAGAAGCACGGACGGGTGTTGAGTCCCGGCATGGTGGTCATCTCGCCGACGAGTGGGTAGATGAATCCGGCGCCGACGGATGCGCGCACGTCGCGGATTGGGAGGGTGAATCCTGAAAAATGTGAATTTGCCATGGGAAACATAACAAGTGATTGGCGGCCTACCAGTTGGAGCACCCTTCTTGGTTGGGTCCGAAGACAATGAAAGATGAGTTTTTGCCATGCAGATCGGCAGTTTTGAGAATCCCTGTTTGGTGTACCGCTCCAGTTTTTCCTTAGCTTCTGCGGACAGCTCGATTCCATCGGCGCCGTAGATTTCCTTGGCAATCGTGGCAATCTTGTCTTCCAGCGAGAGATCCAAGTCGTAGAGGAACTTGAATTCCTTCGTTGGTCCAGAAGTAGCAGTTACCAATGAGTTGGCGAGAGCGACAGCACCAGCGCCTCCTTGAGACCAGTGCTCCGAGACCACAGCGTCGAAGGCTCCGTAGGACTTGGCTTTGGAGCACACCAGTTCGAGCTCTTTGTCGGTGTCAGTGGCGAACTTGTTGACGCAAACGATTACTGGGATTCCGAACTTGTTCGCGTTCTCGATTTGCTTTCTCAAGTTGGAGTCGCATCCTCCTTCCACGAGTGGGAGGTTCTCATCGAGGTATTCGTGCTTCAGTGGAGCACCAGCCACGACCGATGGGCCTCCTCCGTGCATCTTGAGCGCGCGAACAGTGGCGACAAGAACGACGGCAGATGGCTGAAGTCCCGAGTAACGACACTTGATGTTGAAGAACTTCTCCATTCCGATGTCAGCTCCGAAACCGGCCTCAGTGATCACGAATCCGTCAGGGCCCGCCAACTTTAGGGCGACCTTATCGGCAAGGATACTGCTCTGTCCGTGAGCGATATTGGCGAACGGACCGGCATGCACGAAGACCGGAGTTCCCTCCAGAGTCTGCATCAGATTCGGGCGGACAGTGTCTCTCATGAGGACAGTCAGAGCATCAGTGACTCCGATGTCGTCAGCAGTCACTGGCTGTCCGTTCTTGTCAGATCCAATCACAATGCGAGCAATTCGCTTCTGCATATCTCCGAGGGAAGTGGTCAACGCCAGAATTGCCATAAGCTGAAACATTCCGAGGTTCAACTGATTCGAGTATTGTTCTCAAAACCCACCTCACTAGCAACAGTGATATCGAACTGAGTGGTGCGGGTGTGTCCCTTCTCATTTGGTCCGAGTCCAATCTCAATTTTTCTCAAGAATCTGTCATTCGTATCCATGACACGGTTCCAGGTAATCGTGGCAGCGTCAATGTCGAGTCTAGCGAACTTGGCTCTCTGCTCGGCATCCAACTGTTCGGCGTCAGTGACACGTGGAATTCCTAGGCGATCGAGGCGGCGGAGTTGGATTTCAGAGAGTGGACGGACACCTGAAGTTTCAATAAGCCTAAATTTCCAAATCTAAACGCACCTTGCTTGTTCTTGGGGGCAAGTCTGTTGAAGAGAGCCTCCGTGGTTTGGGTGGACTCGTGGAACATTCTAGCGTCAATTGCAGCAGCCAGAAGGTTGTTTGCAGCGGTGATTGCGTGAATATCTCCAGTCAGATGCAAGTTGAACTCCTCCATCGGGATAACCTGCGAGTATCCTCCTCCAGCAGCTCCTCCCTTGATTCCGAAAGTTGGTCCTTGAGATGGCTGACGGACGCAAGCAAAGACGTTCTTGTGCAAGTGGGCTCCGAGAGCTTGGACAAGTCCAATGGTAGTGGTGGACTTTCCCTCTCCAAGAGGCGTCGGGGTGATTCCAGCGACAACGACGTACTTTCCGTTTTTCACATCGTGAAGTCTCTCGAGGACGTCCAGAGAGACCTTTGCCTTTTTACGTCCGTAAAGGTCCAGTTCATCAGGATGGATTCCGATCTCCCCAGCGACCTTCTCAATATCCTTTGGTGGCTGAGCTCTCGAGATAGCAATGTCCGATGGGACAGGCGTCAACAGGGTTGGCTTCAAGTACTCAACGTTCCAGGTGCTCTGAAATTACCTCTTTCGTCATTTTGATTGGCAAATGTTATCTTTCAGTGTCTAGCATGTCTAGATTTACAATTACCATTGATATTTGTTTTGCGTTGAATGCTGCTAAACAACGCGATGAATTGGAGAAGAAGAGAAATATCGTGAGTGTCTAGTGCTATTCTTATCATGCAGTGTCAGGTTTTGCAAGAAGAAAAAGCGATAAAATGTCTACCCAACTTGGAGATCAATCAAGATCAATTTTAGGTTCCGAGAGGAATAGAAACTTTGGGGACCAACTTTGATTGCTATGGATACTTTGCTTCATTTGGCTTGTTTACGGCATCGACTCAAATGAGGAGAATAAAAAGAATATGCGAAACAGAAGTATTTAGAAAAAGCAACTCACCATGATTCAGAACTGGTAGAAAAGAACAACTCGCAACAACAAATGCGAATGATGCAAACAACGACGAGAATTGGCAGCTAAATACAAACACCTTGATAAGGAGACGGGCAGAGCGAATCGGCGAGAGATCGTGCGGATGGCGGCGACGCAGACGGAATGCGCGTGCGTGCCCAATAGTCGGTACACCTCATCGATCGACCTTCCCGATTTGTTCGTTGATGATGTCTCCGAGGCCCCACGTGTCTTATCGGAGACCACGGTCTTTCGACGAATCTCGCAATCGGTTTTTTCCACAGGTCAACACAGATAAGATGTTTATTTCAGGTTGTAATAAAAGATGGAGGGGGATGTATATTGAGGGCAACACAACCAGAACCACAACCACATAGATATACAACACAAATGAAAAAATAAATAGCACGGTGGAACATATGTAGTGAAAAGCGTGGAATGTCTCAGAACAGAACGGTGCTTACTCCTCGTCGTCCTCTCCCTGAAACGTTTTTCATGGAGAATTTTCCGATTTCTGATAGTTCTCTATGCTCAATTTCTCCAGGAAGTTGATAATAATCACGTTGAGTGTCACATTGTCACACAGAATATCAAACAAACACCACACTGTGCTAGGTCAGCAGGAAGATTGTTGATTGTGGTAGACGGACACCCACTTCAATCACAGGCTTCAGGGACCATTTCCCGACTCACCTTCTTTCCGAGACGTCTTCTCTTCGCCTGCTCGAACGTGTTTCGGATGAGCATCGCGACAGTCATTGGTCCGACGCCTCCTGGCACTGGAGTCAGGAATCCAGCGACTTCCTTCGCCGCTTCAGTGTCAACGTCGCCGTAGATTTTGCGAGAAGTCGGGTCCTCGCCGACGTTGATTCCGCAATCGATGACAAATGCTCCTGGCTTGATCCAATCGGCTGAAAGAATGCAAATACTCACGGAACGCAAAAATAAACGAACCTTTGACGAAATGCTTGCGGCCGATGGCTACAATGAGGATATCTGCGCGGAGGCACTTCTCCTTGAGGTTTGGAGTCTTCGAGTGGCAGATCGTCACAGTTCCGTGGTGCCAGAGGAAGAGCGCCGCCGCTGGCGATCCGACAATCTTGGAGCGTCCCAGAACAACTACTTCCTTTCCAGAGACGAAGTTGGCGTTGCCAGTGGCTTGCTGGACGAGGTAGAGGCATCCGAACGGAGTGCACGGGAAGATGGTGCGTTGGAGTTCTCCACGGGCCAGACGTCCAGCGTTGATGCGGGTGAGCCCGTCGACGTCTTTCAGAGGATCAATGAGGTCGATGACAGCGTCGGCGTCGATTTCATGCTTGCAATCAAGTGGGAGCTGAAAGCGAAAAGTTCTGTTTTTTGCATTACTTTTTGTACAGACCTGGATGATAATCCCATCAATGTCATTATCATGGTTCAATGCCATGATCTCGCGCTTCAGATCTCCCTGGGTGATGGTGTCCGGCAGTTTGATGAGCTTTCCATCGGCTCCGATCTCCTTGGCTTTCTTCAGCTTGGCATTGATGTAGACGTTGGAGTCTGAGCGGTTTCCAACCTGAAATCGTCGAATTTCGGTTCTTTGCTACAACCGATTTCGCAATTTTTTAATAATTTGTTTTCAAACAGTGAAAACAAGTGGAGTTTCTCTTATCAAATCACATACCTGTACGATGGCTAGCACTGCATGGAAGTTCGGGTGGTGCTCGCGGGTCTTTGCAATCTTCTCGCCGACATCTTGAAGAACCTTCTTCGAGTATTCGAGTCCACTGACGATCTCCGCGACCATTCTGAAACAGGAGGAGTAGGAGTGCACGAAACCTTGAAAAGTGCTAAACTATGTAGACAAGAAAGAGGGCAAGAGTACGAAGCGCTGGTGCTTTACTATTCATGAGAAGAGTCTACGCACATGTGCAGAGGCTGATTGGTCCATATTCACATTTCGGAAGAGGGGGAGTGAAAGAGACCAGAAAAAAACAAGCACGAGAAGGGACGAAGTTTGAATTGAATATGCATAGCGGTTTATCGAAACGCTTGTTATCTCCTTTCGAAGATCGCTATGATTTTATGTGTCGAGTGACTGACCAGTGTTTGTCGATGACACTCGCTCAGAAAGACATGTTCCTTCTGGCTGCAAGCTTCCGCGTTGAAACTGGCTTTTATGGCGGAAGATTCGCGAATTCAGGAACAAAATTTGACTAGGCAAATGAGGAAGGTAATGGCAACAAAGGAAAGGGGGACTACTGCCGCATTGCCTTGTATAAAAAATCGATGGTACAACAGTGCATTGGTGTGGTCCGTGTAGTGCGCGCGGCCGAATGCGGGGGGACGCAACGACGCCGTCTTATCTGGGCAACCAGATTCGGGTCGAGATAGGTCCACTTTCTGACAAAGATCGTTTTGTGTACCGCAGAACGGATTGCAACATTTCTGGTGATAACCCCTACGATAGAATAGTTACCTTGAAAACTTGGAAAGAGTCATCACTGCCAGTGACCAAACTGAGATCAAAAAGGCAAGGAGAACCGATCGATGAACTCTTCCCGTTATCGGGCTTGTTTTCGCACATGCTTCAGTTGATTAGGTATCTATCTGATAAAAACTAAAAATCCTCACACGTTAAATAGTCATTTTACATAAATTTATTATAAAACGGGCAAACAATGGGTGGACAATCACAAAACAGTCGGAAATTAATTTATATTTATATATTTTACCATCACAGCTTCTCGACGAAAGAATGACTGCATTTGGATATGTGGAGTTCTTGTTTCTATTATCGTACAATCTAGAAAAGTGTGTGGAAGGTTGGTGAGGGGAAATCGACGGCAAGTGTTTACAAAATCAGTTATCCTTCTTCTCATCTCCTCCTCCGCCGATGATCGACTCGAGGGACTCGGCTCCACGGACGAACGACTTTCTTCCGTTGTAATCAGCCTTCTCGGACTTGTCCTTGATGAGCCGTCCGACGGTCAGGTACTTGAACTTGAACTGCGTCTCCCACTCGTTGGCGGTCTCCTAGAATGAAATCATGTATAGACTACAGAGATTTCTGTGGTTTGTGTGGAAAGTACGCAAGTGCAGTGCAGTCTGGCAACAAAAGTGTTCCGCGTTACTGAACTGTTCAAGAGTTTGAGAATCGGAATCAGAACATGACTGGATGACGTGTGTTTAACAAATCACCTGACCAGAACCTTTTCTAGTCAAGTGTAGCTGGGAGATTCTCATGGAAATAGTTCTAGATCGTTTTGAACTGGTCATGCTGTTTGATGACCAATCGGAGTGGATCTTTGAAACACTGCTGTTTCTACCGGTTTTTTAAAGAAAACGTTTCTTGACCAACCTGCTCATCGGCGCTCAATCCGACGTGATCATCCCACTCCTCGGAGACGGCGTTCTGGTCCATGGTTCCGAGAGCGCGGGTGGCGTCGTGACCGGCAAGGGTTCCGTAGGCTTTTCCAGGGCCGTAGAAGCTCTTTCCGCGGGTGACGTCGTAGATCTAAATGTTAATTTCGTAACTTTGCCTCGTGGAGTCCGGAGAACTCACAGTTCCGTTAAGCCCGAAGAGAATGTGCTCGTTCTTGACCCCATCGTACTTGCGCAGCTCCTCAACGGTCATGTCGGTCATTGGAAGCGGTGCGAGCTGCGAAGGAAACCCAGTTATCCTACGTGTTTCGGTGCAAACGAAGTTACCTCTTTTGGTGGCGCAGGCAGCGGAGTCTCATTTCTGGTGAGCCAGTACAAGAAGAAGCCGAGAACGACGGCGAGGAAGACAGCGTCATAGACGGTGAACTCGAACCACGAGCTGATATCCATGTTGATTCACTGAAAAAAAGAGTGAATGGGAAGAACAGATGATAGACTTTGATAGATCAAACCGCGAAACAGATGGTAGGGGGGTACAAACGATTAAAAGGACAAAATTATTCAAAGTAGGCTCGGATTGGTTGGGTGATCGCCGTCGCCGGCCGACCGCATCCTCCCACTAGCGGGATTTATTTTATAGTTCCCGATCCGAATCGAAATGCGGCAAAACTTAAGCGAAAAAAGATCGAAAGATCATACGTGATTTCGACGAGGGCACCACACGTTTTTCGAAATAGAAACGTGATGTATGTCGGGTGAAATTCATGTCGATTGGTAAGGTCGCTACTCGACGGAATTAGAACATATGACTTCTTTGAGAATAGTTTGATGACGTCGAAAAAAGTAAAGTGCACTTGTACCGCCGCAAAAAGTGTAGTTTGGATGGCAATGAAAAGAGTTGCGAAGTAGAAAATAGCCAAAACATACGCGACGCGGAGAACGAGAACATTGCTGAACAACTGCCGAGCGGCCAAGGCGACCTTGCCCTCGCCGCACCAAGAAATCAATGTGTCGTAAGATTCGGTGTACCGTTGTGTGTTGTGTGTATTGTTGTTTTGGCGGAGCCGGCAAAACGCGGTGGGAAAGTAAGACGGCAATGATGAAAACACGCGTGAAAAGAGAAAAACACGCATGGCAACGGTTCTTCGACCAGAAACGAAGACACATGGCCGTTGACCCGGCAGAATGTGCTGCCTGTGCGTTTTCTATCTGTTATCGCGTCTTATTTATATTTGCCGACCTCTCTCCCCCGTCGTCTCTCTGCGCAATGCGTAGTCTTTGTAGTAATCGTTTTTGTGTTCTTAATATGATACACAAGATTTACCCTTTATTACCAAAAGAAAAGAGGGAGCGGAACCCGATTGATAGTAACAGTGGGAGAGGAGGAAACACGAGGAGAAAAACTGGGAAGGGAAGTGATTTTAAGGAAAACTCGTGGGAAGGGAGGAGGAGAAGAAAATGTGGTTGGCAGCCGACCACAAACATAGTCATAAACCAAAAAATATGTAAATGCGTGGTTTGTAGGCTATAGCTGGGGCGTTTTAAAGCACACAGAAAAGTGACGTGTCCATTGCGAAAGATGTATATCTACTTGGGGGAAGGGGTACAATTTGATAAGAAGCACTCACATCGGATTAGCTACGCATTACGCGGATGAGGGATTAGGGATAAGATGAATGAGGCTAAATGTCATACATAATATGCACGATGGCTTCAGAAATGCGCTCGAAGGGAAAATACAGTTTTCATAAGAAGGGGGCAAAGAAAGGAGAACGGCTAGATGATCAAACACCACAAAAGAATCAAACGTAGGTAGTTGGCAATTAACAAGGCAGTGATTCGGTTAGCATTGACTCTCAATGGTCTCCTTTTTGCCCATAACTGAATGAGTCAAGATCTCATTTTCGAACCAGTTGGGGGTTTCGCCGATTGTGTAGAGAAGTTTTTCGTACGCCGGAAGCGAGGGATCATCATTGTGCAAGCGGCGACGGCGGAGTGTTCTGAAAGAAGTTAAACTTAAATCTGGCAACCAAAATTTAGAGCTACCGTTCCAGGAATCCATTGACAAAGTGTTGCACTCCAAAGTACTCGTATAGAATGGACGTGATGATTTGAACAACCGAGATTCCGAAGAAGAAGATACGGAACTTGTAATCAGGGATGTTCACAAACTCCATGAGGTTCATGATGAACGTGATATCGGTGAAAATGAAGACGAAGTTGATCTGCAATGTAAATTGTCTAAGTCAAGTTTTGGGAAGTGCTCCTACCAAGGAAATGATGAAAACCGTCGCACAGAGAAGACGATTAGTGAAAACTGATCGTCGGAACGGGTGGCCTCTTGAGTAGACGAAAGCGTATCCGAGATATGTGCAGCATGTGCTCATAAAAACAGCAGTGCCTATCATGGTCCGGTGGTTGTCCAGTTCCTCTGGGTTCGGGATGTACCATGGCTCTGCGCGGACGATAAGGAATGGGATAACCTGAACAATCAAAATTCAGTGGATTTCGTTCAAGTTTTCAGTGTTACCTGGAAGATGATGTTCCAGATGAGCTGTCCAAAAACGCTGAAGTAAAATCCGACGGTTCCCAAACGACCTGGAGGGGGCATCTGACTGAGTGCGTGCGCTGCAGCGGTTCTTCCAATTGTGCACGCTACTATTGTGATCAGAACGAAATCAATGTAGAGGAACTGAACATTTGCTTCTGTTCTAGATGAATATGAAACTATGAAACACAACAAACCTGCCCATCCGAGATATTCGTTCCCTCCCAGTAGAGTAACATGACAGACAAGAACTCTTGGACAGAGTAAGCCGCCATGTACTTGGATACACTGTACGAGGTGACCAAGGCGCATCTTCCTTCCTTGATGACTTCGGGGACACACCGGATGTCCGGAACGTTTGACGTGAAAGGAGCGGCGATTGAGGCCTCGGCTTGCGAGAGGGAGATTCCAGAGTCGGCGGTTTTGAGAGCGGCGCAATCGTTGGCACCGTCTCCGCACATCGAGACTTTCATGCCGATCTGAATAAAGGTAATTATCTATGAACAGCTGGATGGAACTACCGCTTGCAAGGCGATGATCATTTTGGCCTTCTGATCCGGGGCCATTCTTGCGTAGACGTCACACACCGCCGACAATTTGTCCATCAGCTCCGGATACTCACGAGACATGACTCCATACGTCGGGCCAGCGATTGCCAAGTGATACTTGGACTTTTGCAAGTGCAGCTTACTGTCGAACTCTCGGACCTCTGAGTTCACGTCAATATCGCTTTCCGAGCTGGATACGCTTTCAGTGATGAACAGTTTGGTTCTTCCGAGTGAATCCTTCTCATCCTTTGAGTGGGTGATGAGGAACGCTCTCTTCGTCGGTCTAATGATTCCGCATTCACGAGCGACACTCATCGCAGTCAGGAGATTGTCCCCAGTGACCATGACGCATCGGATGTTGGCAATTGAGAGCTCGTTGATAACACCGAGGGTGACGTCTTTAAGACGGTTTTCCATGACCACGAGTCCCAAGAATTCTAGCTCCGACTCCATCTGAACGTGATGGTTAACCTTTTGCAAAGCGGGAAGAGTTACTTACAACGTCTCTCGGCGACTTCAACGCTTTCGCGAAATTCATACGAACGGCTTTCGAGGCAATTGCAATCAGACGGAATCCGCGTTGAGCGTACTCATCGACTACGTCCTGTAAGAAGATGTTTTTGATGGAGATGAAATGATAACAGCACCATATAGTTTTCCGGGAGACTCTCTGGAAGGCAAAGCGACGCAATCATTTCGGGAGATCCTTTGGTGATCACCATCATTTCGTGAGCGCTGTGCTCCGACGGGGTGGAAAGAATGATGGACTGCCTTTGGAGGGCGGAACTGAAAGATATCCAGATTATTTGCATTTAAAATGAGTGACTAACTGGAACGGATGCTGCTTGATAACAGAGTACTCGTGATTCTCCGGATGATACGATGCTTGCTCGGGTGGCGGGCGGAGGACAGTCGGCTGCACGTTGTCAAAGTCTTGCGTCTCGTCGTCAGAATTCGTCGGCTCCTCAATAGTCCATCCGCTCTTCTCAACCAAGATCATCTCCAAGGGATCTCCATGGAGGGTTCCGTCGATTCTAGTGAGAGAATGACAACTGGCGGCAGCCATTACAATGTCAACGTTGGCGCCTTCGGCTGACAGCTTATCCATGTTGAATTCATCGAACTCGCATGTGAACTCTGGTTTGCCGTGTTCGTTCTTCTTGATTGCTTTCAAGCAGTTGAAGTCCAGTCCGTCTTCGGTTAGTGTTCCGGTTTTGTCGAAGCAGGCCTGAAAACAATGGTGTTCACGAATTAAGGACGGCAAGAGATATACCACGTTGATCATTCCACATGTGTTTATAGTGGACGGCGAAATGCAGAAGATTTTCTTTTTCTTCAATCTCTGGTTTGCATTCATAATTCCGACGGACATGGCCGCCGGCAAGGCAGGCGGAACGACGATTGTGATGATATCCAGGGAACGGACGAAAATATGCCAAAATGACTCCTTTCGGTACATCATCATTACGATAGTGTAAATAAAGCCGCATATGGCAATAGCACCAAGCACAAGAATAAACTGGACGACGTCTTTCTTAGTTTGAGCATCTGGCGGCTTCGGGTATAAAATGGATCGAACGAGGGTGCCTTTCAGAGTTGAGAATCCAGTTCGGAGAACTCTTCCCTGAAACAATCAGAACAGATTGAGCAGTGAGAAGATGTGATAGGTTACCATAACAGGTTGTCCTCTGTAGTTTCGTGTCTGAAGAACAGTCGTCCCAGAGAACAGAACGTGTCGGTTGTATTCGTCGGAGAGACGGACGTTGTTGTCACACTCATCGGCTTCTTTCAGTGATACCTTAGTGACCGGGACACTTTCTCCGGTGAGCATTGCTTCGTTGACAATAACGCTCCCATTCATCAAGAGGCAGTCACAAGGCATGACGAACGTGTTCGCCGGTAGCAGGATGATGTCTCCAGGGACGATCTAAAACAGATACTTTGAAAAGTCTCTTGGTTCAGTGATAATACCTCAGCAGCATCAACGGTCACATCTTTTCCGTCTCTTCTCAGAACAACATCATGAGTGCCTCCCACCATGGCTCTGATCCGTTTCTCTTGAGTATGAGTATCGTAGACGGATAATCCGGCACTTACGGAGGTGATGATAACAATCACGGATGCGTAGTATGCGTAATTATCCGCAAACCACAACGCCACCCTGAAAATTGTTATTACTATGGGAACAGAAGATGTTAATGACTCACGAGCAAACTTGGAACACGTAGAATGCTCCGAGAACTTCTTTGAATAGGATTTTGAGAAGAGGGGTGAGGCGGATGACAAGCGAGTTGTTCATATACACGCCTCTTTTAGCAACGACATCTTCCTCGTTCAATCCGCGAGTTTCATCGATGGCGTTTTTGTAAATGCAAAACGGAGCAGTCGAGTCTAACTGTGCGGGATTCAGCCACTGTTCTTCTTTCTCGTACCAGATGTACTTGATCTTTCTGTATCGGAAGAAGCGGATGGACTTCACTTTCTCCGGAATTCCCGATCTCTGAAACATTTCCAACTTGATCTACGAGAAAATGCACAAACACAATTGATACCGTTTGCCGGAGAAATCCTCTTTCGGAAGTGCTGATCGTCACTTCCTTTATTGTTTTCGTCTTGTGATTGTCAATCACAAGGACCTGCTCCGCTTCGATATGTGAAGTCGCTTCGTAACGGACGACTATCAAGATTCTCTTCATCCAGTAGGCCACGAGATTGAACAAGCCGAGAGTTATAAACGTGAGGGTCCAGAACACGATCTGAAAGGTAATTATGAGGATAAGCGTACTCTCAGCAGATTTATTATGAAAATTTAAACCCACCGTTCTAGGAACCGTTTTTTTATAAGCGTACAGTTCACATTTCTCGTCGTCTCCCACATCCAGTTCAGTTTGGTTGATCTTGCTCTTCTTCTCGGGATTGTCCTTCTCATGAGTCATCTCCGTCGGATCGTCGGTCGTGTGATACACTGAAACAATGGATTGAACATGAAAGTAAGATCAAATGTGTAGCAATTCAAAACATAAGTGGCTGGAAACTCACCACGATGAGCTGTATTCCTGTCAAGGAGTCGTTCCCTTTCGTTCGGCTGTAAGAAACCCAGGATTACACACATTTCTTATATTTCGATGAGATCAAACCGCTAAGAAATGCATTTCAACTCACCATTTTTTCATAAGGGATATACAAACGACTAGGATAATCAGACTAGTTAACTTTCAACGAGAAAGTAATAGAAGTTTTAGGCGTCAGACATGCACACGAAAGTGTAGCAATTGATAATAGAGCGCATTGATTAGCAGCTCAAACAAAGGCCAAACTGATAAGACACAGCCTAGGCTGGACTCTTCTCTGGTCGTTGTCAAGGCCAACTGCATGACTTTTCAGCTGTCGCCTCTTGAAATGCTAATTGGGAGAACTCAAAGAACGTTTAATGAGGGAGAAGTCCGACGTCACTCAGACTAATCCCTTTGCACTCGTCTGGTGGAAAAAGTTTTCTAGAAATAGAAAATAGAAATTGTTGGAAAATGGGAAAATGTGAAAAACGACGAAGTGGGAGGAATGTGATTGAAAAGACCACATTCTCTCGCAGAGAGTTCACATGAGAATCATTCGTCGCGTATTTTTTTTTGCACCTTTTTCAAACTGAAATCCGAGATGAACGGTTTCTGGTGACAAACACTAGTGTTATTCTGTTCGTTTTGCCTAGACAGGTGTCAAAGGTGCCAGAGTGTTGGGAACATATCTCATTCGGATAATACTCCATCGAGAATAAGAAACCACAAGGAAAATGGGAAAGTGAGGTGTTTTCCCTAACAAAATGGAATTCTACCGGTTTTCCTAAGAATTTCTCGAGGGAATCATAGTGTTCCTAAGCTAACAGATGAATCAGGTTATCACCACTGAAATCGCCAGAACTCACTTTTGGTACATTTCCCGATGGCGGTTTGCGATTTGCACGGCCCATGTTGAGGAAGGAAGACGATTCACCACGATATGAGGTGATATGTGTCTTCCAACTCGACGAAATAGTCTTTTATAGCGAAAATTTTGGGAAACTTCAGGCCAAATTCCCATAACGGTCAATGAGTATGCATTGTGTGCTGGCTGTTTTGGTGAACAGACAATGGGATACGATTTCTTGAACTATTGTTATGGAAAAGCAGTGGGAAACAAAAATGATGTTGATATATTGCATCATGAAGCGGATTGAATCCCAATTTTCAGGAAGACCATGGACTGGATTCCATTATGTTTTCAGATTTTTCAGAGCTTCTCGAAAATCAGAGCCTTGTCCTCAGCGCAATTTACACGAAAACAAGTATCTAGATAGTTGTCCATTTCCGATGTGGAGTTGTCAAACAAGTTTGACACCCGCCGGCCGCAGATAAGCTTCATGCACTATCCTTATCTAACTACTGTTTGCCGCCACTGCTCTCCGTCTCCACACCGCTCACTCCCTACATTCTACTCTCTGCTTTCTGCTCTTCAATCATTAAAATCTCTTACGTTCATCGAGTGCTATAAAATTGCAAAAAAGGCAATTTATGCGGGGTAAGATAATAAAGATAACCCCCGTTGGCATTCCTCACCTGTGAAACTTGGTCTTTCGTTGTCTTTTGGCGACGTTTTCATTCACTAATTTGGTCCCAGAAGTTTGCGATGTTTATCTTGAAAAATGGGAAAATAGAAGTGAGAGTAAAACACGAAAGTGAACAAGATCGAATTCAAAAAAGAGCGATAGAATGTTATTGGCAAAAACTACCTCATATGGGCAGTTAAGAGCAAAATACTCGGACGCTTAAAAAGTATTTAAAACGGACTGATTCCCTCTTGATGGGTTGGAGATGGTTTAAAGAGGGAAAAGGAGAGGGTGAGTGAGGGAAAAGTTGGTCACGGTGTGTGAAACATATCGGAAAAACGCCCGAAAAAGGACGACGCCGAAGCAGATGTACTCTCAACCGA
Organism: Caenorhabditis macrosperma; assembly: GCA_963932285.1. Classification (NCBI taxonomy): domain Eukaryota; kingdom Metazoa; phylum Nematoda; class Chromadorea; order Rhabditida; family Rhabditidae; genus Caenorhabditis; species Caenorhabditis macrosperma. The sequence continues at coordinate 6,668,202 of OZ010618.1, forward strand.
CGAAACTTATCAAAAAATGAGAAAATGATAACAAATGGACTGACTTCAAACCTCTCGTCTTGCGGCAAACCGAGACGCGTTTGCCTAGTGAATTCCGTTTTCGGAGCGGAGCCAAATGAAAAATGGGTTGATACAAAAAACGGTAATGATGTGATGAAAAACGCCCACGAATTAAAAAGATAGCGCGAACGAGACGGAATCAAATGCAAATTGGTGCCACTCGTGGGGTAGGCCGTCGGACACAATAACTGCGAAATGCGAAACATTGAATGCAGAGATCAGTGTCCACCCTCTTTCACTGCATTTCGCTTTTTTCCCGTTCTCCTCTTTGACACTATTTTTCTTTTCTTTCACCTCAAAAAGTACGCAGTAACGCAATCTTTGATGAGGGAGGAAAGATGGAAAGTTGACGATAACAAGCGGAAGTTTTCCCAGTGATTTGCTGTTAGGTTTCAAAACACAACCTAATCGGCGTGTATAGTGAGACCACGTTTCAAAGAGAGATAGATTGTTTCGTTTTTCGGCACACACACACACTCACCGCATGTTCGGACAAAATTGTTCGGTGCATGAGGGCAGAACAATATGTTATTGGTGCAGACAATGACTGTGGAGAGCGACGGTAAACACAGTGATAGGCACTTCGAAGTGTTTTTATTTGGATATGGTATCGCTAATGAAATATTCATGAAGCTGATTAAAACGGTGGTTTGGATAAGGGGAGGGGTTAATCAGTTATGGTTTTCTTAATGAGCAGGACTACACTGTTGTTCCCCAAAACAGACCAACTGACAGAAAAAAAAGGGTCAGGGCCGCAGGGACATCAAGGGAAAACTACTGTTTGAGGAGCTCTTTGATTCATGGGAACTCGTTGGCAAATAGATACAGTACTGACTGGTACTATTTTGGAAAGACCAAGTAATCACTAACAACGAGATGTAAGCAATTGACCAACAATGCGACGCGGCTTATCAATCTTTTTGATGATAAGTGAGATGTGACTTCAGATCAGATGCGGAAGTGATTCGCATATGTTGTTTCATCACGGGAGAAATCTTGTAATGTCTTGTAATTTTTCTAAATTCTTGCGAAAGTGTCTGATCATTTTCGATCATGGGCTAAATTTTGTTTGAACAGGGACTGACTGTGACTGACTAATTGCGAAGGGTTATTTTTCTGAAGGTGATCTTATTTTTGAGATTCTAGACAAGCACCCATGAGGTCATAGTGATTAGATTTCATTTTCACGGTCAAAGGGAGCCATATCACTTGTAAGGGAGGCAGGGTACCAAAGTTCGAAAGCATGGACAGATTGGACAACTCGAAAAGCCACCGTGATATTGTAAAAGACGATATATGCAAAAAGTCATTTAGAAAAATGGCACTGCAGCTATTTTCCGGCGCGGAATTCAAAAAGGGTTAAAATGGCTATCATATGCTTTAGTTGGTAGACGAGCTGTTACAAGTCTGTTACGAGTTATTAACCCTCACTGCACAACATCTTCCCGAGATTATTGCTGTTCGTAGTTCTATAGTTCCAGCAACACTCGTTCAATTTCAGGAAAGATGGTTGGCACCCTCTTGTGAGTCAGGCAATGCTGATACACATATTGTGCTCCTATAGGTCGAAAGGGAAAGGCGCAAAAAACGCCGATAGGATTGAGAGCGATTTTGCCGTCGAACGGTGTTATTGGAAACAGAATTGGCCTACGAAAAAGAGTGGAAAATGAAAACAAACAACTGAGAAAATCAGATGAGTCACGGGAGGAAATGGGCGGCATATTGTCTAGGTCATACTCACAAGAAAGATTGTGTATCAACTGAGGAAGATAATCTTTTTCGTCTCTCCGTGACAGTATACGTTATCCGGAGAAGAAGTTTTGCTTTCTAAGCGTCAAAAAAACAACAAAAAATGACGGGCACATCTTTCGGATACCATGTGACTGCAGATAACTTAAACTCTTCAAATGAAAGTAACGTATCGTAAACTCAAAAAAAGATATCGAGATTGCGACAGCAACGGCAAAAAAGAAATACGCAAACATTGCTACTGCTTCTAACTGCAGAACGTTTTTGGTTAGTCACACCTGCAGTGAGTGTGAACATGGGCCATAAGAGTGTTAAGACTAGGCCACGGTCGCAATTGTTTCCGTAGAGCGCGTTTCGGTTGAAACTGCTGTAGCAGCAATGTTTCGTTCGGCATTTCGAAACGGGAGGACAGCGAAAATGAAATGGTGTGTCATGCTTATTTTTTTCATAGTGAAAGGTGTCTATTTAGACGAGACCAAAAGTCGCGGCCCGCGGCGTCTCACAACGAATGCGACTACGGTAACACTCGTTTCAGCTGTGTAGCTCTCTCTCTTTTTCGAAATCCAGCGGAATACTTCGTCTGGATTTTCATGAAGTAACTGATGAAAGAGGCGTATCTTTTGGAATTTTATAGAGGGTTCCGTGGTGAACATAAGAACCGAAATGGGATCGAATGAGTGCGCGTCTTGTTCTCGAATGGAAACAGATGCAAAGCACATGCTAACCGACTGACCCATGCTTCAATTGGTGAGCGAGAGACGGAAGAGATTGTTAGTGATGGTAGACACATCTGGTACGCTCCGTCGTGTCACCCAAGGAAAAACGACTGTGGTCTATGGAATGTTAGGCTCTACACGGTCGCAGTTCAAATGGAAATGGGCTTACAAGGGAAGTGTGGGAAGTGCCCGTTGAATTTTGAAACGGGACCTATGCCGTCCGATAAAGTTCTATGACGATAGATAAGATAGGTCCCGTTTCGAAATCCCACGGGCACTTCCCGTGTCAGAATTAGGTTGTTGATGCAGTAAATTGAAAGAAAAACGGTGGAAGTCACATGGCGCGTAGAATGCACAAGTTATCAGCAAATACCCGTATCTAGTCTAGGCTACAAGTTATGGCATTTGACAAATCCCGCGTCGGCATTGAAGAGATTACTTCTTTGAGGACAAATGTGGCTGGGTGGTTTTTCTCGTTTACTCACAAAAAAACTAGTTCTCCAAGAAGGGTGAGATTTTCTTTGAATTTCGACAAGGGGTACTTTCGGCTGTGAGAGAGAAGCCGAAAGAACCCCCTGTCAAAGTTTGAAGAAAACCTCAAACTTCGTGTTTGTTGGTTTAAATCGTATTTTTCATAACATCGGTCGGAAACAAGCCACTGAGAAAGGCGAAAAGAATGGCGATAGGATTGAAAACGTTTTTGATGTCTATTGAATTGAATGGTTTCAACAGAAACATTGTGAGCGATAAACACTGAGAAAGGCGGTGACTCACCGAGTGACAATTGCAAGATTGGGACATTTGATGGACTACCTCAGGACTATCAAAACTATCACTAAGACTGATTGAAAGTGATTGCAGACTCAGCAAGATGGACATGTGCAATACGGACGATCAAACAGACTACAGCTGCTTCTAGGAATGCGCCCAGTTAGTTCCATCTGCAATGATGGCTGGGGTGTCAAGGCGTGGAAGTTTTTTGCCCAATAGAGCGCTCTTTAGAAAGAAATCACGGAAAAGGCAATGTAATACATTTGGAGAGCAAAATGAAGACTCGTCAGCACACGCGAATTGTGTGTAGGACATTACAGTGTGTCATTGTAATTTTTGTGCCCACATGGTCATCGCTTTTACACTAAGCGCCAGCACAACTAGATTACTATCTTAACCATACATTGGAGAAATTGGGGGGGGGGTACCAAGTTGGCAGATACTACCAAAACATAAGGCCCAATGACTACCTCGGGAAGCAATACAAACACCAAACCGCAATAATTACCGAAAATGTGTGGTTTTCCTACTGCTAGGGGTCCGCACAATATTAAGTAAGGTTACCAAACAGCTCATCCAGCTTTCAGAATAATGGATGGCACCTTTTCTTCGAATACTCAACGAGTGATACTGTTTGAAGGAAAACACAGTCATGAATCTGACTTGAAACTGTCGCACTCAAAAAATGGCATTAAGAATGGATTTTGTTATCAGTTTTTTTCAAATCGTGCTACTTAAAGCAACTGTGATTCATCAAAACATACTTTGCCGAAAAAAAATTGAATTGGGATCGAGACCGAATTTGTTGTTTTAGGAACCAAAAACTGTTTAGATGAAAGCAAACGTAGCAAAACTGAGGACGTCAGATGACTAACCCAATAGAAATTATGCAAAGATATCAGCGAGCCCCCGCCCCCGCCCTCTCCACTTTGTCTGGGTCACGGAAGGTCAACATTTTTAAGAAACGGATAGCCAAGAGGACGAAGAAATGTCTTTGTCTTCTACCATCTAGAAAAACCACCTATGTACCTTAAAAAGGAATCGTTAGATGCAGATTCAAAAAGAACAAAGGAAATATATTCCTAAAAGCCACATTGTACAGATCAGCAGGTAGCCGACTACTTGTGTTTCTACACGCGCAATCTGATCCGAAAGCGAAAACATTTGGGATGCCGTAAAAGGTGTTGCTATGCGGATCGTTGCTAAGAACTTCAATTTCTCTCTAAAACCTCAAAACGCGTACTGGAGAGAGTGAAACGATGATGCCATTGTTTCCCACATTTTCGGCATTTGATGCTCTTTTTTCGAACAGCATCTTCTCTCTTCCAATTAGTATGCAAATTAACTCCCTTTCAATGCCACTTTGTTTCGTTTAGTGTCGCTATCTCTCCCCTTTTGTTCCCTCGTTGCCTGCCGCTGCCCTGGCCTCTCCATGACACCTCTCACTGTCTGCGTCTCTCACTGTTGGCACTCTCTCATACACATGCACACCAGCACGACGGCGACCCTCGTCTCGTCTGTCGTCTCTTCTGTTGACTCACACTCTAGCAACGTTGACGTGTACCTCGTTGCCACAGCAGTACATTATTGGTCGTCTTATTCATTGATGGCCCAACACATTCTGTCGGTCGATAATCCACCGTCCCCTCTGCACATCTTCATTTTCTTTTTGCTCCTTTTTTGGTTCTTCTTGTTTCTTAACTCTCATTACTCCATTATAGTAGTAAATCAAAAAAGTGTTTTCAGTATGGACGAATACCGCTACGAGTTGAATTTCGATCACTTAGCCACCGGCGAAATCAGGGATGAACTGAAACAAGAAGTGGAGGATGACAAGAAGAAGGTTGTTGTGGAGGAGAAACTCGATCTCACCGAGCTGCTACCAATGGATTCTGTTGCCATCCAGAAGCATGTGTTGTCCGGAAAGACCACGGAGGATGTCCTTTGCAAACTGTTGATGATGAAATGCTTCCAACAGCACGCGGATCCCTTGTTTCTCCAGGCGAGTTTTTTACAAGTTCCGAATAGAATACTCCTTAGGAACTTCCCGTTTTCAACTGGATAAAATTGTGGGAGTCTAGAAAACCTGCAGAGAACTCAGACACATCATATATCAAGAATTTGACTCCCTTCTCTGATTTTCTGAGAAAAAAACCCCAGAGTTAGCGTATTTCGCAATACTCACTAATTTTCTATCTGGTCCTAATACACCTTTCCAGGATTCAGATATTCTCTTCAACATTACAATAATTCCAGATACTCGAGATCCACGGACTTATCCGATTCAAAGAGCACTTTCTGCTCAGAAAGCTGTTGGCTGAGTGTCACGTTCAACACGGAGAGACGTTTATCAACCGTCTCGTTCGGTATATTGCGGCGTTCTGCTACGAACAGAATAAGGATGTTGAAATGCAACTCTGGAAGCAACTTTTCTTCATTAAACCAGAAATCAACTGGCCAAAGGTCTTCGCGAGTCTGACAACGGACAATAATCATGAGAAGCACTTGGTTACAACGCTGATTATGTTGTTCCCTGAAAAAACTCCTCCGAATGCCGTAAGATACTATTGGAACCGTTCAACAATAATCATTCCTCCATTTCAGGCTCGCGCATTCGCTCTGATGGCCAAGTCGCCTGAGCTACCAAATTGCTTCCGCATATTTTGCACGACGTGCTTCAACAATATGAGCGCTGGTCTCCGACAGACTCTGAACAAGGACGACGTCGAGACAATGGTCGGCCGGTTCTTGCGCATGGTTTATGACGAATGCTTTCCTCTGACACCTCGCAACGATGATCTTCCGAAGAATGAAATCACTCAAGCTCAGTCCAAATTCACCACTGCGACGTTCTCAATTGTGGGCGAAGCATTGAATATCATTCGAACAGCGTAAGTATCGATCCTGGCGCTGAACACATGTATATGGTACTCATTTTCAGTGAGAAGAAGGCAGCGTATGAATTTCTCAAGAACCCTTCCATCGTCATGGACCGACCGTCGAATTTGTTCATTGAGTTCATTCTCCAGTTTGCCAAGCTGGGAATGTTCACTAGATTCGACAACAAGTTGATGGCTTGGAACTATTATTATGATGATCGCTGGTGTGGCTACGACCGTCAGGATCTGTTTGGCACGGAACCGTACGAACTGTCAGAAATGCACATCTACAAGGCCAGTTTCAAGTACGCTGGAAGGATCAGACAACACTCTCATCACCGGAACCTGATGCTGTTCGCCAGAGCAATCGACTGGATGCTCGACGATGATCAGCTCCAGGAGAGACTCATCGAGAAGTACGGAGACGAGGAGTTTGTCCAATACGGCGCAATTGCATTGTCGTTCGCTGGAATGTTCGAAAAGATGCAAAAGTTTTATCAGGCCACTAAAGATCGGGTGAAGACAAAGCACGCATACATGTCTCTTAACACGTGCTACCTCTACAGCCTTGCCAAAGTGAGTGATCCTATTTAGTTTCAAAATAATCCACTCTGATTTCAGCAAGGGATCGCTATTGAAGCAATCATCACGTGGTCACGTATTATGGACGATGCTATCTTTTGGGGATTCTCTGAATCCGTCGACTTTGATGAATTGGACTTCGAACTACCACAATACGTCAAGACAAAGTTCACTTCTCAGTTTGCCACTCGACTCCTCCGCAACTGTCTTTGGACTGCCGCACTGAAGGAAGGAAGTCATGGATGGGAGAAGTTCGGGTTGTTCATACTGTATTTGTGTGAAACTCTGGAGGACTCATTCTTGAACCACAACATGGTCCGTATTATGTTTCAGAAGGTGGATACTGAGGACGTGAGTTGTTTGAGAATATGCTCAGTGTATATCAAATGTCCGTTTACAGTTGATCTGCTTCTTCCAAATGGGGTTCGAGTACTGCACAACTCGTCCTGACACGTATAACTACATCATATCAACTGTCAATCGTCGCGACCCAAACCTCTTCCCTCTTCTTGAGTAAGTTTTCCAAAATCAAATCATCAGCAAAATATTTCATTTTCAGGAAGTGCCGCATATCCCTTCCAGGCCCTGACAAGCCGGTCAAAACACGTTTGGATGGCAAGCCTGAATACGTGACCATCCACGACAAGCTCAAGTGGGACGACCCGATCTTCATGAAATTCTCGCACGAACTGCCAATAGCGGTGTACGAGTGGCACCACTGCCCCGACACGCCGCCGGGTTCCCCACCGCCAGGTCCACCACCAAATTTGGACCTGATACCTCACTACTATCGTACCGAGACCGCCGAGGAAGCAGCGGAGGCGGAGGCCGCTTTCAAGTATCTTCTCAATAACAAGGGCGAAAGTCCAGACGAATTCTTCGCGAGAATGAGACGAGAGGAGGGCGGCGATGAGGAGCCACTTGCGGAGGAAAAGCATGAAGAAGAAGAAGGTCAGGAAAAGGAAGGTGGTGAAGAAGACCAGGAAGACGAAGAAAGTGAAGATGATGAGGATGAAGAGGAAGAGGAGGATGAGGATGAGGAGGATGCTCAGGACGCTCAAGACGAAAATCAGGACACCAATGAGAACCATCACAAGGACGAGGCCGAATTCAACTTTGACCTCGATTTCAACATTGATTACAAATTTGAATATGATCCCGACAACATTCTCGGAACAGCTGACAAATCTGCGAAATTCTTCCATAGCGATGATGAGTCGGATTCGGATTCCGAGTTTGAATTCATAACCGAAGAGGAAGCGGCACAAGATTACCTCGACAATCGTCCAGCTTTCGAACCTCTCCCACCGTGTGATCTGAGCAATATCAGCGCTGCTGAACGCAAGGATCGATTGAACAAGATCTTCGAACACGTGGAATTGAATCAAAAGTATAAGGAACAGTACGAGAAAGAGCAAGAGGAGAACATGGAAAAGATCAGGAAGAAATATGCGGTTATGGACGAGGATAAAGACGAGGACAAGGACGACGAGGGTCCGTATGTTCCGAAACCCTACGTGGCGAGCTATGGACCAATGGAAAGAGTGTCGATGAGTGAGCCGGATAGACACTATTCGAGTAATTTGTACAACATCGAGGAGGATGTGTACACTCCGGTTACTCCTGTCAAGAAGAAGTCTGCTGAGGAGAAGTCTCCTATGAAAGTTGGCATGCAATATGTTGCGGCTAAATATGAGCCCATCGATGTGACACAGATCCATCAGGAAGAGATGATCCAGCAAGAGATCCCTCAGCCAGTGACTTACCAGCCAGAGATCCACCAGCCAGAGATCCACCACCCAGAGATCAACCAACCGCAGGTGAATCAGACTAAGAATGCGTTCGACGACGAGGACGATGATGATGTGGTGGTGCCGCGGAGGAAGAAGAGACGTGTGGAGGAGGATTCGGACGCGGACACTGACGGCGAGAACGAGTACGATGAGCAACCGAAGCGGCAGCGGTACTCGGACGGTTCCACGTTCAAGTACTACTCGGAGGAACAGGAATCGCAGCCTTCGGAAGATCAGGACCCGAATGACGCCGAGTACGATCCGGAGACTCCAGAGTTTGATGGAGTCACTATCAAACAGGAGGTGATCGACGATTATGAGTGAAGGATGTAAATGGTTTCGTCTCGATCGTCTTCTTAATATTTATTCAAGTCATGAGTACTTTATTATTTAATTTATATTAATCTCTCAGTTCTTTCGGAGGTTGTTTGCTGTAAAAAACTTATTTGGTTTATTATTATTGGCCGGTGAGCCCTATTCGTCAGATGTAATATCCGTGACCCCCAACCAACTGTAACTACATATTTAAAGTAAGAATGAACGATGATCTTGTAATCCCATCCTGTTCTTGATGTTTAACGTTTCTCATGACATGTTCCGGTCAAAAAAAAGTCCAGTCAACGCGAGAAATCTTTACAAGATAATAATCTCGAGCTTCTTCTTAATGCTTTAACATGTCAGGAATGCAGATATTTTGCCAGCTTCTTTACTGCAAACGTTGGGCTCGGTGGATTCCGGATTTATGGTGTACTGCTGATTCGTTTGGATCGCTGTGACGAGTTTAAGAAACGAGCCAACGTTGAAGAACAAACGATTCGCTCCAAATGTTCCCCCCGTCGCAGTTGGAAGATTTTGAGGAAGACATTTCAAGCACTGTTGATACTATTAACAACTGAATTGGTCAATACACATCGAAATGGACTAACCATACCTTCAAACTCGAGTTTTTGACTGGGAATACGGCTGGTACACTGCTGACTTCTCTTAGTTTCACAAGACCATGCAAAACTATGACAATGCTAGTCGGCGGCAAAAGTGGCTGCGATCACGCCTTCTTGTCAAAACATAGCGAGGCGCGGAACCCGGGAATTGTCCGTACATAGAATTGCATTACACCCTTTGTTACGAAGCAGTCGTTGTCCTTGACTGACCGCTATATTGCAAACAAGCACTTGTAACAGATGCATCGGCGTGAATGTTTCAGAAGCTCTGACTTCCGTTACTTTCGGCTGCTACGTCGATCACTCATTGCTGCAATGGCATTCACTTAAGGACAAAAAAGACGAAGTGGGAATGAGAATCCTATGAAGATCAATGCAGGGTGTTCCATTGATCCGCTGTGATTCTCCGTTATTCAGTTTTTGTTATCGAGTGATTGCCACAGGCAGCAGATTGAGTGTTTGTGAGCGTATTCGGCGTTGATAACGTCCAAGTTCTTCAAGTTTTTGAAAATGATTCCTCAATGTAATTCCAATACGTGTACCCAACATTCATTTAGAAACAGCAAGCAATCACCACTAGAAGTACACCTTTCTGAAGCGGATGTAAAGAAGCCGTAGCGGAGGTCAAGGAACTTTATATCTTGGACGCGTAAAAGGAGCGTGCCTAAAACAAGAAAGACACCAATTCTGTCGACACTGGTTACCTCCTCGAATGCACAAGATGCGACAATACCACTGGTTCAACTGCTCACCTGCTCAGCTGCCTGGCAACCCCTCCCATCAATCAATGGGACCTCTGGAAGAACCCAGGGCTATCAGCTGACGCCCTGGGTCTCCTCCAGACATCATACTGATTATTTTTTCCACCACTCCGTGACCTGACCAGGACGAAGAATTTCAAAAAAGATCATGTTAGAACAGGAATTCAGACACTCATTTATTCATTTCCGAAAGAAAGAACATACATTAATTCAGTTCAGAGTTCCAGAAAGGATGCAACTAGCATCAGTTCAATTCCTTGTTCTGGCTTTACTTTGAATTTGTCCACATTGCCTTGTTTATCGGCGAATTCCTTGCGCCACTTCAGATACTGGCAGACGATTTGGAGAGAACTGGAAGTGATCAGGTGCAGATGGACAGTGTCGTAGTTAGATTGCTGGCCGGGGACGAGGAGCATGTTCTTGAGAACAGTCGACTGCTCCGCCAGCTCTCTCTTGATCACGAACTGGTGTTGGTCCGCACTGATTAGTCTGACGTAGTCGATTGGGAGACTCGGGATCTCCTCCACTTTGTCACTGGCGCCCAAGTCGGCAAGAGTTACAGTGCAAGACACCGTCTATCTCGGCCGCAATATGAATAATAAGACGCATAAGTACCCAAATGTTTTCAGTTCCCTTCGACAGTCGCTCTCCGTTCAAATACTCTTCGAAGAATCCATGCACTTCCATTCCAGGTTCTATGCTCCATTCACTCCCACATATTCCCAATTGTCTGCTGACTCCTCGTCCATTTCCGGTCTGATTGTAATCAGGTAAACAACTGTGGATACGAAATATTATGGACCCTATAATAGGAGATATTATGGACCCCTTCTCACCTTGTAAATTACACTTTTACGACTACTCGTTATCTTATCTCTCCCATTCCTTTTTCCCATCGTATCTTAATTAAGGGGGGGGGGGGGCAATAAAACAATTAATACGATGGCCCCAACTGCTACATCTCGTTCAGGCAAAGACCCCCCCCCCCTCGCTCTCCAAGTGCTACACCTCGTCAAGGCTCCGCCTCTTTTCCTCTGTCCTGGCAGATCCGTATATAAACCCCCTGCGAGCAGTCCTTCTCATTCAGAACTCGCTGTTCATTCGCTGCCCCTCGTCTAATACACCGGACGTCTACTCGAGTACTCGACGTTACTGTTATCTCTGTACCGTAATCCAGTCCTACATCATGCTTGGTTCTCACTCTCCTGCGCTCCCAGAAGTTCCCGCCGATGATGTTTCAAAATTTGTCCATTTTCCGAGACTGTAAGTTCGGCCTTATTTCAGTCCATTAGTTCAATCCATCCCGTTTCCAGATTTGACATTTCCCTCGACAACGTGTCACTATACACTCAGCTTCACAAGAATGTGTTTTATCCGATCGAATCTCTCTTCATCGTCGTCGATGAGTACTCTACTGAAATTAAGACAGTTAACCACCTCGAAGGTCATTGGATACTCAAGAACTCAGATGATATCGAATTTGGCGCTGCCACAGTGAAAACATCCGCCAATGGATTTAAATATGCTACAAGGTAAGCACAGTGTGTTAGTACTCAGTTATCAATTATCAATTATTTTCAGAATTGAGGAGTTCTTCACCATGCCGATTACAAAGATGTTCGCCGACTCGCACGTCCAACTACTCAATGAGCTGCTCAACTGCATCACCCACTTCATGCCGGACGTCAAGATCTACTTCCAGTACTTGAGTCTCTCAGCAACTGATTGCAAAACGGCCTGTCAACTGAAAGCACTCGATAACTGCAAATCAATCTCTATAAACCTGTGCGAGATGGGATCCGATCATCTGGAAGATCTCTTCGATTATATCCACCCTGATGCAGACATCAAAATTGACTGGGACTCGGCTGACTTTGAGAATGCGCCCATCTACGCGAAGTCGTTCAAGTCTGACAGTGATTCTTCATGGTTCACCGGACGCCATCTCACCACTCTTGAAGTTGAGACGTTGGAAGTGAGGTACACGACATGCACTGGAACCGACGTCGCCGAGTTCGTAAGATTGTGGTTGGATGGGAAGAAGAACAAAACGAAAGAGCTTTCGTTCAGTGTCTGTGATTACGACGATTACTTCGACACTTTGACTCTAAGAGACACCCCTATCCGACCGGAGTTCTATAAGCTGTAAGTTTTTCTAAGAATCGTTCAGTTTTTTTTCAATTCTCGATCTTTCAGGTCTAACGGCGATCTTCTCGACTGCTACGGAGGGCACGACTTCATTCGATGCGACGGGACAATCGCGACGCTGCTTCTGAGAGCACATGATAACGACGGAAATAAACGGAAGTGCTATTTCTTGGTGTGGCCGAAAAGCGTCGATCAATCATTTGCTTAAATATTTCTACATATTCTTTTTACTATTTGAATGCACTTCATGCAATATTTGATACCCTTCTCAAGGACCTCTCCTCAATTGTGATAATGCTTCAACTATTCAATAAAATTCTCAAAGAAAAACAAATTCTAGTTGTTTTATTCTAAAGATCTTCAGGTAGCTCTTCAATGTTCGAATAACACGTTCAAAGAACAAATGGTCACGGATCATGGATCTTCTAGATCATGTAGAACCCGATCTTCGTGTTGTTGTAATCCGAATAGGTCAACTCGCATTTCGGGCCGCCATATGGGAACTCGGGACGTTCCAGACGATCTTTTCTGAAAGCTCTCGAGTAGTTGCATTCCTGACTCCACCAGCCAAGCAGTTCGGAACGGAATTCTTCCTCCTCCTCCTCGCCGATTGCACCCAAGTTGTTAATCGGCTTCTCTTCCTCTGGTTGTCCTCCGACCATGCTCATCCTCATTGTGCATCTCCATCTCCTTATTGATAATCATAATTGTTTTGAAATCAGACATTTTTTGATTCTAGAATGAAAAAGGAATTTTTTCTATTCTAATTGCAAAATAGTTCGACGACAAGGACGATGATGATGTGGCCGTGCTCAGAAGAGACAGAAGGCGTTGGAAGGATGCAAAAACGGTCGATGAGGAATACCCAAAACCTCCAAAGCGGCGTTACGGGAAGTACGAGCACGTGCACTTTGAGGAACCACAGTCGATGGAACAGCAGGTGGACAATGCGCACAATCCGGAGTCGCTGGAGTTCGATGGAAAGACCATCGAACATGTACCGCTGTCTTCGGAATCCCAGCACCCGAAAGACAATGCGTACAATCCAGGGTCTCCGGAGTTCTTTGTAAAGACCATCGAGCATGTGCCGTTGTCTATCGATCACCAAGAACCACACTACGCTTACGATCCAGAGTCTCCGGAATCAAATGGAGTCGTCGCCCAATATCAGCCGCAATCTTCTAATGACCAAGACAAGGATAAGTACGATTCGGAAAGTCGGGAATTTGATGGTCTCGTCGTCAAAAAGGATGCGTGTACGGACGCGGACGATGAGAATGAGTTCGAAGATCAACCAAAGCGGCGATTCTGGGACGGTACAAAGTTCAAGTATTACTCGGAAGAACAATCTTCTGAGGACAAGGACTCGAATGAGACTGAATACGATCCGGAGACTATCAAGCGAAAGGTGATGGACGATTAAAAGCGAAAAATGTAATAGTTTTCGCATCGATTCTCTTCTAATTTTTATTCTAGACATTATTTATTGTGCTTGTTATATTAAATTGAGTTCGAAATTCTTTTCCATGTCTATAGTAATTTATGGGCCAACGAGCTGCTTATTGAACTAATTGAGTATTGTTTTTGTTTTAGAGGTCGTTTTAATATGTTATATATTCTAAAGTTCTTTTTATTATTGTAATCGAAAGCTAGCCGTTTAGAGTTATATATAAGTTAATTTTCTAATTGAAATTTTAAGTAAAAATATAACATAAATAATGATCTTGTGATCCCATATTGTTTTTGTTGTTTCATCTTTCACTTCTTCAGGTTAAGAAAAGAGCAGTTAGATGAACTTTTGATTTCCAGCAACGAGAACTCCCGTTGATTGAAATAACGGTGCAGAAGTCTACGGAAGCTTCGAAACATTTTCCAATGGAACCACTGAGCCGCAGGGCGGGAATTTGTTCGGGTTCCCATAAAATTAAACACTTTTCTCAATAGGTTAACGGTTTGGACGATGAGAATGTAGATTTTTTTTCGAAACGACGGGTGCTCTGCCTGCCACGTCACACATTCTTAAACTATCACTTTTATTGGCATATTCTGAAGAAATTTGAGAATGGAAACTAACATAGTTAATTCGAAATGAAATGAGAATACCAGAAATCACAAGGAATGGAGATAAATTTACATAGAAAAAAGCCAAAATGTGACCGGTAAGAAGATGGAAAGAAACATGAGTCTTCTGAAGCTTTTCAGCGATACCATTCCAACTTAGCTCTCTCGGGTTGCTTGTTCTTCCCCTCGGCTTTATCTTTCAAGTGCTCGAGGAACTCCTTGATTGGCAGAATCAGATCAAGAACCTTTTGCAAATTGAGGTTCAGAATCTGAAAGTTCAGCAGTGAGTCATTCAATTCCAAGGGCAATACGTACTTTCATCGACTCGGAAGTTCTTGCGTTGATGAAGTCAACGAACAGAAGCTCTTTTCCGCGTTCAGTACATTCGTGCAGAATGCGCTCAATCTCCGGCCATCCACCGATAATTGGGTGGTTTTTCTGAACGATTCGATGTAAATTTCTCAAACTTTCTATGTCATCACCATAGAATCAATGAAAAAAGCAGCAGATTGAAACTTCTCGAAGTGCTTGTTGAATTTATCCGTTTGTTTCTGAAAATTCACCCCGCATTCATTCACTGACTCACCCGAATGGCACTCACTTGGAATTTTTTGTATTCGCGAAGCGTTGTTTCATCGTTGAGCACATTTGGCACAGAAGATGTTCTTCTCAAGTTGTTCATCTCGTGAACGGACCAAGAACGGGGCAAGAACCTGAGAAAAATAGAATGAAAATCCGCGAATAAAAATGATGAATGAATGGCCGCTGCTGTTTCCCTTTATCTGTTCTCCCATCTGACTCACGACCATAACCTCGCGCCATTTCATCATCTCGTAGGCTGGAAAAACGGATTGACGCCAGTCGCGGAAAGTGTTGAGCGGGAGCTATCACATTGTATCTGGCCATCAATTGTGACGCTCTTGTGATAGTGATGCGCTTGAAATAGCTTATCAAAGTTCTAGAATCCGCCTTGTGATTGATCATACAGTTGAGAAGAAAAATTCCAATGGAGAACCATGGCTCTCTGATTCCCCGTGTTCTCTCAATTCTTCCAAGGAATGTGTTCAATCGAATCGAATCGTAATAGTAAAAAGTGCAGTCTAAAAATATAGCGTAAACTAGAAAAATTGGACACCATACGACGGCACGACAAGGCACCATTGTTCCCGTTTTCTGACGCCCTTTTCAGTGAGTTCATGAGTCAGCAAGACATGTTTCTCGTGCCGCACATTCGTTTCTGATTACTACGCCAAGGAGAAGCTGTGGAAGATGCCGAATCACTGTCAATGCTGTGCGTCGAGATATCAAACTCGTGTTGATACACAAGCACATCGGAATGCAAGGATTTACGGATCCGAGTGGCATCAGGAACGTATTCGTCCGTGTCCAGTGGTGGTTGAGAGAGAAGTCAGCTCCAGGGGTGCCAAACTTCGTTTCCAGGTAACCCTCACTCCCCTTATTCCTCACAACATCTACCTTCAGGTCATCCGTCCGTTGTGTTGTTTCGCCGACTGTCATGTGAGAGATCGAAGCATTCGATTAAAATCTCAAAGTCTTCCAGCAAATCCTCATGATTCTCACCTGCGCTGCCCTTCTCTATTCGATTGTAGCATTGGTTCTGACTTGCATCTACGCACCGAATCCATTCTTTATCTCCACTCTCGCATTCTCTGTGAGCACCGATCGCTTCTACTTCAGCTTCATCAGATTTCTAGATCCTTACAATGCTCGCAATTCTGAGCGCACTCCTCTCAGGAAGCCACAAACTTCTGAAAGTGGCCTTCATTCTCACTGTCATCCTCTGTTTCCTGGTCGCCATCGGAGCTGTCATCTGCGCGTTTTACCTCATCAAAAGTGAGTTTCAAGGTGTCACAGATTTCTGAATAACTCAGACACTTCCAGACTTCAATCTGAGCAAGACATGGGAGTGGAAGCTCTACCTGGTCAGTATGCTTACCATCCAAGTCATCATGATCTTTTGTAAGTGCCTCTTTGTCTCTATACCTGACGTGTTAGTTTTTGTACCTTGAATCCAGTCCCCATTCCATTCGCTCTTCCAATTTTCCAATTTCCCTCGGTACAAACAGAAACTGGTTCCCATTCAATTTCAGACGTTATCGCCCTCCTCTTCCTCGTTTGCCAACTCATCGCCTATAACCGCCGCGTTTGCGAAGAGGAACGTCGCGTCGAACCCATCGCCAGACACCGCAGATATTGATCGTCACTGAACTTGATTTTGCCCCGATCGCCTTCTAACCGTTGAGTGTAATGTTTGAAAAATGTCTTACCCGTCGTTAGTTATCATTCACTCTCCTCCCCTCTTTCTCTCCGTTACGTTGAAATGAATCAAGTCCTTCGGTTGATAAGACGACAATATAATCGGCTACAGCGTCTCTGATATCAGTTTGCAGCGAACTGTCTTCTATTACACTAGAACACTTTCTCCCCTTTCCCCCCACAAGTACTCGCAAAAACGAGGCGGTGGGAGGGGAGAAAGCCCCCCTTAAAAACCCGCGCTTTTCCCTGCACTAAGCTCTTCAAGATTTCGAAATAAGCGCGCTCATTTTTCTCTTCCTTTTCAAAAGAGAAGACGCGAGAAAAGCGAGCCCCTCGCTTCCCCTTCGCCCCCTCCTCTCCCCTTTTCCCCCTTCGCCCCCTTCCCCCCCCCCACATTCCCCGCGCGCGCGTATAGGCAAAGTGTCGTCAGAATGTGGCCATGAAATGGGGGGAGGGGGAAGTGGTGCAAACACCGTCACGCGAAATTGCATCCATTGCTGGCCGCAAAATTTTTGGGCATCGAGAACATTCGATGTTCTTTTTCGTGGCGGGAACCATCGGCCGCGACGACTGACTAATCGGTTTTTGGCCTGCGCCCAATCGTTTTTTTCCTTATTTTTTCTCCTATTTCTCCCCAAAACGTCCTCAATTTCGCTCCTTTTTCGGCGTTTTCCGGTGTTTTAGGCCTATTTTGCAGAGCGAACCACGTGTGGCATATGTTTGCGGATAATCCGTTTCGGCGTTTTCTTTGATCGCTACCTAAAATTCCTTATTATTTCCACACGGTCTAGGTTGAATCAGATAATAATACCCCTACGGGCCGTCCCACCACCTGCTTAAGAGTGCGCTGCGCGGCCGCAACGCGTTGTACGTGCAAACGTGTGCCCTCTCGGCAGGGCAATGCGAGTAGGTTGAACGCACAATTACACTAATACACTTCGATTTGGTGTGCGTGGCCTGCCAATTCGCCCACATTTCTTCTCTTTCTCCTCTTATCGCTGATTCGTTTCCGCCAAAAATCGTTTTCTCTCTTATAGAAGGCAATGTGGGAGAAACCGCAACCTGTACCTGAGCCGGGATTCAGCAACTATTGGGGCTGGGTTTCGCGCCAACCGGTGCCGGAAGAAATTTACCGGATGATGACAACCACACCCGGATTGCCCGATCTGACTTGGATGGTAGAGAATGTCGAAAGTGGGGACTGCAATTTTTTGTGCCGTTTTCTAATTTCAGCCAATTTGCAGAAACCTGTCGGGAGATGCTGCAAGCTCGTATCAGCTTCCTCAGGGAGCTGCTGGAAGGCTGGGAATTCTTGTTGAAGAACTTGAACCGAGAAATCGCTCTGGCTCTCTTCAACGAGTTCGTCGCCGGTTGCCGTACGCTCGCTGACTTTGAGATTCGTAACTTCTCGAAGAGAAACAAGTAAGCGACAGCAATTATCTGACACAGACGCGTCAATCGGAGCCAATTGCAGGGCTGGACCGCGTGAGAACTTTCCGAGCCATTTGAGTGGCAATCCTATGTGCATACATGCGCCAGTGGAACAACTGAATCGCTGGGGCCTCTTGCCGACGACGCCATTCATCTTCTCAAACCACTGCGAGGAATTCTTCACGGCCTTCGCCACGGAGATGTACTACGAGATGATGTTCGGAGATCCGGAAGCGTTCTGGAAGATTCTCAGAGAGAACTCCAAGTGAGTGTTTGTTCATATAGACATCTAAGTTTCCGTGGGAATTGCTGTCAGAACAGATGGAGAGAATCTGGAAAAACAATTAATACTTTCAGGAAGCAAAATCTGGTCCCGGGAATCCATCCGTTGCCGTACCACCCCGGAATGAACATCCCGAAGTACTACGAGAAGTTCCCAGGATACTCCACCTTCCGCAAACCGCCGTTCCCACTGTACCAGTCGCAGCCGCAGATGCAACCGCCGCAGTATGTCGCTCAGAAACAACAGCAACCCCCCAACCAGACGGTTTACTACCCGGTTCCGGCACCGCCACCACAGCCGCAGCCGCAACAACAGCAGTTCTTCCCAATGGGAATACCAATGGTCGGAGGAGTTCCGATGGCCGGAGGATTCCCAATGGCTGGAGGAGTGCCGATGCAACAAGGACCACCAATGCAGAACATGTACGGCGGACCCGGCTACCAACATCCGTATCAGCCGTTCGTGCCGCAGTACCGCAACCGTGGAAACAACTTCTACAGAGGAAGAGGAGGAAAGTATAATAACCCGCCGAGAGAACAGTACGCTCGCAATGGAGCTTCATCGTCCTCGTCGTCGTCGGTGGCCAGAGAGAACGTGACGAACAACCAGAAGGTGCTACAGCCAACTGAGACCATGGATGAGGCTTTCCCAGCATTGGTACCAACTGCTCCAGCCCCTGCCGCTGCATCTGCAACTCCAGCTGCACCGAAGGTCGAGATCGCTCCAGTGCTTCCATCTGCACCAGAGGCTCCGGCTGCTCCGGAAGTTGAGGATGACTCGGAGACGGCTCCAGAAGATGCTGCTCCAAAGGCTCCAGTTGACGACGAGGCTCCAGTTGACGACGAAGCTCCAGTTGACGCCGAGGCTCCAGTTGATCAGAAGGCTCCAGTTGACGAGAAGGCTGTCGAGAATGCTGCGGAGATCCCATCTGCACCAAAAGCTCAGGATATCGCGCAGACTGAAGGAGCCCCAGTGGCACCAAAGGAGACTCCAGCTGCAAAGGCTCTCGTGATCGACACTGCTGCTCAGAATACTCCGATTGTTCCACAGACTTCTCAAAAGACTGTGGCGGAGATTGTTCAGCAGAATCTTTCCGCTGGCGCTCCATCGCCGGCTGGCAAGCCTTATGCGGCAGTGGTCTCTCCAGCGACCGGAGGAATTGCACGCAAATCATCTGAGTCCACCAATAACGACACTGACTATCAGTCTTCGTCAAACACAACCGCGAAGAAGAGACAACCATCGGTTTCCTACGCTCAGATGCTCTACAGTTCTCCGAAAGGCGGACCTTCTTCCGTTTCTAGCCGCTCGTCTGGATCGTCATCGTCGGCTGCTGCTCCCAAGAAACCAGCCAACCCAAGTGACTGGCAGACTGTCAAGAACAAAAAGGCAGCGGAGCCAATAGTCGTCGCTCCGCCAATTCTTGAGAAGCCGGTGAAGATTCCTGCAAAACCAAAGCCGGCCGAGCCAGTCAAGGACGATTCTGAGGACGAGGCGTTGAAGTCGGATGATCCGGATCTCGAGAAGAAGCGCGATCGTCGTCGCCAGAAGAGACAGAAGATGAAGGAGGCTAACAAGCAGCAGAAGCTGAATGAGAAGGAGATGGCCAGACAAGAGTCATTGGCGAGAGTGGATGCCATGAACGCTGAGGCCCCACGTCAGCCGACTCCACCACCGGCGTTCGATCGCAACAATCTGGCGGCTCGTCGACGCAAGCGACAGGAGCTTCAAAGACGAACGGAGGTTGGAGACAACCGTCCGCCTACCATTCCGAACCCTCCGACGTCGGATCCTCCCGCGATCCCTATTCTACCTCTTCGTCAACTCAATGGAGGCGCGATTAGCGCTTCCATAGCAGCCGGGCAAACTGCGATGGCCGCATTGAACAGCCTCCCCGGACAGTTCCGCCGGCCCAGCCCATTTGCGATCATTGCGCCGAATGGATCGGCCACCATTCCTTTGTTCCTCCCTCCACAACCAGAAGGGGAAGAACAGGAGGGACTTCGAATTCAGGAGATTAACGATGATCAGGCCATTGCTGTTCCCACTCCCAAACTCGGTCGTAATGTGGTATACACGGAGAAGAAGACACAAATCGATGAAAATGCTACTATGATCGAACGCATTCTGATGTTCGACTCTCTAGAGAAACTTTCAATTGTAAGTTTGAAAGAGACTAAGAAACGATAAAATCATTGTTCTCTTTTCAGCTCGAAATGCCTGATAGCGATAGAACGACGATCGCCAAAGGGCTAGACGACATCAAGAAGATGTACGTTCGTGTTGAAAAAGCTGGACAACTGATCTGCTACAAAACCGGAAGTAGCAAAGTGACAGCAAAGGCCGAAGAGAAGCTGCTAGCGCTCACCATCAAGCTGCTGAGCAACCGCGTCGAGCTCAGCCAGCTTGACGAACAGACCATTGTAGAGATTTGCAAGAAGGTCGCCGAGATCTCTAAAGAGTTCAACTACACAAGTAAGACAATCAACAGGGAATGATCAGAAACAACACCATTTTGTTGCAGACTACCTGAGCGCTCTACTCGATTTCTCACAAAACCGCGCCAATGAGCTGCCAGATGGCACTACTCTCCGGAAGAACTACGAACAAACCGTGGTGCTCACCAAGGTCTTCTTGAAGCGCACCAAGACCATCTTCGAAAGAATCGAGAAGTACTACGACTTCGCGACTCTCGAAGATTAACTTCTAATGCACATTCTACCCTTCATTACTTTCATTACTATTAATCTACAGTAGTCTGATCTGAATCTGTAGTCAGGTTCCTTGCTTCAGGTAGCAACTACCTACCCCCAAAAAAATTTAAAAAATTTTCAAAAACACAAAAAAAGCATAAAATCACAAAACACTAAAAAAAAATATTTTGAAGCGACCGCATTACTTTCTCATTCACCTTTTCACTCTTGTAGGCCAGTGCACTGGAAATGCTTAGAACTTGCCGGAACACTGGGAATGACTGATTGCCAGGACCTCACGGTTATGCGAAATCAGGACAAAGTACAATGTTCCAAAAAAGGCGATTTCTTGCTGTGAAAGTGCACCGGCGTTCTTAGAATTCTATGTCCCGATTTCAACGTCCACTCGAATAGAAATTGTTTTCTATGGCCCCTAATTCATTGTTTAACATGTCATTTGTTCATCCCCGTATGCATCGATTTTGCAGCATAGTACCCTTTTCTGAGACGAAAGTCCAAAGCGAAATGGTTTGGAGTTCCATTGAAATTGACAAGGTTCTCCCGATTCATGGGAAGTTTCCAGTTTTTTCAGTGTTCTCCGATACCAAAGTAGCTTCCATTTCTCAGCGTATTGATGCCAATTCGAGTAGTACAATCCCCGTTCTTTTGACGTTTCGTTCTCATTACAGTATTTGTCCTTTTCTTCCTTTTCCAATGCTTTTCCTGTCGCGATAACGTCTGCTTCCCCAATTACCCCTGGAATCTCCTTTCTGATCATTTCTTTGAAACTCTTGCTGATTTTTAACACGATCCTCTGTTTTTCTTCCGAAGTCGAACGTATCAATTCCCCCGTCCCAACAACGTCCAGTTCTATTGATTTCAACTGCCCCACAGGAATTCCAACGTTTCACTCGATCCCTTTTCCCAAATTCTGTAATCGTCGCCGTAATTTCTCGTATTTTTCGTTCAATAAAAACCACAAAAATCCAAACATTCTTTAACAGCTTTCAGATTAAAATTGGAGCTTTTAATGCTCTAAACTTTCAGTAATAACTTCAAACTTCAGAATGATGATGTATGGAATCAAAAAGTGCAACTACGCAGCGAGTCGGAGATAATAACCAGTCTTCAGAAGATAACAAAAAGTGGTGTGATTTGAGTAGTGTGATGCAATGGAAAGTTGGAACGTTATCGTCTTATGATTCTACCCATAACACATTACAACCGTCTCAACAACTGTGTGGGTGTTGGGGGAGACTGAAAGGGTGTAATTGGAAAACGGAGGCGGCTGAAGCAGTTCAACCTATCATTAGGTTCAGACAATCCACCGTTGAAGATCGAAGATCATGTTTTGCGCTTTTCAAGAAACCAGC
The DNA here is from genome assembly GCA_963932285.1 of Caenorhabditis macrosperma. Lineage (NCBI taxonomy): Eukaryota > Metazoa > Nematoda > Chromadorea > Rhabditida > Rhabditidae > Caenorhabditis > Caenorhabditis macrosperma. The sequence goes on from OZ010618.1 coordinate 6,690,720, forward strand.
ATTATTTTCAATGAGGGATTCTGAATTTGGTCTTCATCGTTACAGGGCTCCATTGTTTGAGAATAACGACACATAGTATTTTCAAAATCAGTGAAAGTTCACTGTATCCTCGCTACGAAAACAAAGAAGTTATTCTGAAAATTGACATGCGCCTTTAGAGAAACTACGGTATAAAGTAACTCAAAACATGAAATCCACAGTAGTTTGTTCAAAAGCACGTTTCGATTTTCAAAAAAGTTTAATGTTCTCGTGGCGAGACCCGACTTCGCCTCATCCGCTGATTTTGATAATTCCACGACGTACCAATAAAGGACCCACGAGCTGTTGAAAACAGTATGCGCCTTTAAATCGATTATTTACCCATTATTCATATTCTCGACCCAAAAAACAACCGACTTGTCCTTAACAGCCGTTGCACATCTGCGCGGCTCGCAGAGAGAAAGGGGACGGGTCTATGTTGAAAAAGCAGCCGGTGTTCGGTGCAAGGCACGCGACTCAGCTCTATCACAGCCGGCCTTCTCTCTTCTCATTTCTCTTCTCATTTCGACTTATTAGTCGATCGAAGTCTCCCTTCGATATCGACCGCTACCCTTCCCGCGCGAAGTGTTTCTTTGTTTTCGAAACACGAGTATAGGTTGCTCTTTTACTCCCTTTTCCACCTTCCACGGGGCGATTTTTCAACTATCGAAACAAAGAGGATGACAAGAATAACGGTCTCCGCGAGCTGATGCATCCCCCCCCCCTCCGTTGCCTCCCGCCGAGCGCTCGCGGGGAGGGAAGAAGAAGCGGGCCGTCGGGGGAGGATGCGCGTGGCTAAATGGCTCCACCCACTCGGAGTTTGAGCATCTTGTCAGCTCATCTCACTCCGACCCATTTACCGATCCGTTCTCTCGTTCTCTCTTCCTCTCTCGCCGCTTTTGTTTCTTTTTTCTTCCACTCCGTCTCGATTACATCACCACATTTGCTCTACAGATGGTGGCTCGAAAGAAGGGAGAGCGTGTCGTCAGAAAGAACGAAGTGGAAAACGTGCAACAGAGAGCGTGTGCCAATCGTCGCGAACGCCAGAGGACCAAGGTTAGTGGCACTTTTCCATTCGTTTCTCCAGTGTTCATTTCTCCTCACTCATTTCGATCCAACTCTTGCTCTCCGGAATCCCATGTTAATCTCTAATTACTGACAGATGTTTCAACTGAAATTTACAACATTAGCTTCAACGTTCCGACATCATTCACCAGTTTTCTCCTTCTTTCTTCGTCGTCCTAGTTTCTCACTATCTCAGCTTCCTAGAAAAACATCTAATTTTTTGGGACCTGGGATCCGAAGAGATCTTATAGGATCCTCAAAGATTGCGAAACGTTGCCCACTCCTCTGCTCTCTGGTGCCTTTTTCAAAAACGAGACTTTCCCAAGTCGTAACTCATAGCATTCTGGCACCTCCGTCGCAATAACAACTTGTTTCACATCCGTTCTATGCGGCAGCATTTATTGTTATTCGGCGTGCGAACTTTATGGCTCATCATCTGGTTTCGGTGTTCCCTCCCTCTCCTCGCACATCCAGCCAGCTTTCGTTTATCGCTTACATTAAACTAGCCACGGAGCGCTTTTCTGAATACGGTCGATTCCGGCACCTTGCCGATGAAAGACGGAGGATTGGAAGGGGGAGGAGGAAGGGGTAATAAAAGAAAGTCCCCGCTGGTCCTTCGACATCTGGAGGCGATTTGGAGACACCGGGGGAGAAGGAGAGACGCCCAACTTATTTTCCGTCATTCTTGCGCCCCGATGGAGTCGCTGACTAAACAAAACGTTAGGAATAACAGCAATAACTGATCGGGTTCACATTACTTTTCGGAGGTGATCAAAAAGAAACACATGAATTGGTAGTTGAAGGGGAAAACGTGGACTAGACCACTGTCCAAGCCAAAAATGACGTTTTAGACACAATAATCCACCTAATTTCTTACTTTTCGGCTCAAGATATTCCACGGTTTACCGCATTCTCCTTGCTTTGTTGACATTATGGTCCGGGCCCGACGATTTCCTGCAAACCATAACAATGTCCTATCCTCCGGAAATAAACAATTGCTTAGTTAGGGTGCATTACCAAATGTTTATAACACTTTCGAAAAAAACCACTTAGCCATTAGACGTAACTTGATATCAATTGTTTATTATGACAGGAACTAAACGACGCCTTCACACTTCTTCGTAAGCTGATACCTTCGATGCCGTCGGACAAAATGAGCAAGATACACACACTGCGCATTGCAACCGACTACATCTCGTTTCTCGATGAGGTTTGCAACGGATAGTTTGGAAGGATTCGATAAGAAATGATTACTTTCAGATGCAGAAGAATGGCTGTAAGCTTTTCGGTCGTTCGATTTTCGACGACAAGAGTGGGTACAACCTGCAAACGGCGTTCAACGTCTGGAGAGGAAACAACGGCTACACACACACCAGCGGACCGCCGCCATTGCCGCCAATCCAATCAGGTCGGTGTCACCGCTAATTTGAGATTATTCGGAGATCCCTGCCTGTCATAAACCGTGCTCGTATTTCAGCGCACGTTGCTCCGCCGCCGCCTCCCGCGAACCTCCCGCCGCACTGCCTGATGCCGCAGCCGTGGTACCTCACTTGCCCCCCGAAAGGTTGGTGATTTTAAAAAGATTAAGGGGTGGGGTGGAATGCGGACTTTATAGTCAAGTCGTAAATGTCCACTCGGGCAAACTAGGTGATCCAATGATCTTTTTAGTGGGACGAATAAAAGTACAAAAGCCCATACGTCATACTTTTTTGCAGCCGAGTTCCACGACCTCACATCGGCTACGATCCCGAATCTCAACGCAAACATGGCCCAGAGCCACAATCAACTCACTCCGATCCATTGGCATTAATCACGTGGCAATCTCATAATTTATTCAAGAATTCATAACGCACTTATCTTCTAGTGCCTTTTTTCTCACTGGACAATTGTAAAGAAATCAAGTATCATCATGCTCACCTCTAAATTTTAACCTGAACACTCAAAAGCAAAGTTTTCTTTACTAACACGTTTATTTCAAATAAAGTACAATGTGACCATTCTATAATACAAACAAGTGAGATTCTCGAAGTTGCTTCTTATCCATCGACTCCGTGCTCATTTGACCACCAATCCGTGCAAAGAGGATCCAATGGCGACTTGACACTCGCATGCCGTCGTCGTTTCGATCGACTCTTTCACCCAGTCGTCGCCGATTTTTCGCATCACATTGATCGCTCGCATTATTGGCTTGCACTCGCCGAATCCTGGAAGACGGGCAGAAAAAAATTGGTGGACGACGGAGACGGGTGTGACGGGGGTGATGGATGGGAGGCGAAATGTCGAAAAGCGCAATCACCTGAGAGGCATCCATCGTCGTTGTGGTCGCAATTGACCTCATTCAAATAGTTGGGGTAGTAGTCGGAGGGGAGCTTTCGCCACTGCCAACACAGGTTGCACAATCCACACCACTCCGAGTTGCTCTCCAGCGCTTCGCCGCGTCGGTATTGACAGCCGAGACCAGTGACAACTCCGAGAACTGGAATGAGTCCCGGGTGTTGTACATTGAGAATTCCAAGCTAACCTGTTTTGTTTTTAGCCGTCTGGCCTCCAGAATCAGTGCTAGATGTATAGTCTGTAGTTGTCGAAGAGTCAATGGTGTTTTGATCAATTCCATCGTCATTCAAGGAATCTGGAGTGGTGTTCATCAAAACGAACCGTTTCGCAAGACGCTGAAAGTTTATGACTGGTTGAAAAGCAACTGGAAAGGTGACAAACTTTCTTTGCTTTATCTTTCTTATCATTGTTCATCACTGTCTCGGTATATCTCTTCTTTCTTGTAGTTTGGGAGCACGAGCCTTCAGTGGTTCCTATAACTTCCCAGCATACTCACTTCAGCTCTCCTAGGATCCCTCACCAAGTTTCGCGGCCAACTCATTGCGCTGCGCAGTCATTGTTGCATTATCGGCGGCCCCCAAGTTGGGATTCGCGAGGAAACCGTTGAGCAGAGCCATTTTACAACTCATGCACGCATAAGTAGGACATTCTCCGTTGGCCGCCGCCTCCTGAATACAAATGATTGTTGAAAAAATGAAAATGAAAAAGAACGAGTTCAGAACTTGCCATTGGGCTGCCAGCGCCGAGAGCCGCGATGGAGACTTTTGTTGTCATTACTGAAGGAGCGACGGCCTGCGAAACACAACGTAATGCAATTTAGAGAGAGAGACGGATAGCCTACACCAAGTATCGGGCCATCTTCATCGCTGTCGCCGTCGCTTGTGTCCTGGTCGCCCGCATGATCCCCAGTCTGGCCTCCAGCCCCTCCGGCGCCCGGGGGCACTTTGAAAAGAGTCGATTGGTCCGTGGAGGCCAAGTTCGGGAATGTGAACATTGCTTCATCAAGACTCTCCGCCATCATAGAACTATCGTAGGAGATACACGGCTGATTGGCATCTGCCTGCCGCTGGTTGCAACACTGTAATTTGAATCTCTCGGAAGCCGGTGGCCATCCGTTTGTTGAAACTAAAGTCTCCTCAAGACACACCAATGTCAATACACAATTGCAAGTGCGAGCAGATTCTCTGTGGCTCTTTGTAGTTCGGGAGAACCGAAGGAATCCGTAGTTTTTGTGTTTTTAGTTTGAAATTGAAATTGAAATTGGCTGCATTCTTTTCAATGCTCAATTCTTGGATTCTCGAATAAAACATCTCAAAATCGCTGGCTGTTATAGTGAAGAATAGTGAAGTAGACCTAATTTCCATCACTTCTTTTTCGCCATGTTTGGTTTGGTTCTCTTCTCACTTTCTCGAACATCCGAAATGAGATTCGAGGGGGGCAAACTCTGGGTACACAAACGCTGATGACTCACCTTGGTCACAATAGCCGATAATCCACTCTGGGCAATTAGTAGCAGCAGAAGAGACCATCGTGTCATGCTGTCCGCCTGAATACTGAGTTTTGTGGCGGGGGACTGACTGGCAAAGGACAGGAAGAGATCAAAAAATTGTCAAAACACAAGCGAAACGAGGCGAACTGACTACCTGACTCTCTCACTCTCTAGTCAAACGGTACGCCGAAACACACGATTTGCCAGCGCCCCTCCCGTCGATCTTTCTCGCCGCTCTTACAGTTTTGTTTGAGTTTTACTTTTAACCCTCCCGTTGCCATTCTCTATCTCCCCTCTTCCTCTCAGTTGTCCCTATTCTTCAGAGGTTGAGCGACCAGCGAAAACGAACTTTTGTCAAGAAAATATTTGTATTTGCATTACAATAAATGGGTATATTAAATGGTTGGCTTCATAAGAAAACGAGACGAGATTTGATTTTTTTGGGTTGGGGTTAGTTGAGGAAAGGGATAAGATGGATGGGAGATCTTGATAGGAGAAGGAGACACACGGGGAAAATGGAGAAACGGTGAAATTGAGACACTGACAAGCGCAGACAGACAATTGTTTTACATAGCGGGAGAAAAAAAAAAGAAAAGAGATGGATTTGACAGGTACAGGGACAGGAGAAAAGAGGGACAACGGGACATAGAGATACAGGGACAGAGAGACAGAATGATAGGAGATCAGAGAGAAGGTTGGAGAATCAGAGAGTTAGGTTATCACACACATAACAAATTCCTAGTTTAGATAAGCACTTCAGTTGGGGGAACACACAGTTTAACTCTTGGGGGTGTTCTGTTGTTAGCGGTTCCTTGGGGGGTTCTACGGTTAAGCGCATTGCGCATGTAGTGGCGGAGAGTGCGGCGGAAGTTGGAGCCGAAGGTGTAGTAGATCAGGAAGTTGCACGATGAGTTGACGACTACCATCAGGTTTGAAAGGTCGATGAGATAGCTGTTGATGATGCCGAAGAGGAGTTCCAGGAAGTTGACTGTGAGCGGCTGGAATGAAACGTTCAAAGATCTGCTTTGCGTAGTGTCTGTTCTATTTCACACATTGTTGACATGTGTTGCTACCACACAGTCAATAGAGATGGAAAGTTCAGGAAAAGTCCACATTCCATTTTACACCTTGCCCCCCGTGTACTCACAAGGATATTGCAGGTGATGAACAAACAGACGACGAGGACGAGAGTGATAATGTCCGACTCGCTATTGGGCGACGAGGAGCGGCGCATGCTGACGACGATGGCCGAGTTGATGATGATGAGGAGGAAGACGGGTCCGACGGCCATCACGATGGTGTACATGTAGACGTAGTAGATACGGACATAATCCTGCAAAAGGGCAAAGAGTGGTCTGGTCAGATGCCGTTAGAGGGAAAGGGAAAATGATGTTTGTCTATGAGGAGTCCCTTCCAACGACGCATCTTTCATTTTTGGCGGTTCGTCGGTGTCCACGTAATCCAATTTAGATTATTTTGGCTCGCGCGCGCTTCATGTGTTTGTATGTTATGTTCCCCCGCAGTAATTACATAGAAAGGCTCGACTCATCGATGGTTTATCACTGGATGCCCTCACCTGATTGGCTCGGAGAGCAGTCGGGCACACGTCCTTCGAGGCGGTGTTGTACATAGTGCTCCAGCAGTCAATGACGTAGATCTCGTACATATGGGGAGAGTTGTAGAAGGTTCCCAAGAGGAAGATTTTCACAATTATCTGAAAACAACTCGAATGCCAAACTGATGTCATGGCGATTCTCACCAGAATCGAGGTGTTGACCGAGCAGAACTTGCTTTTGAATTTGTCACCGGCGGCGACGAGGACGAGACAGTCGAACGCAGAGGCGACTGTTATGAACACAGACATCGTCTGCGCAGTCAGTCCCAACGGGAACATAACGGGCGACAAAACCGCAAAATAATACGTCGCCCACTCGGAACGCTTCCTCATGTTCTCGAGGAAGAAGAGGAAGAAGGCCGTGAGAATTATGACGATGTCAGAGCACGCCAAAGCGAACAGATAGCTGAAAACGAAGGGTTTGGTGTTGGCAGTAGCACAGTGAAGTAGCGAAGTCCCCATATTTGAGCTATCCGGATTTACATTCCGGTCTATGTGTTGTTTGGTGACCACGAAGGCCCTAGGAGGGGGTTCCCCAGAAAGATATGAAACATTCGTCATTTTGGTCCCAGACGAAAAACATTTCCAAAAAACCAACCCGACCCGACCCGAGAACACTTTCTATCTAAATATTTGGATTTCGAAATGATACCCCCAAAAACGAGGCAATGTTTCTCCGGGATCTTGTGTTTCTTGAGAGGGTCCTTATTTTACTTCCGGTATCCTGGCCGTCGCGGGGAGAACGAAAATCAGAATGGGCCGTCGAAACTCGTGTGTTGCTCTCCGAAACGTTGATGCTCTCGTTTGGTGCTCGATCAACAAACATTTGATACGTGACACCAAAATTTTTGTCTTGTGTCTCGGTGTCGGTGCCCTACGGCTATTTGAGATGAAATCGAGGAGAAGGAGAAGAAGAAGAAGAGGGCCATGATTTGAAGACGAAAGAAACAAGGAACCAGAGAATTCAATTTCCGTTTTGTTCGTTTTCCCATTTGATTCCATGAAAAGGACACCTTTCGGCGTCTCGGTCCCAACCCCTCCCCAGCCCCTCTTCCAAACTTACACATTCAAACTCGAAATCATCTCTCTTCGGGAGTAGGTGAACGCCGAGAGAGCATTACCAATCAAGCCAAGGCATCCGATAAGGGGCAGCATTAGTCCGATGACAATCTGCAAGAAAGAGCAAGAGATTAGTCTTTACGATCACTCTCCTTTATTGGCGCTGCTTCTAATCACTTTCACCTCGCCATCCCCCTCTCTCGGTCTTGCCGAACACTATTTTTCATGCTCCCCAGGGGCGCCAAGAGGTTGAGGCGCGCGTGTCAAGCGTCTTGTTGCACAGCAAGCACCCCTCTTTCCTTTTTTTGTCGTCATTAGAAAATGAGTTGAACTAATCAGTCTTAGAAAGTGTGTGTGTGTGTGTGTGTGTGCATGTGCTCCTTCAGGCAAACCAGCGAGAAGAAAAAGCGAGAATGGAGATGGAAAGAATTCCGCCCTTGTGCGCCGTTGTCTTCTCCTTGTCTATGATAATCTCATAGTTCATTCGAGAGGAAAATTTGTAATTTCTTTCACACACACAAAACATTTAATTCGGAAAAAGTCAAGAGTCAGTTAGGATGTGTTGCGGAAACGGGAATTCGCCTAATTCTCCGCTGAAGCGAGAACGAGAAGTGAAGAGGGACTTTCAGCAATCATCCCCAGGGTTTCAGACATCATCTTGACGTGAAGCCTCTCATGATTCACCCCCAACGATACACTTGAGTGAATCTTCCGACAACCCGCCTAATGACTTATTACTGGAAGAGCTCAGAGCTGAAACTCGTTTCAGCCCGTCTTGAACGTCTTCCCATCCCCCCTCCGCTTGCTCCTTTTGCTTCCTTCTTTTCGTCCCGCCGCGCAACAGATCATCATGGCGAATTGGCCGGCGACTGCTCAAACGTGAACTGAATAACAATTGCCCGCTCGGTGGCTCCCGAGGCACGCAATGACACGACCGAAGCGCATGAGCAAGTTGAGGTATTTTGTGCGGCGGCGTTTGGCAAGAAGGAGAAGGTCATGTCAAGGTCGAATGACCACTAGTTCATTTGGTTCAGACAAGTAAGTGATCAAAAAAGGGTGGCTCACCAAGTTGAACTGTTCATATTCCTTGGAGACCTGTCGCGTTTCGGCGAAGTCGTAGCAGAAGCCACACACCGCCAAACCGTAACAAGTTCCGTTCGATCGACTCTCCGGACTGCACTCGAGACTCATGTTAAGACCCTCCATAGCGAGATACCTGCAATTTGGTTATTGATAGGGGAAGATAGGCTTCACGTATCGTAAAGTAGGGGAGAAAACAAGTGGTGCGGGATTCTCATTATCCGCATAGTCGGCCGTCTATGAACAACTATGAGCAGAAAAACGACAAAAACAAAACGGAACACCAAATACTCAAGAGTATTTCCTGACAGTGATTTATGATGGAAGAGGCTCGAAGCTGGAGGAGCGGGAGGAGGAGGAGAATGAGGCGGCAGTGTGTTTGTTATAACCAAGTTCCAAGCTGTTTAGTGAGAAATGAGCATGAGAAGAGAGGAACAACAGTTTCGGAAGCAAGGAAGATCGGAAAGGAAAGGAGATATGGGGTGGAGAGGGAAGGGGAAGGAAAGACTCGGTGGATTTGCACAAAATTAGAAAATATGTGGCGAGAGGGAGAGGGGAGGGGTGGAGACTCCACAAAAGAAAATGGGGCGAATGGGGGGCGGGGACTAGGAGAGGGGGCAGAAGACACGAAGCTCCGTGGGGGGACACTCCCCTTGAGGAAAGGTCGTGACGAGTTGGGAACAGGAATATGAGGAGAGCCAATGATTCATCGAGGAAGAGTGGCATCCCGATTCAGACGGCCTTGCAGCGAATCTGAATCGCTGTCTCGCTATCTCCTCGCTGCTTGTTGGTTTTTTGTGTGGTGAAGCCTCTAGGCAATTTTACGCAATATGTAATGATGTTTTCGAAAAACAGAGGAGACCGAAATTTTGGTAGATTCACGATTTTCACAATCGAAATGTTAATCTCGTTCGATGCGCGAGTATCCTGGCAAAACGAGTCAGACTCGGCGCTAATAGAAGAGAAGTCCTAATTTAAGGAAGTGACGAGAACGCAGGGATTCCAAAGAACGTCACGAAGACTAGTGGCCTGGGATTTCGGCTCTGTCTAAAACCGACGTTCCTCGAATGTCAGAGTTCCTCGTACATGTCCTCATCTTTGGCTACCTACAATTCGTTCAATGAACTGTTCTCCCGAGAGCCCTAAGACACTTGAATTCCTCTAACCACCTATTCCATAGGTTGTCTGTCTAGATGATATCACATGACGTAGTGGTTGTTGTTCTACACAAGTGGACATAGAAAGAGCGAATTCTTCGAAAGTATTACTTTAAGTTCAGAAGTAAATGTCTTGCTATTTCACTGATATCACTAAGCATAGTGATTTGCTTGAAAGTATGTAGTGAACCTTGATTTCTGATTTCAGGGAGATCGGGGAAATCAGAGCCTCCGAATTTCAGAAGCCTGTTCTCTGGTAGAATCTCGTACAACTAACGCATTTGCTTTCTGGGGTATAGAACTCCTGGGATAAAGCAGTCTGGGTTTTGGCGGAAAATCTAGCTCCCTTGTGCTGAACACCTTGTCTAGCATAACGTTGTCAAGCGTCATCAGCCAAATACGATGATCAGTGGCGTATTGATCAAGTGCGTCTTACCTGTGGAAGCTAAAAATAAGACGAGCCGGAAGATGGGAATATTTCGGAAGAGCGACGAAAACGAAACAAAACGTCGTCGCCGCCACGAAATGTCGTTCTATGAAAGATGAGATGCTCTGGTGAGCACACTGAAATATCAAACTGACATCGAGAGCCCGTAGGTCACGGCTCCTTTGCCTCAATTGCGATGAAGGTGGGCGTGTCTGTCATCGTCTTTCGACTCACCGATAAATAGAAAGTTCATCGGGGCGAATTGTGACCGGCGGAGAAAAGCACGGAGAGGAAATTGTGGACCAGTTTGAGAATTCCAATTGGTTATTCGCGTCAGAGACGATGATTTCTGGAGGGGACATGAAGCTGTCCCGACTGTTTTCCAAGGCTTCCGCCAGGTGTTCATTAAAAACTTGCGCAATAAACACATTTATTAGCTACATTTGGGCGCCGCGCTGCACCTGGCGAATGACGTCTGTAACTTTTTTCGAGCCGTGAACGATTCGCTTTTGCGTACAAATCCAATCAACAAAGGTACGCACGTAAAAGCTTTTCTTAGAAAACCCTCGGCCGAACAACTGCATTTGTGTGTTTTGATTAGAGAGGTTATTTAAGGAAACCTAGTTGGCTTTGATACTTTGAACAGGCTATCCAATCACCTGCTGAGCAAGTTCGTGAAGAGGTGTGATAGCTTGTATACGTGCTGGTTATGTGCTCGGGAATCAAGAAAACACCGGTGATCGGGGTGGATAAACTTTCCAGTAGAGTGAGTTAGTGTGAAAATGTTATTTTCAATAGGAAACTCTACTACCAACATTTCACAGATGTCTGACATTTCTGCCCGGAGGACAAACCACTTATTCAGAGAAAGACTGTGACATACAGTGCGGTCAATATCGATAGGACCACCCCCTTTTCGGGGTCTCCTGGAAAAACTAGAAGAGATATCAAAAATCTGTGAGCGCAGTTCGATTTAGAATGCAAAATAACCCCGGGAGCCAAATTTGCATGTTCCGCTCGCTGTTCCTGACCCCCCACTCACGAAATGGTCCATATTCAGGCGGTCAATATCGATAGGACCACCTACCAAATTCGAGTTTTTAGTGCTATTTTTGGAGCAGAGGTGTCACAAAAAATCACCATTGCTGTGTTTTTGAACGTTTTTCATCCGTTTCACATTGTTCCCTACCTATTCCGGTGCAATCGAACCAAATCCGGGCCGATCGGGCTTCGAGCGAAGGTAGTACCGAAAAATCAGCTCAGAAACCGTGTTCTTGTTCGTTTAGAATGTCAGATGTGCAAGTACCGTGGTTCAAAGTATTCCAGAACTATATTCATATGTATTTGGCCCCAAACCAGTCATGTATTCCCACTTTCCTCATGGGCCGAGCCGTTGTTCTATCCCTGCGCCAGCAAACGCAACTGGATGTGATGCATCTAATCGGATATTCCTTCCGCCAGATGACACGAGAGATTCAGAAGAGCTGGTCAGTGATTACCCGATTCTTGAACGACCCCAACAACTACGGGTTGAAGGGGAAAACGTCGCTAGGACGAAGATGAAAGGTGACAACGACGAATGGAACATTCTCCCAGTCGTTTCGAATTCTCGGAAGAGTCTGAGCGGAGTAGGAGAAGAGCTGAGGCTGAATGTTTGCAACAAACATTATTCGAAACGTTATTCGTGGCCCTGGATTCATTTTTTGTCAAAAGATGACCGAAGCGCCAAAAACAACCAGTGACCACAAGTTCGTCGCGATTTGTCACCTTTCATCTTCATCCTAGCGACGTTTTCACCATCAACCCGTAGTTGTTGGGGTCGTTCAAGAATCAGGTAATAACTGACCAGCTCTTCTGAATCTCTCGTACCATCTGGCGGAAGGAATAGCCGATTAGATGCATCACATCCAGTTGCGTTTGCTGGCGCAGGGATAGAACAACGGCTCGGCCCATGAGGAAAGTGGGAATACATGACTAGTTTGGGGCCAAATACATATGAATATAGTTCTGGAATACTTTGAACCACGGTACTTGCACATCTGACATTCTAAGCGAACAAGAACACGGTTTCTGAGCTGATTTTTCGGTACTACCTTCGCTCGAAGCCCGATCGGCCCGGATTTGGTTCGATTGCACCGGAATAGGTAGGGAACAATGTGAAACGGATGAAAAACGTTCAAAAACACAGCAATGGTGATTTTTTGTGACACCTCTGCTCCAAAAATAGCACTAAAAACTCGAATTTGGTAGGTGGTCCTATCGATATTGACCGCCTGAATATGGACCATTTCGTGAGTGGGGGGTCAGGAACAGCGAGCGGAACATGCAAATTTGGCTCCCGGGGTTATTTTGCATTCTAAATCGAACTGCGCTCACAGATTTTTGATATCTCTTCTAGTTTTTCCAGGAGACCCCGAAAAGGGGGTGGTCCTATCGACCGCACTGTATATGGTGGCTGATAAGTATACAACGTTTCTTTCAGAGCATGCTGGCACGATGTTATTGGATTGTGTTAATTGTTTGATGAAGTACGGAAGCTAACTAACTTCCTCATAACAGAATACCTGATTTCTAGAGTTTAGGGAGTGTTTCTCGAGACAGTGGTGTACTGTAAGAGCCCATCCCAGAAAACGGTATCAGCCAGTTCTGGTCTGGTTATCAGGTGTGTTTCTATTCAAAATTTCATGAAAGTGACTTTGAAACATGATACTGATATCTACTGCTGATGATAAGTCCAAGGAGAGTCACACGAGATCATAGACTTTTGAAAATCAAGAAAGGCGAACAGAAACCCAGAAGTTTTTAAAGCACATTCTGCTCTCTCTAAGCCGACTTCTTAGAGAACATCCAAAAAAGCGTTAGAAATGAGCATGTATGTCCCCTGAACGAGGAAACCTCAGCGCCGACGCGCGCTCCCGAGTTTTGCCAAGAGAAGCTTTTTCTAACGTACTCTTCAACGAGAAAAACTGTGTTTATGGCGGTTGCGTCGCGGATGCGTCGTGGCTGGCACCGAGGTTCCAACTTTCTGGGAAAGATAATAGTACGTTGCTACTGTGAAAAATTCTTGGTTAGTGCTGATGGGTAGCGATCGGGGAACAACAGCAAAGGGTTTGATCCACCCGCATCACAGTGGACCCAATGCCGGCTATGGCCCTCACGCGCGCCTGGTTCCTTGAACTCTTCAGGATTCCTCCATATGTCAGCACCGTCGGGCTAGGCTGCCACTAGTACTGACGGAGTTACCCGCTCATGCCTCCCGGCCTCCGCCTCTAGACCGCAGTCTTTCTTTGGGCTCAGGGCGGCATCCAACCCCGTCACAAGTGACCCTTCCGGAACACCAGAGCCTAGCTGGTTGCTCATTCCGGGCCACTTTGCATGGGTGTTAATCTGCGGGTTGGGCGTCTGGACTTGTGGGGACGTTTACCCGACACCTCCCAACCACCCGCCCAAAAACTGAAAGTCGAGGAATTGATCTGAAACTTTCACGAAAGGTGTACAATATTATAGTTTTTCTGAAACCGTATGTGATTGTTTTCTAGGGGAAAACAACTATCAGAGAGGGGTTTAACGACTAATCTCTTGTCCACAATTCGGTTTTCACAGTCGCTCGGAACTCGTGGCGTGTTGAGGGAACAAATTTCAACGTTTTGAACTGAAAGGGAGAAGCCGGAACGGAATTTAACAGCTGTCACTAAAAACTCACTAAATAATGTCTAGCATTGTTTTTTTTTATTCATGTATTCATCTCGATTTTAGAAAAAAAGATAGGCTGCCACGCAAATAAACGAGTGGCGAGATTCCAAAAGGCTTCTAGTCCGGCGCATTGTCTTTGTCTTTGCCAAATGTCATCAGCAGAAAGAGCTGCAAATCATGTTTCTTTGTCTATTGATCTATTAGTCATGAAGATCTGGTTTGTGGAAAAGTGAACCGTGCCGCAGAAGGTTCGAGCTAACAAGCAGCAAAATTCATAGAATAAGACGGCGATCGCGGCGCACGAAGATGATAGAAAACATACAGACCCATCAGACTGAATGACGATGGGCAGCAGTTGTCAACAAGCGTATAAAACGCGGTTAACCGGCAGTTTTGGAAAATATCAATGGCGAACATGAATGGTGGCCATCTTCATTTTCTTTGAGAAACCCAATCTTTCCAATCAATTCAATGTTGTTCTTCAATTCAGAATTAAAATTCAATCATTATCGGATTTTTTTTTACATTCTCGAATGATGCTCCTAACGTTTTTTACCGAAAAAGGACACCAAGTTAGGAGAAATGGTTGAAAATTTGTGTGGTGAGCGGAAACTAATAATAAATCGAAACTACTGGTTGTGGTTAATTGGAAATGTGTCAAATAAGTAAGCTGAATTCATTTACAACATAGAACAACCATTTTGATCTCATTTACACTCGAAACATTTTTCTTTTTTTTTTACCCTGAAGTTTGTTTATCGGAGCATTTCACAGGGTTCATTGTCCGAATTTTAATTTTTCCTGAATTGATTATTCCATTTTGTCCGTGATTTTGTATTCTGTCCTGTTATCTGTCCTGGGAAGTTGAAACTTTTGCGCTGACCGCGACGCAGCGGCGCGCGCGTTGTTTTCGCCGCGAATACTGTTTTCTTTATAAAAGTTCTGTGAAAAAAGCCTCTTCTTCGCGAGAACCACGCGCGCGGCTGCGTCACGGTCAGCGCATAAGTTTCAAATGATTCTCAGCAAAAACGTCGAAGATCCGTATAAGCCCAAACAGCGACCCTTTAAAGTATTATATATTTCAAAAATCTTGAAACCTCCCATTTTCACTTGAACTGCTTGCTGGTCCTGTCATGAATAAGGGGTACGGGGATGCCGTATGAACGGGTGACCTTCTTTATACACGGCGAGACCAGCAAGCTCTTCAGTTCACGTGAAAAATGGAGTTTCCAAAATTTTTGAAAAATATAATCCAACCAGCAAAAAGGAAATCTTTTTAAAACCTTCCAATTTGCGGTAACCTGCTTCCTTTTTGGTTTTTGTTTGACTATTGCTATCAGTGTCACAAAAAGGCATCATGTTTAGCGTTTCTTTTTTCAAACGGAAATGTTTTCTCAATTCACCTCGTCCTGGTCTTCGGCTCTACGACACTTCGCAATTGTTACATTGCGTGACCACCCATTTCGCAACTCTACCTCATCTGACGCTAACTCAGCGCCTAGAGGAACATTCACTCGTTTGAACAGTTTTGAATAATTTGATTTTGTCCCTGACATTCATAAGTGTTCGACATTTGCAATGTTTTGATTATTTTCGAAAAGTCTCAGTTGCTATCTGGTTGCCAAATTGTCGCAGAGCTGCGAGTTCGTGGCTCCTGGTCGTCGACTTTGGAAGTTCCGGACGTCTCCGACTATTTCTCAAAAACATAATCAAATCTGGAATCTCTCTGCACTTCAATTAGCTGATTAGCTGTGAGTCCTGTAGCAAGCAGCCATACAACGTCTTGAGAAAAGTCCGGAGCTACTTCCGCTTCTAGATCAGTTCTTATGTTTTTGGCTTTCGCAAAACTGTTCAATTTCCGATTTGCAATAGTAGATCTGAATTCTGGAATAACACAAACTGCTTCCTCCATTTTATTGCGGAGTGTCCGAAAACAATCTCTATTACTATTCTATTTTTAGTTTATTGAATAAAATAAAATGAATTACGAAAATTACAAAAAAAAAAAAGAAATTAAACTCATTCAATAAACGTTACAATAAAGAAAAGAAAAGTATTACAATAGAAATTAAATGAAGCGAATTTTTTTTGGATTTTTTGTTTTTTATATGGATTATTGTTGTTGTTTGATTATATTGCTTTGATTATTAGTGCCTGCAAAAAAGAGAATAAATTATTGATGATTCCGCTTACTATTTAACTCACTTTTGATTCCATTTTTTTTTGATTTTGTAAAATTTTTGATTATAAAAATGGTTTCTCCGTGGGTGTATCTCCTGAAAATGTTCAAAGTATTGGAGTTTCTCTAGCGAATTCTTCAACAAACCTTTTTTTGGGTTTTTATGTTTTTATTAATTCAATTTTCTCCAAGGATGTATTGCCTGAATTTGGTGAATTTATGAAGTTTTTTGACAACCTTCAAACGCACCTTTTTTTTATTATGTATTATTGTTATAGGTGAAAAAAATGCCCCCAGCCCAGATAGTCGATTTTTAGTCGTCTGACCTGGGGGGATCGCATCAGGCAGTCGAGCCCGAACTGCAATAGGAATTTATTAGGAAACGACTGAAAAAAAGAACTTACGCGGAACGAGAATACAATCCAAACCTCAGATTTTACTCCTGCAGTCTGGTTAGTGTTGCATCAAGCAATTAAGCCTGATCTCCAAGGATGTAACGCCTGAAATTGAAAAAAACCCTTGAATTTCTTAATGAAACTTCACAAACCCACCTTTTTTTAAGATTTTGGGTACTGTTTTAAGGGGGGTGGAGACAAGGGGCACGTGGAGCCCAGACTCTGCTTCCTGCTTTCCGTTTTTTGAAAAAAAAACTTTCTCCATTCTGTTATGGTCTGGGCGATCACACCCCGGAGGTACCGATTGTGTGACCATCTAGCACGACCCAAACTGAAAAGAAATAATTAGAAATGCTCTACTGATTATGGGGAAACTTACAACAAATCATTATATCGTTACGGGCATCTCTTGTTTTTTTGCATTTCTAAAAACTCTGAGGGTTAATGGTTCTGTTTTTCTAGCTCGCTTACTTATAATTTAGTCCCGGCGATGAAGTTTCATGGAAACTAGAGGAGGAGGCAATTTTTTTTTGGAAGTTTTTCAATTTTTGGGCCTCTTTGGGATTCTAATTTTTTTTATGAATTTCTGAAAAATCAGGTGATTTTATATTTCATTTCGTGTATCTCACTCACTTTTTAATTTTGTCCCAATATAGTTTCTAGGAAACTGGGTTTACATGTTCAAATTGGAACATATCGCTTCTGAATTGACAACTATTGTTTTAAGCTGTTCTGTTCTGAAGCTTACTTTTTTTGGATTTTTTAAGCCTTGTTTTGGGAGGAGCCACGGAGCCCAGATCGGTTTTCGACCTGAGCAAGAGACCTCGGGGACGCTCACTCCCCGCTGAACTCTTCGCTGCATGGCTCAAAATTCACTGAAACATCAAAATAAGGTTTTTTTTGCGATTAGGAGCTACTCACGAAAACGCCACGTCACCCTCCAAGGTTACAACTCCTGAAATTACTGAGATTATTCTAAGGTTTTTTAAAATATCAAACGTACTTTTTTTGGGATCTCTGGAGCTCTTGAGCGGTCGCTTCAGAGTTCTGAAAGAAAAATGTGAATTTCTCAAAGACACTATGAACTTGTTCACTTACTTTTCAGTTTTCGTCTTCTAACAGTTCCTATACCCGTTTTGACACGTATTGTGTCTCCAAGGATGTAATGCCTGAACCAATCGTCTGATTATATTTGCTATCATGTAAAGTGAACACCAACCTTTTTTTGGATTTTTGAGGCTTTTTTTGGGTGGAGCCATAGTGGAAGAGCAGGGTCGATGGTTGCCGTTTCACGGGAAAATCTTCTTCCGCAAATTTCGTTTGAGTACCTTGGGAATTCGACCCGGGGTCCTCTGGGAATCTCGACCAGCGCTTTCTGGAGATTTCAATCGACGAAGGCGTCCGGGAATAACCCAAGATTTCTCAAGGGAATACTATCCGAAGTCCTTCAATTGTCTCCGTAGCTGGGAGTATCCTCTTGGCGGAAACGCCGGACTCTCTGTCGGTGTCCCTCGGGAACTCCTATCGGTGTCCTCCGAGTATATCCGGCAGTAACGTCCGACGGGTGCCGCAACGTCGGGAATTTCGGTGCAAGAATCCGAGAAAATCTCTCGGCGTCCTTTGCGAAGCTCCGTTGGGTCTCGACCGGAAATCTCTAATCAGAGAACGTCGGTTGATGATGACAAGCGGATCATCTCGTGGTCGGTGACTCTGTGCTCGCATCTCTACGACTCCTATACCCATGACAGCCCTTATGTCAACCCTAAATGTTCTAAATGATGTTTTGCAAAACAAATTGGTTTCTTACGTTTGATTATCGTATATGAGTGAGATGCCATTGTTAAAGTATTGAGAAATTTTTTGATTTTTTTTGATTTTCGAAAAAAACATGTTTTGATTTTTTTTTGATTTTGAAAAAATGTTTTGATTTTTTTTGATTCAAATAAAAACTTTTGATTTTTTCGAAATTTATGATTTTCTGATTTTTTTTTCATTTTAAATTTTTCAAATTTTTTTGGCATTCATAATTTTCCGATTTTTTTGGGTTTCTGAAAAATTAGAAAAAAAAATTAAATATTTCCTGAAATCCACGTACTTGATGATTTTATATTAAGCACAATGTTTGACTAGACTATCCGAACATTGCCACTTCTGAAAATAATAATTTTATGTGTTCAAAGGTGTTAATTCTTGAATATACCTTTTTTTGGATTTTTTAATTTTTTTTTGATTCCTTCAGCGCTGCGATTTTTTTTTGAGATTTCTGGAAAAAAAGTAAATTACAGCTGAAAATCCAAGATGCTCTCACTCACTGTAATTTTTTTCGCAGTGAGCTGAAACAATTTTCATCAGTAGCTGATGTTTCTCCGCGGATACAGTACCTGAATGACTCAATATAGAGATGAAGACCAGTTTTCGCTAACTCACTTTTTTTTCTGGATTTTTTAATTAATTGTTTTGAAGGAATTTTTTGTTTGTTTTGTATTTCGAAACCATAGAGTTGGCTAGTTTTCTTCGAAGATCAGCTAACCGGGGCGCTCCATGGTTTTAAGTTGTCTACAATAGGAAGATAATAGGGTCAGTCCCAGAGCGGTTGGAGTCTTACTTTTGTGTTTTTTTGATTTTTTTTGTCTGACGCGATGCGTTGGTGATTATTTTGATTTTGACATTTTTTTTGATTTTTGTGTTTTTGATTAAATATGTAGTAGGCCAATTACCTGAAAATCAGAAGAATTGGTATTCAAGTTTTTGGGAGGCAGGACGGAGGATAAGAGAAAAGAAAACGAGAGGAAAAGATGAGGAGAAAGCGATGGTCTCGATGAGACAACATTCGTACCAGGTTTGGTCGGAACCGGGAACGGAACTACCGAAATTTCCGACGAAAATTTTTCCGAACTCATTTTTCGGAAATTATTTCTGTCGGAACTCTTTTTCGGAAATTGTTCGGAAAATTACCGAAAACCTTACTTTCTCAACAGAGAAAAATTTGCTTCGAGAAGTGAAAAACGATTTCCGAAACAGAAATGTGTTGATTCTGTGCATTTTTCGATTTGAAGGACTGAAAAACCGACTAGTTAGTTTGTGATATTTTCGACAGTGTGGCCCCGTATCGGCTCACTCTGGGAATTTCCCAAATTTTCGAAAAATTCTTTAATTTTTTTCCGACATTTTTTTTCGAAAATTTTAGTTCGGGAAAAAATTTACCGACTTTTATTTCGGGAATTTTAGTTCGGAAAAAATTTACCGACATTTTTTTCGGAAAAAAAATTCCGACCAAGCCTGATTCGTACTTCTGAGACCGTTATCGTAAAAGGGCGCATGTGGTCATAAGATTTCAAACTGTCACGGACTGATAAGAATGATGAGACTTGGAAAAAGGAAGATGAAGTGAAAGATGATGAAATTATAGTAGTACAGTACCTTGAGAAGAAAAGCACGGGTTGTTGGAGCGTACCGATGTTTAAATTCTCGCTTCGCTACAGTAATGACATGCATCTCTTACTGCGTAACGTTAAAATAATACGCAGCCTTTGAAATGGCCGGGGCCGCATAATTCCTAGGCCACTGGCCTAGAATTCCGGCAACTTGGCCGAATTTTCGCAGGAAATTTTCAAAAAATTCACCGCGACGCATGCCGCAACGCGCCTGTCCAGTAGAGCGCGATTTCGATTCGGTACGCCCCGACAGCCCGTGAAAAGAAAGGAATGGCAGAGGAAAGGAAAAGAAAATGAATAGGAATAAATATGAGAAAAAGAGGAAGTGAAAAGGATGAAAAGAAGGAAGAAATAATGAGGATCACAAGACTAGGAGAAAACGCTAAGGACACGAGATGGAAAACCGATGAAGAAATGAGAAGAGGAGGAAATGAATGAGAAAAACATGAAAAGAACCAAAACATCAATTACTGCTGCAAGGTGCGCCGACGAGAGGTGGCAACAGATCAATACGCTTAGCGACCCGTGGACAGGCCCCCGGCGAGAGGGCGAGTCTCACAAGGGTCACAGCCCCGATCGCGTGATACTGGTTCTCTCCAACGAAAGGCTGAGGAGAATACATTCGGACAAAGTAACAAGGGAAGTGGATTTTAGACAACCTTCCAGATTTTGCTATGAATTTGCAGAATGACACTTTCTCACACTGGTAATAGATCCCGCATAGTGGCTAACTACGCAAACTTCTAGTTTTCCGAGAAATTTTGTCTCAAAGTGCTCAAAAAACGACCGATTTCGAAATCGACCGAATTCCTAAAAAATCGCAATTTTGAGCACTTTGTGACAAAATATCTCGAAAACTAGACGTTTGCGCAGTTAGCCACTATGCGGGATTGATTACCAGTATCAAAAAATGTACCTTTGCAAATTAATAGAAAAAACTGGAATTTCGTCTAGAAACATTTCCTTCATAAAGCTTGTCATGGAATGATCACAGTAAATTTCGAGTGTCACGAGATTTGGCATAATTTTTAGATTCAGAGAAGCATTGTAAAAAAAAAATGAAAACGCCGTAGAAAACGCCGTAGAATAGGCCACAGAATGGCCAATTTTGGCCTAAAATCCTGCCTGCCTGCGGGCGTGGCGAGACCTCCGCCGCCAAAAAATCCCTGTCCCTTTAAGGATCGTGTGTCTGCGTCTCTCGTCTCTCCCTTACGCAACATTTCCTTTGTAAAGCTTGTCATGGAATGATCACAGTAATTTTCGAGTATCACGAAATGTGGCATAATTTTTAGATTCAGAGAAGCATTGTAAAAAAAAAGAAAACGCCATAGAAAACGCCGTAGAATAGGCCACAGAATGGCCAATGTTGGCCTAAAATCCTGCCTGCCCGCGGGCGTGGCGAGACCTTCGCCGCCAAAAAATCGCTGTCCCTTTAAGGATAGTGTGTCTGCGTCTCTCGTCTCTCCCTTACGCAACATTTCTTTTGTAAAGCTTGCCATGGAATGATCACAGTAAATTTCGAGTGTCACGAAATTTGGCATAATTTTTAGATTCAGAGAAGCATTGTAAAAAAAAAAATGAAAACACCGTAGAAAACGCCGTAGAATAGGCCACAGAATGGCCAATTTTGGCCTAAAATCCTGCCTGCCTGCGGGCGTGGCGAGACCTCCGCCGCCAAAAAACCCCTGTCCCTTTAAGGATCGTGTGTCTGCGTCTCTCGCGTCTCCCTTGCGCAACCGCCTTTGTGAGTGTTTCTCACTACGTGTCGGCTGGCGCTTTGCTCTGGTAACAGGAAAATGCGTTTTTTTTTTGATTGTCAGAGCCACACAGGCGGCTTCTATCAACCGCGGTTTTCAAATGGAAAGAAACTGCCTTGAAAGCAGACAAAAAACGCTTCAAGATGACGTGTCTTTTACTAGCCGAAGAAGGTCATATATATCTAGCAGTTTTCGAAAATTTCCTCGCGTCAAGTGTTGCTTTCGGTGAATTTTTCAGTTACGGCCTCGCCTCTTGCTAGTTGCAGTTTCTATTTTTATCGTCGAAATTCGAAAAAAAAATCAATCACGCGACTTTGTATGAATGCAAGTAACATCGCAAAATAGCGGAAGCTGGCAGCCCGCACCGCCCGATGTCGAGCGGTGTTGTGAGAGCTGGAGGCGGCTGGTGTAACAAGCTCGTGCGAGCTCTCGGCAGCTGACGGCTCTGGGGGCGGGCTCCAACGCAGGTATAATGGCCACTCCACAGGGCAGAGACTTGTTGATAGCGGTTGCCCAGCAACGGAAAGACAACAATAATATGAAGATGGGCTGGATGCGGCCCGGCTGCGTGCTCTGGCAATGAGCAGAGATGCGAATGCATACACTCAACAGGCAGGTTCGCATCGATCTGCGTTGCTGCCCGGCAACGGAGCGGGCTTCTTGATCGATGGCGATGTGTAGCGGCTGGCGGCGCTCGCGGGCCGGGCGCTCTGGCGACTGGTATACACATTCGGTAGGGCATCTCATCCGCAGGGTAGAGCTCATCGATCGGTGTCGGCCAAGAGCGACACGGCCCGGCTCGGCGCGAGAGAGGAGGAAATGCAGGGGCAAAAAGCGCGCTCTGGCCGGGCGCGCAGGCTGGGCGCTCTGGCGACAGGCGTACACATTCGGTAGGGCATCTAATCCACGAGGCATGTTTTCATCGATCGGTGTCGCCTGACAGCACGCGCAACGACGTACGCATTTTTGAGAGAAACCGAGTGATAGGGCTTTGTGCGCAAAGAGCACTTGTTACGTAAATCAGTAAAACTACAGCGTTTTGTGCCCTTGCTCATTTTGGGGTACTGTTTTGAAAAAAAAAGGAAAACGAATGCGCGCGATATCAAAACCTGACGCGTTTCGAAAACCGCGTCATACTGTTTTTTTTGCAGAGACACCTATTCGAAAATATTCTAACCTGAACGCGCGACTATACGAACTCACCGAGACTGCAATGTTGCTCTGTATATCCTTTGCCACTGTGTGAACTGACGGTGGGAAAGAGTCTGACGACGAGACCTGGTGTCATGCTCTGACGACGTGCTCTGGCGGCTTGCTCTGACGACGTGCTCTGACGACGTGCTCTGGCGGCTTGCTCTGGGCGCGTGCTCAAAGGGGCGTGTTCTGGCGACGGACAAACACATGCAGTAGGACATCCACACCACAGGGCACGTCTTCATCGATCGGTGTCGCCCAACAACGGCCGACTACAACATCGTCGGCAGAAGGAAGAGTAGCTGGGAGCGCTGCGTGACCGCCATTTAGACAGAGCGAGCCAAATGAAGGGTGTCATGTGTATTCGGTGAAAACAAGACGACGGGGAGATTTTTACGGTGCATGCACAAAATCGGCAGTTGAGTGCGTGGCGCGTGAAGGCTGGACAGCGAAAACACGCATTTTTGCGGGTGGACGTGCCCAGCTGATGAAAGCAGTCAATCTGCAGAGGATCTACAGTTCCACATATCATAAAGACATCGAACACTTTGTACGATTTCACAAGATAAAGAGTGTGTGATCCGCAAAACAGAGGAGTTCATCAGACAGCCTGTTACCTAGTACATGTGCAAAAACCGGAGGAGCAACAGATTGACAAGCGAATGTTTTCAAAGCTCATTCCGATTAACTCATTCCGACAAGCTTCTCCAGAATAATCTGTCGAGTTCAGAACAGTTCGTATGATTGGATAAAGAACGTGTTTGTTTTGAACTCGGTCGATGATTCTGATCAAACTTGTTTGGAAGACTGGAACAAGAGCCGAAGGTACTCAAGCTTATCATTTAGTTGCCGTCACGGTTTCTACACATGTACAGTGAACAGGATGTCTGATGAATTGCTCTATTTTTTGAACCGTCCACTTTTTTTCTTGCCAAATTACACAGAGTGGCGTGTTTTTTATGACAAGGTGTGAACTGTTAATCCCGCGGATTGACTGTTTTTTACCATTTCTTGGGCAACGAGCACACTTCGAAGCACTTTGACCAAACATGGAAACGCCGGTATAACATCCACTCCACAAGGCAGAGGCTTGTTGATCGCGGTTGCCCGGCGACGGAAAGGCAACAATAATATGAAGACGAGCTGGATGCGAGCTGGCTGCGTGCTCTGGCGACCGGCACAGATGCTCAACAGGCATGTTCTCATCGATCGGTGTTGTTTGCGGGCAGCCTAAACCAGCTCGACAGCGAGCTAGAAGCGCGTGAGGCTTTTTGATCGATGTCGACGACGTGGCCAGGCGCTCTGGCGACGGGCACACACACAGGGCTTGTTTCCATCGATCGGTGTTGCCTGACCGGCTCCATGCATGCCGGGCAAGCAATGACGTGCGCTTTTCGAAGAGCTCTCTCCGGCGGCGGGCTCTGGCCGAGGCGTGCTCTGGCTGGGCGCTCTGGCGACGGGCATACACATTCAGTAGTGCATCTAATACACAGGGCGTGTTTCCATCGATTGGTTTCGCCCGTGCGCGACAAGACTCGGCTCGGCGCGAGCAAGAAGAAGAGCCGTTGGTTGAGCGAGAGAGATGGAGCGGAGCAAAGAACGATGAGCGCTGCCAATTAGAAAGAGCGAAGAGTCTTACTTACAGCGAAAACAAGACGACGATTTTTGTAGCGGGCGCAAAACAATCCGACGGCGAGGGATACTGTATGCGGCATAATATCGGCCAATTTGTACAATTTTCAAGGGGAAACAGCGACAGCGCTCCCTGGCTCGGTGTCGCCCGAGAGCGATAAACCCTGCTCGGCAGAACCGAGAGACTGAGGCGACGATGATAAATCGAGAGCAACTGATAGCAGTGAGGAGAAAACACGCGATCACGAGTTAGGACTGCATTGAACGGGTTATCAAACTTTGTCTTCAAAATTTAAGATGATAAGAGTTCTTACACAAAGCACGCGTCTCAAAGCGTTGCAGTGATGCGCAAATACAACGGGAACTACCGGTTTGAATGCAATCTAATGCCTTCGTTTGAACCGTTCTCATTGTTCTCTCAAGTATCGCCTAACACGACAGCGACAAAGATTCGACTCAGACGTGCGCGAGAAGCACGTGATGTTCTCGGGTAACCGAGAAGGTCAGAAGACAAACAAAACTGGCGTCTTTTGAAAAGATAGCAGCGATAAGCGAGTGTCGCCTGACTAACTGGTTTCCCTAAAACCCAACTGAAAAACTGTCTGTCTTCGTCTGCGCCCGATGTTTGAACGTTTGAATTTGAAAAAAAGCGCAAGGTTTGGCTAAATCCCACTGAATAAGGAAAATGATTTTTTTTTCTCTGATTTCACCTGTAATTCGCCATTACATGAACTCACTGATATCGCGTTGTCTTTTCGTCTGACGTGGATCGATGTTGTGAGAGCTTGAGAGGCGAGTTGGCGACGTGCTCCGACAGCGTGCTCCGACAGCGTGCTCCGACAGCGTGCTCCAACAACACGCTCTGGCGACGAGAAAACACGTGCAGTAGGGTTGTCACATCATACGGCAGGCTCCTATCGATCGGTGTTGCCCAGCATAAACAAAGAGCCGGCTCGGAGACGTGGAGAGCAGACGACGGCAGAGCGAAGAGGAGCCAGAGGAGCGAGTGGGCGAGGAGAGCCGCCATCTAGGCAGAGCGAGCCAAATGAGAGGTCTTATATACGGCCAAAACACGACGACGACGCGGCGCCGCAATTTTTGAGAAGGGGCGGGGCGCCAGAGAAGCGATAACACACTCGAACTACACGCAGAACTGTATACGACGACTTGCAAACCGTGACATAATATCGGCCAATTTGTACGTTTTTGCATGGCAAAAGAAACGGCGCTGCAAAAATAAGACACGTCGTTCAGACATCACGTTTTCATGCGAGGCGAACAGAGCCACGGACTGGACTAGATACTGAACCTAATGTATCAACATTTCTTGATGTGCCCTGCGGACAACCTTGGGGGACTGATAAAAATAAAGCGTTTCAAAATTGTCGCAGCGTTAATCGAATCACAACGCCAAACTTTGGAACAACGCGCGCCTCTCTTTTCAAAACCGACCGAAAGAACGTTTCGGTATTTGATATGAAAAATGAAAAACCGCGCAAATCACGTACCTTGTAATTCCTTTTAGTGCCGTGGATTGGTATTGCGAAATCCGTAGTTGAAGTGCGGCTACCTGCTCCGAAAACATGCTCTGCCGACGTGCTCCGACGATGTGCTCCGGCCGATTATGCGACGGACTCGAGGAGGCGTGATTTCAGTACGACATCCCCCCCACAAGGCAGGTTTCCATCGATCGGCGTCTCCCAACAGAGACCGGCAAAAGCGGGCTCGTAGCACAGCAGAAAGAGTAGGCGTCGGCAGGAGGCCGAGGGGAACGAGGCAAATGAGGGGTTGTGTGTTTTCGGCTGGCTCCGATGGCTATCCCCAATGGCGTCCTCTGGCGACTGGCGATGGCGACGGGTATAGCCGCTTAGTAGGGCATACACTCAACAGGGCTGCTTCTCATCGATCGGTGTCCGACAGCGACAAGACCCGGCTCGGCGCGCTCTGGCGGGGCGCTCTGGCGACGGGCGCACACATTCAGTAGGGCATCTAATCCACAGGGCAGGCTCCTATCGATCGTCGTCGCCCTACAAGCTCGACAGCAGGCGACGTCGCGCGTTTTCGCCCGCGCTCTGGCGACGGGCCGCATTCAGTAGTGCATCTAATACACAGGGCATGTTTCCATCGATCGGTTTCGCCCAACAGCGACAAGACGCGGCTCGGTTCGGCGCGAGAGAAATGGAGCGGAGCAAAGAGCGCTGCCAATTAGAAAGAGCGAAGAGTCTTACTTACAGCGAAAACGAGAGGACAATTTCCGCGCCGGGACGTGCCAGACATGCAAAACAATTGTGCGGCAATGGATACTGTATACAACAGGCGCTGCGTAAAATAGGCCATTCCACAAAGAAACAGAGCAATTTGAGGCACCGGCAGAAGTTCAGTGTTTTTTGAAAAATTTCGCAGTGATGAACAAATTTTGGGTAAACCACTGATTTCCAGTTATCACAAGACTAAAAGAACTCACGTGAACTGTAATGTCCTTCCCGTGACGTGGTGCGATGTTGTCGAAGCTGAAGTTCATCGATGTCTGGCTCCAACGGCAGGCTCCAATGCCGTGCCTTCGTGTCTCGCTTTTGCGGCTGGCTTTGACGGCTCGCTTCGCCTACGTGCTCTGGCGGCTGGCTCGGGCGGCGGGCTCCGAAGACGTACTCCTATGGCGTGCTCTGGCGGCGGGCTCCGGCGGCTAGCTCCGCCAACGGGCCTTGGCGGCGGGCTCCGGCGGCGGACTCAGACGGCGTGCTCCTACGGCGTCCTCTGGCGATTGGCTCTGGCGACAGCCATCTCAGTGCGATATATACTAAACCAAGCTGCTTCTCATCGATCGGGGTGTCGCCCAGCAGCGTCTAAAACCGACGGGCGAGAGCCGTGCTCTGGTGGCGCGCTCCTGTCGCTCCCTCGCAAGCGAGCATATTCAGAAAAGCGTCGAATGGGCAGCGCTGCTTCCTATCGATCGGTGTCGCCCGACAGAGACAAGCAGGCGTCGACAGGGGGAAGGTGCGGGGGCGCGCTCTGGCAGTGGGCTCCGGCGGCTTTTTTTCGCGACGACGAGAATATTCTCTCAAAAAGGCGTCGAATGCACAGGGCAGCTTCCTATTGATCGCTCTCACCCAACAGTGACAGAAACCGGCTCGGAGCCGAGCGAGAAGAGCAGGCGTAGGTGAAGGGGAAGAGCGATCGATGGGAGCGAAGCGCTGCCATTCAGACGGAGCGAGCCAAATGAAGGGAGCATTTAATGCCAAAACAAGATGACGTGGAGAGGAATTTTTTGCGAGAGGCGCCCAGCGAAACGAGTACTGTATATGTACAAATCAACCGATATAATGCCAAAACTTGGGATTCCTTTTTTTTTTTAAACGTTTATTCACTCTGAATAAACATTCAAAATTATTTCAGCCCGCAGACCAGCGAATTGTTTTTTCATTTATTATTACTTATTCAAAATGTCTTCTCCAAACACAGTACGGCTAGGAGAAATAACGCTGCGGAGGAGAAAATTGTTTGTGTTTGGAAATCCGAAAAACTTGCTCGTCCGGCGACAAGATTCAGGTTGATGAAAATATGAATTAACTCCATCACGCTATTTGCCACTATTTCTGTCACCGCGAAATTTCATCCCTATCGCATTGCCACGAGGAAAAAACTAATCTAGTGGAGAAACACTTGCATTTGCACTTGCCGTTGAGATAAACCAATTCACTGAAAATGTTTCGGTTCAACATTCAAGACACATCGGCATGAAGGTAAAGGCTGCGATCGTAGAGTACGATCCTTTTTTAAATAACCAACTTTTGAATGTTATTCAGCTTCAAAATATTTATTTTTAAATTTAGATTCTCTTTTCAAAATATCAAACAGCGATAACGGAAAACATACTTTAAGAGGCGATTTCGATTCACAGATAGACGATGGTTGATCATTTCACAAGGATAAATTCAAATGGTACCCGATTTGAATTGGAATTTAACTGTAGTCGTACTCTTCGTACGACGATGACGTGGATCGCGATCTCGAACGGCCGTCCATCTCCCGCTCGATCTCCTCGCGGACCTCTCGAAGGTTCGCCGTCGCCAGTCTCATGGCAGCTGCAGACAACGCCGTTGGTCCATCCGGAGTGTCCTCGTCGTCGGAACTGATGCCGAATGCCTCGCGAATCTCATCAGACGACTTTCCTTTGATCATGTTGGCCACAGTTCTGCACGTCACGTCCATGAGCCCTTGAATGTCGAGGAAGTTGGCGGCGAGGATAAGGTTGAAGAGCTCCTGATTGTCGATATCCAAGAATTCGACATCCCATGGGAGCATATCGCGGTTCTTGGCAACCTCCTCGGAGACCGGCGCGTCATGTTGATGGTACTCACACCACGCACACACCATCTTCAGCGTTTGAGTGCAAACCGCCGGCACTGGATACAGCCACGGCTCCTCGACATCTCCGTCGTAACCACTTTCGAAAAGCGCCGCGTTGATAGTTCCAGATAGGCATGCAGCCTTGTAGGTCGTCTGGATGCGGTCGTTGTCCGAAGAGATAAGGATCACCGGTGGCGAGTACGGGCTTTGGAACTGAAAATGGAGGTCGCTCTAAAGAAATAAGTGGTTTTTAGTTATTGGAGGCGTTTTTTGGAAAACTATCGCTCTGATGTCGTTCTCATCTGTTTGAACAGTCGAAAAAGCTTTCATAAAGGCTGAATTTCATGTTCTAGTTTTTTTGCAAAAGTTTTCCAGTTCAAAATGATTTATTCTACAAAAGAAAAAAGGAAAACTTACTCCGAGAGCTTGCTCCGGGTCAAGAGGTTCCAGTGACATCGACACGATTTCGACTTCGATTTCTTCAATCTCATCATCGAACGACATGTTGTTGGGAAGCAAGGAAGAATAATGATTCACTCTGGAGAGCTCTGTTGTGGTGGGGGTAGGTGCGTTGCGTGTGCGTCGCGTGCGGAGAGAGTGTCTGCGTCTCTCTGGGAATGTATGCGAAGAGAAGGAAAGAGGGAGACGTGCGACAGGGAGAGAAAATGATCGATAGTCCAGCAGATGGCCGATGACCGCAGGTGCGATAAGGAGAGTACAATTGAATGCCTGTCATGGGTAATATAAGGGGACACGGGGTCTGGGTAGCTTCTTCTGAAACAATGCTGGAATGCGCGGATGTCTCTGGGATTATGCTCTTGGAACATTCTATGGGTCTTGAGAAAACGAGACGTGGAGTGATATTAAATGGCTTGAGTCGCATAAATCAGGCACCTAAATGAGGCGATCTGTTCAGTGGAAACACACTCCTCTGTTAAAAAAACCATGGAAGCAGACGAATGCCAAAACCGACCAGGATATGGTTAACATTTTTTTCATAAACGTTCCATGGAAGAGTGGACTTCTGCACTGAACAGTGATTTCAATGCTAGACGTCGAATTTACGGACGTTCTTGACAGCTTTCCAGGATTTTTCATCGATTATAACCTCACGGATCAGGAGTTTCATGAGAGAACCGCTGACACCTCCACAAGTTGTTGTTCATTATTATACATAGTTGACGTTCCTCGGTCATCCGTGACAATTTTCGCTGCCCGACGTGCACAAATGGGTTATTCAGTTTCCCCCTGAACGTGCAACTGCGATGGTTTCAAAAATCGTTCTGTTTGTTGTCAAATCAAATTTTAAAGCAAATTTCTACAAAAGGCGCGTGTCTCGCAACGAGGACATAAAAAAACACAATTCACATATTTAATAACTATCTCAATAACGAATATCAAACTGTATCTTTGTCGAGCTACATTTCGTAGACTATCTGTACCTAATACTTCTAAAACTATAATATTTTGACGAAATTCTGAGAAGGTATCTGTTTTGTTCGCTTAAGCATTCGCGGATCGTTATGTTATCAGGTGAGGAAGCCGTATTTCATATCAGAGATCTTTTGGTACTATTCCAGATTTTAACATTCAGTTTGCCACATTCTCCACAGATAATTGAAGATTTCCGGGCAGCATCGTTCCGGCGCTTGAAAGTACACTTTGGCAGCACAATTGGCGTTCAAACTGTGTGATAGAATATGGTTATTGACAACAGGACATTTTCAAGAAAGCGTCTCCTGAACACTTTCTTGCCTTGATGCTGATAAATTGATAAGACACCCACTGAAGCTTAACAGAAACAACAAAGAGCAAAGGTTTGGATATCGACAACTTACGGATTATCCTACATTCTTTCACTGCGTTTTTACGCAAGGAACAGAAACAGTTGGGGGCGTGAATCGGGCGGGAAAATAGATAGGAAGAGAGAGAAGAGTATCCGAAAAAATCAGTTGATATCGATAAGCAAACGCTTTGCGTTTCTCAATGCATAGTCGATCTCGTGGACCCGAACGTGAGTGAACTCCAAGAAGCGGGGGGGGGGGGGCTTGTCATTAACCACGAATTGCGAATATGAGGCGAAAATAACTTTGCTACTACTATACCCCCCATAAACAAACATTTATTGCATCTTCATAGCAAATGCCACTTTTATAGAGCTCGCTAGTTGTTTTTGTTCTGTCTCAAGGCCTCCCGTAGTCAGTCGTCGAATTTGGAGACCCCCCTCCCCGCCACGAGATGAGAGTCCATATCTTGGCATTTTTATTTGTTGGTTTCTTCGCAGTCTTCTCGCGACACTATTAAAGTTATTCAGTTGATATTATATAATATGAGTCTAGAAGAATACTTATTCTGGTGAGAGGAGACGACGACGTCTATGACAAAGAGCTTCCTGCCGTTGATTTTTCATTTTCTGTTTTTTTTCCTTATTCTGGCGTCTCCGTGGCAGGATGGTTAAGGCTCAGATGTTTTTGACTTGTTCTTTCTTCTCGGTGAAAGATCGTTGAATAAAATGTCTATGCTGAATCCTGAATCCTGAATTTTATCCTGAAACGGAACATGGGCACATTTTAAGGATTCCTATGAGTCTTCCGGATTCACGGAATATATATACATTTACTATCAGATGCCATCGAAATGGACCCGCAAACCAGGAGTGCTCTGCCGTCGAATCACTATATCGCGAGATTGATAAGCGATATCAAAACGTTGTCAACAGCAAACTTGTAGTCCTAGTTATGATCTATAAATTTGCTGTTGACAACTTTCCGATATCATTCATCAATCTCGAGATATAATGAGGACTCCGGCAGAGCACTTGCGGGGCTATTTCGATGGGATCCAATAGTATATATATAGAAATTTTCCAACCATGCATTCGGTTTTCGGAATAGCTTCCGCTTCCAGTTTGTCTAGATGTTTTCTAGATGTTTTCCAGATGATGTTGAGTGACATTTCATTTCGTTTCGTCTATTTCGATCATCCCATTCCATCTCCCCTCTTTCCCCATTTTTTAAACAAAACAGGACCTTTAACGCAATTGTTCTCTGTCTGAAATGGTTGACATTCAAAGTTCCTGGTGGCTCTCGCGTATTTGGTAATAATGAGCGGTTCGTCGAGCAATTCAGAGTAATGACGATCCCCGCAGCTGACTGGACCTCATGACTTCAT
This sequence comes from Caenorhabditis macrosperma, assembly GCA_963932285.1. Classification (NCBI taxonomy): domain Eukaryota; kingdom Metazoa; phylum Nematoda; class Chromadorea; order Rhabditida; family Rhabditidae; genus Caenorhabditis; species Caenorhabditis macrosperma. The sequence continues at coordinate 6,722,766 of OZ010618.1, forward strand.
CACTTCTCATTAAGTGGACCAGTTGGCGGCCAGGCGGCATTTCAATTTCACCGTCTAGACAATTCCCTTCCCTACCCACCTTCATCCAAGATCACTTCGTAACTTTCGTAATGCGAACACCTTGAAAAGGGATAACATGACTCGTTGAAGCCCTACATCTGAGCCATCCATCAAAGTTGAGTATGATACTTGCGGCTGGAATTGCCGAGTGTATTCGGCTCGTCATAACATCCTCTAATGACCTCCGCCTGTGATGACTAGTAGGACTCTTGAGAGTTCTTCGACAAAGATCCCTCGAAACACATGTGACGAGGAGAGGGCGAGAAATCGAAACATCAACTGAGATTTCATCTTGAAGGTGTCATAAGAGCTTCCTCTGCGTAGGGCACCCTGTTGAAATGTGAGAGTTTCAACGGCAACGATCACCATGTCGTGCATTTCATGAATTTTTGATCCGAAACGGGGAGACGGCGGCTGCGTCAGCCTCCCTCCGAAGACCGTGACGAATCATTCACCTGAACGCTTTTTGTGTCTAGTATCTTCTCGAAAACTTCTAGAACATACTCCGGTAGATCAGCACAGCCTCAGTTCTTGGTTTCATCTGGTTAACAAAGTTATCCAACCATGCGCCAAAACATGTTCCCCTTTTCTTCTCTTTTTCTTCCACTGTTGTTATTCAAAAACGGAAACAAATCCCTAGGTTGCAATTCCCGGCATCCCCAAGAAAAATAAGCGCTCTTCCAGTCCCTTTGTCTCGAAATTCGAACCTGGGAATCTTGAAGAAGAATTTGACCCTCCCCCTCCCCCTGGAAGGGAGGAAATAAGGAAAGAAGAAAAATGAGCGGTGGGACAATCTCCGGCTGGGGGAAATTAATGTATTCTTTGTGTCCCTCCACCACGTTTTCTATCATATTTCATTCCAGAGTGTGTTTTGAGTTTCTGCTCTTCCCTCCTACTCTTCCTGCCCTCCCCCACCCATTCGATCCACCCTCGTTTTATCCGCTGCTCATCGTTTATTTGCGCAACATTTGGCGTGCTGAAAAAAGTCAACAAATCTAGGCACACGTGTGAGAGCAAGCCGCAGAGCACAAGAGGATGCAACACATGAACTTCGCGCTTACTCTTTGGACTCTTCGCATCGTGTTTTCGTTCTGTCCCCGGCTTCGTTCCAGTAGATCTGTTTCATACATACATTTCTGTCTGGCCCCGCCCGTCGCCTCCGGATGGGTTGAGAGCGATGGCTAATCAAATTTTGAGTTGACGTAATGGAACTCTAGAGCATCCAACCCGCGTCCGACCGACCGACGGACGTGAATTGTTTATTTGAAACATCCGCTCACCCTGACCAGATTTCCGCCCATCCTTTTCCGTCTTTTTGCCCATGATCCACTCTAATGACGAATATCATTTCTTCGAAACAGTCACATGGAAAAAAAGAGAAAACTGAACTCACGGAAATCCGTTTCTCTATTGGGAATTGGATTGAGTTCATCAAAAAGTATAACTCATTACTTATCAGAAATATGGAATCCCTGGAGTTACTCTGCCCCTGAGCTAGGTGATCCAGACATACTTTCCACGAACCCGTGGGTTCTTGTTGATGGGTGGGTGTGGGGCGGGCAAAATGTATATTTCCTGCATTCGTCGACCTTTTTTCCGCTGAAAAACTGAAGAAAAACTAAAGATTGCGTCTATAGTGTAGACATCCTTCACCGATTAGCCTCATTTCTCGACCTCCTCTCGAAGCTCTTCCTCCTCGTTTCTTCTATCCATTTTTGTCATTAAATGTCTTTCGATTACACTTTGAATAACGTCACATCTTGTCCCTCTGCGAAAGAAAAACAAACCAGAACAATAAGTGAAACACGAGGCTTTTCTCGTTTTCTCGTTTCAAAGAGATTGTTTCTTTGAAAAAACGCGTCGCCAATCACCTCCATACATTCAAATGTGCATTATGTGCATTCCGAATAGTCGCCGTCGTCGTCTTCCAATCTCATCCCATTCTTCTCATTTTTTGTGCCCCGTCAAAACGAACACTTTTACGACTCGCGTTTCATGTCGTTTCGTTTTCAAAACCAGGCTTGTCACAACGAGACGACGGATGAGGCCGTCCTGGCTGACACCTCTTTCTTTCCTGTAGTCCGTAGTGTTTGATAGCTGAACATTGGTGCTTCCGGAGACGTAGTGGTCTCCCAAAAACATTTCAAAAGAGTTCTATAATCACATTTTGCGATAAACTCCTGAAATAGTGCTTCTTTCAGTTCACCAAAAAAAACCACCAACAAAACAAACGAGACTATAAATTCTCACATATTTGAGGCACATAATCTATTATGCAATTTAGTCCTGTCTCCATCTCCAGCTTCATATCTAAAAACGACCTTCTAGAAAAACAAGAGCAGTGGGAGGGAGGGAGGCCCCAGCGTCGTCGTTCTGGCGTTTTGTTTGGGCTTTTGTTCCTTCCATCCATCGCCCTTTGTTGTTCCACAGTAATCCTGCTCATTTCCCTGCTCATTTTCTCCTGCAGTACTTAACTTGATGCTCTTAGTGCATTTTATGGAAAACGAAACGCTATGCCAGAGAACCTCAGTGCAGGAGGTGTCAGGGAAGTTCTCAGTGTAGTGATTCATTTGACGTAGATTGTAGCGGTTCCGTGTTCTCGTTCAGACAGACAGCGGACGTAGATCAAAACCATTGGGGATTCCGAGGACTTTGCGATCCACAAAATGATTTCATTTTGGCTAGTGATTCATTTGATATCAAAGTGATTTCCTGGACACCTTATCAATAGGCGACTACCTTATCAGATGTTGGTTACTAGGGGAGCTTTCCGATTGTCTGCCGGATACCTGACATTTTCTCTTATCAGTCGAGGATTCTATAGTTTTAAAAGATTAAAGTTTATGCCGAAAGGTGTTCCAGGCCAAATGTTAAGGATCACTGATTAATTCGGACTTCCTATTGGAATCAAGTCATTGGGTGTTCACCTCCACCTCATCTAGACCCACATTTCCCAAAATCCAAAAGCCCGACCACCGTAACACATTGAACTCGGGCGTTTGGTTTTGACAAACAAAATTCCAATCGGATTCACATGTCATAGACCACATGTAAATAGGGAAGTTTTCGGCTTTCTGGAGCATCCCACCCAAAAACAAAAAGTTTAGAAAAAGGTTAAATCGACTGGTGTTAGGAATCGAATCTTTCGGAATGGTCCCTAGTGCTTTCTTCCTTCTTTCCCTCATCACGAGGAGCCATCGGAGCAAAACACTGAGAGAAGAACACACACGCACACATCTATTCCGAATGAAACAAAAATTGCAGATTGTATCGCTTGAGAGATAAATTATAGTATTCCTGTCCGTCTCAATAGCCCCTTCTCTCTTTTCGTTTTTTTTTTCCGTTTTTCCCATACTTATTTGCCTCTTCCTCCTCTTCCTCTTCCTCCGATCCGTTCCTTCCTTCCTTCCTTCCCCCCGTCTGCCAAATGAGAAATGAAAAATAGGAGAGTTGGCTTGAAGTGTTCGTGTTCGGTCAAGCTGGAAGATATTCGTTGTGTGGTGTGAAGAAGGTCTGAAAATAGAACAAACGAGAAGTGTTCAATGAAACGACGACGATGATGATGATGATGACCTGTCCTCGTGTGCGAGGGCAACCACATAATGATATTTTTCGAGTGACGAACGTCGTTTTGGTAGCAAGAAAGTGGTGGTCTATGCTAATATCTTCTTTGGATCTCTGGAGAAAAAGAAGAACTCGAGACCCAAAGATCCGAAAATCCACAGACGAATCACCTATTCCCGAATACTCTAGTTCCTCGTCAGCTTCAACGAGCGCTTCTTGTTAGTGTTTCCTATCTCTTCCTCTTCCGAAATTTTTAATTTTTCTAACTTTTCCCACGTTTCCCATTTTCTCTCCCTTTTCCCTGGAACTTGATGTAAGGGTGCTTCTTTCTCGAAATTTAGCACAAAAAGAAGATGATGTCAAAAATGCGTGATAAAACTCAATTAGTCGGAATTTGGTCTCACTGAGAACATTGTGCGTTTGTGTTTTATTGTGAGGGCATTATAACACAAGTGCGCAAAAAGGGATGCAACTCCGGAGAGAAATTGGAAAAAGAGACTCACTTCCGTCTTGTGTTTTTCATTATTGCTTCCTCTTCAATGCGTCTATTTAGGGGAAGAACCGGAATCCGGTTACCTAGTTCAGGTGGAAGATCTCGGGCGGCGAGCAAGACACGAAACGAGACAAACTTACACATGGATGAGTTTCGTTTGTTTTCTTGAACGAAACGAACTAAAACATTCTCGGAGTAGTGACTCTTGTTTTCACATCACATTTTCGACGCTTCCCGCTAGCCTGATGAATACCAAACACCTTCGCGCGGCGGCTGCACAGTTCAAGTCGAGGTCTTGCTCATTTTGCAGAAAACACATACATCACGACCACCTACAGCTACACCCACTTCTATGAGACCTTTGGAAAATATTTGCGCGGTTGAAAACCTGAAATAGTGTGGGTTACAGTATATATCTTGCGAAACCTCTGACTCATTGCATCATCATTCAAATCCTCGAATTCCTCCCAATTTTCTCATCAATCACGTAACAAATGATAGGGTAGGAGGCTTCGAGCTCTCCGCCCTCCTCCTCCTTCCAAATCCACCACGATTTGTCCGTCCTCTTCGCCAACACCATTCCGTGCCACTTTTCATCCTTTCTTCCATTTTTTCATCATTTCTTCCAAAGCTTTTGAGGCTTTCTGAGGGTTTCCGAGGGTTTCCAAGGATTCAGAACTGAGCTCTCCGTTTCCCCTTTCGGAACTTTTTATGATAATCTCAGCGGTTTTGGTACGAAATTTGGAAAAAATTAAGCCCTACCGAGTGCCGCCGTTTCATACCCCGCCCCTTTTCGTCATTCTTTCATTCTTACTTCCCAACCAGTACACGACCTCTCCCTACTTCCAGGGTACATCATGGACACTCCATGGAACGATACAACGCCGGCTGACTCAGCGGAGACGCTTCTAGAAAACGCCTAGTAAGTTTAAACATTGAATATGACACCGTCAGATTCACATTGCATTAGAAGCGATTGAATGTCCGGAGGTGTACTCTAAAACACTCGGATCTATTTGTTCGCGGATCCTGTTCCGTTTCCTCGAAATCCATGAATTTCGGATTCAGACCAGGAACTTTTTGAGGCGAGGTTCCGCGCAAAAAGCAAAAAAGTCTATCTCTCTCTTTTTCTTCACTATTTATCCAAACTGGCAAAGAAAAAAAGAAACGATTTGAATTGAAAAGACACCACGCAAGTTGCTGTCCGCGAACGCCCTTTTCATGGAGAAAACATCATTCAATCCATACATTTATGCGCAACGTGTCCTTTTTGCTGTTCACACTCCGGCATGCTCTTCGGTTTCTACTTGATCGAACACACAAAAACATTCGAAACGTGTGAAATATTCAGTGAAGACCTGAAAGAAAAAGGGGAGAAGGGGGGGAGGAGGATTCATTTCGAGTTGCCAGAATTCTCAGTTCAACAATGAAAGAGGCGCGTTCCGCGTATCTTTTTTCAGTATCTTGTTTTCATTTCACGCTCATTACATTCACGTTCTCGACCTTCAGATCTGTTTTAGTGATATGGGGGGTAGAAAAAGTGAACGTGATGATAGAAAGGAAGGGGGGGAAGGAAAAAAGAAATGAAATAAAATCAACACTCGAGAACCAATTGACTTGTTCATTTTCCCACACTTGAGACATGATCCTCAGCTATTTTCGCTCCCAACACTCTTTTCGCACATCTCTGAGCAACGGAGGAGCTGTGGAGCCCCACCGAACCCCACGAGAAGCCCCATAGAGCCCGCCAAACTGTGGCTTTTCGAATAATACTTGAAATAGCAATTTTGTCGATCTTGTCTCAAGTTTTTTGTTTTCAATGAATCTAACGGTCCAGTTATCCACTCGAAATTTGCTCTTGGCTCCGAATTCGCGAGCTCTGAAAGTTCACAATATTTGATCCCAAAATTGCGAATTCTAAACCCCAAATTCAAAATGCTCAATTCGAATCCAATTCTGAATCCAGAAGAGAGAACACCGAAAACAAACTCGAAAATAATGTTCACAGGAACTTCAGCTGAGTGGTGTGTATGTGTTTTTCTAGTGTCCAATTCATGTGCACCCGAATCGAATGGCCCGCATTCGTGTATATTTTGATCCGTTTTCGTTTCTAGCTTGCGGGTGTTTAGATAAGGAGTTGCCTGTCCTGTAAGGCCATTAGTTCAACATTTCGCTTGTTTATCCAGCTTTGAACCGGTTCCGATGTGTTTCCTCTTGCATTTACCATTAATCAAACTAAAATCGGCTAACCAAAAAGCTCGTACAAGTGTTTGATCTCTACCTTGCTAAAAGTGAGTTCCCTGGAATCCTCTTTAGGCACGGCTACAAAATATTTTCAAGTGTAGCGTCCGAAAGAGAAAAAGCCAGAGTTCGCACAAAACATCAAATTCAATTTCCAATCTCCAGAAACCCTTCATTCATCTCAGATGCACTGAAGAATGTAGCACTTGAGAGCTCTTTTCCACCTTTACATCTAGGTTGACGCCTTTCGAACATTCCTTTCGACACTCTTTTGTTTTATTGGGTGGTGGGGGTAGAGCACTTGAAAGCTCGGAAACACTCACAAGTATCTTTGTGACTAACCGTGTTCCGTAGCCGATCTAAGCTCAGCTCCAGGAGGACATAGACCACAGAAAAGACACAGAGAGGGAAGGAAGAATTTTTCCTTTTTTTCAGTTTTCCAAAAATCTCATTATCTTCATCCCTATAGCCGAGCGGACAAGCAAAAAGAACGGAGACAGGGCTGAGAATCCGATTTTGTCGGTGTAGACGGGTAGAAAAGGATATTTAGGTAACAAAAGTCTGGAAGATCCCCTTTCCTCGCAGACAAGAGTTTGTGTGTAGTTCTCTCGGGGAAAGTGATTTTTGAATTACCGAATCACAAATCGAAATTCGACACATGTTCGCTTCCTTTCAACAATGTTTATTTGCTTCGCGAACTGTCGACCAACGGTATCTAATGACCAAACACCTTCCCCAACTTTCCCACCCACTCGACGACCAAGCCATTCAAAAACGTTGAGTTTTCATGACAAATCGAAACATGCGAACTTGTGCAACATTCATGTGCCAAATCTCAAAGTTCCTGGAAGGTGAGGTCCATGCCACCTCTTTCCCCTTCTCCTCCTCAATGAGCACCCAAAAAGCTCACTTGATCAATTTTCAGCCAAGCCAATGAATAAGAGATCTTCTAGAGTGGGCGCTCATCTTTTGTCGTCGTGTTTACATCTACCAAATGAGTAAGAGTCAGGCAAAAAGTTCCGTCTCGTCAAGGGCCCAGAAAAAAAAAGAACGTTGGCTTGCGAGCCACTTTATGTTCGTTCGCGTCCCCCCCTCCTCCGCGACCCCGAATTTGCATATCTAGGCTATAACATTCCAAAATCCAAAAATTGCCACCTCTATCTTTTGTTTTTTCGTTCTCTCTCTCTCTCTCTCTCTCCGCGCGCCTCGTTTCCTCCTTTGCTCCCTCTTCTCCCCCCGTCCATGGTCCATTTGTTCGTGTCAGTGTTTTCTTCAACAAGGCGGGGCGACGAGGTATTCCTTATTTCATCCTATTCGTTAGATTTGATTTGTCTCTGGGATTTTTTTTTCTTCTTGAGTGAAGAAGAAAGACGGAAATCCCGCCCGATATCCTGTTTTGGCGGCATTACTCTCTTGAAGTGCGTTAGTGCGTTACCCAGTTGAGGCGCGAGAGAGGGCCCAAAACACTGGAAGAAACCGCGCTGAAAATATGGTTCTTTTTCTGCTTCTCACTCTTTTCCTCTCATTCCTTTCCGGCCCTAGGATATTTTGTGTTCCATATTCTTATAACTAGTGGGAGGAGGAGGCAGAGCAACTTGTTTCGAAACTAGTCGCATCCCATCTATTATTCACTATTCTAGTAGGTAGAACAAAAAAGATCATTGTACCCTTTACTCCCGATAGGGTAGGCGGAATTCGTTTCTTCTGCAAAGCCGCTTCCTGCTATACTCCTCCTGATCTACCTTTGGATTACGGTAGTTAGCCTTGCAAATTGCAAGCAGCCCAGTTCAAGTCCGTTCGTCCTTCCAATGCTTTCCAACGCGAACCGAATATAGATGTGTTGTGGCAAGGACTACTCACTCATCGCCCAGCTCAGAGAATCCAATTAGACGCTTGAATAAAAATTCTGCAATGAATCCATCCACATGTCGCTACAAAAACTCGCAGCCTTCCCCGGATTTCCTCCCAGTGCGAGCCGTGGAACTTATTAAAAAGATATGGCTACTGGAACAATTTTACTCTCAAAAACACCAGGAAAGGCGTCAATTTTCCAAGAATGTTTTCTCATTACGTGCAGCGTTCGGCTCCCGTTTCACTGGTCGCTTTTTTTGCGAATCTCACAATGTTTGCTCGAGTTCCAATCCAAACCTCCCACGTTCCATTTCATAACCGCTCTAGGAAACAAAGTTTGTTTAAAATAGGCAGAGACGTGAAACAGAGATCATATGTTGACCCTGCTCTACCTCGAATCTGACAAGTGGGCCCCACGTGAGAATGACGACTTCTCGCCCCTAAATATTATTCGTTTTCGGCCCGGGACCATCATCAAAATGAGGTCATTGTTCTCTCGAGGTCACACACATGTACACATTCATTCATCACGGACATCTTATTCCAAAGGCCCTTGTCGTGCACGCGAGATGAAAAATCGGCATCACATCGTTTTTTAGGAGGGGGAGGTGCTATAGCCAGGAAACGCGAGTCCCCAACTCTGTGACTAATCTAGCCCTCACGGACTATAACAAACATCGGTTTGTCTGCTTTCGGGAATCACCAATTATAGAGTCCGGAACATTGAAAGGTCTCTAGTCTCCTTTTTTTCTACCAAGTGTATTTCCCTTCGAAAGAACGACGGCTCTTTGTCTCCCGTCATTTTTGCTATTTCGGATTGTTTTTTCAAGAACACACTGCGACCTGGATAAATTTCAGAAGAATATGTGCCTACGTGCCCCTCCCACGTTGAGTTCTCAGTAGGTGTCTAGTGATAATCAATTATCAAAGAGTACGTGCCACTGGCTCCCATTGAAACTCTCCTCCCTCAAATATCCATCAGTCTGGGTATTTCTGTCAGTGCATTCCGAGAGAGATATTTCAATGAGTGCTCCACGAAAACAGTTCTTCGAACATGACCTTACCACAAATAATAAGCTCTCTCCAGACATCATCCTCTTATTGCCACCCATCTGAGACACTGATCATATGCAGTTTTAGGACAAAAGAATAGTGTTTTCCGGACACCGGGCGGTCGGCGAAAAGAAGAAGGGGAGGGGGGTAACTCGATTGAACTTGATGAGCTCACTACTCCTTCTCTTTTCTATTCCAGCTCGGAACAGAGCAGCAGCTCTTCCTTCTCCTCCCCCCTCCCTCAACAACATGTTTTTCATTTTCATTTTCCTCCTGTTTCATGTCTTCTGAACTATTCACTCTATCTCTATCCGTGCTCATCTTCCTTTTTGAAAAGATTAGTTTCGGAAGCGCTTCCCCCCTTTTTTCCACGTTCCTGACGTCGTTAGTCGCCTCTTCTGCAAGGACACTTCCTTGCAGAAAGAAGAAGAAGGAAAAAGAAGAGAAAAGATAAAGGGGGAAGGAAAGAGTCCTTGTTATGGGACGGAAGAGAAAGGGAACGTCTGCGCATTGAAGATGCGATAATTGGGTTATAATACTGTGGATTTGCGCGGTCGTTTGAGACAATGAGCTCAGCGCCGCCGACGCCTACTCTTCTATCAAGTAAAGGTCTAAACCGCCTCTTGCTTGACCGCGCTCACCTTTCAAGATGAAAAGGGGGGCAAAGTTGCTGTTGCTCCTTTTCAATTGAACTCCTCCATTTTCGCGCGTGTTTCGCCTTCCTCCCCCATTCCCCTTTCCTCCACGTCTCCGCCTTTCTTTTTCTCTTCCCTTCCCCCTCCTGATTTTGTACTCAAGCGCACAATGCCTTCCGTTATTTTTAGATGAGTGCTCCGACCCTTTTCACCTTCTCTGGGTCTAGCTCACACGTTCTTCCCCTTCCTCCCCTTCACCTCCGTAGAACGCAATTTTTCGCTGTTTTTGATGTCGAAAATCTGTAAATAAGGAAGCAAGGAAGAGGAGAGGGCATGAGGATTTCGGAACGGTGAGCAGTCTTTGATCATTTTAGTTCATTGCGCGTTGACATGCCGGGTTCGTCAAAAATAAAACGCTGCCGCTGCTATCTATCTATCTATCCATCGTCAATTAGTATCAAAAACTCATAAGCGTTCAGAGCTCTGCCAATCCAATTTCGCAGAATCTCCCAGTCCGTCCCTCCCCCCCTTTTTCGGTTTCTCGGTTTCTCGGTCTTCCCCCAAAAAAGGGGCGTTGTGAATGAATGAATTACGAAAACGAAGCTCCGCCTACTCCTTGCTACCCTACCCTTCCCTTTTTTTTGCAGTGAAAGAATTGAAATTAAAAGGAAGAAGAAGGAGAAGAAGAGGCAGCACGCTAGCAGCAGCTTTTTCGTCGCTATTTCATTTCGAACCTCCTTTTCCATAAATTTATAGAATTCCCCCCCATCCGCTCTCGTTTCCCGTCCATCTCCCATGTTCCCCCTCCCCATGACGTGTCCCCCCTTCTCTATTGTTGTTCGTCTCGCCTGTTCCCACGGCGAAAGGTCTCTGTCCCTTTTTCGCTGACTTTTTGAATAGATTTCGGTGTCGGGTCGGTGTGGCCATTCGCTGGAAATCGGAATTTTTCATATTCCCCCGGAAAAGTTCGCGTCGCGAGAGCAAATTCAGAAATCACCCTCCCCACTCATCCAATCGAAATAATATAAACGCAGAATCAAAAGCCACCGCCCGTCTGCCTTCTGGATCCACCAATTTCTTGCATTTTTCAGCGTTGACCCTGCAATGAGTGCCACCAATCATTGCATAGACATCCGTGCATACTTGTGGCAGACGAAACATGACTTGACACTTCACCCAATCACCATGGGCATCTTGGGCGTTATCTACTCAATTATTGTTGTGTAAGTTGACCAAAAACCGAAATATCCATGGATGTTCATCTGATCCACAAATTATGTATCATGTGCCCCTCTAGCGTCAACAAATTGCTCATTCATTGGCGTGGCCAGTCGGGGAGTGATTCAATTAGATGTTTCTATCCTGTTCACTTCGCCCTATTCCCTCTAGACTGATGGAATTGGATTAATGGTCCTGTGACGGTCCAGGTCCTTCCGGACTCAATTATTGAAGAGCGACCAGCTGAGTTGCTTCCCACGTTCCTGCGTTTGGTTTTTGATCCACAGTGGAAGAAGTTTTATGGTGGTTTCAAATGAAGCGGAGAAGCGGATCAGACAGTGTTTACTCTAGGAGAAGCAGAAGCAAGAGAATATCGCAAAATGATCATCGTCATTCTCTGATTTTTGCACTCTCCCAACTATCCCACAGTCATGTGAGGCCGCAGAAACAAATCATAGATCAGAAATGTTGTGCTTATCATTCCCACTGACCTTCCGAAGTTCATGGGAGAAACATAGTCTAAGGCCAATTAGAATGTAACACTAGCCTCTCCATGTTTGTTCATTCGGTCTTCCGGAAGCAGAGGCAGAGGCAGAGGTCATTGGCAAGGCAAGACATGTAAAAATTCGCCTTTTTTGGGGGATCAAAGATGAGAGGATCCTTGAGGACGGAGAGAGAGAGAGTGAAGGATGAGAAGACGAAGACTTCCAAGTGTTTTCCAAACCCAACTCAACCGAAAATTCAGAGAAAAAGAGACTGGGACATCACGATATCAATTTGAATTTTCAGAGTTGGAGTGCTGGGAAACTTGCTTGTGGTTCTGTCAGTGGGTCGGTTCAAAGCTCTCCAATCAGTTCGGAACATGTTCATTGTGTCGCTCTCCATGTCAGATATCGTTGTGGCGATTGTCAGTGGCTCTGTGACACCTATATCGGCGTTCACGAAAGTTTGGATCTTTGGCGCGCCGCTGTGTCATTTTCTACCGCTACTCCAGGTGACTAACCCCGGAATTACTCGAATATCCACTCACTGAGCTGGATTTGCAGGGAACGGCGTTGAGCTTCTCGACGTTGACTCTAACTGCAATTGCCATCGACCGGTTTATCCTGATATGTCACCCAACGAAAGAGTAAACAGAACAACGTAACCCACTAATCTTATCGTTTTCCGGTTTACAGGCCAATCCGGAAAGATCAAGCGCTCAAAATGATAATCTTCATTATCAGCGTCTCTGTGAGTCTCTCGATCCCGCTCTTCATGAAGCAAGAGCTCGTCCATTACCAGAATTTTTGCGGGGAGTATTGCACCGAAAACTGGGGATCGGATGCCCACTTGAGAAGTGTTTATGGTAAGAATCCAGAAAGGCGAAAGATGCAAGAACATCTAATTTAGGCACAGTCGTGTTTATCATCCAGTTCGGCATCCCACTGATCACAATCACCTTCTGCTACGCATCCATCTCGATCAAGCTGAAACGTGGAGTGTTTGTGAGAGGCAGCCAGAAGGAGCTGATGTCAGAGCAACGCCGCACCGTCACTCAACGAAGACTTCGCACAAATCGGATGCTAATTATAATGGTTAGTTGGTTTCCCATAATCCTGTGTAGAATGCTATTTTCAAATAAGCAGTTACGAATTCGTATCTGAGTATGTTAATGGTGACGTGGACCGCCAGTACGGAGAAATTGTGAAAATCAACAAAGTGTTTTTCCAGACTGTGACATTTGCCCTCTCCTGGCTGCCAGCGGTCGGATTCAACTTCCTGCGGGACTACTCGGCGCTTCCAGGCATCATCGCTGATCAGGACTACTTGTTCGGAATTATTTTCCACTGCATCTCAATGACGTTAGTTCATTTTCATCCTTGTTTTCCGCTTTGAAGGAATTCGATTAGAGTCTAGAACTAGGCCTTATTGGCATTTCGGTACTTATTTACATTTTGCACATGTGAATTGTTATTCTACTCTCTCTTTCTCTCGTGGATGCTTCCATTCCATAGTTTGTGCTATGAGAGAAAGTTCATGAGAATTGAAAGTTGATGCGTGCGCAAGAAAGTTAGCCGAGTAGAATGATCAAACGCGATGTCGATGAATGACTAATAGGGCGGTAATGACAATATGTGTGCCCGAGTGTGTCTAAGAGTGTCTCATTTAATGTGCATTGTTTCCAGATCAACAGTCGTGAACCCATTCCTCTACGGCTACTGCAACGAGCACTTCCGGGCCGCCTTCAAGTCCATGTTGGAGTCGGTGAAGACAGTGTGCGGAATGAGACGAGTGAGTCCGGTACGAAAGAGTAGGAAACCACAATTAAACTTCCTTCGATGACAACCAACCGTTCTTGAAGCCTCCTGACACTGTATCTCGTTTCAGGGAAACCCGGCGTGCTCTCAACTGCTCAGCACGCATTTCGACAGCACTACTCGACGGTCGATTGTGACGGTGCCAAGCTCAATTTGAGGATGACGGGGACGAATGTGATGAAATATTAATACTTGTAAATGCAACGATTATTGTCTTTTTCCTTTTCTTCTTTCTCTTTTTATTTGTGTTTCCTGAGGATCCTGACACTTTGGGTCAGTGCCAATGTTTTTTCCTGCCCATTTCTAGACGCTGCTTTTCCGCCCGTCCACCACAACCTATGACTCTCTTGTCCCCCCGCTTTTCCAAATTCTCAAAACCCTTCGGCTCCTCGGCTAGATTACGGTATCAAAACTGCTTTATGTGTACTTGTGACTGCTTTAGTATTCGCCTGCCTAGACTCTCAAATTCCCTTTGTGTGCAAGAAAAACAATTCTCTACTTGATACGGAACCCTCCAATTGTCTTGTAATTCATCGCCTGTTTTGCCCGATTTTCCCTTAGAAATAAAGAATGGAAAAATCAAATGTCTAGAGTCGTCTGGCGTTTTAGGTTCTTTCAACCGTTCAGATTTTTCCAGAATACCTTTCCATTGAGAAACACTGATTTTCTACGACGAATACACTCTGAAGTCACTTAGGAAAGCGGTTTTCGAACAACTTCTTTGTCTCACTAATTCAAAATCACCCAGAAAACAATTCAGACCATCGGGAACATATTCCGTACTGACATTTTGTGGAAGATAGACAGATAACAAGATTCGTGTATCAACACTTTGAGTCAGCCTTGTATGCTAAAGCGTTCTCAGAAAAAACATGTCTCAAGAGGGTTCCACGTCACTAGTACGTCTGGAGGGTTCCCCCTTAAAGATAAGAATTCCGCTTTCAGATAACTTCGTTACAGTGCGTCTTCAAGATTCTGCACACTTCCGCACCAGGAAGTGAATATTGTCCCCTCCCTAGGGGACCATAGAAAATCTCTGTAGACACCTCTCTCATAACAATGCGCAACCAGTGAATAGGTGCGAAGGGGTCGGAAGAACGCGCGGTGGCCGCGTAATTACAGAGTACAAATCACTCGAACTCCCTCGACGGAAGGATGAGCCGGTGGCTCTGAAGAGCGCAATGTTGCGCCCATTTGACACTCTTCACGCACCTCTTCAGTAATTTGAACTCCTTTGAACACCTTTGTCTCAAAAAGTGACTGTTTTTGTTTTTATGTACATAAAGACCGATTTCGAGAGAGATCTGTGTTTAGAGGAAATCGCAACTAGAAAACCGCACATTTTCTAGTTTTAGACTTCCTCTTGAAGATGGAATTAGTTGAAAACAGGAATTAGATGAGTTGTGGGAAAATTGGAAAACGTGGAAAAAACCCAAAAAAAAAACCGTCTAGGAGATGTTTTGAACATGAGGTTCCAGGTAATCATTAGTTTCTCACAACTCCCTGAAATCAAAAAAAAACGGGAACCACGAGGGACTTGCAGACTTTCCCAAGAACCCTGAACAAATATGACTAATCTCCAGTGTCACGCTTTTGTTAGTCCCATCAGAATTCTAATTTACAGCCGTCGTTCGGGTCGTCTCGTCTCATTTACATCTCAATCCCCCCTCGGCTTCCCTCATAGTCACCCACTACCTCATATCACCCCCGAAGACGTTCCCATCGCCATAAAAAAGGCTGGTTCGGTTGGGATGGCGAAAAAAACCCGATGGAATGAATATTCGGAGAAAAACTGTCAGTCCGTTTCGGTTTCATCGTCCGATCCCCTTTTCATTTTCTCCGAAAAGCAATTACGACTTCGATGATGAGGTCGGTAGGTCTTTGGCAAAAAAGAGAAGGAGGAGGGAGATGCATGAGAAATCTCCGTTGTGACACTGGTGGCAGCTGGGCGCCCGATTACGGTAGGTGGTGTTTGGAGATGAAATTGGACAGTTTTGAAGAGGGTGCATCCATCGCAATTCACTTTTCGTTTGTTGTTGAACAATTTGATCTAATCTAAGAATGGAAGGCATCGATGGTTTTTGCGCGGTGGCGGATGAGTAGCCAATTAGGAAATGCAACAAATGGAAAATGGTAACTCAAGATATCCGACAGCAATTTGAAGGGAAGTGGTATAAAAATAGAATCAGAATCAGGGAAATTGGATACGGTAACCGAATACGCATGGAATTCCGTTATTTCGAGGATTTGGAGAAATAAGGAAATCCGAGAAACATGAGAAATGGGTAATTGGGTGCGAAGCTACAAAAAACGATCAAGAGTTGGACAAGCGGAAGAATTGAAGGTTTTTGGAAGGATTAGAAACAGATTATTGCGAAATTCGATGGTAGTTCGCTACAGGATAAGGCACTGGGTCTGAAATCCTATGTTCCATGACCATTGGGGAACATGGATTCTTAGAAACCATGACGACCGAAAATGAGCCATCTTCATCTTGACACTATCAAGTTATATCGGATGCCATTGAAATGGACCCGAAGAGCTCTACCGAAAAATCATCATTTCTCGGGATTGATAAGAGGTATCAAAAAATTGTCAACAGAAAACTAGTAGATCATAACTAGGACTACAAGTTTAATGTTGACAACTTTTTGATATAACTCATCAATCTCGAGATATGATTCTCCGACAGAGCTCTCCTCGGTTGCGAGGCCATTCCAATTGCACCTGATAGTAGTTCTCGGGATCTTGACTCCCTGGAAACAAGCCCAGTTCTTCCAAATCCTCTGGAATCCGGCTTCAGACCCCCAAATATTGAAAGTCTTGCCAATAGCCCTTCACACTTTCATTTTCGCTTCTCAACCCGTCGTCGTCGGTCCCTACCCGTCATTCAATCGAGATCAACCTAACACCAACAAAGAAGTTTGTTTCCCATACCAGAACCCTCTTCATTGACGTAATCGATTTGCCGAATTCGTCGTCTTCCTACTGCTTCTCTTTCTGTCGCTCTGTCTTTCTCTCTCGATTTTTTATGTGTGTCTTCCTTTCAGAATGATGCCCTGGGTGGGGGGCGCCTTGCCGCCGCGCGCGCGCAAGTTGAAATACTGCAGAAATCGTCGGTGCGTGTGAAGAGAGGTGAGGGGGTGCCTCTCTCTCTTCCTTTCTTTGATCGACGAAAAAAATGGGGAAGAAAGAAAGAAGACATATAAAACCAGTTCGGTTAAATCGGCGGTCTCTTCTCTTTTTCTCTCCCTCTTTTTTTTTTGCTGTTTCTGTTTCTCTTTCTCTTTCTCTGTGGGAGGTAGAAGACGCGACAGCTTCCCATTTTTTTTAGACGCATGAAGATGTACCTGGGCCTGCCGACCGGCGCCTATCGGAACAATGGATCGTGTTGAGAACGAGTGGAGAAACAGACGACGAAACGCACACGAGTCACCCCCTCACACCGCTTTCCTTTTTCTTCTTTATGATTAGCGTTTTCGGTTCTTCTGGTTACTGTCAATAGTGAAAACCAAATGAAAACGCCCTTTCTGAGAAAGCGAAAAAACCTGTCAGGTGTCTATCTTCAGAAGTTTCGCTGCTTTTTCAAGTGGAATGAATCACACTGGCTGGATCGGAAGAAGAAGATCAAATTGAAAATCACAATTTTTATGATCCATCTGCACATACAAAACAATAGAAGGGGGACAAATTACATATAACATTGCAGTTAGAAAGAAAAAAACAAACAACCGTTTTGCAAAAGAGAACAGTTTTAAAGTTTTGGGAGCGAGAAGGAGAGGAAAATGAGAGGCAGAGAGAGTGTGCATCTCATTCGAATGGGCGGCTGATACAGAGACTTTTGACCTAGAAAAAAGATGGGTTTTCATATAAAACACTTCGAAATGAGGAAAAAGGAAAGAGTTAGACAATTTGCGGATAACGGGGAGTAAACAGGCTGGAGATTCGGAAGACTGTGGTTCTCGGTGGAACAGTTAAAAGCTGACGGGAGCACTAGGATGGTACATACACAATGAATGTAGAAGTGATGGTGAGTAGGTAAAAAATGCGGTAAGTGAGGAACAAAAACAGTTTGTTCCATTCAATGCATTAGTGAAAGGGGATCTACCGATTGAAAGCTGACACGGTACGGAAATGCACAAATGCAGATCTGGGAGAGGGGAAAGATGGAATGAATGGATGGAAATGCTTGAGTGAGGAGGGAGGGGGGGGGGGGGGGGAATCGAGGTCTAGGATGATCGGAAGTGATATTGAAGAGCAATGACAGTTGGACCGTGTGGTCGACAAAGCATCGGTCCCGTAGAGGAATTTGAGCGAGATCGCTGAACGGGGAGTAGTGAACTGGCTAAGAGTCAAAGCATTGGAAGGCGTCTTCGGCTCCTAGCCTTGATGAATAGAATGGCTTCTTACGAAGCCATATAAGGAACTGGGGCATAAGTAGTCGTTGGCTGGGTTGTTTGGAGGGCTGGCACTTGGATGCGGGCTTGGGCGCGTTCCTTGATTCTTCCGGCGGACGTGCTGATCATTTCGATGACAAGAGACGGATCGGGACCCATCTGCTGCCAGGTTTGTGGGTGTCTGAGCGCCATTTCCCACAAATACTCTTGCGAAGTGTATGCGAGACGTCTGCAAGAAAAATGGCTCGTTATTAATTGCTTCTTCATTTCTTTTCCTCTTCTCTCTATTCATATTCATAAGTCAAGAACGTGACAGTTGTTATGTGTCCCCTCTTTCTTTGCCCCCTCTTGGTACCACCTGCTGCGCAACAATACCGTTTACATATTGTATGTGCTGCCAGCCTCCTAATCTCTGTCCCTCGCGCACCTAGCCAACCAGAATAAATGAGAGCCTCATTCATTCTATTATAACTTTTTTTCTTCGGTCCCCCCCCCCCTCCCCATTCTCATGCTTCCTTCTTTTGTCTGTCTCTTCCTAGACAACAAGTTTTATGAGCGGGGGAGAATGGGAGAAGAAGGGGCAGGTACAAGGGACGGAGATAGGGGAGAGGAGCACCAATTATACGGCACGTCGCTAATTTGGCGTTGAAAAAGATTAATTGGATTTGGGAATGGAATCATCCGCATCCAAGGACGAGTGGTGATTTGGGGTTGGGGTAAGACGGTTTTTGAGGTGCTTACCTGATTTGCTCGAAGATGTCGAGGAAGGCAGCGCTGCATCTGACTTCTCCCCAGGACTGGAGAACTTGACGGCGGACAGTGGAGACTTGGACGTCGTTCTCGTGGTACTCGTCAAAAAGAGCCAGGAACCGGAAGGCGCAGTAGTCGTACTTCCCGAATCCCAAGTTACGGAGACGGAGCACAATGTCGTTCCACTGTGGGATCAGTTCCTGGTTTCCGAGGAGGGCGACGAAGCCGACGGTTACTCTGCAAAGGACAAACGTTATTTTACGAGTACACCTTTTACGGGCGCCGTGAACCTTTGAGTAACTATCCGTCCCCTAAACCATACTCTGCCGACCGTCTTTGGTTACGTAAAGACCGGGGAGGCATCCAAAATCGGTTTCGTAATCCGTATTATAAAACGTCGGTGGGAACGCGAAGGCGAACGCAAGCGCAATCGCAATTTATTAACGGTGTTTATGGTGAGCCGAGAAAGAGAGAGAGGGGGAGAGATTATCAGAACCGAGAATCAAGACCGACGTTCACTTACGTCATTTAGCGGCACCTCATGTAATCGGTAGGTATGAGTCGCAGTGACAGTGACTGCATCACCGAAGATTTATCTTCATGGCCCATCTCAATACACACCGCCGCGCTGTTTGTTTATATCCTCGCGGGTTGCGCAAAAAGTTGATTGACTAATCAAATCTATTCGGGTCCCGTTTCCTTGCCTCCCCCCAAGCCCACCCGCCACTTACTCTTCTCCGCTTCCGATTTTGTACTGTGGCTGGAGATCGCCGCGGACCATCGCATAAGTGATATCAACCATATGAATCGTCATCCACGACGTTTGCAGCAAGTTCATCTGGTCGTTCATCTGGAAGGAATGCACTTTAGTACTCAACGCATTCAAGTGGGTGCGATGCAATTTAGGAACGGAAATTACTACCAACACTACATAATGGTCGCGCGCGCGCACGGTAAAGACAACAAAAGGATAGGTGTTTGTGTGAGATATACGCGGCCGAACACCGACGCCGCTTTGATGTGCCGGAAGCGGCCAATCTATCTATCTCTCTGAGAAAATGAGGATAAAAAGAAGGATGACCGGAACACGTGTGGGAACCCTAATGACTCACATCCATTTTGCTGAAGTGCTCGTTGTTCTTGGCCCAGGAGACCAGATCCTTCAAATTCTCCTCGGCGACGTTGATGGCGAAAGCGTTGGGCTCTGGTTTGCAGTTGTTCTTCACAGTGGAGATGTACCGAATGATCTGCGCCTCGTCCGGAAGTGACTTGCACATATCAGCAAGGGTGCTGTTGTAGAAGTGGTCGACGGTCTTCTCAGTTGGAATCGGGCACACTGGGAGGATCGGAGAGGTGCTGGCAGCGTCAGTGGATCTCACAACGGAGTCTGAATGAATCAAGAACTCATTTGAGCTGCCGACATTCCCCGACTCACTTGAAGAAGTGGAAGTGACCAGTGGCTGAGTGCTGGCAACTGTGGTCATCGGGAGCATGGCAGCGTAATTGGTGTTGCTGGTGGTGTACGGAGAGTACTCGTGGATCGGATGATGGACAAAATGCTCGGTGTAATCGAAAGGCTCTTGCTTCACATCGTTGAGCCGGTAGCTCGTCGGGAACGGATGTCTGAGCAATGGGTCCTCGATAGTGGTTCCGAGGAGAGCTGCAAGGCTGTCTTGGTGGTCAACCAAGTATGTGGGTCTCATAATGAAGTCGGACACTGTAATAGCTAAATTGGAATTCGACAAGACAGTTGATCAATAACTCACATTGCTGGTTGGTGCTGCTCGACAGCGTTGGGCTTTGCAGATGAGCATCATACTCTGTTGGCTTCGCATATTCCGTTTTTACTTTTGTCTGGTCAAAGTATTGTATTTGAGTGTTCTGATCTGTGGTGCTGAAATTATTGATATGATAATCAGTTCAGGTTCATCTTTCCAATTACCTGCTGGAAACTTGATGCTCTGGCGGTTGGTAAAATGCGGCATTAGGTGCTCCAGTGGCCACCGGAAGAACTGTATTCACTCTCATCGCGTTCCTCTGCATGCGATGTGCACGATCTCTTTTGTAAAATGAGCCAAACTTGTTTCTCCCGCCTCGCATCCGATCGGCCCGTACCGCTGCAAAACACCGTCAATTATCCTCTGGTCTCTTTTCAATTTACAGACATTTGCCGCACACGGCTCATTGAATGGCAAGTACAGTCTTTTTTGCCGCACGTCAAAGACACCCATCAATTGAGTGGACACCTAGAGGACCCCCCTAACTATGAGCGACGACCACCGCGATGAATGAGTTCGGCACTTCATGTTGTCCAACAAAGGCGCGCGTGGTGAAAAGGAGTACACCTATAATTATCGAGCCGGCAGCTCCGGTTCCTTTTTGTACTTTGATGATCCGTCCACCGTTCCCCCCTCTACGCATTCCGGTAATCTGGCGGGCAGTACAACAGGATGTCTTTGTCTCCGGAAGTTGTATGTGTTCCTGCTGAACTTAAGGCCCTGGGGGTGCCTCCCATCCATTCTCATTCGAAATGGTTGCGCCGGCGTCGGCGTCGGCGCCACCGTCGTCGTCGACGCTGCCCGCCGTTGAGATGCGCACCCCCACCCTCAGGTACCGGTTTTTCGGTGCGTCTCCCCCCTCATGTCAGATCTATCGTCTCTCCTCGTTTCATATCCAATTTTGCATCTCTCACTTTCAATATATCGTTTTTGTTGTCATGCAAAAACGAAGCAAAGCAGCAAAAAGAGAGAAAAGAAACGTAGAAGAAAGGAGGACGGGGGAGAAGAAGGAAGAAGCGAGAAACGGGGGGAGGGGGCGAATGAGAGAGAAATCCATAAAAACGTAAACGTTGCGCAATTATTACAGAGGAACAAGAACCAGCTAACAAGCTTTTTGATGATGAGGGAAAGGCGGCGAAAGTGAGAGGAAGAGAAAGGAGATAAACTCGAGCGATAACCGTTACAACCTATTATCCCATCAATCTTGAAAGATGTGCAGGGCCAACAACCACTGGCTCACCGATTGTTTATAGCTAAGCGATAGGATCACCGGTCTCTATGATGGATATCTTGAGTGACAGTACCTTCCATTTTCATTCCCATCCTGATGCATTTGTTGAACCGACAGCTTGGGCACCTTTTCCGGCAGGTCCGATCCACGTGGCAACTCGACTCTGCCGAACATGTGTAGGCCTGGAAAGAAACCATGTTGTATTGAGAAGGTAGCAGTGTGGTGTGTTACCTTCTTGTTCTGAACTGTTCTCTTGAAGAATCCCTGTAAAAAATGATGGTTATTATTGAAAAGTAGAGAAAAAATGGTGGATAATGAAGGAAGGAACCGAGAGAGGGTGGAAAAGTGGCCACTGCCTACGTGAGGGTCATATGGCAACAAGTGAATGATTTTGGGGTGGTGAGAGTTGTCTGTCCTTGAGGGCTCGAACGTGTCCCTGAGTCGGGACTCTCACTAGCTACAAATGACCTTATCATAGGGCCAACCCTCTCGGCGCAGAAAAAAGTGAAAGATGCGAAAAGAGATGCGTGAAATAGTATGAGAAAGTCGACTAACCTTGCAACTTTCACACGTAAGGAGACCGTAGTGATATCCGGAGACTCGATCACCACACACTGGGCAGAGCTCTCCTTCGTGGTTCGGCCGGAGTACCATCCTCTCAACGTCGGTCATTGACTCGGGGCGCTTTACCAATCTGGAGCAAAAAATGTGGGTTTAGAGGTATGGGACAAGTGGGAGAATGAGAGGGCCTGCCACCCAGACGGAAGGGTACGGCAGAGATGTGGGCGGGGCGATGAGAGGAAAGTGAGAGTAGGGGTTCGTTGATGCTGCCCGCGGATGGACGGACGGACCGGACGATCTGCCCCCGGTGTGGCCGAACTCCTCCCACCAAGCGACTGGCGGCAGAAGCGAGCTACTGTGCGGGATGTCTCTTCTTCCTCCCCTCCTCCGCCGCCTGGCTCTCTCTCTCACTGCCCACCCGAAGACTCTCTCGCTTACCGTAAGACACGCCCGCGCACGTCGTCTTGTCCACTAAAATCCGCCAACGGCTGCTACCTATGTGAGGCACTGTCGAGGTGGGGGGTGAGACGTGGTTGAAGGTCGACACGGAGGCCTGAAATAGTGAACGTCCACCGGAGGAAGAAGATGATCAAGAGAGGGACGGGACGGACGGGACGGACGGGACGGAGGGCGAGATGAAGAGGAGAATTAAAAAAGGAAGGCGACAGGTAGAAGAAGACGTCTTCCCCCTTGCCGCGCGCGCCCCCGAGGGAGAGAAAAGAAAAACCACGGAGAAAGCAAACGTGTGAGTATGGCAATTCAGTAGCGTGTCGTCGAGGGGTCGTGCCAGGCACCGCTACAGTTCGTTTTTTTTTTGTCACATCTTTCACAGTATCTCTGGTTGTCTACCTCTCGTGGCGTCCACTGCGCTCCCGAAGTAGCCCCCTGCTGGGGTCTCGATTTTTTATAGTCTCCCTTACTCACTTCATCGTTTTCTACAGAATAGGTGTGGGAAACAGAAGGAGGAGGAGAAGAAGAAGAATATATTGAAAATGAATTTGAGAATTTCCCTTTTTCTCCTTCTTCATTGTTCTTTCTCGTTTTGCCTCCTACTACAGTTATATTACCTACTGTCGCTTTTTGATTCATCACTGCCTACCTCTCTCTCTCTATCTGTTTGGATCTCCAACATCGGGACAAGTCTGATTACGCAATCAGTCGGTCCGCACACCTTATCAAGATTTGTGATATCATGGGAGAGGGACCATTAGGTTATCATTAAAGGGCAAGTGAAACGGAAAAGAAGATTGCTGGTATAGTAGGTTCGGAAGCCATAACAGTTCCAAAACCGAACAGATGACGTCAAAAGTAGAACATGAATAGCGCGACGGAGAAGAACACATGATAAGGAAAAGTTCATCAAAAAAAGATTGGCGCGCAAAGAAGACGAGATTGTGTAAAGTGGCAGAATGGAACGGAACGCCAAGTAACACCTTCAAAAACCGAGAACCACTTCACTGAATTCCATCGATTTTTCCCCCCATTTCAGCGTTATTCCTCATCTGGGAACACCTGGAAGATTCCTTGTCGGATGGCAAAGCTAGGGACTGTGAAAAAGTGGGGGAAGGCGGGTGATGGAGTGAACGGAATGAGGAGTGAATTAAGAAAAAAACTTGCGCGTCGATGGTGCGCAAGAGAGATGAATTTGATGCAGGGATGCCACGGATAAAGAGACAATATTGAATTGAGAGACTGTGCGACGGCATCGGCAGGATTTTCTTCATGTTGCATGATGATATGCGTGGCGGAAGAAAGCCTGGGCGCCGTACGCAATTGAGTAGCAGAACCGATCGACGAATGAAGACGTCGAAACGCATTTTTTCTTGGCGGGGTGTGAAAGAGGAGGGAGGCGCGAAACACGTGAGGAATTATCAATTAGACGCGAATTCCAGTCGTTGGGAAGCGATCGATAAGCTGCACAATTAACTACTCATCTGCTATTCTTACCACTCCCATTGGTCCTTACCAGTTTCTAACTTAACTTTGAAAAGTAAAAATTGAATTAGATAAAGATCAGAGTACGCAATATGTCGATGACTTGTCTTGACAAGGAGGGGGACAGTGTAGACGCTATAAATATTACCTGTCATCTATGTTGCAGCCACCCCCCGTCTCTCCCCTTTCACTGCCACTTATACAGCTACTCAAATGGTTCTTCGAGATGATGAAGGCACTTTCGAGTCGAGTCGTCGTCCGAAAAAGTTGACTCTTCTCTCGCCCCCCCCCTTTTTTGTCCGTGTCTGCCACTGACAGTCTTACCCACATCATCAACATACCATCACAAAAAAAACCTGTCCGATGGTGTCGCCCCACACTTTCATACTCACGCAAAACGCCGTCGCTCCCGTGGGAGAGACAGGAGGCAAAAACTGATTCGCTCCGCCTCCTTTTGCCCTCCTCCCCCAGTTCCGTGGATTTTGATTGATATATCATGATAACGCGGATGGAAAAGTGATGCGGTAGAGGGGAAAAGCAAGAAATCTTAGCAAGAAACTAAGAAGGAGAAAGAGAACAAATTCCATTTTGGGGCGAGAAGGAAAGTTTCTGGGTGGAAGAAGAACAGGAGGTTTGGGCGAAGAAAGAGGACGTTTGGGATGCAAATGGGCGAAAAAGGTAATAGAGAGGATGGGAAGAGAGAGAGGGAACAATGATTGGGGAACAGGTCGTTTCGTGTTTGTCTATGTGTCTTTCCGAGATGTTTCCAAAAATTTCAGACAGACACCGAAAACGATTCGAAATTTAACTAGAAAACCGTTTTCTTCCCCTCCCTCTTTCTCCCCGTCTAGAAAACAATGCGGAAATCGATAACTCCAAGTCGAAATCCTAGCTGAGTCACCATGTGATGGGGGGGGGGGGGGGGGGTTAGCCATTCAAAAACAAGTCAAACTTCCTTCCTTCCTTCTTTCCATTTCTCCCGAATCGGAAGTGGCGGATGAAGGAGATAAGCCATCGGTTCTTCTGTTTTTACCGTTTCCCCTGTCGGTGATGTTACCAGGCTCTCCAGGTGGAGATAGCCATCGGACGGTTTCTACAGAAAGGAAAACGGGGGGAAATGAGCGATGGGAAAGAGACGGATCGATGGTGCTGCAACAACAACGTGCGTGGATTGTGAGTGCTTCTGGCGAATATTGGGAAAAAGGAGAGGAAGGGGGAGAGGAAATGTGGTGTTTCGCGCAGCCGCTATGGCGCAACACTCAGCTTAGAACATTGTCACTCCAGGAACGAGACATGCCGTGTTTTCGTGGGTCAGTTCGGTGGAAAAAATGGCGTGTTGAGTCATTGCTTACAGTACGCGGCGTCTCACGCCATCTGGCAGCATTAAAACCGAATTTTCGCTAGGGGAGGGGTGAAGAAACGGAAGAAGAATTGGAAAGAGGGGGAGGGTTTGAGGGAGGTAAAAAAGGGAAAAGAAGAGAAGGTGTCGTGCCATCGACAGATTTTTGAGTGATCTGAGAAGGCAGGGGAGTGATTTGATGTTGATTTGATTCATTCGGGTTTGCGTTTGCAGAAGAGAGGATTAACTGCACAGTGGGGGACTTTGCAAAGTTCTCCCATACCCCCCACCCAGACGGTATTGCGCGATCTCTCTTCTCATCTTGAATGAAGCATTTCTTTGGTGGGAAGAAAGAATAAAAAAGTGCGACATGGGAGGGAGACAAATACGGACAGATTCGGAAGCTTTCTCGTTTTTCCAGTCGGCACTTTCGATTTTTTTCGCTACCTCCCTCTCTTTCTACGGCACCCACATCTTCATTTCGTCGCCTTCCTGCCCGCCTCCCACTTCTGCCATGCTTTTTTCGGTTGGTCGGCCGAACGATCCAGTATGCCTAGGCACCTGAGACAGAGGGAAAAGACGGAGGAAATGGTGGGAGGGAGGGCGCGATGATGAAGAAGAAAAAACGAGAAGCCCACAGACTGTTTCGCTTTTTTAAGTGAAATGCGCGGAGAAAGTTGGTGGTGTTGCATTCTATTATTACAGTCGTTCTTGTTCGTCTTCCCGCATGCTAATACGAGGGCTTGGGGTTAAAGAGGGCTGACAATGTTTGGCGGGAATGAGTGGGTTGGCAACAGGTCGAAATCAAGCAAAGAAAATGTAAATAGTATCACGAGAGGGACGACGAGGAAAAAGGAAAACATATTGGAAACGGAGGTGGAGAAGAAGGGGGAGAGAGAGAGGGTGAGGTGTACGTCACCAAATGGTCCGTTGTTATGGTGTACCTCTCGCCTCTAGAACGTCACATTGGAAACAACAACAACAAATGGCTCCACCACATCGGAACTGAAGAAAGCGGATAAATCGGATAATTACTGGTTACATGTACACCTAATACCTACTTGAACCTTTTTTGGCTTTTTGAGTATTACCCCTTAGAGTCAGGATAATCTTATCTTCCTGGCAACCCATCCATTTGTTGCTCAGCCTCAGCTACACAATCAAATCTTGACCATCTACAACGCGCGTGTTCGCAACCGATCCTTCTACATTTACAACCTCATCATTTGGCAGCGTGTTACGCAACACGAGAATCATCCCCTAATCCATCAATTCAAACTTGACAACACGTTGACCCACAGTAATTATGTGTGCGTTGTTGCCCTCGCACCCTAAGTTTGCTTCCTGGAGAGTCGCATATTTACGGTAGGATTACTCTGAATGCATCTACATGTAATTGCCAGGGGACCGTCGTGGCTAATCACGTTTACGGTATTGGCAAACGTTTGCCACTGTTCTGTTCTGTTCCTCTATTGTTTCGGGTTCGAAAGCTGTCGGGTGACAATGTTGAAACATCGCCATGAAAGTGCAAAAAAGCTGGTTTGCCTCCTCGCTCATTCCTTGTTATCTTGTCGCACGTCTGGCGTTCAAATCTAGCCGCGCGCATCTTTTTTCCGCTGTCTTGTGCAACAGATGGTGCCATTCATTTCGAAAAATCCGTCCATCGGCCCGCCGAAAAACTAGTTTACAGGTAAGGATCTAGAATCTCTTAGGAGGAAATGGGGTGTCTGGGTAGCCGGCAAGACAGTTTCAAATGAGATGTACATAAAAACGGTTTCCGTTTTCCGCTGCTTTTTGTGTGTGCGTTTTCCGCAAGTCTCCTCAACACACACACACATTCACATTTCACATCGCCAGAAAAAACAGAAACCGTCTATTTACTTTTTGTGCTTGCAGGCTAGGGTCCACCGGTTCTGGGCAAGCAGGAGGAGGGTGTCCTTGGTAAAACCGAAATGATGGATGGAAAAACTTTGCGGTGGAGAGAGAAACGGATGAAAAACTGTGTGGAACGAGCAGTTTTTGTGTGAACACTCGCCCCCGCTGCGAGGGATCCTGCCATAAGCGCGGACTTTCGTTTGATTGGCTCTTCTCAAGGTTAGCCGTTCGTCGGATCGGATCGGACGGATCAGACAATTGCGGTGTGGCGCCGAGCCGTAAGAGGGGGGATTCGACGGGAAAATGAATCCGCCGGAGACAAGAGAGAAGAGAAAAACTTTCGCCCGCCTCACGCTTATTTATCTGCATATTTATTTCACCCACTCGTTATCCAAGACAGAATTTTAATTACAATCTTTGATGGTCTGTTCTGAAGGTGAAATCTATTACGGACTACTGTAGAGGGGAAGCAGGGGAAGCAGGGGAAAACAGAAAGAAAAACGAGAAACGGAAGAGAAGAAGGAAGAGGAACAGTGAATGAGAGGGAAAGGAGAGGTGGATTTTATGATGGGACCTTGTAAACTGATGATGAGTAGTACATATTGTGTAGAAGGAGGGGAGGAGGGTGCGGCAACTCGATCGAAATGAATAGAGAACGAGTGGATAGAGTTTTACAGCCGGACAGTCGTAAAATAAAAGTGTCAGAGATTGACACATTTACCGTTATTCAATTCTTTCAATACAAGGATAACAACAAGCTTATCCTCATTGTTTCAATTCTTTCAATATTCAATTACTACTTATCAATGTTGAGTCTACGCTATCAAGATTGAGGCAACAGCCACGCGCGGATTAGCGTGTCACTCTCGCTTTCGGTGACCTTGCGCGTTGCGCTTATCATAACAAAGTTGGAATGAATTACAATGTATTCATATCTTTCAATTTATCGAATAAGAAATGCGGAATCATTGGGCAATTGTAGAAGCGAAGATGGTTTCCATGATTTTGGGCAGCTCTGAGGTGTCTTTCAATACGAACGTTTTTCCAGCTGGGAGTGTTTCATGAATGATATCTCCTTCGTTGCTGAGACATCCGATGATGATCACAAAACTGTTGATGGACGGATCTTTGAGCATCTCCTTTTTGAGGGTTTCCGGTTTTATGTTGTACCTGAAGAAAAGCGTTCAAAACCAACAGAATCTTCATTCGATACCTTTGAAGATTCGCATCGGACACCAGGATAACAACATTCTCATCGAAATCGTCCTTCTTCACCGCCAATTCTCTGATAGCAAACGCCAAACTCTCCACAGTGTTATCGCCGCTGACGCAGTACTGTAATGGAGTTTAGTTAACCTTTTCAGCCATTTTTCCCACCTGAGTGTGCGCCATCATGCGTTTCAATGTGTCCAGGCGTTCTTTGTCATTCTTCGGGTGTTGATCCATTTTGACGAACGACACGCATGGCGAGTCTCCGGAATGTCCAATAATGTCATACTAGAATTCGGGATTGACAAAGTTCCAGGAGAAAATCAGAGGCTTACCTTTATCTTGTCCGTTTTCCCATCCAACGCAGACATAGTCATGAGAGTGGCCTCAAGGGTCTTCGCCAATCTCTGATCATAACCATTGAACCTGTACATGGATCCAGAGACGTCAAGACAAAGCTTCAAGCGTTTCGGCTTGGTTTGTGGGGCTCCAGGGTCCGGGACCTTCTCTGCTCGTCGTCTGTAGATGTTCTGCTCTCCAGTCACCCCTTCAATCAACTTCCCGTCGTCCAAGTCTCCATTCGTCTGATGTTTCACCCACTCTCTTTCCTTCTTCTTCGCCTGAAACGCACCAAGAACGTGTTCCAACCCGTCCTATCCACTTTTCTCACCTCCAGTTGATCTATGATAGAAGCCAGCTTCTTGCTAGACGCTTGCACCCGTCTCCAAACCGATCCGTACGATTCGGCGTCGTGATCTGACATGTTGATCTCCTGAAGCGCTTCCGATAGATTAGGATCTTCAATGCACTTTGAGGCAAATTCAACTCACTCGCAGTTTTTTCGCGTATTCCACACGAGCGATTTCACGGGCTTTCTTGATGATGTGATCGGGGACTTTCTTCTTGGCGAAATCAGGCATTTGATGGACGTCATGGCCCGCATCGAGTCTAAATGGTCCTCCAATCCCTCCAAGGCCAGCTGTGTTGTACCCGCCCGTTCCACCCATCCACTGATTTCCCCCGTGATGAGGTGCATTGTCTGGGTCGAATCTGTCGAAAATGTGAGTTCCAGGTTATCTAGCCTCTAATCAACTCACTTTCCAAGTTTCGGCTCGTCCAACTTCTCGAAATCCACGTCTTCAGGCTTTCTATCGAACTCCATTCTCATTTCTTTCCCATCTGGTCGAGAAGTGGCCCGCTTCCACTCATCGAAAGAACGAGAAAGGGATGCCAATGACAATTCAAAGGATCTGATCTCTCCAGAAGTTGTGATTGTGAGAACTTGGTCATCGTTCCAAGGAGTGATATGGAAAGCGGCTTTGGTGATGGCAGCTACCCAATTCCTATAATTGTTGGATTGGAGAACAAGTGACAATCAATCTTACATGTACAAACTAATGTTCCCTTCGTGAGCCACAGGAACATAACAGATGCGATTTCTCTTGGTATCCACTGCTTCTAGGAATCCGATGCATGCGTGCCGTAGGAGTTCTGATAGAAACCATAACTCATTCAAAAATCTTTCAAAACTCACTGTCACCAATCATGTCCTCTGGTGTCAAGTATCCAGGAACAGCTCGAATGGCAGTGTCCCCCATAAACGTCACTTCTCTGGACAAGTCATTCGCCGCGCATTTGTCCTCCGAGAAGCTGAACGGACGTTTGTGGAATGTGTCTCCGAGTGGCTTCCGGATAACACCAGAGATTGCGTTGTCCTGAAAAACGTTCAGTCTTTCTCAAATGCAATTTTGTCACTCACCTTGTTATCACAAACTCCACGAACGAAATAATAAGGATCCGAGATCAAAGTGGTGTGTTTGCCATCGAATCGTGCTCCAACTGTGTCCAAACCGTTCTCCAGATCGTTGTTGATCATTTCCATTATCCAGTTGCCGTTTTCCAGTTTCAACAGAAGATTCTCATTATCCTACAAAGTCACTTTTATTTTGTCCCGTTTAGAATACGAACCTTTGTGACAATGTTCCATTGCTGAGGTGCCGATGCGAAAATGCGTTTGATAGTGTATGGAATTGTCCCGGTTTGCACAGTGATTCCATCGCGTGCATTGCTTCCGTCGTAGACCAAAATTTCACTGCCGCCACTATAAAATCATTTTGATATAGGATTCGATTTCGATGCAGGGAGTACCATTCGTATAATAGACCGTGATTGCTTTTCTGGTTAGATAGCCTCCAAGGGTAGTCGGTTCCAGTGAGCACTGAAAAACATTACCATACTAATTTCCTGTATCAGTTTCCGGTATCACTCACTCGCTCCAACAGTACTGCTCACTGACTTCTGTTTTGGTAGGACCGCAATCTCTTTGGTCGACAAGTTGATAATCGCGGTTATATTCGCCTGAAGAGTCCCAATTGCAGAATATCACATTATTTTCTATTTACCTCCTCTTCATGAAGCAGCACATGATCGCCACCAAGGTACGCAAGTCGGATTCTTGAAAGTCTTAAATTACGGAATCTTGGAACGATTTGATCAATATGGATTGCTTCCACTGGTCCCGCGTCCATGAAGTCTTTGCAAAGGAACAACTTGAACGGGTTAACAGAAGCAATAAGCAAGTCATCATTCAATCGGATTCCATCCGAAATGATATTCGAATCCTCCATTGGGAGTGTCCATTTGCACGCTTCCTCTGTGAACTTGTTGTTTCTGAAGCTGTGTTTCTCCATTTTCTCAATCTTCACCGGACAATTGATAATGTTCTGCAACGAAAATCCATTGAGATACGGCATTTTTTGTCAGAGACTAACATCCGCTTCCACTATAACCGGCGGTTTGAATCCATAACTCTGAGGGAACTTGACAGTGTTTTTCCACCATTTTCCAACATTCTCCAGTTTTCCAATCGAGATTCTCTCTCTGATTGACACCGACTCATCGTTTGCATCAACTCCTGAAAAATCAACCATTGTCATGTGTAAAAGAATTTCATAGGGAGAAGAAATCATTCATTTCTGGTCAAAAATGTAATTTCACAGGAGATACTCAAGTTTCTCAGAAAATAAGTTAATTTCAACAAAAAAAACGACTAGCCTAATGGAACTCCGTGCTTCTGGAAGACTTTGTAGATGGTCGCAATTGTGTCCTCACTGTACGAATCAAAGTCGAACACGTTGCGGCACACTTCTGGCAGTGGGTCATCGGGGAATTCCTGAAAACGAAACATCACGGTCTGATAACAGATAAGCTACTCACATTGCAATGACGGACGATATTGACAAGCTCTCTGGTGGAATATGGGTACTGCAACACTCCTTGATCAGTTTTCTCGCGGAGCTCGTTGAAAATCGTCAGCAGTGTGTTAAGTGTCTTACCCTTCACAGTTGGCCCGTACTTCTTAATCATTTGCAGTTCACTCTCTCTGTCGGGGTGGTCGATCATGTGGATTGCAAATAGATCTCCGAGAACTCCGAACATGTTGTTTCCGAGGAATGGGAATCCTGGTCGGTTGGCGAGCATAATGATTCGGAAGTTGGGATGGATTGGCACCAAGCGGTCGTTCTTCTTGTCGTCCTCTGTGAAGGAGCTTGCTGGACGAAGAGTTCTTCCGTCTCCCAGCACCAGCGTTCCAGTGTCCAGAAGGCTTTTCAGGATGGCGATGACATGGAGTGGAGCCTTGTCAGCCTCGTCAATCACCAGAATCTGTCCACTCCTAGCTGCTTTCACCAGAGCACTGTCTTCATGGCGGATGATTCCGTTCTCCACAACTGTCTGCATTGTCAGCGTTTGGACCGTGGTGTCTCTGAAAGTGAATTTTTAGGTGGTAAGTTCACGTTTCCTGTATACCTATGAAGCTGCATGTATTGTCGTGGTCTGTTGATAAGGTGAAGGAACCTATCCGTCAACTTGTTCTTTCCAACTCCCTGGTTTCCGATGAGGAGCAAGTGGCTGCCTAGTTTCATGTCCCTCGCCATGTCCTCCAGGATTTCCACGTGCTAAAAACCGAGAGTCGGTCCAATGGTTTTCATGTGACATACCTGCTCGTTATCATGGAACAAAACGTTCGGGATCAGTGCCTCATCTTCTGCTCTTTCCGTTGGCGCTCGAATCATATCAATGTATTTCTTGCCTCCCAATGGTCTGATCGACACGTCGTTTGTGATACCAGACTGATCCAATTCATGGTTAAACGTTTCTTTTGTGATTGCAGGTAGGAATTTGGACAATGCAGCTTTCTCAACAAGCTCTTTCAAGTGTCCCGGCTGCATCAAGTCTCGTTTGGCAATGTGGATCAAGCGGCGGAGGGAGAGCGATGTGGAGGCATTTTTGAGCTGTAAATCATATTATTTGTTTCATCTTCAAAACGACAGCCGTTTACCCCCGAGTCATGCGATTTCTTCATGCTCATAACGAATTTGGTGAGCTTTTCGACAGATTCTGTGTTGGAGCCGTGGGTGATTTGAGCGATGATGTTCATCTGCTCGGCAAGTGAGAGGTTCGGGACGGTGTAGAAGGGGAGAATGGAGAGGATGTTTTCATTGATCCACTTGTGCTCTTTTGATTGTGATTCTCCCACGAAGAGCACTCGGAAAGAGTTGGGAATCCGGAAGACACCTCTGAAAATGTTCATTTCAGTTTGATACAGGTTGAAAATGATACCTCTGGTTCATCGTTGCCTCATCAACGCCATCTCTCTCCATGATCTTCTCAAACTCTTCCTCTCCAATCAACCGGTCCCCATTTGGTAGATCGAATCGTCGATGGTAAATCAGTTGAGTCAACGACATGATAACACTGGGATGAACCATTTCGACACCATCCATCACACAAACATCTCCGTTTCTTGCCGCATTCACCAGTAACGAATCCTCCCAAACTGTGTTTCCATTCTCTTTCATATGACGTCGTTGGATCAACTCTCTCGAGTTCATGTCTTGATGCAGAACCATTGTGATATAGTTGAAGTTTAGGCGCTTGGAAAGCTCCCCAATAATTCTCGACTTTCCGGATCCTTTGGGGCCAATGAGAACAAAATCGCCTTTGGAGAATGCCAATGCGAGATCGGCGAGCAGAGTTTCTTGGTTTTTAGTCGGGATCCAGGTAGAGGAGAAAGTGGTTGGATGAGTGGCCTTTGGGACGTCTAATCGGATAGTGGTTCCATCGTCTGGTATCCGAACGTTGACACTACCATCATGACTGACAAGGTGTCGAGAGTGTTTTTTGTTCTTCTGAAACAAACGCTTTATAGCGGAAACTAAGAATGACACTGACCAATCCGAACTTTGTTTTGAATGTCTCAATCAGGTCTTTCTCGCCTTCTGTCAACACCTCCTTTGCTGGGTAGCACATTTTCAGGATCTCCCCAGCTGAATACTTTGGATTTTGATTCTGAAGTTGTGTTATGTTCTAATGGCGTTTAGGTGAATCAACTCACCCAGATTTTCAGAATGTTCTCAATTACCGATGTGGCGATTCTTGGTCGAGTAGTTGTCGAGTCCGAGTTGTAAGCGTACGCCAGAGAAACCAAGTCGTTCAGAGAGGCCTCGTCGACTTTTGGAGCAATTTGTGCTGCTTGATCGAGGAAGTTGTGGAATGAGAGCTCCTCGATGTTTCTGCACTGGAATCTACTGCGGAACGGGGGATCCAGAGAATTTCCCGGGAATCTCGGCACCGGAAGCCCGAGAGCAATGACATGGAAGTTCTCCGAGACTCTTTCCATTCCCATTTTCTTCAGTGTAGCCTCATCGTACTTCTCCTTCAACTCATCGTACTTATCGTGTTTCATAAGAAATCTGCCGTCGTCCAACTGCATTTCCCTATTTTCCAGAAGGTTATTGAGGATCGGGAGCACATTTCGCTCAGCTCTCTCCACACCATCAATCACCAGAACACGTCCATTGATAGCAGCTCGGACGGCACACTGAAAGTTGGATTTTGTGAACGAATGTCGTATAGAAAACGAACCAAATCTGTGTAGTAGGCAGTTCCATCTCGGATCTCTCTCCTCTGTTTGATATCTGCTTCAGTGGTGTCTCTGGTGATTGGGAGGTATTCAAATTCTCGGTTTGTTGCTTCCTGGAAACATGATAATGAATCAAATGCTCATTTCTGCTGACCAAACATGACGGGTCAATTTTCAAGCAAAGCAGGGACTTACCAGATATCTGAGCACGAGTTCCAGGCGTATCTTCCCGGGAACTCCGAGCAGAAAAACGTCTTGCTTTAGTTTGTCCTTCTGGATGAGCCATCGGAGATGCGGTATCAGGTCACTCGGTGGAAGACTTCTTTGTCCATAATAAGCCGGAACGAAATCCGGGTTCTTCGCGTCTTGCAACTTCACGCTAACCGATCCAATGGTCAGGGTGGACGGTTTGGAGCTGGTAGATGCTGAAAATCAGAGAGTTGGGGATGTTGTTGTCTTGAGTGTAGTCCTGACCGCAATTGGTTAATATTGTTTGAGCATGACGTAGACGAAGCAGTGAAACCCGTGTGATCATTGTGGCGTTATCCGTAGTTTGAGGTGATGGCACTGAAAACTTGAATACTGAACAACGATGAGATGATAAATAAAAGTTCAAGGTACCAACGAACTGAAAACGCGAGATCATCAAGAAAAACCAACTCGAAGTGGCACGCCAAATAAATTTATTTTTTGAGGAAGCTCTGTTCGGAAACTTATTTCACACAACACGAGAACGAATTGAAAATACATAAATCAAGAATATTATGCGAGCGACAGAAAAAAGAAGCAAAATAGCTAGCCGGGTCGAAAGAATGTCTGAGTATCAGAGGAAACAAAATGAACTATGCGACACAAAGCGAGACAGTTATTAGATAAGGGGTAGTTATAATAATGATGAGTTCCATTTTAAAACTTTTATGAATTATTTGCGAAACAGAGAAATCAGAGTGATGGCAGCAAGGCCAGCCAGTCCGGCCCAGATGAACTGAAAAAAGAAATCAATTGGTAGGGTGTCTGTTGAGTGAACAGGACTACACCGGGAAGGGAGTGCACTACGTGAGAGATTTAGAGAACATTGGTGTGCTACGGACGGGAGAGAAGACGCACGGGACATATGGTGGTCTGTGATGTTTGTGTGGCGGGTACACGTTATGCTACGTCGAGTAGGGTCACCAAGACCATGTATCACTGTCCATCAACGGTCCCTAGTGTTCTCAACGTTCTTTCTCAGCCCTTCATCAACTCATTAATGCGAAGCAATTCAATTTAAATTGGAGGGAATGAAAGCAAACAGAGAGGAAAAACAAGCCTCTCATCAAAACTTCTACTCTCCCGTCCACCATGTGTCTTGGTCATTCGGCTGGGTGTACACACTCAAACGAACGTTCCCCTTCCCTAGTTTCAGGTTACTCACCTGCTCGCGACGATCTCTCTTCGCATTGTCGTCCAGCAGCCGATCTAAACTTTGATTCATGTTTCCTGGAAGGTGTGTTTTCAAAGATTCTCAACGGAATTCGCTACAAGCGTTCGACAGCTACCAGTTTTGTTTTATCTAGATCGACACTCTCAATCTTCGAGAATCCGACAACTATTATTCGTTTTCTGGACGGTTTTACATATCAAATCTAACGTATATCAAATCTAACATATATTCTCACTCAGTTGAGTCCGCAAAGTTTTGATTTGACGGATCGGGTCAGTTTCGCAATGATCTGTCTCGATTTGCTGTAAATATGATCGGAATTGTCTTCAATCTCGCATTTTGGTTCACTCACATCGGCAAAAGTGTTCATAATGTTCATATAATCCGCTGATTCGTAGATAGAGCCAATTGCTTCTTCGGGGATCTGGAATATAGTTCTTCTTGTTTTCCGGTGAATTTTGATATCGGATTCTCACAAAGAACTGCTCATGTCCGGCTTCCACTAAGTAGTCGTTTGATGAAGGGTTCGGGGTCATTTGATACGACTGAAAAGGGAGAAAAGATAGAAAACGAGTGTTCAAGGCTCATACCTCCATTCCAGGCATCTGAATCGCATCACCAGTACCGGAAATGTGCTCTGGCATGTACATATTGGCGGATAATTGCCGTTTTCGGTCCACTTGGCCCGAGGATCGATGAGAAAAGGCCCGTCAAAAGGAGAAGTAGTACGAAGCTCCGCGCACGCTCTCTGTTTAGCGAGCTTTCGTCTCTCGCTCTCTCTCCGTTGTCGATTTACGAGCCTGTTGTTGCGAATGCAAAAGACAATTTCACTCGTTTTACTCGCTTCTTTTTGTTTTTTCCACGGCGTTCGCAACGTGATTTTTGTTCTAAAACAAATTTCCGTAGGAATTCAGTGTTTTTACTATGTTTTTCGTTTTAGATGGCAGGAAAAGAGGACAACACCGGCAAGGATGACGTGGGTCACTATAAATACGGAGAGAATCGCTAGAAACCGTTATTTCAGAAGTATGTGATGGGAAAGGAAGAGTTCTGGAACACTATCAACGATCCGTACTGCCAACAGTTGGCAAACACAGACCCGAGCGATGTTTATCCGAGCGTCAACCCAGGTATGCGATTTCTGATCAAACAGCATCATTTGCAACTTGCACACTGTTTGCTGTATTCCAGGACCAGAAAACCCGGACGGATCGGTGAATTTCGAGTGTCATTGTGTGGGACATCTAGTGGCAAGCCCATGCGGATACGAGTTCAGGTAAGCAAGAAGAGATTTTTTGAGAAAAAAAAAGAGAAATGAATGTTCAGAGAGGCGATTTCTTGCCAAAAATCTTCGACAGAGGATCAATTGGAGAATGGAGCATGCGGTGAACAATTGATGGCATTTATGGAGTGCGCCATGAGGACGCAATGCTTCAAAAGTGAGTTCTAAGTGTGTTACGGAAGGTTTCGAATGAGAAAGGAAAATATTGAATATTGCGAAATAGGGCTTTCTTCCGGCAGAAATGCAGATTGAACCTTACTAATGCATAATGCACTGAAAAAAAATTCCAGTTGGTTTCGTTTTTTTTTTTAAATTTTGTGGGCCCAGTAATAAAGGATCTAGCTGATTTTTAGCCAGCACATCAGTTTTGAAAATCATGGGGAATCTTGACAAATTACGCTATGGACTATTCTCAGAAAAAATAGAACTTCCGGGTTTCCAGCAAACGACTCGAATGATGAGAAACCCGCCGACAAGTAAAACCATCGACAAGGCACCATGGCAACAAAAAGAAATAGGAAATTAGATTGTTACTTCACCAAACGTTACTATGAACGCTTTATTTGTTACTTCTTGTTATCTTCTTCTCTCTTTTCCGTTATCTCTTCTCCTCTTCTCTCTTTTTTTTTTATCCGTACACACGGGTTCGCAATGAACTGCGTCTATGCGCCTTTTATCACTGTCCCCTTCGGTTCAAGGTCCGAATACGTTACTTACTATCTTTCATTTGAATTCCTTGTTTCTAATCCGTTTTTCTTCGTAGATTTGACAGATGATGCAAGTACCGGACCACCTGTCGGTGACAGGTGCCGACCTCAGGCAGTTAGACCCCATCAACAATTTGGTCGGTGTTTCATACTGTTTTCCCATTTCCCTGATTATCTCCGCTTTCAGATGAACAAATTCGAATCGGCCCGCAGTGCCTTGCTAGAGAAAATGGCGGTTCCGGAACATATCACAGTGAACGGATCACACGCTGCCCTCATTCCCGAAGAACGTCGTGTGTACAGGACTGCGGTGAGTATTGATTTTTGGATACAATTAGACTCCGTAGTGTTTGAAGACAATAGAGGTTCCGTTTTTCCGAAAAAAAACTGAAATCTGATGCATTGGAATATATATAAAATTAATTCGCAACATTGTCGGCTTCCACTATCCGGAATACATCATTTCACATGTTAAATGCCACTAAATTGGCGCCGGTCGTTGCGCAAATCATTCAGAACCTTTAAAAAAAGCCACAAAGAGTTATATTTTCAGTCGTTCAAAATGGAAGTGCCAAATCATTTGAACGTCTTCGATCTGTCGGAAGACGCTCTGAACCACAACAAAAAGATGGTTGTTCCGCCGTCCGTGGAGTCATCAAACGTGCAGAATCCGTATGAAGAAGTGAAAATGATGCAGAGGAGAGTTGGTACGTTGTTTATACAATTCGGACTATGAACAAGAATCTAAGAAGGTCCGTTTGAGTTTCGACAACAAATTCTGGCAACAAAAGCCAAAAATAAGAAAATAAAATAAAATCGTCACTGTTTTTGTCATTTTGGCTTCCGTTGAACTGCCTGATTGACCTATCTACACACTCGTGGGACGAATTCAAAAATTGCACTTTTTTGAACCGAGAATGTTTGCAAAAACTCAAAACTGCAAAATACGAACCGAATGTGTTTTTCGAATGACACATTCTGTTTCACACAATCCTTTCAAAAAGCAAATTCAGCGTAAGCTAGTGCTGCCATGGCCCGCAATCGCCGGAAATCTATTATACTGCTCAGTTATATTCACATTTATATATGAAATTTGTCAAGTACAAAGAGCAGAACAGGTGAAAGCCCGTGAAAGCATTATCCGTCGGTTCAAGCAATACAGTGGATAGTGACGGAAATGTTATAAAATGTGAAAAGGCGAGCAAGGGGTTACAACCGGTCAACACTATTCATAAGGAAGGAAACTCCCAATTTGTAATTGCTTCCAGTTGGTCTCATGTCTCGTCTCGGTGTTCTCGAAAACCAACTCGCCGTGCAGAAGCGACGAGAGAAAGGTCTCCTGCTGGCGTTGCTTGGCGCCGTCATCACCATGGCCTACCAGTACCTTCGTCGTTAGTGCTTACCCCTGAACCCATGTACAACTCCCCGAAACCATGTAATTCCCAATTCCCAACATCAACAACAAACTTTCATTTTATAACGAGTAATCCTTTCCCTAGACAGTCACAATCCTCAGTCACACTGATTAGTCCTACAAAAATGTACAATGTTTTTCATTTCTTTTCTCTGTTTCTCCGTATTTTATCTTCATTCTGTATTTTTACATTTCATATGCATTTCTATTCGACGAAGCCAATTTTAGCCTACATTTCCGCTTTAATCGCATTTTGGGACCTTCTTTATATGCATCCTCACCCATCTTTTCTCTTCTTCTTAGTTGTAAATATTAATATTTATTTATGCAGTTTGAGAAAAAACCATGAATTTACAATTGACAACACAACAACTAATCTATTCAACAACACTCCAACTCGGGTCTATCCTTCTTTGTTGCAGGACGAATGGCTTCTGGTTTCGTTTCCTCCTGAAGTACAGGAATCCCCAGATGAGCACGGCGATCAGGGAAATGGTAGTGAGACCGATTCCGACCCCGAGAATGATATTCGGGAGAACGACCACATTGAAGTGTACATAGTTGATAGCATAATCTCTCATGTCCACACTGATTTCGAGGGTGAATGATGGTAGAATTGAGTTGGGGGAGTTTGACATTGTCCTGAAAGATATTCGTCTGCAGCTGGAGGTATTCACTGACTTACGTCCATGACTTGGAATTGAATATAGGAACGGAAAGCATCATTCTGAAGAATCCACTAATTGTACTTCCAGTTGTCTGAAAAACAGAATGTTACAGCTTGTCCGGCTTTTTAGGGTCTTACTGGATTGATATAGAACGTTCCGGGATTATGTTTCTCTGCGTCTGATTGGATTCCAACCATCGAGTCGAAAACTTCTTGCGGAGCTCCGTAGAAGTGAGGAGCCGAGAGAATGGCTCCGAATGGAACGAGGATGGTTTTTCCAGGAAGACACTTTTGTTGGACCATTCCAGGCGGCAGCAGGTATGTTCCATTGACAAATGCACCGTCGCAACAGTTACTGCAGAAGTTCTCATACAAGTTGCAGTCCACTCTCCCACAGTTTCCGTTATCACTTTTGGTGTGGTTTGGGCCGCATGGCCAGTTGGGGAAGTAGTTCTGAATATAGCGTTTGGAAGGTTCAGAGCTGGAAGCTACATACCACTTTCTCAAGGTTGTCATAGCGATATCCGGGTTGGTTAATAGCATCATAAGTGTCGTCTGGAATCTTGAACCCGTAAGTTGGGATGCTGTTCACTGATTTGCTCTCCTGATAGTTGAGGGGGTATGTTCTAAACATATCAGGTTAAGATATGAAACGTTTCACGTTCAAACCTGCAGACGAAAGATTGGAATTGCTTCAGTTTATCCTTCTTTTGAAGTCCGGGTTTCTGGAAGGTTCCGTCTCCAGTGCCCCTGAGATCCCGTATCTCTTCGGATTTCCACCATGGCAAGTGAGT
The DNA here is from genome assembly GCA_963932285.1 of Caenorhabditis macrosperma. Classification (NCBI taxonomy): domain Eukaryota; kingdom Metazoa; phylum Nematoda; class Chromadorea; order Rhabditida; family Rhabditidae; genus Caenorhabditis; species Caenorhabditis macrosperma. The sequence continues at coordinate 6,763,466 of OZ010618.1, forward strand.
CATGTCGTTCCATGTTTGAATAAGAGCCAGGCTGAAAACCACCCCCACTCTTTGTTTTCCTGCTCATCTTGCTTACTTATCACTGTTGTCTTTTCCTGTTTTGATTGTGTAGTTTCCGTCGCATGTGTGACTGTACTGAAACAGAAAAATTCCTTCTCTCATTCTGATTGATATGTTTCTACCTGCGGGAAAAAGCCTCCGGTCTCCACTTGTGGCATTTGGATGGGGTTTCCAAGAATGGCCAATAGCGTCTGCAAACACGTTGTTATCACGCCATTTTCACGCGATGCCATGGGCAGAGAAGAAGAGGGGAAACAGGAACAGTTCGGAGAATGGTAATACCTTGGTGAGATCACTGTTAATCAAATTGATAAGCGGGTCGGAATAGCCTTCAAAGAGAGTTCCGTCAGCAGTGACAGTTCTGAGAGGTTGAATGATGAGAAGTCAGAAGATGACGTGGCAATGGGGTACCTGATAGGTTGTTCTCCAAGAAGAGTGGCGAGGAGGTCCATTCCAAAGGTAACAAGTGCACCGGATGGTTGCTCGATTTGCATGAAAACCGTACTCTGGAAAGTTTACGTTCGAAGTGAGCCCGTTTGAGTGAAATTATACTGATGATCAGGAAAGCAATCAAGTAGCTTTTCAGAATACGAGAAACAACTTCGATTATTCTAGACACCCCCCCCCCCCTTTCCCCCGTCAAAATTCCATACCATATAGGCCGTGTTGGCGAACGTGACGCTATCAGACCGTAGACACCCATCGCACGAGCGTGATTGATCAAAAACCTAAAAGTTGTCGGATGATCTTTCCGATCGTTCTTTCCGTCGCCTCTCTCACCCATGTCTTATTGTTCATGTAGAATATTTGCTTATCATTGTCCCGGAACTCGATGAAGTCTTTGAATTCCGTTTCGCTGAAAATTGATACAAGTTCAACCGGATTAGGTGTGCTTTGTGAGAAGGTGTGTCTTGGGTTGGTGCGGTCTTTTTTTGCTCTTTTACGAATTTGTTTCTGGCGGGTACGAAGAACACAAACGAGACGGACATGCGGACGGGATTAGAAGCGAGGCGTGCTGATTATGCGATAACGATATTGTTTTGATCCGCCAACTCTTTTCCGTGTTCCGGGGTTCAACAGTTCACCCTCCACGCTATCAGTTATAGCTTTGAAGTGTGTCAAAAACTGGAAGTGAAATCACACATCCCTCACAGTTGCCACTTGCAGTTTTACAGCCGTTAAACACGCGCCGCTCTCTCGCCGTCTCCAACGCTATTTCGCTAACTATCACAGCACATTTTTCCATCACCACTATTATTATCTCGATTACAAATCAAGAATGGTTAGCGCGACGCTTATCAAAAAAGGCGCGACGCATGTGGTGGACACAACTACCGGGGCCTGTCATTCATTCCAAACTCACGCGTAGGTATATGGTCCGATTTCGAGCATGTTTGGAGTGGCGCCATAGTAGAGCACTTCGTCCGGATTAGTGACATTGAACAAGTGGAAGGTCCAGTGTTGGACGGCAGGAATTTTAGACCAGTAGAAGGTACCCGTGGGGAATTGTCCATCGGACTTTTTCCTGAAAACGAGAAGTGATTGAGTATTTGAATGGAAAAAAGAGGAACTTACTGTAAGACAACTTGAGAATTGACGATAGACTGGAAAATAGCAATAGGGAAGGGGATGAGGAGGAAGATTCCTAATGCGAATACAATGAGTATAACAGCGGCGAGAAGGATCGTGCAGTATAACCTCATCTTTCTCGTGTACCAGTAGTCTCAGTGAGCACAACCGCCGCCCAAGCCGCCGTCGTCTGCACTCGGCGTCTTATCAACTGCGGAGCCGTGGTCGCAGACCAACCCCATGGCCAAGCACATGCCTCTCTTCCTCCCCCTACCGCCCCTTGTTCTTCAGGCTCAACACCGTCGACCCTGTTCTACGGCACGACTGTTTTACGAGTTTTTTCTCTTTCTCTCTTCTATCAAACCACGTTGCCGTCTTCGGAATCGCAACATCGCTGATTATGGCTTTGGCATCTGTTGTTGCAATAAAAAGAGCGCTAAAGATAAGGGTACTACTGGAAAGTGATAATTCTACCAAACAATCTTGTTCCATCTTCTTTGATCTGTGCACATTTATTGTAAACTCGACAATGTCTCCTTATCACACAAAAAGCACATGCCTCTGGGGGTCACAAGTGGAAATAAACGTTGTTTTCGGTGATGGGCAATGTGCTAAAAACGTGGTAACAAAGTACGCCGGAGAAAATGGGGAATGCAAACAGGAAAACGCTCCGTTTAAAGGCTCAAAGCCGAGAGGGGTCTTCGCCGTCCCACGGCGACGTTTCCTGTTTTGGCGTTCTTGTTGTTGATTTTCCTCTTTCACTTATCACTGTGTACATCAACAATGCTGTCAGAGCACCCTGGAACTCATTCCAATACAACTTCAAACGGAAATAAAACAAATATCATGGAACTCACCGATAACACCAAGAGGACTATCGAAATGATGAACACGGCTCTCTGAGAAACCACAGCCATCAAGTAGAAGAAATCGAGCGCATAATCGAGAATTTGCACGTCCAGATCCGCCCAGACAGTTGGTATCATTTTAGTAGGCACTTTGTTCCAAATTAAGCCATGGTTAGGGTACAGAGGGACATTGAACTGTATTTTAAATTTTGCTCCGACGGTGTGCCCCGAGAACTGGAATGTGTCTTGTGTTCAAGGGAGTAGGGCATACCGGAAACTTACAGGGTTCAAGAAGAACATCCCTGGGTGATGAACGATTGGATCGGGGTTCATCGCAGACAGACTCTTTTGTACTTGTTCTGGAGACCATAGGAAGTGAGGGGTGGACAGGAAGAGTCCAAGTGGGAGAAGAATCGATCGGGCTGAACATGGACGTGTTACGGAATGAGATCAGGTAAGATCCTACAAGGTTGGCATCGAAGAGGGATGATTCCAGGAGGAAGAACGTATGTTCCGTTGATCAAGCTCCCATTGCAACATTTATCACACCAATTCTCAAACCTGTCACAGTTAATGTTGTGGCACCTTTCAGTGATTTCCACTGTGTGGTTCAGCCCGCAAGGCCACCCGGGGAAATAGTTCTGAAATGCAGAATCATCTCAATTACAACCTCATTGGCTCTCTGACTCACTGCTCGTTCCAAATTCTCATAGCGATACCCCAGATTAGCAACGCCATCATAAGAATCCACATCGAAGCTGTACCCCAGCGTCGGGATCCCATGAACATGGCCCTCGATGCCCGTGTAACTGAGGCTGAACTTTCGACACACCAGTGGCTGATACATTTCATATTTGTCACTTTTCCCGATTCCTGGTCTTTGGTTGATTCCGTCTGGAAGTTCAATAAGTTCGAAAAGTTTCAGCACGATCAGACACCTCCTGCTCCCTTCAAAGTTCTGGTTTCGGGAGTGTTCCACCACGGAAGCTCCGTCATATTTTCCCATTTAACCACCTGACCGATACTGGAAGTAATTGATGCTCTGGAGCATTACTTGTTCACTCTCACTTTCCGATATCATCCTTCCCGGTCCTGATAACAAAATCACCGTCACTTGTTTTGTTATACTGAAAAGTCATCATTAAGCGACCACAGGACTACATTGTATGCTCACTTTCGGGAAATAACCAAGATCTCCGAAATAGGGTGTGTTAAGCTTGGTAATCCTTTTGAATGTCTGCAAGTGACTGGAATATGAAAGTCAAAAAGTTGCCCAAACTTTGTAAATTTCTGAATGCAACATTTCCACAGTAGGGTCTTTATAAGAATCTAGCAGGATCTCAGCGACAGTGACAATTCGAATAGGCTGCACCCTCATAGCCATCATGAAGACGTCGAGGACAATTTTGAACAGTTTGTTAGTAACAGATACCCGTTTATAATACATCAATCCCTGGAAACTTGGATCGACTGAGATCCAGAGAAAGTTGCCTACCGCATAAACCAAGTTCGGAAAGGCAACTTTGTCAGTGCTTAGACAAGTTGCACAAGATCTTTGTTGGTCGTAAACCCATGTTTTATTATTTCGAAAGGCGACCAGGTTTCCATCCTCTAAATAGTGAATGTTCTCCTTGCGTTCTATCATTCTAAACTTCTTCCGGGTTGTGAGGATTAAAATGTCTGCACTTACACATAAGTGTACGGTCCTTTTTCCTCCAGTACTGGTTCGTGACCATAGAACATCACGTCGCTGTAGTTCGTAATATTGAACATGTAGAACTTGAAATAGTGAACAGCAGGAAGCCGTTCCCAGTAATCAGTGATAAAACTCGACTTTCCCGTGTAATCTTGTCTGAAGCAGTTATCATTCGTGATGATTCGTCGGTGTAACTTACCGAAAATACATCAATCTAGCCGCTATTTTCTGAGTTATCCAGTTGGGAAAGGCAATTAGGAGCACTAAACCTGAGAATAGCAAGATTCCATTTGTAACGAGAAGACCAGAGAACAGGTAGCAGCGCATGGCATTAGGAAAATGAGTGGAATGACTGGATTGATGCGACTACAATAAGAGTCGCTCAAAACACGTGTTGATAAAAGTTTATTATTCAAAACAACACTGTTGGCACTTTTAATCTGCTTCTTCGACTCTTTGATTCTGCAACCGTGTCTCCTTTCCCGGAACATGTCTGGGAACACGTTCACAATATATTTGATTGGATCTTTTGATTCTGTATGTAAATCTCCGAATTCTTGGCATTTTCTGCAACTTCTACCGGAAAACAGGATGTGCCAATTTTCCGATTCCTCTCTGACCATCACACTAAACTAGACATTCCAATTTCCAGTTATCTAGTCTTCGTGGTGCGTGCGTGTCGGCCAATGATTACCGATGAAGACTCTGATAAGTTGCAACGTGAGCAGTCAGCGCAGTGCACACACATTGTCGTTTTATGTGGCGTTTATTGAAAAGCAGCAGAGAGAGAAATTACGGGAATAGCAGGAGAAACAATGCAGGGAGTATGATTGGTATCAGAAGCGTTATACAATGAATTGAAGGACCTTCTCGGCCATTGTGGCGACATCTCGGAACACGAAGGAGTGCTCGGTGCTATCCTTGTCAATGACCACGTGCCCACGTGTCAAGCGTTCATTCATCTGCTCGCCTTGCTCGATTGGACACCATCCGTCATTCCTGCCATAGTAAAAGTAGACGAGGTTTTTGTGGAAGAGAAGGTTCTCATCCAAAACGCCAATCTGAAGTGATTAATAGGATTAAAGTGGAATAAGGCTGTCAACCTTATCAAGTTCATCGTTACAGAGGTGCACAATATTACGGAATACGTGCATGTGCAGAAGTTCAGAAATTGAGTCGACTAGCTCCGGGGATGACTGGAAGAAAGGATGGTTTAATGAGGGATCCAAATCCCAAATCACCTGATCTGATGTCAGCTTCATTGTGATAATCTTGCGTTTGAGAGACTCTGGCATCACGTCCACCCAGAAAGACAGCGTCTTTGTGAGCCAATCGTTCTGTTTCAGGGTCTGAAAGCATACGTTTGATTTAGAGCAACTCCCAAAAGTGTGCTTGAAACCCTCACCGAGACGACTTTCTTCAATCTGATCCCATGTGGCGACTCGGCCATTCTCTCAATAGTCGGGAACAGGCACACAGCCTTTCTCAAGTTGAAATCGTCCTTGATGTACGGGAGAATGCTCAACAACATGTAGGCGCCGGCTCCATGTCCAAACATGTACACTCGATTGCCCCTTGGCAGATGCTCTTTGATAAAGTGCAACTTGTGGTCGATTTGGTCTTGAAGACTGAATCTTTCTGAAAATAGAAAGATGACTCACAAAATAGTTGAGTTTTGACTTTGGGTTTTGAGTTTTGGGTTCTCATTCTTCTTGAGCCCACCAAAAATCTCAAGCTCTCTGGGGAGCGTTTGGAATGTCGGCAAAAAGATGTCAACATACCATTGACCTTGTGACTCTCTGAACAGCGAAGATCCGCCGGGAGGAGAACATGATTCAGATGGGAGAGAGTGTAAAAGAGGAATTGGACACGTCGGTGGCCAAGTCGGTCTTCCCTCGCAATCAAGTTACGGATTAGGCGTCTGCCAAAATCTGTGTAAAAGCCATCATTGCCCGGGTTTCCTGGAAAGAAAACTTGATAGAAGAAGGAAGGGAATGGCATGGGGAGATGACATGATTGATGTCTTAAGGGAACATGGACCGGAAGCCAAATGTTGCAAATGTTCCCAAAATAGAGATGGAGAAGGAATTCTCCAATGACGTCAAGTATTCAGAAGGGCACACTAAAAACACTACCTGGAATGAGGAAAATGACAATTCGTTCGTCCTTCTCTCCCTGGTTCTCTTTCACCAACATTTCCGGTGACAACGAGGTTCCCATGACCTGTAACAATCACATGGCGTTAAAATTATCACAATGGATAGAAAAGGAGCATTCAAATGTTAGATGGCATTGTACCAATGTCTTAACGGTCAAAGAACACATTTCAATGTGAAGATGACTCAGAAAGAGGACTATAAGAAGTGGTTCTTTTCCCCGAAAACAAGAACCTTTTTATTTTTGGATTCACTACAACACAATGGAAGGGGATCCTCACTAACACCATACAATGTAAGTTTCCTCACCGACATGCGACTCCATCTTCCGCTAACTTCGACCCAATCCACAATTCGTTGGATATCAATCATATTCACCGATCCTCGAACTCGAGAAGTACGGTCGATGGGCAGAGTGTCGTCTTCTTTCGAGAAGCTCATTTTCCGTCTAGAACCTTGAGAATTGGAGCTTCGACTTCAACCAAAACAAGAAAAAGTGGTGGGAGACGCGCGGTGTGAGGAGGTCGGGCGGCTGGGACCGCCACAAAGCTCGCTTTGAAAAACGAGTAGGACATGGTCTCTCCGGGCGTGTCGGTGGTGAGATAAATCTCGCGAATTCACTTGGGGCTGCCCACCGCCAGAAAATGGTGGCTATTGGCGGATTTGCTTGGTGAACAAAGACCACGGACTCAGGGGTCAACGCGGTTTTGGGGACGGGTTGGGGAATTGAGGGGCTATCGAATAGGGCATGAAGCGAGATCAAATTTTCTGGGAAAAATAGCTAAACTTTGTGTTCCAGACCACTTGCAGCTTGATGAATCCTTGTTAGTGTTGAGAGCAATTCTTCGGCGAGCACTTCGCAAAGAACACTATCAGCAGTTCCAACGTCGTGTCTCAAATTTAGCAACCTCCCCACCCCCGTGAAAAAATTGGCTCATACCTAGAAAATTCTGAAAAAGAAGTGTCAAAATAAAAAAGTGTCCGTCCAAAATGCATCAATTCTCATTTCCTGTCTCGTCATTTCCTTCCCATTGCATAAAAACATCCTCTCGCTGCCTCCTGCCCCTAATTATGCTATGTAGCGTGTGCATTTCTCAATTCAGACACCACCGCGAAGACAATAGAGTCGAAGACCTCACCCGCGGGCAGCGCAACGGGCAGCGCAGCGCAAATACGTGTTTGCCATGCGCAATTTGATTCTCATCGATTTTTTCTTCTTTTTTTAGCGCACACAGCTGATTTATCCAAAGAATTATTCGATTTCCGTTGACAGAACAAAATTTGGCGTCGTTTTTCTTTTTCTCACACATCAAAAAAGAAAAAAAACGAAGAGAAAAGAGAGGGGTGTTTTTCTCAACAAAAGAGTACTTTTCTCTTTTATTTCGCAACATTTTCTAGTATAACATTGAAGTGTTTCTTATTAATTTCTGAAGAAATTGGGTAAAAATCACTTTCCCCCGCCAATTTTACAACGAATAACTCGCAAACTCCTTTGTTTTCGGTCAGTTACAACGGCCAGTGGCCGTTGAGTGTCAACATGCGCGCTCCACCGAGATGCCTCTCATCGCGAGATACACTCTCTCGCCGATAGGTTTCTTAGCGGCCGACGGGCCGGAGACACTGCTGCTTTGATGGTTTGATCTTGCGTCACTCGCGTTTCCTTATGCCTCCGCTCTTCGCGGATTTATTCCCCCTTTAGTTCAACATCTTCTGATAGACAATTCCTTACTTCAGAACTATGGCAGGAAACGACGGGATTCAGTTCTTCGAAAAACTCGAACCGCCGCCCGAAGAAGAGGAGCCTTCGACGCCCACTGGTGAGTAGTTCTTAACCTTTTCAGTCATACCAACCCGTAAAACAGTCGCGTCAGGTGGCGGTTACTTCTCAAACATCATTGGGCAAATATTCCGATACGATGGGACGCCTCAAACACCCGATACCACAACACCGTCCACTTCGGAGCCTGTTAAGCAGAATTTGGAGCGAACCGAGTCTGGAGGTAATTGTTTTCTCTATTTTTCAGTGGAATTCAATCCGACTTTCAGAATCCCGGACATCCGAAGAAAGTGGCTTCCAAAGATCTCTCACTGACAAGTTCAGTGGATTACTCAAACCCAAGCAGAACCCAAAGCTGAAAAACTATAATGATAGTAATTTCAGTGCGTTTTTATCCTTTTTTCTTCATCGTATTTATCCCATTTTCAGAGCAATACTGGATGCCGGATTCAACAGGAAGAGAATGTTATCAATGCGAAGAGCGTTTCACAACTTTCCGGTGAGAATTTCCTCTTTCTCCTCTTCCCACACACCTCATCAAATTATGTTCAGAAGACGTCATCATTGCCGCCTTTGCGGACAAATCTTCTGCGCCAAGTGCTGCAATAGTCACATTGATGGAGCTTCCCTCGGTGAGAGATTATCCTTTTTGAGCTTTGAATAAAAATGGATTAACTACAGGCTACATGGGAGAGTTGCGGTTATGTGATTGGTGCGCGAAAAAGGTGCAGAGGTTGGCGGAAGAGGGGAAGCAGAATCCGACTAGGAGTCAGACGCCGGTGAACAATCGGAAGATCAGTTTCGACAGAAACACTGTTCACAAGAACTCCGGCACTGTGAAGACCGTCTCTAGTGGTAAGAAACTCACAAAATGGCAGAGCTTCGTGTCGTGTATTCTATGATTTCAGGTGCCATCTGGTCGTTGTGCCCAGCGGAATCAAGCATCCCTTCCGAGATCACGTCACCTTCTCAAATGAGCAGTCGTCGGGAGTCTATCGTTGGTGCCAGTGGTCCGGGGATTCCCACGATTCTCTCGGTTGCCGACCTCTGCGCTTCCAACTCCACAATGCTCACCAACAACCACTCTCATCCCATGATCACTGAAGAAGAAGAATCTGGGCCGGATTGGTTCCGAAGCATGAATCCTGGAATGGACGGTGTTATCAACAATGAGGTGGGCTATGGCAATCAAACGTCACCTGATCCTTGTTTTTCAGACTTCTGACTCATCGGATGTGTTTGCATATGCCAATTTGGCAGGTGCGATAACAAATGAATTCACGGATATGATGGAAGCAAGGACTCCTGATACGACGTCAGATAGAAAGATCACCTTCCCATCGTTATCCCTGGATGAAACCGTGATGAATGCAGCGAAAGAAGAGCAGAGAGACAACTTGGAAGAGCTCTTCCGGCGGAACACTGAACGAGTCCTCGACGAGGTCTTGAAACGAGAGTTCATTCGTGAGGACAAATGGCGGGAATTGATTCTGAAAACTGTCTACGAAATCGTTGAGAATGTGGAAGTCAACGTACCGATGGGAGATTCGATGAACATCGCCGAATACGTGCACGTCAAGAAAGTGCACGTTGTTGGAGGAAAAATCGACTCGGAGATCATCTGGGGTGTCGCCTGCAGTAAAAGCCTTCTCTACGGAGATATCACAAACAAAGACAGTGAGCAGTCCGCCGAGTCTATTATGATTGTCAGTGGGGCGATCGAGTACGAGCGAGTTTCCAATAAGTTGTCGTCGATTGAGCCGATTATTGTGCAAGAGGAGAAGTTTTTGGAGAAGCAGGTAATTACTTTCTGGTTTGCACACGGATCAAGATAAACTTTCAGATCGACCGAATAGCTACAAAACGAGCTTCTCTGATTCTCGTCGAAGGAGGTGTATCACGGATCGCAGCTCAACTACTGAACAAGAAAGGCATCAAAGTAGCTGTCAACGTGAGAATGAGCATTCTCCAGCGGATTTCCCGAGCGACTGGCGCCGACATTGTCTCCAATTCCGATGCACCCCTCGTCGAACAGAATTTGGGATTCTGTCCGGAGTTTCAACAACGGAATATGGCTCAAGAGGACAGCAGAATCAAGACGTTGATGATTTTCGCCGACTGCCAGAAATCTGCCGGATGCACGGTTTTGCTTCACGGAGACGACGAGAAGGAACTGATTGCGGTGAAACGAGTTGTCCAGTTTCTGGTGACTATCGCCTACTCGAACAACTTGGAACAAGCTTATTTGAATGCTTTCAACACGACTATTGCCAGGAGACAATCGGAGTGCATTATTTGCGAAAAGAGACGCGCCATCATCTACTCGCAAGGAGAAAAGGTAGATGAATATTGTTATCAATATCATAGGTTGTTATCAATATCAACTCACATTTCTCATCATTACAGACTGAATTCGAGCAGAATCTCTACTCGGCGATGTTGACGAGCTCCCCAGTTGTCGAGTTTGAGCCTCCATTCTTGGAAACAGCGATTGGAAGGTGAGTTGTCAGAATCAAAAAACAAAATCCAATATATCGGAAGTGTAAACACCCGACGCATAGATGCACACAAAGTGTTAAACACGGCAGCCGAAATATAAACAAAGTGATAGAATGAATGGAGATTGAATTTCAGAGAGTGTCCGCTGATGGCTTATTTCAAGCAGCCTCTCTACAAACTGCTGAAGCCGGGAGACGTTGAATTAATAAAAGAGGGGCACGAGGAAGACGTTCCAATAGCTGAGCCGAAACCCCCACTGGTCACAATCCCTCGACACCAGTTTGCAAAGAACAATCGAGGAGCCATTCTGGACAGCCTTGCGAGATCCTTCCGTCTGTTTGGAGGAATCAACTTGAGACGACGAACGGAGAAAATCGTCAAACACCGACGGATCGAGCCCACTGAAAAGCCTACCTTCCGCTCGAAAGACGTCCTTGACCCACGCGTTCACCAAACGCTTGCAGTTCTTTTTGGCTCTTTCTCGCGAAAGTCGCCGAACGCCCCGTATTTCTGTGTGAGGCCATGGGTTGTGAGCATGCAGTACTACAAGGATCACGACATGACTCTCGGAGAGTTCCTGGTCAAGTACTGCTTCAATCGCGGCTACGAGTGTCCATCTTCAAACTGTGAGGTTCCAATGTTGGAACATTCTCGGAAGTTGGTCTATGGAAGAGTTTGTGTGGAGATCACTACCCAAGTTGTCAATGACGCTGAGAACATGATGGAGACGGAGCAGCAGAAGACGATTATGACTTGGAGAAACTGTGCAAAGTGAGTCATTGAGGTATCGTGCTAGATAGAAATGTTTTCAAATTTCAGATGCAACTGCTCGTCTCAAATGGTCAAGTGTGACAAGGACATCTGGCACTTGTCGTTTGCCAAGTTCCTCGAGTACCTCGGGAACTCGTGCTTTACGACCGACACCATATACCCCATAACCACTCAGAATCAGTGTTCGCACTGTTTCTTCCACGAGAAGCTCTACTTTTTCGCGATGGAGAGCCTTGTCACCACTTTCAAAGTGATCGCGGTAAGTATCAAAAGTTGTTTTGCGATCACCGTATCAATTTTCAGATAAGACCGTACAGCGTTGTCTTCTCCCCCATCATCTGCAACGTGAAGGTTCAGAAAGTGAGCAAGAAGGATCTCGGGGACGATGTCAGCCGGATTGCGACTCTTGCACTCACCGCTTGTGAAGAGACCAACAAGCAGCTGGCCGAGTTGGATGAGGAGGTGCAGATCACTCCGATCGTTGTCAAACTGGCAGGAGCCATCAGGAACACGATGATGTTGGCAAGCGAGAGTCGCATGTTTGCCAAGAACATTCTTGCTGGCGACGAGGAAGTCATCCTTTCAAACGACCGGCTGTATAGAGACGTCACCGACACTTTCATGAAAGTGAGAGAAGTGACCTACAACTTGATCTCCCTCTGGAATGAGAACTGCTCGACAATCCGGAACCCGAAGAAGTCACCCGAAGAAATACAAGAGATCATCAGCCTCCAGAAACTGGACAATCCGTTCCCGCTACATCTCCATCTGTCGATCAAGTTGCAGCCAAGGCTAGGAGTAGTCGTCAGAGACATCCAGGACTCCCGAGGCAACTACAAGCCGGATATCGGAAGCATCATCGCCTATGCGCTCTCGGCAGTGGACTACAACAAGATACCAGAGCAAGTGGACACGGTCTCGGTGGATTCGACGAGTTCTGTGAAGGATGTTCCTATCGACGACGGAGAAAACCTCGCTTCGAATCAACATCTCGAGGTGGAGTTCGAAGATGAATCGGCGTCGTATTACGTTAAAGTAGGTTTCCTTTTCCGTCCCCTTCCCAGGTCTTTATTTTCCAGATGTTCTACGCTGAAAAATTCCGAAAACTCCGAGAGCTGCTGATTGCGGAGGGCGAGTCGACGTTCATCCGATCGCTCTCAAATAGCACCTTCTGGACTCCACAAGGCGGAAAATCAGGATCGTTCTTCTACCGCACTCAAGACGACCGGTTCGTCGTTAAACAGATGTCTCGCTTCGAAATCCAATCATTCGTGAAATTCGCTCCGAACTACTTCGACTACCTGACGACATCTGCGACGGAGAGCAAGTTGACGACGCTGTGCAAAGTCTACGGAGTCTTCCGCATTGGATACAAGAGCCGGACGACAACGTTGAAAGTTGACATCCTTGTCATGGAGTACCTTTTCTACAACCACAACGTCAGTCAAGTCTGGGACCTGAAAGGATCGCTCCGCAATCGGTAAGTTGTCCGTGTCCTGTTCCCTTCTGTTATCGAATGTATCCCAGAATGGCTTCCACTGGCAAGAGCTCGAATGAGATGGTGCTGCTCGACGAGAACTTCGTCAAGGACCTCTGGAATCAACAACTATACGTGCTCCCACACTCGAAAGCGTCGATGAACCAGGCGATCAGCAACGACAGCCATTTCTTGAGCTCCCAGTCCATCATGGACTACTCGCTGCTCGTCGGAGTCGACGATGACAACGGTGAGCTCATCCTTGGCATCGTCGACTACATGAGGACCTACACTCTGGACAAGGTGAGTGGAAGTTGTTTTGTTCTTTGTAACAGTAGCTTCCTTTTCTTAGAAACTTGAGTCGTGGGTCAAAATTGTGGCAATTCCGGGTGCCCACCTGCCCACCATCTTGAGTCCCGAGATGTACTGCGCCCGTTTCTCCGAAGCCATCGACTCATATTTCCCGGTCGTTCCTGACCAGTGGACAGGATTGGGATCTATCCGATCCTATTAACTTGTACATTACCAAGTTTGTAACCATTCTAACCTGACTTATTTATTGTTATTTATTTTATTACCTCTGCCTGACTATCCTCTCAGCAGCTCATATGTTCACTTTTGTTCCCCACACATACTGGTTATCAATTTTCCTGTTTTCGCCCCCCAATTCTGTGATTTTCCTGTGACAGCGGCAGTCTAACTTTTGATGCTGGTTTAGTCTTCAACTATCTGTGATTTTGATACTGCAGCTTCTAGTATTTATGTGATTTGAAAAGAAGATTATTTATTGTTTTGAGTTGAAACACTGACTTGAAGAAAGATCGTATGAAAAAAAACTAGCAAACGAATAGAAAAAGCATATTACATCTTCAGTTTTTGGCCTGCTTTAGCGGTGGTCCGGCGTCTCTCGTTTGCGCCCTTTTGTTGCCTCCGTTCTTCATTGTGAGCAGCTTCTCGAGTTCGACAAGAACATTGTTCGCGTGTCTGACCCACAGGCTGCGCTGTTGACTCGGCTTCAGTGTATTGTAATACTTCTTCAAGAATCCCAGGAAAATATGTCCCTGCTTGAAATGTTCTTCATGCTTTTTGTCACTGCCCGATCCACCTGAAATTATTGTTTTCAATTAAAACCTATCAGTGAAAGAACCACTCACTTCTCAACTTGTCCAGTAGGATCAAGTCTACGAAAGTCAACATATTGGCATGGAAATGCTCCCATGTTTCTTCCTTATCCAATTTTGTGACTTTAACCAGCTCCTGTTCAAAATTAGAAACTCTGAAACGAAACTTTTTCTTGAATGCTAAGAAAATTTGTCACTTACAGAAAGTGTCGGTTTGAAGACTCCGCTTGCAGGAAGCCCCCCGAGATAGCAATTGTGTCTTCGGGAGTGAAGACACAATGCAGAATTCCGGAAGGGAGAAAAGCCGTCTCTCCTGCGTTTATGACGACTCGAGAGAAATCGCGTTCAAACAGGTGCCCTTTCCATCCGGACTGCAGCTGTCCACGCTCGATCACTTCGTATTTTTCAAGATTCCGTTTTGTTGGCAGCGCGACGTAAAATATTTTCTGGCCCTGAAATAGATTTTGGTTTTTATTTAGAGAAAAAAACTAACTATCTTACCGTGATCACGTGGAAATAAACTGACGTCGCCGAAAAATCTATATGAACGTCTGTGAGGCTTCCTATCACAGACATAATCAAATATTTTCCATATGATTTGATCTTGTTCTTCATCATTCTGTAAATACTGGCCTTCTGTGCTTCCTCCTCCGTCGTTCCTTCGTTCCTGCTCTTCATTCGCTCTTCAAGTTCTTTCGTTATTTGACTGATGATGCAGGTCTCTGCCATAAAGTCTGGGACTTTGATGGCGCGTTCGAGTCTGAAAAGTATGATTGATTGGAATTCATCAATTAACTGTTACTTACTTTTCACATTTAGGTTTCTGTGAGAGCTCCAAAGAGAGCAAGTTTAACCTTCTTGCCTTGTTCGGTGCAGCCATGATTTCAATGAACTTCTTGAGTTCCACCATCTCCGGCTTTTGCGTTGCTACGTCGATCATCGCCAACTCCGTTTCCTCACCTAAAACGTAATTTACTCAGTTCGGCTATTCGCTTCCAATCAAACTCACTGATATAATCCGTCAAGTTTTCAAAAGTGAGATCTGGAATCTCCATTCCCAGTCCATCTTTGTTCTTGACCAGGTAGACTGTGTTCAACTGATTCTTCGCTTCCTCCATCTTTTTCATGAAGGCAAATCCGTCGTCGCAGACGGTGATGGGCACTTTGCTGGAGAGCAAACAATATTCACAATACTCAATCATGGATTCTTACCCTTCATTCAAAAATCTCTCTTCATCCGCTTCGAACACTTCCAGGAACTCGCTAGAGCCGAATTCGAGCTCGTACAGCTTTTGCACGAATTGCTCCCGGACAAGAGTGTCAATGAGAGTGTCCATAAATACGGAAACTGCATCCAAATCAATGTCAGATTCTGGCGCTTGTTCCGAACGAGGGCCCGGAGCCTGCTTGACTGGTTCCGCCGCAGGAGCACTGTTTGGTACTGCAGGATGAACTACGGCGGGAGGCGCTGCTTGAACCTGGACCAGTGCAGCAACACGCGAACTGACGGGGCCGGAGATAGGTGCCATGTGAGTGTCGATATGTGCGGACACTGCATCCAAGTCAATGTGAGATGCTGGCGCTTGAGCAGAACGAGGGCCCGGAGCATGATTGACTGGTACCGCCGCAGGAGCACCGTTTTGTGCTGCAGGATGAACTACGGCGGGAGGCGCTGCTTGAACCTGGACCAGTGCAGCAACACGCGAACTGACGGGGCCGGAGATAGGTGCCATGTGAGTGTCGATATGTGCGGACACTGCATCCAAGTCAATGTGAGATGCTGGCGCTTGAGCCGAACGAGGGCCCGGAGCATGATTGACTGGTACCGCCGCAGGAGCACCGTTTGGCGCTGCGGGATAAACTCTGGAGGTAAGCGCTGCGTGACTGTGAAGCATTGCAGCAACAAGCGAACTGACGGGGCCGGAGATAGGTGCAACGCTCAGCTCACCAGCGGGCACGATGGCATGATCTTGGGCTCTGGCTCGAGCCTGAGCCTCAAATTTCGCTCGGACCTGACCCTGGATACAAGTCTTCCGTTCGGCCAGGTCTTGCGCGTGGGCTTGAGCCTGAGCCTTGATGCAAGCCTTCAGATCAGCTTGAGATTGGGCATTGGCCTGAGCCTGAGCCTGCATCGAAGCTCTCAGATCGGCAAGACCTTGCGCATTGGCCTGAGCCTGAGCCTGCATCGAAGCTCTCAGATCGGCATGAGCTTGGGCATTGGCCTGAGCATGAGCCTGCATCGAAGCTCTCAGATCGGCATGACCTTGGACATTGGCCTGAGCCTGAGCCTGCATCGAAGCTCTCAGATCGGCATGACCTTGGGCATTGGCCTGAGCATGAGCCTGCATCGAAGCTCTCAGATCGGCATGACCTTGGGCATTGGCCTGAGCCTGAGCCTGCATCGAAGCTCTCAGATCGGCATGAGCTTGGGCATTGACCTGAGCCTGAGCCTGCATCGAAGCTCTCAGATCGGCATGACCTTGGGCATTGGCCTGAGCCTGAGCCTGCATCGAAGCTCTCAGATCGGCATGAGATTGGGCATTGGCCTGAGCCTGAGCCTGCATCGAAGCTCTCAGATCGGCATGACCTTGGGCATTGGCCTGAGCCTGAGCCTGCATCGAAGCTCTCAGATCGGCATGACCTTGGGCATTGGCCTGAGCATGAGCCTGCATCGAAGCTCTCAGATCGGCATGAGCTTGGGCATTGGCCTGAGCCTGAGCCTGCATCGAAGCTCTCAGATCGGCATGAGCTTGGGCATTGACCTGAGCCTGAGCCTGCATCCAAGCTCTCAGATCAGCCAGGGCCTGAGCATCAAAAGCACCTTGTTCCATGTCTTTCGCTAAAAAATGGATGATGAAGGTAGGAGAAGAATGGTTAAAAGGGGAATTGATAAGATGAAGGTAGAAAGATGCTTCGAGATCGGGCTTGGGAGAAAAAAGAGAATAGAAAAGAACATTTGGCCAAAAGAAAAAACGAAACTTGGAACGAGTTGGACAGAGACTTGGACCTTATCAGTGACACTGAAGTGAGCAAGACATAATATTCCTATTGAACAAAACACAGACCACAAAACACATTCGAAAAGAGGCAGAGTCTAACACATGAAGAAGGGGGCGGGTCCACGAGGTTCCTGACGAAGGGGAGGCATCTGTTTTAGAGCGTTCGCGGGGAGAATCAGTGAACGCGTACTATGCAATCCCTTTGTTGACGTTACTGCGAACTTGGAACAAAATGAGAGCGGATAACGGAAAACATTGAGTTTCGAAGGTCAGCCGATAGCGACAGCCGCCTCGTTCTGACTGGTTGATTGGTAGAAGAGCGGGAAACAGTATGGAGATAATTGTCTAACTTGAACGTTTTCTCAAGGCATTTGTAACCCGATATCTGCCCAGACGTTCAGTTACTGTCCGTTGCGCAATTGAGGTGTCGAGGTTAGCCCCCGCGAACATGATATCCCGTAACTGTGAGATGTTAACATAAACAGATTGAAGGAGGAACATTTGAATGCGTCGCCGAGATTGTGCAGAAATGGTTTCTGTCAGGTTCTTGTGGGAGAGGACGGCAACATGACCCCATTCAATATGACCCTCCTCCATTTCCCGCAATTTGCTCCTGAATATTGTAGTGACAGAGCAATAGAGGTGGTGCCGACTGTAACAGATGTTTTGGTGCAGACTGTAACAGATGTTTTTGGAGCTGAAACAGATGTTTTGGGGCAACATAGCGTTACGCTCCAATCCTAAGTCTCCTACCGCATCTCTTGGAGAACTGAAAGTAATTTTCGAGAACAAGACGCCGAAGATTATCTCCGTGACACTGTAGAAATAAAGCTCATTATCCGTTTGTCACCTCTGCGAAGACTCTTAAACTCAGAGAGATGATGACACAATGAGTGGAAGATTATATGGAAATCACGTTTTGACCTGAACGCTTTTCCAGAACAAAAATGGAGAGAAGAACAGTTGAGCACAAGAAGCCGAAGACCGTGCCTGTGGGCAGTGGTGAGTATCATCGCTCTCCCCCTCCAGACATTTGTAACCCGATCTCTGCTCAAAAAGGTGTTACTGTCCGCTGCACATTCGAGGTGCTGAAGTCAGCCCCGCGAACATGATATCCCGTAACTGTGCGCTGTTAACATAAACACATTGAAGGAGGAACATTTGAATGCGTCTCCGAGATTGTGTAGAAATGGTGTCTAACACCTCTCCCAGAATACTGCAGTTTTAAAATGAATCCAATCTGAGAGCAAATTTATGAGCGTGTCGAAAATCAGAGACGGTACTGTCAGGTTCCTGTGGGAGAGGACGGCAACATGACCCCATTCAATATACCCTCCTCCATTTCCCACAATTCGCTCCTGAATATTGTAGTGACAGAGCAATAAGGGTCGTGCAGACAATGGAGAACAGCTGAAACAGATGTTTTGGGGCAACATAGCCTTACGCTCCAATCCTCAGTCTCCTCCTAAGTCTCCTGAGCCCATACACCGTCTCTCTGAGAGATGAAAATAGGTGCTGCGGATAGTTTGGAACGGTACAGTATGATGATGCTGCTCTCCGGTACAACTAAGATAACAGAGATATGATAATAATATGAAACAGCAAGGTAGGGTATCTGCAAAAGTCCGAGAATCCAAGTGAACATTGCAGAAAAGTCTACAAGGCGAACTATACACAGGCATTTTGATAGGCCTTCTTCTGGAATGTTGGCGTCAAGCTGCTCCTCTATTTCGTCGGGATATGCAGCCTCATTCTTTGCTCAACTCTTTTTTGAAATTTCGGAACTCTCCCAACATGCAGAGCGGCGATTTTGATGAAAGTTGGGAGGATTGGTAGTACTATGAAAGGTATGAACAGCCAAGAACTGTGAGCCGTTCACATAAACAAACTGAAGGAGGAACATTTGAATACGTCCCCGAAGAAATGGATCTGTATTACACACTACCGCATTCAGGCTCCAGTTCAGCTTGATCTTTCAGTGGACAACGGGCGCAGTTTCCAATTTTAAGCGTTTTCTGCCGGACCTCGCGAAGGAAGATTTGTTTTGCATCCATTCTACACATGAATTTGATGGTAATCTGGCAATAATCATTCGCTTTGTACAGTTGTGATAGTTCAGTTTTCAGTAGGAGTACGTGTGAACAAAAAAACACAAATGGATTAGTAAAAAAACATTTATTTCAAAATAAACACCACTTGCAGCATTATCAGTTCGTTCGTGCTTGACATCAGATTGTTCGAGATCTTCTCTAAAATACAGCTGGCTACCTGCAGGTCGAAAGTCAACATCTTCCCGATTGTTCCCGCTTGATTTCTGGTTCAGGAATTTGCTGCTAGTGCGAAGTACTGAAAACAGATATCATTCGGGGTTTCAATTGGAATGCTCACAATTTTTGAATGTGTAGCGCAGGGTTGCACGGAATTCCGTTTCTGCACTTCTTTGGCCTTCCGTTTCCGTTCTTGATTTTGAGACACTTGCTCCGACAAATACCTGCGTTCGGTTTTTGAAATTGAAACGGTTGAGAAATACTCTACGAATCTAGCACCTGTCACAGAAGATTGTGTTTCTTTGTCTACTCGTGGTCCAGAATTAAAAGAAAAAAGCGATGTGTTTCCGTGACTCAAAGCCTCCCAGCTGTCAAATAAGCACCTATGTACTTGGCACCGAGCCTCAAATTTCCATTTCTTTTCTCTCAATCGGCTTGCTTTCACTCCTCCACGGCCTCCTTTTATTTATGTGATTCGAAAAACAATTATTTATTTGATCGAAAATTTAAACAAAAACATTATAAAAACAACAACGAGGTAGCTAAGAGAAAACCAATTGACATTCATTTTTTGAACCTTTTCGGCGGCGGTCCGGCGTTTTTCGCTCTCCGCTTCTGATTGTTCACTTGCTTCATCGAAAGTCGCTTCTTCAGTCTCGCCAGGACTTGATCTGCATTGTTGACGCATCGGCCCATTAGTCGTTCCGATGAAGTGAGTTTGGAATATTTGGTTAGATATTCCATAAAAACGTGTCCTGTTTCGTTGTTCTCTGCATAGTTTTGCCCGTAATTCAACCCGTCTGAAAATTATTATTGTTGCCAATTGAATTGTATCAGTAAATTAACCACTCACCTTCAAGAATTTCTATAAATACGATTTCCACGTATGTGAACATAGCCGAATAGAAATTTTTCCAAATATCCGTTTCAACGAAATGGTTTTCTCGTAAACGTCTTCGCTCGTAATTCGAGAAACTAAAAAAAAAGATTTTCTACTAATGCCAATGGGAATTGTTTACTTACATGAACTGTAACTCTAGCGAATCCGTATGCAGAAATTTACCTCCAACTGCAATGGAGTCTTTTGGAGTGTAAGTGAAGTGAATAACTCCTGACGGCAGGAAGATCGTCTCTTCGGGATTTACGACGATTCTGGTGAAGTCCTTATTGAATACGGCTCCCTTCCATCCGCTTCCCGGCTCTCCACGTTTGCACGGGTTGTATTTTTGAAGATTGGCTACTGTCAGTGAAGTGACGTAAAAAATCTTCTGACCCTAAAACCATTTTGATTTTTCCGGAAAAGTAACGTACTAGTTCACCTTGATGACGTGGCAATAAGCCGATGAGCCTGAACGTTCCATGCGCACGTTTGTGATGCTCCCTTTGCTTGATAGAATCAAACATTTTTCATACGATTCACTGGTCCTTTCCATCTCCGCGACAATATTCCTCTTCCTCATTTTCTCAGCGTCTACGAGCTCCTTGTTGTTTTCTATATCTTTTTTCATCTTGCTGAGAGTGTCCTTGATTTTCTTTATCATGCTGTGATCCGATACAAATTCCGGTACAGTTATTGCATTCTCCAGACTGAAAAAGTATGGTTGATTTAAGCGCATTATTTGACAATTACTCACGTTTCGAAATCGGGGCTGCGTGATACTTCAAGCGTCAGATTGTACACATTCCTCTCACTCAATTCGTTCTCGTCAGTCATAAGTTGCACGAAATCCCCAAGTGACATTGTCTCTGGCGATTGTGTTTCGACATTAAGGATTTCCAACAAAGTTGTCTCGCCTAAAACATTATGCAACTATTTCGGTTTTTTGCTAACAATCGAACTCACTGATATAGTCGGTCAAATTGTCGAATGTGAGATATGGCAATTCCATTTTGAGCCCATCTTTATTCCTAACCAAATGAACGTCTTTCAACTTGTCGTTGGTTTCAGTTATCTTGTTTTTGAAAATGAATCCGTTATCGCAAATGGTAATAGGCACATTTCTGAAAAAATAAATATTTTTCATAAATCCTCAATAGTGCATCCTTACCCTCCATCAAGGAACCTTTCTTCTCCCGCTTCGAACATTTCCAGAAAATATTTTGAACCGAATTCGAGCTCATTCAACATTTGCACAAACTGTTCTCGATTGAGAACAGAGTCGCGTAGCTGTTGAACAATTTGTGCCTGAGCCTGCTCATCGTCATCTGATCCAGTCGCAATCGGCGCGGTGATGAGCTCCTGTGCTAGAATTAGAGCTAGATTCATGTCGAGTTCGGGAGATGCCGCCACTTCCAGCACTTGGGTCGGATCCAGATCCAATTCCACATTGTCAGCTGGCGCATGAGCGCAATCCATATTCAAATTCACAGACACGTCCCGGGCCGGTGCAACTTCCTCGACTGGGTCCTGGATTGGACGAGGGGTCGGAGTCTGCTCGGCCGGTTCCACCGCAGGAGTTACTTCTACGGTGGGCGCTGCTGTTTGAATCTGGACCGTTGCTTCCAGCGAGACGGTTGACACAGCGTTCAGCTCAACATCTGGCACCAATGCCTGAGCTTCAGTTCGAGCCTGGGTCTCTTCCATCGCCCGGACCTTTGCCTTGAATCGAGCCTTCTGATCGGCTCGAGCTTGATCACGATCTCGAGCCAGGGCCTTGAGTAGCGCCAGAGTATCTGCTTCTAATAAAGCAATTCGATCGACCTGAGCTTGATCTTGAGCTTGCTGCAAAGCTGGAACCAGCGTCTGGCTCTGAACGACTGGTTGCGTCGTAATAAGTGCCATTAAACCGCACACATATTGTTGCAATTTCTCGATGTTCTCCTGAACCCGGTATTTCACGTGGTCTGCTCTGATGGAGTTGGCCGCCTCCAAAGTGTCTCCAAATTGTTTTCGAATAAGTTCGAATTGTTCAATGATTTTTGAAGCGATTTCACATCCTCGATCCATAGTTGTATCCTGAAAACCGGAAAATAGTTGAGAGGAAGAGGTTGGAGAGACGGATGTAAAAATTTCAAAGGTTAGGCTTGATTGAAAAAGGTAGAGCAGGAAAACCCGAAACTTAAAATCAACTTGCAGAGAAACTCGGAGTTCCTCGGTGACATGAAAATTGCAAGTGAAGAAGACACAATATTCCAATGGAGAACAACATGGACACATTCAAAGAGGCGCGAAGTCAAACACATTGGAAAAGGAACCAGGTTCCCGGACGTTCTGAATAGCAGAAATGCCGCAGAATGCTGCATTCTCGCGATTTCTTACCGATTTCCTGCCAATTGAGGCAGCCAGCGATCAGAATAGAGAAAAGGTATCTTTGATCGGGTATTTTTAAAAGAGGATTGCGAGAATATATTGCTTCACCTGGCGTAGCAACGTTAGTGAGTGAGCGGAACCAAAAGGAAGAGTGCTTTGGTTTTCTCTTTTGAGATACCTGAACGGAACAAAATGAGAGTTGATAACAGAAAACATTGAGTTACGGAGGTCAGCCGATAGTGACAGCCGCCTCGTTCTGACTGGTTGATTGGTAGAAGAGCGGGAAACAGTATGGAGATAATTGTCTAACTTGAACGTTTTCCAAAGCAAAAATCAGAAAGGAATTTTCGGGAACAAGAAACAGAAGATCATCTCTGTGGCACTGTGGAAGTGAAGTTCATTATCCGTTTTTATGACTCAATGAATGGAAGATTATATGGAAATCACTCTCTGACTTGAACGCTTTTCAAAAACTTAAGTGGAGAGAAGAAGAGTTGAGCTCATGAAGCAGAAGACCGTGTCTGTGAGGGTGAGTAGCATCGCTTCTCCCCCTCCAGACATTTGTAACCCGATCTCTGCCCACACGTTCGAAAAGGTGTTACTGTCTGTTGAGCGATAGAGGTGCTGAGGTCAACCCCCACGAAACACGATATCCCGTAACTGTGAGCCGTTACCATAAACGAATTGAAGGAGGAACATGTGCGTCGCCAAGATTGTGTGAGAATGGTTTCTAAGACCTCTCATTAAATGCTGCAGTTTTAAAATGAATTCAATCTGAGAACAAATCTATGCGCGTCGCGAAAATGAAAGACGGCACTGTTAGGTTCCTGTGGGAGAGGACGGCAACATGACCCCATTCAATATGACCCTCCTCCATTTCCCGCAATCCGCTCTTGAATATTGTAGTGACAGAGCAATGAAGGTGGTACCGACTGTAACAGATGTTTTTGGAGCTGAAACAGATGTTTTGGTGCAACCTAGTGTTACGCTCCAATCCTAAGTCTCCTCCTAAGTCTCCTGAGTCTTTACCGCATCTCTCGGAGAACTGAAAGTAATTTTCGAGAACAAGACACAGAAGATTATCTCCGTAGCACTGTAGAAGTAAAGTTCATTATCCGTTTGTCACCTCTGCGAAGACTCTTAAACTCAGAAAGATTATGACTTAATAAGTGGAAGATTATATGGAAATCACTCTTTGACCTGAACGCTTTTCGAGAACAAAAATGGAGAGAAGAAGAGCTGAGCGCAAGAAGCAGAAGAGCGTGCCTGTGGGTAGTTATGAGTATCATCGCCCCTCCCCCTCCAGACATTTGTAACCCGATCTCTGCTCAAAAAGGTGTTACTGTCCGTTGCGCATTCGAGGTGTCGAGGTCAGCCCCGCGAACATGATATCCCGTAACTGTGAGCTGTTAACATAGACAAATTGAAAGAGGAACATTTGAATGCGTCGCCGAGATTGTGCAGAAATGGTTTCTGTCAGGTTCTTGTGGGAGAGGACGGCAACATGACCCCATTCAATATGACCCTCCTCCATTTCCCGCAATCCGCTCCTGAATATTGTAGTGACAGAGCAATAAAGCTGGTGCAGACTGTAACAGATGTTTTTGGAGCTGAAACAGATGTTTTGGTGCAACATACCCTCACGCTCCAATCCTAAGTTACCTCCAAGTCTCCTGAGCTCGTACCGAGTTTCTCGGAAAACTGAAAGTAGGTGATACGAATAGTTTGGGACGGTACAGTATGATGGTGCTGCTCTCCGGTACAATTATGATAACAGAGATACTTCTAGTGCAACCGAGAAGAGGTTCGGAGAAACAGGCTCTCCCTGTCAGACTCCTCGCGATATCGGAATCTTCCTTTTATATTATCCTAAAGGAGCGGGTTCTTCATCCATTCGTTCATTCCGTCCGTACGTTTCCCAAAGGTCAGGTACTGTGTGAAGCCTCCATCTGTCACCTTTCCAGAGGTCCATGCGTACAGGCTGGTCTTCCATGTTCCCCTGTGATTTCGATACTTCAGCTTCAAGCATTTACGTGATTGGAACAGCAGATTATTCATTTTTTCCAGAACTTTGAGGAAGTTAAAACAGAAGCATTTTGAAAAAAAACGAGCAGGTGAAGAGAAAAAGCAGATGAACATCTTCAATATTTAACCCTCTTCAGCGATGGTCCGTTGTCTGTCGTTCGACCTCTTTTATTGCCTCTTTTCTTCATTGAAAGCAGCTTCTCGAGTTCGACAAGAACATTGTTCGCGTGTGTGCCCCACAGTTCACTTTCTTGACCCGGCGTCATTGCATTGTAATACTTCTTCAAGTACTCCAGGAAAATCTGTCCCTGCTTGAAATGTTCTTCATGCTTTCCGTCACTGCCCGGTCCACCTGAAATTATTGTTTTCAATTAAAACCTATCAGTGAAAGAACCACTCACTTCTCAACTTGTCCAGTAGGATCAAGTCTACGAAAGTCAACATATTGGCATGGAAATGCTCCCATGTTTCTTCCTTATCCAATTTTGTGACTTCTACCAGCTTTTGTTCAAAATTCGAAATGCTGAAAAGAAAGTTTTTCTTGAATGTTAAGAAAATTTGTCACTTACACAAAATGTCGTTTCAAGGACTCCGTTTGCAGGAAGCCTCCCGAAATGGCAATTGTGTCTTCGGGAGTGAAGACACAATGCAAAAGTCCGGACGGGAGAAAAGCCGTCTCTCCTGCGTTGATCACTACTCGGGCCAAATCGTGTTCAAACAGATGCCCTTTCCATCCGGACTGCAGCTGTCCACATTCGATCACTTCGTATTTTTCAAGATTCCGTTTTGTTGGCAGCGCGACATAAAATATTTTCTGGCCCTGAAATAGATTTTGGTTTTTATCTACAGAAAAAAACTAACTATCTTACCGTGACCACGTGAAAATAAACGGAAGTCGCCGAAAAGTCTATATGAATGTCTGTGAGGCTTCCTTTCACAGACATTATCAGATACTTTCCATATGATTTGATCATCTCCTTCATCATTTTGTAAATTTTGTCCTTCTGTGCTTGCTCCTCCGTCGTTCCTTCGTTCTTGTTCTTCATTCGCTCTTTGAGTTCTTTCGTTATTTGACTGATGATGCAGGTCTCTGCCATAAAGTCTGGGACTTTGATGGCGCGTTCGAGTCTGAAAAGTATGATTGATTGGAATTCATCAATTAACTGTTACTTACTTTTCACATTTAGGGTGTTGTGAGAGCTCCAGAGAGAGCAAGTTCAATCTTCTTTTCTTGTTTGGTGCAGCCATGATTTTGATGAACTTCTTGAGTTCCACCATCTCCGGCTTTTGTGTTGCTACGTCGATCATCGCCAACTCCGTTTTCTCATCTAAAACGTAAGGTAATTAGTTTGGCTATTCGCTTCCAATCAAACTCACTGATATAATCCTTCAAGTTTTTAAAAGTGAGATCTGGAATCTCCATTCCGAGTCCATCTTTGTTCTTGACCAGGTAGACTTCGTTCAACTGGTTCTTCGCTTCCTCCATCTTTTTCATGAAGGCAAATCCGTCGTCGCAGACGGTGATGGGCACTTTGCTGGAGAGAAAACAATATTCACAATACTCAATCATGGATTCTTACCCTTCATTCAAAAATCTCTCTTCGTCCGCTTTAAACACTTCCAGGAACCCACTAGAGCCGAATTTGAGCTTGTAGAGCTTCTGCACAAATTGCTCCCGGCTGACAAGAGTGTCAATGAGAGTGTCCATAAGTGCGGACACTGCATCCAGATCAATGTCAGATTCTGGCGCTTGTTCCGAACGAGGGCCCGGAGCCTGCTTGACTGGTTCCGCCGCAGGAGCACCGTTTGGTGCTGCAGGAACAACTACGGTGGGAGGCGCTGCTTCAATCTGGACGAGTTCAGCATCGAGCGAACTGACTGAGCCGGAGATAGGTGCAAAACTCAGCTCAACACCGGGCACGAGTGCATGAGCTTGGATCCAAGCCAGCAGATCGGCATCAGGTTGAACTTTGACTTGAGTCTGCGCCTCCTTTTCTGCTTGAGTATACGCTTTGATCAGAGCACGAAGACCGGCGTCAGCTTGAGCTTCGGCCTGAGCCTGAGCCTCCATCTCTGCTTGATCGTCAGCTTCGATCCAAGCGAGCAGATGGGCCTGGGCCTGAGCAGACAACGCTGGGACCACTGGCTGGCTTTGAGCCGGCACAACGACCGGTTGCACCTCAATGTTACCCTGAATCAGGTTCGACCCATTTCCGGCTTGGTTGAAGTTGGCGGTATCCAAAGCACGTTGTTCCATAATGTTCACTGAGAATTGGATAATGAAGGCAAGAAAAGAATGATTCTAAGGAGAATGATAAAATGTAGACAAAAAATGTTTCAGTATTGGGTTTAAGAGAAGGGAAAGAAAAGCAAAGTAAGATTAGCCAAAAGGAAAAGCGGTACTTGGAACGAGTTGGACAGAGACTTGGACCTTATCAGTAACACAAAAATCGCAAGTGGACAACGCACAATATTCCTCTGGAACAAAATACAGACCACAAAACACATTCACATAGAGGCGGAGTCTAACACATGGAGAAAGGGGCGGTTCCTCGACTCGACGCCTCGACGCTTCTCGGGACTAAATTAGATAAATAGAGTCGAGAACAAGAAGCAAGCAATTAACTCTATGGGTACGGTGAGAGTGATGCGCATTAACGGCTGGTCATCTCAGCATAGACGCTTAAACTCGAAGAGATGAGTGGAAGATTATATGGAAATCACCCTCTGACTTGAACGGTTTTCAAGAACAAAAATGTAGAGAAAAAGAGATGAGGGAGAAAAAAGGTGGTGAGCTCATGAAGCAGAAGACCGTGTCTGCAATTGAGGTGCTGAGGTCAGCCCCCGCGAACATGATATCCCGTAACTGTGAGCTGTTAACAAAGACAAATTGAAGGAGGAACATTTGAATGCGTCGCCGAGATTGCGCAGAAATGGTTTCTGTCAGGTTCTTGTGGGAGAGGACGGCAACATGACCCCATTCAATATGACCCTCCCCCCATTTCCCGCAATCCGCTCCTGAATATTGCAGTGACAGAGAAAAAAGGGTGGTGCAGACTGTAACAGATGTTTTTGGAGCTGAAACAGATGTTTTGGGGCGACATAGTGTTACGCTCCAATCCTATGTCTCCTCCTAAGTCTCCTGAGCCCGTACACCGTCTCTCGGAGAGATGAAAATAGGTGCTGCGAATAGTTACCGCATCTCTCGGAGAACTGAAAGTAATTTTCGAGAACAAGACTCAGAAGATTATCTCCGTAGCACTGTAGAAGTAAAGTTCATTATCCGTTTGTCACCTCTGCGAAGACGCTTAAACGCATAGAGATTATGACTTAATAAGTGGAAGATTATATGGAAATCACTCTTTGACCTGAACGCTTTTCGAGAACAAAAATGGAGAGAAGAAGAGCTGAGCACAAGAAGCCGAAGACAGTGCCTGTGGGCAGTGGTGAGTATCATCGCTTCTCCCCCTCCAGACATTTGTAACCCGATCTCTGCCCAGACGTGCAAAAAGGTGTTACTGTCTGTTGCGCAAACCAGGTGTTGAGGTCATCCCCCGCGAAACACGATATCCCGTAACTGTGAGCATAAACGAGCATAAACGAATCGAAGAAGGAACATTCGAATACGTCGTCGAGATTGTGAGCATAAACGAGCATAAACGAATCGAAGAAGGAACATTCGAATACGTCGTCGAGATTGTGCCGAAATGGTTTCTAAGATCTCTCCCAGAATACTGCAGTTTTAAAATGAATCCAATCTGAGAGCAAATTTATGAGCGTGTTGAAAATCAGAGACGGTACTGTCAGGTTCTTGTGGGAGAGAACGGCAACATGACCCCATTCAATATGACCCTCCTCCATTTCCCGCAATTCGCTCCTGAATATTGTAGTGACACAGCAATAAAGGTCGTGCAGACAAAGGAGAACAGCTGAAACAGATGTTTTGGAGCAACATAGCCTTACACTCCAATCCTAAGTCTCCTGAGCTCGTACACCGTCTCTCGGAGAGATGAAAATAGGTGCTGCGGATAGTTTAGAACGGTACAGTATGATGATGCTGCTCTCCGGTACAACTATCATAACAGAGATATGATAATAATAATATGAAACAGCAAGGTAGGGTATCTGTAAAAGTCCGAGAATCCAAGTGAACATTGCAGAAAAGTCTACAAGGCGAACTACACACAGGCATTTTGATAGGCCTTCTTCTGGAATGTTCGCGTCGAGCTGCTCTTCTATATCGTCGGGATAAGCAACCTCATTCACTGCTCAAATCTTTATTGAAATTTCGGAACACTCCCAACATGCAGAGCGGCGATTTTGATAAAAGTTGAGAGAATTGGTAGTACTATGAAAGGTATGAACAGCCAAGATGGGAAACTGTGAGGAGGAACATTTGAATGCGTCCCCGAAGAAATGGATCTGTATTACATACTACCGCATTCAGGCTCCAGTTCAGCTTGATCTTTCAGTGGGCAACGGGCGCAGTTTCCAATTTTGGGTGTCTATTCTGCCGGACCTCGCGAAGGAAGATTTGTTTTGCTTCATTCGCTTTTTACAGTTGTTATAGTTCAGTAGGAGTAAGTAAGAACAAATTGAACACAAATGGAATAGCAAAAAAAATTTATTTTCAAATAAACACCATTTGCAGCATTATCAGTTCGTTTGTGCTTGACATCAGGTTGTTCGAGATCTCCTCTAAAATACCGCTGGCTACCTGCAGGTCGAAATTCAACATCTTCCCGATTGCTCCCGCTTGATTTCTGGTTCAACGAATCCAGCACCTGTCACAGAAAATTGTGTTTCTTTGTCTACTCGTAGTCCAGAATTAAAAGAAAAAAGCGATGTGTTTCCGTGACTCAAAGCCTCCCAGCTGTCAAATAAGCACCTATGTACTTGGCACCGAGCCTCAAATGTCCATTTCTTTTCTCTCAATCGGCTTGCTTTCACCCCTCCACGGCCTCCTAGATTGGAAGTGGGAAATCACGCGTTGTGTCTGGCGTCTCTTGGCAAAAACACTCTCTTGCCGCCTTAAAAAAGACAGTTTCTTTTGGCCAATTTTCGGTCATTTTTTTGATAATTTTACGAAAAACCGAACGGAAATTTTCAGAAGAAGGTACAAAACATTAAATTTTCCAGAAAGTAAATATTAAAAATCGCAAAATTGACCATAAATGACCCTCTAAAGATGTTGTTTGATGCAAAGTTGAAATTCTCTCTCAATTTTCATCTTTCTTAGACGTTTGATAGCTCAAAATGTGCGCAATAATGTGAAGTGTTAGGTTTGAAGGACTGACTACGATTGTTCAGTCTTCCGTTATTTTCCGGAAACTGCAAAAATTCGGATTTTCCCGTTGAAACTTTAAGAACATATTACTCCGCGAATACTTGACCAAATTAAATGTTTAAAAAGCCAATCGACGCAGAATTTCCTCCTCTACAAATGCTGGGTTGTCTGTTCATGCAACGAAATTTCTAGCCAAAACTGGAACTTGTTATATTTGGGCGCGTGAGCGAGTGTGGAGAGAGGAGAGACGCAGACACACGCGAAACGCGCCAGTCATGTCCCCTACTTCGTCCATTCACAACTTTTCGGCTTTGGCATCCTAATTTTTCATAGCATTTTTTCGCATTCGCAACCCGATCATTTATCACCAATTTGCATCAACTTTGCACCGCGAATTCATATTGATATTTTCGAAAATACAAGGAAAACGCAGCAACTGTCGTGCAAAATAACGCAGTTGCGAAATGATTACGAATAGACGCCGTGGCGAATTCTCAAAGTCGCTACTTGGCGCAGACTGGCGGAAAGACGTTCAGCAATCGAAAGCCGTTTCGTCAATCGGTTTGTTATCGAGCCCATCAAATTTTCGTCCATTTCATGCGCATGTTTAGGAGCACGGAGTGTGGAAGTGCGGGTGTGCGGCAACATTGCGTTTTTTAAAAGGGGCGGGGCGTCGACCGGCGGCTGCGCGTTCAATTTGAATTAACACTGGCGTTTGTGTGTGAACGTTGAATACTCAGGCAACGGTAGGCGTTCGCCCCGCCCCTTTTAAAAAACGCAATGTTGCCGCACACCCGCACTTCCACACTCCGTGAGGAGTTTTGCTTGGCGCGTCCGGTATGTTTTTGTGTTGTTTTGCGCGTTTCATTCGAATTTCGAAATAATCAATTTTCCAATAACGCTTGAGTCATTCGCTCTCGGTAGGACAGCGCATTCGAGTTTGGTTCTCCTCATTGATTTTCAAATTTTCATGGACAAGACTGTTGTCGTAGTGAAAAGTGTCGAATTCAGCACTGAGAAAAATAATTTTTGGCCCAAAAAGTGATTCAAGTGCGCTCTATTTTCAATAAATTTCTCCGCGTCGTCACTTCAAAGAGATTTTTGCCGCGCAAAACGCCGTTTGAATGAGATAACGGGAATGTGTCTCGATTTTCTCGCATTTTCCCGATAGTGCCCCATTTCTAGAAGCCCGATTCTCTCGGTGTATCCCACATCAAATTTCAATCAGTCTGTGCGCACCACCTAATAACCCGGCTTCGCGTCAGCTCGCCACCCAACAATTTGCCGCTGCCGCATTTGCAGTTTCACAACCGCGTCAAATCGCAACCCATCATTTCGCCACCGCGTCAATTCGCACTTCGCATCTGCTCTTTTATGGCAAATATTGATCGATAATTTTGAAAAAAAGACAGGAAAAATGCAGCAACGGTCACGTCGCAAAAAATCGTGATTGCGAAACGTTTGGTTGCGAATTAACGCCGTGGCGGAAGAAATTGTTCTCTTCGAGATAAATGTAGGCCGTAGTTAATCAGAAACGGGTCCGTCGTCAAGGAGACGAGAAGGGAGCAGTAATTATTATCTTTGACTTCAAACCTCCCCACGGAGGCAGATTATGTTTCACAACCTTACCACTCCAAACGCAGATGTTAACCGTGCCCGAGACTTGCTATTAACTACTGAGAACCCGAGGGAATTCTCCTTCTATGTAACCTTTTCTACTGCCATATAGCGTCGCTCAATCATTCCGTGAAAAAGACTTATTTGCGATTGCCCAATACAGCGTTCAGATCGAATGCCTGTATTTTGAAAATTTGTGTTTGACCTTCCAGAAGCCATATACATGAATCTCCGGATTTTACAAGATCATCCAAATTTACTGTTGAAAAAGGCTCACCAGTACCTGTGATAGAAACACATGACACAACCATGAAGAAAGCTGGTTTTCGTGCCCGAACAGCTGTCCAAAAGACGCTCATGTATTGAGCACTGAGCCTCATATGTTCTTATTCTCTCCGACAACTCGTTCCACTTTCTCTTGTCCTTTCCGTTCCCATTTGTTGTCTACTTTCTCTATTCAATGTATATTTTTACAGTGTCAAACCATGGATATCTATGGTAACCCCGACTTAGCTGGATCTATCGAATCCCTCTCGGATATCAGCGACTCGGATTCCGATTCTCGGTGAGCATAATTTTTCGAGGGATTGACGGTTTTTACTGATAATTCATCAAAATTGTTCGCTTCTTCCTTTCCAGATGCTCCACTCCCACTCAAGGAAACACAAGAGATATCGGTGTTCAGACTGATTTGAGCACCCAAGGATGGTTGGTCGATCAGATTCTATTCGGAGCCGACGAAGTTCAGGAGAATCCGGAAGACCTGGAAGACCCGGAAGAAACTTCTGGCGGTGGTCCGGACTTCCACGAGATCACTCGTGAACTCACTCGTGATGTAAGCACTTTGAACATCCCAAAAACCCTAACTACGCAATTTCTCACAGTTCGAGCGCTTCCTCCAAAACTCTCAGAACGACAACTCGCTTCCAAACGAGAATGGAGAAGTCGAAGACGATGACGACGAGCCATGGATGAACGAGGTTGGCAGAGTAAGTTGACTAAGCTTTTCAAAGACAGTAATTGTTTTCAAACACTTATTTACTCATGAACACCTGCTTTTTCAGGTCAGCCGTCTGTGAGCAGAACACCAACAACGCAATCAACCGGTACTTCAGACAAATATATAAATTTCTCTAATATTGCTCATCCTATCTTGTGTATCAACAACTAAATGTCCATCGGATAATTCATTTCTCGCGTTTTGTTCAACAATTTATCTCTATTTCGTGTCTGCAAAAATGAAATCGTTCTCTTCGAGATAAGCCGCAGTTAATCCGAAACGAGTCCGTCGTCGTGCAGACTTCAAGAGAGCAGTAATTACTATCTTTGACTTCAAACCAACCCTCAGAGGCGGATTATGTTGCACAACCTTACCGCTCTACACGCAGATGACAACCGTGCCCGAGACTCGGTGCTAATTACTGAGAACCCAAAGAGTGAATTCGCCTTCTATTTTACGTCTTCTACTGCGGTGATCATTGCCGCGAACATGCTGCAGCGTCGCGTAACCATTCAGTGAAAAGGACTTCTTTGCGATTGCTCGATACAGCGTTTAGTTTAGAACCCTGTTGTTTGACAAACTGTGTTTGACCTTCTGGAAGCCATACACAAGGATCTGCGGATTTGACGAGATCATCCGAAGTTAGAAATAGCACTTCGCATACGTTGCAAGGATTCAGATTCGAAAATGAGAATCTTCAGTGAAAGGAAGTTCCGCCCGGTTCTACTTGGATTTCCATCCATTGCTACCTCAAAAATATGATAACACAGCATGCTTTTTCTCTCCAAAATCCCACTAATTTCCTGTGTGTAGAACGAAGTGCGAACTCAGAGCGAGCCGGCGCCGGGGTGCGGATTAAACCTCGGGGCGCTGGAACTACATGTATAATGGATAATCTGGGCTCCACTGCGATCGTGAGCCCTCCCACTGCTCCGGCCGGCAATACGCAACATCTCGGAAGAGTGGATGGGATATTCTCAAACAAAGCCATTTCAGCTCCGGTTGATAGTTCTCGAGTATCGTACTGATTGATATGGTTCTATCATAATTTGATCAAAATTCTTTACATTTTCTATAAATTGATGACGTCACTCCTCTCTTCTTTCCAGTTTTACAATCAACATTGATCCTTTGAATTCGGAATTCCAGTATTCAGTGGTAAACTTTTGAGCGTATACTCTCTTCGGTACTTCATACTTCAGAGTTGATTAGTCACCGTGCGCTGCCTTTTCGACTCCTTCGACACCCATAATCAAAGTTTTCCGTTAGCACCCATTTCACTAATTACTGCGTTGTTCTGCCTCGCTTCAGTGTGCTCTAGCACCTAGCGAACAGATTTCTAGCATTATCTTACTTGTTTTGTTTCCCAATACAGGGGTGTTTCAGTTCTTCAGATAAGATGAATATTGGCGAACAATTTGGAGTCGAGGATGTGCTCGCTTTCAATGTTACCGCCGAAGGAGAGCAACGCTATCTTGTAAAGTGGCGGGGAGAGGGAGAGTGAGTTTTCCTTCTTTTTTTCAGTTCAACAAACTGATTTCTCTTTAAAGAGCAAGATGGAAGGAGGCGTCCGAACTCGAAAGCTACTGGATCTGGCAGTTCTGGGAGAAAACTGCGAAGGACATTCAAATTGCGATAGGAGAAATGGGACCTAGAACTCGATCCCAGGCGATTCGCCAGGAGGTTCTGGAGACTCGATTCTACCTGGATGTCGGA
The DNA here is from genome assembly GCA_963932285.1 of Caenorhabditis macrosperma. NCBI lineage: Eukaryota > Metazoa > Nematoda > Chromadorea > Rhabditida > Rhabditidae > Caenorhabditis > Caenorhabditis macrosperma. Next base: position 6,797,601 of record OZ010618.1, read on the forward strand.
AATAGCGCTCACCAAAAAGGGATACTTTTGCTTGGCGAAAAGGATTATGATTTCGACAAATGTCTCGAATCGTCGGATGAAGGGGATATTGAGGAAGAAGGGCAGAGCGCTGAAACGGAGAGTATGGAGGAAGAGAGCAACTGTGAGACTGCCAAGCCAGACACCCGAATATGGCCGGCGGAGTTCATTGTCAAGTTCGACGTCACGGAATCCCAACAGCAGAGATATTTTATAATCCCACACGGAGACACCTCGTAAGTCTTTGTTCCCTTCAATCCACTACGATGAGATTATTGTTTCTAGAAATGGATTTTGGAAGGACGCGAGACAAATGGGACACTCGGAGATAATGGGGTACTGGGAGATGATCAACAGCGTCATCAACAACCTGGAAGATGAAGAGGCCCCGCTGACCGAAGATGAGAAGCTTGTGAAGGCGGAGCACGAGAAGGCCTTTGAACTCAGCCGCCAGCTCCGGGAGAAGGGAATCAAGATGGTGGCGGGGTACGATGACTCCTAACACTTGAAGATTCCGAAACTTTCAAGTGCTCCAAAAGCCCCGACGACCCCAAAAGATTGACCGACACGATTCTCCTTCACATCATCTACAGTAATTCCTTGAATTGAGCGGTACCCGAAACGCTGTGGGAGAAGCATTATGTCTCGTGAGTGATAAGAGATATCAAAAAGTTGGTCAACGGCAAACTTGCGGATCATGACTAGGACTACAACTTTTTGATATCTTCTATCAATCTCAAAAATGATTCTCCTGCAGCGTTTGGGGTGCCGCCCTCTTTGGAGAAATACAGTATCCATCTCCTCGTCTTCCCGCCAGAATAACCACCAAGTTTTCTCATTTTTTCGCCGAATAGAAAGTAGTTCAATAGACTAGTTGCAGGTCTTATTTGTTCATTTTTTGTTAACTTCTCTGCCTCGTTTTGATGTCTTCTACCTCTCCCTACTCACTACTTCTCTCATCCGCCAGACCTCATCTTCCCAATTTAGCTATCTCCCTCCGTTCCCGAAATCATATATCTCACTTTATTCTCCCTAGAAAAAACTGTTATTAGAGTTTGAAATGTCAAGAAAACCTTATGAAACTGCTACTTAGCAACATTATTCCATCTTTTTTCACTGTTTTTACCGTTTCAGTACCAATAGAGTTCGGAATAAATCAAATTTCATAAAACGTCTGTCCGCAGTGGCGCAGTGATAGTATTAGCAGTTAGTAGTCGGAAGAGCCACGTATGAATCCACCCACTGGTGGCATTTTTGCTAGTGAACGGCTACCGGTATTTTTGGGAGCTCCAGCTGATTCGCGATTGACAAAATTGAGTATGCCGGCGAGTGGCGGCTGGATCATCAAAATCTGCCGGCCACCGGCTGGCGGCAACCCAAGATTCGTCGGCCGGCGGCGAACGGCAGCCTACCGGCCGACCGGCATATTCCGGCATCTGACCACATTAGAACGCCATCCATACCAGCTCTGTCTGCATCTCTGCGTCTATTGCCACTGTTGCGAAGCGCGTGCCATTTGGTCTCATTTCCTCCAAGCATTCCCCTTCAAACGATTACCCCTCCTCTTGCTCCTCTTTTTGGGATGTTAAAGGATCGATTAACCTATTGGTTTTACCTAAATTTTCCCCAATTTTTGAACGATTCCTTCCGGATTATTATCTGTCCTGCGAAAGTTGAAACTTCTGCGCCGACCGCAACGCAGCCGCGACGCGTTCTCTCGCCGCGAACACGCAAAGAAAACGCTTTTTTACCGTACTTTTTGTCGAAAAAACACTTTTCGCGGCGAGAGAACGCATCGCGGTCGGCGCAGAAGTTTCAACTTTAGCAGGACAGATATAATCTGTTGAGATATTCCAATGTTTACATCTTGACCAGTCTTCTCGTTCTTGCGCAAAAAGCTCAATTACAATTGGCGGATGAGCAGACAGGCGGGGGAACAGCTGTCGTTTACGATTGACCTTTTTCCGTCTGCTATCGGCTTTCGACTAACGGTCTCCTGTACATAACAATGTCCGTCGATATTCTCTTTCTGCGTTTTGCACAACTGCACAGTCGCGCACTGCTTCTCTACTTGTGTTACCACTTCTCCTTCCGAAAATCGATGTCCTTATTCATTTTTTGATCTACTAATTCTATACCAGCCTGTACGTGGCGGCTGCCGGCGCCCCTACAGACTGGGCTCCGCGGTTTCCTTATTCGTTCATTTTTGGAATGTGTTTCAAAATTGAATGATTTGAAGTCATCTCAAAAACTGTATTACAACGGCCCTCTCAATTCTGCAGCGCCCACAATGGGAACTTGAAAAGTACAATTTCATGCCGTTGTAATAAAGTTTTTATGGTACTCAAAATGAGCTCCCTTAAAGTTTCAAATTGTTCGTTCGTGTGTTTGCACACAGCTTCTGCTCAGCGCCTATGTTGCGGCCACTGTTCTCGCATGCAGCAACCTTCTTTATCCCTTAACGACGCTCTACTCGCCGCTCCATCTCATCGTCTGGACTCTACGCGCTGCACACGCTCTCTCTGTGTCTGCGCCCACCATTGACACTCTCTCGCCGCCGACGCTCCCGACGCTCCTACAGTAATCCCGAGGTGTATGGCACACATTCCGTTATAATTCAAATTCTCTCAGATTTTATCTTCAGAATTATCTTAAGCTCTCTTTTACCGATTTGACCCATTTTTGAAAGAGTGGTATGGTCTGGTGGCCCGATGATGCACTCGAATTTGCTAAGCTATATGTGGAATCTAAGGCCTTCTGGAACGCATCTTCTACCTTTTAGGCGTCGTTTCCTGTTTCCATTTCTAAATAGACACATGTCAGAACGAAGAATTAGGCGTGCAAACGGGATGTTCATTTCTAGAAAAAGACAACTGGCCACCAAAGCTTACGAACAGAAACAGCTGCGGTGGCGCGCCATGGCGGGATCAGATGCCTCGAGTTGGCTGATTTACTGTATGAAACGGCTGTCTGTGTTTTTGGAACTGAGGCTTTTCTTTTCATGCCCTTTGGAGTTATTTGTCACGCCGTTTCGTTCTCGAAAGGGATCTTTTTACAAAATGGATGCTTTTCGAGAGAGAATGTTTCCGAGGTGAGGGCAACTCGTACACATCTGCGATTCAGACAGTGTGATGAGGTCTCTCAGAACAGAGAACCATTCTCTGGTAAACTCTGGATCGTGGTACATTCACATGTTCAAGGACGGTTCCGACGCCCGTGGCGGCATGTCCGATAGCTGGTTGGGCAATCGCACGGTGGGTTGGCGAGGGGGACTGGCAGAACGATTGGATCTTTCCGGTCGTTTTCCGTAGGAGAAAACATGCTTCCAGTAGCCTTTCGGAAAAATATGACCAATTCACTGGGTTTGATCACTAACGTTTGTCTTTTGGCGCCAGTTTTTTCTTCGAGTTCCGATTTATCGGATGAGATTCATCTATCTGTTAGGTTTGTCACATGGAAGAATAGTTCACTTGCTTGAAATCTTTGAAGTTTCTTCCGAAAGTCAACAGTTCTTGTTACGGGCCTCCTAAATTCCTCATTTTTTCACTGATTTCCATTCTAAAGAGCTGTTTCCGGGTACGCTGGCAAAGCTCATGGGTTCATTTTGTTGAACGAAGAGCTGCAAAAAAGGTTTGGTGTGATGTGGTCTCGAACCCGCACTGCTTGGATCGCAAAACGCGTGCGTTACCACAACACCACCGAGAGCCACAATCGCGGCCACTGGCTGCAAAACAGTAGTTTTCACGTACCACGTTCGTCCGTGGACCAAAATTAGTAAGTAAAAAATGATTTCGGCTCGTCTCGTCGAGCTCTATCCGCGGCGGCGCGTCTTATTAAGAGAAAACTAAGCATCCGACACCCATCAAGGTCTGTGATGAGCGCCCACGACCCTTGCGTATAGCGTGTGCGGACAGACGGGCGGAATAAATAAACGAATGAAAAACCCACTCCTCTGGGAAAATATATATAAGATAAGAAAGATTTTCAGGCTATGCAGGCTATGCTGTACCAGATCGAGAGACTTCTCAAGTTTCGGGTCGCGTCTGGTGAGCAGCAGTATTTCGTGCTGTGGGAGGGCTATCCCAGAACGTAAGCTTTTGTTTATGGAAATTCTCAAAAAACCTCTTCTCTCTATTTCTAGACAAGGCGAATGGAAGAACGTTGGCGAGATCCCCGATTTCTCCGTTCAGGAGTTTTGGAGGAGGGCGATGCTCGCCAATTCGAGCAACTCGAGAAGCAAGGCATTCCTCAAAACGAAGAGAGATTATACAGCCGCAATCAATCTTCGGACAAAGCTTCAGGAGAAGAGTGTAGCCCTCCAAAAAGGCAAGGAAGACGAGGAAGAAGACGAGGAGGAAGATGAGGAGGAAGACGAGGAGGAAGACGAGGAGGAAGACGAGGAGGAAGACGAGGAGGAAGACGAGGAGGATGGAGGAGACCAACAACCAATGGAGGTTGACGAGAGCAATGAAGTGGACGGAGAGGAAGTGGAGGAAGACGTCAGAAATGTGGAGGGAGGCGAGGAGGATGAGCAGGATGAGCTCGTCGCCCGAGTATTGCCGGCGGAGTTCATTGTCAAGTTCGCCGTCAAGGAGTCCGGACAGCAGAAGTATTTTATTATCCCGCACGGTGACACTTCGTAAGTCTTTGTTCCCTTTTATCCACTATAATGAGATTATTGTTTCTAGCAAAGGCTTCTGGAAAGATGCCAGAGAGATGGGGCATTCCAAGATTAACGAGTACTGGGAGATGATCAACGACGTCATCAACAATCTGGAAGCCGAAGAGGACCCGCTGACGGAAGATGAAAAGCTTGTGAAGGCGGAGCACGAGAAAGCTTTTGCGCTGCGCCGCCAGCTCCGGGAGAAGGGGATCATGTTTGAGGCCGGGTATGCCGATTCTTAAAATTTTGAAGTTTTCGAAACCCTCCTCCCTCAAAGACCCTACAATATCCATCTCCTCTTCTTCTCGCCAGAATAACCAGCAAGTTCCCTTGTTTTTTTCGCCGAATAGAAAGTAGTTTTATGGACTATTAGCAGATAATTTTGTTCATTTCTTGTTGATTTCTCTGTATCATTTTTAGTCCTCTACCTCTCCCTACTCACTACTTCTCTCATCCTCCAGACCCTCACCTTCCCAACCTACCGTTCTCCCTCCGTTCTCCCTCCGTTCTCCCTCCGTTCTCGAAATTATATATCTAATTCTATTCTCTCAAAGAATAACTGTTATTAGAGTTTGAAATGTCAAGATAGCATCCCCGCGTGTTACATGTTCTCCGGACAGCTCATTTTTCGGTTTCGTTTGTGTTCGCCGCATTTTCCTCTTCACTATTATCTGTCCTGCTAAAGTTAAAACTTCTGCGCGGACCGCAACGCAGCCGCAACGTGTTCTCTCGCCACGGAAACTGTGCTTTCGACGAAAAGTACGGTAGAAAAAGGTTTTTCTTCGCGTGTTCGCGGCGAGAGAACGCGTCGCGGCTGCGTCGCGGTCGGCACTGAAGTTTCACTTTTAGCAGGACAGACTTCCCAGTTGATTTTCCTCTTAATATTGTCATTTGTTGCTGATACTTTGTTTCTTTTCTTTTCAAATCCAGTTGTCTTCTCACATTGTTTTTTTTTCATTCATCTTCTCATTCACTTTCTTGTTTTTTCTATCTCAATTCTGTTTTTTACAAAAGATTGTTTGCAGTTCTTTTTAAAAACAATAAATTATGTTGATTTTCCAGTGCTTTGAAACTTACCTGATACACTGGATAAAACCCCAGACATCCCTATCTGAGTGAACCAACGAATCAACCAGGACTGTTTCACAGTCGCCGCTGCGGATGGATATGGAATATGGGAGAGACGCTGACTCGGCAAACATAGTAATCAGCAAGCGAACGACCGACTGGCTTGGTTCAGAAACCGAATCCACGCTGTCTGATAACATTAGAGAGTACCGACCATAAACAATAATTGATAGTGAGTTGAGCAATATTGTATGCACTAGCCGTCGGCGTCTCGAGCGGTCTTTTGGCTGGTAGAGATAATCATATTTGGTGTGTATTTGTACCATTCTCAGCAGAATTCTGGCGAACGATCGGCGGGCGCGCCGTGATTGGCGAGCAATTGACGAATTCGGACACTTGTTGGCAAATCATCGGCGAGTGCGCCAGTTAAATCGGCCCAATTCGCCGATTTCCCTATGAAAAGCGCCTATGAAAAGCGCGAAAAACGCGCCACGTGACGAGCAGTTGCTCGCCGTCCAATCAAAAGTATGACAGTTCGCGGAACCGACGCTCCCACACTCGGAATACGAAAGGAATTTCTAGCTGGTTCTCAGTAAGGTTACGAAACGGAACTATCAGTTTTGATCAATGCCATCCGATTTAATCGGTCAGCGCATCGGCTTCCAAGAAGCTGTGTTCTTTAAAACTGGGCAAGATTGAATGATTCATCAAAACCCTACTAACTGGTAGACGGAATTAAAATGAAAAAAAGAATTTGAAAAGTGACAGAAAATTGGAAGATTGAGAAAGTGAAGAAGGAAAAAAACAGCGACAAAAAAGAACTACTGGGAAACTGCTCGTAAAATCAACAAGCTCACTGTCTTTGACGTCTGATCATCTGGTAGATATTAAAGAAGATGTTTCGTTTCGATTGTTCCAATTCTTTGATGCGTTTTCTCAAAATTTCGGTATGTGCAGCCAATTTGGTTGTAAACTCCTGAATTGAACATTGAGACTAAACCAAAACAGTCGCAGCGACTCACTGGGTATCGGTTATTTTGAAGAGTGATGCCCGCGGCGACATCTCGCTCGATGGCTGCAATTCTGTCAGCAATGATATGACAGGTAAAATAGCATCCTATAAGAGGGCGCGGATGATTATCAAGCTGAAAAAAGTTGGTTCTTGAACGATTCAACTTGCGTATCTTGTCTTACAAGCCAGCTCAATTTCGCGAACTTCGTGTTGCAGTCAGCCAGCGCCTTGAAGAAGTTTTCTTCGTCTCTCGCGAATTGCCCTTCCGGTGTGTCCGGTTCACGACGGATCAGGGAGAGAAGTCGTTGGGCGACCATAACGCCGAATGTGTCAAAGTGTCGAAGTGTCAAAGAGTGTTCAGGATGCACTATCAGTCGGTGATGCTCTTTGTATTTTGTTGCCAGCAAGCACGATGGGAGGAGTCTGTATACCGTGAGAGTTGAGAAGAATAAGAGGGAAACACTGTATTTGTTATTGCTGACACGCATCGTCGTGGGGGACATACATAGTAATCACCGAGAATCATTGATAAGATGCGCATGGAACCAAATGAAGTGACCAAGTGCGCGATTCCGTTGTGTCCAAAGTGTTGCTCGATTTGAAATGTTGTCATAGGGTCACTCGGGTATTTTATCAAAACGTCCTCTAATTTAGAAAGCTTGTCAAGTAGTGTGACCCTTCTCAGCAGTTTCATGGGTTTAATGGGACGTTTTCTGGGTCGACCTCGTGGCGTTCAAAGTGCGCGTTTCGTCGTCAAGATTTTCCAGATTTTCGCTGTCGACAGTAATCCTCAAAAATTCCAATATGTACTGAGTCTGCAATCACGCGCAAAACATGTTTCAACACAGACGCCGTTCTCTGCAGACTCAGTACATTTTGGAATTTATTTTCAACTCGGAGGACCAATTGTTTATGGAAGTGAGCGAGGGATGAGAGAACTGGTGATTGGGCAAATATCATAATCAGAAAGCGAACGACCGATGCGTCCGTTTAGAAACCGGCTCCATGCTGTCTCGTCTATTGATAACATTGGAGGGTACGAATGATAAACAATTGTTGATAGTGAGCTGGTCAGCACGTCATGGACTAATTGTTGGCGTGTCGGTTTCTCTCATTATCGATGCAAGCATTGAAGAGAGAACATTCGCACTCCGTCTGCAAATGTTTATGCATCCGTCCGTATCTGCGATCATTTCGACAATTTGTCGCACGCGAATGCATCAAAACATGTTTGCTCTTGGTTGAGCGACATGGCACTGGTCACTCACTTCGGCTTCGTTCCGGAACTGGAAAGCAACATTGGTTGGTGTCATGAACTGTTGTTATTTCCTTCGTACGTGTGACGGAAACTGTGTGTTTCGTTTTCTGCATGGGAGAAGTGGTTGGGTTCTTCGAAACAACCAACGCCTCGTTCTGCCATGGGAAGTGATTTCAAGTGATGTCAACTCTGAAATATTCAGAGTTCGGGAAAGTTGTATGATTGATAGTCATCACCTTTCAGTTTGATGTCCTTGTTATTTGTAGTTGTACACTTCGATGACATGGTTTCGGAATCCCACGAAGTGTCGGGTGCAAATGCCCGAGTTGGCAATGACTTGTCGTCAATGAGAGTTCCATTGATTTATAGCGAAAAATGAGAGAGAAACGAATTTCTGCTTCGTAAAAAACTCGAATTTGAGGAAAAGAAAAAGTATCCTGCAGGTAACTGATATTATTTGAGAAAAATCAAGAGTTTGTTTCGAATATGCGGATTTATTAAACAAAAACTATTTCAAACAAAAAGAAAAAACAGAGCAAATAACACGTTCGGTGGGGGGACACATGAGTGACACATGAACTAGAAACCGAAAAATATGAGAAGAAAAAAACAACATTTGATTGGACAAAAAATGGGAGAGAATAACAAACAACACTTTTGATGGGGGTCTCCCTTATTTTTCGATGAACTGAACTCGAAAAAATAAGAAAAACACTACCGTCAGATAGTTGGGATGAGATCGTTCATCCTTCCCGCTGCTCAGACTACCTGGTGTAAACACAGCGCAGAATAAATTAGTCGCTGCTCCTTTCGGCAATGGCTGACCCATCAGTTTCATCCGGGTTTTGCTGGATCCATGTCGATTTGAGCTGCATTCCTGTCGATTTGCGCTTCATTCCAGTCGGTTTGCGCTGGATTCCTATCGCTTTGCGCTTGCGGCCGCGTGGAGCGGCAACCGACAGGATTGGCTCTTCTTCCTCTCCGATTCCCAAAATTTCCTTCAACAATCTGACGGTAATCTTGATTTCGCTCTTCAGTTCAGCTGAAATCTTGAATCCAGTTTGGTGATGCTCCGCGAGTTTCTCAAGAAACATTCTTCCTATTGAAAGGAGGTTCTGGTCGTTCTTCGCGTCTGTAACCAATTGAATTGAGAATCTTTCCAAGTAACCAAAATCACATACTCTTCAGCTGCTCAATAAAGAAGAAGTAGACGTAGGCATTCATGAAATCGTAGAATTCCCTGATAACATCAAGCCATCCGAGCCTGTCGGTTCGCAAACCATCCCACTCCATCTCCGACACTCTGCAACAAAAATTGACGTTTCTCTCTATGGTTTTTGTATATTATATTAGCTCACCGGAAGTGCATCTTCAATTCCTCGAAGAGGAAGAAGTTCCCACCGAAGACGATGGAGTCTTCGGGGGTTACCACAAAGTGGATGTATCCGGGCGGGATGAACGCTGTCTGCCCGGCCTTGATCATGACGCGGCTCCACTGGCCTCTGAAGGCCGTTCCTTTCCATCCATTCACCTTTTTGCCTTTTTTCTCGATTTCTTCATAAATAGCCAGATTCTCGTCAGTCGGTGGCGCGATATAGAACAGCTTGGTTCCCTAAAAGTAGTCACGTATCATTTATTTTTTGAATCGAAACACTTACACGTATCACGTGGTAGAATACGGCGGTTCCGGAGAAGTCCACGTGCACATCCATCATTGACTTTTTCGTTGTCAACAATAGATACTTTGACACAGTTGGGAGGTGTCTAGCATCCAGCTGTATCAACCGACTCTCCGTTGATCCGCTGGACTCGCTCGCTCCCGATGACGATGGTCCGGGTTCCTCCGACCTCTCCGCTTCCATGGCCTTTGCCTCTTCCTCCTCTTTCTTCTTTTGTTCCGCGATCTCGTCGTTTTTCTTCTCAAGCTTGACCACCATCGAGTTCTCGAGGACAAATGTCGGCGGAATCAGTTCTTTACCAAGTCTGAAATAGAGAAACGTTTAAATAATAAATTCAAAGTTTTGTAATACTCACCTTCGCTTGCTGACCTCAAACGAAGCGATATTGAACACCATATTTTTTGCTCTCCTGCCTGGATTCTGCAACACGTTGAAGACTCTCCCGAACGTCATTTTCTTTGGCAGCTGAGTTAATGATTTAATCACACCAATTTTTTCGTTCTGGTCTGGAACATGATATGGTGTATTTTAGCAGCGTATTTTCGTTCAATCATACCGATCCACTGATGAAGGTTTGAAAATGTCAAGTCCGGCGTCGAGATTCCAAGACCGTCCTTGTTATGGACGAAAAACACTTTGTTAAAGTCATCCGCGTGCTTGACGGCCTGGTTGAACGCGTGGCCGTCTGGGAACTCTTGAATGACGGTGGTCCTGAATATTTCAGATGTTTTTTAAAATTAAAACTCTTCAAACCACTCACTTGTTGTCGAGGTATTGTGCCTCATGCCTCAGGAACGCATCGTAGAAGTCCTCCGCGCCGAACTTCAAGTTGTCCATCGTCTGGAAGAAAGCTTCCCCGCAGTCGATGGTCTCCGGGATCACTGGTGCAATCGGAGCGTTCGCATCATCGTTGCCGGCCTCCTCCAGTTCAATCGGCGGTTCGAGCAGCTGAGAACTGCTCCCATCTTCTTGGGGAACTTCTCCCACCGATGGCGTTGAGGCTCCTCCTGATTGAACATCGACAGAGGAGGAAGACGGAGTACCTGCACTGCTCGGTGGAATGGCCGTCTCCGAGATCCTTGGCGTGTTGTCGGCGGCTTGGATCTGTCTGCTGGTTTTGGCGATCGCAGCTTCTAATTTCTCTGTGAGGCTCTTTTCGCCTATGTTGAACTGCTCGACCAAGCGCGGAATCGTGTCGTCGGGCATCTTCGTCGGCGCCTCGGCGCTTCTGTTGGACACTTCCGTCTGTGTCGTGGGACTTCCGATGACCGTCGACTGGAGGGCGTCGACTTTTTTCATCGTCTCGTCAAGCATAGCGTTGAGTCGATTCTTCACAACATTGAGGTTTGCCGACGTGAAATGGACGCCGGAATGCGTCCGAGAATGCTCTAAATCGAGCAACATTCTCGTCAATTCCAACTGCGCCGCCTTCGCCATCAACTCCACGCTAACAAACACTGGATCTGCACTCATCCTGAAAAAAAACGAAAATGGATCGGTGAACGGGAAGCATTGATAATGCGAATTACAGGAGGTAAGGGATAATACATGAAGTGTTAAAGCAGTTTTCCAGGTGCAGTCTCCAGAAAAACGACCTCTCTGAAAATCGGAAAGAAACATCAGGAAGGATAACTTGCTATAGACGTATATGATTGCCACAAAGACCAAGTTCTCGGAATGGACGAAACATCGGCTCCGACCGAAATGCAACGACGCGGTGTTCCCGCGGAGAAAAAGTGTTCTACCGAACGAACACACTAAAAACGGTATTCGGGGAAGAATCGTGGCTGCGTTGCGATCGGTTCAAAAGTTTCGACTTCTTTGGGATTGGTAATATAAATACACCGAAGAACAGAATGCAAAAACAGAAACAAGGAAGGAAGACTCTGTCTTTCAAAAACGAGAGACGACAGTCTGCTCAGTCACTTCAGAGAGGTGAAAACCAGATCTTGATGGTATTCTACCATTGAGCACAAAGAAATGCCAACTCATCTTGCACCTGCTAACGTCCGCACTCTGGCTGGATGCACCTCTGGAAAAGTGCCAGATGGACTCGCACCTCGTTGGCCTCTGGGAAAGTGCAAACGGAATGAATGAATGAAACCCCCACTCCTATAGAAGAATATATACTCAAAGAAGATAATGGTTCGGCAGAGCTATCCTCGGTTGCAGAGCTATTCCGATGGCGTTCGATAGTAAATGTTTTTGGAACGTTTGAAATCCATAGGTAAAAAGACTTCGTTTAACATTTCCTATCAGATGAAACCTAGATCTTGACGGAATTTTGTAATTTTGTCATCGAAAGTGGAGAGGAGAGCATGAAGGAATGACATCACTGAGCGCCAACCGTTGCGCATAAAAGTGCAAGATGACGGCGAGTCGGAAAGATGAGAAAGGCGGCGGCGAATACGGTTGCACTTTCGAATAAAAGGGCATTCGGGTGAATGGGTTTTGGACGCATTTGACAAAATTTGAATTGTTCCGATAGTTTTGAGAGGGGGGGGGGTAGGTATCGTTTAATATCCGTCTTTTCATAGAATATAATGAGAAAAAATATGATGATTGGATTCAATGGTGAAGGAAAAAGTGACTGGGTTTTCGCCACAAAATATTTGGAAAATGATTTGAATCCTAAAGTCTTAGGTGGGGCACAATTCGTTCAGTTGAATAGTTCAAACCCGTTAGCAGGCAGGGAAACCAAATTCAAAAACTGCTGTTGGTTTGTGGGAAAATGAAACATTCCGACGACACCACCGGTCTCTCTGGACACATTCTTCGTTTTTGAATCGTTCAAAAATCGGTAAATGTGCATAGAGAAAAGAAAAGATGATGATTGAAATCACTGGTGGTGGCTAGAACTACTGGGTTCTCACCCACATAATGTTCGGATAATGGTTGAAATCCTAAGGTCTTGAAACTTTGAATATGAACCGGAGGAGAAGTTGGAGAAGAGCGTTAAGGAATGACATCACTGCGCGCCAACCACTGCACCTAAAAGTGCAGGATGGCGGCGACTCGGAAAGGTGAGAAAGGAGGCGGCGAATACGTTTGCACTTTCGAATAAAAGGGCATTTGGGTGAATGAGTTCAAGAGACGTTTGACGAAATTTGAATTGTTCTGATGGTTGTGAGATGGAGGGACACACATTCGACTTGAACAGTCGGGAAAGTTATCTCCAATTTGTCGCAAATCTGGTCTATCAAATGCATTCAAAATGAAGATTTTGACGAAAGACAGTGTTCTAGGCCACCGACAGTTTCCCGGCGGCTACGGGTTACTGTGAATTATTTTGAAGTATTTGAAAGTTTCAAATACCGTAAAAGCTCTATTCCAAAGACAACCCAAACGCTGTAGCGGTACCGTTCAGCGCGTTGTCTCGTTTGTTTCGAGACAGCCGGCGGACCACAAAATTATACATACTCTTCAAAATCGTCGTTTTGGATGAATTCGATAGTAGCAGGACGGCACGAATTGACAGTCATTCTTGAAAGATTAGAAACTGGGAAGAGATACCTCTACGGAGTGAACAGTCGTCCATCCGTCAAGGCCATTCAAATGAAACTACTGTCTGTGGAAAGTTCAACTCATTTTTTTCAGGAGAGCAAAAAGAACAGAGAGAGAAATTTGGTAGAACTGTTAGAGTTCGCAGAGCATTGTTTGAACATTTGCACTTTTTGACAAATGTTTCTGTTTTTGAGCTTTTAGAAAAATAGTGAAATCGAACGAAAATGAGAAGAGAGGGAAAATGTGTGGAAACGAAGCACGTTTGATAGAGAACACCTAATCATTCTCCGATTCTTATCCTGCGTTATTCAAAACAGTCGTGCATACAAAAAGAAATGTTCTGATGCAAAGTGCGCATCCATCTCTCCTCCCCGCGAGGTTGCCACGATCATGATAACAAGTACGCTGATCGGCTATTGTCTATCTGTCAACTCCGAACAATTTTTGACACTCACTAGATTGTAATTTTAGATAGGAAGGAACGAAACAACTTCGAGAAAGGTTGCATGATAATGGAATAGAGAATTGGCCGCATTTTTCTCGCGCAGAGGGAAAATTACCAATTGAGAGTTGACCGGTGTTACTGTGCATTGAAGTCATGCAAAAGTGCTTACTTTATCTCCGTTTGGATCCAGGGAAGGACTAGGAATAGGTAGTAACAGCGCAACTTCTGTGTTTACAAATTGAACGGTTGGGGAAGTGCCGAGAAGAAGACGCAGTAGACGGTGCTTGTGAGTAGTGTGTGCAAGCTTGTGGGCAGTGTGTGTGGTGGGTGTCATCGCCCCTCCCCCTCCATATAGCGAGTGATTTGTAACCTGATACGCAGGCGTGGAAAAAGGTGTTAGTGTTGCACAGGTGAGGTGCATCTGTTACGCCCCTCGCGAGACATAATGACCCCTAACTCTGTGCCGTTGATATAAACAAATCGACGGAGGAAGATTTGAATGCTCCCACGCAACGAGTGACGTCTAATCGGACCAACGTTCCTGATATTGGGAAGCAATGGTTTCTAAGAGCTCTCAAAATACGATGCCGTTGCGACAAGCATCCAATCTGGAAACAAATCTATGCGGGTGTCGAAAATGAGAGAAGGCACTGCCAGGCTCCTGTGGGAGAGGATAAAATGAAATTGAACAGAATTGGTGCGTTTTCATCAAGAAGCTTCCAGATATTGATCCGATGTGCACGTAGATGTTCTAAGCCATAAACTTCGAGAGAATTTGAGGCATGCTTTCCCCCGTTATAAAAAAGTTAGTCTGTGCAGATATCCGGATCAAACACGGCGAGGGAAGTCAAAAATCACCGTTACTGCTTTTCTTGAAAAATGACTGTTTTTGAAAAGGTGGAAATCAAAGTCATCACGGGAGGGCTTGAACTCACGTAGCGAAAAAATGAACAGTGTCATGGAACTCTCTCTACCGCCTCCAGGAGACAGTTCACATGTTGAGCGCTCGGCCAAGTGGGGAGCGTCCTAGTGTGTAGAGAGAAGGAGGCAGTTGATCCCTTTCGCCACGTAGAGGCTCAGCACAGAAAGGGTGTCACTGTATGCTTGTAGCGGGTGGTCCCTCAGAGTATGGAAGTCGAGGATGCCGTATTCTCTGTGATCTGATCGGGTTGTTCTATTTCTTTCGCTTGTAGCTTTCTTTCCTTCGACGATTGCGTATGCCCTCCACTTGCCGGCTGCACGCCGTCTTCGATTTTCGGCTCTTCGGCGTTCTCGGCCGCCTGCTCCCTGGCGATTTTGATTATAGGTTGCGTGGCGTTTTGACACTTGGCTGCTGTGCGACATCGATCGTCTGTTTCTCCTCCCCTGCGGCCATCTCATTCTATGCTCCTCGTCGAGCTCCATTGACTTTTCTCGCCGTATTCTTCTTCCTCGTTTCTCACACTCAATTTCGAGCTCAATTCGTCGGTTGTTCAAAATTTTCAGACCTTTCTGACATAGGGATTCTATTGAGGCTTCCCGTAGACTATGCTAGACTGTTATCGTGCAAGAGCGGAACTTCGGGATTCAAGTTTTTCTTATAAAACTTTTTTATCATCGAAACTACCGTCCCGTTGAGTCTCACCCATTTTTGACATCTCATTCAAGCAATAACTGTCACTAGCAATGAGCGGCAACTCTAATTGTCCGAAACTGACAATTTGATGGTCTTCATAATTTTCTCTTCCTTGAAACCGTATCTTATCAAAGATTCTTGAAGATGACACTTTATTTTTGTGAAGAATCAGCATAAGTGCAAGGATTTCGTGTTCGCTTTGGTCCGTTCGGTTCACTCCATCTTTCGTCTCCACTGCTTCCACCGCCTTTTCTTGTTTTTGTCGACGATCATATGCACTCTCTCCTCGCCGCCTGCACGCCGTCTTCGATTTTCGCCTCTTTGGGGTTCGCGGCCGTCTGCTCTCGGACGTTTTCAATGTAGGGTGCGTGGCTTTTCTGACGGCAAGCTGCTGGGCGGCATCGATCGTCGGCTCCTCTTCCACTCCGTCCATCCCATTTCATGCTCCTTGTCAAGCTCCATTGGTTTTTTTCTCATCGTCTTTATCCTCCTTTGCTTGGATGTGTCTTGATGTGAAATCTAGCTAGACTGTTCTCGTGAAAGAGGGGAACTTCGGGATTCAAGTTTTTCTTATAAAACTTTGAGCACGGTTGGAGCATATACTTGGAAGAATGAGAGAGATGACCTTCTATTCACTCTCACTTTGATCACTCCAATTCGATGCGAGATTTGACGATAGTCCGATATTCTGTTCATCAACTCCGGCGCCACCACAGAGCCGACTTCACCTGACGTCGAGCCTTCTTGTCTTCGTCCCATGAATATTCCGGCACCACTCTCGTGTACTGCTTTCCTCGCGTTCTTCCGCTTCATCTCGCACACACCGAAGTGCGAATACGGAGATCTGCGCGTCGTGTGCGAGAGTGATATCGTTGTCGTTGACGATCGGTAGTTGGTGTTAGTAGGGGGTTAGTACTATCGGATGCCATCGAAATGGCCCCGCAACCGATGAGAGCTTTGCCGGAGAATCATTATATCTCGAGATTGATAAGAGATATCAAAAAGTTGTTAACAGCAAACTGGTAGATTATAACGAGGACTACAAGTTTGCTGTTGATAAATTTTTGATATCTCTTATCAATCTCAAGATATAGTCATTCTCCGGCAGAGCTCTCCTCGGTTGCGGGGCCATTTAGGTGGAATCCGATTGTTGGATGCCTTGATCGCCCATGGCCCTGTGCTCCGCTCGCGTCACCGGACGGGCGGGCGGTGACGCCCTGCGGGGAACTTGGGCAGAGGCTTGAACTGTTTGTAGCATAAATTTTCATGCCCCCCACTTCGGCCTGCTGGGCCTGGTGGGGGGAGGCATTCGATGGGCTCGGCATTCCAGTTCTCTGAGCTGGATTTCCTCAAAAACTTCCGGAGCCTAGACCTTCGGCGTTCTTGGAGAGCGATTGATGTTCTTAGCCTGTGGGCTCCGAACTCTGCGTTTCCCGTCTTTGACCACTGAGATGAGGACTCAGTAATGTGCTCGCGCATATATCGTGAAGGTGAACAACCATCAAAGACAATTCGATCTCTATTTGTTTCTCTTCCAGTCTCCACCACCTCTTCTCTTTTTGTCGACGGTCATGTCTCCCTCCTCGCCGGCTGCACGCCGTCTTCGATTTTCGGCTCTTCGGCGTTCTCGGCCGCCTGCTCCCTGGCGTTTTTGATTATAGGTTGCGTGGCGTTGTGACACTTGGCTGCTGTGCGACATCGATCGTCTGTTTCTCCTCCCCTGCGGCCATCTCATTCTATGCTCCTCGTCGAGCTCCATTGACTTTTATTCTTCTTCCTCGTTTTCCACACTCAATTTCAAGCTCAATTCGTCGGTTGTTCAAAATTTTCAGACCTTTCTGACATTGGGACTCTATTGAGGCTTCCCGTAGACTATGCTAGACTGTTATCGTGAGAGAGGGGAACTTCGGGATTCAAGTTTTTCTTATAAAACTTTGTTATCATTGAAACTGCCGTCCCGTTGAGTCTCATCCATTTTTGACATCTCATTCAAGCAATAATTGTCACTAGCAATGAGCGGCAACTCTAAATGTTCGAAACTGACAATTTAATGGTCTTCATAATTTTCTCTTCCTTGAAACCGTTTCTTATCAAAGATTCTTGAAGACGACACTTTGATTTTGTGGAGAATCAGCATAAGTGCAAGGATTTCGTGTTCGCTTTGATCCGTTCGGTTCACTCCATCTTTCGCCTCCACTGCTTCCACCGCCTGTTCTTCTTTTTTGTCGACGATCATGTGTACTCTCTCCTCGCCGCCTGCACGCCGTCTTCGATTTTCGTCTCTTTGGGGTTCGCGGCCGTCTGTTCTCGGACGTTTTCAATGTAGGGTGCTTGGCTTTTCTGACGGCAAGCTGCTGGGCGTCATCGATCGTCGGCTCCTCTTCCACTCCGTCCATCCCATTTCATGCTCCTTGTCAAGCTCCATTGGTTTTTTTCTCATCGTCTTTATCCCTCAATATTGAGCTTGGATGTGTTTTAATGTGAAATTATTATCAAACTGCAGTACTATCGGATGCCAGCGAAATGGCCCCGCAACCGAGAAGAGCTCTGCCGGAGAATCACTATAGCTCGAGATTGATGAGAGATATCAAAACGTTATCAACAGCAAACTTGTAGTCCTCGTTATAATCTACCAGTTTGCTGTTTACAACTTTTTGATATCTCTTATCAATCTCGAAATATAATGATTCCCCTGGAGAGCTCTCCTCGGCTGCGTGGTCATTTCGATGGCATCCGATAGTATCATGTAACTTCTTCACCCCTCGATCTGAATGGGATAATTGCACTGAAATTTGGCAGAAAAGGACCTAAAATGAAGTGTCTGAAACCTGAAAAAAACCCAAATTGTCAGTTTTTTAATGCAAAAACATATAGTTTTCTTTGACTTCACTCAGTGTAGTCATTATCCCCATTGGGCGCCTCGGCCGACACGCCGCTCAATGCACCCGGCTCGCACTGGAATCTCTTCCAGGAGCCCCCGTTCACCGCACAGAACGCGCCCGGTTATATAGGGGAGGGTTGCCAATGTACCGACATCTCGCGGGTTCCGACCACCACTATGGTTTGTGTGTGAGAGGCGGGGGACAGTGTCTCTTGCACGTTGGCCCGCTCTTCTGCACATCTCCTTTCTTTTGTATTTCTGTACTGGATTTCTAGATTACATCCAAAATCACTGATGCTTCAAGGAACGAGCATGTGGGAAGGAGCTATCTAATTTTTCAGAAAAACCGTATTTACTCGAATATAGCGCACCCGGAACGCTGCCGTAGGGGGAATCACTATATCGCGAGATTGATGAGAGATACAAAAAAGTTATCAACAGCAAACTTGTAGTCCTTAATATGAGCTACAAGATTGTTGTTGACAACATTTTGATATCGCTCATCAATCTCGAGATATAATGGTTCTCCGGCAGAGCTCTCCTCAGTTGCATTTCGATGGCGCCCGATGGTATCTGCCCGCTCCACATTCTCCCTCTGCTGCTTCCACCACTGTTCTCTTTTCATGTTGATAGTCATGTGTACTCCCTATTGCCGGCTGGCTGCGCACTGACTTCGATTTTCGCCTCTTTGGGGTTCGCGGCCGTCTGCTCTCCGACGTTTTAAATTGTAGGGTGCGTGGTTTTTCTGACGGCAAGCTGCTGGGCGGCATCGATCGTCTGTTCCTCTTTTTCTCCATCCATCTCATTTCATTCTCCTTTTCAAGCTCCATTGGTGTTTTCTTGCCTACGTTCTCTTCATCGTCCCCGTTTTTCACAATTGATCCCAAACTCTGCCGGAAAATGATTATATCTCGAGATTGACAACTTTTTCATATCTCTCATCAGTCTTGAGATATAATGATTCTCCGGCAGCGTTTGGGGTACCGCTCTATTCGAGGAAATACGGTAGTTCTTACTATGGGATGCCATCAAAATGGCACCGCGACCGAGGAAAGCTCCGCCGGAGAATAATTATATCTCGAGATTGATAAGAGATATCAAAAAGTTGTCAACAGCAAATTTGTAGTCCTAGTTATTATCTATAAGTTTGATGTTGACAACTTTTTGATATCTCTTACCAATCTCGAGATATAATGATTCTCCGGCAGAGCTCTACTCGGTTGTGGGGCCATTTCGATAGAATCCGATAGTATTCGGGACCCAGCCAAATCACAGAACACTCAAAGCTGTGAGACCAAACGTGAGAAAGTCGTACTTTGCTCTGTTGCGTTCATTTTCTTCACTTTTCCGGAACTTTACTGTTACTCTCTTTTACAGGTATGCCACGATTCTCATCAGTTAAGCGGCTGACAGAGGCCAGAATGATGAAAGCTGAGAAAAAAGCGAAGGAAATGAAGAAGAAACTGGAGAAAGAGCAGAGAAAGCGTAGAATTGATACGCGTAACTCCAATAAAAAGATCGGAGAACTAGATGACAAAGTGGAAGATCTGACTGTCAAACTTGGAATTCAAGAAGAATTGGAGTATGTTCTCGAGGAAGAAATCAAACAGCTCAAAGGTACACTAGCAGCAGAGCCGAAAACAGTCCAAATATGCAACGTCTGTTACGCACAATTTGAAAATGGTCCGAAAAGACCGATGATCCTGTGTGAGTTGATTTGTTTCTTGCTGATTCTTGTTTAACTTCTACAATTTGCAGACTGCGGTCATTCCACATGCTTCGAGTGCTGCCACAAATTATTCGAACAGAACACTGATAAGCGCGAAGGACTCCGGTGCCCCTGTTGCAGAAGGTTCATCTGGCTGGAAAGAGTTACTCAACTGGTAACCAACTACGCTCTTCTTCCCGAATAAGTTCAAATTGTATTTACGATGGGATTCCATCAAATTGGCACCGAGACCGAGGAAAGCTCCGCCGGAGAATCACTATAGCTCGAGATTGATAAGAGATATCAAAAAGTTATCAACAGCAAACTTACAGTCCTAGTTATGATCTACAACTTTTCTGTTGACAACTTTTTGATATCGCTTATCAATCTCGAGATATATTGTTTCTCCGGTAGAGCTCTCCTCGGTCGCGGGGCCATTTCTATGGCATTCGATAGTATAATTTCCCAAATGTATTATTTTTGAAAAAAGTATTTTTGAAAAAGGTTATTATTTATAAGTGAAACCGACTTCTTCTTATTTTAGAACTTATTTTCTCAGAAGAATCAAATGAAAACTGTCCGTACTTGCTTATTTGGAAACAGTCTTCGTTTTTATATTTCCTGTACCCTGACTTATTTTGTCTGCTTCTCTCTCAAACGGTAGTTCACACTTCTCTACTGATTCTTCCATTGGATAAACCCCAACAATAAACTCACCCTCATCCGCGATCTCTTTTATTTTGGGCTCATAACATCAGAAATATTTGAAGAAAGTTGTATATGAATAAACTTGCTTATTTGGAAACATTCTTCGTTTTTGATGTTTATCATGATAAACGATCCATCGGTTCCTATCAATGGTGTTTGAAAAAAGAGTTGGTTATAATCGCTCCTAGTATGTTCTCTCTGTTTCTCTTTTCTCCCATTCGAACTTCTCCCACCAAAACAGACAACCAAACCGAACCGCACATTGACACACGCGCCTACAAGTCAAAAAATAACGCCGGAGAGGAGCTCGTCAAATTCTGTGAACTCCACAATCCTTGAAACACGAACACTTTCTTCAGAAATCCGAATGATTGCCGATGGACGTACGTCGCTCCAGACGGCGCTCACACACACACACACACGAATTCGACTACATTCTGACGAATGGCTGCTTCTTCACGGACACCCATGTCCTCCCCGTCGTCTCAGTCTTTCCCTCAGTCTCAGTCACCGTCTACTGAGATGCGCCTGCACCTAGACCTGAAGAAAGCCAAAAAGGAACGGATTCTCTCCAGGAAGCCGTCTCGGAAGCTCCTCGACCCGACTGCCGTTGCCCGCCTTACCTCCGAACCCCGGACACCCGCACGGAACAGCACAGGGACAGCACAGAACGACGAACTATAATAGTAAATTTCCACAGCAAAGTACGAGATAGTGCCACCACTCTGCCGCAAACCAGTTCGGAAAAGAGAATCTCCAAGGAAACGCAACGTCTTCAGAACCCTCAAAGGATACTTTACTTTGGATACTTTAGAGGTCTGTATTCATGAAGTGGCATCATGCAGACCACAGCTAGACACTGTTCGTATGCACTGGAGTCGTTCTGATGGTAGTTCCCATGTCCAGACTCACCTAGACACTGTTCGTATGCACTGGAGTCGTTCTGATGGTAGTTCCCATGTCCAGAGTCACCTAGACACTGTTCGTATGCACTGGAGTCGTTCTGATGGTAGTTCCCATGTCCAGACTCACCTAGACACTGTTCGTATGCACTGGAGTCGTTCTGATGGTAGTTCCCATGTCCAGAGTCACCTAGACACTGTTCGTATGCACTGGAGTCGTTCTGATGGTAGTTCCCATGTCCAGACTCACCTAGACACTGTTCGTATGCACTGGAGTCGTTCTGATGGTAGTTCCCATGTCCAGAGTCACCTAGACACTGTTCGTATGCACTGGAGTCGTTCTGATGGTAGTTCCCATGTCCAGAGTCACCTAGACACTGTTCGTATGCACTGGAGTCGTTCTGATGGTAGTTCCCATGTCCAGAGTCACCTAGACACTGTTCGTATGCACTGGAGTCGTTCTGATGGTAGTTCCCATGTCCAGACTCACCTAGACACTGTTCGTATGCACTGGAGTCGTTCTGATGGTAGTTCCCATGTCCAGAGTCACCTAGACACTGTTCGTATGCACTGGAGTCGTTCTGATGGTAGTTCCCATGTCCAGACTCACCTAGACACTGTTCGTATGCACTGGAGTCGTTCTGATGGTAGTTCCCATGTCCAGACTCACCTAGACACTGTTCGTATGCACTGGAGTCGTTCTGATGGTAGTTCCCATGTCCAGAGTCACCTAGACACTGTTCGTATGCACTGGAGTCGTTCTGATGGTAGTTCCCATGTCCAGAGTCACCTAGACACTGTTCGTATGCACTGGAGTCGTTCTGATGGTAGTTCCCATGTCCAGAGTCACCTAGACACTGTTCGTATGCACTGGAGTCGTTCTGATGGTAGTTCCCATGTCCAGAGTCACCCAGACACTGTTCGTATGCACTGGAGTCGTTCTGATGGTAGTTCCCATGTCCAGAGTCACCTAGACACTGTTCGTATGCACTGGAGTCGTTCTGATGGTAGTTCCCATGTCCAGAGTCACCTAGACACTGTTCGTATGCACTGGAGTCGTTCTGTTGGTAGTTCCCATGTCCAGAGTCACCTAGACACTGTTCGTATGCACGGGAGTCGTTCTGATGGTATTTCCCATGTCCAGAGTCACCTAGACACTGTTCGTATGCACGGGAGTCGTTCTGATGGTAGTTCCCATGTCCAGACTCACCTAGACACTGTTCGTATGCACTGGA
Source organism: Caenorhabditis macrosperma (assembly GCA_963932285.1). NCBI lineage: Eukaryota > Metazoa > Nematoda > Chromadorea > Rhabditida > Rhabditidae > Caenorhabditis > Caenorhabditis macrosperma. The sequence goes on from OZ010618.1 coordinate 6,820,297, forward strand.
GTCGTTCTGATGGTAGTTCCCATGTCCAGAGTCACCTAGACACTGTTCGTATGCACGGGAGTCGTTCTGATGGTATTTCCCATGTCCAGAGTCACCTAGACACTGTTCGTATGCACTGGAGTCGTTCTGATGGTAGTTCCCATGTCCAGAGTCACCTAGACACTGTTCGTATGCACTGGAGTCGTTCTGATGGTAGTTCCCATGTCCAGAGTCACCCAGACACTGTTCGTATGCACTGGAGTCGTTCTGATGGTAGTTCCCATGTCCAGAGTCACCTAGACACTGTTCGTATGCACTGGAGTCGTTCTCATGGTAGTTCCCATGTCCAGAGTCACCTAGACACTGTTCGTATGCACTGGAGTCGTTCTGATGGTAGTTCCCATGTCCAGAGTCACCTAGACACTGTTCGTATGCACTGGAGTCGTTCTGATGGTAGTTCCCATGTCCAGAGTCACCTAGACACTGTTCGTATGCACTGGAGTCGTTCTGATGGTAGTTCCCATGTCCAGAGTCACCTAGACACTGTTCGTATGCACTGGAGTCGTTCTGATGGTAGTTCCCATGTCCAGAGTCACCTAGACACTGTTCGTATGCACTGGAGTCGTTCTGATGGTAGTTCCCATGTCCAGAGTCACCTAGACACTGTTCGTATGCACTGGAGTCGTTCTGATGGTAGTTCCCATGTCCAGAGTCACCTAGACACTGTTCGTATGCACTGGAGTCGTTCTGATGGTAGTTCCCATGTCCAGAGTCACCTAGACACTGTTCGTATGCACTGGAGTCGTTCTGATGGTAGTTCCCATGTCCAGAGTCACCTAGACACTGTTCGTATGCACTGGAGTCGTTCTCATGGTAGTTCCCATGTCCAGAGTCACCTAGACACTGTTCGTATGCACTGGAGTCGTTCTGATGGTAGTTCCCATGTCCAGAGTCACCTAGACACTGTTCGTATGCACTGGAGTCGTTCTGATGGTAGTTCCCATGTCCAGAGTCACCTAGACACTGTTCGTATGCACTGGAGTCGTTCTGATGGTAGTTCCCATGTCCAGAGTCACCTAGACACTGTTCGTATGCACTGGAGTCGTTCTGATGGTAGTTCCCATGTCCAGAGTCACCTAGACACTGTTCGTATGCACTGGAGTCGTTCTGATGGTAGTTCCCATGTCCAGAGTCACCTAGACACTTTTCGTATGCGCTGGAGTCGTTCTGATGGTAGTTCCCATGTCCAGAGTCACCTAGACACTGTTCGTATGCACTGGAGTCGTTCTGATGGTAGTTCCCATGTCCAGAGTCACCTAGACACTGTTCGTATGCACTGGAGTCGTTCTGATGGTAGTTCCCATGTCCAGAGTCACCTAGACACTGTTCGTATGCACTGGAGTCGTTCTGATGGTAGTTCCCATGTCCAGAGTCACCTAGACACTGTTCGTATGCACTGGAGTCGTTCTGATGGTAGTTCCCATGTCCAGAGTCACCTAGACACTGTTCGTATGCACTGGAGTCGTTCTGATGGTAGTTCCCATGTCCAGAGTCACCTAGACACTGTTCGTATGCACTGGAGTCGTTCTGATGGTAGTTCCCATGTCCAGAGTCACCTAGACACTGTTCGTATGCACTGGAGTCGTTCTGATGGTAGTTCCCATGTCCAGAGTCACCTAGACACTTTTCGTATGCGCTGGAGTCGTTCTGATGGTAGTTCCCATGTCCAGAGTCACCTAGACACTGTTCGTATGCACTGGAGTCGTTCTGATGGTAGTTCCCATGTCCAGAGTCACCTAGACACTGTTCGTATGCACTGGAGTCGTTCTGATGGTAGTTCCCATGTCCAGAGTCACCTAGACACTGTTCGTATGCACTGGAGTCGTTCTGATGGTAGTTCCCATGTCCAGATCCAGCACAGAAATACAGAAGAAAGGAGATGTGCAAAAGACACTGTCCCCCGCCTCTACACACAAACCATAGCGGTGGTCGGCACCCGCGAGATATCGGTACATTGGCAACCCTCCCCTATATAACCGCGCGCGTTCTGTGCCGTGAACGGGGGCTCCTGGAAGAGATTCCAGTGCGAGCCGGGTGCATTGAGCGGCGTGTCGGCCGAGGCACCCAATGGGGATAATGATTACACTGAGTGATGTGAAAAAAAACTATGTGTTTTTTTGCATTAAAAAAGTGAAAATCCGAAAATTTCCAGTTTTAGAAAACACACGATGACGTAACTCTTTGGCTTTGACTGTAACTTCGCTTTTCTTTGACTCCGTGCCCGTGAACCTATGCGAACTAGGATTCATCTGCACTATTATTTGAGAACTCTTTGTGATTTGAATTGCGACGTGTGTGAGAAAGACTCAGATAATGAACAGGTCCATGAAGCACCTGAACGTCAAAAAACTTTATTAGGTTTCAGCAGCTGTAAATCGTGCAAATCAAGCAACCCTTTGGACACACGTTCAGTGTGTAATTTTCCGGAGTCGCGCACTTGGTCACTTTTTTAGCAACCATTTCATCGATCTTGGTGACCATTTTATTGATCTCGGTGACCGAATGGATCTCGGTGACCACTATGAATGCCGCCCGTCCATGACGACGCAAGTCAGGAATGGCAAGCACAGTATTTCCCTCTAATTCTTCCATTCTCTCAGCCGTCATGGCATGCCGACTCTTTCCATCGTACTTCCTGGCGACAATATAAAAGGAACATCACCGACTGATAGTGCATCCCGAACACTATCACTACCTTCGGCGTCATGGTCGCCCAACGCCTGCTTTCCCTGCTTCATCGTCAGCCAGACTCTCCGGAAAGACAATTCACAAACAACCAAGAAAACTATCTCAAGGCGCTGATTAATTGCAACCGGAAATACACGGATTTGATACGACTGGTAAGACAAGATATGCAAGTTGAACCATTCAAAAACCAATTTTTTCAGCTTGGCAATCCATCGACAATCTACATTTCTTTATATTTATTTTCTCTGTGTCATCTGATAGTCGAGAGAATCGCTTCAATCAAGATAGACGTCGCCTCGGGAGTTAATATGGTGACTAACAAATACCCAGTGAGTCGCTACGACTGTTTTGGTTTAGTCTCAATGTTCAATTCAGGAGCTCATCGTCAGACTGATGATGTATTGACAAGTCTTGGAACACGGCGGTGGAAGCGTAGAACAAATAAACGGAATTATTTATTAAGGTTAACGATTTTCCTTCCCGTCCTCATCCTCCTCCTCGTTTCCTTCTTCCTCCTCCTCGTCTTCAACGAAATCCAGGATAGGAACTCTGTCGAATCGAGGCATCGGAATCGGTTGAAGCTCATCCGGGGTGTCTGCGTATCCCAGATCAAGGACAATGTTGTTTCTCCAACAGTACTCCACAATTACGCAAAGATTTTCAAACACTTCTCTTCCCCGTCCAGCTCTTGGCCGACGCCAGGTGCCGTCATAGATTTGATCGTAGAACCCGTTCATATCCTTCCAATAATCTCTGATCGCATAATTGGGAACGTCGGTGGCCTGGAGTATTATCACTTCTCTGAAAATTACGAACTGTTGTGAATAGACTAAATTGGAAAGCGTACCGAGGATTATCAAGAATGACTTCATACATTTGGCGTTGATATGGACCATCCAGAAATAAGGTCTCCGCGTGGCATTTTCTGTTCCCGATCACAGAGTTTCTGGAGTTTCGGTCCGCTGGCCGCATGGCGAATGCTGTCGGTGTGACGTTCCCATCCGGCAGCATCTCACCGTCTTCGATATCTGCCACCATTTCTTCCTCCATTCTTTTGGCTCCTCCATCCTCTTCTTGCATTCCGTCTAGGATGGCGACACCATCCTCGCGAAGTTTGTTCCGCAGGCCGATCGCTCTCCGGTACTCCTTCTTCACATTGTAGAAGGATTTTCTCCTAGACATGTCTGAGACGGCGAGTGCCGCCACCTTCCAAAATTTCTGCACGGAAGAGTTGGGGATCTCGCTGACCTCTTTCCATTTGCCAGATCTTAAAGCAGAATAAAGAATTTTTTTTAAATTTCCAATAACAAACTCTTACTTTCTTTTATAATTCTTCCACTGCACAAAGTACTGTTGTTTGTCATTAGCTGTGACCCGGAATCTGAGCAGCTTCTCAATCACGCGCTCCATGGCCTGAAAATACAGGATAAGTTGGGTAAGGAAAAAGGAATTATGAGGGAATTTTATAGAGAAGGGAAATTCAGAAAACGAGGATGGAATTAAGAGAGAAGGGAGTTTGAGGATAAAATTGGGAATGAGAAAAGAGGAATTTTAGGCAAAAATTTGGAAATTACATTTAAAATGGGTAGAAAGAGGGTGGTTCAGTGGTTTATACATTTAAACTAGATAGGAATTAATTATAGTAATTTTAGAAAGCAAATTTAGAAAGATAAATTAATAAAAAGTACGAAAAACTGAGAAAGTTGAGGTAAATCTGAGGAAGAAAGTGCTAGAACAATTTGAATAAATCGCGGAGTGTATGCCATACACCTCGTACGGTTAGAGTGTCGTTGCAACGAGAGGCTCGGAAAGTGCAGACACGGAGAGAGCGTGGCGCGACGAACAGAGACCAGGCGAGTAGATGGCGCGTCGCGTAGGTCGTCGCTCAGGGAAGGAAAAAGGTTGCGGATTGCACACTGTTGTATGAAAAAATGAAGGGACAGTGTGTCGGAAACCGATAGCAGATGGACAGAGTCAATCGTGAACGAGAGAGAGCTGCCTAAGTCTGTGAAATTGAGCTTCTTGCGCAAAATTACCGCCCTTATCGGAGCCGGACAAAAAATGTGGAAAGCGCTGAAATGCAATTTTTTGTCGAAATGATATAGAGTGGAAGAGAAGCAGACAATTGATAACGGCCAGCAGCCAGTTGTCAGAACAGCCATGCGCCCTACATTTGAAAACGCCGGAGAGCAGACGGCCGCGAACCCGAGAGAGACGAACATCGCAGACGGCCGCAGCCGCCTGGCAACGGAGTACACATGACCGTGGACAAAACAGATAAGAGGCGGTAGAAGCAGCAGAGAGAAAGGGTGAAGCGAAGCGACTCACAGCTCATTGGCGAAGGAAGGACATACACAATTGTCGACGGAAGATGAGAACAGGCGAACGAATGCGGAGAATCAATTGCTTGCGCTTCCTCTTGGGGTTGCCTGAACCTCCCGCTTCTGCCGGTCTGCGCTTGCGGACGACGTCAAAGGCATTCGATGGTCGGCTCTTCATCACGTTTTATCGTTTCCTTCGACAACTTGATCGTTGTCTTGATCTCATTCTGCACTTCTCTGTTCAGATAATACCAGCCAAATCGTGGCGGCTGACGCCTCCTCTCTGGCTGGGCTCCGCAGTCCAGAAGCCGTCAAAGTTGACGGATTGGTTAAAAAATGGACGTGCATCATCGGGCCAACATTTCTGACTCCTCTGCCAAAAACGGGCCAAATCGGTCCAGTGAGCGCTGAGAAAAGGCTGCGGACGGACAGACGGACGGAAAAACACACAAACTTTGTCCTTTAATAATCGTGAAGATTGGCTGTTAAGATGTTCTGTGAGCTCCTCCAAGAAAATCACCATAATATCATTGCCATTCCGTCCATCTGTATGAGGCCCCCACCATGTGCGTCCCGAAATGTAATCGGATACTGGCGTTAAAACAGGTGTTACTGTTGCGCTGGTGAGATGTTTATGTTATAAGGTCAGCCCCCGAGAGACACAATGATACGGATCTGTTAGCCGTTCGTATAAACAGATTTGAATGGTTCATGAGTTCCAAAAGTAGGAGCAAAAAGACACAATTGATTTTGTGCGGAAAGGGATGAAAAAATTTGGGAAAAAAGTGTAGTTGAATTTAGGGTTCGCTCACTCAGAAGTGAGGGCTCTCCACGGAGGTTGGCAATGGAACTATGGCAAAGTAGAGTGGCTTCTCTGAATAAAAAATGTGTCACTCGTTGAAGTTCGTGACAGGAGGTCTCAATTTGCTGTACAACCGTGCGGAACCAGCTCAGAAACCAAGTTATAATCTAAGTCTACCATACAAAGAAGGCTTCATATCCATTGTATCACATCAGGAGACTAAGGGACCAACTTGTTCAGAGCAACGTAACGGCTGGATCAAATTTTACAAAAATGATCAATTTTGTAGGGCGCCGGGATGGCACGAATGATACTCAACAATAAAGATAAAAGAACGAGACAGAAATCAAAAAAAAACATGGCTTAAAAGTTAGGAAGTGGGAAAACCTTTTGAGCGAACAACAAATGAAGGAGGGAATATTCTCTGTTTAGGAAAAGTTGACACTTCTGCGCCGACCGCGACGCAGCCGCGCGCGCGTGGTTCTCGCAGAAAACGGTTTTTCTTCGAGTGTTCGCGTCGCGGTCGGCGCAGAAATTTCAACTTTTCCAAGACAGATACTACTAACAGAATTTAACATGAACAAGAGTGAGGGGAATTTGGAAATCTCCATTGAAAGGACTTCTACAACTGAAAGGGAGATGGGTGCCGAGATAGAAGTTTTAACCTGAAAACAGAACAAAACCCTGAAAACAAACAAAAACGAGAGGGGATGAAACGAGATGTCAAATTTTCTAGTAGTCGATCTTCAAATGGAAAGACGCTCTTTGAGGCTGAGCAACTCCTCCAAACAACTCTCGGCACGAAGCAGATGCATCTTCGATTCAACCAGGAGAACAGCCATCTCGTACTGAGATACGAATGCCGTGTGAGCAGCAATGAGGCGGTGAGTGCGGCCATCCTGGAAACAGTCAAGTTATCAATATGATCAGCTCATTTGTTTAACACACCTTTCTGTAGAAACGGGCGCCACGCTTGATGACCTTCTCGACGTTCTTGATGGCTTGTTCGAAAGTGACCAGAGCACGCTTATAAATGGCATCGCATGTCAACTTAAGCATGGCTTTCTGCAAAAAATACTTCAAACGTGGACAGGAGTAAAGGAGACTCACACAGACGTATTTCTTCCCCTTCATCAGAGCCAGAGTGTGGATGTAATCGTCAATCTGGTTCGGAGTCAGCTCGAAATCCTTCTTCTTGCCTTTCTCGAATAACATGTCTCCGTCAGTTATGAAACTTGAAGAGAAACAGAGGGTGAGGAAGAAGACGAGACGGGAAGTGAGCCCAGAAGACCGTCTCTGTGTGCAAGTGATGCGCACTATCGTCCCTCCCCCTCCAGACAGCGCGTGGTGTGTAACCGAATACTCCGAATACTCCGCACAGGCGTCAAAACCAAGTGTTACTGTCGGGTGATTTGTATATGTTATGGGATGACCCCCGCGAGATGCCGTGAACAGACTTGTTAGCCGTTAATGTAAGCAAATTGATTTGGAGGACAATGTTATCTGCTGTGACAACACAATATCCTTCTCTCGTCCTATCATCAACCGATTCAATGGAACTTATCGCTTTTCTACTCTCGATTATCCTTCCGTTTCTCACTTCTCCGAACCCTGAAATCTGCTCTACTCTCCCCTGAAACTACCGGCGACGAGAAAAACAAAAAGCTCTTTGGATAGAACCGTTCACCGCGACTACATCCCGCACGAGCTCTCCCTAGAAAGGGAACGCACCCTTTTTAATCCAAGCGGCCGTCGGAATTGACAGTGCAGCTGGCAGTGGCCACAGTGACCATTACATCACAGAGCAGTTTTTTCCAAGTTGAATTGATAATTTCGTGATTTTGTGAGTCGCGTTGTCAATGGATGCCAAAATTTGGCTCTGTTCTGAGAACATTAACTTGAAGTATACTATGTCCTTGCTTCTTCTTTTCCACTAACAATCAAAAGAAACCGCCGGTTTGTACAGATTCTTGAAGAAAAATGAAAACGAATAGTATTTTCAAAAAAGCAAGTTTATTCATAGAAAGTTTTTGTTGGACATTTTAAAGTAGTAGATTTCCAAATGAGAAGTCGATTTAACTTTATCACAACTTTTGTGAGAGATAACACTTTGGTGGGAAAAATGATCACGGACTAGAACCGACAGGAAGATGAGTTTATGGGATCAAGGGCATAGTTGACAGGCAGTAGAGTAACGTCATTCACCACACTGTATTTTCTGCAAGTGGGGCACCGGATCCCATTGGGTCTGGCAGTGGTGGGGCGTTCGAACAAATTGGCGCAGCATTCTTGGCATGTGGAATGTCCGCAAGCTGGAACATGTAGGTGTGAACCAAGAATCAGCAAGAAACGAATGAACTCACCCAAGATCAACGCTCTTTTCGGAACAGCGCCAAACTCTTCGAGGCAGACGTTGCATGCTGGCTTGGCAGCTAATTGAGCATTGTGATTAGCTTGATGCAGAGCTTCGAGCTGAGCTTTATTCTGAGCTTCGAGCTGAGCTTTGAGCTTTTTGATTTTGTCCTTAAGCACGTACTCCAGGCCTTTCTGCATGTCAAGTTTGTTCGTCAGATCATCCATTTCTAATTCCAGTTCTTGGATCTTGCTCTCGGATTGACGTTTGTCCTTTCTGCGCTTTCTCTTCTCTTTCTTCAACTTCTTCTCCAGCTCTTTCTTGGTTTTCTCTTTCATATTTCTGCCATCGCTCAGCTGCTCGTTCCATGAGAATCGTGACATGTCTGAAAATGTAATCACATTGACGGTAACATTCGAAAAAGGCGAGCAATTGGCGGGAAAGTTCTATCAAGAAAAGTGCCAGGAGGAAGAAAAGAAGACTGTATCCACATGTTTGTATGTCATCTAAATGATACCGCAACCAAGAAGAGCTTTGCCGGAGAATCAAGATATCTCGAGATTGAAAAGAGCTATCAAAAAGTTGTCAACAGCAAACTTGTGGTCCTAGTTATGATCTACAAGTTTGCACAACTTTCTGCTATCTCGAGATATGATGATTCTCCGGCAGAGCTCTCCTTAGTCGCGGAGCAATTTCGACGGCGTCCGATAGTAGTGTATGTAGGCTATGCGCATTATTCAACTGGCCAAATGGGACTCATCTTTTTTTGCCTACTCTTCATCGTCTTATTCATTCTTGACTATACGTTCTGTATTCGCGTGAACGATTGACGTGAGAAAAAGTTCCCCGTCTTATTCGACAATTCCCGACACGTGGCCTGCTACTAGATGCAAAACATAGTCAGTGAGGAAAATTGCGGCAAAAATTGTGTATTACTCTTATTGATCCAAACTGGGAAACAAAACTCCAATTGGAAGTGGGAAAGAGAGAGAAAAAAGACACTATGAAACCCAATGTCGAATATAACGTTTTTGGCTGTTGAGTGAGAACCATTTCTAAGGTTCCCTACGTTTTCTTTGAAATGAGAGTAGAAACATGCATTTAGTGCTGAAACGGAGGTATCGATCGAATTCAATGAAATTGCGCATCAGGAAAACACGATATGGATGAAGAAAAGGCGCAACAGCCATTGAAAGCCTGACAAAGAGTAGAAGGTGGGAGGAGAAGAAGAGACACTGGTAATCGATGACGCCCAGCAGCCAGCTGTCAAAAGCGCCACGCACCCTGCAATTGGAAACGTCGAGGAGCCTTTGGCCGAGTACAGCTGGCGAGCGAGGTCGACAAATGGAGACGCCGTAGCAGCCGGCGAGAGGGAGAGGTACACGCGACCGAAATGAAAAACAAGCGATGAGAGTAATAGGGAAAGAAAATAGAGCGAGCCGACCAAATCTGACGGAAAGGGAAAGTCCTCCGTCTTGATTCTAACACCAAGATTCGCAATTGAAAAGGAAGAAAAGATGATGAAAGACGACAATCTGTCAAATTCGGTTATTTAAACAGACTGGAAAAGTCTCCAGTATATCAAAACACTACTGTCAGAAGCCATAGACTGATATCTTCTTCATTATATCTCGAAATTGATAAGAAATATAAACAAGTTGTAAACAGCAAACTTGTAATCCTAGTAATGATCAAAAAGTTTGCTGCTGATAACGTTGCAATATCTCTTATCAATCTCGAGATATAATGATTCTCCAGTAGAACTCTTTTCGATTGCGAGGCTATTTTGATGGAATCCGTAGTACTGGCGGCAAAATGAAAATTCGAATGACGTTTTCAAGCGTTCCTGCTGAACTTCTCAATGGCTATGAAAAAATCGGGTTGCTTTGGAGACGGAATATACAGACACTCCAACAGATCTCCAATCAATCCCGAAGTGAAGGGAAACGATTCTCTCAAATCGTTTATTTTTGATGCTATTTGCTTCTTATTCTTGAACATTGCAAAACAGATACGACATCTGATCAACAGTTGCTCCTCAGGAAACACAAGCAGTTTGTTTTGGAAGATAAAGTTTATTTAACAATGGTTATTTCGACAAAAAAGGAAAAATAGCAAAACAACAATTTTGATTAGGTGCAAAAAGTTAACAAAGACATGAAAAAAGACGGGCAGATTCGAAAACTTATTAGTCGCGCCGTCTCTTATTTTTGCTTGAAGTTCCAATCGCTTTGCGCTTGCAACCGTTCTTCCCGGCATTCGATGTCGTCGGCTCGTTCTCTATTTTCATCGTGCGCTCCAACAACTTGACCGTTGTCTTGATGCCAGTCTCCAGCGCTTGTTCAAGAGGGAAGTGGCTGTTGAGATGTTCGTTCAGCTCTCTCAAAAATATCCGTCCAATCGCCAACATGCTCTCGTCATCCGGTGAACCTGCAAATCGACATAATTGAGAACAGTAATGTAGATCAGAAAAAAACATACTCATGAGCCGCTCGTTGAAGCAGTAATACGCGAACGCCGTCATGAAGTCGAAGAACGGCGCCAAAATACTAACTAATGTCAGTCGTTTTGCCATAACGCTGTTCAAATCCAGTTTCGAGATTCTGAAACAAGAATTGAAAGATAGTTTGTGTGGTTTCTTGTGTGTTATCTCACCTGAAATGCTTCTCGAGGGACGGCAGCAGGAAAAATGCTCCGTTGAACACAATGGAATCCTCCGGCGTCACTACAAAGTAGATGCACGCTGCCGGAATGAAGATCGTCTGTCCCTCCTCAACAACGACCCGTGTCCATTGTCCTTTGAACTCAGATCCTTTCCACCCTTCAACGCCATTCTCCTCCACCTTCTCGTAGGTGTCTAGATTCGATGGAGTCGGTGGGGCGATGAAGAAAATGTTCTGACCCTGAAAATGAATACGTTGCAATGTTCTCAACTTGAAAACACATACCTTTATAAGATGGTAGAACGCCGCAGTGCCCGAGTAGTCCACGTGGACATCCAGCATTGACTTCTTCATCGTCAAGTGCAGATACTTCGTCACCGCGGGAACGTGGTTCGCTCTCGGTTTTGGGCCACCGTCCTTCGCTTCTTCTCCGAGTCTGTTCGTCACTACTGACGACATTCCGCATTCAATAGAGGTTCCCTCTCTCCGAGCCCTTGCTTCTTTCGTCTGGATCTTTCTCTGTTCTAATTTCTCTTGTTTTCTTCTTTCGAATTGATCCACCATTGAATTCTTCAACACGAACAACGGCGGATCAAGCAATTCACTGAGCCTGAAAATGAGAGAAAACGTATATTATGGAAATAATGTTTGCTTCTACTCACTCTTTTCTATCGCTGACATCAAACGAAATGAGATTGTGCACTGTTGTATCGGCTCTTTGGTTCGCGTTCACGAACTCGCCGATCAGGGAGTTGAACGTTGTTTGAATCGATTCTTGAGTCAACGAATTGAGCACAATAACAGAGTCGTTCATGTTGTCTGAAATATGCCCGAATGTACATTTTTGTAAGACATGTTTCTACGAATCCTACCAATGTGCTGGCTGAGATTGTCGAATGTCAAATCCGGCACCGTCATTCCCAGTCGGTCTTTCTGCTTGACGAGACAGATTGTGTCCAAGTCCTGTGCTTTTCGGACAACTCTATTAAACTCTCTCCCATTCTCGAATTGTCGTATGTGCATGCTCCTGGAAATTGCTAACTTTTCTCCAAAACGTTTCAAGCCACTCACGAATCATTCAAATACTTCTCCTCGTCTTCCATCAAAGTTGCGTAGCTCTCCGCCGAGCCAAATCCGAAACGATCCATTTTCTCATAGAAATCGTTTTGGTTTCCTAATGACTGCGCAGAGAGCGGTGCGATGGGAGCGGCCAAGACGGCATTCTCTTCATCCCCTGCGACTTCTGGATCCTCTCCAACCGGCTCAGACACGTCTCCACGCTCCACGGGCAAGTCTTCACTAAGAACGTTTCTTGGCTCGTAGTCGGCTGGAAACGATGCACGAGACATTGCGCCCGTTCTTTCTGGAGATTCAGCTTCTGGGGCTACCAAACCCATATCAATCTCTCCAGCTGATGGAACTTCTGAAAATAAGGTGTCATTCATAGTGAACGTAAAATCAATGTTATTAGTACCTTGCGGACTTTCAACTGCTTCAATGTTGAGTTTCAATCTCTGCTCAACCACTTCTTCTTCAAGTGCCGGTTGATTTTCTGGCACTGGAGACGATTTTTGAGCACTTTTTGTTATCAGGATGGGAGCATCCATGTGTGTGGCCACTTCACAAGTTTCCGGAGGCACGAAGGACTCGGTTTTGAGTTCCGAGAAACCGAATTTCGAAAGGTCCGCCAATGGTCGAGTGCGAGCCTCCAGCTCAGCCAATCGACTGTTGGCCTTTTCCATAACATTTTGTTCAAAACGAGCGAACTCTTGAGTGAAGACTGAAACCAAGTCATCGGCTCTTTGCAAATTGACATCCACTTGAACAGCGGCTGCATCAACGGTGCGATCCGGCAACGAATTTGCACTCATCCTGAAAAAAAACAGACATTGCGAAAGAAAAATTAAAAAATGATCACACAAAAGACAACCGGAGCTGAATGGCTAAACAAAAAAAGGCAAGAAAACTAAAACTACTTTTTTCTACTTTTCCCAGTGGCCAATGATGTGCGAGTCTATCTGTCGCCTTTCCAGAGGTGCATCCAACGTGCCGAAGAAATGCCATCTCTCCTTGCACCGGCTAACGTCCGCACTCTGGCTGGATGTAACTCTGGAAAAGTGCCAGATGGACTCGCACATCATCGGCCTTTGGGAAAAGTGCGGACGGAATGAATGAATGAAAACCCCACTCCTATAGAAGAATATATACTCAAAGAAAATAATGATTCGGCAGAGCTATCCTCGGTTGCAGAGCGATTTCGATGGCGTTTGATAGTAAATGTTTTTGGAACGTTTGAAATCCATGGGTAAAAGGACTTCGTTTAGCATTTCCAATTAGATGAAACCTAGATCTCTACAGAATTTCGTATTTTTGTCATCAAAAGTGGCGGGGAGAGCGTGAAGGAATGACATCACTGAGCGCCAACCGTTGCGCATAAAAGTGCAGGATGGCGGCGAGTCGGCAAGATGAGAAAGGCGGCGGCGAATAAAAGGGCATTGGCCTGAATGGGTTTTGGACGAATTTGACAAATTTGAATTGTTCCGATAGTTGTGAGAAGGGGGGACACATTCGTTCAATTAAATGACTAATGACACATTCGTTCAATTAACTAATGACACATTCGTTCAATTAGAAATCCGTGGTACAGGAAGAAAAAAAGAGTTAGACTGTGAAGTACGTAGAGCTTTCAGGGCACCTTCAAAACATGAACTACGCTGCCACATTGAACGAAAAGATGTTTGATAGGAAAAAATCTGAAATTTCTTCGAATCTTCGGTCATGACACCTACTAGATTGTAATTTTAGATAGGAAGGAACGAAACAGCTACGAGAAAGGTTGCATGATAATGGAACAGAGAATTGGCCGCATTTCTCGCGCGCTGAGGAAAAATTACCAAGTGAGAGTTGACCGGTGTTACTGTGCATTGAAGTCATGCAAAAGTGCTTACTTTATCTCCGTTTGGATCCAGGGAAGGACTATGAATAGGTAGTAACAGCGCAACTTCTGTGTTTACAAATTGAACGGTTGGGGAAGTGCCGAGAAGAAGACGCAGTAGACGGTGCTTGTGAGTAGTGTGTGCAAGCTTGTGGGCAGTGTGTGTGGTGGGTGTCATCGCCCCTCCCCCTCCATATAGCGAGTGATTTGTAACCTGATACGCAGGCGTGAAACAGGTGTTAGTGTTGCGCTGGTGAGGTGCATCTGTTACGCCCCTCACGAGACATAATGACCCCTAACTCTGTGCCGTTGATATAAACAAATCAAAGGAGGAAGATTTGAATGCTCCCACGCAGCGAATGACTTCTTATCGGACCAACGTTCCTGAGATTGGGAAGCAATGGTTTCTAAGAGCTCTCAAAATACGATGCCGTCGCGACAAGCATACAATCTGGGAGCAAAGATCAGTATGTGTTATGTGATGACCCCGCGAGAGGCCGTGATACATGATCTTGGCCCCACGCTTCTGATGATATCATTATCTCATCGGATCATAAAAACGTCCTCACGGGGACCTAGGAATCACGTAGCTTTGCTTCTCCTCCAAAGAGGCAGCCTTCGTCGTCCCTGACACGCGTACCGCCTGCCCCTTAACTACCGGACACAAGACGACTTCGGTTTGACACACATTTGGAAAGACTTTTGGTGATTCCTCAACTTTCGGGCAATTCCTGAAGATCCGGAACAGATAGACTGACTTTCCCCAATAGCACAGTTATTATTAACAAAATATTTATTGAGTACCAATTTAACAGTGTCTAAAAGACTAGAAAAGACTTAAGCACGCTACTTGGGAGTTAAAGCGTGGTTCGTCATGATGTGTCTCGTTTCGGTGGCTGGTTGCCAATAGTTGCACGTAGGGCAGTTGATGCCCTTCGGGTATGTGCGGCTGTAATATATCATTTTTCGGCAGCATCCCAGACACGTCGAGTGCCCACAACCTGAAATACTTTGATGATAATCAGAAGTAACTCAAAATGTATATTGACTCACAGAACAGCAGTGCTTTTCTGGGACCAGTACCGTACTGTCGATAGCAAAGCGGGCAGGACATCATGCTATTTTTCATCTTATTGATCTCTTCATTCTTCGCCTCAATCATTTTCTGCTGCGCTTCAACCATTTTCTTCTGCATTTCAATAAATTTTCCATCCAACTCGATTTCTCTCTCCTTTTTTCCAATGACTCCGTCCTTCTCGTCGATCTTCTTGTGCAACCCGCGTCGTTCGATGTGCCAGTCTCTCTGCATCGCCTCCATTTTTTTCTTCATCTCCGCCATCGCTTTCTTCGACGCCTCGGCTTCGCGAATAGCCAACGCCTTTTCGTTCGGGAACGGCATACCTACAAACATACCGAATTTGTCTGTGTGAAGAGAAGGCAACAAAAGAAACAAAAAACATTAAAAGAACGAACGTTGCGGAGAAAAATTAACATTCCAGCTGGCACACTTTTGCGGCATGTCCTAACTCATTATTCCAAAAATAATGAATACAGTAGTAAGAGCCAGAAAATGAGAAGGGAGCGGGTATTGAAATGAAGAGCTCTTTCCACGATCTGATTGATTCAGTCGAAACAATTTTTAGAGGAAGAGAATGTATGCAAATGCGAGCGCACGAGAATGACCGTGTGTGGCGCTGTGTTTGCGTACGGCGCGAGTGGTACATGGCACGGGCACCACACACACATCAATCGATATTTTTATGGCAGAATGGGAGTGGGAGGAAACGGGAAAGAAAGTGGGGAACGGAGAATAAGAGAGAAGGCGAATGAAGACTCCGGGGAAGGGGTTTTCGAAGGCGAGTGTTTCAAATATGGACAGAATGTCAGTAAAATCCAACGTGAGAGAGTGGCTCCACCTTTCTTGCCGAACCATTCGCTTTTCCTCTCGTCTCCGCTTGCTTCCTTGTCGATCATTCTGGCCGCGAAACAGATGGAGAAGGAAGAGCGTGACAAATTTGAAAGCGATGAGCGCAGACAGCATCTACTCACACTGTCGTCTCTCTTGCAGAAACAGAATGGTCGAGAGACGAGGCACCGGCGGAACATCGAGAAACAGAGAAGAGGACTGATTCCGTTCGGTAATCATAGCAACATCGAAAGAGATTCACGGGTATTAAAATGAAGAGCGATCTGATTGACCACGATCTGATTGATTCAGTCGAAACAATCAGTCATTTTTCGAGGAAGATAACGCATGCAAATGCGAGCGCACGAGAATGACCGTGTGTGGCGCTGTGTTTGCGTACGGCGCGAGTGGTACATGGCACGGGCACCACACACACACACACACACATCAATCGATATTTTTATGGCAGAACGGGAGTGGGAGGAAACGGGAAAGAAAGTGGGGAACGGAGAATAAGAGAGAAGGCGAATGAAGACTCCGGGGAAGGGGTTTATGGGGACGGGCGCTAAAAACCAACATTACGGTTTGAGAATGATGTTCACACAGGGACGAAAATGCACATAGTTGTTTATGACCGAATGAATAAGCTGTGTGAGTTGGCCCACGGTAATAGTGCAAACGAGCCAATTCAAGCCAGTACATCTATTACGATGAACTAACTCATTATTCCAAAAATAATGAATACAGTAGTAAGAGCCAGAAAATGAGAAGGGAGCGGGTATTGAAATGAAGAGCTCTTTCCACGATCTGATTGATTCAGTCGAAACAATTTTTAGAGGAAGAGAATGTATGCAAATACGAGAGGGCGAGAATGACCGTGTGTGGCGCTGTGTTTGCGTACGGCGCGAGTGGTACATGGCACGGGCACCGCACACACATCAATCGATATTTTTATGGCAGAATGGGAGTGGGAGGAAACGGGAAAGAAAGTGGGGAACGGAGAATAAGAGAGAAGGCGAATGAAGACTCCGGGGAAGGGGTTTTCGAAGGCGAGTGTTTCAAATATGGACAGAATGTCAGTAAAATCCAACGTGAGAGAGTGGCTCCACCTTTCTTGCCGAACCATTCGCTTTTCCTCTCGTGTCCGCTTGCTTCCTTTTCGATCATTCTGGCCGCGAAACAGATGGAGAAGGAAGAGCGTGACAAATTTGAAAGCGATGAGCGCAGACAGCATCTACTCACACTGTCGTCTCTCTTTCGGTGATGCACAGCTGTTGAAAAAAAGGCATTACTCTCTCTAAAGTGCACGGTTCATGGCGTCGTAGGAACACAATTCTCTTCAACCGGACATCGACTCTTCTTTGAAAAATGCGTACGCTCACAGCGAAAAACAGAAATATAAAACTATGTGAACCGCGTCTCGTTGTCTCTGAAGAAAAGGCTGAACAGCTAGAGAGGAGTCGGCGAGACTCGGCGACCGACCAAGTGCCGTCGGTTTTGGGAACGGCTGACTGTTTCGCAGCCGTAGAAATACGGTGAGAGAAGCGACGATCAAAAAGAGAAATGTGAGTGTGAAGTGTACAGAGTTCGTTTTTAGCTCATACAGTAGTAAAAAGTCACCTCGGCAAAAGTTTGGCGGAATTGCGGCAAAAGTGAGCGGAGTTTAGGAGAAAGATGCGAAATTCGATGAAACGCAGAGAAGAATAGACGGGAGTCTGTAAATTCTCACCCCGCAATATTGCCGCAACAAATCGGCGGAATCGCCGCAGAAAATCGGCAAGATTGCGGCAAGAGCTTGTTGAAAGTACGACGACGGGCGGAACCCGCTAGATGTCGGGCCATGACATCTGGCAGTTGCCTCTACCTCCATCCCAAATAACTCGAAAAACACTCAAGTTCAGGCCTCTCGAAAGAGAACGCCGAACTGTATATTTTGGCTCCGCTTGCCCGCTGACGTTGCTAGGCCAGGTGAAGCAGTATACTCTCGCAATTCTCTTTCTGATGTTTCAAACGAAGACACCATTTATCTTTCTTGGTTACTGTTAACCTCGTACGGCGGATCTGCGGCATTCCGCGACGCTTTTGCCGATTTACTGCGGAAAATCCGCCAAACTTTTGCAGAAACTCTTTCTAGCACAGCGTCTGCGTTCCGGTCAGATTGGGGGGGGGGGAGGAACAGAAGGTCAAAAAGCAGAAATGGCAGGGGGAGAAGCAGACGCTGCTGGACAGTTGGAGAGAGGAAAATTAATGAGAACTGCATAGATTCTGCCCTCTCGGCCGGGCGCCTTCTTTTAAATGAGGAAGGAAATAGGTTTGCCAGAAGGAATAGTCATTTTTTATACGATTGCACTTTGTTTCTGACAAGGGGAGCGTGTGAAGGGTCCGTGTGATTTCGAAACGAGACCTAGTCTACCCGATAGAGTTCGATATGAATCTGTTTTCCATAATTGCAGAATGAGCTGTGAGGTACTCGTAAAAGAACACTTCTTATCCCCCGGCGTCTAAATTCGGTTCGGGTGGGGAGGGAGCGAGCAGGAGGGTCAGACAAGCAGAAACATAATGGTCGAGAGACGAGGCACCGGCGGAACATCGAGAAACAGAGAAGAGCACAGATTCCGTTCGGTTCTCATAGCAACATCGAAGGTGAATCACGGGTATTCAAATAAAGAGCTCTTTCCACGATCTGATTGATTCAGTCGAAACAATCAGTCATTTTTAGAGGAAGAGAATGTATGCAAATGCGAGCGCACGAGAATGACCGTGTGTGGCGCTGTGTTTGCGTACGGCGCGAGTGGTACATGGCACGGGCACCGCACACACATCAATCGATATTTTTATGGCAGAACGAGAGTGGGAGGAAACGGAAAGAAAGTGGGGAACGGAGAATAAGAGAGAAGGCGAATGAAGACTCCGGGGAAGGGGTTTATGGGAGACGGGCGCTAAAAACCAACATTACGGTTTGAGAATGATGTTCACATCAGGACGAAAATGCACATTGTTGTTTATGACCGAATGAATAAGCTGTGTGAGTTGGCCCACGGTAATAGTGCAAACAAGCCAATTCAAGCCAGTACATCTATTGCGATGAACTATCTCTCATTTAGAAGAACGAGTAGAAAACAACAAATTCAGCACAAAACAATGAGAACATTTTGGGTTTTACAGACAAGTTGCCTCCGATAGTCACCCTGGCGCCCTGACGGACCCCGCATAGTGTTTACATAAAAGGTGGTACGTTTGTCAGGGGAATCCAACGCGAGCATCCTCTTCAAACCACTCTCGGTTTCATCACAAGCTAAATCTGGAGTGACATGATCCAAAATGTCGCAGTAAAAGTGGCTTCCATTTTTCTTGCAGCACTCTCCCTTTTTCCCTCTTCCTCGCGGTCCAACATTTCGTTTCCTTCTATTCTGGTTGCCCAAAACTCTCATTTTTTGTTTCATATGCCGTTTAGAGTAGAATGCTCACACGTCTCCCTCATTAACACCGGTTCTCACCTCCAATTCATGCGACTGGCTTCGACTAGTGGAGTCTGTCGCTCATGTTTCCCCTCATTACTTCGTGTACCTTCTTGTTCGGCCCTCACCCCCCGGTTGTTTGCTAATTCGACTATGGTTATCTGTGTCTTGTTCTTCTCTTGGTACGATTTTCTGCAACGTGTTAGCGAAATTCAGTAGGAGGACGAAGTTCCCAGCTAGTACAATTTCAAACGAACAGAATGCTAGCTTGAGAACGTTCCTGCCACTCTTCCTTTTTTAAAAACGTTTACGAGACCGATAACGAGAAGATTCACATAATAGCACAAAATCTGTGGAGCAGAGAGACGGGAACACTCGGGAAGCTCGTCAGCGAACAGCATAAAGTGCGCTCGTTCTTATCTTAAGGTACGTGTAAGAGATTTGGAAAAACGTAAGGGCAAAGGTCAGCTGTCAAAGCTATTTGTCACTGTCAAGAAATCTGTTCTATATTTTCCGTAGTACGTAGACCCAATGCTCATGTTCCCCCACTTTGCCTCTTCGCACCCCCTCTTTTCTTTTCTCCGTTCGCATTTCAGCTCAGTTGGCCATTTTTCCGATTGCAAACCAATCTGTTCCTCACCATCTCTGAAGTACCGTTTTTCGTGTAGTTGCGGGTTGAATAACAAATCGCTCATGTTCCAGCTTGTCTGCTCCCTTATCATCTTTCTCAGTTCACACCAAAATTGTCGGGAAATCTACTAATAACGAGTCTTTCACAATTGACAGTCCCATTTTCGTTTCCAACCGGCCGATTTTTCAAATGAACTGCTCGTTCTACACCACTGTTTAATCGTCCACCCGTTTCCTCGTATTTTCTATTGGAGAGGAATCAAGGTTGGACAAATTTCTTGAAGAAATTCCGATGTTTCGCGTCGGTTTCTCGGTTTTGAAATGAGCCAAACGGACGCATAACAAAACTATTTTGAGAGCAAAACACGGAGAAGAGTGTGTGTGGGTCCGTAAGGCCCGTTGATGACCCGCTCGTCTCGCCGGTTGTTCTCCGTCCACGAGCCTGCTCGACAACCGCTCTCTAACCATCTGCGTTTCACTGTGGCTGTGGTCCCGTTTCTGGAAAATTGCCAGTTGATTCTGAACTCCGAGACACATCAATATTAAGGTACTATCACAAGATTACGCTTTCTGGGGCAAACGGTTCATAAATTAGATTGGGGGGACAAGCCACGTACATCTGCTGTCACATTCCTCTTTCTCTATCGCCTTTTGTTTCCTATCTATCGACTACTCAATTCACGTCATTCTGAATGCGTTTTTTGATAAGATTGCTCGTCTTATCAATCCCAAATTATCAAAGCCCGCCGTCTATCTCTGCCCTTCTTCATCGTCACATTCCCTCAGCTGACCAGGCAGTCATTATTTTCCTGTCGTTGATGGGCGTTACCTCCCTCCTCCTCAATTCTTCAGGTCAATTCCCTAGTCCAACCCCTCAGTCAACTACCCAATTCGCGACTGCGACATTTTACCCATTTTCGAAATTCCGCGTTAAAAATATTTCGCAACAGCAATAGGTCGTCATGTGACAATCCGCAACCGATTTTTCAGTCAAATAGATTGGCATTTGTGAAGAAAAAAGAAAAAAGATTTAATATTGGGAGGTAATAATTTCGGACGATAAAGCCACTGTGTTCCATCAAAATAGTGAAGCAAAATAATCAAGGAGAGGCGTAGATGATCATCCTTATTTAGAGAGCGCACATTATGAGTTGCAATATACATAGGTTATCCAAATCTTTTTTTACGATTCTGCAAAGTTCCTGGTCTGCTTCCAATAGTGCTCTCTTTATGTGCTCTCTTTATATCTTAGTGCTCTCTTTATAAAGTAAACATGGTTATCTGCTCCAATTGATCGTGACCCCTCATTCATCGTTCACTCCACTACTTCTTTCCCTGTCTCTGCAGTTGACAGCCTTGGCCTCTTAGATGACCATCCACCTCTCTCCCTCCACGGACCCTGCTGTTCAGCTTATGTCTCCTCGGAGATGCTCGTCTTTTGTCGATCCCTCACACCTCTCTCTTTCTCAGAACCACATGCTCTCCTACTACATATCCGTTCCCCGCACTCTCCCTGCCTCGTCGTGTCGCCTTCCATTGATTAGATATCGTCACTCTCCTTGCTTTCCGGTTCTCTTCGAAACCCTCTGTAGAAAGCCGTTGTCGTCATATATGGCGCATCGTGTGTATTTGCGCGGCAGATACCAATCTACGTTTCTAAACATCTTCCGCCACGCGTCCTGTGGGTTTTCGTTCAAAGTTTTCTCTTCCGTGGTCGTGTCTCTCTCTTTGAGAATCTGCACCTGAAAAATCAGTGCATTGGGTATTATCGCTTATCGTCATTTCGGAAATATGCACGAGACGCTATGTAAGGGCTGCCCTGATACGAGGAAATATGAGTACATACTTGGAAAACATTCTTGACTCTCCACTCGTTTTCATTTACTGCCTAGCGTTTCGTTCGACATTTTCGATCATTTCTGGCGTTCCTCAGTTAAAGACAGCAGTATGAATGTCTGCCGCCGAAAGCTGAAAAATAATCGAAAAGTCGAACGAAACGCTCAAAAACCAAGGTTTCCTCGAAAAAATTCAGCGAATGGAAGAGTTTTTCCAGCTCTTAGGCAGACATGTGAGACAATGACTGAAAAACGGCAGACACAAAAATAATCATTTTCAAGTCGTGACGTCCTTTAAATTTGTCAACACTTTTACAGGTTTCCACCTGATTCTGATTATTTTTTGATACGCCTGCAATTGTCTGCATAACTCATGCAGCCGTAGCTGTGAATCGGAAAAAGAATTGCCAAGCAATTTTTCGTCGCCACGTCTTTGTAACTGTTGAGAGCGGTTGAACTTGACTCCAAAATCAGATGAGAAAGCTTTTGGTCAGAGATCTGTAGTGCATATCGGAGCAGAGATGAAACAACCATACTACCCATCAATTGTACGAGGGAGTGTTGGGAATCTAGTGACCAAACGAAAGATAGTACTTTCGTGGACATTCTCTGTTTTAGAAAATTTCAACTCACAGAGTATTCAGGTTTTATTTCACAAAAATATCACAAAATAATAGTTTTGATAAATAAATAGACGATGAGTATAATTTGTTCTTCACAGCTCAAAATCCTCAAAATCCTGTTTCTCCTTTTCGAACTTTTTCTTCTCTTCTTCGAGTTTCTTCTTCTCCTCCTCGAATTTCTTCTTCTCCTCCTCGAATTTCTTCTTCGCCTCCTCGAACATCTTCTTCTCCTCCTCAAACATCTTCTTCTCCTCCTCGAACTCCTTCTCCACTGCCGCCTTCACCAATCTTCTCTCCGTCTCTCGCACCGCTTCTGCAGATCGACTTGTGGCGAGCGACATTTGCTGCCTTTCGTTCCTCATTCTTTGAAGCTCCAGCTCATTGAGCCTCTTCTGGGTGATGCGTTGGATGCGCGGCGTCTTGTTAATATTTCTCTTGAACACCATCTTGTATTGCACCTTTGCCTGAAAAGAGATTTGAAGTTGAGGAGAAACTGTGAGAAGGAGTCATAATAAGAAATCAGATTTTGTGAAATAGGGTTGCGAGAAAAAGGGTAAACCATGAATTATAGTGAACCAACGATGGTTCAACTATCAAGTTGCACGGAGTAGTGAAGACAAAGAAATCAAGATGGGTGTGTGTGTGTGGGTCCGGCTGGTCGGGTTGTCCTCCGTCTGCTCGACGACCCCTTTCGTTAACCCCTCCGTCTTGTGGATGTGGTACCGTTTCTGGCAAATTGCCAATAGGCTGTGCGCGCCGAGATACATGGAGACTCCTAAGATAACGCTTTCTGGGGGGGGGGGGGCAAACTATTTGTTGAAATGACTGATGTTTGTAGAGAACACAGTGAAAAATTGATCGAAACTGATTTTTGAGCACTAGGTCAAAGGAATATTGAACCCCCCTCCCTCCTCTGAGCTCACTGAATTTCATCGATCGCTCATCTCATTATTATTCTTGCGACAATTTTGGGTGACAGTCATATTTGGTTTGATATGAGAGATAAACAGTAAACACGAAGAAATCGAACAAAAGGTTGTTCGATCGATAAAACACTGATGTAATCGGTGACTACCGCAAGATGGAAGTTCGAAAGTCCGAAAGTCATGGGACGCACACTCAAGGTTGAACAAATTTCGCGAAGATATTTCGATGCGTTGCGTCGGTTTCTTGTTTTTGAAGTGAACAAAACGGACGCGTAACAAAAATAATTCGAGAGCAAAACACGGAGAGGAATGTGTGTGTGGGTCCGTAAGGCCCGTATGACCCGCTCATCTCGCCGGGTTGTCCTCCGTCCGCGAGCCTGCTCGACAACCTCTCTCTAACCATCTGCGTCTCGCCGTGGATGTGGTACCGTTTCTGGCAAAATGCCAGTCGATTTTGCACCCCGAGACACATTGAGATGAAGGTACTCTGGCGGGATAACGATTTCTGGGGGCAAGCGATTAATTGAATGGATTGGGGGGGGGGGTTTGTAGAGAACATAGTGAAAAATCGATTGAAACTACTTTTCAGCACCGTGTCAAATAATAACTGAACGCTTCTGAATTTCCATTCACCTTCGTCAGCTGAATTTCATCAATCGGTTTTGTGATTATCATCGTTATTTTACGACAATTTTGAGTGAGAGTCATGTGTGGTTTGATAGGGGAGATAAGCCACGTACACCTGCTGTCACATTCCTCTTTCTCTATCGCCTTTTGTTTCCTATCTATCGACTACTCAATTCACGTCATTCTGAATGCGTTTTTTGGTAAGATTGCTCGTCTTATCAATCCCAAATCATCAAAGTCCGTCTTCTATCTCTGCCCTTCTTCATCGTCACGTTCCTTCAGCTGGCCAGACAGACATTATTTTCCTGTCCTTGATGGTCGTGACCTCCCTCCTCCTCAATTCTTCTTGCAATTCCCTCCTCCAACCCCTCAGTCTACCACTCAGTTCGCGGCTGCGACATTTTACCCATTTTCGAAATTCCGCCCTCAAAGTATTTCGCAACAGCAATAGGTTGTCATGAGACAATCCGCCACTGCTTTTTCAGTAAAATATATTGATTTTTTTGAAGAAAAGCGTGAAAAACTGTGGCGACTGCAAAATATCGGAGTGGCAAACTGTTGAGAAGCTAATTTTGGCACATAATCATCTTCTTCTTTATCATCTCTCCACCTTATATTTTTCCAGATGCTACTGTTCGATGAGACAACTTCTTTTTTCAAGTTAGGGGAATCGGCTGAACAAAAAAATACAACGTGAGTATTAGTTTTCATTGGAATCTGTAAAATTTGAAATCGGTACTCTACAGCGAAAAAGACGCGGACAGAGAGAAAAAGAAAAAGCAGCTATTAACAAATATCATTTTATCCGGAACAAGTTAATTATCTTAGTTAAGCACCTTCATCAAATAAATCATAGCCTTATTTTTGTTTCCCAATGCACGTTTCTTTCCACGCATTTTGTGAGCGGTGCGGCATGTGGGGCAAGTGAGTTGCTTTCCTCGCACTTGGGCCTTCCAACTGTTGAGGCACGTTCTACACAGAGTGTGCCCACAACCTGAAAAACGTCTTTGAATGAGATTTTCACGAACATCCGCGGATTATCGAAATTCTTTAGTGGAATCAAATCAAAATTATTTATCAATAGTAGAACTAAAAAATGTACTAAACGTAATTACCCGACGGGTCGGAAGGAACTTTCGAAATTCTCAGTCAAAGAACAGGCTGGTATTGAACAATTCACACTGTGTTTTTAGCAGATTTGTAGCAAATTTTTTTCAAAAAACTCACGCAGTTGAACTGGGGTGTGGGCGCGCTTTGTGGAGAAGGCATCATCGCAGATAATGCAACTGGTACCGGATTTCTCATTTTCTCCGGTTTCTTTGAGGCGTTGGACATGTTCATTTCCATTTTGCACGTACTGTTCCAACTGGCTAGTCTTAGCAGTCAACTTTTCGTTCTCCCGTTTGAAGCTTGGCATGGCTGAAAGTTGGTGCTCCAGTTCCTCGATCAACTTTTTTTCCTCGTTAGCTTTCGAAGTTCTCGCACTTCGAGGAGACCCGTTTCCACGTTGAAATGGCATTTTTATCTGTAATAATGTTGAAAAACAACAATCACAACAAAGGAGTGACAAGAGGGAACGAAGCGGAAAATAGACCGTTTTGGGTAGTATGCAGAAGAATCAGAGCAACGAATAGAATACGATCGATTTATTGACAAGAATTAAAGTTTATATCCTTTAACGTACTCCTTCAGGGCGAAGTTTTGGCATCCGAGGCGACCATTGCAGCGTTTGCAGTTTTTCCGGTGCGCTTCATGGCAATCCGCGCACATTGGACGTTGGCAGTCTGGAAAAGTTGGTGTGAGTTGTTTCGTTTCAAAATACGACCCTTTCTGTGAAAGGAAACGAACTAGGAAATCAATTAAATGATTCGACCGCCAAAAAACTTTAAAACACAAAATAGTTTTGGAAAAATTGTTTTGGAAAAATAGTTTTAGAAAAATACGTACGGGTGGTGAACGGGACCTGTCCGCCTTCCACTGCATACCGCTTCCCACAGACTCGGCAGCGGATAGCGCGGTCCTTCGCGTTGATGAGACGCTGAGCCCAATCCTGGCTCAAGGTGTTGTCGATGGCGGCCTTCTGAGCGATGAGGTTCCTTTTCTCCGTCTTGAGCCTCGCGTTCTCTTCGGCCTCTTTCCTCTTCTCCTCAATTTTCTTTCGCAATGCTTTAATCTTTCGTTGGCGTTCGTCGGCTTCGCTCCAGCGTCCTGGCATCTCTGAAAGAACATCTTTTTGAAAAAAATCGGTCAACGTAGAGGAATTTGCAAAAAAAAGAAGCTTGAGTGAAGCCAAATGAACAAGACTCCGCCGTGTAAAAATTTGCGGTTGTCTGATGGCCCTCGTTGCCCAGTGTTAAGAGAACGGAGGCGTGCAACTGTGTAAATTTCTAAATATTCCATGATCTACGAAAAAAAAGAGCGAAAGGGGAGGGAGAGAGACAGAGAAAAAGAGAATGAATGAAAAAAATGAGAAATTAATTGATAGATTAACCCGCGTTTCTTATCATACCACTAGATAAGCAACGAATTGATACCACTGTGCGATGAGTCTAGTACAGCCGCAATATCTTGGAAAAAAACAGAAAATTTTATCGATTTTTTGGAATTAGTCATCTTGGAATCCTAAAAAATCAATTGAGTTTCGGGTGAATGCGAGGCAAACGATGGCATTTTTGTCAAAACACATATGCGTCGCGAGAGTTACGCCGAGGAAGGAAAAGAGAAGGCGATCTGCTTTGATGTGCACCGCGGCGCTGCCGTATGTAAGCGAGAATTAGGGGGAACGACTGTCATTGAACGGCACCGCTGGTAGACGACTTTAAAGTTTGTAGTAGCTGGACAGTTCGCCATGTGGCGGATTGACGAAGAATCGGCATGTGACTGGGAAAAACTCGGAGCGGCCGGTTGTAAGCGAGGAGGAAGAGGAAAGACCGTTTCACGAAAATAGCAGTGGGCAACGGGGGGGGGGGGGGCGCACGCCACCTTGCACCGAGTTCACGGCGATTTGACGCGCTTCGCGAAGTCAGTCCGCAGCCTTTTCTCAGCGCGCGCCCACTGGATCGATTTTCCTCGTTTTTGGCCGATGAGTCAGAAAATGTGTGCCTCGGGGAGATTGCGTCGAATCGACTGAAAGGCAGGTTGGGTAAAAAGGAAAAAAAACTGCGGAGCACAGCCTGAGAGGCGGCGTCAGATTTGGCTGGTGAGGGAAGAGGAGGCGATTTGATCTGGGGTGCACCACTGCGCGGCCGATTGTGGCCGAGGAGGAGGAGGAAGACTGTCTTCCCGAAAGAGTAGTGGGCAACGGGTACGTGTTGCGCAATTGAGCCTGGCAGCAAGCTAGAAAAAAAAATCAATGAGTTGCCATGTTTTGTCAATGCACTATGCATGGTGAGAGAAATGCCGAGAATGGGACAGAGGAAGCGATCGGCACCGCAGCGCGGCTGATTATGAGAGGCCATCCTCTCACATGTGTGACACATCTCTGTTCTTCTTGCCTATGCGCGGCGAAACGTTTGAAAATCTTTTTCGAAGAGAAAAGTTCAGAAGCACAGGGGGGAAAGACTGTCTTCCCGAAAGAGTTGTGGGCAACGGGTACGTGTTGCGCAATTGCGCCTGGCAGCATGCTAGAAGAAAAAGTCGATGAGCTGGCATTCAAAGCACTATGCATCGCGAGAGAATTGCCGAGAAGGGTACAGAGCAGGGATGCACGGAAGCCGAATTTTTTCTAAACGGAAAACGGAAACGGAACGGCCGAGATTTTTTCCGGAAGGCGGAAACGAAAACGGAATTTAGAAAAAATTGAATTGTAGCAATCGAGAGGTACAATTATTGTGCTCGTGTGGACTTTTTTCCAGATTTCTTGTCCAATCTTGCCCATTATATTAACGGTATATCGTGAGAGTTGTTTCTTGCCAACGTTTCTAGATTTCAGCAGTCAATTCGGCTTGTGTTAAAGAATCGTAATACACAAATCATATTGCTACTAGTCCATTTCCACGAGAACCCAGTTGGCGGTGGCCCATTTGAAAAAATAACCGTTTTCCTCTAATTTCACAAAAAAAAGAAGACGGAATTCGTGCATCCCATGTACAGAGAAAGCGGTCGGCACCGCGTTGAGCAGGTCCGCGGCGGTCAGCTGGGACCTCGGTCGGTTTCTTTTAAAAAATACTTGCATTGCGGTGTGTTGCTCTATTATACCGCATAAATTCTGAATTGCGCGTTTGGGGCTGGGCAACAAAATGGGCACGTGTCGATGATTTTCTCAGCTGTTTCTGAACCGATTCAGTCCATTTTTGACACAACACTCGGAAAGTGATGGCCGCACGATGCCGCTCAATTTTCTAAGCGATCGGTTCAGTTTAATAGCTAGACTCCTTTTTGCATAATTTTTTGACAATTTTTTTTTCAATAATTTGCCTCTGGCAAGATTGCGTCGACTCGATCCTCCTAGAGACGCACTCCAAGCAAACCGAGGTGTTCCTCCGAAACAGCGAGGGCATGACTCTTCGCCGATTCGGTGCGTGCGTTCTTTTCGTTCTTGTTTTAGGGGTTTCGTGCCGAAAGCCAAAAAGAATCCCCTAATTCTGAACTTTTCAAGTGGCTGGCGAGTGATTGACTGTACGAGACGAAGCAAATTGGGTGACAGAAAAGTGTGACGACGAGCCGGGTGGCCAGTTGGAATTATCACTGAAGATGCTTCTGGGTTTTAGCCAATAAGTTTCTGGTCTGCTTCCAGTAGTGTCTATCTCTTCATAAAGTAAACATGGTTATCTGCTCCAATTGATCGTGACCCCTCTCATTCGTCCACCGCTCCACCACATGTTACCCTGTCTCTGCAGTTGACGGCCTTGGCCTCTTTAATGACCATCCACCTCTCTTCCTCAACGGACCCTTTGCTGTTCAGCTCATGTCTCTTCGGAGATGCTCGTCTTTTGTCAATCCCTCTTCACCTTTCTCTTTCTCAGAACCACATGCTCTCCTACTACATATCCGTTCCCCGCACTCTCCCTGCCTCGTCGGGTCGCCTTCCATTGATTAGATATCGTCACTCTCCTTGCTTTCCGGTTCTCTCCGAAACCCTCTGTAGAAAGCCGTTGTCGCCATATATGGCGCATTGTGTGTATTTGCGCGGCAGATACCAGGCTACGTTCCAAACATCTTTGGCCACGTATCATGTGGGTTTCGTTCAAAGTTTTCTCTTCCGTGGCCGTGTTTCTCTCTTGGAGAATCTTTACCTAAAGATTTAGCGCATTGATATCGCTTATCGCTTATCATCTTTTCGGATGTGTGCCCGAGACTATATAACTGCTACTTTGATAGGAGAAACCATGTGAACAAACTTGGAAAACATTCTTGCCTGTCCACTCATTTTCATTTACTTCCTACTTCATTTTAAAGTTTATCATTGCTTCAATCTTTTCAGTGGAATTCAAGACGATCGACCAAAATGCGGCCGGATGTGCAACACGATGCGACAGAGCAGCACAGTGGTGAGTATTTGATTTCTAGTTTGGAAAATAAAGATAATCTTTATCTGCAAACTCGTAACCGATCTTTAAATACATCTACACTTTCACAGGTTTCCCCTTGATTGTGATAATTTTTAATGTGCCTGGAATTTTCCGAACACCTCCTACAGCTGTAGCTGTGACTTGCCAGAATGGAATCTTTAAAAAAAAGAGTTGCCAGGCAATGTTCTGTCGTCGGTCCTTTGTGAGAGCCTTGACTTCAAAATCAGATGAGACGGCTTTCGATCAGATGAAGGGCGCTCTCGCAGAAATGTAGTGCATTTTGGAGCGAAGATAAAACAAGCTATCCATCCATCAATTGTACGAACGAGTGTTGAGAAGATAGTGACGAGAGGTACTGCCTTCTCGAAACGTCACGTTGACATTCTCTGTTTTAGAAATTCTCAGCTCATAGTATTAAGCTTTTTCCGGAAATACCACTTTCATATGAAACATTTTTTATTCAAAAAAAAATAGCCGACATTTATACTTGTCGATCTACTCCGAGCGCTCCCACCTGCATGTACTTGTAGCATTCCAGGACTGGGCACATTATCCATAACTCCGGAAGGCCACGATTTCTCAATTCCTCAATACAGAGTTTGCAGAGCGTGTGTCCGCACGCTGTAAACAATGAAAAATAAGGAAAAAGAAGAAAAAGTTGTCATTTCTAAACCAAAGCCGACTCCCAAATGGCAATTTCTCTAATTATACGAAACACATTCAAAAAAGGTGTCACCAGAATTTCGAGAAACAAATTCCACCGGAGTGAAAATTTCTGTGAATAAAAGAAATGCGAGACGATTTCACTACTTGAGTCAATAGTAAAAAACTCACCCAATGTGACGGGCAGGCGGACGGCCGTCCTAGTGAACAGCTCCGAGCAGGCTGCACACTTCCCGATCCTCCGCAAGATCAAGGCATTCTCGGACGCAACTTTGGCGAGTCGAGCTCGCAGGCGATCCCGCTCCTCCTCAGCCGCCTTCTTCTCCTGGCACAACTTGTCCCACTCGGCCTTCTCCGACTCGCGCTTCCTCTTGTCCAATTCGGCCTTCTCCGACTCGCGCTTCCTTTTGTCCCACTCGGCCTTCTCCGACTCGCGCTTCCTCTTGTCCAATTCGGCCTTCTCCGACTCGCGCTTCCTCTTGTCCAATTCGGCCTTCTCCGACTCGCGCTTCCTCTTGTCCCACTCGGCCTTCTCCGACTCGCGCTTCATTTTGTCCCACTCGGCCTTCTCCGACTTGAGCTTCCTCTTGCCCCACTCGGCCTTCTCCGACTCGCGCTTCCTCTTGTCCAATTCGGCCTTCTCCGACTCGCACTTCCTTTTGTCCCATTCGGCCTTCTCCGACTTGAGCTTCCTCTTGTCCTCCTCCAACTTTCTTCTCTCCAAAACCATCTTCCTCTTGTCCCACTCGGCCTTCTCCGACTTGAGCTTCCTCTTGTCCGCCTCCAACTTCCTTTTCTCCAAAACCATCTTCTTCTTGTCCTTCTGCAATATGGTTGCTTCTCGCGCAACCTCTGTCTGCTTTTTTCTTAGCTCCTTATTCTCATTATCCAATCTTTGGATTTCCAGGTTCGCTCGTAACTTCTCCGTCATCCGTTCACAGCGTGGTTCATTTTTTCCTCTTTTGAATACCATTTCTGTAATACACCTTTTGCCTCAAAAGAGATTTAGAATGAAAAATTAAGAGAAACCGTGAGGAGTCATAACAAGAAATCAGAAGAGAGTTACCGAGAAAAAATATATGTCATGAATAGTAGTGAACCAAACGATGTTTCAAATGTCAACTTGCACGAGGCAGGGAAGACGAAGAAAAGGTTGTTCGATCGATAAAACATTGCTTTCATCGGTGACAGCCGCAAGATAGTAGTTCGAAAGTTATGGGTCGCACACTCAAGGTTGAACTAATTTCTTGAAGAAATTTAGATGTTTCGCGTCGGTTTCTCGCTTTATGAACGAAATGTAATGAAGTAATGAACGAAACGGACGCATAGCGAAAATAATCCTAGTGCAAAAGACACACGACGGGTGTGTGTGGTCCGCTTTCTCTAGCCCCCTGCGTCTCGTGGCTGTGGTACCGTTTCTGACGATTTGACAATGGGCTGTGCACGCCGAGACACATGGAGATAAAGGTACGCAAGATAACGTTTTCTGGGGTCAAGCGATTCATTGAATAGATTGGGAGGTTTGTAGTGAGATACTGAATTTCATCAATCACTGATCTGATTATCATCGTATTCTTGCGACAATTTTGGGTGAGATTGGTGTGGTTTGATATGGGAGATAAGCATTCTGTGCCTTCCTTTGCCAAATAGCAATTGTTTGATTTATTTCCCAGCGAATCAAAAAACACGCGACCATCAACTGTCTTCTTATCTCGCCTCTCGTTTCCTATCTATCGATCAGTAACTTTCTCCTTCTACCGATCGATGTCGAAAATTGCTCGTCTCGTTAGTCGCAAATCATCAAAGCCCATTCCATATCGTCGTCCAAAATCTCTCAGAATCCCCCCCCCCCCCCAACAGCTGCCCTTCTTCATCTTGACGGTCTTTGTTGATCCCTGTCAATCCTTCGCTCAGCTGGCCAGGCAGTAATTATTCTCCGGTCGTTGATGGTCGTTACCTCCCTTCTCCTCCTCACTTCTTCAGATCATTTCCCTCCTCATCCTCCAACCCCTCAGTCAACCAACCAGTTCGCGACTGCGACATTTTACCCATTTTCGAAAATCCGTCCTCACTATATGAAAAATCGTGAAAAGCTGTCGCGATTGCGAAATATAGGAGTACCGAACTGTTGAGAAGCCATTTTTCGCAACCAATTGTATCGCTCATCTGCTTCTTTTCAACATTTTCAACTGATTTTTTTTCCAGGTGCGACTGTTCACGGATGATAACAAACAACTGCTTCGCCCACTCAAATTTGAGAAATCGACAGAGCAAAATGAAAAAAGGTGGGTATTAATTCTTGTTGAAAATTTGGAAATTTGAAATCGGTACTTTCCCGCGAAAAAAGGAAGGAAGGATAGTTTGCCTGTCAAGCCACTCCGCGTTTCATGTTACACGGAGACTTCCAAAAAATCAATGACGATGGCTGACTTCTCCAAGAAACCTTTCTCTAGTTATTTGCTAACACGTGGAGCATAACTTGTTCTCCATAATTCCCCCGACTGGCAGATTGACAGAGACCGCAAATATTTTGTGGCGGTATGCCTATTTTCAAAAAAAAAAGAAAAAGTTTCCGATTTTTTGACAAGAATGAATTTATTTCGAACAACAATTATTGGCCAAGCATTTGCAGTAGAGCCACAAGTCCTTGATTGATGCTCCCGACTGGACCGCCCGCTTGTGGAATTTGATGCTTGGCGGAGCACGTCGGGCACTCAATGTGCTGTTTCGCCGGTGGTGCCGCTGCACCTTCTTTCATTCCGTCGAGACACTGCGAACAGAGCGTATGTCCGCATGCTGAAAAATTGTGCGGATTATCTTTTTTTAGTGGAATCAAATCAAAATTATTTATCAACAGTAGAACTAAAAAATGTACTAAACGTAATTCCCGACGGGTCGGAAGGAACTTTCGAAATTCTCAGTCAAAGAACAGGCTGATATGGACAGTTCACACTGTATTTTTAGCAGATTAGTTGCAAAAAAGTTCTTTCAAAAACTTACGCAAGTCCCATGGCTCGTGGTCGCTGTTGGGAGGGTTGCGCACTGACGTCATGACGGCAAAGCAGATGGTGCATTCCAGAGTGAACTGTGCATCTGCTATTTTTTTGTCAACCTTTCTGACGAATCGCTCGTCGTCTTGATTCTCTTGCTTCACCGTCGCGATTTCATCCTTCCGCCATTTGTTCGAACGGTCGATGTTTTGGACGGCTTTTAGTTGACTCTGGAGTTGGATTATCTTCTTTTTTTCTTCGTTTGCTGGTGTAGTTCTTGCACTGCGTGGAGTACCGTTGCCACGTGCGAAAGGCATTTTTACTGTAATAATGTTTAAAAAATAACAATCACAAAAAAAGAGTGACAAGAGGGAACGAAGCGGAAAATTAACCGGTTTTGGTGATTTGCAAAATAATCAGAACAACAAATTAATAATTCTTGATACTTTTATTCAATATATAAATTACAAATACAAACTATTTTTCGAACGTTTCCAGGTATCCAAGCAAGGCATAGTTCGGTCGTCCCTCGATGCGATGTTCGCAGCCGTCGCAGTCTTTGAAGTGATTACCATTGCACTCCTTGCACATGGGTTTATGGCAATCTGGAAAAGTTGGTGTGAGTTTTTTTTTTCAAAATATGACCCTTTCTGAGAAAGGAAACGAGCTAAAAAATCGATGTGAAGTTTTGAAAGCCAAAAAACTCTAAAGCACAAAACAGTTTTAGAAAAATACGTACGGGTGGTGTACGGGACGTGATTGCCGTCCACCGTATACGGGTTCCCGCAAAGTGGGCAGGTGAGGGCAGCGCGGATGGAGGCGAGTTGCGCCTTTCGCTGGGCGACGGTGTTCTCGATCACAGCTTTCTGAGCGAGGAGCTCTCGTTTTTCCTCCTCGAGCCTCAGTTTTTCCTCGACGGCTGGTCTTTTTTCCTCAATCTTTTTCCTCAGGCTTTCCAATAATTGTCGGCGTACGTCGGATTCACTCCAGCGTCCTGCCATCTCTGAAATGGAAAGAAAGAGTGAAAAAAGACGGAGAGAGACGGAGAAGGAGAGAGTAAATGAAAAAGGGAAATTGATTGATTGATTAATATACCACTAGATAAGCGACGAATTGATACCACTGTGCGTTGAGTCTAGTACAGCAGCGATATCTAGGAAAAACAAAGAAAAAATATTATCAATTTTTTGGCATTACGCATCTTGGTACGCTAAAAAAACGATAAAGTTTCGGGTGAATTGGAGGCAAACGATGAGCTGGCATTTTTGTCAAAACACATATGCGTCGCGAGAGATACGTTGAGGAGGGAAGAGGAGACGATCTGATCTGGGGTGCACCACTGCGCGGCCGATTGTGGCCGAGGAGGAGGGGGAAGACTGTCTTCCCGAAAGAGTAGTGGGCAACGGGAACGTGTTGCGCAATTGAGCCTGGCAGCAAACTAGAAAAAAAAATCAATGAGTTGCCATGTTTTGTCAATGCACTATGCATGGTGAGAGAAATGCCGAGAATGGGACAGAGGAAGCGATCGGCACCGCAGCGCGGCTGATTATGAGAGGCCATCCTCTCACATGTGTGACACATCTCTGTTCTTCTTGCCTATGCGCGGCGAAACGTTTGAAAATCTTTTTCGAAGAGAAAAGTACAGAAGCACAGGGGGGAAAGACTGTCTTCCCGAAAGAGTAGTGGGCAACGGGAACGTGTTGCGCAATTGAGCCTGGCAGCAAGCTAGAAAAGAAAAATCAATGAGTTGGCATGCTGAAACACTATGCATCGTGAGACAAAGTCCGAAGAGGGTACAGAGAGAGCGATTTGATGAAGAGAAGAATCCTCGCTCAAGGATGAAACTTTTCTGTTCTTCTTGTCTATGCGCGGCGGGACGTTTGAGAGTCGTATTTGAAGATAAAAGTTCGAGAAATTCTGGTTGCGAGAAAAGAGGTAGCGGAATGTGGGGGCGGGGGGCTTACTTGACACGATGGAGATTGCTATCAGTTCCTTATAAACGAACCGACATCCGGGCAACAACAAATTTTGTATTGGTAGGTAACTGTGTGAGTGTTTGTGCGCGGAGGAGAGAATATGGATCCAAGAGAGCGATGCAACGTGACAGATGTTTTGTCGCAATGTGTCCCAACACGTTGTACGTCGGCCCGCTGCGCACCCCTCTAACCTCCATATCTGTGAGTGTAAGTGAGTGTCTGTGCACGGAGGAGAGAACATTGTTCCCGGAGAGCGATGCAACGTGGCCGATGTTTTGTCGTAATGTGTCGGCACGTCGTCCCGTGTACTGCCACGCACAGACACTCTCTTTCTTTTCTTCGCTCTCTCAAGACCGTTAGACGGTACGGGGAGGTGAGCTCAGTTACGACGACCGTACGACGACCGGCAGAGCCCACACTTCGGAACTTGGTGAGTCCTCTGAGAACCTCCTTCTAGACAGCGCGGCTCCTCGAGCCATTCATTTTGCACAGCGTATCGGTGAGGAAAGGAAGCGACGAGAACTAGAACGGAAGTACGGATTTGAGATAAACTGTATTCTAAAAGACGTTCCTTTTTCCCCGAGTGGTTTTTTATCTATGATTCTCTTCTGTTGGAGACTGACCCTTCCGCGCACCACAAATTTCGGGTGCAGGCGTCGTTTTAGAAACTATCGATTTTAGCAGAACGTCAATTAATGAGCCACCCCTTATGTACCCGTATATTTCTGGGTTGTTCTTTTTCCTGTTACCCCCTCCCGCTCGTGCACCATCGCGCACATTCATTTTATAGTCGCGGACAGCTCAGCGATCATCATTTCTCGAACTAAAACACTTAAAAATAGAAAAAAAAGTGGTTTCATTCGGAAAAAAGTGATACCACATTATAAAGGAAAAGGAAAATGTTCAAGGAGCTGTTTCACGCCTTGGTTCGGCTCTCCGGCCATGAGAACGGCGGAGGCCGTGTCGGTTGCCGGTGTCTCCACCCAGATCTTTGAGGGTTGGCGGCAAAGCGGACACTTCACTTGCCGCATTGCCGGGTTGGTCCTCGCGGCTGCTCCGATGACTCCCTTGATGCACCGCTTGCACGACGAGTGCGTGCACGCTGAAAGAAATGTCTGTTGGAAGATGGCACTAAATTGAAACAACTTACCCAGCTGGTAGGGTTCAATTGGTCCCGTTTGCTGGAACGGCATGAAGCAGACGTTGCACGATATTGTCTTCTTAATCTTTTCGACTTTCGTACTCATTTCCTCGACCTCTTTTTTTCTTTCGATTGCATCTTGCTCTGCCTGCTCGAGCTCTTTTGTCAACCTCGAATTGCACCTCACTGCGACCGGATCCTCTCCAATTTGGCGGTTGAGCTCATGCGCTTTCTCATCTCTCTTCCTTTTCTTCGATGTTCGCTCGCTTCTTGGGGCGCCGTTGCCACGCTGGAAAGGCATTTTCTGTAATAAGAACTATTTAGAAAGCAGAGAGGTGGAGGGCCTCTAAAAATAACAACAAAAAAATAAGAAAAAATCGGAAGCGAACCGTTTTTGGAATAGTGTATGAAAAACAAGAACAACATTTACATTTTAAAATTATTTCATTAAGGTTAAAAAATTAATAGACGATCAACAAGTTTATGTAAATAGTTTAGAACTTCGACACCTCCTCCATGAAATTCACCAAGGCTCTGTTGATACCCCCTTCTTTGCCAGCGCAGACCGCGCACTGCGTCTGGTGGCGCAGGTAGCACTCGCGGCACATTGTGCGCCCGCACGCTGAAAGCAAATCAATATTGAATTGAAAACAGTCGTCGGTTTTGTTTTTTAGATTTTTCAAATGTTTTAGAGTGTTCGAGGAGCTAAACGAAGGTCGATAGAAATTTTTCGAAATTGTCATGAGGAATCCTCTGTTTGATATCTGCAGAAAAAGAAAACGACTTACGAGTGTGGATGGGAACACGGTCCCCTGTTAGCCCATACGCCTTCTTGCACTGAGTGCAAGGATCCAAGGTGTTTTTCATCATCTTGAAGGCGATGACATATGGCTCCACCTCCTTTTTCTTCTCCTCGTACTCTGTGGTGAGACACTCGATGTTCCGTTGCTTTTTCTCGATGTCCATGGCGTTTGCCTCTCTCTTGACCCTCTTTTCATTCTTCTTGGCCAGTTTTTCTTTGAGCCCCTTCACATATTCCTTATTCTGGAAGCGTTCTGTCAATCGTTCTGGACGCTTGTCTTCCTTCATTTCTGAAAGAACATCAGTTCGAAAAGTTCCGATCAAATAATCCAGCAGAATAATAATAAGAGAAATAAGAGGTAGAGAGTAGCAAAAAAGAAGTGCTAGAAAGTGTGCGGATCGGTGACATGGTTTAGGGAAAGAGTGTTGAGCATGCCAAAAAATTGACGGCAAGCTGAGACGAGAAAGACAGAATTTTTGATACGCGTTCGGAAAGTAGACCAAAATTGCGAAATTTGCTGATATCAATACTGATCTGGACTGTTTTCTTTGTATTTTCCCTTTTAATTGTGCCTTTGGGAAGGTTGTGCGTCGACTCGTCTCGCCTATCTTCCCAGAGGCAATTTGGGTAGACGGGGGGGGGGAGTCTCCCAAAAAATTGCGAAAATTCTAATGACGGATATGTCGACACGTCGAATTTCAACGTGAGATCGAAAATCTTTTTAATTTTTAAAAATTTCAATTCGCCAGGGCTTTTTTGAAGAAAAAAGTGCAGCGGCGCGGATGATTATAAGGTAATGATCTCATCGATTTTACAGTATTACTCATATCCCTAAAAAAACGAATACAGCGCTTTGGGAGAATGGGAGGCAAACGATGAGCTGGCATTTTCGTCAAAACACTACGCGCCTGGCGCATTCCTTGATGGCAGCAGATTTTTCGTTAGAGGAAAAAATAAGCGAGGAAGAGGGGGAAAGACTGTCTTCCCGAAAGAGTAGTGGGCAACGGGTACGTGTTGCGCAATTGAGCCTGGCAGCAAGCTAGAAAAAAAAAATCAATGAGTTGCCATGTTTTGTCAAAGCACTATGCATGGTGAGAGAAATGCCGAGAATGGGACAGAGGAAGCGATCGGCACCGCAGCGCGGCTGATTATGAGAGGCCATCCTCTCACATGTGTGACACATCTCTGTTCTTCTTGCCAATGCGCGGCGAGACGTTTGAAAATCTTTTTGGAAGAGAAAAGTACAGAAGCACGGCGGCGCGGCTGATTATGCATTCCTTGATGGCAGTAGATTTTCGAGGGAAACCAAAAAAAACGATTTCTTACAACATTCGGACAGAGTGCCCTGCTGTCACTCAATTTTTTAGGCGATCGATTCAGCTTAACAGCTTTTTTCCGAAAAAAAGTAGGATATTTCCTAATTTTCCAAAAATTGTTTTTTTGTTTCGCTAAAACGGTCCACGTTTTTCTGTGTCAAAACTACAGTAAGAAAAACTTTACCAATTTCGGAAATTTCCAAGAATTTTCGGTAAAATTTCCGAAAATTTTCGTAAAATTTCCGAAAACTTTCGGTAAAATTTCCAAGAATTTTCGGTAAAATTTCCGACGGAAATAGTTTCCGAGATGAGAAGGCGGAAAAATTTTTGAAAATGGTCGGAAATTTCGGAAATTTTGGTAGTTCCGTTTCCGGTTCCGACCAAGCCTGGACGGTGCGTAGCGTGCGCTCTTTTCGTTTTTATCTTAGGGGATAGTTCTCGTCTCACTTTTTGATAAATCAATGCAGATGAAAATTGTTGACTAACCTTTCTGTCCGCCGTCTTCTTTACTCGCTTGGGAGAAAGGAATGTATGAGTTTAAATTTGGCGCAAGTCGACGATAAAACAAGAAGGAATACCTTTAAAGTGTTTTGCGAGAACGAAAATTCAAAAAAATCGCGATTCACACTCCTTCGAGATGACTGGAGAGAATGGTTGTTAATCAATTCTGTGCACTATTTGGGAGGAAGAGGATGGCTGAGCAGAAGAGTGATTGAGGTGTGTGTGGGTATGTGAGGGGGAAGGAGAATGATCTTTTCAGAAGGAGTACCATGTGGGAGGAGTCAGATAGCCTATCGCGGTGTTTCCCTACACGCTCGTTCGCCGGCACGTCTGTTCGTATCGCGCACCCCTCTCAAAAATTTCCTGTGCTGTTTCTGAACCGGCTGGGCCCATTTTGAGACAACGGCCAGGTTGGGTGACCTCACGTTGCCACCCCATTCGCCTCTGGGAATATCGCATCGACTCGATATTTGCAGCCGGGGACTGCGAACAGACCGAGGTATACCTAATGACCAGAAACAGCAAGGACATGACTCTTTGCCGAGTCGGTGCGTAGCGTGCGCTCTTTTTGTTTCTATCCTAGGGGGATTGGGCCGAACGCCAAAAAGAATCCCCTAATCCTAAATTTCTCATGCGGCTGGCGAGTGATCGACTGTACGAGATGAAGCAAGTGGGGTGACGGGAAGGTGTGACGAGGAGCGTGGTGGCCAGTTGGAGTTATCAGTGAAGATGCTCATGAGCTCTTCAAGCGTGACACATCCTTGTTCTTCTTGGTCATGCGCGGCGGGACGTTTGAAAATCACTTTTGAAGAGAAAAGTGCGAGAATTTCTGGTTGCTAGAAGCAGGTAGCGGAATTTGGGGGAGGGAGGGGCTCACTTGACAGGATGCTATCAGTCCTTTATAAACGAACCAACACCCGGGCAACATGTTTCGTAACAATTGTTGTATTTGTAGGTAACTGTGTGAGTGTCAGTGAGTGTATGTGAGTGTCTTTGCGCGGAGGAGAGAATATGGACCCAGTAGAGCGATGCAATGTGGCAGATGTTTTGTCGCAATGCGTCCCAACACGGTCGCCGACACGTCGGCTCGCTGTGCATCGCTCTAACCTCCATCTCGGAATCTGTGAGTGTATGTGAGGGGGAACGACCGTCCTCTCACAAGTTAGGCACATCTCTGATCTTCTTGCCTACGCGGTGGGATGTTTGAAAATTTTTTTGAAGAGAAAATAACAGAGGCACGGCGCGACGGCTGATTATGAGGGGTGAAGGGGTCGGGCTGGGCGGTTCGGCAACAGAGGGAACGTGGCTCGATGATCTCGTACATTTAAGTTACTGTAACTCCAACTTTTACCTAACTATACCTAATGACCAGAAACAGCGAGGACATGACTCTTCGCCGAGTCGGTGCGCAGCGTGCGCTCTTTTCGTGTCTGTCCTAGAAGTTTTGGGCCGAAAGCCAAAAAGAATCCCCTAATCCTAAATTTCTCATGCGACTGGCGAGTGATCGACTGTACGAGATGAAGCAAGTGGGGTGATGGGAAGGTGCGACGTCTAGCCGGGTGGCCAGTTGGAATTATCAGTGAAGATGCTGATGATCTCTTCGGGGCAAGACAAGTAGCAGGTGATGCTTAAAGTTTGATTATATAGTTCTTGCCTCACTTTTTGATAAGTCGATGCAGGTAAAAATTGTCGACTAACCTTTCACGCCTTCGAGATGACTGGTGAGAATGATCGTTAATCAATTCTGTGCACTATTTGGGAGGCAGAGGATGGCTGAGCAGAAGAGTGATTGGGGTGTATGTATGTGGGTATATGAGGGGGGAGGATGATCTTTTCAGAAGGAGTACCATGTAGCGGGGGTCAGATGGCCTATCACAGTGTTTCCCGACACGCTCGCTTGCCGACACGTCTGTTCGTATCGCACACCCCTCTTTTCTCTCTCCGTCTCTCTTTTTCCCCTGACCTCTCGATACCAGGCAGTAGATAGAAGGAGACGGTATAGCTCGCATAGAACAACAGGCAAGACGGGAGTATTTTGTCTCGCATACCACGTTTAGCTACCTTTTAATTTTTAAAAAATTCGATTCGCCAGGGCTTTTTTGAAGAAAAAAGTGCAGCGGCGCGGCTGATTATAAGGTAATGATCTCATCGATTTTACAGTATTACTCATATCCCTAAAAACGAATACAGCGCTTTGGGAGAATGGGAGGCAAACGATGAGCTGGCATTTTTGTCAAAACACCATTCGCCGCGAAAAGTCCGCCGGTTTGACGCGCACTGGCGCCTGGCGCATTCCTTGATGGCAGCAGATTTTTCGTTAGAGGAAAAAATAAGCGAGGAAAAGGGGGAAAGACTGTCTTCCCGAAAGAGTAGTGGGCAACGGGTGCGTGTTGCGCAATTGCGCCTGGTAGTGTGCTAGAGAGAAAAGTCGATGAGTTGCCATGTTTTGTCAATGCACTATGCATGGTGAGAGAAATGCCGAGAATGGGACAGAGGAAGCGATCGGCACCGCGGCGCCGCTGATTATGAGAGGCCGTCCTCTCACATGTGTGACACATCTCTGTTCTTCTTGCCTATGCGCGGCGAGACGTTTGAAAATCTTTTTCGAAGAGAAAAGTACAGAAGTACGGCGGCGCGGCTGATTATGAGGGGTAAACAGAGTCGGTTCGTCATGCGGCGGATCGACAAAAAATGAGCTGGGAAACTGGGAAAATCTCATCGATTTTACAGTATTACTCATATCCCTAAAAAAACGAATACAGCGCTTTGGGAGAATGGGAGGCAAACGATGAGCTGTCATTTTCGTCAAAACACCATTCGCCGCGAAAAGTCCGCCGGTTTGACCCCACTGGCGCGATTCGTGACGTGCCTGGCGCATTCCTTGATGGCAATAGATTTTAGAGGAAAACCAAAAAAAAGATTTCTCACAACACTCGGACAGGGTGCCCTGCTGTCACTCAATTTTTTAGGCGATCGGTTCAGCTTAACAGCTTCTGGACTCCTTTTCGCATAATTTCTTGACAATTTTCCCAATAATTTGCCTCTAGAAAGATTACGTCGACTTGATCCTTCAAGACGCGCACTCCAAGTGAACCGAGGTGTTCCTAATAATCCGAAACAGCGAGGACACGACTTTTCGCTGATTCGGTGCATAGCAGCTGCCTCTCACTTTGCCTCTGGGGAATAATGCGACGGCTCAATTTTTCTAGACTCGCACTCCGATCCGAACGAGGTGATCCGAAACAATGATCCGAAATGATCCAAAACCGCGAGGACATCACTATTCGCCGAGTCGGTGCCTGGCTTGGTCGGAAATGACCTATCGAAATTTTTTCCGAAAAAAAGTCGGAAATTTCCGAATTTTCCAAAAAATTGTTTTTTTTTGTTTCGCGAAAACGGTCTTCGTTTTTCTGAGTCAAAACTACAGTAAGAAAAACTTTCCCAATTCCGGAAATTTCCGAGAATTTTCGGTAAAATTTCCGACGGAAATAGTTTCCGAAATGAAAAGGCGGAAAAATTTCTGAATGGTCGGAAATTTCGGAAATTTTGGTAGTTCCGTTTCCGGTTCCGACCAAGCCTGGACGGTGCGTAGCGTGCTCTCTTTTTGTTTCTATCTTAGGGGATAGTTCTCGTCTCACTTTTTGATAAATCAATGCAGCTGAAAATTGCCGACTTACCTTTCTGTCCGCCGTCTTCTTTACTCGCTTGGGAGAAAGGCATGTAAATTTGGTGCAAGTCGACGATAAAAGTGGAAGGAATACCTTTAAAGAGTTTTGTGAGAACGAAAATCCAAAAAAATTGCGATCCACACTCGTTCGAGATGACTGGAGAGAATGGTTGTTAATCAATTCTGTGCACTATTTGGGAGGAAGAGGATGGCTGAGCAGAAGAGTGATTGAGGTGTGCGTGGGTATGTGAGAGGGGAGGAGAATGATCTTTTCAGAAGGAGTACCATGTGGGAGGGGTCAGATAGCCGTGTTTCCCTACACGCTCGTTCGCCGACACGTCTGTTCGTATCGCGCACCCCTCTCAAAAATTTCCTGTGCTGTTTCTGAACCGACTGGGCCCATTTTGAGACAACGGCCAGGACGGGTGACCTCACGCTGTCACCCCATTCGCCTCTGGGAATATCGCGTCTACTCGATATTTCCAGACGGGGACTGCGAACAGACCGAGGTATACCTAATGACCAGAAACAGCGAGGACATGACTCTTCGCCGAGATGTTTTGTCGCAATGCGTCCCAACACGGTCGCCGACACGTCGGCTCGCTGCGCACCCCTATAACCTCCATATCTGTGAGTGTAAGTGAGTGTCTTTGCACGGAGGAGAGAACATTGTTCCCGGAGAGCGATGCAACGTGGCAGATGTTTTGTCGTAATGTGTCGGCACGTCGTCCCGTGTACTGCCACGCACAGACACTCTCTTTCTTTTCTTCGCTCTCTCAAGACCGTTAGACGGTACGGGGAGGTGAGCTCACGTACGACGACCGGCTGATACGCTCCGAAATATTCCGTCCTATAGAGCCCACACTTCGGAACTTGGTGAGTCCTCTGAGAACCTTCTAGACAGCGCGGCTCCTCGAGCCATTCATTTTGCACAGCGTGTCGGTGAGAAAAGGAAGCGACGAGAACTAGAACGGAAGTACGGATTTGAGATAAACTGTATTCTAAAAGACGTTCCTTTTTCCCCAAGTGATTTTTTTTATCTATGATTCTCTTCTGTTGGAGACTGACCCTTCCGCGCACCACAAATTTCGGGTGCTGACGTCGAACTATCGATTTTGTAGCAGTACGTCAATTAATGAGCCACCTCT
Organism: Caenorhabditis macrosperma; assembly: GCA_963932285.1. Taxonomy (NCBI): domain Eukaryota; kingdom Metazoa; phylum Nematoda; class Chromadorea; order Rhabditida; family Rhabditidae; genus Caenorhabditis; species Caenorhabditis macrosperma. The sequence goes on from OZ010618.1 coordinate 6,863,817, forward strand.
TATGTACCCTTATATTTCTGGGTCGTTTCTTTGCGCCACCGTTCATTTCATAGTCGCGGGCAGCTCTGCGATCATCATTTCTCGAACTAAAAACACTTAAAAATAGAAAAATTGTGTTTTTATTCAGGCATAATTAAGACACTCAATTAATTGTTTTAAGCCTTCGTTTACTTGTCCTGCCATAATAACTGCGTTGTCCGTGTCGGTTGCCGGTGTCATCGTCCACATATCGGATAATTGTCGGCAAAACGGGCATTTAACTTTCCGCATTGCCAGCTCGGTGTTCGAGGCTGCTCCGATGACTCCCTGAATGCATTTCCAGCAATAGGTGTGCATGCACGCTGTAAGAAATGTCTGTTGCAAGATGACACTAAATTGAAACAACTTACCCAAGGCATAGGGCTCATCCGGACCCGACAACTTGAACGGCATCCTGCAGACGTCGCACCTCATTGCATCAATGATATTCCCGACGAGCACCTCTTTTTTCTCGACGGCTTTTTCTCTCGCGATTGAATCTTGGTTTGCCTTCGCGACCTCGTTTCTCAACATCCAATTGCACCTCACCGCGCCTGAGTGCTCGTCAATTTGACGCTGCAGCTCAGTCTCCTTCTCCTCTTCCTTCATTTTCTTCGTTGTTCGCTCTTTTCGTGGAGTACCGTTGCCGCGCTTGAAAGGCATTTTCTGTAATAAGAACTAATTAGAAAGCGGAGAGGTGAAGGACCTCTGAAAAGAAAGAAAGAAAGAAAGAAGGAAGGAAAAAATCGGAAGCGAACCGTTTTTGGAATAGTGTAAAAAAAACAAGCACAACATTTTCAATTGGAAATTGTTTATTTAAAGTATAATAAAAAACCAACAGACTATCATATATTTATATATACATCAATATTATTATTTAAACATTTTTTGCTCACCTGGAAGACTAGGAAAACTCGGCCACCACGCTGATTGGCCTTTGCAACCAATCAGCAAGGCTGGATCAGCCCCATCGATACGAGACCCAAGGGGGGATTAGGTTACTCTTCCAAGTGAGCAGAAGAAATTTTAAGAATAATAGTTTAGGAGATAATCGCAGACACCATTTCCATGCGTTGTCTGAAGACCATGTTGATAGCCGCTTTTTTGCCAACGCAGACCACGCACTGCATCTGATGGCGCAGGAAGCATTCGCCGCACATTGTGCGCCCGCACGCTGAAAGCAAATCAATATTGATTTGAAAACAGCAGTCGATTTTGTTTATTTAGAAAAATGTTTTAGGGTATTCGAGGAGCTTAACGGATTGAGAGGTCGATAAAAATAGTGCGAAATTGTCATGAGAATCCGCCTGTTTGATATTTGAAGAAAAGGAAAACGACTTACGAGTGTGAAGGGGAACACGTTCTCCTTCAAGCGCATACGCCTTATTACAGAAGAGGCAAGAAAGCACGGCTCTTTTCACCGTCTCGTAGCCGGCGATAATTGGCTCCACCGCCATTTCTCTCTCCTCGGTCTCCCTGTCTCGAGCCTCCGTGTTCCGCTGCATCTCCTCTATCTTGTTGGCCTGTTTTTGCGCATCCGTCGTCTTCTTGATCTTCTCGGCGAGTTTTGCGCCGAGCGCCTTCAAATTCTCCTTTCGCTGGAACGTGCTTGTCAATCGTTCTGGACGCTTGTCTTCCTTCATTTCTGAAAGAACATCAGTTCGAAAAGTTCCGATCAAATAATCCAGCAAAATAATAATAAGAGAAAAAGAGGTAGAGAATAGCAAAAAAATCGGTGACATGGTTTAGGGAAAGAGTGCATGGCAAAAAATTGACGACAAGCTGAGAAGAGAAAGACAGAATTTTTGATACACGTTCGGAAAGTAGACCAAAATTGCGAAATTTGCTGATATCAATACTGATCTGGACTGTTTTCTTTGTATTTTCCCTTTTAACTGTGCCTCTGGGAAGGTTGTGCGTCGACTCGTCTCGCCTATCTTCCCAGAGGCAATTTGGGTAGACAGGGGGGAAGTCTCCCGAAAAATTGCGAAAATTCTAATGACGGATATGTCGACATGCCGAATTTCAACGTGAGATCAAAAATCTTTTTAATTTTTAAAAATTTCGATTCGCCAGGGCTTTTTTGAAGAAAAAGTGCAGCGGCGCGGCCCTAAAAAAAAACGAATACAGCGCTTTGGGAGAATGGGAGGCAAACGATGAGCTGGCATTTTCGTCAAAACACCATTCGCCGCGAAAAGTCCGCCGGTTTGACCGCACTGGCGCGATTCTTGACGCGCCTGGCGCATTCCTTGATGGCAATAGATTTTCGAGAGAAACCAAAAAAAAGATTTCTTACAACACTCGGACAGAGTGACCTGCTGTCACTCAATTTTCTAATTTTTCAATTTAACAGCTTCTGGACTCCTTTTCGCATAATTTCTTGACAATTTTTCCAATAATTTGCCTCTGGAAAGGTTGCATCGCGTCGGTCTTCTCAGACGCGCACTCCAAGTGAACCGAGGTGTTCCTAATAATCCGAAAGAACGAGGACATGACTCTTCGCTGATTCGGTGCATAGCAGTGACGCTGCCTCTCACATTGCCTCTGGGGAATAATGCGTCGGCTCAATTTTTCTAGACTCGCACTCCGATCCGGACGAGGTGATCCGAAACAATGATCCGAAATGATCCGAAAGAGCGAGGACATCACTATTCGCCGAGTCGGTGCCTGGCTTGGTCGGAAATGACCTATCGGAATTTTTTTTTCGAAAAAAAGTAGGAAATTTCCGAATTTTCCAAAAACTGTTCTTTGTTTCGCAAAAACGGATTTTTTTTTCCGAAATGAAAAGGCGGAAAAATTTCTGAAAATGGTCGGAAATTTCGGAAATTTTGGTAGCTCCGTTTCCGGTTCCGACCAAGCCTGGTCGGTGCGTAGCGTGCGCTCTTTTCGTTTCTGTCCTAGGGGTTTTGGGCCGAACGCCAAAAAGAATCCCCTAATCCGAAATTTCTCATGCAGTTGGCTAGTGATCGACTGTACGAGATGAAGCAAGTGGGGTGACGGTAAGGTGTGACGACGAGCGGGGTGACCAGTTGGAGCTATCAGTGAAGATGCTCATTAGCTCTTCAAGTGTGACACATCCTTGTTCTTCTTGCTCATGCGCGGCGGGACGTTTGGAAATCGCTTTTTAAAAAAATTGTCGACTAACCTTTCTGTCGGCCGTCTTTTTTACTCGCTTGGGAGAAAGGCATGTATTCGTTTAAATTTGGCGCAAGTCGACGATAAAGCAAGAAGGAATACTTTGAAAGTGTTCTGTGAAGACAAAAGTTCACAAAAATCGCGATTCACACTTCTTCGAGATGACTGAAGAGAATGGTCGTTAATCAATTCTGTGCACTATTTGGGAGGAAGAGGATGGCTGAGCAGAAGAGTGATTGAGGTGTGTGTGGGTATGTGAGAGGGGAGGAGAATGATCTTTTCAGAAGGAGCACCATGTGGGAGGGGTCAGATAGCCTATCGCGGTGTTTCCCTACACGCTCGTTCGCCGGCACGTCTGTTTGTATCGCGCACCCCTCTAAAAAATTTCCTGTGCTGTTTCTGAACCGACTGGGCCCATTTTGAGACAACGGCCAGGACGGGTGACCTCACGCTGTCACCCCATTCGCCTCTGGGAATATCGCGTCGACTCGATATTTCCAGACGGGGACTGCGAACAGACCGAGGTATACTAAATGACCAGAAACAGAGTATCATACCATTTTTGAGACAATGGCCAGGATGGGTGACCTCACGTTGCCACCCCATTAGCCTCTGGGAATATCGCGTCGACTCGATATTTCCAGACGGGGACTGCAAACAGACCGAGGTATACTTAATGACCAGAAACAGCGAGGACATGACTCTTTGCCGAGACGGTGCATAGCGTGCGCTCTTTTCGTTTCTGTCCTAGGGGTTTTGGGCCGAACGCCAAGAAGAATCCCCTTATCTTGAATTTCTCATGCAGTTGGCTAGTGATCGACTGTACGAGATGAAGCAAGTGGGGTGACGGGAAGGTGTGACGACGAGCGTGGTGGCCAGTTGGAGTTATCAGTGAAGATGCTCATGAGCTCTTCAAGTGTTACACATCCTTGTTCTTCTTGCTCATGCGCGGCGGGACGTTTGGAAATCGCTTTTGAAGAGAAAAGTGCGAGAATTTCTGGTTGCTAGAAGCAGGTAGCGGAATTTGGGGGAGGGAGGGGCTCACTTGACAAGATGCTATCAGTTCTTTATAAACCAACCAACACCCGGGCAACATGTTTCGTAACAATTGTTGTATTTGTAGGTAACTGTGTGAGTGTCAGTGAGTGTATGTGAGTGTCTTTGCGCGGAGGAGAGTATATGGATCCAGGAGAGCGATGCAATGTGGCAGATGTTTTGTCGCAATGCGTCCCAACACGGTCGCCGACACGTCGGCTCGCTGTGCATCGCTCTAGCCTCCATCTCGGAATCTGTATGTGTGTATGTGAGTGTATGTGAGGGGGAACGACCGTCCTCTCACAAGTTAGGCACATCTCTGATCTTCTTGCCTACGCGGTGGGACGTTTGAAAATATTTTTGAAGAGAAAAGTACAGCTGCACATCAGGACGGCAGATGATGAGGGGTGAAGAAGGGTCGGGCTAGGCGGTTCGGCAACAGAGGGAACGTGTCTCGATGATCTCGTACATATAAGTTACTGCAGCTCCAACTTTTACCTAGCTATACCTAATGACCAGAAACAGCGAGGACATGACTCTTCGCCGAGTCGGTGCGCAGCGTGCGCTCTTTTCGTGTCTGTCCTAGGAGTTGTTTTGGGCCGAAAGCCAAAAAGAATCCCCTAATCCTAAATTTCTCATGCGGCTGGCAAGTGATCGACTGTACGAGATGAAGCACGTGGGGTGACGGGAAGGTGCGACGACTAGCCGGGTGGAATTATCAGTGAAGATGCTGATGAGCTCTTCGGCGCAAGACAAGTAGCAGGTGAAACTAAAAGTTTGATTATATAGTTCTTGTCTCACGTTTTGATAGATCGATGCAGGTAAAAATTGTCGACTAACCTTTCACGCCTCCGAGATGACTGGTGAGAATGATCGTTAATCAATTCTGTGCACTATTTGGAAGGAAGAGGATGGCTGAGCAGAAAAGTGATTGGGGTGTATGTGTGTGGGTATATGAGGGGGGAGGAGGATGATCTTTTCAGGAGTACCATGTGGGAGGAGTCAGATGGCCTATCACAGTGTTTCCCCACACGCTCGTTCGCCGGTACGTCTGTTCGTATCGCGCACCCCTCTCAAGAATTTCCTGTGCTGTTTCTGAACCGATTCGGCCCATTTTGAGACAACGGACAGGACGGGTGACCGCACGCTGCCGCCACAGTTGCTTCTGGGAATATCGCGTCGACTCGATATTTCCAGACGGGGACTGCAAACAGACCGAGGTATACCTAATGACCAGAAACAGCGAGGACATGACTCTTCGCCGAGTCGGTGCGTAGCGTGCGCTCTTTTCGTTTCTGTCCTAGGGGTTTTGGGCCGAACGCCAAGAAGAATCCCCTTATCTTGAATTTCTCATGCAGTTGGCTAGTGATCGGCTGTACGAGATGAAGCAAGTGGGGTGACGGTAAGGTGTGACGACGAGCGGGGTGACCAGTTGGAGTTATCAGTGAAGATGCTCATGAGCTCTTCAAGCGCGACACATCCTTGTTCTTCTTGCTCATGCGCGGCGGGACGTTTGCAAATCGTGTTTGAAGAAAAAAGTACAAAAATTTCTGGTTGCTAGAAGCAGGTAGCGGAATTTGGGGGAGGGAGAGGCTCACTTGACAAGATGCTATCAGTCCCTTATAAACGAACCAACATCCGGGCAACATGTTTCGTAACAAATCTTGTATTTGTAGGTAACTGTGTGAGTGTCAGTGAGTGTATGTGAGTGTCTTTGCGCGAAGGAGAGAATATGGATCCAGTAGAGCGATGCAATGTGGCAGATGTTTTGTCGCAATGCGTCCCAACACGGTCGCCGACACGTCGGCTCGCTGTGCATCGCTCTAGCCTCCATCTCGGAATCTGTATATGTGTATGTGAGTGTATATGAGGGGGAACGACCGTCCTCTCACAAGTTAGGCACATCTCTGATCTTCTTGCCTACGCGGTGGGACGTTTGAAAATCTTTTTGGAAGAGAAAAGTACAGCGGCACAGCAAGACGGCTGATTATGAGGGGTGAAGAGGGGTCGGGCTGGGCGGTTCGGCAACAGAGGGAACGTGGCTCGATGATCTCGTACATATAAGTTACTGCAGCTCCAACTTTTACCTACCCATTCGCCTCTGGGAATATCGCGTCGACTCGATATTTCCAGACGGGGACTCCAGACAGACCGAGGTATACCTAATGACCAGAAACAGCGAGGACATGACTCTTCGCCGAGTCGGTGCGCAGCGTGCGCTCTTTTCGTGTCTGTCCTAGGAGTTGCTTTGGGTCGAAAGCCAAAAAGAATCCCCTTATCCTAAATTTCTCATGCGGCTGGCGAACGATCGACTGTACGAGATGAAGCACGTGGAGTGACGGGAAGGTGCGACGACTAGCCGGGTGGAATTATTAGTGAAGATGCGGATGAGCTCTCCGGCGCAAGACAAGTAGCAGGTGAAGCTAAAAGTTTGATTATATAGTTCTTGTCTCGTTTTTTGATAAATCGATGCAGGTGAAAATTGTCGACTAACCTTTCACGCCTTCGAGATGACTGGAGAGAATGATCGTTAATCAATTCTGTGCACTATTGGGGAGGGAGAGGATGGCTGAGCAGAAGAGTGATTGGGGTGTATGTATGTGGGTGTATGAGGGGGGAGGATGATCTTTTCAGAAGGAGTACCATGTAGCGGGGGTCAGATGGCCTATCACAGTGTTTCCCGACACGCTCGCTTGCCGGCGCGTCTGTTCGTATCGCACGCCCCTCTTTTCTCTCTCCGTCTCTCTTTTTCCCCTGACCTCTCGATACCAGGCAGTAGATGGAAGGAGACGGTATAGCTCGCACAGAACAACAGGCAAGAAGGGAGTATTTTGTCTCGCATACCACGTTTAGCTACCTCTTCGAACAGATCGATAGTAGGGGAGTTATTTAGCCTCTGATTTATAATATTTGAAGACAACAGTTTTGATTTTAAAGGGATTTTTGAGAAATGGTAATGAGAGAGACGAATAAAACGTTTAGAAATAGCTGATGAAATCCTCGACCATATGATTGACAGGAAGCTCCTCAGGTCTTTCGATCGTCGTGGCCTTTTCGCAGTCTTTGCACACAATTTTTCCTTCCTCGAACTTTTTTTTCAAGCATTCACTGCAAAACGTGTGTCCGCAGCCTGCAAAAATATCGACATCAGGTTCAGGAAATGAGCACGAAGACAGCTGTGAAGACTCACTAAGAACGTGTGGTCGTTGGATGTTAGAACCAAAATTGTCCCAACACCACTGACAACAGGGATTGGTTTCACGAAAACGGTCGTTTTCCTGTTCTAGTGCTCCTGCCACATGCGACCAGTAGTTCCCATTGCTCTGCTCTCCTTTGAGCTTCTCGTCCATTTCCCTCAATTTTCCGACGTACTTTCTTTTCTGCTCAGCCTTTTCTTTTTTCAATTCCTGCACCCGACGATTGAATCTCTCTTCATTTTTCGCATTCTCTCTTTTCAGTCGCCTCACCATCTCCTGAAGTTTCGCAACTTCCGAGCATGACGATTTTTGATTGTTCGAGATGGCAGACATTCGGCAAGAAGTAGTGCTGAAACGTGAAAACTTGCGAACAAAATCGATTAAGGCTGCTGAGACATCACACGGTAATGAGACAAAACAGTGAGAAGGCAGAGAATGAAATGCGAGGAAAGTGCCTCATTTGTCGAGTAGTCTTATCTATCCATCTCTTTTGTACAGAAATTTTCGAATCGTTTTGCACGTGATATCGAGACAAAGAGAGATTACGATAACAAAGTCAGAGAATGATCGTCGGCTGGAGATAAGATAATTTTCAAATAATTTTCCGGTTCAATAGTTTGTCAGGCAGTCTAACGTTGTACAGAGAGAAGTTCTGATAAGAGCCATGAAAAATGAGAATGAAGGTTTCTGAGTCTGGTTGGTCAGAAATTTGGTATTAAAAGGGCAGCCGACTAGCATTTTTCGTCTAGACACGCCCCACCTCTGTGCTTCTGCCACTCTCCTTTCTGCCTCTCTGCTCTTTTGTCTATTCGAAATGAATTTTGGCACCATGCCAAGAAAAAGAAACATGTCTCATAGCAGTTGAACATAGCAGTGGACATAGCAGTAGACGTTGGATTTTCGAAATAGTTCATTTTTCAGAAACATCATCATCACGTCAACATTGATCACAAAAGCGCGTAGTTCTTCGGGAGCTCCGTCACATCCGTCACTTTTTGCTTAGTCCGGCAATAAGGGCACGCGATGAAGCTCTTGGTCTGGTTGAGGAGACCCTGCGCGCAACCCTCGCATACGGTGTGACGGCACTCTGAAAAATTGAATCCTTCCGTCACTGCACCACATGGGAGAACTCACTGAGACTCCGCGGAGTATGAAGTACGTCTTCAAACTCTTCCCTGCAACACGGGCAAATCGGGAACCTGCGTTGACACGACGTTGGGTCGACCTTCAGCTTGTCGACTTTTTCTCTCAACACCTCATTTTGCTTCGTGAGAGTGGTCACCTTCTTTTTCTCTTCTGCCAAATCGGCCCGGACCTCGCGCTCCCGTAGGTTAGCAAAATCCACCAGTATCTGTGCTACCAACTCGCGCTGGTCCACAGATTCTATTTCCTTGCTCAGCTTTTCGTTTTTTCGCTTGACCGTTTCCACATTCTTTTGAAGAGCTCTGTTCTTCACTTCCAATTGTTTAATCTTCTCTCTCATTTCTCGCATCTCTTTCGCTGCCGGGCACGATCTTGTCATCGGTCTAGTCATCTTCAAGTCTGAAAACATTGCAGATTAGTGCGGAGTTGATAAAATAGCGAGAAAATCAAGTTGAGTTGAAAAATAGAAAATCATCAAGAGTATGAGTATTTCACCGTCTTGAGGCAAACAGATAAGAGGGGTACACCAAAAAGGTACAACCCACCAACGCTTTTGATAAATGAGCAAATGGGGCTAGCAGCTCATCATTAGAAACAGGCGGGTTCTACCGAGTAAATAGCCAAAACGATTAGCAGAGGAAGGACAAGAGGGTGGAGGTAAGCGTACAGTATCTCCACATCGATGTACTAAATTAGATGTCCTGGACTGAGACTGGAAAATCGGTTTTCGCAGATGCCTGCAATAGATTGGGAGCCAGGTGAATTCAAGACGTAAAACGGAGAAAAATAGCAGTTTTGCCAGATGCGTACACGAAGAACGCCAAGAAAATGAAGGTTAAAAAAATCTGGCGTCCAATCGTCGAAGGCTGGGAGTGATAAGGTTGTTTATTTATCAAAATCTCTTCTCACTGAACATGTTCTATCTCTGCCCCTCGCCGCTTTCAGAAAACTAGAGAAACTCGCGTACTCGCCGTTTCAAAGAGACCAACTGTTGAACTGAGAGAACTGAGAAGGAGGGGGACACTTAGCACTTTGCGAGAGAATTGTCTTTTATTATTTCTCAGCGTCTTTTTCATCATTCTCACAACAGACTGATTGAAAATTATTTGTTTATTACGAAATATATAACAAATTATCATAGTGTGTATTAGATTCCCAGTTCCTTGAGTGTTCTCGCCAAGCCAATGTCATCATCCGCATTCAATCCATACCTACAACTGGTGGGTTTGTTGCACGTCGGGCATGTTATTGATCTTTTGGTGCCGCGACTCTGGTACATCGCTTCCAAGCATCTATCACAGAAGTTGTGCCCACAAGCTGAAAACGGATTGGACTCAGTGGTTTTGAAGAGTTGACTGCTAAGTTGCTAAGTGTTGGAAAAAAACTCACCCAATTGCCGCGGTCTGCGGGCTCCTGAGGACAGGAAACATTTCTTGCATTGCTTGCACACAGGCACTTTTTTCGCCTTTCGCAGTCCCCCGATCACATTTTCAAGCCGAGTGATTTCTCGCTTCAGTGATCGGTTGGTGTGAAAGCGAGCGATGTTCACCAGAACTTGATTCTTCAAGTCGTGATCCCGTCGATGGATTTCCTCCCGCATTGTCCGTTTCTCTTCCTCGTGGGCGGCGATCACGGAATTCTGCCTTCTCACCGTCTTCTCCAACTCAGTCGCCTTCTTTTTCAGTTCGGTGGCTTTCACAGCATGCTGCCTCTTCAGCTCCGCGATTTGCCTTCTGTTCTCCTTCTTCAGTTTCGCCATCTCCCGTCGAGTTTGCACCACTTCGCTGACTTGTCGAGCCATCGTTGATCTCAAAATAAATTGAAATAGTGGAAGATCAAAAGAGCAAGAAAAGAGTATCCAACAGTAAATTACGTTCCCTCCTCCCTTTCATGGCTCCTCTCTCCCTCCACATCTATCCCTTTCTCTCCTCTACTCAAGTGTGTGAAAAGTACACTTTCTGCTCGAATTATCATTTTTTGAGTGTCGTCAAGTGGTCGTTAGAATGGTCGTTAGAATCAGTTTATATGAGTATGATGAGGCTAGGGGGTCAGTTTAAATAGTACTGCATACATTCGACGTCTAGGGGAAACACGGGAGGGGGAACCAACTGAAATCATCAAAACTATGAGCAAAACGTGTATAGCGCTTCGAGAGAAAAACGCGGAAAAGTAGGCAGTGATTAATATCGCAATTCACTCGAGCACTTCATCATAGTGATATGGAGATTAGGTGCTTCTCTCGTGCGACGGAGGTTGTTATGAGTTTTCCAACAATCACGGACTGCGATGTAGCAAAGTTATCGAGATAGGTTTCTTGTCTTATCGATAACACTTGCAAGCAACAAAGGCTGATGGAATAGTCGTTCACAATCAAGAATTGGTCCCACAAGAATCAACGGGAAGGCCTTTTCCGCCAAAACCGGGTAGATGAAAACAATTACTTGAAACGGGAAATAATCAAAATTTGGAGGGAATTTGGAGGAAACAAAAAAACCTGACGGTTGTGAATCCGTCAAAATTAATTTCTAGTTCTCTACAGGCTAGAGGCACGATGAGTTTTGATTTCGAAGGAAAATAAAGGAAAAAAACAAATTGCAGGTTCTCGAGGAGTGCAGAGGACCCAGGAAACGCCAATTGACTGTCGGTGGAGGTCTTAATGCCATTATCCTTTGCTCTGGAATACCACTCGCATTCGTTCGTCCTCTTCGAGCGTGCATCGGTGGTTCGTTCTGCGTCTCCGCAGCAGTGTACACTATCTCCAACACCGTATACCTCCAGCGAACCCCTTCCCCCAATGCGGTGGGGTTCGGTAGTAGGGGCTATCAAATCAATTTTTGAAGAAGAGGAGCAGTTGTGTTTGTTGAATAGGGAGTTTTTTATCTGAAACTTTATTCGCGGGGAGGTGTACTGCTTCATTAGTCAACTACTTCACTGAGGATTTAAATTCCCTGCTCCCATTTTGTGCCCGGTTCTTCACATTTCCCCTATTTATGTACTCCGATGCTACACGCTCTTCTGGAGTGTCCTAGAAGCCTGCGCTGACCTACTTCTCCTCTCGGTCGGTTTTAGACGGCTCAACGGCAGCCGCCCCGTCGGTCTTTGCTGCCACCGTAGTCCCCTCGAAATTAATTACCTTCTATCGCTCATATGCCCTCTCTCTCTCTCGCTGTTGTGCCTCGAGATCGATGAGAGATGAGGGATAAGATTGTGCGTAGAGACGCAGAGTTTCTTCTCGTCCACCCTGCAGACGTCTGGTGACCCCGAGGGAGAAAACGAGGGATCATGATGCAAGGGGGGTCGTTTGGGGGACTTTTCGAGAAATGTCCTGAAAGTGTCCCATAACGGAGTGCTGGAAGCTCCAATATCCAGAGGAGTATCCAGAGCATCAAGAAGCCCACGAGAAGATGCTATTCGAGGACCAAGAATTACGTGGCTCTGTTCCCAGTACAATCGAAATTGATCTTTGTTTGTATCATTGATTGGTCCGGTTGTCCGGAAACCCTATCCATTGTTTATTTCCCGTCTAAACTTCTCTTGGTGTGTCCTTTCAAGAGTGCAGAAATAATAAAAGCAAAGGCTATCAATTTGTAAGTGAGGGTGAGAAGAACGACGACGACGTCACACACAGACGCACTCGCCTCCTGTGTGCGAGAGTACGGTGTGTCTGCGTCTCTACGAGGCCGTGTGTTATCTCGCCAGACGTACCCCTGCCAGCCCAGCGGTCAAACAACAAGTCACAAATGTGGGGGACCAATGCGATCAGGGGATCAAGAGAGTTGGAATTTCGGGAGAATTTTGGGAGAAGTACCCAAGAACAGTCGATGTCTGTACCATGAAGAACTCCAGATGCTCTCCAAGCGGATGAGAATTTCCGGCATACAACACTGATAATTTAGCTGGTTTGAATATATCCTTGACTCTCACATGTATTCCACTCATTCCCATGTTTTCTTGTCCCCTCTCTCGCTCTTTCTCAGTGTACGTTGAGGCCTGAAAAGCTCAAATCTGCTTCCAGTGGCTCTAATGGTCTGCGGGAGAGTTGGCTACCGTGGATGGTTGGGGAAGGGAGACCGTCGTCCAGAGGTCTCTGTGAGATAATGGCTGCGTTTCCGCGTTGTACGTGCACTCTCAAACGTCCGCGGACAATCGATCGAGCCAAGGGGGATATGTGTGCGAGAAGAAGAGCAAGGGACCATGGAATGGCGAGGTGGGGAGACACGTGAATTTCAGCTGAGTTTCACGTGGACGAACTTCAGGGATGCACTGGAAGTAGTGAGCACTCTGCTTTTCATGAGCGCTCACCCGCATTAGTTCTTGTCTCTTTTCCGGGTTTTCTCTTGCTGCTGCTTCCTCTTCGCATGATTCTTGGCGTCTTCGAACCCATTCATCACTTCCAGTCGACTCAGGAAATTGCGAATTGTAGCTCAAGAGAGAGCGGAGGGAGAGCCCCGTTTTCTCGGTGTCCGCGTCGTGACGTCTTCTCTCGCTCGGACGTCTGCTCGGGATAACCACCGGATCAACCCACACACACGCACACAGGCTAACCGAGGGGTGCAAGAAACTGAGGGACCAAGATGACGTAGATGGGGAAGACTCGTGGATTAAGAACAAACGTGGAACTGCTCTAACATCACGATGAACAGCGGAAATAATGATTTCATCCGACAAAGTGCTCGCCAAATCGATTCCCCGTGTTTGCTGTTTTTGCACTTCATGCCTGATTTCTAAACGATTGCCATCATTTCATTGATTCTAGTTATTCCAGGAAATGCGGTACTTAAAGACCGCAAACAACACAGTTTCTTGTTTGTGGCCTTTTTTTCCTCCTTTCAAACGTCGTTGCTGAATGTGAACAGGTGTGATGCGGGAGGGGGCTATGGAGTGTATCTCGGATGGTGTCTCTCCAACAGTTGACCCTATATCTCTTTCTCTTGTTCAGACTCATTGTTGCACACAATAGTCCGTCGATTGAGCAATAACACGAAAGATTAGCCTTATCGCTATCGCCGTGCGTTTGGCTAGGGTTTAATTATCGTAAGTTATGAGCCGGCATAGATAACGCCGACACAATGCCCACGCAGATAGAGTGAACAAATAGCCGGACAATTGAATTGGGAAGAATATGATACAAGAAAGAACGTTTGTTGCACTGTTCGGGAGAGTTCAAGCCTTCGGGAACCAAAAGGCATCAAAATAGCGGAGACACGGCATCAAAATAGCGGAGACGGTGTGTGAAATCTGGCCAACTCTGCATATCTGACTTCTCAAGGCCAGTAACCTCTGCCCGAAACACTCGCGGCTCCTCTATCTCTTTTCAGAACACTCTTATAATTTTTTTTGTCATTTTTTTCCTGAGACACTTTACACTGTTTCTTCTCCTCCATGGTTGACGATGACTGGAACAAAAAAGCACAAATCGCGACTCACTCGACTCTTGGCACTCGTTGGTGGCAAGCGGAATGCAGCGGTCGGCTTATTTCCCGATTTTCATCGTTCTATTGATATTTCCTGCTAGCGCTGATGGAATGCTACGTGGCGATCGCCCCAAATGCCAGAAAGTGGCGACGTGTCGCGCATGGTGCGAAGAAATCGGACAGGTATTTATTTTTGACATTTCCAAATTTTCCAACTGATTAGTGAAGTGCAAAAAGCCTCACATGTGCTGAATTTTCATCTACCCCTCTAGTTCCGAACATGTTCGAAGTGGACATCTGTTACTCTCTCACTCACTATCCTCATTTTCAGGCTGACCGCATTCCCCGTTGCTATCAGCACAAGTGCTCGTGTGCGAAAGCCGATTCCCCATTGGTCAGACCACTCTCCTACTTTGCCACACGTTCGGCAGCTTCGAAACCCGATGAGCCTTCCAAGATTGTACTTCAACTTTTCCAAATATTGTCGCGCTACCACGAGAATAATCGTTGATTACCGAGTCAGAATTGTCCGTCTGGACAAAATGTTGATGAGGTTCAAACCTAATTGTATTGCAAGCGTTCAGTTTTCAATCGCATTGCTTGTAGACGATCAGTCCTTTTTTGTGAAGCGCTGAGAAGAATAAATACAAAAAATCCAATTCGCTTTTAATCATTTCAGACATAGTTTCGGTCATGTTTTCAGATAGAATTCTCCAAGCGCCGGTCAAAGACCACGACAATAACAGTCCGTTTTCCCAAAAATCTGTCTTTTCTAGCATTTGTCGACGCTCCGTGCCGCCTTTCGAAAAATTTTATATTCAAAAATCCAATTCGCTTTTAATCATTTCAGACATAGTTTCGGTCATGTTTTCAGATAGAATTCTCCAAGCGCCGGTCAAAGACCACGACAATAACAGTCCGTTTTCCCAAAAATCTGCCTTTTCTAGCATTTGTCGACGCTCCGTGCCGCCTTTCGAAAATTGTTGAATTCAAAAATCCAATTCGCTTTTAATCATTTCAGACATAGTTTCGGTCATGTTTTCAGATAGAATTCTCCAAGCGCCGGTCAAAGACCACGACAATAACAGACCGTTTTCCCAAAAATCTGCCTTTTCTAGCATTTGTCGACGCTCCGTGCCGCCTTTCGAAAATTGTTGAATTCAAAAATCCAATTCGCTTTTAATCATTTCAGACATAGTTTCGGTCATGTTTTCAGATAGAATTCTCCAAGCGCCGGTCAAAGACCACGACAATAACAGTCCGTTTTCCCCAAAAATCTGCCTTTTCTAGCATTTGTCGACGCTCCGTGCCGCCTTTCGAAAATTGTTGAATTCAAAAATCCAATTCGCTTTTAATCATTTCAGACATAGTTTCGGTCATGTTTTCAGATAGAATTCTCCAAGCGCCGGTCAAAGACCACGACAATAACAGTCCGTTTTCCCCAAAAATCTGCCTTTTCTAGCATTTGTCGACGCTCCGTGCCGCCTTTCGAAAATTGTTGAATTCAAAAATCCAATTCGCTTTTAATCATTTCAGACATAGTTTCGGTCATGTTTTCAGATAGAATTCTCCGAGCGCCGGTCAAAGACCACGACAATAACAGTCCTTCTCCCCAAAAATCTGCCTTTTCTAGCATTTGTCGACGCTCCGTGCCGCCTTTCGAAAATTGTTGAATTCAAAAATCCAATTCGCTTTTAATCATTTCAGACATAGTTTCGGTCATGTTTTCAGATAGAATTCTCCAAGCGCCGGTCAAAGACCACGACAATAACAGTCCTTCTCCCCAAAAATCTGCCTTATCTTGCATTTGTCGACGCTCCGTGCCGCCTTTCGAAAAATTTTATATTCAAAAATCCAATTCGCTTTTAATCATTTCAGACATAGTTTCGGTCATGTGTTCAGATAGAATTCTCCAAGCGCCGGTCAAAGACCACGACAATAACAGTCCTTCTCCCCAAAAATCTGCCTTTTCTAGCATTTGTCGACGCTCCGTGCCGCCTTTCGAAAAATTTTATATTCAAAAATCCAATTCGCTTTTAATTATTTCAGACATAGTTTCGGTCATGTTTTCAGATAGAATTCTCCAAGCGCCGGTCAAAGACCACGACAATAACAGTCCTTCTCCCCAAAAATCTGCCTTTTCTAGCATTTGTCGACGCTCCGTGCCGCCTTTCGAAAAATTTTATATTCAAAAATCCAATTCGCTTTTAATCATTTCAGACATAGTTTCGGTCATGTTTTCAGATAGAATTCTCCAAGCGCCGGTCAAAGACCACGACAATAACAGACCGTTTTCCCAAAAATCTGCCTTTTCTAGCATTTGTCGACGCTCCGTGCCGCCTTTCGAAAATTGTTGAATTCAAAAATCCAATTCGCTTTTAATCATTTCAGACATAGTTTCGGTCATGTTTTCAGATAGAATTCTCCAAGCGCCGGTCAAAGACCACGACAATAACAGTCCGTTTTCCCCAAAAATCTGCCTTTTCTAGCATTTGTCGACGCTCCGTGCCGCCTTTCGAAAATTGTTGAATTCAAAAATCCAATTCGCTTTTAATCATTTCAGACATAGTTTCGGTCATGTTTTCAGATAGAATTCTCCAAGCGCCGGTCAAAGACCACGACAATAACAGTCCTTCTCCCCAAAAATCTGCCTTATCTTGCATTTGTCGACGCTCCGTGCCGCCTTTCGAAAAATTTTATATTCAAAAATCCAATTCGCTTTTAATCATTTCAGACATAGTTTCGGTCATGTGTTCAGATAGAATTCTCCAAGCGCCGGTCAAAGACCACGACAATAACAGTCCTTCTCCCCAAAAATCTGCCTTTTCTAGCATTTGTCGACGCTCCGTGCCGCCTTTCGAAAAATTTTATATTCAAAAATCCAATTCGCTTTTAATTATTTCAGACATAGTTTCGGTCATGTTTTCAGATAGAATTCTCCAAGCGCCGGTCAAAGACCACGACAATAACAGTCCTTCTCCCCAAAAATCTGCCTTTTCTAGCATTTGTCGACGCTCCGTGCCGCCTTTCGAAAAATTTTATATTCAAAAATCCAATTCGCTTTTAATCATTTCAGACATAGTTTCGGTCATGTGTTCAGATAGAATTCTCCAAGCGCCGGTCAAAGACCACGACAATAACAGTCCTTCTCCCCAAAAATCTGCCTTTTCTAGCATTTGTCGACGCTCCGTGCCGCCTTTCGAAAAATTTTATATTCAAAAATCTAATTCGCTTTTAATCATTTCAGACATAGTTTCGGTCATGTGTTCAGATAGAATTCTCCAAGCGCCGGTCAAAGACCACGACAATAACAGTCCTTCTCCCCAAAAATCTGCCTTTTCTAGCATTTGTCGACGCTCCGTGCCACCTTTCGAAAAATTTTATATTCAAAAATCCAATTCGCTTTTAATCATTTCAGACATAGTTTCGGTCATGTGTTCAGATAGAATTCTCCAAGCGCCGGTCAAAGACCACGACAATAACAGTCCTTCTCCCCAAAAATCTGCCTTTTCTAGCATTTGTCGACGCTCCGTGCCGCCTTTCGAAAAATTTTATATTCAAAAATCCAATTCGCTTTTAATCATTTCAGACATAGTTTCGGTCATGTGTTCAGATAGAATTCTCCAAGCGCCGGTCAAAGACCACGACAATAACAGTCCTTCTCCCCAAAAATCTGCCTTTTCTAGCATTTGTCGACGCTCCGTGCCGCCTTTCGAAAATTGTTGAATTCAAAAATCCAATTCGCTTTTAATCATTTCAGACATAGTTTCGGTCATGTGTTCAGATAGAATTCTCAAAGCGCCGGTCAAAGACCACGACAATAACAGTCCTTCTCCCCAAAAATCTGCCTTTTCTAGCATTTGTCGACGCTCCGTGCCGCCTTTCGAAAAATTTTATATTCAAAAATCTAATTCGCTTTTAATCATTTCAGACATAGTTTCGGTCATGTTTTCAGATAGAATTCTCAAAGCGCCGGTTAAAGACCACGACAATAACAGTCCTCCTCCCCAAAAATCTGCCTTTTCTAGCATTTGTCGACGCTCCGTGCCGCCTTTCGAAAAATTTTATATTCAAAAATCCAATTCGCTTTTAATCATTTCAGACATAGTTTCGGTCATGTGTTCAGATAGAATTCTCCAAGCGCCGGTCAAAGACCACGACAATAACAGTCCTTCTCCCCAAAAATCTGCCTTTTCTAGCATTTGTCGACGCTCCGTGCCGCCTTTCGAAAATTGTTGAATTCAAAAATCCAATTAGCTTTTAATCATTTCAGACATAGTTTCGGTCATGTTTTCAGATAGAATTCTCCAAGCGCCGGTCAAAGACCACGACAATAACAGTCCTTCTCCCCAAAAATCTGCCTTTTCTAGCATTTGTCGACGCTCCGTGCCGCCTTTCGAAAATTGTTGAATTCAAAAATCCAATTAGCTTATAATCATTTCAGACATAGTTTCGGTCATGTTTTCAGATAGAATTCTCCAAGCGCCGGTCAAAGACCACGACAATAACAGTCCTTCTCCCCAAAAATCTGCCTTTTCTAGCATTTGTCGACGCTCCGTGCCGCCTTTCGAAAAATTTTATATTCAAAAATCTAATTCGCTTTTAATCATTTCAGACATAGTTTCGGTCATGTTTTCAGATAGAATTCTCAAAGCGCCGGTTAAAGACCACGACAATAACAGTCCTTCTCCCCAAAAATCTGCCTTTTCTAGCATTTGTCGACGCTCCGTGCCGCCTTTCGAAAAATTTTATATTCAAAAATCTAATTCGCTTTTAATCATTTCAGACATAGTTTCGGTCATGTTTTCAGATAGAATTCTCAAAGCGCCGGTTAAAGACCACGACAATAACAGTCCTTCTCCCCAAAAATCTGCCTTTTCTAGCATTTGTCGACGCTCCGTGCCGCCTTTCGAAAATTGTTGAATTCAAAAATCCAATTAGCTTATAATCATTTCAGACATAGTTTCGGTCATGTTTTCAGATAGAATTCTCCAAGCGCCGGTTAAAGACCACGACAATAACAGTCCTTCTCCCCAAAAATCTGCCTTTTCTAGCATTTGTCGACGCTCCGTGCCGCCTTTCGAAAATTGTTGAATTCAAAAATCCAATTAGCTTATAATCATTTCAGACATAGTTTCGGTCATGTTTTCAGATAGAATTCTCCAAGCGCCGGTCAAAGACCACGACAATAACAGTCCTTCTCCCCAAAAATCTGCCTTTTCTAGCATTTGTCGACGCTCCGTGCCGCCTTTCGAAAAATTTTATATTCAAAAATCTAATTCGCTTTTAATCATTTCAGACATAGTTTCGGTCATGTTTTCAGATAGAATTCTCAAAGCGCCGGTTAAAGACCACGACAATAACAGTCCTTCTCCCCAAAAATCTGCCTTTTCTAGCATTTGTCGACGCTCCGTGCCGCCTTTCGAAAAATTTTATATTCAAAAATCTAATTCGCTTTTAATCATTTCAGACATAGTTTCGGTCATGTTTTCAGATAGAATTCTCCAAGCGCCGGTTAAAGACCACGACAATAACAGTCCTTCTCCCCAAAAATCTGCCTTTTCTAGCATTTGTCGACGCTCCGTGCCGCCTTTCGAAAAATTTTATATTCAAAAATCCAATTCGCTTTTAATCATTTCAGACATAGTTTCGGTCATGTTTTCAGATAGAATTCTCCAAGCGCCGGTCAAAGACCACGACAATAACAGTCCTTCTCCCCAAAAATCTGCCTTTTCTAGCATTTGTCGACGCTCCGTGCCGCCTTTCGAAAAATTTTATATTCAAAAATCTAATTCGCTTTTAATCATTTCAGACATAGTTTCGGTCATGTTTTCAGATAGAATTCTCAAAGCGCCGGTTAAAGACCACGACAATAACAGTCCTTCTCCCCAAAAATCTGCCTTTTCTAGCATTTGTCGACGCTCCGTGCCGCCTTTCGAAAAATTTTATATTCAAAAATCTAATTCGCTTTTAATCATTTCAGACATAGTTTCGGTCATGTTTTCAGATAGAATTCTCAAAGCGCCGGTTAAAGACCACGACAATAACAGTCCTTCTCCCCAAAAATCTGCCTTTTCTAGCATTTGTTGACGCTCCGTGCCGCCTTTCGAAAAATTTTATATTCAAAAATCTAATTCGCTTTTAATCATTTCAGACATAGTTTCGGTCATGTTTTCAGATAGAATTCTCAAAGCGCCGGTTAAAGACCACGACAATAACAGTCCTTCTCCCCAAAAATCTGCCTTTTCTAGCATTTGTCGACGCTCCGTGCCGCCTTTCGAAAAATTTTATATTCAAAAATCTAATTCGCTTTTAATCATTTCAGACATAGTTTCGGTCATGTTTTCAGATAGAATTCTCAAAGCGCCGGTTAAAGACCACGACAATAACAGTCCTTCTCCCCAAAAATCTGCCTTTTCTAGCATTTGTTGACGCTCCGTGCCGCCTTTCGAAAAATTTTATATTCAAAAATCTAATTCGCTTTTAATCATTTCAGACATAGTTTCGGTCATGTTTTCAGATAGAATTCTCAAAGCGCCGGTTAAAGACCACGACAATAACAGTCCTTCTCCCCAAAAATCTGCCTTTTCTAGCATTTGTCGACGCTCCGTGCCGCCTTTCGAAAAATTTTATATTCAAAAATCTAATTCGCTTTTAATCATTTCAGACATAGTTTCGGTCATGTTTTCAGATAGAATTCTCAAAGCGCCGGTTAAAGACCACGACAATAACAGTCCTTCTCCCCAAAAATCTGCCTTTTCTAGCATTTGTCGACGCTCCGTGCCGCCTTTCGAAAAATTTTATATTCAAAAATCTAATTCGCTTTTAATCATTTCAGACATAGTTTCGGTCATGTTTTCAGATAGAATTCTCAAAGCGCCGGTTAAAGACCACGACAATAACAGTCCTTCTCCCCAAAAATCTGCCTTTTCTAGCATTTGTCGACGCTCCGTGCCGCCTTTCGAAAAATTTTATATTCAAAAATCTAATTCGCTTTTAATCATTTCAGACATAGTTTCGGTCATGTTTTCAGATAGAATTCTCAAAGCGCCGGTTAAAGACCACGACAATAACAGTCCTTCTCCCCAAAAATCTGCCTTTTCTAGCATTTGTCGACGCTCCGTGCCGCCTTTCGAAAAATTTTATATTCAAAAATCTAATTCGCTTTTAATCATTTCAGACATAGTTTCGGTCATGTTTTCAGATAGAATTCTCCAAGCGCCGGTTAAAGACCACGACAATAACAGTCCTTCTCCCCAAAAATCTGCCTTTTCTAGCATTTGTCGACGCTCCGTGCCGCCTTTCGAAAAATTTTATATTCAAAAATCTAATTCGCTTTTAATCATTTCAGACATAGTTTCGGTCATGTTTTCAGATAGAATTCTCAAAGCGCCGGTTAAAGACCACGACAATAACAGTCCTTCTCCCCAAAAATCTGCCTTTTCTAGCATTTGTCGACGCTCCGTGCCGCCTTTCGAAAAATTTTATATTCAAAAATCTAATTCGCTTTTAATCATTTCAGACATAGTTTCGGTCATGTTTTCAGATAGAATTCTCAAAGCGCCGGTTAAAGACCACGACAATAACAGTCCTTCTCCCCAAAAATCTGCCTTTTCTAGCATTTGTTGACGCTCCGTGCCGCCTTTCGAAAAATTTTATATTCAAAAATCTAATTCGCTTTTAATCATTTCAGACATAGTTTCGGTCATGTTTTCAGATAGAATTCTCAAAGCGCCGGTTAAAGACCACGACAATAACAGTCCTTCTCCCCAAAAATCTGCCTTTTCTAGCATTTGTCGACGCTCCGTGCCGCCTTTCGAAAAATTTTATATTCAAAAATCTAATTCGCTTTTAATCATTTCAGACATAGTTTCGGTCATGTTTTCAGATAGAATTCTCAAAGCGCCGGTTAAAGACCACGACAATAACAGTCCTTCTCCCCAAAAATCTGCCTTTTCTAGCATTTGTCGACGCTCCGTGCCGCCTTTCGAAAAATTTTATATTCAAAAATCTAATTCGCTTTTAATCATTTCAGACATAGTTTCGGTCATGTTTTCAGATAGAATTCTCCAAGCGCCGGTTAAAGACCACGACAATAACAGTCCTTCTCCCCAAAAATCTGCCTTTTCTAGCATTTGTCGACGCTCCGTGCCGCCTTTCGAAAAATTTTATATTCAAAAATCTAATTCGCTTTTAATCATTTCAGACATAGTTTCGGTCATGTTTTCAGATAGAATTCTCCAAGCGCCGGTCAAAGACCACGACAATAACAGTCCTTCTCCCCAAAAATCTGCCTTTTCTAGCATTTGTCGACGCTCCGTGCCGCCTTTCGAAAATTGTTGAATTCAAAAATCCAATTCGCTTTTAATCATTTCAGACATAGTTTCGGTCATGTTTTCAGATAGAATTCTCAAAGCGCCGGTTAAAGACCACGACAATAACAGTCCTTCTCCCCAAAAATCTGCCTTTTCTAGCATTTGTCGACGCTCCGTGCCGCCTTTCGAAAAATTTTAAATTCAAAAATCTAATTCGCTTTTAATCATTTCAGACATAGTTTCGGTCATGTTTTCAGATAGAATTCTCCAAGCGCCGGTTAAAGACCACGACAATAACAGTCCTTCTCCCCAAAAATCTGCCTTTTCTAGCATTTGTCGACGCTCCGTGCCGCCTTTCGAAAATTGTTGAATTCAAAAATCCAATTCGCTTTTAATCATTTCAGACATAGTTTCGGTCATGTTTTCAGATAGAATTCTCCAAGCGCCGGTTAAAGACCACGACAATAACAGTCCTTCTCCCCAAAAATCTGCCTTTTCTAGCATTTGTCGACGCTCCGTGCCGCCTTTCGAAAATTGTTGAATTCAAAAATCCAATTCGCTTTTAATCATTTCAGACATAGTTTCGGTCATGTTTTCAGATAGAATTCTCAAAGCGCCGGTTAAAGACCACGACAATAACAGTCCTTCTCCCCAAAAATCTGCCTTTTCTAGCATTTGTCGACGCTCCGTGCCGCCTTTCGAAAATTGTTGAATTCAAAAATCCAATTCGCTTTTAATCATTTCAGACATAGTTTCGGTCATGTTTTCAGATAGAATTCTCCAAGCGCCGGTCAAAGACCACGACAATAACAGTCCTTCTCCCCAAAAATCTGCCTTTTCTAGCATTTGTCGACGCTCCGTGCCGCCTTTCGAAAAATTTTATATTCAAAAATCCAATTCGCTTTTAATCATTTCAGACATAGTTTCGGTCATGTTTTCAGATAGAATTCTCCAAGCGGCGGTCAAAGACCACGACAATAACAGTCCTTCTCCCCAAAAATCTGCCTTTTCTAGCATTTGTCGACGCTCCGTGCCGCCTTTCGAAAAATTTTATATTCAAAAATCCAATTCGCTTTTAATCATTTCAGACATAGTTTCGGTCATGTTTTCAGATAGAATTCTCCAAGCGCCGGTCAAAGACCACGACAATAACAGTCCTTCTCCCCAAAAATCTGCCTTTTCTAGCATTTGTCGACGCTCCGTGCCGCCTTTCGAAAATTGTTGAATTCAAAAATCCAATTCGCTTTTAATCATTTCAGACATAGTTTCGGTCATGTTTTCAGATAGAATTCTCAAAGCGCCGGTTAAAGACCACGACAATAACAGTCCTTCTCCCCAAAAATCTGCCTTTTCTAGCATTTGTCGACGCTCCGTGCCGCCTTTCGAAAAATTTTATATTCAAAAATCTAATTCGCTTTTAATCATTTCAGACATAGTTTCGGTCATGTTTTCAGATAGAATTCTCCAAGCGCCGGTCAAAGACCACGACAATAACAGTCCTTCTCCCCAAAAATCTGCCTTTTCTAGCATTTGTCGACGCTCCGTGCCGCCTTTCGAAAATTGTTGAATTCAAAAATCCAATTCGCTTTTAATCATTTCAGACATAGTTTCGGTCATGTTTTCAGATAGAATTCTCAAAGCGCCGGTTAAAGACCACGACAATAACAGTCCTTCTCCCCAAAAATCTGCCTTTTCTAGCATTTGTCGACGCTCCGTGCCGCCTTTCGAAAAATTTTAAATTCAAAAATCTAATTCGCTTTTAATCATTTCAGACATAGTTTCGGTCATGTTTTCAGATAGAATTCTCCAAGCGCCGGTTAAAGACCACGACAATAACAGTCCTTCTCCCCAAAAATCTGCCTTTTCTAGCATTTGTCGACGCTCCGTGCCGCCTTTCGAAAATTGTTGAATTCAAAAATCCAATTCGCTTTTAATCATTTCAGACATAGTTTCGGTCATGTTTTCAGATAGAATTCTCCAAGCGCCGGTTAAAGACCACGACAATAACAGTCCTTCTCCCCAAAAATCTGCCTTTTCTAGCATTTGTCGACGCTCCGTGCCGCCTTTCGAAAAATTTTATATTCAAAAATCCAATTCGCTTTTAATCATTTCAGACATAGTTTCGGTCATGTTTTCAGATAGAATTCTCCAAGCGGCGGTCAAAGACCACGACAATAACAGTCCTTCTCCCCAAAAATCTGCCTTTTCTAGCATTTGTCGACGCTCCGTGCCGCCTTTCGAAAAATTTTAAATTCAAAAATCTAATTCGCTTTTAATCATTTCAGACATAGTTTCGGTCATGTTTTCAGATAGAATTCTCCAAGCGCCGGTTAAAGACCACGACAATAACAGTCCTTCTCCCCAAAAATCTGCCTTTTCTAGCATTTGTCGACGCTCCGTGCCGCCTTTCGAAAATTGTTGAATTCAAAAATCCAATTCGCTTTTAATCATTTCAGACATAGTTTCGGTCATGTTTTCAGATAGAATTCTCAAAGCGCCGGTTAAAGACCACGACAATAACAGTCCTTCTCCCCAAAAATCTGCCTTTTCTAGCATTTGTCGACGCTCCGTGCCGCCTTTCGAAAAATTTTATATTCAAAAATCCAATTCGCTTTTAATCATTTCAGACATAGTTTCGGTCATGTTTTCAGATAGAATTCTCCAAGCGGCGGTCAAAGACCACGACAATAACAGTCCTTCTCCCCAAAAATCTGCCTTTTCTAGCATTTGTCGACGCTCCGTGCCGCCTTTCGAAAAATTTTATATTCAAAAATCCAATTCGCTTTTAATCATTTCAGACATAGTTTCGGTCATGTTTTCAGATAGAATTCTCCAAGCGCCGGTCAAAGACCACGACAATAACAGTCCTTCTCCCCAAAAATCTGCCTTTTCTAGCATTTGTCGACGCTCCGTGCCGCCTTTCGAAAAATTTTATATTCAAAAATCTAATTCGCTTTTAATCATTTCAGACATAGTTTCGGTCATGTTTTCAGATAGAATTCTCAAAGCGCCGGTTAAAGACCACGACAATAACAGTCCTTCTCCCCAAAAATCTGCCTTTTCTAGCATTTGTCGACGCTCCGTGCCGCCTTTCGAAAAATTTTATATTCAAAAATCTAATTCGCTTTTAATCATTTCAGACATAGTTTCGGTCATGTTTTCAGATAGAATTCTCAAAGCGCCGGTTAAAGACCACGACAATAACAGTCCTTCTCCCCAAAAATCTGCCTTTTCTAGCATTTGTCGACGCTCCGTGCCGCCTTTCGAAAAATTTTATATTCAAAAATCTAATTCGCTTTTAATCATTTCAGACATAGTTTCGGTCATGTTTTCAGATAGAATTCTCCAAGCGCCGGTTAAAGACCACGACAATAACAGTCCTTCTCCCCAAAAATCTGCCTTTTCTAGCATTTGTCGACGCTCCGTGCCGCCTTTCGAAAAATTTTATATTCAAAAATCTAATTCGCTTTTAATCATTTCAGACATAGTTTCGGTCATGTTTTCAGATAGAATTCTCCAAGCGCCGGTTAAAGACCACGACAATAACAGTCCTTCTCCCCAAAAATCTGCCTTTTCTAGCATTTGTCGACGCTCCGTGCCGCCTTTCGAAAAATTTTATATTCAAAAATCCAATTCGCTTTTAATCATTTCAGACATAGTTTCGGTCATGTTTTCAGATAGAATTCTCCAAGCGCCGGTCAAAGACCACGAAAATAACAGTCCTTCTCCCCAAAAATCTGCCTTTTCTAGCATTTGTCGACGCTCCGTGCCGCCTTTCGAAAAATTTTATATTCAAAAATCCAATTCGCTTTTAATCATTTCAGACATAGTTTCGGTCATGTTTTCAGATAGAATTCTCCAAGCGCCGGTTAAAGACCACGACAATAACAGTCCTTCTCCCCAAAAATCTGCCTTTTCTAGCATTTGTCGACGCTCCGTGCCGCCTTTCGAAAAATTTTAAATTCAAAAATCCAATTCGCTTTTAATTATTTCAGACATAGTTTCGGTCATGTTTTCAGATAGAATTCTCCAAGCGCCGGTTAAAGACCACGACAATAACAGTCCTTCTCCCCAAAAATCTGCCTTTTCTAGCATTTGTCGACGCTCCGTGCCGCCTTTCGAAAAATTTTATATTCAAAAATCCAATTCGCTTTTAATTATTTCAGACATAGTTTCGGTCATGTTTTCAGATAGAATTCTCCAAGCGCCGGTCAAAGACCACGACAATAACAGTCCTTCTCCCCAAAAATCTGCCTTTTCTAGCATTTGTCGACGCTCCGTGCCGCCTTTCGAAAAATTTTATATTCAAAAATCCAATTCGCTTTTAATCATTTCAGACATAGTTTCGGTCATGTTTTCAGATAGAATTCTCCAAGCGCCGGTCAAAGACCACGACAATAACAGTCCTTCTCCCCAAAAATCTGCCTTTTCTAGCATTTGTCGACGCTCCGTGCCGCCTTTCGAAAAATTTTAAATTCAAAAATCCAATTCGCTTTTAATCATTTCAGACATAGTTTCGGTCATGTTTTCAGATAGAATTCTCCAAGCGCCGGTCAAAGACCACGACAATAACAGTCCTTCTCCCCAAAAATCTGCCTTTTCTAGCATTTGTCGACGCTCCGTGCCGCCTTTCGAAAAATTTTATATTCAAAAATCCAATTAGCTTTTAATCATTTCAGACATAGTTTCGGTCATGTTTTCAGATAGAATTCTCCAAGCGCCGGTCAAAGACCACGACAATAACAGTCCTTCTCCCCAAAAATCTGCCTTTTCTAGCATTTGTCGACGCTCCGTGCCGCCTTTCGAAAATTGTTGAATTCAAAAATCCAATTAGCTTTTAATCATTTCAGACATAGTTTCGGTCATGTTTTCAGATAGAATTCTCCAAGCGCCGGTCAAAGACCACGACAATAACAGTCCTTCTCCCCAAAAATCTGCCTTTTCTAGCATTTGTCGACGCTCCGTGCCGCCTTTCGAAAATTGTTGAATTCAAAAATCCAATTCGCTTTTAATCATTTCAGACATAGTTTCGGTCATGTTTTCAGATAGAATTCTCCAAGCGCCGGTCAAAGACCACGACAATAACAGTCCTTCTCCCCAAAAATCTGCCTTTTCTAGCATTTGTCGACGCTCCGTGCCGCCTTTCGAAAATTGTTGAATTCAAAAATCCAATTCGCTTTTAATCATTTCAGACATAGTTTCGGTCATGTTTTCAGATAGAATTCTCCAAGCGCCGGTCAAAGACCACGACAATAACAGTCCTTCTCCCCAAAAATCTGCCTTTTCTAGCATTTGTCGACGCTCCGTGCCGCCTTTCGAAAAATTTTATATTCAAAAATCCAATTCGCTTTTAATCATTTCAGACATAGTTTCGGTCATGTTTTCAGATAGAATTCTCCAAGCGCCGGTCAAAGACCACGACAATAACAGTCCTTCTCCCCAAAAATCTGCCTTTTCTAGCATTTGTCGACGCTCCGTGCCGCCTTTCGAAAATTGTTGAATTCAAAAATCCAATTAGCTTTTAATCATTTCAGACATAGTTTCGGTCATGTTTTCAGATAGAATTCTCCAAGCGCCGGTCAAAGACCACGACAATAACAGTCCTTCTCCCCAAAAATCTGCCTTTTCTAGCATTTGTCGACGCTCCGTGCCGCCTTTCGAAAATTGTTGAATTCAAAAATCCAATTAGCTTTTAATCATTTCAGACATAGTTTCGGTCATGTTTTCAGATAGAATTCTCCAAGCGCCGGTCAAAGACCACGACAATAACAGTCCTTCTCCCCAAAAATCTGCCTTTTCTAGCATTTGTCGACGCTCCGTGCCGCCTTTCGAAAAATTTTATATTCAAAAATCCAATTCGCTTTTAATCATTTCAGACATAGTTTCGGTCATGTTTTCAGATAGAATTCTCCAAGCGCCGGTCAAAGACCACGACAATAACAGTCCTTCTCCCCAAAAATCTGCCTTTTCTAGCATTTGTCGACGCTCCGTGCCGCCTTTCGAAAATTGTTGAATTCAAAAATCCAATTCGCTTTTAATCATTTCAGACATAGTTTCGGTCATGTTTTCAGATAGAATTCTCCAAGCGCCGGTCAAAGACCACGACAATAACAGTCCTTCTCCCCAAAAATCTGCCTTTTCTAGCATTTGTCGACGCTCCGTGCCGCCTTTCGAAAAATTTTATATTCAAAAATCTAATTCGCTTTTAATCATTTCAGACATAGTTTCGGTCATGTTTTCAGATAGAATTCTCCAAGCGCCGGTTAAAGACCACGACAATAACAGTCCTTCTCCCCAAAAATCTGCCTTTTCTAGCATTTGTCGACGCTCCGTGCCGCCTTTCGAAAAATTTTATATTCAAAAATCCAATTCGCTTTTAATCATTTCAGACATAGTTTCGGTCATGTTTTCAGATAGAATTCTCCAAGCGCCGGTTAAAGACCACGACAATAACAGTCCTTCTCCCCAAAAATCTGCCTTTTCTAGCATTTGTCGACGCTCCGTGCCGCCTTTCGAAAATTGTTGAATTCAAAAATCCAATTCGCTTTTAATCATTTCAGACATAGTTTCGGTCATGTTTTCAGATAGAATTCTCCAAGCGCCGGTTAAAGACCACGACAATAACAGTCCTTCTCCCCAAAAATCTGCCTTTTCTAGCATTTGTCGACGCTCCGTGCCGCCTTTCGAAAATTGTTGAATTCAAAAATCCAATTCGCTTTTAATCATTTCAGACATAGTTTCGGTCATGTTTTCAGATAGAATTCTCAAAGCGCCGGTCAAAGACCACGACAATAACAGTCCGTTTTCCCAAAAATCTGCCTTTTCTAGCATTTGTCGACGCTCCGTGCCGCCTTTCGAAAATTGTTATATTCAAAAATCCAATTCGCTTTTAATCATTTCAGACATAGTTTCGGTCATGTTTTCAGATAGAATTCTCAAAGCGCCGGTCAAAGACCACGACAATAACAGTCCTTTTTCCCAAATATCTGCCTTTTCTAGCATTTGTCGACGCTCCGTGCCGCCTTTCGAAAATTGTTGAATTCAAAAATCCAATTCGCTTTTAATCATTTCAGACATAGTTTCGGTCATGTTTTCAGATAGAATTCTCAAAGCGCCGGTCAAAGACCACGACAATAACAGTCCGTTTTCCCAAAAATCTGCCTTTTCTAGCATTTGTCGACGCTCCGTGCCGCCTTTCGAAAATTGTTATATTCAAAAATCCAATTCGCTTTTAATCATTTCAGACATAGTTTCGGTCATGTTTTCAGATAGAATTCTCAAAGCGCCGGTCAAAGACCACGACAATAACAGTCCTTTTTCCCAAATATCTGCCTTTTCTAGCATTTGTCGACGCTCCGTGCCGCCTTTCGAAAAATTTTATATTCAAAAATCCAATTCGCTTTTAATCATTTCAGACATAGTTTCGGTCATATTTTCAGATAGAATTCTCGAAGCGCCGGTCAAAGACCACGACAATAACAGTCCGTTTTCCCAAAAATCTGCCTTTTCTAGCATTTGTCGACGCTCCCTGCCGCCTTTCGAAAATTGTTATATTCAAAAATCCAATTCGCTTTCAATCATTTCAGACATAGTTTCGGTCATATTTTCAGATAGAATTCTCAAAGCGCCGGTCAAAGACCACGACAAATGGAGGAGCTCCGTGGACTTCTGGTGTCACCTAATGTAGATTAGTCTAAAATGAACTTATTTATCGAAAAAAAATGTGGCGCAGCTTGAGTGAAAATTATCCAGGGTTATCCTTCAGGACAAAAGAAACGACCCGCCGTGGTGCTCAGCGATGCGCTCAAGAACGTCGTTGACAAACGAGTTCATGATCGACATGGCTTTAGAGTGGACTCCAGTGTCGGGGTGGTCTTGCTTGCGGTAGACGTACACAGAGTAGGAAAGACACCGCAAAAACGGCGAAAGCGATTCGTGATGCTTGCCTAGAGAAGGACACCCTTTCGGCGTTCGTGCGAGAAGGATCGGCGAGTACGTAGATTTTGAAAACCAAAGCGAATCATGCAAAGAAATTGGATTTGAAAGATCTCCTGCCGTACGGATTCGCTATCCATCACGCGGGAATGAACAGAGTCGACTGTACGTTGGTCGAAGACATGGTCGCCGATAGACACATTCAGCTATAAGAATCGAGATTCGTTTCCGTGACCAATTTTCCATTTCCAGGTACTCTTGGCGCACATTGTCATCAAAGGAAACACAAATCTACAACTCCGAGATGGAACGTTGAACCGAACTCGGCTTTCGGAGCGCCCGTACTATCTGTCGCTGATGGATCAGCAGCTGCCGGTTGTCAGATGATCTCGCGGCTCACCGACATGCTCAACGCCGAAATTGTGCTCGGAACTGTGATCAGTGTGTCGGAAGCGACCAATTGGCTCGGATACACGTCCCTCTTCGTCAGAATACTCAAAAATCCCACACTGTACGGAATCACTCATAAGCAAGCAGTAAGAATTTTCCAGAAATTGAAAATAAATTTAATCGAAAAAAAATGTTCACAGGAAAACATATTGATTCGAATTTATGCTCATTTCCTGCGTTTTTGGTCGGTTTTGTGCCGATTTTGCACCTCTGCATCTCTAATTCTCTCGCCAAATCGGCTAGTGATTTTTCGAAGTTCGACAATAACAAGATGTTGTTGGGGGGGGGGGGGGGCCTTCTTATTGGAGTTTTGTCTACAACGTTTATGCGCGCAGCAGATGCATATTTGTGCGCCCGCGTGGCCTAATGGATAAGGCACCGGACTCCGGAACCGGGAATGGGGGTTCGAGTCCCTCCGCGAGCTATACGTTTTTGGGCACTTTTGGAGTTTCGAAGGATTTTTGTTGCAATAGGTAGCGTCGTATGGCGAGTAGCGACTGATGAATATTGAAGTTTCCAATTACTAGTTCAAATTTTTTCATATTCAGCGTGCCAATCTCATCCACACTGCGTGCGTTCTGTTCGACAAGCCGGACTCGTCAAAGACGACAAAAAAAACGGCATCATCCAGGCAACGGAACTCGGTCGCATCGCCTCGCACTTCTACTGTACCTACGAATCGATGCAGACCTATCAAGACGTGCTCCGACATTGACCTCTTCCGTATCTTCTCCATGAGCTCCGGATTCAAGCTGCTCTCCGTTCGCGACGAGGATTGGAAGTCGTCGTACCCCGAAGTCTCTTCGTTTCACGGTTCGTCGTCGGTTCCTGCCGCCTCTCGAAAATTTACAAAATCAACCATTCAACTCGCTACAAAATCAACCATTCAACAGACAAAACTATGTCTAATATGACTGAGAGCAAGTGGAATGGTTGATTTTGTAAATTTTCGAGAGGCGGCAGGAACCGACGACGAACCGTGAAACGTAGAGACTTCGGGGTACGACGACTTCCAAAGTCGTTCTCTATGACCGGGTATGTTTCTATCCGATAAAACAGACAAAACTATGTCTAATATGACTGAGAGCGAGTTGAATGGTTGATTTTGTAAATTTTCGAGAGGCGGCAGGAACCGACGACGAACCGTGAAACGAAGAGACTTCGGGGTACGAATACTTCCAAAGTCGTTCTCTATGACCGGGTATGTTTCTATCCAATAAAAAAGACAAAACTATGTCTAAAATGACTTAGAGCGAGTTGAATGGTTGATTTTGTAAATTTTCGAGAGGCGGCAGGAACCGACGACGAACCGTGAAACGAAGAGACTTCGGGGTACGAATACTTCCAATGTCGTTCTCTATGACCGGGGATGTTTCTATCCGATAAAACAGACAAAACTATGTCTAAAACGACTGGGAGCAAGTGGAATAGTTGATTTTGTAAATTTTCGAGAGGCGGCAGGAACCGACGACGAACCGTGAAACGAAGAGACTTCGGGGTACGAATACTTCCAATGTCGTTCTCTATGACCGGGGATGTTTCTATCCGATAAAACAGACAAAACTATGTCTAAAACGACTGAGAGCAAGTGGAATGGTTGATTTTGTAAATATTCGAGAGGCGGCAGGAACCGACGACGAACCGTGAAACGAAGAGACTTCGGGGTACGAATACTTCCAATGTCGTTCTCTATGACCGGGTATGTTTCTATCCGATAAAACAGACAAAATTAAGTCTAAAACGACTGAGAGCAAGTGGAATGGTTGATTTTGTAAATTTTCGAGAGGCGGCAGGAACCGACGACGAACCGTGAAACGAAGAGACTTCGGGGTACGAATACTTCCAATGTCGTTCTCTATGACCGGGTATGTTTCTATCCGATAAAACAGACAAAACTATGTCTAAAACGACTGAGAGCAAGTGGAATGGTTGATTTTGTAAATATTCGAGAGGCGGCAGGAACCGACGACGAACCGTGAAACGAAGAGACTTCGGGGTACGACGACTTCCAATGTCGTTCTCTATGACCGGGTATGTTTCTATCCGATAAAACAGACAAAATTATGTCTAAAACGACTGAGAGCAAGTGGAATGGTTGATTTTGTAAATATTCGAGAGGCGGCAGGAACCGACGACGAACCGTGAAACGAAGAGACTTCGGGGTACGAATACTTCCAATGTCGTTCTCTATGACCGGGTATGTTTCTATCCGATAAAACAGACAAAACTATGTCTAAAACGACTGAGAGCAAGTGGAATGGTTGATTTTGTAAATATTCGAGAGGCGGCAGGAACCGACGACGAACCGTGAAACGAAGAGACTTCGGGGTACGACGACTTCCAATGTCGTTCTCTATGACCGGGTATGTTTCTATCCGATAAAACAGACAAAACTATGTCTAAAACGACTGAGAGCAAGTGGAATGGTTGATTTTGTAAATATTCGAGAGGCGGCAGGAACCGACGACGAACCGTGAAACGAAGAGACTTCGGGGTACGAATACTTCCAATGTCGTTCTCTATGACCGGGTATGTTTCTATCCGATAAAACAGACAAAACTATGTCTAAAACGACTGAGAGCAAGTGGAATGGTTGATTTTGTAAATATTCGAGAGGCGGCAGGAACCGACGACGAACCGTGAAACGAAGAGACTTCGGGGTACGAATACTTCCAATGTCGTTCTCTATGACCGGGTATGTTTCTATCCGATAAAACAGACAAGATTATGTCTGAAACGACTGAGAGCAAGTGGAATGGTTGATTTTGTAAATATTCGAGAGGCGGCAGGAACCGACGACAAACCGTGAAACGAAGAGACTTCGGGGTACGATGACTTCCAATGTCGTTCTCTATGACCGGGTATGTTTCTATCCGATAAAACAGACAAAATTATGTCTGAAACGACTGAGAGCAAGTGGAATGGTTGATTTTGTAAATTTTCGAGAGGCGGCAGGAACCGACGACGAACCGTGAAACGAAAAGACTTCGGGGTACGAATACTTCCAATGTCGTTCTCTATGACCGGGTATGTTTCTATCCGATAAAACAGACAAAATTATGTCTTAAACGACTGAGAGCAAGTGGAATAGTTGATTTTGTAAATTTTCGAGAGGCGGCAGGAACCGACGACGAACCGTGAAACGAAGAGACTTCGGGGTACGAATACTTCCAATGTCGTTCTCTATGACCGGGTATGTTTCTATCCGATAAAACAGACAAAACTATGTCTAAAACGACTGAGAGCAAGTGGAATGGTTGATTTTGTAAATATTCGAGAGGCGGCAGGAACCGACGACGAACCGTGAAACGAAGAGACTTCGGGGTACGACGACTTCCAATGTCGTTCTCTATGACCGGGTATGTTTCTATCCGATAAAACAGACAAAACTATGTCTAAAACGACTGAGAGCAAGTGGAATGGTTGATTTTGTAAATATTCGAGAGGCGGCAGGAACCGACGACGAACCGTGAAACGAAGAGACTTCGGGGTACGAATACTTCCAATGTCGTTCTCTATGACCGGGTATGTTTCTATCCGATAAAACAGACAAAACTATGTCTAAAACGACTGAGAGCAAGTGGAATGGTTGATTTTGTAAATATTCGAGAGGCGGCAGGAACCGACGACGAACCGTGAAACGAAGAGACTTCGGGGTACGAATACTTCCAATGTCGTTCTCTATGACCGGGTATGTTTCTATCCGATAAAACAGACAAGATTATGTCTGAAACGACTGAGAGCAAGTGGAATGGTTGATTTTGTAAATATTCGAGAGGCGGCAGGAACCGACGACAAACCGTGAAACGAAGAGACTTCGGGGTACGATGACTTCCAATGTCGTTCTCTATGACCGGGTATGTTTCTATCCGATAAAACAGACAAAATTATGTCTGAAACGACTGAGAGCAAGTGGAATGGTTGATTTTGTAAATTTTCGAGAGGCGGCAGGAACCGACGACGAACCGTGAAACGAAAAGACTTCGGGGTACGACGACTTCCAATGTCGTTCTCTATGACCGGGTATGTTTCTATCCGATAAAACAGACAAAATTATGTCTGAAACGACTGAGAGCAAGTGGAATGGTTGATTTTGTAAATATTCGAGAGGCGGCAGGAACCGACGACGAACCGTGAAACGAAGAGACTTCGGGGTACGAATACTTCCAATGTCGTTCTCTATGACCGGGGATGTTTCTATCCGATAAAACAGACAAAACTATGTCTAAAACGACTGAGAGCAAGTGGAATAGTTGATTTTGTAAATTTTCGAGAGGCGACAGGAACCGACGACGAACCGTGAAACGAAGAGACTTCGGGGTACGACGACTTCCAATGTCGTTCTCTATGACCGGGGATGTTTCTATCCGATAAAACAGACAAAACTATGTCTAAAACGACTGAGAGCAAGTGGAATAGTTGATTTTGTAAATTTTCGAGAGGCGACAGGAACCGACGACGAACCGTGAAACGAAGAGACTTCGGGGTACGAATACTTCCAATGTCGTTCTCTATGACCGGGGATGTTTCTATCCGATAAAACAGACAAAACTATGTCTAAAACGACTGAGAGCAAGTGGAATAGTTGATTTTGTAAATTTTCGAGAGGCGACAGGAACCGACGACGAACCGTGAAACGAAGAGACTTCGGGGTACGAATACTTCCAATGTCGTTCTCTATGACCGGGTATGTTTCTATCCGATAAAACAGACAAGATTATGTCTGAAACGACTGAGAGCAAGTGGAATAGTTGATTTTGTAAATTTTCGAGAGGCGACAGGAACCGACGACGAACCGTGAAACGAAGAGACTTCGGGGTACGAATACTTCCAATGTCGTTCTCTATGACCGGGGATGTTTCTATCCGATAAAACAGACAAAACTATGTCTAAAACGACTGAGAGCAAGTGGAATAGTTGATTTTGTAAATTTTCGAGAGGCGACAGGAACCGACGACGAACCGTGAAACGAAGAGACTTCGGGGTACGAATACTTCCAATGTCGTTCTCTATGACCGGGGATGTTTCTATCCGATAAAACAGACAAAACTATGTCTAAAACGACTGAGAGCAAGTGGAATAGTTGATTTTGTAAATTTTCGAGAGGCGGCAGGAACCGACGACGAACCGTGAAACGAAGAGACTTCGGGGTACGACGACTTCCAATGTCGTTCTCTATGACCGGGGATGTTTCTATCCGATAAAACAGACAAAACTATGTCTAAAACGACTGAGAGCAAGTGGAATAGTTGATTTTGTAAATTTTCGAGAGGCGGCAGGAACCGACGACGAACCGTGAAACGAAGAGACTTCGGGGTACGACGACTTCCAATGTCGTTCTCTATGACCGGGTATGTTTCTATCCGATAAAACAGACAAGATTATGTCTGAAACGACTGAGAGCAAGTGGAATAGTTGATTTTGTAAATTTTCGAGAGGCGGCAGGAACCGACGACGAACCGTGAAACGAAGAGACTTCGGGGTACGAATACTTCCAATGTCGTTCTCTATGACCGAGTATGTTTCTGTCCGATAAAACAGACAAGATTATGTCTAAAACGACTGAGAGCAAGTGGAATAGTTGATTTTGTAAATTTTCGAGAGGCGGCAGGAACCGACGACGAACCGTGAAACGAAGAGACTTCGGGGTACGACGACTTCCAATGTCGTTCTCTATGACCGGGTATGTTTCTATCCGATAAAACAGACAAAACTATGTCTAAAACGACTGAGAGCAAGTGGAATAGTTGATTTTGTAAATTTTCGAGAGGCGGCAGGAACCGACGACGAACCGTGAAACGAAGAGACTTCGGGGTACGAATACTTCCAATGTCGTTCTCTATGACCGAGTATGTTTCTATCCGATAAAACAGACAAGATTATGTCTGAAACGACTGAGAGCAAGTGGAATAGTTGATTTCGTAAATTTTCGAGAGGCGGCAGGAACCGACGACGAACCGTGAAACGAAGAGACTTCGGGGTACGAATACTTCCAATGTCGTTCTCTATGACCGAGTATGTTTCTATCCGATAAAACAGACAAAATTATGTCTAAAACGACTGAGAGCAAGTGGAATAGTTGATTTTGTAAATTTTCGAGAGGCGACAGGAACCGACGACGAACCGTGAAACGAAGAGACTTCGGGGTACGACGACTTCCAATGTCGTTCTCTATGACCGGGGATGTTTCTATCCGATAAAACAGACAAAACTATGTCTAAAACGACTGAGAGCAAGTGGAATA
Organism: Caenorhabditis macrosperma; assembly: GCA_963932285.1. Lineage (NCBI taxonomy): Eukaryota > Metazoa > Nematoda > Chromadorea > Rhabditida > Rhabditidae > Caenorhabditis > Caenorhabditis macrosperma. Next base: position 6,900,703 of record OZ010618.1, read on the forward strand.
GTTGATTTTGTAAATTTTCGAGAGGCGACAGGAACCGACGACGAACCGTGAAACGAAGAGACTTCGGGGTACGAATACTTCCAATGTCGTTCTCTATGACCGGGTATGTTTCTATCCGATAAAACAGACAAGATTATGTCTGAAACGACTGAGAGCAAGTGGAATAGTTGATTTTGTAAATTTTCGAGAGGCGACAGGAACCGACGACGAACCGTGAAACGAAGAGACTTCGGGGTACGAATACTTCCAATGTCGTTCTCTATGACCGGGGATGTTTCTATCCGATAAAACAGACAAAACTATGTCTAAAACGACTGAGAGCAAGTGGAATAGTTGATTTTGTAAATTTTCGAGAGGCGACAGGAACCGACGACGAACCGTGAAACGAAGAGACTTCGGGGTACGAATACTTCCAATGTCGTTCTCTATGACCGGGTATGTTTCTATCCGATAAAACAGACAAAACTATGTCTAAAACGACTGAGAGCAAGTGGAATGGTTGATTTTGTAAATTTTCGAGAGGCGGCAGGAACCGACGACGAACCGTGAAACGAAGAGACTTCGGGGTACGACGACTTCCAATGTCGTTCTCTATGACCGGGGATGTTTCTATCCGATAAAACAGACAAAACTATGTCTAAAACGACTGAGAGCAAGTGGAATAGTTGATTTTGTAAATTTTCGAGAGGCGGCAGGAACCGACGACGAACCGTGAAACGAAGAGACTTCGGGGTACGAATACTTCCAATGTCGTTCTCTATGACCGGGGATGTTTCTATCCGATAAAACAGACAAAACTATGTCTAAAACGACTGAGAGCAAGTGGAATAGTTGATTTTGTAAATTTTCGAGAGGCGGCAGGAACCGACGACGAACCGTGAAACGAAGAGACTTCGGGGTACGACGACTTCCAATGTCGTTCTCTATGACCGGGGATGTTTCTATCCGATAAAACAGACAAAACTATGTCTAAAACGACTGAGAGCAAGTGGAATAGTTGATTTTGTAAATTTTCGAGAGGCGGCAGGAACCGACGACGAACCGTGAAACGAAGAGACTTCGGGGTACGACGACTTCCAATGTCGTTCTCTATGACCGGGTATGTTTCTATCCGATAAAACAGACAAGATTATGTCTGAAACGACTGAGAGCAAGTGGAATAGTTGATTTTGTAAATTTTCGAGAGGCGGCAGGAACCGACGACGAACCGTGAAACGAAGAGACTTCGGGGTACGAATACTTCCAATGTCGTTCTCTATGACCGAGTATGTTTCTGTCCGATAAAACAGACAAGATTATGTCTAAAACGACTGAGAGCAAGTGGAATAGTTGATTTTGTAAATTTTCGAGAGGCGGCAGGAACCGACGACGAACCGTGAAACGAAGAGACTTCGGGGTACGACGACTTCCAATGTCGTTCTCTATGACCGGGTATGTTTCTATCCGATAAAACAGACAAAACTATGTCTAAAACGACTGAGAGCAAGTGGAATAGTTGATTTTGTAAATTTTCGAGAGGCGGCAGGAACCGACGACGAACCGTGAAACGAAGAGACTTCGGGGTACGAATACTTCCAATGTCGTTCTCTATGACCGGGGATGTTTCTATCCGATAAAACAGACAAAACTATGTCTAAAACGACTGAGAGCAAGTGGAATAGTTGATTTTGTAAATTTTCGAGAGGCGACAGGAACCGACGACGAACCGTGAAACGAAGAGACTTCGGGGTACGACGACTTCCAATGTCGTTCTCTATGACCGGGGATGTTTCTATCCGATAAAACAGACAAAACTATGTCTAAAACGACTGAGAGCAAGTGGAATAGTTGATTTTGTAAATTTTCGAGAGGCGACAGGAACCGACGACGAACCGTGAAACGAAGAGACTTCGGGGTACGAATACTTCCAATGTCGTTCTCTATGACCGGGGATGTTTCTATCCGATAAAACAGACAAAACTATGTCTAAAACGACTGAGAGCAAGTGGAATAGTTGATTTTGTAAATTTTCGAGAGGCGACAGGAACCGACGACGAACCGTGAAACGAAGAGACTTCGGGGTACGAATACTTCCAATGTCGTTCTCTATGACCGGGTATGTTTCTATCCGATAAAACAGACAAGATTATGTCTGAAACGACTGAGAGCAAGTGGAATAGTTGATTTTGTAAATTTTCGAGAGGCGACAGGAACCGACGACGAACCGTGAAACGAAGAGACTTCGGGGTACGAATACTTCCAATGTCGTTCTCTATGACCGGGGATGTTTCTATCCGATAAAACAGACAAAACTATGTCTAAAACGACTGAGAGCAAGTGGAATAGTTGATTTTGTAAATTTTCGAGAGGCGACAGGAACCGACGACGAACCGTGAAACGAAGAGACTTCGGGGTACGACGACTTCCAATGTCGTTCTCTATGACCGGGGATGTTTCTATCCGATAAAACAGACAAAACTATGTCTAAAACGACTGAGAGCAAGTGGAATAGTTGATTTTGTAAATTTTCGAGAGGCGACAGGAACCGACGACGAACCGTGAAACGAAGAGACTTCGGGGTACGAATACTTCCAATGTCGTTCTCTATGACCGGGGATGTTTCTATCCGATAAAACAGACAAAACTATGTCTAAAACGACTGAGAGCAAGTGGAATAGTTGATTTTGTAAATTTTCGAGAGGCGGCAGGAACCGACGACGAACCGTGAAACGAAGAGACTTCGGGGTACGACGACTTCCAATGTCGTTCTCTATGACCGGGGATGTTTCTATCCGATAAAACAGACAAAACTATGTCTAAAACGACTGAGAGCAAGTGGAATAGTTGATTTTGTAAATTTTCGAGAGGCGGCAGGAACCGACGACGAACCGTGAAACGAAGAGACTTCGGGGTACGACGACTTCCAATGTCGTTCTCTATGACCGGGTATGTTTCTATCCGATAAAACAGACAAGATTATGTCTGAAACGACTGAGAGCAAGTGGAATAGTTGATTTTGTAAATTTTCGAGAGGCGGCAGGAACCGACGACGAACCGTGAAACGAAGAGACTTCGGGGTACGAATACTTCCAATGTCGTTCTCTATGACCGAGTATGTTTCTGTCCGATAAAACAGACAAGATTATGTCTAAAACGACTGAGAGCAAGTGGAATAGTTGATTTCGTAAATATTCGAGAGGCGGCAGTAACCGACGACGAACCGTGAAACGAAGAGACTTCGGGGTACGACGACTTCCAATGTCGTTCTCTATGACCGGGTATGTTTCTATCCGATAAAACAGACAAAACTATGTCTAAAACGACTGAGAGCAAGTGGAATAGTTGATTTTGTAAATTTTCGAGAGGCGGCAGGAACCGACGACGAACCGTGAAACGAAGAGACTTCGGGGTACGAATACTTCCAATGTCGTTCTCTATGACCGGGTATGTTTCTATCCGATAAAACAGACAAAACTATGTCTAAAACGACTGAGAGCAAGTGGAATAGTTGATTTTGTAAATTTTCGAGAGGCGGCAGGAACCGACGACGAACCGTGAAACGAAGAGACTTCGGGGTACGACGACTTCCAATGTCGTTCTCTATGACCGGGTATGTTTCTATCCGATAAAACAGACAAAACTATGTCTAAAACGACTGAGAGCAAGTGGAATAGTTGATTTTGTAAATTTTCGAGAGGCGGCAGGAACCGACGACGAACCGTGAAACGAAGAGACTTCGGGGTACGAATACTTCCAATGTCGTTCTCTATGACCGAGTATGTTTCTGTCCGATAAAACAGACAAGATTATGTCTAAAACGACTGAGAGCAAGTGGAATAGTTGATTTCGTAAATATTCGAGAGGCGGCAGTAACCGACGACGAACCGTGAAACGAAGAGACTTCGGGGTACGACGACTTCCAATGTCGTTCTCTATGACCGGGTATGTTTCTATCCGATAAAACAGACAAAACTATGTCTAAAACGACTGAGAGCAAGTGGAATAGTTGATTTTGTAAATTTTCGAGAGGCGGCAGGAACCGACGACGAACCGTGAAACGAAGAGACTTCGGGGTACGAATACTTCCAATGTCGTTCTCTATGACCGAGTATGTTTCTATCCGATAAAACAGACAAGATTATGTCTGAAACGACTGAGAGCAAGTGGAATAGTTGATTTCGTAAATTTTCGAGAGGCGGCAGGAACCGACGACGAACCGTGAAACGAAGAGACTTCGGGGTACGAATACTTCCAATGTCGTTCTCTATGACCGAGTATGTTTCTATCCGATAAAACAGACAAAATTATGTCTAAAACGACTGAGAGCAAGTGGAATAGTTGATTTTGTAAATTTTCGAGAGGCGACAGGAACCGACGACGAACCGTGAAACGAAGAGACTTCGGGGTACGACGACTTCCAATGTCGTTCTCTATGACCGGGGATGTTTCTATCCGATAAAACAGACAAAACTATGTCTAAAACGACTGAGAGCAAGTGGAATAGTTGATTTTGTAAATTTTCGAGAGGCGACAGGAACCGACGACGAACCGTGAAACGAAGAGACTTCGGGGTACGAATACTTCCAATGTCGTTCTCTATGACCGAGTATGTTTCTATCCGATAAAACAGACAAAATTATGTCTAAAACGACTGAGAGCAAGTGGAATAGTTGATTTTGTAAATTTTCGAGAGGCGACAGGAACCGACGACGAACCGTGAAACGAAGAGACTTCGGGGTACGACGACTTCCAATGTCGTTCTCTATGACCGGGGATGTTTCTATCCGATAAAACAGACAAAACTATGTCTAAAACGACTGAGAGCAAGTGGAATAGTTGATTTTGTAAATTTTCGAGAGGCGACAGGAACCGACGACGAACCGTGAAACGAAGAGACTTCGGGGTACGAATACTTCCAATGTCGTTCTCTATGACCGGGGATGTTTCTATCCGATAAAACAGACAAAACTATGTCTAAAACGACTGAGAGCAAGTGGAATAGTTGATTTTGTAAATTTTCGAGAGGCGACAGGAACCGACGACGAACCGTGAAACGAAGAGACTTCGGGGTACGAATACTTCCAATGTCGTTCTCTATGACCGGGTATGTTTCTATCCGATAAAACAGACAAGATTATGTCTGAAACGACTGAGAGCAAGTGGAATAGTTGATTTTGTAAATTTTCGAGAGGCGACAGGAACCGACGACGAACCGTGAAACGAAGAGACTTCGGGGTACGAATACTTCCAATGTCGTTCTCTATGACCGGGGATGTTTCTATCCGATAAAACAGACAAAACTATGTCTAAAACGACTGAGAGCAAGTGGAATAGTTGATTTTGTAAATTTTCGAGAGGCGACAGGAACCGACGACGAACCGTGAAACGAAGAGACTTCGGGGTACGAATACTTCCAATGTCGTTCTCTATGACCGGGGATGTTTCTATCCGATAAAACAGACAAAACTATGTCTAAAACGACTGAGAGCAAGTGGAATAGTTGATTTTGTAAATTTTCGAGAGGCGGCAGGAACCGACGACGAACCGTGAAACGAAGAGACTTCGGGGTACGACGACTTCCAATGTCGTTCTCTATGACCGGGGATGTTTCTATCCGATAAAACAGACAAAACTATGTCTAAAACGACTGAGAGCAAGTGGAATAGTTGATTTTGTAAATTTTCGAGAGGCGGCAGGAACCGACGACGAACCGTGAAACGAAGAGACTTCGGGGTACGACGACTTCCAATGTCGTTCTCTATGACCGGGTATGTTTCTATCCGATAAAACAGACAAGATTATGTCTGAAACGACTGAGAGCAAGTGGAATAGTTGATTTTGTAAATTTTCGAGAGGCGACAGGAACCGACGACGAACCGTGAAACGAAGAGACTTCGGGGTACGACGACTTCCAATGTCGTTCTCTATGACCGGGTATGTTTCTATCCGATAAAACAGACAAAACTATGTCTAAAACGACTGAGAGCAAGTGGAATAGTTGATTTTGTAAATTTTCGAGAGGCGGCAGGAACCGACGACGAACCGTGAAACGAAGAGACTTCGGGGTACGAATACTTCCAATGTCGTTCTCTATGACCGAGTATGTTTCTGTCCGATAAAACAGACAAGATTATGTCTAAAACGACTGAGAGCAAGTGGAATAGTTGATTTCGTAAATATTCGAGAGGCGGCAGTAACCGACGACGAACCGTGAAACGAAGAGACTTCGGGGTACGACGACTTCCAATGTCGTTCTCTATGACCGGGTATGTTTCTATCCGATAAAACAGACAAAACTATGTCTAAAACGACTGAGAGCAAGTGGAATAGTTGATTTTGTAAATTTTCGAGAGGCGGCAGGAACCGACGACGAACCGTGAAACGAAGAGACTTCGGGGTACGAATACTTCCAATGTCGTTCTCTATGACCGAGTATGTTTCTATCCGATAAAACAGACAAGATTATGTCTGAAACGACTGAGAGCAAGTGGAATAGTTGATTTCGTAAATTTTCGAGAGGCGGCAGGAACCGACGACGAACCGTGAAACGAAGAGACTTCGGGGTACGAATACTTCCAATGTCGTTCTCTATGACCGGGTATGTTTCTATCCGATAAAACAGACAAAACTATGTCTAAAACGACTGAGAGCAAGTGGAATGGTTGATTTTGTATATTTTCGAGAGGCGGCAGGAACCGACGACGAACCGTGAAACGAAGAGACTTCGGGGTACGAATACTTCCAATGTCGTTCTCTATGACCGGGTATGTTTCTTTCCGATAAAACAGACAAAACTATGTCTAAAACGACTGAGAGCAAGTGGAATGGTTGATTTTGTATATTTTCGAGAGGCGGCAGGAACCGACGACGAACCGTGAAACGAAGAGACTTCGGGGTACGAATACTTCCAATGTCGTTCTCTATGACCGGGTATGTTTCTATCCGATAAAACAGACAAAACTAAGTCTAAAACGACTGAGAGCAAGTGGAATGGTTGATTTTGTATATTTTCGAGAGGCGGCAGGAACCGACGACGAACCGTGAAACGAAGAGACTTCGGGGTACGAATACTTCCAATGTCGTTCTCTATGACCGGGTATGTTTCTATCCGATGAAACAGACAAAACTAAGTCTAAAACGACTGAGAGCAAGTGGAATGGTTGATTTTGTATATTTTCGAGAGGCGGCAGGAACCGACGACGAACCGTGAAACGAAGAGACTTCGGGGTACGAATACTTCCAATGTCGTTCTCTATGACCGGGTATGTTTCTATCCGATGAAACAGACAAAACTAAGTCTAAAACGACTGAGAGCAAGTGGAATGGTTGATTTTGTATATTTTCGAGAGGCGGCAGGAACCGACGACGAACCGTGAAACGAAGAGACTTCGGGGTACGAATACTTCCAATGTCGTTCTCTATGACCGGGTATGTTTCTATCCGATAAAACAGACAAAACTAAGTCTAAAACGACTGAGAGCAAGTGGAATGGTTGATTTTGTATATTTTCGAGAGGCGGCAGGAACCGACGACGAACCGTGAAACGAAGAGACTTCGTGGTACGAATACTTCCAATGTCGCTCTCTATGACCGGGTATGTTTCTATCCGATGAAACAGACAAAACTAAGTCTAAAACGACTGAGAGCAAGTGGAATGGTTGATTTTGTATATTTTCGAGAGGCGGCAGGAACCGACGACGAACCGTGAAACGAAGATACTTCGGGGTACGAATACTTCCAATGTCGTTTTCTATGACCGGGTATGTTTCTATCCGATAAAACAGACAAAACTAAGTCTAAAACGACTGAGAGCAAGTGGAATGGTTGATTTTGTATATTTTCGAGAGGCGGCAGGAACCGACGACGAACCGTGAAACGAAGAGACTTCGGGGTACGAATACTTCCAATGTCGTTCTCTATGACCGGTTATGTTTCTATCCGATAAAACAGACAAAACTATGTCTAAAACGACTGAGAGCAAGTGGAATAGTTGATTTTGCAAATTTTCGAGAGGCGGCAGGAACCGACGACGAACCGTGAAACGAAGAGACTTCGGGGTACGAATACTTCCAATGTCGTTCTCTATGTTCGAGTATGTTTCTATCCGATAAAACAGACAAAACTATGTCTAAAACGACTGAGAGCAAGTGGAATAGTTGATTTTGCAAATTTTCGAGAGGCGGCAGGAACCGACGACGAACCGTGAAACGAAGAGACTTCGGGGTACGAATACTTCCAATGTCGTTCTCTATGTTCGAGTATGTTTCTATCCGATAAAACAGACAAAACTATGTCTAATATGACTGAGAGCGAGTTGAATGGTTGATTTTGTAAATTTTCGAGAGGCGGCAGGAACCGACGACGAACCGTGAAACGAAGAGACTTCGGGGTACGACGACTTCCAATGTCGTTCTCTATGACCGGGTATGTTTCTATCCGATAAAACAGACAAAATTATGTCTAAAACGACTGAGAGCAAGTGGAATGGTTGATTTTGTAAATTTTCGAGAGGGGGCAGGAACCGACGACGAACCGTGAAACGAAGAGACTTCGGGGTACGAATACTTCCAATGTCGTTCTCTATGACCGGGTATGTTTCTATCCGATAAAACAGACAAAACTATGTCTAATATGACTGAGAGCAAGTGGAATGGTTGATTTTGTAAATTTTCGAGAGGCGGCAGGAACCGACGACGAACCGTGAAACGAAGAGACTTCGGGGTACGACGACTTCCAATGTCGTTCGCTATGACCGGGTCTGTTTCTATCCGATAAAACAGACAAAACTATGTCTAAAACGACTGAGAGCAAGTGGAATGGTTGATTTTGTAAATTTTCGAGAGGGGGCAGGAACCGACGACGAACCGTGAAACGAAGAGACTTCGGGGTACGAATACTTCCAATGTCGTTCTCTATGACCGGGTATGTTTCTATCCGATAAAACAGACAAAACTATGTCTATTATGATTGAGAGCGAGTTGAATGGTTGATTTTGTAAATTTTCGAGAGGCGGCAGGAACCGACGACGAACTGTGAAACGAAGAGACTTCGGGGTACGAATACTTCCAATGTCGTTCTCTATGACCGGGTATGTTTCTATCCGATAAGACTGACAAAACTATGTCTAAAATGATTGAGAGCGAGTTGAATGGTGGATTTTGTAAATTTTCGAGAGGCGGCAGGAACCGACGACGAACCGTGAAACGAAGAGACTTCGGGGTACGAATACTTCCAATGTCGTTCTCTATGACCGGGTATGTTTCTATCCGATAAAACAGACAAAACTATGTCTATTATGATTGAGAGCGAGTTGAATGGTTGATTTTGTAAATTTTCGAGAGGCGGCAGGAACCGACGACGAACTGTGAAACGAAGAGACTTCGGGGTACGAATACTTCCAATGTCGTTCTCTATGACCGGGTATGTTTCTATCCGATAAAACAGACAAAACTATGTCTATTATGATTGAGAGCGAGTTGAATGGTTGATTTTGTAAATTTTCGAGAGGCGGCAGGAACCGACGACAAACCGTGAAACGAAGAGACTTCGGGGTACGATGACTTCCAATGTCGTTCTCTATGACCGGGTATGTTTCTATCCGATAAAACAGACAAAACTATGTCTATTATGATTGAGAGCGAGTTGAATGGTGGATTTTGTAAATTTTCGAGAGGCGGCAGGAACCGACGACGAACCGTGAAACGAAGAGACTTCGGGGTACGAATACTTCCAATGTCGTTCTCTATGACCGGGTATGTTTCTATCCGATAAAACAGACAAAACTATGTCTAATATGACTGAGAGCGAGTTGAATGGTTGATTTTGTAAATTTTCGAGAGGCGGCAGGAACCGACGACGAACTGTGAAACGAAGAGACTTCGGGGTACGAATACTTCCAATGTCGTTCTCTATGACCGGGTATGTTTCTATCCGATAAAACAGACAAAACTATGTCTATTATGATTGAGAGCGAGTTGAATGGTTGATTTTGTAAATTTTCGAGAGGCGGCAGGAACCGACGACGAACCGTGAAACGAAGAGACTTCGGGGTACGAATACTTCCAATGTCGTTCTCTACGACCGGGTATGTTTCTATCCGATAAGAGAGACAAAACTATGTCTAAAACGACTGAGAGCAAGTTGAATGGTTGATTTTGTAAATTTTCGAGAGGCGGCAGGAACCGACGACGAACCGTGAAACGAAGAGACTTCGGGGTACGAATACTTCCAATGTCGTTCTCTATGACCGGGTATGTTTCTATCCGATAAGACTGACAAAACTATGTCTAAAATGATTGAGAGCAAATTGATTCTTTGATTTTGTAATTTTTCGAGAGGGGGCAGGAACCGTTCATTGTTCCTATTTTTTGAAGAAAGTATTTAGAACTACATCAAACGGCCGGATATGAGAAATTCAAAAACAAGAGATCGGCACAGCCATTTCATTTAAAATGGCCCGTGTCTCAGATGGTATACCATATTTCCTAGAAGCGGCAGCGTTTGCAGTGCCGCTCTACTCGAAGAAATACGGTAATTATGTACGTGCCAAAAACGTTTTTTTCCGCTGTGTTGACCGCTAATTGTGACTTATTATCGCCCTTCCCTCGACGCATCGAAAATAGTTTATTAAAGCGAGCCTAGCAGCTGCTGCCAGTTTTCTAGGCTGTATTTCATCGAGTTTAAAGAGATGTGATTTATAGAAGGGGCACACAGCGTGTTATCTCCATGATGTTTAGCTGGTCGCTGCCTCGGAGAAGATGACAACATGGTGTTTCTCCGAAGACTTCTCTCATTGTTGTGCCGAAATAAAATCATCCCATGCGGAAGTCGGAAGAAATTACTATAAGGAAGCGGAAGCTTGGAAGACAGAGTTCGGAAAACAGAGAGAAAAAATGGCGTACACCGGAAAACAAAATTTCGCGCAACTCTGACGTCTTCTATAGAATTTTGGCTATGGAATGGAATTTGAGAGCAGTTTTCGACGTCTTCTAATTATCACCCCGCAAAAGATGAACACCATGCAAAGAGAAAAAGCATTCACACAATTTTGAGGTCATTTCACTGACCATTCCCGGATTTCATTTACTCCCATCTTTGGCAGCTGCTAACTTCATACAAAATTTTCCAAATTTTAAAAAGTGTTATTTAGCGCCAACTTCGAAAATCGGATTTGAATGTTGTTTCTAATCGTAATTAGCTCTCGAACTGACGCACAGGGAGTTGAGCAATAAATCACACCCGCGAAAAATTTCTAACCAACCGCTGATCACTCCACCGAGTTCATTATCTCTTCCAATTTCTCTCCCAGCGTTAATTTATGACTTTTGCATCAGATTTCTGTGAGCGCATCGAGATAGGAAGGCGGCGCTTGAGGGATGTTACACTGTTTTCTTTCTTCATGCTCGAAGAGCTGATAACAGCAAGGAGCTCCGGTTCATTCATTCACTCCTCCAGCTCGCAATGCTCAAAAAATCTCTTCTGATCGTCTTCCTACTTGCTGTATTGTTCGCTCACTTTGGAGAACCAGCATATCGCAAGTACCGGTTCAGATGTCGGACAGAAGCCATTTGCCATCATTACTGTGAGATAGTCAACAAGGTGAGTTCCATGTTTTTGGCGTTTTTGGGTACTAATCTTTCAAAAAGACTGGAAAAGAAGTGCCTCGACCTTGTTTTTGAACATCTATAAATTGGTCAACGTGGCATAGGAGATTCCGAGCTCGACTGGACAGTCAGGGCCGAAGTTTTTTCGAGGGGGCTTAGCACCTATGTCTTGTGGTGTGTTTCTAGAAAATGAGTTACAAAGTGATGGTGCTGACATGAAAGATTTAATCTCACAAATTCCCCTTATTTTCAGAGTGACCGCATTCCTCGGTGTTTTCAAAGTCGGTGCTGGTGCACTACGCTCTCTTCTCCTCTCAACAAACGCTACTTTTGATTACGCGGAAATCTAATAAATCGTCGAAAAGCCGCCTGCCTATCAGCCGATGGGAAATGTTGTGCTCTTTGTCGTTAGAGTTTCTGTTTGAACATGTCTATACAGTGTCTATATAACCTAGCAGTTGTTTATATCTAGAATCACTTTATGTGAATATTATCACACTCTGGAAGAGAATAAACTCAGAAATTTTTCATCCACTAGAATTTTAAATGTACCCAAAAACAGAATGAATGGGCTTGTTTTAGAGCAACCTTCGAGAAAAACTATGGTAATTTCCGATGAAGTTTTTTGTTCCGGTGGGGTCAGAAATTGGAACAGTTATCACGAAAGGGCTGATTGAAAAAGTGCAAGGATGTTTTCCTATCAAAAGCTGTGTGGTTTTCCAGCATGCTCAAAGCTAAAAAGGGGATTGATTTGTATTTTCAATGTTTGCGGATAGAAATAAATACTCACCGTTACCAAACTGTCGATCATTCCTGAAATCGAGATAAACTTGGATCCATGCTTATTTTTCAAAGCCCTGGACCAATTAGCGAAAAAAATCATACTTTTTAATAACAACAGACATCGAATGGGAACGGAATAAGCGGAGCCGTAACGGTGCAAGTGATTGAGAAAAAACGAAAAACCTAGAAGATTGAAATATTCGAACAAATGTGAGAAGCGAGAGGGGGGGGAGGGGACGTATTTGGAACTAGTCAAAGTGAAGAATGAGGAAAAAAGGGGAGAAAAAATAGAATACGAGGGGTCATGATTTCGGGGGATAAGAAGGAGAAATTCAGTCACTTAGGAAAAAAGAAGAGAAATGAACAATAGAAAATCAGGTAACATGAGGTGGAATTGGGGAACAGGTTAACAATGTTGATAAGACAGTAAAGGAATCTCATTCCGGATAAGAAAATCACAATTGATTCTAATGGAAATAAACTGGGAAAAGAAGAAATTGGGAACGATTCGATGGAAGTTATTTCGGAAAAAAAACAGTCGAGAAGGATGAGAACACAAAATTCGAAACGGGAAGAGGAAACGTGGACAATATCAGAACAACGGAAGAACGAGAGGACTGGGAAGCAATTCTCAACCAAAACAACAAGAAGGTCACTGGAAAACGCCGCAATATCATCTGAACTGAAACCCCGGAGTACCCAATTACTTTATCTTAATCACTCAGTTCTTTTCCGAATGAATTTCAACGAAATTAAGGAAGTAAGCAGGAAATATCACAGGTTACGATTTTCACTTGTAACTCTGTTGAATAGGTATTAATAAAATCTGATTAGCGGAAAGATGAAGAAATAAATGTCGTTTTTTTTCGAAGGCAAAATACAAGAGGGAAACCACATACTATTAAGTTCACTGGTTTTCTTTTGAATAGAGAATGAAAAAAAAAACATTTTAAGAATGATAACCCGATAGAAAAAATCACTTATCGAAATGGACTACTAAAATTCGGGCAAATACTTCATTTGGTCTAGTGTTTTCAAACCATTTTTTCTTTGCCTCTTTTCTCCCCCTTTGTTCCATAACCATCCAGTTGAACCGTAATGATAGCAAACTAAGGTAACCCATGATTGAACACAATTTGAGCAATTCCTACCATATTCAAATGATAACTATTGTCTCTTTAATTCGCCGAATACCGCGCCCTAATGCGAATATCTGAAAGAGAAGAGAATCTCAGCGAAACATGGTTCGTTGGCCGAGAAAACCCCGCTACGCCCCCGTGTGTCGATTTAAGGGGGCGGCGGCCAAATTTTTTTTTTCTCATCTTCTATCGATTTTTTTGTAAATCCACCAAGCAACACTTCCATGATGGTTTTTCGGCCAGCAAAAAATGTTTTTCTGAAAAGCTCTTATCTCTCAGATCGTCGCAATAGAGCGCGTTATTCCGCTAGTTAAAGAGACAATTGTAGCCAGGAATACCCCCCAAATGCCACGATGATCCCATCACCCAACCCCCATTTCATTGCCATTTTTGTCCACTAGTTAGCAGGAATAGCAGTCCACAAGCGGCTGACCCACTGGGGAAGTTATCCATGAGATAGGGCCACTGGAACCTGAGCCAAGGCTAAATAAGCCTAAGCGAGTCTTTTGAAAAATGAAAAGAAGCAATTGGAGAATATAGTGATATCTGGGTGACTGCCCCCGAGAATATCCCTAGAAAAAGATGGGAGAGAACCTTAATACTCGCACCTTCACTGTTTCATTCCTTATGAAAAGATACTTTCTTCCGGAATTTTCGGCTTTACCCGTGAAAAGAGGAATTTTCAAAAAAAAAAAGGATTTCGGATAATGGAGGAAAATGTGGTTTTACATTCTTTGAAAGTGTCTTGCAGTGATAAGAAGTGTTTCTCAGTGTCTAGATCTAGATTAATTTTTAAAAAATCATATTATCGTTCAAATATGTATTCTATCTGGATACTCTAAACTCAAGGAAAGTCGTTACCTATGTGATAAAACTAAAAGAGTGGATGAGTGACTCGAACAAAAAAAAACAAAAATTAGCTTGTTACTACCCAAGCTCTAACTTCCTACTGATTTTCTACTCTCAACCCTTTTTTCTCTCGATCTTCTCATACATTCCCCTATTTTCTCCCCCTCATTGTTAAGCCTATTGCGGACCAAATCATTCACTTTGTTCTATGTACTAGTGGTTAATCAAAACGTCTATTTTGTAATAACCGCTGAATTTCTGTATGTTCGATGACTGAGAAATACTTATTGTAACCCCAAGACAACGTTTGAGAGAATAACAAAATTCGGAACTTGATGTGAAAACACTTTTTCCATTATCATTCAGAACCCTTATCATTTCTGAAAATCCCTCTCTAGTTTCCGAACCCCCCTCCTACTTTTTCAAATCTTATCTAATATTTGAAGCGCTTTCTATTTCTAAACCCTTTCCTCATTTACAATGTCCCTCTTTTACTTCAAAATCTCTCTAATTTTTCTCCTGTGCTTTTCTAATTCTCTCCTAAAGTCCTGAATTATCTTTTAACGGGTAGAGCCAAAATTTCGATGAAAAAATTACGGTGCTTGCTCAAAATACATGCAGTTATAGTTTTTCGAGTACATTTCAGCAACCGGTCACCCAAGTAACGGGACCGTTGTCATGGATGCGACTAGTTGGTTACAATTACCAATATTAAACCTATAGGCTATTAAACCTTACCTGTTTGAAAATGCTGTTGAGGCTTACGCAAACGTTGCTAGGCGCGTCGCGTGCGCGCGGAGCGGTCAGTTTAATTGAGTGAACTACACAGCGGTTTTCTTGCCTATTAGAGTGGTTTAAACAAGAAAGGAAGACAGTGTAAATCTGATAATGAAATACTAAAGAATGCTGAAGAGCGAAAAATGTTTGTTGTTTGGTTAGATAGAACACGATAGTGCACTTTGCCTTTTCTCGAAAAATTATATTATAAAACTGCGGTAAAATGGTTTGAAACGGATGAAAAACGAACAGTGGAAATTTGGGTAAATTGATTATAACACTCAGCGCGACCAAGTAATCTTATCCAGTAGAATCCTTTAATTATTTTTACCGCTTTTTCGAAAATTTGCGCAGAAAAGTAGGGGACACCGTGATTAGGAAAAAAGCTTATCTTCGACCATGTTTTGTAACCAACGAGTTTTCTCTGCATGACAATTCTCCAACCATTTGAGTAAGCGGGTGCTGAATTGTATTCAAATAATCAAAATTGCATATATTTTTGGCCCGCACTGTAATCAATGAGACCCACAGTCTGGTATGTGCGTTTTCTCTGAATTTATCATTTTTCCGCTTACTCTCTCATCGCTCACAGCTAGTTTCTCTAAATGCCCCGTGCCAATCAGACTAATTTTCAGATTTTCCAAATTCTCACTCAATGCCCTTTTCCTAATATTCCGTAATACCTGTGTTATCTAGCTTCTCAATTTCAAAACTCAATATCATCCCTCACTTGACAGTCATTTCATATTTCCCTCTATTATATCTTTATTTCCTCGTTTGTCCTCTCTCTCGGCTTTGCATGTTATACTATGTATCTAATGTATAAAATAAAATGATCATTAAAAAATCGCGTTGGCTTATGTGACCCGCCGGGCTTTCTCATCTCATAGACGTTTGCGCAGGCAGTCTTCTCGATAGTTTGAACGAAATTTTACCATTATTAACATTTCTATGCTCAAAAATGTCCTGTCATAGTTGCTTACCCTACTCTAAGTCTATTCTAACAACTGAATGTCGTGAAATGAGTTGGCAGCTTCATTTCACAGCATTCAAATCATCAAAGATTATCTAGTTGGAAACACTATTAAGTATTGAGAAGCAGAAATGAAATAATGCGGCGACATTATTTCAGTTCCTCTCTTCATTGTATACTGTTCACCAGGGAGAAGAAGAAAGCAAAATGAACGGCGAACTCACTTCACTCTTTCTGCTTCCCTCTCGACAAAGAAAGTGTATGCATATAAATATCGGAAATTCAATTTAATTCTATTCTATAAATCTACTTCAGTGTTTTTAAAAAGTGACTAAATGTTGTGAAATAAGTTGGCATTCTCATTTTACAACACTATCTTACATTATCCTATCCTATGCGGTAACAAAAATGAAATGATGCGGCGACATTATTTCATCTTCTTCCTTCTCTTCTTTCACTATCTATAATGAGACAAAACAAAGAACAGTATGAGCGGCGAACTCATTCTACTCTTTCTTTCTTTGAAATGCGGCTAATTGAAAATGACGAACATATATCGCTCAAACGTTCAAAACATTGCCACTGACTAACCAGTGCATATTTTTCTCAATTTTACGAACAAAAAAACAAGAATAGTGCTGATGCAACTCGCGAAACTTATTGTGATAAAGTCTTAAGATATCAGTGTTAGCAAGTAGAATATACGTTCCAGTTCTCCTCAATGGATCCTAGGCTGATACGTGCTGCGATTTTGCTTATTTCTCGAAAAATATGAGAGCTTTTTAAAATGAATGTGCAGGAGTCGTTAAACAACTCAATTTTCGACATTTTATAAGATTTCTGTCTTTGTTTTTAACTAATAGTGCTAATCAGAATGCTAATTTTTTAAAAATCTTCTCAAAACTCATCGTCGCATTTCATCCATTCTACTTGTCTACCACTCTATTAACTCTCACGAATTCTATTTTTCATCCTGGCCATCATATTTCAGATCTACACGCTTTCCTCGTTTTGCCAACCTCCTCTCACGCGTCAACCCAAACTTCGTTTTTTGACCCCGAAGACAGCTCATTTGGGCGCCCATTCGCCTTATCCCGCACTGTTTTCTCCTCTACTTCAAAAATTGCTCTTTTTTTGGTACAGCTATTATCGTTTTCTCACAAAGTGGCAGTACGGACGAGGAAAAACACGAGTGAGCAAGACGCCGGTCTCGAAACGAACGACACAGCTCAACGTTTTGTTGCTGTAACCATTGTTCTAAAAGCGGGTTTTCGACCGTTTTTTAGTGCGGATTTCTTAACGAAAAATCAATAGAGACAATAAAAACCTTAAAAACGAAAAATTTCTGGAAAATCGGACGATATCGATTTTTACTGGCCAGTTGAAAATTTGGATTTTTTAACAGTATCCCGCGGGGCCTAGAAACCGCCGCTGACCTAAAAGTATTCCAGATCTGCCACTTTAAGAGAAAACGATTATAGAAAAAAAAGAATACATAGAAGAACACATTCAAGACATGAATATGTAATTTGAATAGTTGAAAGAAACAATAATTGTCTAAATTAAAATATCAATTTTCTCATCGTTCTCAAAAACTGAACAATGATTTCAGTCACACACCGATGAAGTTTCCATATAACTCCCAATTCCGTGCCCGGGTCCATTCAATGTCAATCTTCTCAATTTTTCAATGTTATTCAATAGTTAATGAATTACTTTCTTATGCGTCTTGAAACTAAATCGAACTAAACCTATAACTGTATACCTACTCAACTACATTCTGAATAACACCTTATGGTCATTATTTGAGCGCGCTAACTCATCTACTTATCCGTTATAAACTAATGCTAAAGTGTGTGAAAAATAGAGAAGTTTGCCAATGAACAGCTGGAATTGAAAGTGACATGGTAACAGCACCAACGGTCGAAAACAGTATTTCAAAAACAAGAAGAAAGCTGATGCTTCAATTTGCATTTTATTCCTAGAATTGCGAAATTCTTGTCTTGAAAATGTTCTTCCCTAAATTACCTCTGTCAACATTTTACTAATTATTATCCGTCCTGCAAAAGTTGGAACTTTTGCGCCGACCGCGACGCAGCCGCGTTGCGGCTTTTCTACCGTACTTTTCGTCGAAAAAGCCGTTTTGGTGGCGAGACAACGCATTTTCGGCCGCAACGCGGCTGCGTCGCGGTCGGCGCAAAAGTTCCAACTTTTGCAGGGCGGATAATACGTTATTATGTTTCTTGGGTTTTGTTCCAAGTAGGCACAAATTAAAAGATTACCTACTGACTAGTGAACTTGCACGTGTATTTCCCATTTTTGGGAGAAACAGTCGAACGGAGAAGTTTGGAATGAGTCGCCGTCTCATTCCAACCTAATCTATCGACAATTTCTGAACAATACCTTTGAAATATGAGAAATGTGATGAAAAATGAGTTGCCGGCTCATTTTCCACACATTCTTCGTATTTGTTTGGTTACTGTTTGCTAGAATGAAAGAAGATTTGTTGGAAAATTCACGTGAAAATTCGGGAGACATGTAGATACAATTTGCAAGTTTCGTACGCCATTTGGAAAAAAACACAAGAACTAATCGAAAATCCGTTTGGAAGTTGCTTTTCATGAAGAAGAAAAAACAATGAAGAGCGCAAATATGAGGTCTTCCCTCATCTTTTTCGAGGAATGAGTTCCCTGAGACATCCACTCAAATATCACTCAATTCTCCAATATACTCCTCGCCAATTCTCAAAAAACCCTGAATAAGCTCACCTAGCACTCCCCAGGATTTCAATGACACTAACACATGAACCCTTTTTCCCAGTGACCCAGACACTTGAGAAACTACCACTCCTGCTGACCAGCTTCGAAAAATGACAATGAATGGGAAATTGAATGATGGGGGACATCGGGACACACGAGATACATATATCCCTGACTACCAGTTACCATTTGAAATATGATAGAAACCCCTCAAACGCCCCCAATCATGGGTTACCGTAGTCTGTTATCTCTTAGGTTCAACTGAATGGATAGGTAACAGATTTGCCGCTTTCTTCTCTTTATCCGCAATTTTTTCTCCGTTTTTGTCCTACTATCCTTTTTTTTAATCTGTTAAACTCCCAGTACTGCTCATAATTTAATGTCCATCTCTTCAAATTAGCATTACTTGGCTCAACATAATCAGTTTGACCTAATACTTGAAAAGGAATCGACCGGGGACATGGTTCCGTTTTTCTAGTATCATATTATAGCGCAAGCGCATTCTCGAACGCGCCTCTTCGACCTAACTCGAAGTTTTGGTTGAGCATTGCTGACACAAAAATAAGGAAATGGGGGAAAAACTCATCTCCTTCTTTTCGACGGGGCGGCAGCGGCAGCTCCCTGTCCTGCACTCCGCTTCCGCGAGAAAGCGCCTCGAGTCCTCGACGAAACTGGTCCACTGTCGTCCCTGTCCACATTGGACGTCGGCATCCACATCATTTGGAGCGCTGCAAGAGAGAAATTTCATGAAAATAATCACATTGCGCATCGCTAGAATGCAGAGTATACTCCTCACCTTCTATCTCGCTCCTTCTTCTTCTCTTCGGGGCAGGAGCGTCTTCGTCCGATCTCGTCCTCTTTTTCGAAGATCTTGTCTCCCGGAAGTTGTCGCCTTCATCTTCAACGTCTTCAAAAAAAGCATAACAGTTAGATTATCAGAACTGGTTTCTTACCTTGACGATCGTCTTCGGCTCTGTCATCGACTCTGTCTTCGGCTCCGCCTTCGCCTCCGTCTTCAGCGAAGAGATCGCCGTAGTCGTAGTCGATCTCTTCGCCCTCTTCCTCATCGTCCTCCACTAAAAAAACAACAATTTGACATCCAGAATAGGCGTCTCACCTTCAAGAACATCATCCTCGTGATCGGATTCGTTGCTCTCATTTTCAGTGACATCTCGAGCTGAGAACGAACACAACAGTTATGACCGTATCAAAAATATGTAAATTACTTACATCCGAGACGATCTTGCAGATTCTTGATGATCATTTCCTGCTCCGCCGGCTCGAACCAAGTGCATCTCTTCTCCCGCCTGTTCTCCTCCTGCTCTCTCTGTTTCTTCAGCTCTCCGAGTAGCTTCGTCTCGAAGACGTCTCCTGCCGAATCTTCCGGAAGCACGCAGTACTTCGCGTAGGCGAACATGAAATTTTCGAAGTTTTGGAAAGTCTGTGACGGCGTCAGGTTCTTCCGCTCCACTTCGTCCTTTTCGAAGTCCGCGTATCTGTTGAAATGACATAAAGAAACGGAATAGAGACAAGTTACTTACTCGGAATGAAGATCCATTCCGCTTTCAAGGAGGAAATTGCCTCCAAAAACAATGCTGTGCTCTGGGGTGTATACAAAATGTATCCACCCCGGAGGAATGAGAGCGGTGTTCCCGGCATTGATTTCCACTTTTTGGAATTTTTCGAAGAGGATCTCGCCCAGCCAGCCATCGCTGCTGCGCCTCCCTATTTGGTACTTTTTATAGTCGGCGATGTTCTGTGGCGTGGGCGGCGCGACGTAGAAAATCTTCTTCCCCTAAAGTGAATAGTTTAGAAACGAATAGGAGCGGATAACTTACGACGATGACGTGGAAGAAGACCGCCGTGGCCGCCATGTCCATGTGGGCGTCTGTGAAAGAGTCCTTCATGGACAGGAGAAGAAATTTCTCATACTGCGGCAAGTTGGCAAGAATCATCTCGCACTCCTTCTTTTCAGTCCTCAATTGCGCTCTCGCCGACGTGTTGCGTTTCTTGAACCGCTTGTTGACAATCTTGATCTTGTCCTTCAACTTGCGCTCCAGCTTCTCGACCATCGAAAGCTTGCGGACGTACTCGGGAGATGAGCACACCCTCGCCAGTCTGGAAAGTGGGAATTGAAATCAAGTTATTTGTAAACAAGTTTGCTTACCGGCGGATCTGGGAGAATTCGAGCGCTAGCACATTGTACCGCTTTTTGCTCTCCTTGTCCGCGACCGCCTCCAGAACTCGTCGCAGCGGCATATCATCCGAGACCATTTCATCGCAGTCGATGACCGGAAATGCCTCATTGATATCCACTGAAGCGTTTAATTGAGGTACACGATCATTGGAGAAAAGTAACTTACGAAACTTATTCAGGTTCTGGAATGTGAGCTCTGGGACCTCCAGGTTGAGTCCTTCCTTGTCTTCGACAAGGTAAACCTTGTCAAACGCAGACATGTCCCTGGGGAGGGCATGCCCATTGCGGATGCGCTCGACTGGAGCATCTCTTAAAATTAAAAAAATCAGTTTTTGCTCTCAATGTAGACTAAAACTCACGGAGCCTCGAATGCGTTCCTGGGTTGATTCTTGAACGTCTCGATGAACCCTTCTTCTTCCGGGAGGACCGAGCCGATCGCGTCGCGGTAGTCCTGGAGGTCCTGGTCGATGTCCTCCTGCTCCTCGTCCTCGTTGTCCTGGTTATCCAGGACTTCCAGCGCTCCTTGGACGTTTCCTTCCTGGTCCACGACGATGTCCAGCTGCTCCTCGTCCTCGTTGTCCTGGTTATCCAGGACTTCCAGCTCTCTTTGGTCGCTTCCTTCCCGGTCCGCGACGATGTCCAGCTGCTCCTCGTCCTCGTTGTCCTGGTTATCCAGGACTTCCAGCTCTCTTTGGTCGCTTCCTTCCCGGTCCGCGACGATGTCCAGCTGCTCCTCGTCCTCGTTGTCCTGGTTATCCAGGACTTCCAGCTCTTCTTGGACGATTTCTTGTTGTCGCTCCTCGCGCGCAAGCTCCCGGTCGTTCAATTCGGGTGGACTGAAAATATGTTGTTTTAGGTTCAATTTCGAATTGATATGCTAACAACATGAACTACGATTGTTATTTGATAAGCTTATCAATGAACTCAACGAAACAACTCAGCACTTTTCTGCTATTTTTTAGGAAGGGTCCAAAAAACTCACGATGACGGAGTGGCTGGTGCCTGCGCCTGCTCCTCCTCCTCATTCAGCAAATCCAGGAGAGTTTGATCGACCGCCCTTTTAATCAAGTTGACGATCGCTTTATTGCCTGATCCGGAGTTGGAGGCCTTGATCGCTCCGAAGGCTTTTTTCAAGCTAGCTGTTGCCTTCCTAACATGGTCAACCACTCCGGTGGTCACCATGAGTCCGTCGAAGAGCACCTGAAAAAAATGTCATCAAAAACTGGAGAACGTTGAAACTTCATGAACGGATCAGCCGTTAAAGCTGTCATACTTTCCAGTCGACGTTTGTATAGCCGAATAATGTTTTCATTGTCAAGCTCACATAAAATAACGATAGGTACAGTACTGACCTGTTCAGCGGCTTGCGCCGGCGTTCCGTTGGTGGGGGTGTTGTCGGTCATCGATGATTGATAGCACAACGGATGTGTTTCTGGAAGAAAACCGGGAAAATCGGAAGCTGTCACTAGAAGACAGATGAGGCGCTTCGGAAGGAGAATGGACTCAATGGTCAGAAAAAGTGGGATAGTTGATGGGAAAGGGAACAAGTAGGCATGTTGGAACAAAGACAAAGGACCGATGGAAACCCTTCGAATCTCTCGACTCTGTGGTAATGGCAGTGATGAATATGCGTATCATTTCGACTGATAATGAATTAGGGAGACAAAACTTTTCTCTCACTGGTCTCGCGAGCTGGTAAGCGCTCCTCGCGCCGTGTTCGATTCTATTGCGCCTGGCACCGTGTTTGATCGAAAAATGGAAAGTTTCGGAGTGGGGAGCCAAATGGCACTTATCATCAAACTGCGGAGGGGGGAGTGAAGGGTAGTGCGACTGTCGGGGACGCTTCATCTAATACAGCGAAACTGTATAATGATAAAAAAGTGCTAGGCTGTTTGAAAAAGGAGGAACGATAGTAGGAAGAGAGGAAGAAGCTCTCTTTCTCCGATATCATTATGCAAATCACTTTCTTTCCTTGTTCTTTCTTTAACTTTGACTATCCCCTCTTCTACATCGAGATGTTTAGAAAATGGTTGAAATCCTGAGGTCTCGAAACTTTGAATAAGAACCCGAGGAGAAGTGGGAGAAGGGCGTGAGGGTATGGCAGCTCTGCGCGCCAACCGTTGCGCAATAAAGTGCAGGATGGCGGCGACTCGGAAAGGTGGGAACGGCAGCGGCGAATACGGTTGCACTTTCGAATAAAAGGGAATTGGACTAAATGGGTTTGGGACGCATTTGACGAAATTTGAATTGTTCTGATGGTTGTGAGAAGGTGGGGCACAATTCGTTCAATTGAATAGTTCAAACCCGTTAGCAGGCGGGGAAACGAAATTCAAAAACTGCTGTTGATTGTGGGAAAATGGGAAAATGGGAAAGTGGGAAAGTGGGAAAGTGGGAAAATGGGAAAATGGGAAAGTGGGAAAGTGGGAAAGTGGGAAAGTGGGAAAGTGGGAAAATGGGAAAATTCCGACGACACCACCGGCTAGGGAAAGTCTATTTCTCTGGACACATTCTTCGTTTTTCGAATTGTTCAAAAATCGGTATGTGTGCATAATGAAAAGAAAAGGATGGCGGCGAGTCGAAAAGGTGGGAACGGCGGCGGCGAATACGGTTGCACTTTCGAATAAAAGGACATTGGACTAAATGGGTTTTGAACGCGTTTGACGAAATTTCGAAATTTCAATTGTTTCCATAGTTGTGAGAAGGACCACACTCTTCGTTCTCAAGCCGCTAAAAATGGCCCAACAAGTCAAATTCGCGTTTAACAGAGACAAAACCAGCTAAAACGGCAACCCATCATCGTCAGTCCCCACGCACCTTCTCCCTGCTGGCAACAAGAGCAAATGGCAAATGGGAAGAGGCGATCCACCCATTCACGTTTGTTCGGAAAAATCCCATTTTTGGAAAACTTCAAAGACGACACTGTCGTTTAAAAAAGGCGAGGATAAAGAGATTTCGAACTCTGCAGATTGATGAGAAACAGGGAAAAACAGGAGATGTGAGGAGAAAACAGAAATGAGTCATGTAGAGAAGGGCGCCGAGAGGAAAGACGAACGCCTACGGCGTACCAGTGGGGGACTAGATCGGGAATAAGAAAAGACCGAGAGCAAAAAAACGAATGCGTCCGCAGCCACAAGCCGGCAAGTTCGCAGTCGCCGCAGAGTTATAAACAGTAACATGATATGGACAATATGCCGACTGGCGGCTTCTTCTCTCGCAGCCGGGGCGAGGCGTTTATGGCACTGTCGCACACGCGCACCCCATCTGTGGTTACGACTCATAGGCGTGAGTACGGTAGTCTGAAGTAAGCCGTCACAGAGTCGTAAAATGAATGAGCCTTTTTTAGCTGCGCCAGATGTTATACTGCACTTTTGGAGACACGCGCATAACATCTGTCTGGAAGGGTGCCCTCCGGTTTTTCAGAAGATCTGGGCAATAATTTAGAGAACGAAAGGATGGAATTTAAAGAGAAGGAGAATTCAGGGATTAAACTGGGAATGAGAAATTAAGACAGAATTTTAGGCCCAAACTTGGGAATTTGATGGTAATCGCTGAAATTGGAGTGGTTCAGTGGCTTAACATGATAACTAGAGAGGAATTAATTAGAGTAATTTTAAAAGGTGAATTTATATTTCATAAATCTTGGAACCTGCGCGAAAACGCGCTCCGCTG
The DNA here is from genome assembly GCA_963932285.1 of Caenorhabditis macrosperma. Classification (NCBI taxonomy): domain Eukaryota; kingdom Metazoa; phylum Nematoda; class Chromadorea; order Rhabditida; family Rhabditidae; genus Caenorhabditis; species Caenorhabditis macrosperma. The sequence goes on from OZ010618.1 coordinate 6,925,431, forward strand.
GACTCGTTGGTCTCGCCACGACAATTGTCTCTGTCTCGTGTATTCGACGAGAGACGCAGACGAGAGTCGTGGTGAGACCAACGAGTCCAGCGGAGCGCGTTTGCGCGCAGGTTCCAAGATTCATGAAATATATAATAGAAATAAATCTAATGAAAAAAGTAGGGAGATAAAATGGAATGTATTTGAGCTTTAGGAGCGTAAAGTGAAGTGTATGCCATACACCTCGTATGGTCGGAGCGTCGTGGGGGGCGGCGGCAAGAGTGAGTTGGCACCGAGAAGAGCGAAGACACCGAGAGAGTGTGGACAGAGAGAAGAATCCAGGCGAGTAGAGGACGCAGGGGGAAGGAAGATGCATGCGGGGGCAGCGGCCGCACCACCGTATTCAAAAAATGATCGGAAACGATGAACCTGAGAATGAGGGACCGAGTCACAGGTTTAACGCCCTCAAAGAATGCCCTCAAAGAAAAAGGACAGACGCGTCGTCCCATTCGATACAAAGCTATACTACGTGTGCTGGTTAACCGGAAAAATGCCTATAGAGAGAAAAACGAGATAAAAATGAGCTGAGGAGAAGAAAGACGCAAGAAGAGAGAACAAATGCATTAGCAGCCAAGTGGGTGCACAGTCGCCGCGAAGTTGTAAAATAAACGAGCTGAACGATATGCAGACCAGCGGCTTTTTCTTCCTCAACTTTGGCCAGATGTTTTATTGCACTTTTAGGGACACCCGCATACCATCTGTTTTATGAAGCGAAGGAAAAATAACTTTTTAGGGTGCTGCACACGCGCACACCATCTGTGCTTACGACGCATACGTGCAAATACCGTAGTCTGAAAGTTTAGTTCTCATGTTTCTTCGAGGAATCAGAGAGAGAGAGAGAGAGTGGATGCATTGCCACGCACAAGTTGCCGTCCTATCAAAATGACAAAATGAGAAACCCGAGAATCGGCAGGTTCTCGAGATTCGTCCAAATCTGCTGTCCGCTGTGTGCAACCATCATGCAACGTTCTATAATCTCTCTTTTTTGCGCCGCCACCCTGGCCGTAACAAGTCGGCGCCCATCAGCTAGTCTCCCGGAGACTGTTGTCATTCAATTCAAACGAATTCAAACGACGTAGTGTGCCGAGATACATTGAGAAAGTTCAGGAACGGAATAAAGAGACAAAAAGGAAAACTAGAAAAAGTCTGAATGATATATATCAAAACAGATATCAAAAAAGCAGCCAACGCAGGGTAGTGCACAGTCGCTGCGGCATGAATTGCAAGATAATGTACTACTAAACTCTGTGGATTGATTAGAAACAGGGAAAAACAGGAGGAATGATGGAAAAATAAAAATGAGTCATGTGGAGAAGGGTGCCGAGAGGAAAGACGAATGCATTGCGCCACAAGTAAATGCTATGCAGTTTGCCGTTGTCCACTCTCTGCGCCCATCATTGGTCCACTGTTGCGCAATGCAAACAAACACGCTACGGTGCCACGATGTCTCATGGCTCGTAGGATAGCACGGGTAGGTACGGTCTGCCAGTGGGTGTCTGAGTGTGGCCGAAGAAAAGGCGGAGAGCGAAAGAGCGATTGCGTCCGCAGTCGCAGGCTGGCATGCCGACAGTCGCCGAAGAGGTATAACGATTAACATGATATTGACGATATATCGACTCACGGCTTCTTTTCTCGCAGCCGGGGCGAGGGTTTATGTAAGTGTTGCACACGTCCACACCATTTTTTAATTCATACGGTAGTATGGGCATAAAAGTTGTAAATGATGTTCAGGCGTGCACACCATTCCGTTAAAGTGATTAAGAGCGTTGGAATGAAAATTGAGCGTGTTGTCATTGAGATTCGCACCGTGTTCCTATCACAACAGTCCACTGCGCACTGTTTTTGTAACTACACTATCAAAAAAGGCCTGGTCTTGACGAGGTAACGGAAATACGGAACTCTCCTATTTCTGTAAGCGCGTTTAGGGCTTTCGCAGGTAAAGAAAGGGAGAAGGAAACGCAGATGAATGGTGATCACACACTAAACTCGGTAGTCCGTCGCAAAGCAGGAAGAAGGGTCCGGGTGGCAATGATAAGAAAATGCAGAACAGGAAACGGGACACAGAGAGGAAAAAGGAATGCATCCGAGCACACACAGCCGAGTGATACTAACAAGGAAAGTGTGTCACCTTGCCGTCGGATTTCAGAATGAGACCTAGTCCATCCAACAAGGAAAGTGTGCCGTGGGATTTCCGAATGAGACCTAGTCCATCCGATAGAGTTTGACATGGCGCGTTCGATCCTGTTTTTCGATTTTGCGGAACGACCTCGAGAGCCGAGTTAGAAGCTCGCAAAGTTGCTCCACGCGCGTAGGCGAACGATGTATGCACCTGTGACTGTTGGGGGAGTGTGGCTGGGTAGCATCGGATGGACTAGGTCTCATTTTGAAATCCCACGGCAAGGTGACACACTGTTCTTGTAAGAGAAATCAGTACATCAGTTTTTTGATATCTCTTATCAATCTCAAGATATAATGATTCTCCGGGAAAACTGTCCGGTTGACAGCCGTGAGTTTCACGTTTTGTAAGTATCCTAATCAAATGAGTGTATGACAGGAGCCGCGCAATGGCTACTGCAAGAGCAATGACAATATGCTTCTCAGATCTCTAAGAAGAAATAGTAACAAAAAAGTATTTTGAACGGTAGATGATCGGTACAAGAGGATTTGAAAAAGCGCATCTATGATCCCGCTTATATTTCAATCATGAAAAGACGGTAGGGCGGGTGAGAGGTTCATGAAAAAAACGTCTGGACAAACTGAGAAACGTAGTTTCTTCATTAAGGATTTCTTTTTCGCGGTGCAAAATAATGCCGTCCTACTATTGGATACGATCGCGATGGGCCGGCAACCGAGGAGAGCTCTGTTGTAGAATCATTATATCTCGAGATTGACAAGAGATATCAAAAAGTCATCAACTGCAAACTCGTAGTCCTAGTGATGATCTACAAGTTTGTTGTTGATAACTTTTTGAAATCTCTGATCAATCTCGAGATATAATGCTTCTCCGGCAGAGCTCCTCTCTGTCTCGATGACATCCGTTAGTCGTAGTCGTGAAATGTTCACTTTTTTTTTTTTTTGATTTTTGATTTTTTGTGACACCTCTGCCCCAAAAATAGCACTAAAAACTCGAATTTGGTAGGTGGTCCTATCGATATTGACCGCCTGAATATTAACCATTTCGTGAGTGGGGGGGGGGGGGGTCAGGAACAGCGATCGGAACATGCAAATTCGGCTCCCGGGGTTATTTTGTATTCCAAATCGAACTGCGCTCACAGATTTTTGATATCTCTTCTAGTTTTTCCAGGAGACCCCAAAAAGGGGGTGGTCCTATCGATATTGACCGCACTGTAGCAAATGTGGGAAAAGAGGAGAGACTCTCATTTTTTAATTGTACAAAGGACTGTTGTGGTCAAGTGACACACATTGAAATAAATGTGGGAGCATTATGCTAATTTTTGTTTTCTCTTCTTTTTTGCCCCATTACATCCGCTACAAGTCGACGTCTTCCCCCTGGGAAAAACAGTAAAAAGAAAAAAAAATGAAACGACGTTGTCATACTGTAGGATGGTGAAGAAAAGGAGGTAGGTGTATTATTGAGCAGAGATCGTTGTCACTGGATGATACATGTGACAAATCTTCGTGTCGATAAAAGAGCACCGAAGCTGAGAAAAACGTCCGCAAAAGAAACCTACTTGTCAGGATACCTGTCAGGAAGCTGGTGATCACGTCTGTTAACAAGTAAAATGAGTGAGAAGAGAGACGAACGCCTATACTATCGGATGCCACCGAAATGGCCCCGCAACCGAGGAGAGCTCTGCCGGAGAATGATTATATCTCGAGATTGATATGAGATATCAAAAAGTTGTCAACAACAGACTTGTAGATCATAACTAGGACTACAAGTTTACCGTTGACGATCTTTTGTTATCTCTTATCAAACTCGAGATATAGTGATTCTACAACAGAGCTCTTCTCGGTTGTGGGGCCATTTCGATGGCATCCGACACTAGAAAGAGCGAATGCGTCCGTCGTAGCCACAAGCCGGAAAGTTCACAGCCGCCACAGAGTCATAAACAGTAACATGATATAGACGATATGCCGCTTAGCGGCTTCTTCTTTCGCAGCCGGGCGAGGCGTTAATGGCACTGTCGCACACGCGCACACCATCTGTGTTTACGACTCATAGGCGTAAGTACGGTAATCTGGAAAGATGCTTCTCGGACGAGCGAATAGCACAGTTGAAACAGATTAATTGCACGGATAATGAGCAAATTCTCATGCAGATTCGCTTCGTACCCTTATTATGATCACAAACATGGCACGATATTTCATGACTCACGGGCACTGGCCCCGACGACGACACAGCTAATAATGCGAAATGTCCATTAGATGACTGGGCGTGTATTTTCAGAAGGTTTCAGTCTAGTCGAAATGCAGTCGTGGTGAAAAGGAAGGAGCGATACAATTTGCGAGTTTCCGTCCAGGAGTTCCTAATCTTTGTTCTCAAGAACGGGCACTGTAATTAAACAAGTCAGATGTGAAGCTTTCCTCTTTGACTATCACACAGTAACCAGTTGTTATCCCGTGATGTGACTATGCAAGTTCGTGCTTTCTCTTCGTTTTTGCGCAAGTTTAGATATTAGAAGAAAGGCAATAATGAAGAATCGATCGCAGTGAGAAAAAGGAGCACAGAAAAATGGCGATCGCATCTCGCCACAAAACAGGTAAGTGCATCGGTCCCTTAGAGTGATAATAAGAGAGTGAATTGGTCGACATGCGGATGTTTTTCGTGTTCTTCCTGCGCCAATCACATGCCTTCAATGAAAACTGCGAGCTCGCATGTCTTATGGCTCAGAGGATGACACGGATGGTACAATGGACAAGGGGACTGGATACAATACTGGTTTCAACGTTTCTATGACCCGTTGCAGTGTTTTTATATTAAAACTTACAGTATGTTTTCGAATGAACCCCAAACTCTGCGGGATAATCATTATATCTCGAGATTGCTAAAAGATATCAAAAAGTTGTCAACTGCAAACTTGTAGATCATAACTGGGACTACAAGTTTGCAGTTGGCAACTTCTTGATATCTCTTATCAATCTCAAGATATATTGGTTCTCCGGAAGAGCTCTCTTCGGTTGCGGGGCCATTTCTATGGCATCCGATAATAAGTGAGATATTACGGCAGGAAATACTCGAAACAGTAAAAAATTTGAGAAAGATCCATATATCACGAATTGACTATTCCATATTTATGCTAGTGATGTCGACGGATAGTATGATAATGAGCTGTGTTGGCAGTGTCCATTAACTATTCACTTTTTCCACAATCTACATAGTGTCAGAAGCTCTGCAGTCTTTGTCTGTCGTTTCACTCAAACTGATCAGTGCTGCCTCGACCGTGTCATCTCGTCTTTACTTCTCTGAAACATCCCAATTGTTTCATGATTCGATCATCAGACTCTTCAGGGTCCAAATGACGCTGTTCAACTTCTGTCGTTCTCTACTGGCCAGTAACAACCGGACAATAACATCCAATGCGAATACACAACTTTCGTTTCCTCGTTTGGCCAGTTTCAGAGGTAAGTTTCTCTTGAAAAATAGCTATGATGAAATTGCAAGGATTTTTTTAGCCAACCAGACAATTTTTCACATTTAAATGTCTCATTCCACTCATTTCCATTTTTTGCGAAAACCGCCCACACTTTTGTTCGACCCTAGGCGAGTGAGCGCAAAGCGAGACGAGAGAGAAAGAGGCAGCTGGCACCAGCAAGTATAGGCGCGAAGCCTTAGCCCGAACAAGTGGCCGCGTGGCGCAATGGATAACGCGTCTGCCTACGGAGCAGAAGATTGTAGGTTCGAATCCTGCCGTGGTCGAAACTTTTTTTCTGTTTTTCTTCAACATTGTTGTTTGTCACTATTCTGTACACCCCCCCCCCCACTCGACTGTTTTGCATTCAAGCGGGTTTAGTGCCTTCCAGCGCGGCTAAGCCATCTGCTCGAGTGTAAAACTGTGATAAATTGCGTTCTACGATGCGGATGCTTTCGTTTGTAAAGTTTTCACTGGCGGCGAATGTGGTGAGAAGAGCAGGAAGCCGACGGGGGGAATTTCTTATCTGCCGCCAGCCATCAAACATGTTACACTTCAACGGGCCGCCATTTTTCACGCAGCGTTGGCGACAGAGAGAACCTAGGCGCCGGCAGGCGTAATGTCAACCAATTTGACACTCGGAGGTAACATGGCCGCGTGGCGCAATGGATAACGCGTCTGCCTACGGAGCAGAAGATTGCAGGTTCGAATCCTGCCGTGGTCGAAACATTTTTGCGGGGATGAGGTGAAGTGTCACGATGAAATTTCCATCGTTTGAACGTCATTGTAGTGAGGGTGTTTGTTGACTTCACGGGCCGATGATGCAAACCTTTATCACAAACCTTTCGGAACGGCAAACACGGTTCATCGCGAAGGATGTATGAACACACACCCGTCCTATCCGTTCTCATCTTTTCGCCTCAGTTCCTCGGTTCCTCGGTACACAATAATCGAATCTGAGAAAGGTTTCGAAGACCTATTTGTGTTTGTGACGGGTTTTTGCTGAGAGAATCCGGAGACGCCGAAGAAAAAAGGCAGAAGTTTGATGCTCAGCCCGATCTAGAACCGGAAACAGAACAAAACAAACCATGTTTACAGCGCGCTGAAAAAAAGAGAGGGTAAAGTTGTGAAATGTTATTCAGATTCGTCCGTCTCGTGTGTGCATTTTCCTCTTCTCTTCCCTCCTTCTCCGGACCGGTTTATTAGCTGCAAGTGTGACATCTTTCTACAACTTCGTCGTCAGTCTCTCCGCGAGGCAATGGCTCGGCACAGTCAAAATATTTTCTTGTCGCGGTCATTCTCCTTTCTCGATACACTAGCGAGACGTAGTTGTGCTCCTAGTTGACTCTAACGGTTGAAACTGTCTGTGAAATGGAGCAACCGCTTTTTCTCATGGTTCCGCCACCAGTCCGGTAAGGAGAAGTGCACAATGAAATTGGCGTTTTTTCTCTAATCATTTTGACATTCAGCGTAGTGCTCTGCGTGAAAATCCGTTCCCATGATTTGCATATTCAATTCATCCAGTTTTCTTTTCGCAGTTCAGCTTCACGCAAGCTTCACAACGCTTTTCAAGAGTTCAGAGCGATTCTTCATGTTCTTGACGTTTAGTGTCATCTTGCTCAATGTTTAATCAATTCCAATTACGAAACGCCATGTTTGTGGGACCCCGAAAAAGTGGTAGTGGTAGTGAAAGTCGTCTCGGTCCTCCTTCCTCCTTCTCGTCCTCCTCTCTGTGTTTCCCCTTGGCATTGGGGCGGAATGCATTTATTGTGAATTGGAGACAGAGAGAGAGAGCGAGCGCGTTGTGCGCAGCTGGGCCGTCTATCGATCGTCGGCGGCGGACGCGTCTCTCGTGGCGGCTGCATCTCTCGCCGCCGTCTCTGCCGGCCTCTCGTCACCCTCCTCTCTCGCTTCATGCAGTAGTGCGGGGTAGGCGGCGGACAGCTCTACTTTAGACCTCTCTCCGCTATTCTATACCACCACTATTCGCAAGCACTGCGCGTCGTCCCTTTGCCATGGGTTCGTTTTCTCTCTTTCATAAACAATCAAAGGCTAATCAGTGATAAGTTAACCAGGGCCTGATTAGGGAGCCGACTGGGGGGAGAGGCAGTTTTTGATAACAATAGTAGTAGTGTTATCTTTACAATTGTATTATTAATAGAGCAAACATTGCCAAACAAAAGGTGCCATTGTCGGGAGAGTTGCGCGGCTGTCGCCAACCATAGCTATTCCCCCTTGAAGCTCCCGTTTGGCAGTTTCGAAAAGTTTGGCACTGGGGGTGACTCACAACAAAATGAGACAATGAAACAAACTGCAACAAAAGGCCTTCCGCCACTCGCTCTCTCGCTCCCTCTTGTTGAATTCTAGTTGGCATTGTTGGCAACATTTTTTCTCGCTCTGGTTCGTCTTTCCCGCAATTGGCATCAATAAATCAGACGAAAGATTGACAGATAGGCTAAAGTGATTGATGCGATAGGACGGGGGCGAATGCTTGACCTGCAAGATGGCTTCTTGCCACGGGAACCAACGATAACTATCTCTTTTTTTTCAGGCAAAAAATGCGACGTCTGTCGCAAAAAGTGCTCAGGAGACGTCTTAAAGGCAAATGACAAATACTTCCACATCAACTGTTTCCAGTGCAAAAGTGAGTTGTACACACATCATCCTTCCCATGCCCCGGGGGCCCCCCTCTCTCGCCAGCCAAATGTAATAGAACGCGTTTTCGAAATGTTTGCCTTTTCTTGCTCATTTGTGCGTGTGTGGGATGTTTCAGTGTGTTTATTACATAATACGTAGCCACTTTCTCGTGTTATCTTCTTCTCTATTTGAACAGTGTAAGCATTGCATCAAAATGCCGTCGGGAGTCCCAAACATTCCACCGGGGGTAAAGAGGAACTGTTCGAGGCAAAGAACACGATTTCACATTGAATTCAATCACACAAATATCCACAACAGCGCCTCCGTCCTTCACTTAACGACCCCATTTGCAAAGCGAGAGTGTTTTTCTCGAAGTTTCCGCCGGCAAACGAGTCGCCATTCGCGTTTCTGTAATCCTGGAACTTCTGGTGACCATCATCCATCATGCACAGCGGGGGATTATATGATGGAACATTCACGTCACACGTTTTGGCAACCAGTAATCTCCCATGTTCGCTCAAGTGTGAAATGGATGTTCAAGCGTGCATTTTTGACATTTTGAACCATCAAAGTGCACTAGGGCAAGGGCACGATGAATTTTGATTGCATTGTTTACCAAAAACTTGGTTGTGTCGATGCGTAAATATTTACCGCGCCGAAATGTCTTCATGGCACTCACTCACTCACTCACTCATTCATTCGCTCGCTCAAAATCAACTTGAACTTCATGAGATGTAACAGAAATAAATTTGAAGCCGCGTTGTGAAATACCCGAGAGAAAACGAGGCAATATGAGAAACTGTAACGAATTCCAGAATGTGGTCGGAATCTTGGCGAGACGGGGTTCTACACGACAGTGGACAACTCGTACTTGTGCCCAGACGATTTTCGGGCAGTCTCCAAAGAGCTCACAGTGAAGACGACGGCGCAGCCGACGCACGCGTCGTCGTCGAGCGCGGCGACGCCCAAGTCTCCGGAGAAATCAAATGGTACAACGGATGTGTCGTCGACGGGCGCTGCCAACGCCACACTGCAGCAGATCTCGCCGCTCGGATCGCCAACAAGTATGTGTCATATCTTTTTCTCCGCATTTTGTGAAATTCGACACTTTTGTGTGCCTACCTTGCCTACCTGCCTACCCCGTCGTGTTCCCGGTGTATAACTGACGATCAGGTTGTATTGCAGCGTGTGCCGCCTGTGACCAAGCGTTGCACTCGGGTCAAGTACTTCTCGCGCTCGGTCTTTCATGGCACGTGTACTGTTTCAAATGCAGCGAATGCTCGGCGGTACTTCATGGCGAGTACATGTCGCATCACGGAAAACCGCTCTGTCTCCGCGATTACAACGAGAAGTTCGGTGTCAAGTGCTACGAGTGTGAGAAATTCATCGCAGGAAAGGTGTTGCAAGTGAGTATTCGAGGGGTTTTTCTGTTTCCATGGCCCAATTTGATTCTTGGTCGGTCACGGGAAACCAAGGAGAAAGAGGTGAAAATGAGAGGAGGAGGGGGGAAAGAATCGACACCGATAATAACTATAATCCTCTTCTTCTTCTTCTTCTCCCCCCTCCTTTTCACACACCGACCTTCCCACACAGCTATTTTTCGTCGTCCGAAATCCCATTCGCCTCGTCTTCTCCCCTCACTTCTCATTTATTCATTCAGGCCGGCGGCTACAAATTCCATCCGACTTGCGCACGCTGTTCCCGATGCGGAGCTCACTTTGGCGACGGTGAAGAGATGTATATGCAAGGAGACGAGATCTGGCATCCGTCGTGCGAGCACGCACGGACCACCGAAAATATTGCGGTATGCAATTTCACTGTGTTTTTGCCCTCATTCCTTCAAGTATCCGATTTCATCGGAGAAGAGCTCCTTGAGCAGAAATGCGTTCATCTAGATAAACATTGAAGCTCTGAGAAGCCGAGGGACTATATTTGAAATTACAGCCGACTGGAAGAACGGCGACTCTGTCGAGGAATGAGCCCAAGTATCAATCGACATTCGGACAGCATCAGGCCTACATGTACTTGCTTCCGGAGGTCGAGCAGACCTACTTGAGACACCCAACTCAGAACCCGAAGGAGCCAAATGCACCGCAGTTCCACGTGCCGCAAGGCCCGATCAAAATCCGCAAATCGAGACTTTCGATGCTAAAGACTGGAATGCAGCGGCTTAGTGAGTCGCGCTATACAGTCGTGATTCACGCTAATCTCGCACATTTTTAGCCGAGGATTTGGAGAAAAACATCCCACGGCCGAAATCTCCGCACATGGACAATGAGGAGCCAATCGAATTAGCCCACTATCCAGCTGCGCAAGTGCCTGATCCGGATAAGGTTCGTTTCTGGAACAACCCCACAAACAATGAGAATGTTGTGGTTTTTAGTTGCCTGCCATCGAGCGCGAGGACTTCCCAGCACCACCATACCCGTACGCGGTGGAGGAACTCAAACGACGATTGTCCACTTCATCCATCGAGAACGAGATCTCGGACGACGACTATTCGGAGAGCGACAAGGTTGACGAGGACAAGTTGAAGAAGACCGTCGAGACTCTGGAGAAGTACAATGACTCTTCGATCGCTCACGTCATCAAGCAGAACATCGAGGACAGTCACAAGAAGCAGAGGTTTGTGCGGTGGCGTCCAATTATGTTCTCAATGGTTTCCTTGCAGACTTCCACTTCATTGGGATCCAAGAAATGCGAGCCGAACCCCATCTGGCAAGAAGATGCCGCATCTCAAATTCCGCTACGACGTCCCAATCAATGCTTGTACGTAATTAAATCAGTCGAGAGGGCGCCGAGCAGCAGCGGGCTCTGAAGTGCAAACTCATCGTCCTTTTTTGTCTCTTTTCAGCGCCATCCCGTCATCTCAATCGACCACGTCCATGGGTTGTGTGGCAGGGAGGAGAGCGCGACCAGGGAAACACAATGCCGTGCTTCCACATTCCCGAGGATAGCCGCGCCAACACGCTGAGGGCTGCCACACTACCGACTGAGTTCGGGCAGAATTTGTCGCTGGAGAACTTGGACACCACAATCAGCAGCCATTATTCCGAACGTAAGGGAATCAATTTGATTGGGAAGAGGGTCACAGTCACAAACATGGGATATCCGAATGGCATCGCATCTGAACAGAACACTAGAACATGGGATTTGTTTGCAGATTCGATGGCAGAATCGGGAACAGCAGGTGGGCCACGATCGGCCGGAGGTGCTGCCCTGCGCTCTTCGCTTCCGGACATGAGCAAACCTGCCAAGCAATACGACCTCTCAATCCTTCAAACGACGAACACAAATCTCCCGGAAGACGTGGACAGGTGCGTAGTGGCCCCAGTCCCCCCCCCCCAGCTCCTGGCTCTAATAGCCCCTTCCTCCTCCCATTTCTCCGTCGCTACCTCCACAAATCCATTTCCGCATTGCAGACAACACTTGGAACGACACTTGCCACGCGATCAATTTGAGGAAATCTTCAAGATGTCCCTAATTGAATTCTACAAGTTGCCCGAGTGGAAGCGGATCAATTTGAAGCGAAAGCAGAAACTTTTCTAACTTTCCTCCCGTGCCCAACCCCTTCCCCCTTTCCCAAATGTGTGTGTCTTGAAACGTTAGGTCGAATTTGTTTTCTTCTCTCAACGCGTAACTTCTTCTTCCCCTTCTTTCCACCCCTTCCGGCACAGCTGTCGTACGCATAATTTCTGGCAGCCAGTGCGATTCAAAACTCGTCCCCTCCATTCAATTATGCACTGATTTAAACACCACCCTTCTCTCAAACTCCACCCCTAACCTCATCGTCTACTAGTCTCCATCAAAAATTCACCAAAAAGAAAGAAACTCAACTTCTTTTCCATTTGCAAATATCTCTCGGGATATGGCTTTTTTCCACACGTCCTCCAGCTTTCATAGCCGCTTACCCTAAAATCGTTTGCAATTCTCCCCCCCCCCTCTTTCTATGCGGAATCTCGGTTTTCTCTTACAGTTTCTCTCAAGATTGCATTTTGCATGCGTGCTTTCTCTAATATTATTCATTCAGTCATACCGCTTCCTTCCTCTTGCTAATAGCTCCCAACTACCCTTCCCCGCTTAGGTATCTGTAGCTGTTCCAGTCAAACACCAACGCTCATGCCTTCTTGTTTTCTATTCCTCTTGTTCTTTTCTTAAATCAAAAGTTTTCTTCCCGCCAGTTCGTACCAAAATCAAAAGTTCTGAATAACCTTTGAAACAAAAAAAAAGATTGTTGTCACATGTTGCCTTCTGTGGGCGAACGCTTTCCTGCTTTCTGTTCTCCAAACTATTCCGCCCCCAATTTCCCATCCAATCCCACCCACCCTTTCAATTGTAATGCGCCTTCGCTAAAGAACATCCCTTATAGAGTTGTAGGTTAACCTCTCCCGGATTTTTGAATTGTTCTCTCTTTTCGTGCTAAAAAAATGGGAATCTTTATTTTCTTCTTTTTTCCGATTTTTTTCAAAAATAAACTGCAAATGCTTCGCGAAAAAAAGAGCAAAATCTAAGCTCCTTCACCGAGGGAAAACACTTGGCAGATGAGCGAGAAACGCGAAAAACATCTGGAGGAAGAAATAAAATAAACAATTGAGATGAACAATGTAAACGTGCGGAAATGAAGTGAGCAGTTCACTCGAGGACCCCCTCAATCACTTCCCATATCATTTATCTTGTGCTCTGCAGAATTGCTCCATTTCATCGCTCTCTCTCCCCTTTTCTCTCGTTTTTTTTGAAAAATTGTTGTGACACCGCGACTTGAAACAAACACACCCAAGACATGTTTTTGCTCTTCCCTGCCTGCCACAAATCACATCACTTGTTTTCAGTTGTTTTTGCCGGGAATCTGAACTGACGAACGAGGAATTTTGAACGAGACGGAGAGTGAAAGTCAGCGTCACAAATGCAAACGATGGCCGTGTGTCCATCAAATGTGCATCTTGGTTAGAACGAGTTCCGAAACTCATTTTGACCACTGCTTGTCGTTCCGCGAGCATTTTGTGCATTTCGGAGAATTGCCTGGATTACGGAGACCGTTCAGCTCCATGAACGTGAACCCACGTGTTCTTGAAACTATGGTCACTTTTCCAAGCAGCTAACCATTCATTCCGCTATCCTCCCATTTCCCAGTTGCTCACGGAGCCTCCCCATTCCCCTTCTCCCCGATTTGTCGCCGTCTTGCCCCTCTTTTCTTCCTCCTTAACCCACCAATCAGATAGGACATGAGATATGAGAAGCAACGGCGGAGAGCCAACTGAATTGAAAACCACTCGTCGTCGTTTGGGGGTCCCTCTACCAATAATGAGCTGCCGACTGCTCCGAAGGGCCTCTGCGCACTCTTCGTTTTCATTCGAAGCGGCAGCGGCAGCAGTAGCAGAAGAAGAGGAAGACGGCGGGAGAAGAAGGCGCGCCCTCTCTTTCTGGTCCCAACAACGAAATCTCGGAGATATGTGGTCGGAGGGGCGCGTGTGCCTCGGCGCGAAGAGCACACCATTTCTCTTCGATAAACTATTCTCGTTTTTTATTTCCCTCTCTCCTCTCTTTTTTGTCCGGTCCCCTTTATCGTTTTCTTTCCAGCTTTTCCCAATACGGCTCCACGTGATGGCGGTTCCTGACGGTGAGAAGGCTTTCATTGACCAAATACTACAAGAGCATAATATTCGTCGAGAGCGGGTGAGTCTACGGTAGGAGCTCTCTCTTTACTGGAACTGCTCTTTCAGCACAGCGCCCCTGATCTGGAATTCAACGAGGAGCTATCCGAGATGGCTCAGCAATGGGCTGACAAACTGGCCAAACAGGTAGTCGCGTCTCTTGCATGCCCTGTTTCTGACCTTGGTTATCATTCAGGCGCATATCTCATTCAGTGAATTGAGCGGTGTCGGAGAGAACATCACCTTCTTCCCACCAGATATTGACGCCGAATCAGGTAGGCCAAAGGGAGAGCGGGGGGCGTCAGGAATGACCTATTTCTCCGCTATTATTGTTTCTCGCGCACGTTTCGATCCCGTCGTGCGGATACGAATGCGATGAGAAAACGGGCGGCGTCGTGCGCACTTCGGAGAAGAAGCCCCTCTCGTTCGCTGTTGGAAGGTGGATTTAGTGCAATATAAAAAAGCGAAGAGACAAGACGACGGCGACCTAGGGAGATTGGGACAATTGGATTTGGAGACTTTCGAAAGCGGCGAACCAAAACACTCGCTTCTACCTCAATCCGTGCTCATGCGCCGCACCGCGCCCCTAAGCTCAAATAGACAGAACAGAAACTGGCGTTTGATCATCGAGAATCCGCATCTTCTTCCTTCCGCCTTGCAAAGTTTATTCCTTTTCTTTGAGAGAGAGAGAAGCGGAAGTGTGTGGGTCTTCCCATTTAGCAGATTGTTCTATTCACCACTTCCTCCGCCGGTTTTTCAGTCGTCGAGCATTGGTATCAAGAGCACGAAAAGTACGAGTACGAGACGCCGGGGTGGCAGACTGGAACCAATTACTTTACTCAAGTTATATGGCGATCCACAAAAGAGGTAATCCGATACGGAAGGCGCAGGAAAGGAAATGAGCTTCTTCCCAGATTGGTGTCGGATGTGCCTATGTGAGGAAAAGCCATGAAAATGACGAGGACAACACTTCATGCTCGAATGGCAGCGTTTGCAAGTCGTTGACGTCTTTGAGGTTTTTGAAAATAAGAGAAACGACTCACCGAATAAAATCCATTGTTTCCAGCAGCAACGGAAAACTGGCGTCCGAGGGTGATAAGGTGATCGTCGCTTTCTATCGTCCTGCTGGAAATAACAACCGCTCCGGACAATTCGCCGCTAACGTTCTGAAGCCATAAGTGTTCTTCATCGCAAACTTTATTCTCAAGTGTTTCCGTTGAATAAGAAAAAAGAACACAAATAATGTGAAACTCAATAAATAAAAATAAATATGCATCACACATCAACGTGTAAAACACAAAGTTGACAGGGTATCACCACGCGTTTGGAAAAAGATGAATAGATTGTAGAGGGTAGGAGGGAGGACTCTTTAAAACAATAACCCATTTCATAGACAGGCTTGACAATACTTAGAACACGGTTAAGGTATGGAGACGAAGCCTTAGGCGGACATCTCGAATTGGCGGTTGGATTGGATGACGCGGGTGATGTAGAGGTAGAAGAAGTCGGCGTAGAGCACGGTCTGCACGATTCCGGCGACGACGGCGATCGGGTCGAAGAAGCTCTCGGTGTAGTATCTGGAAGGAGCATATGTTTGATTTTAGCAGTTTATGTTCTGATTTGAGTAAACTGGAAGCGCCTAGGCCGGATTCCGTCAAGCTAGGTCTCTGTTTCTCTTGATTTCCGTATTTTGCTGGCGCACGTTTTGAAAATGACTTTCTTGCTTTGATTCTTAGGCTCATTCGAATCCTCATTTTGTACATCGGCCCGAAATCCATAACCGTTAGAGCAGCGATTAGCTGAATCTAGCGCGCGTCTCTTTTTTTAAAAATATTCGCTTTCTCATTAAATATTCTCCATTAGGGGCAGCTGGAAATCACGCTCGCTCTCGCTCCGAGCATTTAAGCATCGCGTCGCTTTCGTATCGTGAATGACGTGGACAACTTCCCTCCCCCATTTCAACTTGTTTCAGAACGCACCTGTAGACCCAGTTGAAGATGTAGAGGAATCTGTACGATCCGAGGGCGAAGAGGTAGTGAGCGGTGATGGTTTCGGCGTTTCCAGTGCGGGAGAGCATGAAGAGTTGCGGCATGATGGCGACGGCTTCCAGATAGATTGAGAACGTCCACATGACCTGGAAGATGAAGGTGTCTGCTTGAAAGATGTTTTATTCGCTTACCTCCATGAACATGAACTCGTGGTTGAGGATAAGGGCGAAGATCAAACTTGGGATGACGAGGAATTCAATGCGGAAGGAGTCGTTGTTGCGGTCGTAGGTCGCCTTGAACTTCACCCACATCAGGTAGACGGTTCCGATGGATCCAGCGAGGAAGAAGATCTGGAAGAGGAAACAGTTTCTTCTATTTTTCAAAGGCAGTTTCAAAAATACCTTCATGACGGTGTTGTACAGCGAATAGAAGCTGGTGAAGAGATCCAAGTATCTGGTGAAGAAGACGACGGCGAAGAGCACCTGGGACCGGCCAGAGATACCTTGAACAACAAATTATTTTTTTTTTCTGTGAAAAATTACAAAAAACATACCTTCACAACTGCGGGACTTCCATATTTTGAGAATAAGGATGACGATGGCGACCGCATGAGCCAAATCAGCCGATATACGGAACAGATTCATGCTTTCTGTCTTTTAAACGAACAGAAACGCCGAAAAAAGCCCTCTCCTAGAAACTATTCCGTCCAAAAGTAGGGCAGCGGCAATGCAGAGATGCGAGCTGTTCGTCCACGTCACACACGGCCGAGACGGCGCGCTGGTCTCGCAGCGATGTGTGTCTGCGTCTCTCGCTCCGGGTCACAGAGACGGCCACGCCGCAACAAATGTCGAGTCGGTATGTGTGTGTGGAGAGGGAGAGGCGCTCTGCGTGTCTGTACGCTGCCCTTGGCCTGCGGGGCCGTATCTGCGGGACAACGCCGGGAAGACAGAGCGAGAGATCTCTCGGGGAATAATCGATCCGTCTTAGAGTGTACAATGTCGACGACGAGTGAGACGAGGAGCTGTCCGAGTTGCCGTGGAAATGCAAGTGCGCATTAGCCTCGGGGGCGAAGCGGCGAGAGGAAGTATTCGCGAAAAACTTGAACGATAGCATAGAATTTGAGGGATTTTTCTCGAATCGAAGATTAAAAATACACGTTTTCACCGGATTCTCTCGGCGAATCATGGATCAACAGGCATCAAAGTGTAGACACTGGACAACACCATAACACAAAAAGGATCCGACTTCTGGAACCCCAAATTGAAAAAAAAAGAACATGGTTTGATGCTGAGAAGTATTCTTTCCCGGAAAATCCGAGTTGTAAAAAGATCTCTTCTCTTGTCGTCGTTTTTGAAGAGATTTCAAACCGAACAAACAAACAAACAAACTATAAAGTTGTGAAAAACTATGACAAGTGTTCGTTTTCTTATTCTGACAGTGAAATCCATCCGTTTATTGTCGTATTTTTGCTCCCTATTTGCTGCAATTGATGCCTTGAATCTTTGCGTTGAATCTCCGCATGTTTTTCCCTGGAATCCTGATAAATAGTGGTCCCCGTCGCAATCCCATTCAATCGACTCTTTTCGCTCAATCATTCCGAGTGACTACTGACCGCTTGTGATTCGCATTTAATGACACTTTGATAGCCACTTGTTGAGTTGATTCTGAGATAAACAGAAGCGTTTGTTACTTGGCGCCGTCTCTGACTCAGTTGTGTGTGTTGAAACGTGTGATCTAGAATGCTGAAGCGAGATTCGGCTAGACGATCTCAAGTTGCGTGGGACAAAGTTCACTAGCTGTCACAACAAACACGTCGGGTTCTTTTCGTTGATCTTTTCGTTGGCTCAGCCGCCGGATAATTCGACGAAACCGTGGCTCCTCTTATCGGTGTAATAATACCTTTTGTCCGTTAAAACAAAGTGAGAAAACTGTGTAATAGAAGGCGAAAACCCTCAAGGTTCGTTGTCGGTCGGCCCACGAAGAGTTTCGGCTCACAATTGACTGCGAAAAAAACCGGGGATTGATGGATGAAACGACTGGCACTCTATCGGTTTCGCGTTCTCTCTCGCACTTCAATGCGAAGTTGTAATGGAGGTGAAAAGCATTGTGGTGTCAGGAGCGATAGGGGGATGAGCCACCAGGCAGCCCGAGAGTGCCCGAGGCCTGGCTCGTGATGAACAGTCCCCGCCCCGTACTGAAGCTGCTATTTAAACCGATCGCTTGAGAGCACTTCTCGCAGATCCTCTTTCTTCTGAACTTTCAAATCTCATCTAAGAATAGCTCATTTCAGGGATGAACGTCAAGCTGCTCTTTGTCCTGTTTCTATCGGTGGCACTTCTTGTCTCGATGACCGAGGCTGGAAAGGATCGTCGGAAGAAGCAGAAGCAGAAGGAACGCAACGACAGCGAGGATGAGACCGCGGAGGAGACTGGAGGAGGTGAGTGGGCATTTTCAGCGGGGAGGAAGTTATAATTGGGTTTCAAGAACGGGGACTCGACAAGAACGACAAGCAGAACGAGAAGGAACGCTCTTCGGTTTTGGAGAAGCAGGCTGAGAAGAAGGAAGAGGAATCGGAATCGTCTTCCGAGGAAAAGGACGACGACTCTGAGGAGGATAAGAACAACGGCACCGTCATCATCCGCGTGAGTCACAGAGCAGAGAACGCTGAAAAGCTCAGCTTTTGATTTCAGAAGCATCGTCACTCCGATCAGGTAATCTCGTGACTGCCAGATGCTCAGAAAACAAAGACGGTGGTTTACTAATAGAAACCTTTACAGGTGACTCGTTTCGTCCGCGCGACCAGAACTTGGGGAGCCCAAGTGGTTAGTTCCGATGATGGGTGGGTTTTGCCAACGGATCACCCCGCTGACTCAAAGGTAACTGTTCTTCAGAGTATTCAGAATAACTCTTTGTTCCAGGTCAAGAGAGACACCACCGAGATTCAGCGTTCCAAGGAGCTTAACGACGGCGCTCAAATTCCATTGGAGAAGAAGCCCGCCGCCACTGCGGCCCCGTCCAATTGATAGTGCAGACTCGTCTTCGTGCTGCCACTAATCCGACATCTCCAAGCAACAGAATAATAATATAATATTTTGATGTACCAGTTTACTCCCTCCTTATATTTTTCTCCCTTCCCTTTTCATTTAAATGAATTTATTTGGCGAATTCACGTCGGGTTCTCAATTTCTCTCGTTCTACTCGAGTTTTGGCGAGGATGAAGAAGAAACACTCGAGCTTTGGAGCTGACTAACTGCGACCACTTGTCGTCGTCCGTGGAGCACTTGAACATGCGTGAAGGAGTCACTGTTCCCCGTGGTCTTCGTTTCGGTATCAGCAAGTGTGAAGTGTCTTCTCGTCGGACGAGTAAAAAACATTCCGCTTCTCTGCCTTCGCAACATCATATATTCCTCCCTTTCCGCCTTATAAAACTTTATTGTTGCTGCTTCTGCGGCTGGCGAGAGGAGGATGATGGTTTCCGACAACACACTTGGCCAGCACATATCAATATCATCCCGAATATATATTTCTTTTCATGTCATGCATTCAACATTTCAATATTTCTTTTCGCCTTTCCTCCTCATCCAAGACGTCGTCAGATGCGGTCTAGTTGCGCATATGCTGTCATTTTGGCGAGAACTCTCTGTCTTCCCATTTTTCTGGATCCGTTTTCTTTTTCCTCTGTCACAATATTCCTTCCCCCCCCCCCTCCTTCCCTCCCGCTCCTTTTCCCAACGTCCTATTCCTATATACCCCCGTTTTACGCGTTTCGAAATGTCGAATTATGAGCTAGGGCGGCCCGTCGGACCCCGGGCAATTTGGGGCAAACGGCACGACGAAATGGTTATTCGAAACTCTCCCCCCAAACGCGCTGCTTCCACTCTAACCCAATTAGCCCGTTTCCGGTGCGTTGTCAGTTGAAATTAGTCGTGCCACACTGTAATGAGCCAGGCGAGAGGGGAAGGAAGACATGGTTATGGGAAGTCATAAGAGACACGTTTTCCCATCTGTTCCAACCCGGGCGCGTGTTCCGATCGTCTTTATTTTGATGGGTATGACCTCAAGGATTACTGTACCTAGTCATGGCTTTATTGTGCAAATCCGAGGTCCACAATCTTGCGTCGTCGTGTGCTAAAACTTGCTCGAGAAGCTCACATTCCAATTAACAAATCGACGCATTAAAAACCACTCCCCCTAATCACCAACCCGCTGCGTCGGCTGCTGCTCCTCGCTGAGCGCCACACGACGCCGAAACGAACGAGACAGCGGGGCGTCGAGATAAGAGAAAAAGTGGACCATGTTGTCAGCAAGCGGCCTCCTGCTCCTCGCCTCGGTCGGTTTCTTTTCTTTTCCTCGTCCGCCACCCGTCAAATTTTATCACGAAATTGTTTATTTCTCCACACTACAGGAGGGGTTGAGCAGCTGTTTACTTCTTCTCACGACTCTTGTGTTGTTCCAGGAGAAAGAGAGGGAGAGAGAGACACGGCGCCCTCCTCCTTCTTCCCGCATCCATCCCGACGTACTCGTTTTGATATCTCACGGGGGCCTAGACGTTCCGCCGTTGCTTTTTGTCTCCCGACGACAAAGAATGAAGCGGCAAAAGAAGAAGAAGAGCAGCAAAAGGAGGAGGAGGGGGAGGAGAAGCTGCTCGGCCGCCTATGGTTTTTCGTGTGGAACCACACATCCTCCCCGCCTGGCTTTCAAGTAGCGTATGCCAGTTGCTTAATTGGCAATTCAATTTGTCAAAACTTCTTTATTTCTGAAGTGTCGCATCCGCTTTTTCTTCGTCCTCCCGCCCGCCCGACGACGCCGACGCCCGATTCTCGTTGTTGTCTCCCCCGTCCGTCCGTTCTGTGTTTTTCCTCATCTTCAACCATCCGCGCCTCCCCTCCACCTCCATCCTTCCACTTTCGGCCATTCATACCACTCGTTGTACATATTCCAACGCATTAGCGACATGAATGTATGTGTGTGCTCGAGTTTTCCCCTTTCACACAAAACACATCATTTCTGATACCAGAATGGTGCTATTGGTCATGCTGTTCGTCACTGTGCCCGTCCCCAAATGTTTTCATTGTGCTCCGTGCCCCCATCCCGCTCCCATCTTCCCCCCACCAGCTCTATCATCACCAAATCTTTTCCCCTTCTCTCTTCCTTTCAGATTTTCATTTTCTCATTACCCCCCTCCTCGTCCTCTCGTCACTTCTCGCCTTTTACCCCCCCATCCTCCGCTCCGTCAATTCCTCCTTCGAGTTCTTTCTCAGCGTCCAATAACTTTCGAAAAGGGGAGGGGGAAACACACAAAAGGTGACTGATAATTTGTTGACCACGAGATTTGGCTTATTCAATTAGGAGCCAGTCGCGTTGCTCACTAGTCAGTTGACATTCGATTGGTACGTACTTTTTCTATCTTATTCCCGACTAAAATAAGTAACCCATTCGTTTTCTACGTTTTACAGCTTTGAGTGGTGACTAAGTGACATTTAGATGAATGTTACAAAAAAGTGTATGGTTGCGTAAACACCGCGATTCCAGTTGTCACTGAGCAGCAACTTCGGCGGTTCGAGAAGTGACAATTCTTGTTTACCTCGAACGTTTAAAAGTGTCTATTTCGGTTCTTGTGATCTCCCAGCAATTGTATTTTCCACCTGCTGACTGATTTTTCAAAAACAACTTCATTTCAATGCCTCAAATCTCAAGAAGCCATCTAATTCCAAAAAAGCCGCCATCTGCATCACCCGAACATCTGTTACCGTGTCTCGTTGGCAAACACCGTTCTTCACATCCGCATCCGCGTCAGTTTCATTTTTTTTGTGTCCCCCCTTCTTTGATCACATGTACGTTACATGTACCAACTGATCGAGGGACGAGGAACACTGTGTGTTCCCCTCACCAGTTGTATTGTTATTATTGTTTGCAACAAATATAAAAAACGGACACTTCCTTTTCCTCTCCTCTCTCTCTCTCCGTCCAATTTCCTCATAGGTGCCTCTGCATTAAAACATTTGTTCATTTGTTCCTCTTCGTCTTCTCGGCCTCTCTGGCAGCGTCTGAAAAAAGCTCTTCCAGATGCATGGATCCATGAATTTTGCGGCAAACCCTTCGCGCGGTTCTTTTCCCTCCTTGTCACCACTTGCATGAAGTCATTTTTCGTGGTCCCCAGCTCCTTCTCTCCCTCGCTCGCTCTCTCTTTCTCCTTTTACCCGGTTTAGCCGTCAAATATCTATCATTTGTTTATTTCATTTCGCGTATTACCCCCACTCGGTTTCTTTCTCGCTCCATATCGCGTTGCTCATTTTTCGAGTGAGACTAATGGACTACTACGAAATGAACAGAAAAATGAAAATGAGAGCGTGAGCCGCACAGCCGGCGGTCGGGGCCGCCTTTTTCTCGGATGAATGGGGCGAGGAAAAGAGGATGTCGGTAGAAGGTGCTTACCCTCTGATGGGATGTGGAAGAGGGGACTGGACTAAATCTGGGACTGAGACTCGAGTCACAGGGCATTAAAAGATGACGCCTCGTACGGGGCACGCCCCGCGTTCTTCTACAGCTGCTCGTGAGAAACGCGGCGGCCTTTTTCCTTTTCTCTT
Organism: Caenorhabditis macrosperma; assembly: GCA_963932285.1. Taxonomy (NCBI): domain Eukaryota; kingdom Metazoa; phylum Nematoda; class Chromadorea; order Rhabditida; family Rhabditidae; genus Caenorhabditis; species Caenorhabditis macrosperma. The sequence goes on from OZ010618.1 coordinate 6,947,927, forward strand.
AGGCTAATCGCAAAAGGAAGGTCCGGGAAGGGAAGAAGCTACAAGTTTCTTGCGCTCCCCACCCCTTTCCCCTTTTTTCTACTACACCGTCAATATATTCTATTGTTTTCGACTTTCTTAATTAGTTCTCCAGCCAATTCCCCATGGGATGTGCGCAAGCGGAGCGCATCGTCATGTACGCGAAAGATGTGCTCTAACATACATGAAAAATGAAAATTGCACCTTTTCCTCGCTCCTCCTCAATTCCTCGCGCCGTCAACTTCACACTTTCCTCTCCGCCCCATCCCCGCGATAATCCATCGGTTATCTTGTTATCCTCTTGTTAGTCGGGGGCTCAAAAACAAATCCCCGTCTCGGCGCCAGGCCCGTTTTTGTCGTTTTGTTCGCGTCTCGATCCATGGTGAAGGGCGTGCTAATCCAAATTCACTTTCCAGGAACTTCTTGCCTTCGAGAGAACACCGTCTGGTGTTGGTACACACGTCAAGCTGAAACGATCACAGGACCTCATTTCTATGCACGATGCCGAGTATGGCTCGTCCCAACAAGCCAAGGTGGGCATTAAGGGCAAACGCGCTCTCTTTAGCTCCATTTATATGGATAGGCAATAAAAATTTGCATACAGACGAAGGTAGAGCGGCGACAATTATTCACAATTATTCACCGATTTCCCTTGTTCTGGGAAGACCTCTAACGGTGTTTATGGCTTTACGAAGGACACAACTTAGTGTAATTGTTATAAGAGAGTCTCAAACATGACGCTTCTAGGAATTAAAAATGAATAAGAGGGTTTCAGAAGGCGCTGATGTGCATCCCAACTGCCAAACCGCCGACCCCATTGCTCTACTCGCAGCCGTCACCCCTCAAGCATCTGTACTCGCAATTCCCGGGCTTGCTCGAGGTAGAACAAAATGAAATCCGTGTCGGGGAGACGTTTGACAAATGCATTCACGTTCAGACACACAACGGCGCGATCCCTTCGTTGGACACTTGCCCTTTGCTCCTGCAAACCGCCAGTTTGCCGTCACTCTCGCACATTGGCCTTCCGCACTCGATGGTTCGTTTTATTTCCTTTTCTGATTCTTCCGTTTCTTGTCTTCTTACCCCACGAATCTATCTATCTCTATCCATCTTGATCTACATCCTCCGAGAAGCCGGCTAGTAGTACGAATTCTAATTAACCAAATGCAATTGTGTTGCAGGAATCAGCCGTGTTGCACTCAGCTTCCGAGCCGCCGATGGAGATGCGAATTGATACGAGCAGTGAGTGGGGGGAAAGAGAAACGTGTTGATTTCGGGGGTCACTGATAGGGGGAAAGATATCAAGTCATCTGATCTTATCTTCTCTCGGCCCATCCATCATTTCACTTTCTTCTTCTCTCCAAACCGTTCAACAAGTGGTTGATCCTTATTCTTTGGTTGTTCTTCTTCTCTTTCTTGCATCAAAACCAAGAATTTTCTATCATCATCATAACCGTTTCGTTTTCATTGTCAAATTTCTCACGAGACCTTACGATTTGGTGTGATGAAAAGATAAGGGAAGATGACTTGCAAAATGTCTCGTTTTCAGAGCACTTCCACGTCTTCGTGGGGGATTTGAGCAAAGACGTCAGCAATGACCTATTGAAGTCGGCGTTCCAGAAGTTCGGAGAAGTTAGGTACGCCTCTGACCAGTAATATCTCGGGATATCTCCAATCGACGCGTTTTCCAGTGAGGCGAAAGTGATCCGCGACGCACAAACACAAAAGTCGAAGGGCTACGGATTTGTGTCATTTCCCAATAAACAAGTAAGAGATTTTCTACCCAACTATCACACACCCGCACCCGCACACAACGCCTCGAGCCCGGGACCCAAACAGAAAACAAGTGACATTCGGTTTCGGTTTGCAGAACGCCGAGAATGCGATAGCCGGCATGAACGGAAAGTGGATTGGCAAACGGGCGGTCAGAACCAACTGGGCGTCTCGCAAAAATAGTGAGGAGAACCGGGATAAGCTGACATTTGAACAGGTGCGCGTTTTGGAGAAAGTGTGACAAACGAAAGTGTCTGTCGGTTCCAGGTGTTTAACTCGACGAAAGCCGACAACACTTCTGTTTACGTGGGTAACATCAGTCTGCAGACCACAGGTAGGCCCAAATGATGATGAGGGACCTGTTTGCTTTTTTTCTTATCATTTTGGCGCTGTGATCCGGACCTCATTTTCTTTCCGCCATCTGATAAGCATATCTCATCCCAGACCGACACTTCCGTCTGGCGCCATCGTGAATAACGCGCGCGTTTTTTGATTAATTGCCGTCGCGCTCTATCGGATTTCCGCCCGTTTTTTTGCAGATGCCGATCTTCGCGAATCGTTCGCATCGTTTGGTGATATAGCGGAAGTGCGTCTCTTCAAAACACAGCGCTATGCATTTGTGCGCTTTGAGAAGAAGGAATGCGCGACGAAGGCGATTATGGATATGAATGGAAAGGAGTTGGTCGGAAACTTGGTCAGATGCTCCTGGGGGAGAACTCAAGCGGCGGTGAGCCAATTAGAACTCAGATCTCTTCAATACCATAGGTTACAGCCAAACCAAGCCCTCAACCCGCTCCCAATCGATCTCTCCTCCCTGATGCTCCCAACTATCATGCCCACCTCGATCCCACTTATCCAGAACCCCTTCTTGAACTACGAGCCGACGACTCTCCTCTACGGCTCCTTCCCACAATGGTAAATACAGTAATCTGTGCTAGTAGAGAACATGAATTTACCACGAGAGAGAATCGGGTTTGGGTCGAACGTTTCAACATCTTTCTCTCAAAATCACCATGTTAGTCATTCAGTCACCAGCACAATATTCCAATTTACCCAATGATTCACCAATTTTTCTATTCCGTCGTTACTCCCTAGACTTCCGTTTCAACTTTTTTGTGGTGTGCACTTCTTTGGTCTTATTTCTTTTTTTTTGTCCTTTTCTTCTTAAACCGTCCATCAACTTTCTCCATTCATGGGATTTTATCATCTTCTCGCTCTCATATTTTGCCTCTCATCCTTCCTCTTCAATTAACCATTTCGCGTGCGGAGAATAAATTATTACGACCATGAAATCAGAACGTTTTCCGGGTGATAGCAACTTTCAAAGATCGCCCATCTTGTCCACGTGTTATTGGCGAGAATAGTGAAACATTCAGTGGGACCTAAGATTGACGACGTCCAACTTTTATTGCAGCATTCAGGATTCGATCATTGTTTACTGTGTACTTGATGTTTTTCTTTGTGCGCCAGTGCACTTTTGACGATCACTTTTTGTTGTCTGCGGCCCACCTAACACGTTTCTGCACTCTAATTTTTCAAGGAGTCTTTTCCGGTCTATTCCTCCGGTGCCATTGAAATTGAACTCTCGCCGAAGGTGATTCACAAAAAAACCAGTAGGAAGTGGGTGGAAACAGAGATGAAATAGAATAAATTCTCAAGTGCAACGTCCTATCCATCTAGCTGCCATCCGCCCGCCCCCTGTGGGCGATAACAACGAGAGTGACTGACTACGCGGGCCACGATTATAAATTGCCTGTGGCTGATTCAGAAAAAGGATCTGATCGCACAAATCAGTCGTGGCCGTCGGCAAACTTGGGACACACACACACACACACGGTCTCTTCTTTCGCTCCGCCTGGCAAGGTCATTGATATCCGTTTCTGCCCGCCCACCCAGGGGGGCCGCTTCCGAAAAATCGCCTGCCTGTTCAAACTTGGCGGCGCCTCTCATCATTCAGGCCCACATGTCACTGTCACTATCACTCGCTCTTTTTTCACTTCTCCTTCTCCAAATACCAACTGATGCAAAGAGCGTAAGCGGCCTTCGGGGGGTCTTCTTGTATCTCAAGTATCTTTTGCAGATCAGCGTCTCCGTTAGACAGTATACCGGTCTGAAACGGAGCGAGGCTCGAGGGATCGAACATCAACACTACTACTTTCAATTCTGCTCCTGCCCAAAGACCTTCACGGAAAGGACTGTTGCAAAGCAGACTGGACAATGCATCTGCTCAGAAGTTCAAAAGTACAGTACCCGAAAGACAGAACGGTTGTAATGGTGATCATTTTAGGGGAAAGAAGGTCGATGACTCAATTCCCACTGCCAAATTCTTCTCGAGTTCCGAAAACTGCAACACAGGCGCTTGCTTGTACGCGAAGATGAACGACGAGGTACTGTAACTGTTTTGATCTAGCCTTCAAAGATCACTGGTTCTCTTCAGCACACCGGAAGGTTGTTTGTGAAAGTGTTCATTGGTTCCACCGTTCTCACCTCCCCGGACTATCAGCAACTGCCTATAAGATCTGGAAAGAGTGATGTCATTCTGAAAACTACAAAAGCGTCAAAGATCCGACTTAGCTATGCAACGGAAGTCGATGAGGAGGATCAAACATCCCGAACTGCCGTTGAGAACTCTCACTGGAGCAACTCAATTCTACATGATGCTCGAGGAGGAGCCATGGACTTTTTCAGCAGGCTCACTAGTCAGAAGAAATCAGAGGTCAAGGTCGCTGACGTGTCTTTGAACACTGACGTGAAGCATCTTAGCAATGTAAGGAATCTAAACAAACTTCAGGACCATTTCTAAACCATTTCAGATTGGCGGAATCAAGTCCTTCCTATTCTCCAAGAGCCGTGTCGACAAACTGGATCCGGCTCGTTATGACATTCCACAATTGAAAGAGTGGATCATCTCTTACCACAACGTCTACCGTTCCAAACACAATGCTCCCGCGCTCATCTCCGATCAAGTTCTTGATAGCCGTGGAAAGCGGTGGGCGGACGAACTGGCTTATCACAAAGGATGTCTGGTTCACGAACAGCCAAGAACGTCAGTTTTCCGATCGCAGACATTGATAGGCAAAAAATTGGCGCCAGAGGTGTGAAAAGTGAAGACAAAGGACGTGTTTCAGGTACGGCGAGAACCTGTTCTTCTTCGGTGCTCGACACTTGCCATCACCACAGACACTTGCGGCAGCCATTGTTCAAAGTTTCTACATCGAAGGCATCGGTTACAACTACTCCAGGTAACACCTGACGTGCAGGAAACGGGATACACAAAAGAAGTTTCAGCTGGCGGCCCATGTCGTTCTTCAAGACCGGACACTTCACCCAACTTGTCTGGAAGAACTCCCGGAAGATCGGAGTCGGAGTCTCCATCGTCAAGAGCAGCTCTCTCCGCTCGCCATGCGTTTCGGGATCCCCCAATATGTATCTTATCTTTGTCGTTGTCAAGTATGACCCTGCTGGTAACTTTGAAACGCACAAGGCGTACATGGAGAACGTCGAACGACCGGTAGCCTAAATTCGAATTGCACTTTGTGTCTGCAAACTTCTTTCCTCTCCCCCTTGCCATATTGGAATGACGTCATCGCTGTTATAGGATGCATTATGTATATCATAGCCGAAAAGTGTGTACACTATGTGTTTCTGAGATCTCAGAATCGGAATAAATTGTTCGTCTTGAAAGAATTGTGTTCGTGGAAGTGGAATTTGAATTTGGTGGTGGTGGTCACGAGTGGGCTTGGAATGCGGAAAAACGTCGGAACTGGCTGGGATTTGGATTCGTTTTTCCATTAAATCCAAGCAGGAACTCTCTGGGGAATAGAAGAGGGGAACATGGAAACAGCTTTCAAGAGAAGATTCTCTAGGTCCTCCTGTCAGTCGGGAAACATCCGTCTTTTCTAATCGCTCACTTATCCAAACTATTGCACCAATTGTCGTCTATCAGGTAGATAAACTTTACGAGGTGCTCAGAGGCGAATGTGACTTCCTGAAAGCTTCCGACAATTACCTATTGGCCTTCTTCATTCCTCGCCCACCGCACTTCTTATTTTCGTTCGGTTCCGCGTTTTGTTTTGGTCCTGGACATTGCGACGCCGGCGCTTGATCCGATCCGACGAAGAAGCAATAAGATGGGAAATGAAATAGATAATGAAGGCGGAAACAGGAAGAAACATGTGTTGATAGCACCGGGGCCGCCGCTCTGTCTGCGCCGAAATCATCTTTTATCCCAACGTGCGCCCGCCGTCGAGTCATTTTTGCTCGCTCGTACCCGCGAGGGACCGGAGCAACACGGCTCGGTCGCCCTCGCCAATAACACTGCGTCTCGACGGCAATGTCACTCAAAAGTCATTCTTCTTGCATGAAAAAAAAACCCGGGGCGACAGGACACCTCTCTGTTTCCAACCCGCGCCGCTGATTTTTGTGTGTGCGTCAATTTGATTGCCGTTGAGTTGGCGGTTGGGAAGCTCTTGGTTCGAGTATTAGTCGCTCCCAATTCTCGATTATACTATCGCTGTCCAGTTTTTCAAGTAGTTCTCGAGCACTTTCAGAGCTCCTCAACCCAAATTCAAGTTCCCTGAATGACTCAAATTACCTTCTTGTCTCAGAAAAAAAAACAGCTTATTTCTTAAACCTTACTTGTCAAAAGCCTTTTTATCTTTTTCTCTTCTTTCGATCTCTTGCTCTTTTGATCTCTCACTCTTCCTTTTGCAGATGAGCAGTTGGAAACGACGTCCGGCAATCTCGTTCCCAGCACCTGGCGAATTAGACCAACCAGTCATAGGTATGACACGTCAACGTCATCAATAGACACCCACACCTTCAAAGTTCAGGATTCGATTACAAAGTAGACGTTCCCCTCCTCTCGCCCATTCATCAGCACGTTTTCCGACCGTCCAGTCTCCAACAGGTACTGACTTTTAAGATATATGTGTGTTTCTGCTGCCGGCGTCTCGCAACGGAAATTTGATCTGCTGCCCTGTCTTGAGTGATAACGGGCCCAAGTGCATTCCAAAGTACACTTCTACGTGTTTTATGGCAAACTTGATCGCCAAAGTTGGAGGAAGTCAGCGTGTAACTGAAGAGATACGGTGGGAGAGAAATAGGGAAAACGACGTAGCGAGTCGGTGAACTCTGTTTTCGGCATTCCACGCGTGTCGATCGGAATGAGATGAAATCGGATACTAGACCGTCAGTCGCCCTCGGGAAATTAGGCTTGGAATTTGAGAGTCCGCCCGGAAATGCGACGCGAGGTGATGTGATTCCTTATCAATGATTAACCGACAAGGGCAGTGGATAATTTGGCTACAATAGTCTGCAGACGATGACTATTGCATAGTTTCCCACGCTTCCGGGAAACTTTCGAAAAAAAGAGAATCACACCATACCAAAAATGATCAGAACATCAGAACACTATCCAGACTACAAAACAACACAAAAATACCTGTTGACGGAACTGGGAGACGGGGCTACGTTGTGATCCGTCATTTTGATACCTTTTTTCTCCAAAGTCCTCTAATAGGCTTGTTTTGACACACACACGGCAGTGTACATGTGTTTATCTTGTCGCATCCTTTGCCCACTTTTTATTAATATCTTCATGTCGTCGGCCAAACCCGTTGGCATCGATGGTGGCGGAAGTTGTGTAAAGTCGGTGTGCCGAAAGCGAAAAAACGCCAGCCGGTTGCTCTGACTCTTTCGTTTCGTGATTCTTTGCCCTCGGCGCTTCGCGTGTTTTGATTATTTATCACAATCACCCGCCACGCAAATGCCGGAGAACTCGAATATTCACAGTAAGAAAATCTATCACCGGTTTGCATCAAGGAGGTCTATCCAGTTACCCGGGTCTTTACACCCAAATGTCACCTTGAATAAGGTTTCCGAAAGCTTTCATTTCGGATTGTACTGTTAGTTCTTTACAGGTCGTTGATGAGACGCATTTCTCGAAAAACGAAGTACGAGCGATATACCGAGCATTCAAGGAAACTTCCCCGAACGCTGTGATCAATAAAAGTAACCAAGAAGTGACAGGTGACAACACAAGACATCAGTTCTGTTTGCAGACATTATGAGAGAAAAGTTCGCGGAGCTCTTCCCCCACGGCGACATTGAGCACTACGCTGATCTCCTTTTCGAAACATTCGACAACGATGGCAATGGAACGATCAACTTCCAGGTGAGAAACTATTACACTTGAGTGTGTAGTTTGACCTCAAAATCTCAGGAGTTTGTCAAAGCGCTCTCTATCCTATGTCGAGGAACGATGGACGAGAAGTTGGATTGGCTCTACAAGTTGTACGATCCGAAGGAGAAAGGAGAAATCACATGGGATCGCCTGTTCTATGTCATAACTTCAATGGACGATTTAATGGGTTTGTTATGAGGAAAGTTCTTCTAATTCGATGGTTTTTCTGTTCAGGACGACACGCTAGACCGCATCACACAAGAGAGCAAAAGTGCGAACGTGCCAATCAAATCTTTGCGGTGAGTAGCAGATGACGATGTTTTACAAACAGCTGTACTATTTATTTAAAAAAAAAACCACTTTCATTCTAGGTGTCTTATTTCTGTGCTAAATTATCTTTTTTTTTCAGAAATTCGATGTGGGGAACAAAGGACGGATAACGAAAAAGGACTTTTTCCACATCTGCAAGACCGACAGAACAATTCTGAACTCTATCTCGGCGCTTTACACCCTTCTTCCCGGATGATTCTTTTTCTCCGAGAGTTTCTCGTATTTTTCATATATGGGTTTATTGTATTTATTACGCCATCTTTGATCTAATGAACTTTTTTTTCATTTACAATTGGAGATTTCAATACGACAACTCTGATGGTCATTTTGGAGTTGCAATGCGGTATGGGCACATGGCAACACATTTGTAGGGTCTTTTGAGAAAAAATGGGAAACGCTCATCGGAAAATGCACCAACGTCTATAGTAATGTGTACGATGGGAGCATTTCACTGCCAGATTCAGAATCTACGTCTTCGACACTGCCTAGGCCCAAAAGTTTACGCGATTTGGATTGAAAAACTCAACTCTCTCTGCTACAAATGTTTCTCTCTTCATTTTGTCGCCCGGTATCTTCTCCTAGACACCCCATGAACAGATACAGTGCCGGCCAAAAACATAGCAAATTTCCTTGTCTAGCGCTGCCAAAGAATCATTATATCTCGAGATTGACAAGTCCTAATTATGATCTACAAGTTTGTTGTTGACGACATTTTGATATCTATTATCAATCTCGAGATACAGTGACTCTCCGGCAGCGTTAGGCATGGAAATTCGCTATGTTTTTTCCCGACACCGTAGGAGAAATAAACACAGCCATTTTCGAATATTAACTCATTTATTTGGTCAGAGAATCCGATTAATTACTTCATTGATTTTCATGATTGTGGGTTTCTTGAAATGAGTGTGCCTCAGGTGCTCAGCTGCCTTCTCTCGCACGGCTCGTCGATGTTCTCTGATAGGACCCTTACTATTTTCTTCTCTGCTCAAATACCGTTTGATTGATTCCGTTCCCCAACTCTCACCGCACCGCGCCTACCCCTCATAATCCAGTGCTAACGCGCTCCACCGCACTGCCACGCCATCTGGCAAATGTGCACACCGACAGTGGCGGGAATCGCCGTCGCATGAAACGTCGTGTTCTCTCATTCGTTCGGGTTTCTCCCTCGACGAAGACCACGCATCCCCTCTCCTCCCCCTCCCCGTGTTTCTCGTCGTGGCCATTCTATATGGACGGTGATTTGTGGAGACACAACACACAACACCCATTCCTACTCTTCTACTGCTTCATTTCCCTTTTAAAGGTGAAAATGTCAAACGCGTCTGAGGAGCCTAGAGGAGTGTGTGAGTGGTAAACACTGAAACCCTCTCTCTCAATGATCATGTTTCAGAACGCTCATCTTTTAGTTAGCAGAACTACATCCATCCCAGTTGTTTCCTCGAGCAACATGGTGGATCGACCGCTTGGAAGGAGTCAAAGAGAAGCTGCTCCTGGAGCAAACCACATACCGCTTCACGGGGTAAGTCACATAGCTTCGCAGACTAATCTCACACATAACCGTTTTCAGCCGAGCAACAATTTGAATGAACCCGAGTGGAGCAGGTCAGGGGGAAATTCCTCGTGGAGCAAACCACATACCGCTTCACGGGGTAAGTCACATAGCTTCGCAGACTAATCTCACACATAACCGCTTTCAGAGCCGACTGCCATTGATACCCCAGTCCCACGTAACCTAGTTGATACTTTGGCACTGCTCGCCGAAGCCATATCCTTCTGTCAAGGGCAACAAATACACAAACAATTGATTTGATTTGAGATGTTTTAGTGCTTTGAAGATATAATTTTAAAAGTTTTTATCTCAAAATCTCCGTATCATTATTTGTTACCTATGTTGAACCCCGATCGAACCCAAAATAAAGTGAAGACAAAGACAACAGCACTTTTCCTTCCAAAAACCCTCTTGAGAGGAGATAATCAGAAAAAGTTCTCGTTTTCCGGTCACAGATTTTCTTCAGATCTCACAGTGTGGACGTCTTACGTCAACTAAAAGTGATTTACAATGTGATGGTCAACATTAAGTTCAACTAGTCAACAAGTCTAACCGAGGATCTAATGAACTCCTCTTCTCTCGACTCACTTATCGTCTACAACCGTCGGCTCAATCTACTTGACTCTTCGCTTCACTATTCTATTGCTTCTTGTGACGCCCTCGCTCTATGTTTCTGTTACATCCGCGTGACTTTATCTTCTGCTCTATCGGTGATCTTTTACGAGACAGAGCTGCCTGTGAGCTCAAAAGCTCCGATTCCAGTTATACCTCATCGGATTATCGCGTCGCGCCTCCCCTTATAATCCAGTGCTAACGCTCTTCACCGCACCTATATAATCAAGCCCTTTCCGGTAAGTTGTCGGAACCTTTCCTCACCTCATCTCCTCCTTTTCAGAAATTCCCTGAGCAGAACAGCGATCAGACCGTTGTCACCACTCATTGAAGCGACGACGCTGAGCAGGGATTTGGTCCCAACCCCCACAACCGGGACCACGCAAGCGCCTTTCGCCAAGGATCTCCTGCCCATTGGACACTCCTGCGAGAGGCCGCAACGTACTTCGTGACGTGTCGAACAATCCGTATAGTTGGATCAACGAGGCCGATGAGGACGTCGTTCCGACTGGGATTCGGACTTACGGAGAGCCGTTTTCAAAGCAAAGCTGATCCATAAGCAACCTGGGAACCAGAAGTTTCGGCAGAGCTACCATTGCGGGATGTTTGTTTGTCCGATGTGATCGTTCTAGGGATCGCGTCTTTTCAGTAATTGCTTTTCCTTCTCCCCTCCCTTCCAAATATCCAAATACAAAATCTCAGCCCTAACTGCGACCTCTCCCCTTCTCCCACAGAAATTTGATGTGGGGAACAAAGGACGGATAACGAAAAAGGACTTTTTCCACATCTGCAAGACCGACAAAACAATTCTAAACTCTATCTCGGCGCTTTGCACCCTTCTCCTCGGATGATTTTTTTCTCCGAGAGTTTCTCGTATTTTTCATATATGGGTTTATTGTATTTATTACGCCATCTTTGATGTAATGAACTTTTTTTCATTTACAATCGGAGATTTCAATAGGACAACTCATTTTGGAGTTTCAAGGCGGGATGGGCACGTGGCAACACATTTGTAAGGTCTTTTGAGAAAAAATGGGAAACGCTAATCGGAAAATGCGCCAACGTCTATAGTAATGTGTACGATGGGAGAATTTCACTGCCAGATTCGGAATCTACGACCTCGAAACTGCCTAGGCACAAAATTTCACGCGATTTGGATTGAAAAACTTAAAAATTCGATTGATGAGCTCATCTTACATTAATTATATGGTCATAGTGGATGTTATTCATCTCTGCTCACCAATCAGTGATTCATCAGTCCATAACTGCACCCCACAACACGAGGAACAACGCGATGAATCACCGAGGTTGCCGGCATCCGGGGGGGGGGGGGGGGGGGGGTGGGGAGGCGCGTTCCTCGTTTTTGGCGCCTTTTTGTTTCAAATCAGTTGATCTCTGGTCTTATCTATGCAAAAGTGCTCTATTGCAAAATTTATCCTCAACATTTCGTCACCTTTCCAGATAGCAATCAATAGCTGATTTGACTAGTCATTCAGTCAATACCATTGTTTTTCACGGGCTTTTTCTTGTTTTTGCTTGTTTTTCTCGATTTTTTTCCAGTTTCTGCCGCTTTTCTATCTCAAAGAAGGTCGTTAAACTCTGGAACGTCATTAAACTTCTTCCAACACACCCACACAATCCGCTTTTGCACATGCACATTGCAGATTTTTCATTTCTTCATATTTCAGCGCTTTGGGTCTCGACGATTCCAAACGACGATCATGGGAACTCTCAAAAATATTCGGAAGCTCATCGGAAGAATGAGAACCGAGAGGCCACCGCCACCGCCTCCACCACCGCCGGCGCCGCCATTGCCAAATTCCCTTCTTGGCGGACAGAGCAAGCCAGCGAGGCCGATCGGGCAGCCACCGACGCCACCTCCGTCGTCGTCAAAGCCAACTTTCCTTCTTGGCGGACAGAATAAGCCATCGAGGCCGATCGGGCAGCCACCGACGCCACCTCCGTCGTCGTCAAAGCCAACTTTCCTTCTTGGCGGACAGAATAAGCCATCGAGGCCGATCGGGCCGCCACCGCCGCCACCTCCGTCGTCGTCAAAGCCAAATTCCCTTCTTGACGGACAGAGTAAGCCAGCGAGGCCGATCGGGCCGCCACCGCCACCACCACAACCGTCGCCGCCAAAGCCAAAGCGAAGTTTCTTCCGTGGCAGAAAGAGTAAGTCATCGAAGCCGATTGGGCCGCCACCGCCGCCACCTCCGCCGTCGTCGTCAAAGCCAAATGTCTTTCTTGGCGGACAGAGTGAGGATAGCCGCAACGGAGCGTCGACATTACGCGACCAACTACTGGCCAAACAAAAACAGTTGAAAAAAACTGCGAGTGCCGAGGGAAGACCGACAGCTTTTCTTGCCGAATTGCGAGAACGACAACAGATGATGCAAATGCAGGATAAGAAAAAGATGAAGGAGTTTGAGAACTCCAAGACTGCCGCCGTCGACCCTCCCCCAGAACCGATCACCGCCGAAACACGCGAAGAGGAGAATGCTGGTAACTAGATGATTCCAAAATTCTCCCATTTCTTTTTTTTTCTCAGCAAGAGCGTGGGTCGCATTCGTTAATAAAGAGCAGGGGAATGGTGACATTGGAGAGCTCCGGAGCTTCCACATGAATGTGCAGTTCATCGGTAACTCTCTCTGCTATGAATTGTTTATCAAATGGTCTCGTTTTAGTCTCCCACTATACCGATACGTTCTCCTGGCCAGTAAATATGACCTACGAGGAGGTCAAGAAAATGCTGAAAGAGGGTAAGATCATTTTTTCAATGAGAAGAAATCATAATTTATTATCATTTCAGCGTCGGAAGACTTTGATGGGCCGGTTGCCAACAAGGCCATCCAAGCTTGCCTTTTACTGAGAAATATGAAGAATTGCACGTCGCAACGCCTGCAATCTGCCTCTTTCTCACAGCCAGTCTGCCGGAAACCTCATTGCCAACCGCCTCAAACGTTTCACCCCTAAACACACCCTCATCCTCTAAAATGATCACTTCTGTCACTTCTGACCCACGTGTTTCTGATTCCTCGTCTACCAGTCATCCTACATCTTCTTTCGTCTCCGTCATGATCTTCCTCTTCTTCCATTGCCAACCTTTTTGGCCTTCATTCGGTGAAACTAGTCCCCGCCAAACTTCTTCCCCGCCATTGCTTCACTTCACCTCGCCAATGACTTCCTGATCAACAAATGTTCCACGTGTTTTGTCTTTATCCTCTCTATCACTTTGTCCCAATCGCTCACCACTCCTCCTCACAGTCACACATTATCCGCACTGCTTCTCTGTTTCTTCTTTGCTCATTTCACCTATTTCTCTTTTCATTTTGTCGCCCGGTATCTTCTCCTAGCCACCCCATGTACAGAAACATTCATTCATTATTTCATTTTTCCATGATCGTCCGTTTCTCGAAACGAGTGTGCCTCAGGTGCTCAGCTGCCTTTTCTCGCACGGCTCGTCGATGTTTTCTGATGTGCCCTATTTTGCTCTCTGATCAAATATCTTTCAATTGATCCTGTTTCCCAATGAATAAAACAACACAGCTCTCTCATCGCTGTAACTCATGTTGTTACGTGCTTCTGGAATTTGAATCTCAGCCACTTTCTAAAATGCAAAATCTGCTGTTCTTTCTGCTTTGAGACGGCAGTGACGCGAGCTCGAAATTACCACTGGCCGCTGCCAAGCAAGGACGATGATCGTCTCCCCCTCATAATCCAGTTCTAACGCGCTCCACCGCACTACCACGCCATCTGGCAAGTGTGCACACCGACTATGGCGGGAAACACGTCGTCGCGTTGCGCGTAGCGGTCTCTCTGCGCAAACCTCACCGTTCACATTTGTGGTCCTGCTAAGTATTATCTGCTCCGAGGCGCCTCATGGTCCTGTTCACTCATTCCATGATTTTTGTTCCTTTCTCGTCGTTGCAATTTCTTTTGTTACGAGTTTATGGCATTTCAAATCAAGTCCACTTATTTCAGCGTCGCAAACTTCCCCGGAAGACTCTTCGGATCCAGAAGTTTCGGCCGATTCAGAAGAGTCGGTGGATCCAGAAGATTCCGCGGAACCGATTGAGAAGATCCTGTGGATCCAGAAGATTCGGCGGAACCGATAAAGAAGATCCTGTGGATCGGGATGTCTGTTTGTCAGATGTTCCGTCCGTTTTGACAACGGACAACAAGAGCTCTGTAAGTGGCAAACACTGAAAACCCTCCCTCTCAATGATCATGTTTCAGAACGCCCTCGACTTGCAGAAGGACGTAAAGCCTGCAAAGTCTACCACCGAGTTATCCGGTAAGTTGTCGAAACTCTTTCTCACCTCATCTCCTTCTTTTCAGTGATCTATTCTCGGCGCATAGAAGCTGCAGAAAATGTGATCCCCAACCGCTCACAAAAGCTTAATTAAGCTCGCAAGGGAGCATTCGATGGCGGGAGATAAGATTGGGCACCGAGGGCATTAACCACTTTGAGGAAAGCATGAAGAAGCTGCTCGTGGAGCAAACCACCTACCGCTTCACAGGGTAAGTCGCATAGCTTCGCAGACTAATCTCACTCACAACCGCTTTCAGATCCCACTGCCATTGATACCCCAGTCGGACGACCGCCATCTTTCACATGATCCGGTTGAAATTTTGGCGCTGCTCGCCGAGAGAGATTGTAAGGAGCCTAAGCTTCTTCGGCGATGGCAGATACACGCAATCAATTGATTTCATTTGTAATTTTTCACTCATTTATTACCCATTCGCATGCTCTCTATGTTAGTATTATAATTGCACTATATTTGAACGAACCCTGTTTGTCACGTTTTACCCATCTGAAGCCAATTTTTAAAATGTGTATCCAGATGAGCGATGAGCGAACATAAAATAAAGTGGAAACCCTGAATCCTTATCTTCTATGACTAGATCAGTTTTCCTTCCAAAGATCCTCTCAAAGGGGGACGATCAGAGAAAGTTCTCGTTTTCCGGTCACAGATTTCTTCCAGATATCGCAGTTTCGACGTCTTACGTCAACTGCAGTTGGTTCACAATGTGATGGTCAACATGAGATTCATTTAGTCAACAAGTCTAACCGAGGATCTAGTAGATTCCTCTTCTCTAGACTTACTGGTCGTCTGCATCCGTCTGCTCAATTTACTTCAATCTATGTTTCTATTACATCCGCGTGAACGTTTATCTTCTGCTCTACCGGTGATCCTCTTTGAGAGAGAGCCGCCTGTTTGCTCAGAAGCTCCGATTCGAGTTGTAACTCCTCGAAACACCGCACCGCGCCTCCCCAGCCAGTGCAAACGCGCTCCACCGCACTGCCACGTCATCTGGCAAATGTGCACACCGACAGTAGCGGTAATCGCCGTTGCATGAAATGTCGTCGTCGTGTTTTCTCATTCATTCAGGTTTCTCCCTCGACGACGACCACCCGTATCCTTTCGTACGGCCTTTTGTGGCAAAGTGGGAACGCGATTTGGAACAAAAATCGAAAAACATATAACTTCGTCTAATGAGCTTATTTCAATTATATGGTCATAAAAAATGGAAATCCGAAGATCGTCGGAACGACAGCCAGAGGCTGAGAACGAGTTGCTCGAGGAGCCTGACCAGGACTGGCAGACCACGCAGTAATAAAAACACTTGAAGGAAGGATGACGCGTGTTATTTTTGTTTAAATTTTCTTCAGTTAATGCACATGTCTCCCTAAATCCCGATTTCCAATTCTGTTTCTAAACAAATCGGCGATCTTTCAAAGATTTGGTCGTGGGAAAGGTGGACTATAAAACCTTTTTTCTCAAAAACTCTCCCATTTGCTGAAAATTGTCTACAAATTCTTATTTTCTGAGCACTTTGGCAGGCATTTTCGATTACTTCTGGGTTTCCTTTGCTTCACATCGCAGAATGTACGTGTGCCATCAAAAAAATCTGGAAAACAATCAAAAACGTCCAACGAAACATTCGGAAACAGAAAGTTTTTCAGCGAATGGAAGAGTTTTCACAAAAGATTTAAGAAGTTTTCTAGTCCACCTCTTCCACGGTTAAAACTTTGAAAGGTCGCCGCTTTGTTCTGTGACACTGTGACACTGTGACTCTGTGACTCTGACTGGCTGTGACAGAATTGGAAATCTGCATTTTGGAAAACATTAACTGGAAAAAAGACAGACAAAAATCATCACGTGTAATCTGTCCTTTAATAGCATACACCTGGTCTGAATTCGTTTTGTCTACAATATTCATATACTTCAAAAATAATCATCAGAAATAGTTGATTAAACAAAAAATAGCGAGATTAATAAAAATAAACATCAGTTGAAGTAGGGATACAAAAAAACTCTGGAGGGATAGTAGATGGGGGGACAGTTAAATTTAATGGAAAAAAGTCTTTGAACGGGGTGGGTGGAATGGGCGATATATCGCAATACTTACAAACTAAAAAAGGAAATCGAAGAGTACATATGAAATAGGGTGCAAAATAGATGATAATTTGTGGAGAGTACATGGGGTGTGGAGAGTGGAGAGAAAGTGGGATTTTTACGCGTACGACAACTACAAGAAAAAGCGAGATACTACAAGTTGGGAGAAACAGAACAGCAAAACACACTCGGGGTAGGTAGGTACTGAAATTTTTCGTTCGGGCAATCGCCGTAGGTATGTGGAGGATAAGTGGGGGCAGAGAAAATGGAGAGTGGGGGTGGTTCTTTACATAAAAAATGCGTCAGATGGGAATGATACTAAATGTAAAATATGGTAACTGTGGTAACTGGGAGGGCAAATGAACAAAACGAAATTTGGGGGGGGGGGTAATGGGAAGTAACTGGTATCTATGGTTATGATATATGGTCTCAGATTAAACAAGGAAAGCGGTTAGATGGATGAACAGTACTACTTGCTAACACATATGGGTATCATCGGGATACATCTAGAAACATGCTCTAGATATTAATTCACAACCTGATTGGTGATTCGAAGTATTCTATGCTAGAATGTTTTTGGTCAGTTGGAAGAGGAGGGAAAACTAGGCCACTTCGCTGATTGGCCTCTGCAACCAATCGGCAGGGCTGGGGGGCTAGGTTTCGATTTCTCTTCCAACTAGGCGAAAACAAATTCTAACAATAATAGTTAAGTGAGGATATGGTAGAGATACGATTAGAAAGAAATTTCGATAGCAAGAAGGGTTGGGAGTTGTTAGTGTTTGGCGTTTTTTACTGATTATGTGTGGTTAGTTGGAATTATGATGGGTGAGATGACTAACTTTAGATTTTTATATTTTTTGATTAAACCTCAACGGTAGAGGTTGTTGCATTAGTCTTTCTGCATGTTCGGTAGAAGATCAGATTGTACTCCTCGTAGAATCCACCGAAGGTTCCATCTGGGATGTCGCAGAGCTCGGTTGAGTAGCCGACGCGGAAGCGGTATGCAGATTGAGTCCATTTTCCAGCACTGATCTTGAAGACGTTGTCGAACATGCGAGACGAAGTTGGCAGGGCATCGGGGTTCGTGCTCGTCTCGGACAACGGATCACCACACTTGACGTTCTCGAATTCGGGCACATGGCCGCAGTTGTTGATTGTCTTTGAGAGTGGAACACTGGAAATTGAGCGTTAATTTTGTTCTGGAATGGTGTGCACTCACTCTAGACGAATGTCGAAATCAATGGTCGGAACGTATCTCGTCATCGGAACGAACAAGTTGTACACTTGCTTTCTCTTCGCACAACTCTTCTCAATGCAGTAACGTTCGTCGATTTGCATGTCCAACTCCGGTATGGTAATAATCACGTTGTTTCCAAAATTCTTCAAGTGGAAGTCCGATCGAGCCTCTGCCTTGTATGAGTAGTCACTGTCTTCAACTTCACCCGGATCGTAGTCAAACTGAAACCATTTCTTGTAAAATCCTTTGATTCCATTTCCTATTTTGTCTACCTCTGGCATTCCCTCATGTTCTTTATCGTATTCCACGCAACAGTATTCGCGACAAGATGAGACAGGACAAAACGGAACTAACGGCGGTGCATCGGGTTGGCTGAGTGGGACGTAGTTATCTAAAAACGTGGAGGCCGTTTGATGAAGATGGAACGAATACGAAATCGGAATACGGTCAATCACTTGACTCTTATCTGATTCGTTGCCTTCACTCGAAGGTCACTTTTTGCCGTTCAAAAAATCTCAAGGACATCGACTCACCGAGCGGAATGACGAGGTTTCCTGGGCCTTCCTTTGGTCCAGAAGTGGTCGAAGACGGAGAAGCGTGGTGGTATCCGTAGTTGCGATTGTGCCAATCAAGAAGATAGAGGCCAGACATGGCGACAAGGCAGAACGACATCACTCCAACGAGAATGGCGACAGTGCTGTGAGAGAATTTGGGCTTCTTTTGCTTTCGTGTCGCTTTGCGGATAATACGGCGATTCTTCTTGGTGTTAGTAGTGAGAGCCGACGCGGAGGAGTCGAGAGACGAGCGGGAGGCGTTCAGCGATCTTCCTTCTGAGTTCAAGTTGGAGCCGACTGAAGTGAGCATCTTCTTCTTGTGAGCATACTCACTGAGTCGTTTGCTGATCTCCTCGACCTTCTCGTCGATCTTCAGGTCGAGATCGCCAGTGAGACGGCACAGCTCCTGAGTCGCCAAAACGGTCTCGTAGAACACACGTGACTCGTTGACAGTCAGGTAGTCCCCGAGATCCTTGACGGCGTCTGGAAGAACTGTAGCCAACTCCTGAGCAATGACTCCAGTTCGCTTTCTCTGCTCTTCGGTGAGACCCCATTGCTCAGCAACCTCGGGCTTGTAGAAGTAGTCAACAATGCGAAGCTTCTGGAGATTCTCCAGAGCCTCCTTTGCTTCTTTCTCAGTGATATTGTCCTTGAGACGGATGTCGGATGGGCAAACGACACGTCCACTCGTGTAGATGTCTCCGTCAACGGTGAGCTGAGCACGTGGGGCGCTGTGTCCAATGACCACGGGTCCTGTGGTGCTGAGCACTCCGCTATTCTTATTCCAACTGGCGTCCACTGTCTCGGGCGGTTCAAACGAGCCGGGGTTGGTGGCCTGAAACAAGCGAATTATTCATGTGTTGCTAGCAACCACTGCGTGGCTCCTTTCCCCCCATTTTTTTCTCATTCTCAAACCCCCACAAACTCTATGGACGTGGCTACTGTGACTTCTATTGACTGTCCTCCCGTCTTCGATAGTTCCATTGACAACTTTCTAACTGCCGATGTGACCATCAATAATTCAAGCGACCTAGTGCACTCTGCCCAAATCGTCTTCCGCGGATACGTGTGCAAAGGGGACACACTCCATTATGAGTTCTTCCACGAGCAACAATGGGTGCTTGTGAAGCCAGGCGGTGATAACAACTTGCACGTGATAACCTAGTTGTTGTTGTTGCAGGTGAAGAATCGCACCGGGCCGCTGTCGATGTATGGCTTCCGAGATTCCCCCCAACCATGAAATTCGCAGACGGAAGTGAAATTGTGTACTGCGTGCGAGCCTCGGTCGCCCCGTGGTTCGACAACAAATATGTGGAAAAGATGTTTGAGGTCCGAAGATCGCTCATTTTGAAAATGCCGCACGAAGCGTGCTACTCCATCGAGCACATGGTTAATAAATGTGTGGAGCACGGGAGTATCCTTCACAAGTGAGCTCATGTTACGGACGAACTAATAAGCGGCTCTGTTTCTCAGAAAATGCGATCCAATTAATGGGCATATCTATCTCGAAAAGGCCGCATTCTGTCATAGCGAATCTATCAATGTCGGCTGGGAGCTAAAGACCGAGAAGGCCGTGATTGAAAGCTTCACATGCAAACTGTGCCAACTCATTGAGCTACGGTACGTGGGCAGAACCAGACGGAAGCGTCAAAGTTCACACTTTAGTGAGAGCGACGCTGGCAACGCCTTAGCAACTAGACGTTTCTTGAACGTTTTGAGAGAACAAAAGTCATCGAGCAACTCCGTTTCCCTTGTCGTGCCTCCAGAATGTTTGATATCTATTCCCATGTCCTTATGGAATGTTCTTGCTGTCAAACACCAAATCGTCTTGGAAATCAAGTTGCAGAAGAAGAAACAACTAGTAGTTCTCAAATATCCAATTATAATTTGCAACGAGGAAGTGGCGGTAAGTCGCCCGAACTCTAATCTCGAGGCAATGTCTTAATTTGAGAAAAGAAAGCGTCCACGTGAAAACACCCCTGTTTTCCAACGCATTCAGGATGTTGACGATGATTCCGACGACGACGATGACTATGATTCAGAAGATGAAGATGAGCAGAACCCCTCGCGGCAATATTCTGTTGACATCGAAAAGCTGTCCGTGACCAGTGCGTTTCGTTGTTTTCCCCTTTCGCTCTTGAGTAACTGATATGTTGCAGACGTCACAGAGTCAGAACAAAAGCAGCTGGAAAGAGCCGAAGTCGGTGTCACATTTGTAATGAATAGCGCTGAGCCGCAACAATTGCGCTCGCTCCGTTTGCTGCTGACTGGGGAAGCCAGAGTTGGCGGATTATGGTACGAGTTCCTTCGGTTCAAAGCGATCGCTAATCTCACCCATGACACTCTGCTGTCTCCTGGAGACCACCATGTTCGGTTTCAACTTCCGTTCTCGGATTCCCAATATGACACGTCAATCCTCCCACCATCCTTGGGAGACGAGATCCGATACATTGTCCGGGCAAGCACGGAAAGTTTACGGAAGAACTTGTTCCAACAAGAATGCGAACTTCTCGTCGACCGATTTGTGGACACATGGGCAAAAGAGAGCTATAAGCCGGCTCATACTGAGGAGTATGGCTCAACGAGAATCCACATGAGTCAGCGTTGTTTCAAGCGAGGCAAGCACGTCATCGTCGCCGTGCAGGGAGATGAGCCTCGGGCGGTGAAAGGGACGCTAATTCAAAAGCGACGGCTGCGAATCGCCGAGGTGAAAACCGATGAGAGCTACTGCAGTGAGAGGAACGTGCGGATACAGGAAGAGGAGGTCCGTCGTCGAAATCATGTCCATGTGATGCAGATCCCATTCAACATTCCTCCGAGCATCGAGATTTGCTACTGGAACGTGCTGCAGATCTCTTATCACTACGATGTAGAGATAACACTGGAAGGCGGACACAAGCACAATCACTCAATCCCAATTTGGATCGGGTGCACAGAAGATAATCTCCAAATCCCCGCTCAGCACGAGGAACAGCTGCCGGAGAACGCGTTCGTTGTTGATGAACCATTGGACGAGCTGCCCGAGTTTGAAGTGGTGCACACTGAAGACGTCCGAGAGCAGCCCTATTGGGTGGAGCGGATTAACACGGACACCTATCATGCACAGCCAGGCGTTGAATAACTATGTCACATCTATATCCCCAACATAAACTTGGTATTTGATACTCTGAGCTCATCTCTGTGCCCCGGCACCTCCCTCTTAACTTCCGTTTTGACGATGGCAATTAGAACCGCTTTGCCTTCTCTGACTAAAATAGATCTGTAGAGACAAGACTCACTCGGACGATGACACGCTCTGAAGCGAAGGATTGGATGAGGACGGTGGTTCCGCAGGTTCCGACGGCGTAGAGGCGCACGACGAGCATGAAGTACTTTTGGTCCGGGTTCGGGCGCAGGTTCTTTCTCTGGTTGTTCAGAGTGGTCTCGGAGAAGTGAAGTCTCGGGACTGTCACTTTGGTCATACGACGCTCGATGATTTTGAAGACGACCGGGGTGTGAAGAACTGGCCTGCGGTCGGTGGTCGACTGACGGATGAGCACCTCTGAGGACATTGCCTAAAAATGAGTTATGTTCAGGTTAGAGGCAGTTACTGTTATGCAGCGATGTACCTCAGATCTGACTCCGCTGAAAGCCAGCTGGAAGTTCTCGATGATAACGTTTTGTCCGTTGAACTTGAACACTTGTGGTGGGCACGGGTCGATCGCTTCGACGTGAACAGAAACCTGGAATGCATTGTTTTACCTCTAGGATTCTCAGAGACTCAATCTAACCTGGAAGTGGTTCTTCTTCTGGTTAACGAAGCAGTTGTCATTGGTCGAGTAGTTGAATCCCTTGTCCGCAACAACGTGGATCTGAAGACGCTGCTCAGCTTCTCCAGTGATATCAAACGTCGGAAGCCACAGATCCTCTTGGTACTTGTAGAACTTGATGTTCGGCTGACCTCCATTATCATCAATAATGTCCTGTGGGAATCTTGCAGAGAGCGCGGCACTCAGGATGACGCTCGGGTCGATCTTCTTATCCGGTTGCTGTTCCAGACGTGGACGCTTGCGGTTGAGTTGCCCATCATCTCCTTGTCCACTAATGCTCTCATCACTCGAAACATTCAGTACATTGTAGAGGTTGGTCTGCGCGAATCCCTGAGCCTCGTTCTGGCTATCCGGAGAGATAGATTGGATGTAGCTCGCCGGGGTCGGCTGCTGGCTGTTGATGAACGGCATGAAGGTGGCAGCGGTAGGTGGCGAGGTAACTTGAGAGTTGCCGATGGTTCTTTGCTGCTGCTGCTGCTGCTGTTGCTGTTGTTGTTGTTGTTGTTGTTGTTGCTGCTGCGGTTGCTGTTGTTGCGGGAAATGACGTTGCATCATTTCCCCCTGTCCATTCGGGATCACACCTTGGTTCATATGATGAGTTCCAAGGCCGAATTGCTGGTTCAAAGTCTCCGGCGAGTACGGTGGATCCGAGTTGGTGGTCGACGGCGAGGAAGACGATCCGTGACGCGTCAAATCAGTGACAGCCGGAGTCATCGGCATTCCTGGATGCATCTGGACTCCCGGGTGCACCTGAACAAATGATTTGTCAAACTGACTCTTCTGATATACGGGTCCTACATGTTGGTTTTGGTGGTAAATTTGCTGCTGTTGTTGCTGCGTTTGCTGCGGCGTTTGTTGTTGCACATGTTGCTGCTGCACTTGCTGTTGCAATTGTTGTTGCAGTTGTTGTTGCTGTTGCTGATGCTGGATTTGCTGGATCTGTTGCTGCTGGATCTGGAGATGCTGCTGCTGTTGCAGTTGCTGGACCATGTTTGGGTGTTGATGGACCAATGGCGGTTGTTCTCTCAACGGCTGGTTGTGCAGACCGCCTTCCGGTTTCTGCTCAACCATTTGCATTTGTTCGAACGACTCCATCGGGATGTTGTTGAACCTGGAATTGAAGAATTACGAAATATTTCAAAATGGTCAGGCAACTCACTCTCCCTCGGCTTGTAGGAATTGTATTATGTTGAACTGTTCCACGTTGGCCAAGGGGTCATTTAAGCCCTCTTCTGAAAATGTGTCAGTTCGGCGATTGTCCATAATAATCAGTTAGAATCGACAAGTTTTCTCTCTCTTCTTCGCTTCGATTCAGTCAAGTATATTGCGCGCGCGCTCGCAGATGGAGAAGAAGATGCCGACCGTCGGTATGACCTCGCTATGATGAGACCGAGCAATTATTGATTTTCTCGCCAAACATACAAGTCGCAACACATGCGCACTGTGAGCAACGTTGGGCTCACATGACGTTTTTTTCGTCCTCTCGTCCCTGCGTTCTCTCTCTCACTTTCTCTTTTTCTTCCTCGAAACGCTGGTACTGAACACACAAACGCACGCACACATTCGCGGGCGCGAATATCTCTCGGCGGCGAAATTGAAAAGCCATACCTCGGGGTGGGGGACGATTAACCTGGCGTCGGACCATTTTAGAACAGGCGCATACGCGCGAATATCAAAATCAGAGATGAAGACGATCGTTTAGTAGCACGCGTCGCTTTTTTTGCAGAAGATTGACTAGGACGCAGTCGCTCTTTGGCTCGTACCAGTCTCCTGCGGTGGCGAATATGTGTATGTGTGTGTGTGGCAGTGGCCGCCTCCCCTACCCGCCCGCTCGCTAGCCGTTTCTTTCGTCGTCTCCCCGAGGTCGCGCACTCTTCCACTCTCGTCCCGTATCGTGTTCTATCGTCTGACCACGCCAGGGAGGGCCACACTCGCCACTGGGAGGGCGAATAGAAGGCGAGCCCTAGGGGTGGACGAAGACGACGGCGAATGCACAAAAAACACTCTGCTCGCGAGTCAAGTCTTCGCAGCGGTTGGACGGCCCGCCGCGGCCAGCGAGCCCCCCGCCATTCGCTCGCTTGATAACATGTGTATGTTCGAGTTGCGTGCCGGAAAGAGTGCCGCGTTAGCAGAAACATACAACAAAAACCGAGAAGTCGTCGAGCGGAAGAGAAAGAAGAATTGAGAAAACTGCGGAAAGGATTCGATGTTTGGCATTGGGGGTCGCCACCGAGAGAAGAGACGCGACCCCCCGTACCGAAATATTGGGCACGCCTGTAGACAGACTCGACTGAATGACCGAGTGGAAACTTCTCGAAAGGCGTGTACATGTCTGCTGCAGACTAATTTGTCCTAAGGTCACTCTGCCACTGAGATCTGATAAAATCAAGAAGGAAAAGGTTAGTCTAGCCAGTGGTGCCGCCTTCAACTTCTCCAGCCGGAACAAAGAACAAAGCGAGGCAATGTCAACGAAAAAGTATCAAGCGAAGTATGCGCCTGAACGACGTTTTGTCTGATAAGCGATCGCTTGAATCGGCAGTTTGTGAGACTGCCGAGGGGCTTATCTGCAGAGAGGACTACCCGATTGTTAGTAAATAAATAACCTTCACGAATATGTCTTACGCACTTTCTTTCTCTCTTTCACAACGGCGCGATCTGTCTCTCGTCTCGCAATCTCTGAACACATTCCGCAAAACACGTTTTTTGCACTTTTCCGTTCCGGCGGGCTTTGCCATCGTCGTCGTCGCAAGCTCCACCCACACCAATGATAGTCGTGATTTGTCAGTGACGCAATAAAGAAAGACACCCTTGGTTTTCGACCTTCAAATGCTTTTTGTCGAAGGTGCAGTCCTTGATGAACACGACTCTCAAGGCAGCATCGGAAGCCGACGACACCAGGAGAGGACTCATTCAAAACGGCATTGCTTCGCGCGTTTTTTCCCGCCGCTCCAGAAAAAGCCAATCGTTCGTCCTTACGGTTTCCAAACGACGTGTCTCAAGGTCTCGCCGCATCACACTCCCTATTTACAACCCTCGCCGTGATCGTCGCCGTCGGCGCCGTCGCCAGACACCGAGCGCCGGGCCGAAAGATGTAAAGTTACCTTCGCCTCCTTACAAGTCGCGAAAACAACCGTTTGATACATTTTGTCTCTCTCGAACGACGCGACGCGATGCGACCCGAAAAGAAGCGAAGCGCACAAGAGTCATGTGACTCCGAGAATCGGGAGTTGACGGGATTATAATTCAAACGTTTACCGGGCTTCTTTAGGAATCGCGAGGTGAAACTACGCAGTTTCTTCTGTAAGAGAGTCAAGTAAACCAAGTTGGCCACATTTTGGTTTTCCATTGTTGACGGCCACTGAAGAAATTGAGGTTTTTGATTTGAAGACGGGTTGAAGAGAGTTGGAACAATGGAAGATGTTAGAAGAGTGTAATAATGACAGTGATTAGAAGAATTGACGAGTGATAACTGAAATCAAGGTTATCATGAACATCCAGTCAGTCTCGACGAATGTCGTTTCGAATACGGGAAAAGTAGGAAGTGGAAAGAGCGGAGAAAAAGACGGAAGCGAGGCGCCAAGGAGCTAAGGGCCACGGAAGGCTAAAGAGTATGCACTATCAGGAGGAAAGCGGATTGTACTTTACTTTTTTTCAGCGGCTTTCGCGTCTCCTGCAAGTGTGAGTGTCTTACTAGGAAACTCGGTTAAACGCGCCGTGAGCAGTTCGCCGCCGACTGAATTCAATTTGAGAGGCTAGAACAAGCGTACTGATTTCGGAGCGAAGCGCTTTCAGAAAGTGCACACTCGCCTCACCAACTCTGCCTCCTCCCGCCTACTATTGGGTCACTGATGGTGCCAGGCACGGCCGCGGCTGATAAGCTCTCTTGCCTTATAAGTACATCGATAATGAGCCCTTACATTTGAAATGGTGATAAGGAAGTGGGTACCGAGAGCTCTGTGTCTGTTGTCATGTATATGTGGAGTGTGGGAGAATCCGCGATTTCCAGTAGTCTCTGTTGGTTGTTGTTGTTCTATTTCATGTCTCTATGGCTCGTAGTGATGTAATCTAGCGCTTCCATGTGTCCTTTGAATTTGACCTTCTCTCCGTTTTTTTGTCTTCAAGGCAAGCGAATAAATCTCTTTGATTGGCCTTTTTTCTTACATTCCCATCTTCCCAACAGAACACGGGGCCTACCTGCCTGCCAAACACGACGACGCTATTCACAAGATCATCAATCTACGCAGCTATCTTCAAGATCGCATCGGCCGATTTGCCGCTAGATTCGGCTGAATTCCGCTTTCGAAAGAAATAGGTCGTTTTGTCAACCCTTCTCTTCGGCTTTGAATGAACGTTTTTGGCAGGGTGGCCATGAAAGAGACGGGGGCGCCGCGGAGATACGGAAGGTTCTGATTTTTCGAAATGTATCTTCAGAGGGGGAACTTTGCAGTGAGGGGGACCTACAATAGAGACGCATATACTCGAAGAGGATGACAAAGATGCATATACAATCAGCTTGAACAGAGAGATAATAAGAAGAGGATGAAGAAGGAGAAGAAACAAATTGTATAGTTGGCGGAATGCGCAACTAGTACTAGCTTATGAAAAAAGAGTGAATAGGCACGAAGTCCTGGCTCTCGGAGCGCGTCGGATTGGGGATGAGGGCGCGTGCGCCTTAAAAAGGACATACGCACTATGCAACATGAAGCAACACTCACTCCGCCGCCTGGCACTGGCCCCGCGAAGAGCCTCCACACAGATCTGCCAACGGTCGGCTAATTCTAGGAGCCGATACATGCATCTGCGCATTCCAGACACTCGGCGCTATCTCTCGTGGACGTGCGGCGCCAGCCACGCGAAAAGAAAGAGGAAGTGACAGCAGTGCACTTTTTAAAAGTTTAAGAGCGTGTATGCAAAGCCAAAGGTCGGTTCATCCGCATCTTCACGTGAAAGGAAAAGCGGGAAATTGGAAATGATGTGAGACTTCTGACGTACTGGCTCATGCTCAAATTGTAGAAATGGATTAGAGTGCATCAGCTTCGAGTGATACGGATACAAATGATACGAATACGAAAATGTGCGAGTGGTTGAAGAAGGTGGGACACGAGAAGGGACGGGTTTCCAAAGCAACCGATACCCTTGGGACACTCGTAGCCGTGCTGGAGTGTACTAATCAGTCAAAAAGAGTCGCGCTGGTCGGTCGGTTCGTTGAAATGGATTAGCAATTGGATAGAAGCGACATTTGAGCAGAGCGAAATGTTGCCTTGAAGCAAATGAAATTGCATAAATTAGAAACGGCTGGCGGCACCTGCTTCGCATTTTCGCGTAGACCACACCAGACGCGAGCAGCAACTGGCGGCTCGGACAGTTGCGATTCGAAACTGGGCCGGCCCCGTCTCTTGTGCTCCGCCCTACGAACATGTTTTCCAAGTGTCACAGTTTCGGAGACGAATAATATTTATGCAGCCGTTGCTTTTCGTAAAGTAGACCAAGGAACACGGTGGGAGCAATACCGTGCCAGATGCGCGTTGTTTTCGAGGTGACCAGGCTCCGTTGCTTATTCCTCAAGTTCACCTACTACTACGACGGGTGCCAGCTGATGAGCTTGGCACAACAAATTTAATGTGGATTCGAAAAAAAAAGCCGCCTTCGATCCCATGATAACATCGCGGACATGTGTCTTGTTTTTCCCCTCGTCAGTTGGAAAAACGGTTCGAGTTCTGAGTTTCAGTGGGTTTCTTTGATAGCCCGCGGGCGTTTTTTAAAGTGCGGCATTCCGCCAATATCTCATCTCTTATTTCCACGAGGACACCTCAGAACAAAGACAAAGGTCACTCGGAGATTTACACCCCAGGGCTCAAATATACAGTGGTAATTCATCAAAAACGACTATAATGTATAGTCATCGAAGAACTGTTGTAATGAAAAGAGTCTGTTCCAGCTGGAAGATGGAGTGAAATATCACTGTAAAGCATGGAAAACAACATATAGATAACATTGCATTTATAGAAAAAGACTCTGAGCACCTTTTCCTGGAAGTTGCCGGATGGCAAAGCTCCCCGTCCCAGACTACATTTTTTCTCCGATTGCAACCATTTCCGGCTTCCGGCTTCTGATTATTGCTGACTAGGCGGAAAATGAAAGTATGTATATAAATGATAACATGTGGTTGTATAGATATGGTCCTGAAAATCACAAGACTTTGGCTTTCGCGGCAAATAAACAAGAAGCCACAATTTTGTTGATCGAGAAACGAGATGTCCAAGAGAAAACATCTGGGGTGGTTTTGAAACATGTTAAACACTGCTGGACAAAAGTAACACTATTTTCAATCGCTATCAGTTAAATCACGCGCCTCGATGTGCTCTGCTTTGTTTTGTCATGTTTTTTGTCAAACTCTTTGAGAACGCACCGAACTCGTCGTATCCCTGCGGGTAGTTGTTCTTCGGCAGCATTGTCACTTCATGCGTCGATTTCGCTTCCAGATGTCCGTCAACTCGTCAACAAATCGATTCTGGAAACAAAAGGTTCAATGAGCGGCGAGTCGGGGATTTTTTGTTTAGAAACGACGTGAAACGAGGGCAGAGTACACAAGCTGCGTGCCGTTCCGAGTTGCGGCAAAGTAAGTAAGGAACGAACGAGAACTCAAATGAGACGGATTTCACTCTTTTCGTTTGGTTTTTCTCTTCTTCTTTTTCCGTTTTTTTGTTCTCAAAGATACAGGTGGTAAGGATAGTGCGCGACGGATGGTTGACGTTTGCCAAGAACGACTCACTCGTCATCGAACACACTATCTCGTCGGACAATTCAACTTTTTTTCTCTCAAGAAAACCGGTTATTTTCGTTTCGATGCGAATTGGGAATCGAATTATGTTGACGAAATGCGAGTACCAAACAAAGGAAGCGACCTTTCTTCGGGTGAGCATTGGAACTGTACAGTTGGGAAAACGAATGGAATTGCAAATCGGTGCAGAAAACCTGTCACTTTGGTATCAGTCTGCGAACGTATTTGACAGGTTGTTTGTTTCAAGTGACCATTCGGTCGCTGTGTTTAGTTGCGCTTAGTTTCATATTCTGCTGTCTCATCAATTATCCGTCCGCTTTTGCATTCCGTTGATCACATGCTATCATTTGTTCCCATTTTCCAAGCGGCAATCTTCTCAGAGTCCGCCGCAAAATGACGACGCTTGGCCACTCGCCCACTCTATTGTCGCCCGGCTGCCCGGCCGCGGAAACACCGCACTGGAGGAGGAGGACCGAGAGAAACGCCAACGACACTCCACCCGCGCGTTGTTTAGCGAGCCGATTGTCGATTTACGAGGGAAGGTGACGTGTTCAATGCGTTATAGGGTATGCTGTCTTTTCTTCAACGTGGCTCCTCCATTTCTCATAATTTTCAAAGATTTTTACCATTTATTTGATACCTAATTTTTTTCTGAACCTATCCATTCGATTTTCCGCGGGAAATATTAATTTTGAACGTTTGCAGGAGATGATTAAGCCTCTAGTGTTGGTAGTAGTGCTCGTAATCAATGGCGTCGTGTGCCCACCGCCAATGAGACAGCAAGCCGAGCAAGCGGAAGCTCAGTTAAAGCTCAGTGCTCAACAGAAAGCTGCTCTCCATCCGGTAGTTCTTGCTTATTTAGTATGGACAGGAGGAAAACCACGTTTCCAGGCGGCTGAGCAACCGCAAGAGCAACCAGTGAACACTGAGCAGAAAGGAGAATACGAGAACAGCCATCCGGTGAGTGTTACGTTGCAAATGATTGTTCCAATGGAAAATGCTCAGGGATACCAATTCGCTTACAACAAGTACTTGGAAGAGGTTGTCAAGATTCTGGAGAGCGACGCGAACTTCAACGAACGCCTGAAGAACATGAATGAAGAAGACATCAAGGTAGATAATTCAGAAGCAAGAAATCGACGAATCGAGAGTATTTCAGGCCGGAAACATTGCTGACCAAATCGACGACCTCCCCCAGGAAGTGTTCGACAAGCTGCACAAAGCCAAGTTCGCCGAGATAGAACGACTTCGTCAGCAGATTGAGGAGCAGATTAAGGTTTTGAGTTTTCCTACTCGATGTATAAATTGTATTCTTGCAGAAAGACGGTGGAGCGCATAATATCAAGATGCCGGATCATTTGGATGTTCAAGAGCTCGAAAAGTTCCATAAGGAAGATTTGAGAAAGCTCATCCAGAAGACAGTGGCCGATATGAATGAGATTGATGAGAAAAGAAAGCAAGAGTTCAAGGAGTACGAGATGCGGAAGCAGGCTGAAGAGGATCACAAACTGGCACAGATGACTCCGGAAGAGCGGGAGAAGGCCAAGAGAGAGTATGAAGAGTCGGTGAAGAGACACAATGATCATGAGAAACTGAAGCATCCAGGAAGCAAGGATCAGCTTCAGGACGTTTGGGAGGAGAGTGACCATGTAAGTGACCATTGGGAATTTTCACTTACCATCTTAAATCCTCTTATTTAAGCTGGACAAGGAGGCCTATGACCCAAAAACCTTCTTCGCTCTTCACGACCTCAACGGAGACGGATTCTGGAACGACTTCGAGCTCGAGGCTCTGTTCAACTTGGAACTTGAGAAGATGTACAACGAGACGAACCCGGATGACGATATGAACGAGAAAATGGAGGAGATGTACCGAATGCGCGAGCACGTCATGAAGCAGATTGATTCTAACCAAGACCGTATGATCTCGCTGCAGGAGTTCCTCAGTGACGCCGAGTCGCAGAATGCTCAGCCGCCGAAGCAGGAGGCCTGGGAGGATCTTGGCCAGCAAAAGGTAAGCTTGAGACTTTTTTGTGGGGAAATGGGAAAGTGGTGATTGCAATGATTACAGGTTTACACTGACGAGGAGCTCCAAAAGTTCGAGAAGGAATATGCACAACAACAAGGTGAGTGAAAGTGCATGACGGCCGCAATTAACCCTTTCTAACACACGCCGATGGCATTTTTCGCTAACATTTTGTTTGCCAAACTTAGAAACTAAATGATACCCTACACTAGGATGGGGAGAATTGGCATATGAACAACATCTTGAACAACTTGCTTCAGAACAACAACATCCGCAGGACGTTCAACACCCTCCTCAAGTACGTTTCCGTTAGGTTCAAAGGATGAAACGGAACAATTTTCCAGGCTCAGCAGCAGGTGCACGCGGCTCAACCACCAATTCAACCAGTAAACGTACCGCCGCCATCTGCCCAACAACCTGTTCAAAACCAGCAGCCGCCCGTCCAACAGGTAATAACTAGTTGAGAGCAGCAAAGAAATGACAAGATAACATTTACAGCAGCCGCCACAGCAGAACCTGCCACCAGTTCACCACGAGCCAATCCAGGACCACACGAAGGACCCAACATATGGAATTTGAAGTTGACATCGATTTATCTGTACAGCAATGAACTGCTTCTATTTATGCATACTTTGTCAGTACCCCCGGGTTGTAAATGTTTCTTCTCCTCCATCTCCCCCTTTCATTTGTTTCCAAAGGCCATTTCTTGTCTGGTTTGGAATGAACAAGATGACAGTTAATTGTGTGTGGAAAACTGAGCTGAGAGCCGTGACTAACGTCCGAGAGTAGAATTCCTCGTGGAAATACGAAATTCTGTTCAGATCCGCTCTAAACTGGGAATTTCGGAGATCTCCAACGGCTAAAAGTTGTTTGATGTTCCAGCAGCTCGACGTCTACGGAACCATGACATAAAGCACGAAAACATAAGAACCATGTATTTTATTTGCGAACCATGTGAATGGAGAGACAGCATGAAAACAAAAAATGAAGCGATTCGGTTTCTACCAATTTGAATCTTAATCTTAATGAGAACCTGCAGTAACCAGGAGGAGACATTCTTTTAAAGACGATAACAATACTTATATGACAATGAAGTCCATAGGGAAGCAATATGATGCGGGGCACGGCTGAATATATATATATATAGAGTTGAACGGTGGAGAATTGGCTGCGGGGAGAGACGGAGGGATCAACATAGAGGAAGCTTGATATATATTAAAGCGGAATTTAGAAGATTCGATAGATGTATGGAATGATTTGGCGTGATGCACATAGAGCAATTAGCATGGGATATGGTGTTGGTGCTGCTGATGAACTGGCTGGTAATATGGCGCCTGGGCGATGGGCGCTTGCTGGTTGTAGATAACATTGGCCAGTGGCTTCTTCTCGATTTTGTAAAGTTCCATGAAAAGATCAGGAAGAGTCACATAAGCAGAGTTCATGCGAAGGATTTCCAACTCTTCTCCGTGGATTTCCTCTGAAACACACAATTGGGAAACTGGTGATTGAATGGATGTTGCTTACCGAGAACGTTCAACTTGTCTTTCAGCAAGTTTAACTCGTGGTAGATTTTGGCTCCATCGACGCGCTCTCTCAGCTTGATGAACAACGCGTTCTGCATAGCCTGGTGAACGGGATGCAGGTCGTTGGCGCAGCTCAAACGGCTCTCAATGCGGAATTTCTCGCCAACTGGTTGAGTGAGAATGACGGCGATGAAGAGTCCGACCTCGGCATCCGTGACACCGAGAGCCAAAAACTTGGCAGCGTAGTCGATGATCTTGTCGGTAACATCTCCATAAAGAGTATGAAGCTCTTTGTAGCTGATCTGGCGCCCGTCTCCAAGAATGAGTCCTTTTGGCGAGAGTCCGCGGGCAACGCGGAGCAGGTAAATTCCGAAAGAGCGCTTCTTGAGAAGGATTGCTTGATCGTCTGGTGGCAGAGTCTTGAACATAGGAATGTTTCTGACAAACTCGACAACTTGCGCGAAGTCCGCAGTGACATCGTTGGCATAGATCTGCCATGCGTTCAAGCGGTTCGCGATGTAAGTACCGTCAATGAGTGACTGAAAACTGATCTTTCTTAATGTTCCCGTCGTGAAAAAAACCTACCAAAGTGTAGGGTTTTGGCACAATCACGTCCATTTTGATGCTCGTATGGTTGGACAGCTTCTGATGAGATGTCGAAATGGCTTGCGCAATCTACAAATTAGCTAATTACCACCTGCTGTGGACACACGTCGAAATTACCTGTTGTGCTCCATTAGGCTCCGGAGAGGTGCTAGACGAGACCTGTCCTTCGGAATCTGACGACGTACCGTTTTTGATTCTTTTGACTTGGCGCACTGCTAAAAGATTTAAGTAAAGGGGAGAATTATCAGCTATCTTCTATTTTGATGTGAAAGTATCTAGTTCCCTCAAAGATTCACACATCATGACTTCCGCCAAGTTGATAGTCTATAAATTATCCAGTAGTGTAAACTAAACCGAAGCGTCAGGTGTGTGATATGGCCCCATCCCCAACAACCGCAGTTGGTCGTCGTATGTCTTTCTGTTTTTTAACACTTACACTCTTTCGACATTCCAACGTCGGTGCATTTCTTGAATCTGCAGTACTGGCATCTGTTGCGGCTCTCTCGGCGGATCTCGCAGTTCTGCGCTTTCAGACACTTGTAGTCGTTCTTTCTTTGAATACTCCGACGGAAGAATCCCTACAAAAAGGACGAAATTTGATGAGCCGCCATGTGCCAATGGGAGCAAGAGTGCGAAGGGACGCACGAGATTAACTGCCTTTGTGCGGCGTGTCGCCGAATTTTTTTGAAAACCCCGCGCGCCCGGTCCAACGCGTTTTTTGTAACACGCGTGGCAAGAAAAATGACATTAGGAAGAGAAAGACACATTGCGGATCTCTGGGATTCAAATTCAAATTAGTTCTTGTCCCCTGTGTGCGCTGCTGTCTGCGTTCTCGTTGTAACATACGCAACATTTGCGCAGATAGTCTTGTGCAACGTCCACAGCGTTCCATCACCCACGCCGTGAGTTATTACTCGCCATTAGGCGTATTTGCCAAGACAGGAAGAGGAAGAAGAGCCCCCTCTCCCGTCCCGTTTTCCCAAACAGTCACACAACGGACAAAGCACATAACAATGGAACGTCTCATGATGGCGTTGCGCAACAAGCTCTGTAGAATGCTCTACGGTATCCTGCCGGCTCTCAAGAAGACAGACGGTGCGCTATTGATTGGAGTGGAAAATTACGGGCCCGTAAATGATGGGGGAGGAGGGGGAGAATTGGAAGGATGTCGTCATAATCCAAAATTATATATCCGACATACCTTGCATCCCTCGCATGACGTCACCCCATAATGGTATCCGCTGGATTTGTCTCCGCAGACTTTGCACGGAGTTGTGATTCGTTTGATGGCATTGTGACGATGGTTTGAAGATCCGTTTTGAAGTGAGTCCGGGGAGAGTGAAGAACTGGAGAGCGACACTGTAAGAATGGGTACGGTATTGGGGATGTTGCAAGTTCTTTGCACATTCCAAAGATGACGTGATGGAATGTTTGCCAAGGTATCAGGCTATCGTGTGTATCCCACATTACACACACTCAGGGCTCTCGGACCTAAGCTCTCCTGCCCACATCTTCAGAACTTTCGTCATCTGTTCGATCTAGGAGTGTCTGAAGCATCTGCCACGTCTCCTTTATATCTTGTTACACTGCTTCGGCAAGTCTTTATGGCCCTACCATACGTCATTCAGATCCGACAGCGGGTCGGCAGAAAGGAGATTGCGCAACAAAATAAGCCGCACCGTTCGGCGTTCGGCGTTCTCACCGACGGCATTTCCTTCATCAAACAAAGCAGCGGGACGCCGTCTCGGCACCTAATGCTCTCAGAGAGTCCCCCCACTTGCAAAGAAAGGATAGAGGAGATAGGCTGGCTGGCTGGCTGGATGGAGCCTTTGATTTTAGACACTAGGCGCTGCTCCTCATCAATTAAATCGGCAAGAGACGCCTTGCAACACTTTCAATGTGACACATGTTCAACAAGAAAAAACGCTGTGTGCCACTTGTCACTTGATGATGATCGCAATCACCTCCCTCCCCCTCTCAGAGTATAAATATATCCCACACTCTCCCCATCCCATCCGCCCAAACTTTTTTGCCGCTCACCGCTTGTTGCTGGAGAGCTGACTCCTGCCTGCTGATCGTAGAACGGGTATGGAGGCCTCGCGTTGACGTTGTTGTAGTAGCGGCGGTCGCAGTTTGCCGGCTGTTCGGACGTCATGCAGAAGTTGCCGTTTTGAGCCGCGCCACGTCCTGCGAAATCCGATGTGTACTCATCGCGAGCATACGTCTGAGAATGAACGAATTTAGAATTTCGCCTCGAATTTCGAAACGGATCAACTCACAAATCCTGGATGAGAATTGAGCCATTGGCCGTTTGCGTCGGAATCAACTGTATCCTCTTGTTTGATGATGTCTGGCTTGGTCTCGAAGTATGCAGTAGGGGAACACATGGCAACGCCATCTGAGTTACCTAGTTGGGGTTTGAAATTCATCTGCAATGTGATGAAAATAGTAATTAGGAGTCATGAAAAGGGAACAACACACAAGTGCTGACGGAAAGGGAAAATCGAGCAGAACAGTGAACGTCAGCAGTTTCGGAAATGTTCGGAAAAGCGAAAGAGGTGAAAGTTAGATGATCTGGGTAATGGTCGAAGTGCTTGTTGAACAGTCTAATGAAACGGAAAGGAAGAAACATGTGTGTGGAGAGGGAGGAGGCGGCCCTCTCTCTTGGGTGGATGGTATCTGTGCGCTCCGTGTGCTGCTGAGGAGGACGGACGTCTAGGGGGGCGGGGCTTAGACTCTTGGGCCCGCGAACTACCGGGGAGGCGCGCCCTCTCGTTCTGAATAAATGATGCGAGGGTACATGAAGCCTTTTGAAAAGAATATGAAGAATGGGGAGGTGGTTTTAATCTTATTAAGGAAAGAAGAGAAGAAAGAAGAATGGAGTGTCGTTTTTTTCCTACCTGTCTACCCATATGAGTAATTAATGAGAGAGGGAGAGCGATCGAGAGAATGACGTCTAGATGGCTATCTCATGCACAGTAATGAAGAGCAAAAAGGAGATGGAGCGAGAGATTCTTGAGATTCTTGAGATATAGTTGTTTGAGACGAACGACAAAGGATTTTGGATTAGGAGATAGACGAAAGACGAGTATCTCGAGTGAGAGGGGAATGAAATATCGTAGAACATTACGCAACTTGAAACTGGAGGGTACAGTACCCCTTCTTTAGGTGTTATATTCGCCATGCAATCTGATCATTGTAGGGGAAAGAGATTAGTCCACGCACTAAGAGGTGATTGCGTCGTTGCATCACTTCAAAAATTGCGCAATGTGCAATTACAATTCTCTCTGGCAACGCGGCTACCACTACATCTACATCGCTCTTTGCCAGTTGGTTAGTGCGAAGGGAACCAAATAAAGCAGACCACTTAGGCTACTCGCACCTTCTTCGATGTTGATGAGGTGATAGTTAGCGGTGAAGTGAAGATGAGAGCAAACACAACTGACGCGTTGTTTCACAAAATGGATGTGGTGCACATGAACTCTCTCTCTCTCTCTCTTGTTCAAGTTTTACTTGTTGAGCGGGCCCTTTCTCATTCTCAGTGACAATAATCCAATCTGACGTGTGGCCATCATATAGTAAGGGATATGCTCGGCGGCGTTCATAAGAAGAAAGAAGAGAAAGAAGGAAAAATGAGACAGGACGGAGAGGTGGGGAGGGGGAGGAAGATGAGTGCACCGCACAGCAGGGATGGTCCCACCAGAGGCAGTGAGAGGGGACAATGGAGGGGGCTTACCACAGACAGGCTGTAGAGATGTGCTGTCATCATAACTCATCTCTTACAACGATTTACGGCTGACGAATGACAGCGTTTTTGGAACTTACGAAGACATCTGGGATGGATCGAATGAGCCAACTTTTCTATAGACACTTCGCAGCTGTTAGTGCAAAAGGAGTTGTGGGGTAATGCATGTGTCGTTTGAAATGGTTCTTATCGAGCGATGACGCTCTGCGAATCAACCAACGAGAGATAAGATATAGAAACTATCTGGTGCCGTTGCGCTCATAAAAATTTGTTTGTCGTTCGTTCTCACGAGGACTATGATGGCCATATAACCCGAGCGTCTCTCTCTAGAGCAATTTGGGGATTGGAAAACGTTGGTAGTCCGCAATTAATGCAGTCTCATTACTCAATTGCTCTCTCGGAGGGATTCTCAGAGGGGCTGCCTGGGTAAGGTGTACTGCCATCATGAACTTGACATGCCAAAGTGCTGCAATGAAAACTCTGCGGGGGGGGGGGACGGAAGAGAACCAACGGCTAAAAAGAAATGAATCTGATAGAGCAGAGCAAAAAAATTTTGCTACTCTTATCCATCTTGGAATATCGAGTACGCAAAGAGTGCAATATTTCACAAAAACAACACCTGCTAAATGATAGCAGGTTCTGAAAAGAATTAGCGACTCAAAGGAAAGAGAAGGATAAAGTTGATTCTGGAGAGATTTGATGAGCACCAATTGTAGAAGTAAAGTGTAGCATGTGCTAAGCCTTATTTCCAGAAGAAATGTTTCGTAAGAGCTGTCAATGGGAATGATAGATCTAGGGGAACTAGTGGGTGCTATATGAGTTGGTGAAATCACGGACATAGCAAAGGAGGCGTTACTTATTGGGGATGATCATGTTTTTAATGTTTTTTCACACGTTTTCACTATTCTTGAGAAGCAACCAGAAGCTTTGTTGATAATGAAAACATGCGCCAAGGACATAGGAGTGACCTGTACAAACATGGGCGCATTGGCTTTGAAGGTGGTTGAATCAGTGAACAACTACAGCGAATTGGAAGGAAGTGGTGATCTGCTTGATTACAAAAACAATGTCATTCATCAAAGATGCCAAAAAAGGAATGGGAAG
Source organism: Caenorhabditis macrosperma (assembly GCA_963932285.1). Classification (NCBI taxonomy): domain Eukaryota; kingdom Metazoa; phylum Nematoda; class Chromadorea; order Rhabditida; family Rhabditidae; genus Caenorhabditis; species Caenorhabditis macrosperma. The sequence goes on from OZ010618.1 coordinate 6,986,178, forward strand.
CGTGTGAGGTTGAAGGTTGAAACCCAGCGACGCCAAAAAAGAGGAGGAGAGTCTGTTCGATACGTGGAGAACAATTGGTATGAATTTCGGGCTATCTAACCGGTTTATTTCCAAAAACCAAAACGACGCCTTATTTTTGTAGATGTGTTGTTCTCGAAATAGAGAAAACGGCGAAGAAAGAGGCGGGGTATACTGTAATTGGCTAGCTGTCAGCGTCATGAAAAATAGGGGAAAGAGAGGATGGAGGAGGTTCTCATTTATATACTCATCCATTTTCTTGGCATTTCGAGAATCTGACGTAAAAATTGGAAAAGTGAGAAATGACGAGAAGCGGCTTGTCAGCAGTCCAATCTTAAATGACAGATGAGTTAATTCTATACAATTTTTCTGCAGGGTTTTTCTTTTTCCGCCGTTATTCACCCGATATCAGACATAAATCTCAGACAGGGAGATCTATCTAACCCAAAGAACACGATAGAAAACGAAAAAAGAACGGCATGGGCGAGGGGGGAGGAATGGCAAGGACAAAACACAACGAGTATAAACGTGAGAAGAAGCCGCAGTGGCAACCCATCCCTAATGTCTGATACCTCTGTCGCGGCCATCTTTCGTCGACGTCTTCTTTGTTTCCAACTTTTTTCCAGCACTTTCGCTTTCAGTTGCGTAATCACACTGTCATTGCCATTCATGGATCTTGAACGTCGGCAAGATGACAAGAACGGGAGAGGAGAGGGGGGGGGGGTGTTTTGTTGTGAATCGCCTGCTTAATGGGACAAAAGGTTGCCGACCGGTACCAGTGCACACTTGTGTTGGGCAACTTTTCGTTTTAAGTACCGCTGCTGATAAGAGGTGGATATGGTCAAGCGATTCGAGAGTTGAGAAACACGCACCAAAGGAAAATAGGGACCCTGAACTGATTCTAAAGTTTCTGAGGCTCAGGGTACTATGAGCGGCTCCGGGACATTTCGCAACCGGACGTTTTGCAACCGCTGAAACGGTTACGGAAGGGAGTTGATATTTATCTTGTAAAACACATCCAGATGATTGAATCCGTGGTTTTCGGGGTCGCAGAATCTGAATTTAATGTCAAAAAACACTAAAACAACCTGAAGGGCTGCACAAACTCACAGTAAGTAAAATCGCGATTTCGTTACTGTTTTTTTGGAATGTGATATTACTCTTCAGAATCTACGTGCAATTTCCTGTCGACTAGTCCAAGAACGTTATGATTTGAGCGAAATGACCGTAAAGTGACTTACTGTGAGTTTGTGCAGCTCTTCGGGTTGCACGGTAGTGTTTTTTGACATTAAATTCAGATTCTACGACCCCGAAAACCCCGGATTCAATCATCTGGATATGTTTTACAAGATACATGTCAGCTCCCTTCCGTAACCGTTTCAGCGGTTGCGAACCGTCCGGTTGCTAAATGTCCGGTTGCGAAACGTCTGGTTGCGAAATGTCTCGGTTGCGAAATGTCCGGTTGCGAAATGTCTCGGTTGCGAAATGTCCGGTTGCGAAATGTCTCGGTTGCGAAATGTCCGGTTGCGAAATGTCCCGGAGCCACAGAAATGCTCATCCTCACCCAGCTGAACCGAAACTTTTCTGGATATTGTTCAGAATCCAGCCTGATCATGGGTTGCCCAGTTTTCTTCAAACGTCATGGATCGTTCAGAAAACTTACCTGCAGTTTCCGCCCATCATGTCGGAAAACTCTGCGAGAAATGAGCCGGTTCCGTTGCGTACCGGCTGAGAACACACAGAAGGTGTCAGTAGCGAAGCCCGGATCATCTGAATGTTCATGAACACTGGGAGTGATTATGCTCCAATTCTATTTCAAAAAATGCGTTGTTCTTCATCAACTTTTTCTCACTTTCCCTCACTTGTCCATGAATTAAACAGGTGGGTCTCGGAGGCACACACAACGCGCGTATCAAGTAGTCACCAATATTCCCACATTTTATACGCGTTCGTGTTATTGTTTCTGGGGGCGCAAGGCGGAGGAAAAAAGGGTGAGTCGTCGCAGTAGTCCTACTGAAAACGTGTGCACGTCACAATTCCTCCTCTGGTGTCTTTTCGAAATTGTTGTGGGTATGCGTCATTTCCATATTTTCCAGAGGTTTGCAGGTTTTGGCGAAAGGCCCGTCGTACTCTGCGGACAGCCAAAAATGTCGCAGAACACCCTGAAATAAAAACTTGTCTCTCGGGACCCGGCCGAAAAAATGTCTCTGCATTTTTGAGCACTTTCGTCTCTTTTTCATTTTTCACCATCAAAGTTCCCCTTTTCCTCCATAATTTTCGACTGTTTCGCAACGTGCCATTTTGTGAGTCATTGCATCGATTTTCGACTCTCGCTTCTGCAATGAAACTGAATCGATCGAGTGCTGCTTTTCGGTATAAAAACGACTGTTTCACTCTGCCCCAAATTATGCAAATACTATTCATAGCCACATGGCAAATTTCAATCTTTCTTTCCGTGGCTGGCACTGGCTATTCGTTTGACACCATCCTCTGCTCGGGACTGCATTCATCTTCGTCGCGACTCACCTCGAGGCGAATATGGACAGAAGGATGGGTTGACACCCGCGCGAATTGAGCTCGCGCCTCATATTGTAGCTCGAGTGGCACGAGGAGGACACTCTTGTGCTTGCCCGTTCTTTTTTTCGTAGTCCTCATTCTGATGTTCCGCTCTCTCCAAGTGGGTTTCTCTGTTCTACAACCTCCCGTCTTCAGATTCTTTATTAGTTTCCCCAATGTTCTTTCGTTGTCTAAAAACAGTCCATTTTTGTCTCTGCGAGCAGTGCACTTCTGCGAACAACATAAAATCTCTATTCTCCTCGGAACACCCAAGGGCCACAATTGGTACAGCCATAAAATGTAATGGGATTTTTCGGTTTTCTCCTTAGCTTCCACCTCATTTTCCTACCTCCCAGGTTGTTTCTCCTCAATTCTCCCCCTTCCTTCATTCGCTTCTGAAACACTTAAGATTTCCTAAATTTCTCCAAAAAACTCTGCCAGAAACAGAAATCATGTGATCCGTCAAACCACAAGGTTTGAAACTATGGCTGTTACTAAAACAAACACAAGAAAGAAGCGCCGATCACATCTTTGTTTCCACTTTTATTATCCAAATTTTGCTGCTTGCCGGCCTCCCTTCTCGGCCCCCTTCGCATTTTCTGCCCGTTTCTCCGCACCGGGAAGCGAGCGACACTGTTCACTATTTCCCGCTCTTCTCCTCCTTTTCTTCTCGAACTTTTTTCATTTTCCAGCTTATACTGAGCAACAAAAACAGCAGAAAGCCATCCATGGAGACCCAGAAGACCGGTGGAGTGATAAAAGACGTATGTGCCCGTTGTCGTTTCTGTGAAAACTTCGTGATTTTGTAGATAGCTTTCTACGGACTTGAAATGAGTGGCAGTGAGGATGAGTCAGAAGAACCGGCGGAAGAGAGTTCCCGCGTTGTTGCCATTGATCGGGAAGTTGAGAAGAACGTGGCCGTCGGTTGTGGAAGCAATGAGCAAACAACTAATGATGGCGATGGGAGAACGGAGGACCTGCTTGACGGTTGCGGTGAGAGTTTGATGATCGGCCTAGGAAACTCTGGAAGCGTGCCTATCGTTGTCGGCGGTGACGTGGAAGATGACGTCACACCGAGAGTCGACGACATTTTGGGAGATGGAGAACAACCCAATTATGAGGGAACCCCGAGAGAGGTTCTTATCGTCGACGGCGGGGAACCCGAGGAAAGTTTGCTCATTTGCAATAGAGAAGAGGTGAATGAGTCACCTGTTGTCAGTGGAAACGTGGCAAATGGTGTTACCCCCGACGACCAGAAAAACAGCAATTTGGGAGGAAACATAACGACGGAAGCCGTTTTAACTGCTGGCCATGACAAACATGAGAAGAGTTCGATTCTCGACGGCGATAAAAAATGCAGCGAGCTGGCGGATGTCGACGGAAAAGGAGAAAATTCCCGCGTCGTCGACGACATCCTCAAAAATGGACAACCAGACATTGGAAGCGCACTGATGAATTCTGCTGATGATGATGGAAACGTCGGAGTTGAGCCGCTGATTGACAATCATGAAATGGAGGAGGAGATGGCCAGCGGAAAGAGAGAGGAGAACTCCATCATTGACAACGACAGAGAGAAGACATTGAACAACGGAAATGATGAAATGGACGTGTCCACCGACGAGGAGAATGAGGAAGAGAGTTCGACTGTTGGCGATGGAACAGCGGCGGCTCGTCCAGCTGTTGCAGACGGGAATGTTACGGAAAACATCACCAATGAGGGAAACCTGGATGAGCAGGTTGTTGATGGTATTGGGAGCGAGGTCGCCGCAAATCTGGCCGAAGACGGTGGGGAGAAAGATGATGATGCGACTGTTGACAAAGACGACGGGAGAGAGGATGGCGAGTTGACAGAGGACGAAGAGAAGGGACCATCGAAACCAGTTTCTGAAAAGAGTTCGCATGAAAAGGTGCGTTTTTTGTAAAGACCATGTGATATTTGATAAACTGAATTTTCCAGTTGTTGACGAAACCGTACCCATACAATCGTCCAGAACAATATAAGAATGAACCAATTTCGAGAGATCTCAACCATTCGAAGCCGCGGGGGAGACCGGTGGAAAGAGGCGAAAGGGATGGGCGTGATGGGCGATCAAACGAATTGAGAGTGCCAAGAAGACTGAAATACTGGGAATGGGAAGCTAACCAGAGGAAGTTCATACGAAGACGTTTGGAAGAGTCAGCTGATCGCGGAAATTCGAGAAGATACGATAACTCAAAGGAACGTGGAGATTCTGGGCGAATTTCGAATAGGCAAAGCGAAAGGCGCCCGTATCAATCACTCGAGGTGAGAGCTACGAGTTTCCCATCATACAATGACAACTTTTCAGAACAACCGCCGTAGAAACAGGAGCAATGAACGGGAATCCGACAGAAGATGGTCTCGTGATAGACCCGTTTACCGCGGTGGGGAGGGTAGTAGAAGACAGGAGCCGAAAGATCGCGGCCTAAATAGATTCTCGGGGAGGAACGAGAGAAATTCTACTCGCGATCGGGATGACAGAAGACGACGTGACGATAGAGACAGAAATAGTTCGAGACATTCCACTGAGAGGCGTAGGAGCTATCGTGAAACGTCGAGCGCAAACAAAGACTCGAAAGAAGAAGAAAGAAGCAAGATTGTCAGTAATGATGTTGTTTTGACAGCGAAACCAAGTGAGGTGGTGACCGGTGAAACTGCACACAATTCTCAACCAGAACAAACGGAAAAAACAGCAACCCCGGCGTCAAGTGCAAATGAACAGCAAGAGGTAAGAGAGACAACGGGAAACTTCAAATTTGTTAAAGGCGGGACAGTAGTTTACATGCCATGCTTGCAGGAACTCAAAATTGGAGAAGTAGTGCACAACACGTCAACGCAACAGGGGAGCGATTCCGACAAAGGACGCGCGCTTGTATTGAGCACAGAGGAGACGGCAAAGGAGGAGCGGAAACAGAAGGTGAGGCATAAAGGGGAATGATGGCTGTAGGGGGACCGCCAAAGAGGGTGTGACATTAAGGACTATGATCACTAACTTCTCAATCGTTTTCTTATGGGGATCATTTGTTGTGCGTTTTTCAGGAGGCAGAAGTACCAGCAGCATCACGCGATCTTGGAATCAAAAGCAGTGCTGAGGAAGGACGCACTGCGAACCTCAAATGCAAAGATGATACGCGTGTTCCACTGAAAAAGATACCGCTGTCATCGGAATCTACTCAAAGGGCGGTTTCAGCCGTAGAGCAAACTTCCGGAGACGCACAGCAAAGTCGTGGTGTTGAACATAATGAATTCCCATTGCTGAGCCACGACGTTGAAGGTAACCGACCTGACCCGAATCAAGCTCCGCTGATCCCTCTGACATCTGAGAAACAAGATGAGAAGGTGAGTGTATGGGTTATGTACTAGCAGCCCGTTCATTTTCATTATTCAGGAGCCGGTTCATTTCCAACCATTCAAACTGAAGTCACAGAACAACAATGATAAGAGAACGACGGCGGATTTGGTTGGAGTATTTGGGCATGAAAAGTCCAATTCGGTGTCTCCAACACGCGATAATGAGGTGCATTGGATTACATTGCAGTCACAAGGAACACTTTTTCAGGGAATCAATGACAAGCGTGAGCGTGATACAGAGAAACATGTGCAACAGAAGAGAGTCGTTTCGCCAGTGACGCACGACAATCAGAAGGCCACTCAACTAGACGGCTATCGACAATCCAAGCTTCCAGTCAACAGTCAGCGACCCCAGGTGAGTATATTTATTGAACAAGCCGATAAATCAACTAATCTCAGACTGCGCGTACTGAACAGCCACGTGAGCGCTCAGTGGGACGCCCAAGAAAGGAAAACTCCTCGGAGAAACCTAGCAATCATCAGAAAGCTGTTCATTTGCCCCTTGCAAAACAAGATAGGAAAATGGACCATTCAGAACACCCAATTCAGAATCAGAGTCTTTTGCGAAGAGCTGAACAGATATTCTCCAATGTTTGAACTGAAAATATGACAAACGTCATAGAAAAATTTTCAGCTGAATCCAGAAGCGAACAACTCTGTGATTTCGCAACCGGTCCAGTATCCTCCTTCTCAACCAGTGCACCGCCATGACAAGATGTTTACGAACACTTCATCGTTATCTTTACCGAAGTCAGGGGGACAACTGCCTATCCTTCCAAAAGACAGTTTTCGGCTACCTGCTCAGAAACCAAAGACAACGACAACGATAGTCGAGAAATATGTGACCAAGAAATTCGTGAGTGTCTCCCAGGGATTCTGAAAAAGCCTTGGTTATTTTTAGGATACGACGGACGACCTTTTGGATGCAGTAGCTGACGACTTGAAGAAGAAGGAAGAGGAAAAGAAGCTCCAGAAGGTTTCGCCTAAATCCCAATTCTATACAATATATTTGTTTCAGACCTTGGAAAACAGGGCTCACGAAGCGAAGAAATCAGTGTCCTCGGGTTCCTCCTCGTCGACAAAACCTCCTACAAATGGGAAAAAGGAAGAGAATAACCGAGCAGGATTGACGACGCCAAGACTTGAGATACCAAAGACTGCTTCGTCTGGAGCTGTTAATGGAATCGCCAGCAAGACAGCATTGAAGCCAGAAACTACGGAACCGCAGCCGGCGTACCACACAAAATCTCTGATCACGACTTTTAGAATCCCAAAGAAGCCTAGGGCGCCGGAAGCTGAACCCGTTCAAAAGAAGGAGAAGCAGGTATGTGGTTTATCGGTGGAGTGAAGCTTAGTTTTATTGTTTGTAGATCAAAGTAGCTGAACGATTGGAAGAGGTAGCAGATGACTCCGAGCCATTACCATTAGTGAAACCTTTCCAGGAACCAAAGGTTGAGCACATTCACATTTTATCTCAGCGCAAGCTCCGCTTTTCAGACACGAAGCTCCAGAATCATCATGATTGGGCAGCCACTTGCTTTGAAGCAATTTCCGCATTCAGCAGTTAGGAGTGAGAACCCAAAGGATGATAAGCCAAGAGTGAGTAATTTTTTGAAGACTGACTATGATTGTTCTGTTGCAGAAACGCCAAAACCTAGACGACATTATTGCCGAAATGGAAGGTCACGATTTTGTTGTAAATATGAAGAAAATAGAAGAAGAAAAGAAAGAGACAAAGAAAAAGGGCCCACTTCTAGTGGAAGCTCACAGCATGCCGGTCGCACCGCCAAAGGTATTTTGTCGATTTTCAAATGAGTGGATGGAAATGTGTTGTTTTGCAGAAACGTATGCGCATCGATAAAAGGCAAGAGACCGCCAGTAATGCTTGCGAGCGGAAGAAGGAGAAAAAGAAGAGAGTGTCGCATTCTGTGGGCGCAATTGAGAGCACCGCTGCGACATGTAAGAAGGTTTCCCACTTGTCTTCAGATAAGCAGACACAACCGGTTCCTGTTTCTTCACTGAGCATCAGCAATTCAAGAGACAGTTCAGTTCCTCTGGTAGAAAAGGAGAAACCGAAGAAACGGCAACGCTCTGTTGAATTGGCATCATTGGGGAAGGTTTGTCCGTTGTCAGTCAAGTACATTTCAAGTACACTACATTTGCAGAAACATTTGAGTAATGACGGTGATAACATTGCTATGAGCACAGCTCCCGAGGGAAAAGAAACAAAAGAAGAGAAGAGAAAAAAGAAGCAATTTTCCTCTTGTGTGAAGAAGCCCGATCACAATCCTTCTCCAAACAAAGAGGTATAGCGCATTAAGAGAAAATATACAATTGTATTCTTTTTTTCAGAATCCCATCATTTGTGTGAGTAAACCAGACGCAGTTCCCAATGCGCAGAACCAAAAGAAGAACGTGCGAACTCTGTCTGCAAAGCACCACAGGAAGTTGTTATCGTCCTCGAGTAGCGACGATGAAAGTGAGATTGAGAGAACTGATCGTGAGAAAAAGAAGGAGAAAAAGAAAAAGTTGTCAAAGGTGTGCAGGTTTCCTATAATTGATTATATTAGTGTTTTTCCAGAGGCGTTCGAATGAAGGCAGTGAGAACAAGGCAAAAAATAATGTTCATGAGGAAGAAGGTCATTCGGAAGAGAAAAAACAACGTTCACCTTCTCCGAAGACACCAGACACTATATCTCTTGTGCATAATGAAACGAATAACGTTCGAGATCTTTCTCCGGCGCCCAGCAGGATTTGGTCATCAACTTCGAGTGCAACTAGCAGCGATGAGGGTGACATTATCCTTGTCGATCGTGAAAAACAAAAGAAGAAGTTGCATTCTGTGGATACTACCGAGAACACAGCTGGATCATCTGGGGAGGTACTGAATATGAAGACGTCTCTGTGTTCGGAACATAAAATTTATCTGCAGATACCTCAAAACACCGGCGACGAAAATGCGATAACCATGATTCGTCAGGAAGAGGTAGATAAACCGCAAGAGGAGGAACTCATTTCACATGTTGTGCAGACACCCGATCTCAATTCTTCTCCAATAGAAAAGGTATTAAATGTTTGACAGAAGCATGAAAATGGACCGTTTTGTTCTTGCAGAATCCCATTATTCACGTGTCTGAACCAAGCACTTTTTCCCACGTTCGGCATGAGGAAAAGAACATGGGAACTATGTCTTCAAAGCACTATAACAAACGGTTGCAATTGAGTGAAAGCAGCGAGGATGAAAATGAGATCAACAGTAATGATCACGAGGTGGGAATAACGATGAAGGGCGTGGAAACTATTGAGAACAATGCTGCATCGCCTGAAAAAGTACTGTGTAGTATTCGATTGAGTGTTGTGAACATTATGGTTTTTCACAGATTTCCCAGATCATCGGCGATAATGATGAGAGTACAAGCGCGGTTCGTGACGGAGAGTTCGACAAACGACAAGATAAGGAGCTCATTCCACCTTGTGTGCAGACGCCCGATAACAACCGTTTCTCTGAGGATTCCATCATTTGTGGGACGGATTCAGACACAGTTCCCAATGCGCAGAACCAAAAGAAGAACGTGCGAACTCTGTCTGCAAACCACCACAGCAAATTGCTATCGTCCTCTAGTAGCGACGATGAGAGTGAGATCGAAAGAACTGATCGTGAGAAAAAGAAGGAGAGAAAGAAAAAGTTGTCAAAGGTGCACAGATTTCCTATAATTGAGTTAATTAGTGTTTTTCCAGAGGCGTTCGAATGAAGGCAGTGAGAACAAGGCAAACAATAAAGTTCATGAGGAAGAAGGTCATTCAGAGGTTAAAAAACGACGTGCACCTTCTGCTAGGACACCGGACACTATATCTCTTGTGCAGAAGAACGTTGAAGCTCTCTCTCCGGAACCTAGTAAGAATTTGTCATCGACTTCGAGTGCAAGTAGCAGCGATGAGAGTGAGATTATCCGTACGGAGCGTGAAAGACAGAAGAAGAAGAAGAAGTTGCATTCTGTGGAGACTGCCGAGAACACAGCTGGTACATCTGGGGAGGTACTCAACATGAAGACGGTTCAGTGTTATAATCATAATGTTTCTTTGCAGATGCATCAAAGCATTGGCGACCGAGTTGCGATAAATATGGTTCGTGACGAAGACGTAAATGAACCGCAAGAGAAGGAACCCATTTCACGTGTTGTGCAGACACCCGATCTCAATTCTTCCCTAATAGAAAAGGTATTCAATGTTTGACAGAAGCATGAAATTGGACCGTTTTATTTTCCAGAATCCTATTATTCACGTGTCTGAACCAGTCACTCTTTTCCACGTTCGGCATGAAGAAAAGAACATGGGAACTACGTCTTCAAAGTACTATGGAAAACGGTTGCAGTTGAGTGAAAGCAGCGAGGATGAAAATGAGATCAACAGAACTGATCACGAGAAGGGAATAACGATGAAGGGCGTGGAAACTATTGAGAACAAAGCTGCATCGCCTGAAAAGGTACTGTGTAGTATTCGATTGTGAATGTCATGTTTTCTCGTAGATGCCCCAGATAATCGGTGCTAAAGAGATTCGTGACGGAGAGTTCGATCAACGACAAGATACGGATCTCATTTCGCCTTGTGTGCAGACATCGGATAACAACCGTTTCTCTGAGGATCCCATCGTCTGTGGGACCAAATCAGACGATGTTTCCAATGTGCAGAGTCAGAAGAAAAAGTCTCCAAAGCAGTATCCCAAAAGGTTGCCGTTGAGTGAGAGCAGCGACGACGAGAGTGAGATCAACAGTAACGTTCGTGAAGGAAAGGGGGAAAACAAAAAGGAGTGGTCACAATGTGTGGAAACAATTGAAAGCGGACATGCTTCATCTGGAGAGGTGTGTTTCTTTTCCGATAAGTACATTGGTGTTTCTTTCGCAGATTCAATTAAGTGATCGTAGTGAGGATGGGGCAATCAGGACTGCGAGTGAAAAAGAGGAAACACTATCTAAAGGACAATATTCATCTAATGTAAATACACCTGATCCCACTCCTTCCCTCATGGGAGAGGTATTGTGCGTTCATCGAAGTCATAAAATTGAATTCTCTTCTCAGAATCCTATCATCCACGAGATTGAACGAGGTTCTGTTCCCAATGAACAAAGTGAGAAGAGTAACGTGCAAGCGATGTCTCCAAACAATTGGTTACCGGTGATGAGTGAGAGTAGCGGCGATGAGAGTGAGGTTGACAGTCCTATTCGTGAAGAAAACAGGGAGAGCGAGAAGGAAATGTCGCATTATGTGGAACCAATAGAGAATCAAGTTGCCTCATCAGGACAGGTCCAGAAGTCACCCATTCACCCCCAACCTCAGCTAGTGAACTCGAGTGGATTCAAGAAGGTTGTCCAGAAGAGACCTCGGAAATTTGGAGAGATGACTGTTTTCAGCGTCTTCCAATCAAGCGTAAGACTGAGCAATTCGAGTCGCCTACTTCTGCAGGATGTTCCGATGGAAGTCCGAATTCCGACGACCGAAGCAAACGAATGAGAAACTCCCCGACATCATCGGATGGCTCTGCTTGTTCGGGAATTCAAAGAGTGGGAGAAAATGTAATATGTCTTGACCATCTATTTCTCCAACAGAATGTCTCAAACATTGGAAATGCCCCGGGAACTAGCGGATGGAAAAAGCCAAACCAATCAGCGCCAAATCACATGGTGGGTTGTCGTAAAAACTCCGTTAATCCGTCAGTGTTCAGAGTGAACTTGACAAGTTATTGGACGATGCAGAAAGGTCATTGACACTGATGAAGAACGGACCTGAATTCATGGAAGCTTCCGAGGACAGAGAAGAGGAGGAAGAGGTGATCTCGGATCTTTGAGTACTTGTCCAAGGAATACCATTTAGCAGGGACCACCATTCTGGTGGAAGAACGAAGAAGAAAGAGAGTTAGAGAAGGCCCAGATAGCTGCTAATGAAAAGGCGAGACAGGAAAATGCGATCAAGACTGCGAACGATTTGATATCGTCTGTGTATCCAATTGAAGTAATTGTTTCAAGTATTGTGCGTTACGATACCTACGGCCTTACAGCTTGATATTTTCTATCATCGAAAGGCACCTGTCGCTTGGGATATCAAGATTGGAGTGGGTTTCTTAAAGCACCTGAAAAACGAACGGGAACACTACGTGAGTTGAATAGCACTCTGATCTCCTGTAAACTTCGTTTCAGATCTCCCTCGACATCTTCCAGCACTTAATCGACTCTCTGATAGACAAACTGAATGATCATGTTTATATACAAAAAGTAGAATTCGAGAATTATCTGCGAAAGGTGAAGGTTTTGCGAAAGAATGAAAATGGAAGTTGGAATCTTCAGATTATCTTCATATACAGAGACACGTGGACGGGAAGCAAGGCGGCTCGTCAGAAGATTGAATATTTCGAGCACCTCGTCAACCGATTCGTTAACGGAAAGACAGCCACAAAGCCATAATTTAGGGGTTCTCCTGCTTTTCGGGGTGTCCTGGGTGTCCTGCCTTCCACCCATTTCTCTACTTTCCATCCTCCTCCCATTTTATCTTCCGCTTCCCTATCTGTACATTGTACTATGCACATGCGTTTTTCCTATTAAAAAGTGTCAATCAAATAAACAATTTCGGTTGTCTCGGAGAAATATATATATATCTAGATTTATGGCATTCGCCGAAACGCGTAGGAAGAAATGTCGTCCGGAGAAGGGTGCCCCCATACCCATAAACTACAATGAGCCGCTTTTTCCTTTTAGCAGGTCGGGACAGCTCGGAATCAATTAGTTCATTCATTCCAACCTCGTGAGTAGCACAACACGCACATTTCTTTCCGAAATCCATTCTCTTTTGCCAGAAACGTCGAGAGTTATTGGTTATTGGCTCTCTTTTCTGGAACTTTCTCTTTTTCTGACCTGTGAAGTCAAACGTGACCAGCTCTGATTTCGGCGGCTGATGGTGTAAAGTGAAAAACATCGTTTATAGTTTACGTATTATTCAGAGGGCAGTCACTGGGGAAATCACCTTTTTCATAATCCTCTCATTTCTGATCAAAAATGGCTCCGGTAAGCCCGTTTTTTCCTCTTTTCTCCCTTCACATAGAATTTTTAGGGTCTAACAAGGAAAAGGTTGTCTTTCCGATTCAAGCATTCGTTGAAGAAAACGTCAGTTCTGGTAAGTCACCTCCCAGGGGCCCCGGCGGCATTTCCCAATCTCCCACTTTTTAGCACCGAGGAGCAGAACTGAAAGACGGCTCTCGGCGAGTTCGTTTTCCTAAGAGGTCGCACTCGAGACGAGAAAGTCGAAAAAAGGATGAAGGAAGGGAGGAAATGAAGTCAATGGGAGAGAGAGTCGTTCCGCCCGAGGCGAAAGAAACTCGACCGCCCGAAGAGTTGAAAGTTTCGAAACGGCAGAGTCCATTGGAGATAGAAGACGACGTCATGGACGACGAGCCAGAAGAGCAAGTGGAAGGAGAACAAGAAGAGCAAGAAGAACAAGAACTATCGCCACTGACTCATTGTACTCCTTGCCGACTTCCACAGTTTTCCGCATGGTCTAACAGTCAAAGTACCCCTGCTTCCTCAGTCTGGTCCTGTGTAAGTCACTGTTCTCGAATCAAAACTTCAGCTGTTTGATTTCCAGCCAGCGACGCCGATGTATTTTAGCGACCTTAGTGACGAATGGGAAGAGCCGGTTACTCCAAATGCAGGTGTCCCTGATTCTGAAAACGAGATGGCTGATGAAGACGTGGCTGATGAGCCTTATTATAGGACCCCTTTAGTTCTTACTGTGAAAACTTGCGAGAACTGGGAAGAGAAGGCTAAGGACTTGATCCAAAATAAGTTGACTCAAGAAGTAAGAGCAATTGTTAGGTGGTTACTGAAGTTTTGAATTGCAGAGGTATCTGGAAATGTTTCTCCGGTCTACGTCGAATTCGGAGACGTTTCCTGGTATCCTCGAGAAGTTAGAAGAGGGTCAATACAAGACAAAGGCATCATTCGAATGCGCTATCAATGAGGTGAGTAACTGGACCGGAATATCGCGTGACGCTGTTTATCCGTTGAAGATTGCTGAGATAACGCAGCAGAACAACGCGGAGGGCTCGCGGGCGTGGTGGAAGTCAGAATACTTGAAAATGTTCTTCCGCATCCACTGGGACGCTGACGTCAATTACGAGTACACCAGAGACGAGATTTCCTTGATGAACTGGAAGCTGGTAAGGAACGAGGGATAGGGGGGGGGGATCGGACCCTTCTTGGAGTTTCGTTGTTTGCATAGGCAAACTTTAATTTCAAATTGAACATGACGTTTTTCTTTGAAGGGCTCCCAGAAATGCTTCTCTCATTCTCCGGAATAAAAGTTGCTTCCTTCCAGAACAAAATCCACCGGAAGCTTCAACCGGATGAGGTCGCCACATGGATGATCTAGCCCACCGCTCCTAATGATCTCAAATAAGAGTATTTGTACTTGACACCCACACTCCCCCTCACACTTCATTCTCATTTCATTTTCTCCCATTTCCGCTTTGATTTCCCTTCCAGCTCCCATCTCTATTTCGTAGTACCTATAAATAAACGCTACTCGCCACGCCAAGATATGCATCAGCATCCTCTACTTTTAGTGTCACACGAGTGTCTTTGCGTTGGGAAGAAGAAGAGGAAGGGGGGAGAAGAAGAAGAAGAACAGCTCGGCGCTACAATTAGCTCACATAAGTGCAGAGGAGAGTCACGATCGTTATTCCCATCTCCCCCGAAGGCGCTACTGAACCCGTTCATCTCGCTCCTTGTCGATTTGGCGGCAGATGTTTCGTCGTGTTTCTTCAAAGTCCTTCTTTTCTGTGTTTCGTCCATTTTCCACATGTCGGGAGATATGACTCATTTGGCTACCGGCTGTCCGTGTCTTGCTCTCCTCCTTCGCAGTTGGTATTCGCGAGAATGAGCAGTCAGTTGCTTCGTTCTCATTATTACGTGCGTCTGGCGAGAACCAATAACTTTCTGTCGCCTAGTTCTCGGTTATTTTCCAATTACCCGTTACGAATCTGTGCAGGCTTGCCGGAACGCCGCCATTCGAGAACTCGCCACAAACACCATATTGCAGAAATGGCGCGCACGATGTTCCCGTTTGATGACTCGTACCGGGTGACGTTCGAAGGAGCGTTTCTCCCCTCGCAAAACGTGTTCGGAGAGATCGAATCGCCGACGGTGCCGGATCCACGTGAGCGATTGTGTGACTCGGATAAAAAAGTGCAATCTATTTTCAGGTTACAAGGTGTTTCCGCTTGACAAGGCTCCTCGGGTAGCTCTCTGGAGACAGAAGAGTGAGTAGTCAGATGGAAATGCTTGATTAGCAGTCAGCTTTTCAGATTCCGAGAGCTCAGAGTCCACGACAAGCTCCCCGTCGCCAAAGGTTAGCCCGGACGAACCAGAGAAGAAAATCGAGCGTTTCCAAGGCGTGAGAGATGACGAAACGAACGGAAAAGGCTGCGCGAAACTCGTAGACGCTCTTTCAAAAGAAAGCAGTACCAAAGGGACCACTTCGAACCCCTCGAAATACCCAAGTCTCCCGAAAGGCGGGTCAAAGTCCGGTTAGAAGATTCGCCCCCGACTTTCCCTAGGTGACCTTGGCAACCTTGACATGCAACTTCCAAAGCCCTTCTCCTTCTCTTCTCATAGTTTTCAGTGCTTCCCATTGACACGAAAATAATCTCGTGTCACGCTGATTAGGTGAATTTGTGCCCGTTGTCGCATGTTTTCTCGTCAAGGTCGCATTGAATGGAGCCAATTATGAAATACAGCCTTCTCGGGGTGTCATCACAAGTTTCTCTTCTTTTTTGTTGTACATAACTTTGATCCCATGTTGTCAGAGCACGAAGTACTTGATTTTTCCATTCATGTCACGCAACAGTTTGAATAATGTTTCCAGTTTCCTTTTCGGAGGACGTTTCTCAAATAAACACTTACATTTTGTGCGGCTTCTAATCGGCAATTCAAGTACATCCGTTGCGAGGCTTCGACAAGAAATAGAAAGAAACCAAGGCGGTGAGAGACCGCGCGAATTCGAACTGAGTTCAAGATTTCTACGTTTTGAAATGTTCATCATAATTTAAATTAGAGAAAGAAATACGAAAAATATGGTTTCCGGGTGCAATTAACACAGAGAGAATTCACTCGACGTCTACGCAAGAAGAGGAACGGGTCATTGAAACTAGAGAATCAGGGAAGGATAAATGCATAGCAAGGTGACAAAAACGTTGGTTACAATATAAAATTGAAGAACGGAGCGAACGGGGAATGAGGAATACGGATCATCAAAATCACACACAAAATCTATTTCACGGATGCCGTCGGTCTCATTGAGAACGTGTAATTTATTTTTAAAAACGTCATTTCTGTCAAGGAAAACATGAGAAATTCCCTTTATATGTTCAAGTTCTCAACGAGACCGACGGCAACCGTCAAACGCACCACTTCAGGTGATTTTGATAATATTGAACGGAAAGTAGAATCAGGAGAAGTAGGCGTTCTCGCGAGAACGATCGAAGAGCAGGAAGCGCTCGCTGAACAGCCCCTCATCTGCAATACGCCTTCTGTCCTGGGTCTGCATGATGATGAACTGCATGTGCTCGGCGCTGACTTTCTCGGCGTCTGAGTCCTTCTCGGAGACGGGCTTGAAGTAGGGTCCCGGTTGGAAGTTGAAATACGCCACCGCATCGCCGATCCTTCTTTCCAGTGCTCTGACTCGGGCGCTGTCCTCGGGATCTCCTGAAACAAGATGTTTTCATCAACAGCTGGTTTTCATTC
The DNA here is from genome assembly GCA_963932285.1 of Caenorhabditis macrosperma. Taxonomy (NCBI): domain Eukaryota; kingdom Metazoa; phylum Nematoda; class Chromadorea; order Rhabditida; family Rhabditidae; genus Caenorhabditis; species Caenorhabditis macrosperma. Next base: position 7,002,909 of record OZ010618.1, read on the forward strand.
CCTCTTACCATAACTACGGACGTAGATAGCATTCACTCTTGCCTTCACAAAAATGCACAGAATCCTCGAAAGATCAGCGACAGTCTTCTCAATGTTGTTCCGCCCATAATCCAATCTCAACAGATACTCGCGACGGCCAAAGTGGATTTCAACGCTCGTCTTTCTGATTTGGACGTAGAGGAAGCGTTCGCGAACGCGCTCCCAGTTGCAGCACAGGAAGATCGTCTCCATCAGCTTCAGTGAGGTGTTGAAGCAGCAGTTGGTGAAATGGTCGAGGCTCCCTGAAAATTGTTTTGGTGTGAACTTCCGGGCGAAAAATGAACTCACTTCTTTTCAAGAAAGTCGAGAGAATGTCAGGTTTCTGCTGAACAGCATTCTCGAGGATTGAGACGAGAGTCTTCAGAACGAGGGTATTCGCTGCTGGAACCAGCCCTTCTGTTTCATTGATGTGCTTTCTAAAGTCCACTGCGATGTTCCGGTTTTTCATTACACTTGGGACGAGCGATTTGATCATACTCCAGAAAATGTATCTGTCTCGACGGGGCTGAATAAGGCTTTCTTAGTTGATAAAGTTTAAGTGAAGGCTTACTGGTATGTAGTCCGGAAGTCTGTACTCGAACTGGAGATTGGTCCCGTTTCTGATTGATTCATCGTATGCGCGCTTCCGCGCATGTCTCGTGAGCATCTTTGATATGCTTCTGGAAGAAAATCAGTGGTGGATGGGTGTTGAGCGATTATGCAGCGAGCGGGATTACAAAGATGTTTTCGTTTTGCGGCTGGCGCGCCCTTCAGCCCAGTGCTCAGAGTTGGCAGAGAGGACGTGCTCCGATCGATAGTGTCTGCCGTCTCTTGAAGAGCGCGTGTGCTCTTCTCACACTTGGCGAGAACGTCAGTGCACGCACTGGCGCGGGAGAGCTCGTTATAAAAATGAGCAGAATGCGTAAACAATTCTGACGTGTGTAACCGAGAAGGCCTTCCGCTGCCCACTGTAGAGCTGACCCCGTTTCGAAATCGTACTGTCAAAGTTCAATGTTTGATGTGATGCGACGGTCAAATGATACAGTCTAGTGCGTTATCAACCGGGTATCCTGTCAACGAAATTGGAAAAGATGGGAATGGAAAACACTTTCGATATGGGACATGACCACTACAAAATACAACCTGAACTTTGAAACGTACGTTGGGAAATTGGACGGATTTCTTCAAAAGCTTAGATTGTTTTGTTTGCAAGTTGAAACGCGAGAAGCGCTATTTCGCAATACTTTCAAGTGAAATATTCTTTTCTCATAGGAAACAAGATTAAAAGAAAAATCAGGTAATAACTGAGACGACACAGTTTTTAAGCATATTCTTTTGAAACACACCAACCTTTTTCGAACAGCTTTATTCCTCACAGAAGTTTGCATCACTAGAGAAGGGAGAATTGGGGAGGAGGGAATGAAACGAGAGGATGAATGATAAGGGGAGGAGATCCGGAAGCGCGATGAATGGATTTGGGAGAGAGAAAAAAACAATAAATAGAAGTTGCGCAGGGGCGTTAATGGACACTGACGGATACAGACAATAATTGACACTTGTTAGCGGGAGCTTTGCTTGATGTCCGCTTTCATCATTTGGTTCACGTTGCGCCGGTATTGATAACTGCAAACGCTCAGTTTGGCGAAGACGGTGGCACCAGCTCGACGGTTGGAGTGCGGCGAGAAGCAGACGGTTCCTCGGATCATGGTGTATCCCCAGTAAACGTAGCGGGGTCTGTTCTTGATGTTGTTTCTCTTCGACAAATTGACGGTTCTGACTTGACGCAGCATGTCTCTGCAGTATTCGGTCAGGTCATCGACGTCGTTCGGACCTCCTGTAATCAACCCAATTTTTTGAGACAGTGAGAATACTGATATTTACCTTCAAATTCAACATCGATGGTCTCAGTTCTGTCAGCGCAAAGATTGCGGAGAAGATATGGCAGCCACTCGGGAGTCCAGTAGTCGTTGTCCGGGAAATCAATCGAGATGTACGTCATTCCGTTGACTTTGAAATTGAACCGGTTGCTCGTGACGTGGATTTTCGCCGCTTTCCTATAGTTCGACCACCGGCAGGTGTCCAATACGGTCATCATGATATCGGGATTGCCGATCCAGGGTCCGTTGGCAAAACATTCCATGTACTCTGAAAAATATTATAGGTGAGCGTTGGAACACCGAAGTCGAGGAAACTCACTTCCTTGCAATTGCTTCTTGAAATCCTTCGATGACAGAGCGCACTGTCTGGAAATCTCGTGGAGGGAGTGGAGGAAGAGGGACTTCGGGATCTGCTGATCCTCTCTCTCGATGTACTCGAGGCTCTTGTCGATCACCTCAACAGCCAAAGGACCCTCGGCGAAAAACTTCGGACAGACAGCCAAGATGGCCTCCACAGCGCCCATTTTGATTTGGTGAGCATTTCTTAATTCCATCTGAAAACAAGAAAGTGACTGAAGTCAACGATTGTAAGAGATAGAAAGAGAGAGAGAGAGAGCAACGAGTATTCCCGCCTTCTCTTATCAAGAGAAGTGAACGCAAACAGTGATAAGGAAAACAGAAAAAATCGAGCGAGATGGCAAATGAAGGAGAAAGGATATACATGGTTGAACAGGTTTCATGGAACGAGAAGCTGGAAGAAGGCGCAGGAGGCGAAAAATTGGGAATAGTGACGTGCTGATCGGAGGAACCTCTTCATAAATGAGATGGACACACAGATGCGATCACTATCCAGTTTAATAACGTCGAACATGTGATGGTCGGAAAGGCGAGTGGAAAGAGAGAGAGATAGAGAGATACAGCAAAGTTCAAGATTTGATCGACCGTCGCCGCACCTTTTCCCGTCCAAAAACAACTATTCTGGAATCGCAGGTGACTTTATCGAGGGAAATTTAGCATAAACAACTGAAAATAAGCATCTAGTTCGTAGCGTCTGTTGTTCAGAAAACTGATGCAATCTCCAACCGAAAAACAGTTGGATTTCTTGAAAATAGCGCCAAAAATGTTCTTTGAACACCACCGTTGCTAGCTGACATTTTATGTAGATTCTAAAAACTGCTCGGAAGTTGTATGGGTTGATTTTTGTTTTCAGCATGTTCACAGTGAATACAAGCAAGCAACATTAATTGTTTTCAACAGTATTTCTAAAAAAATGAGCCTAGGTAATCATAATTGGTACCCATGCCAAACTAGTAGCCATATTGAGAAGGTTACAAGAGTGCGTACAAACATACAAAACCAGCGGAGGGCGTAGGTGTTAGCCGAAGACAAATAATTGGCAGTTACGAGCTTTACTGGGCCGGTTGACGCCGTCTCCCCGACTGGGTTGTGCTGTTGCGCGGATGAGCGCGAGAGGACCGGCATGTTGACCCGGAACATGTGTACTCGGCGTGAGCGATTAGGTAACCAACCCCAAAGCGAATATAATATAAAGAAGATGATATCATAGAAAGCATTCAGAATCCTTCCGCAGATTGAATGCATTTAAAAAATAGAAACTTCACTGAAAAAAATTCAAAAAAAAACACTAGACAGTTCAGTTAATTTTTGGGTTGATCTTAATCCTAATTCTATTTTAATATATTTTCCGTAAGTTCAAAAACTATCACAATTGGTACCCACCGTTTAGTATAATTCTGATTCCCTCGAAGAAGGTGTACGAGCTAGGTGTCCACCGAGGGGCCAATGAACAGTGATGCGCGCAATCGTATCGGCGATCGCCGCCTGTCCGCCTGTTTTCTGTCTCTGCGCAGCTGGGCCGGCAGATTGACCCCGAGAAGCGAGCAGACGGCATGAACGAAAGAGTATAACACCCCGTCTACCAACAGATTGTTATACATATAACGACAATGATAAAGAGGAGAATGGGCTGCGCAGTGAATGAAGAATAAGAAATGAGGACAGCGCGCGAGCAGAATCTATTCACATCGGGAAAATGTATCGAGAAGAAAAACCTTGAGAGCCGGGTTAGAAGCTGGTGAGGTTGCTCGGCGCGCGTGGGTAGTGCAGTTGAATGGCTAAAGCTCAAGCTTAGCGAAATGGAATTTTAGAAAAGTAATATAAAAAGCAGACGGAAGAGAAGCTCTCCAGAATCAAACCAGCATATATCTAATCTTACATATTCTACCCCATTATCCACTATCCTACCACATTTTTTCATTGGTGGCAGGTATCTTTCTTATACTAAAGGGAAAGGATGTATGTCTGTCTGTCTGTGGGTTTGTTTGTCCACAGCCGTTTCTCAGTCCCTACTGGACCGTTTTAGGCCATTTTTGGCACATAGGTCAGAAGTATCAGAAACCTCCTGTCAATCTTCATCAGATGGGCAAGGTCTTCTCCCTCTACGCCGCAACAAAACCACCGGGCTAGCTGTGCGTCTTATGTGGTGTAGTATTGGTTCATCGGTGTTTGCGTACCTCAGCGGTTTCTGCGCATAATCGGACGTCCAGAAGCAGTCTCGACCAAACATGCGCTTGTTTTTCTCTTTATGATCATGGGATTTCGGAAATTTTTCGAAAATCAGTATTTCATTATCATTCAGTATCATTTCAGCAATGGAAGCAGACATCAACGATAGATATCTGCTGCCTTTCCAACGCCGAGACTGGGACCAAGCCGTAAAGAACCACGAATTAGTGAGTTTTCAATTTAAACATGTTTTCAGTGAATCAAGCAAGTTGAATAATGTTCCGTGTGGACTTGTAGCCTAGGAAAAATCAATAGCCAGCCTCTCTAGTCGCGCATCCCACCATGCGCACGTCTCCTTTGTGTTGAGTACACAGCTACGCAAAATAAGACGAAGACACACGAGAATCAAAGAATAAGGCATAAAAATTGGGCTGTAGACGCTGAAAAGGGATAAGGAAATAAGCGTGTTCTAAAGTCATTATTTCCCACTTTTTAGAAGTTTCTCGAGTCAAACAGTGAATAACATCTTTCAGGTTAACCTCCTCAATGTATACTTCTCGGAATCCCATTACTGGAACGTCGACAATCCGCAGATTTTGCACAACGATGTGTTGTCGGAAATGATCGCACGCTTCTCTGTGAAATCCTTCACCACAAACCACTGAACGATGCATTTTTTCAGAGCCTCTCCGATTCAGACAAACTGGATTTCATCGTTTGCTTCCCGTACTTAGTCCTCCACGAAAATCCTTCAGTGAGTGCTAATGAGTCATCGGGTACTTTCAACGTACTCAATTTCAGCTGTTCTTCGTTTTATCAACAGTGTCAGGAATCCTATTCGAAGACGCAGACGAATACGTGGCCCGTCTTGCCGAGGAGTTTCGAAATAAGCTCTACCAATCTCAGGTGGAATCGAAGCATCTGTCTCTCAAGCTGAAGCATTGCGAGCTCATATGTGAGTGGGGGGACGGTTGCCAAAGCGACGAATAAGACGATAATTGCAGGTGCAACTATTGGCAGAGTCCCGCCGACGTATATCGAGTTAATTGAGAAGCTGACCGACGGATTAACCAACGTTCTCTCCGACGTCCAGATGGAGCAACAGGAAGAGTTCTGCGCTGAGGAAATCGGTAAGTCATTGGTTGAGAGAATGCTTAGGCTCCAATATAAGCCAATGTTTTTCAGAAGAGGGAAACCTGCAAGTGATGGAGAACGAATGGATCGAGTATGACGACGGCCTCCAGTTCGAACAGAATTTCGGCGAACAGTGGGATCTGGAGCAAGGTGAGGATTCTTTCGGACTGACTCCCATAGTGAATAGCACGTGTTTGAGCTGGTGCTAAGCACATGTCCTATTCTTCCAGAGAACCATGAGTATACCTATTTTTGCAAATTAGTTTGAGATAGTGCGTTAGATTATCATCTAGTCAATGGAATGAGCGTACTTTACGATTGTACACACAAACATCATATGACTTTCTGACGATACTATCGCCCGAAAATGTTCTTGATTGGTGTGTTTGTCTCGTTATAAAGGAGAGAACAGAAGTCAGGAATTCAAAGAACACATCAGCTCGTTGAGGGACTGTCAACTAATGAGACAATGCATTCCAGGAGTGATTCTCGAAGAACTGGACCTGGATGGAGACCTGGAATACATTCAAGAAGAGGATTTTCTTGAGGACATGGAAATGTTACATCAAGGAGGAATCATCCCGGATATCAACTACGTACAACAAGAAGATCCATCTTCATTCATGGAGATCATCCAGAATAAGATGCTCCCTCCGGGAGTGAAATCGCGAAGAGAGATGAAGCCGATGCCGATGCCCAAAGAGGAGGTGCTTCCGGAGAAGTTGCCTCCAATGAGGATTCCAGTGAAAAGGCCGCGGAAGGAAATTGAGCCACCGCCTGTTCTGGAGAAGCAGTGCAACTATACAAAATCTCAACGGAATCTCATTAGAGCGAGAGATGAAAAGATGGTGCAGCGACAGGCTCAGCAGCTGGAAAATGAACAGAAAAAGAACGAGGAGTTGGCGAAAATCCGCGAAATCATTGCTCGAGAGGAGGAGAGCTATCGGAAAAGTTTGGCGGAACGGAATGTTCAACCGTTCTTGGAGAAGCACGGATTGGTAGGAAACTGTTCTTAATGCAATAAACAATGGTGTTATTTCAGAACAAACGATCTTTAAATTTGTTGCGGAACGCCGAGAAGAAGGAGAAGCCGCCGAAGAAGAGGGACTATAAGAAAGAAGCCGAGAGACGGAGGGCTAGGAAAGAAGCGCTCGCCCCGGATCTCGTGCACACAATGGCTCCTGGAGGTGGCCGATTCGAGGTTCTGCTAGACGGCAAGGGTATGCCAGTCAAACGCCCGCCATCCGCACCTTTGTCACCGGAAAAGGTTACCCAGACACCAATATGTCTGAGCGGTGGAAAGACAGTCGGAAAGCCTGTGGAGCAGAATACAGTCCAGAAGACAAGTGAGGACGTCGCTGCCAAGATAAATAAAAAGCCAAGTACTGAAGAGAAGATCATGCCGCTCAAAACACTGCAACAGGGACAACCGAAGCAAAATCCAACTCCGAATCCTATTCCGAAACCGAATCCTGAAACCGAAGAAAAGCCAAAAATCATTTTCATCGACAGAGCGCCAACTCCGTCGTCGAAAAAACGCGTCGTCAAAGTTCCAATCGGACAGTCGGGCGTGAAAGAGAAGCAGTATCGTCGGAGTTCGTACCGACCGTACGTCAAGACACGACTGGGGAGGATGCCCGGATCGAGAGTGATCACTCTAAACAGAGGAGACGTGCAGTCGATCAGTTCGAGTGGAAAAGCAGTTCTCATCCGCCCGTTCCTCGATGAGAACGGCATGACGAACTACCGCGTCATCCCGCAGACAGTGAGGAAGGGAACTGTTCAATCGTGCCGGAACAAGAAGACCTCTCCAATAGAAGTGGTTGTTCGGAACCAACAATCCGGACTGTTCCGAGACGGGAATCGAATCGTGCAACCAATCACGTTGGTTCCACGTGAGAAAGTGGAACAAGAGCACGTGGTCCCCGATCCCGACGAGATTCCCGTCGAAGAGCCGTGCCTTGATGGTTTGGATATTGAGCTCAATGCTCTCGACGACCCACTTCATCAAGTAGACCCTGTACAAACTGTTGGTCACGAGGAGGAAGTTCTCGGAGTAGAAGAGGAAATCTACGAGATGTACGAGGAAATTGAGGAGATCCATCATCCCGAGGTTATGGAGGATGTGTTCAAAGAGCAAACGATCGTCGGAGGAGATCAGCAAATGCAAATGTGGCCGGAGGGTCAAGAGGACCAACTCGTGGAGGAAGAACAAGAAGTCCACTACATATTGGATCCGGAAACCGGAGAAATGCTCTACGAAACCGAGATGGACGACGGCAATGAGTACTATTATGAAGAAGAGGAAGAAGAGGAATTTGAGCAAGAAGTCCAAGTTCACAACGACGGCGCCATGCGTCACTACCGCGTCACAGAGGTATTTAGTCTTATGATTTACCAGAAATCATCACTTTACTTGCAGGAAGAGTACACGGGTCTCCAGGAAACATTGCCGGATCTGTTTGGCGTTCTCCCGACAACTCCCGAACAGCTCGAAGACCGCTACATGATGGTTGCCTTCATTTATGGGAGACTAGGTGAGAATGAGCCATTTGGATTCGGAAAGCGAACTTTCTGTTTTCAGAGAACCCATTCCCAGCTCAAGGCAACATTTACACTATCAAAGTGCATGAACGCGTCGAGCCCATTATGGTCGACGACTACGAAACCAAACAGGTGGTTGAGATTCATTTCGAGGTAGCAAATCACCGTGTTACTGACAAATGAGCATGGCCAGAGTTTCAGATGGATTTCGAGAACGTTCGCTGGACGCGTCTGCGAAAGACCTTTGTCTACCAGCGGGATGGTATCTTCGAGTCATTGGAGTACCTAAGCGAGCCCGAAAACATCGAATACGTCATTGCCGACGATTTCGACAATTTTTATTAAGATGCGTGTTCGAACACCTTTTTTCCTTTTTTCTTCGGGTTCTTCTGAAATTAATTCTTGCATTTTCTTGCGCCACTACAACCTTCCCTCTCCCTTTTCCCCCAGTATTTCAAAATTCATCATACTTTAACATTTTCCCTGTATCTAAATTACCATCTTACTGTATTCTATTTGCCTCCCTTGTTGTACGTGATGATATTTCCCTTGTAATCTCACACACAATATCTCGATTAGCACCACTATGCCAAGAAAAAGTTCAATTGTAATTTTCATCTGATGGAAGCCCAAGCCATAAAAGCCATTAAAACCGTGTAACAAATGATTTCTCGCATTCTAAACCTCTCGATGAACAGTGTATCTATTTTCCTGTATCCTTGAATTTCCTATCTTCCCCCTAAATATTTCGATCTTTCCCCTAATTATTCCCCTCGGTATGTATACTTCCAATGATTCCCCCCAATACGTATTTATTGTAGTAAAGTGAAACAAGTATTGCACACGAATAAATAGTCGAAAAATCGGTCAGAGGAATACGAATAGTACAGGAGAACCCCTTTTTAGCGGAAAGAAATGAATTGCATCGACACTCTCAGAGAAAACGAGTACATTGAGAGTGAGTGGAAGTGGATTGGAAATGGGAACTAACCAGTCGGAACTAAATAGGAACAGTACGAGGAAACGCAAGAAACTGAACACGAAAGTGCGCGGGTGGACGGTGAAAAGCAAAGGAATTGGAGTGTGAGTTATTATTATTCAGTGGTTTGTTTTTTTTTTCGATTTTTCTCATTTTCTTCTTTTTTTGTTGCGAAATACACAGAAATCGTTCCCAAGCAAAACCAAGAAACCCAACTTTTGAAGTCGTAATCTGGAAGAGGAGGTGAGAATGTGAACGTGAAGGATGAAAATTAGATGAAAAATAGATGAGGAAGAGGAAATGGGAGAGAAACAGGAGAGGAAATGCTGTAAGAATCACAATATTACCAGTACAACATATTTTACAGAGAAGAAGATGGGAAATGGAGAAAAATGGAAAAATGGAAAAAAAATCAGAGAATCAAATCAAGATTATTATGTTCGATTTTCGTTTTAATAATACATTTATGAGGACTCTGTCGGTTTCGCCTCTTCTGCGGAGCTCACAGTGTCTTCTGTCGCTGGCGTCTCACTGTCGGAGGTTTGCGCTGAGGTTTCTTCCTCCTTGGCGGCCGACACCTCGTGGGGCACTTGTGGGGTCTCGTTTTTTGTGGTGGGTGGGGTAGCATCGGTGGGTTTCTTGGATTTGAACAGAACGTCGGTTTCTTGGATTTCTCCTGAAAAAACTATCATTAAAGACTATCCTCCTTATCTATTGTTTACCTGTCTTGAGGTTAAAAGCTCTTCCTCTGATGTTCTGTGACTCTGGAGTCAGTGGAGACCACCAGTTGACCAAGCTTCCCATAATCGGCAGCTGTCTCATCATTCCCTCATTCTGAAGTCTCGTCTCGTTCTCTTTCTTCAACGCCTCATTTGCAGCCTCGATGCCTTGTCGGATCAAATCCGCCAGACTATCCAGGTACTGCTGACTGTTCTCGATCTCTCGTCCCTTCTGCGCGACCATCTCGACGAGATTGTGCAAATCCTTCACATCGGAAAGCATGCCGAATTTGACACAAGAGACGCCGTAACGAGTGCACTCGCCGGAAGAGAAAGCGGCGTCGACGCTTTTCAATTGGTGCACAAGCTCCAAGTTCAAATGCGAGATTTGTTGTTTTTGAATGACATTCCAGTCTTCCGGGTTTGTCTCTTTCACAATTGATGGAATGTAGCTGAAAACAGAGAGGCATGTGATACAATTGAGTTAGGTGTCGGTTACATACCAAACAGCGCCAATTCCAGCCCAATTACGGATTGGGAGAAGGACAAGCGACGGGAAGTCATCTTTGAGCTCCGAGAATTTCAGCTTCGCCGCTACAGTAGACTCGACAATTCTCATGATGTCTGTCAATTTGCGAACAAATCTCTGCACATGGTCGGTGTGAGAAGAGAACGCTGAAAGACTCCAATGGGTATCAGGTAGATCATTTTAATATCTCACTAGCAGCGTGTTCCAATGGGCAGAAACGGAAGGCTATTCCGTTGTTTCCGCCGAGTTCAATAGTGTCGATTCCGAGTGGCAGAGACTCTGGGAGAAGACCATCGCGGAGCTGAAATCCGCAATTTTTCCACGATTAGTTGATCGTTTGAGATTACCCAAGCGTTCAGGTAGTCTCCATACTCCAACTCATCTTGGAGTGTCTTCTCAGCAATAGAAATCGCGTCGTGGTCCTCATTCTTTTGGATCAGATCCTTGTGGTGCTGAAAATAAGGTGTCCTCACCTCAATCACTTCAATTTTCCCATTCCTACCTGGATAGCACTTTTGATGCTCACATAATTGTACTTGAAGATGAGCACAGTTGGAGCAGTGAACTTGCTCTTATACACACGGTTAGCGAACTCAACCGGGTTGTCCACTCCGACAATCTCGACCTCTGAGATGGCGGAGAGTCCCTTGAGCATAATTTTGCTCTGAAAGACTCTCAGGTTGAATTTCGACTTGTTTGAACCTGATTACCAGTAGGAAAGCATTCTCAAGCATGTCGACGATCTTCTTTCCGGAGAGGTAAGAAGTGGCGACCCACCAAGGGAGACTGTCGAGTTTCTCGCGGTACGACGCTTTGTATCCTTCGACCGGCTTGTGAAGAGTCTGAAAAGGAAGTCACGTTCTGTTCTGTTCCCAATATCAAATTCTATTACCACAACTGGTGCAGATGGGATTCCGAGCCACAAGGCGATTGGGAAAGTCATGCTGTCCACTTGGGAGAGCACATGAACAAGAATGTTGTTTGGCTCGCGGAAAGTCAACGCGGCGATCGCTTGTCCGGTGATGTGGAGCCAGAAATGGGCCTTCTTCGCGCGGATATCCAAAATCTTGGAAATCATGTCGTTCTGTCCCAAGATGGTCGTTCCGACGACTCCGATAAGAATGAGTGGCTTCTTGCCGGCGGCCAAGTCCTCGTCAAGAATCTTCTCGAATTGTTGATGGTCCTAAAAACAATTGCATTTTCTTCCAGTTTTTTGTCAAAGTGTCGATGTAAAACTCACAATTCTTCCCTCGATCTCGCTCAAATCAGATTCAATTTTCGGCAAGATAGTGACGTCAGCGATTCCGAACTCTGAAGCCAAGTACGAAGAAATGTCCATATGAAGAGCCGGAGAGACGTAGACCACTGGTGCTCCCTAGAACACTTGCTTTCAAGAATCAGTCATCTCTGGAGGGGGTACCTGCTCGACAAACGCTCTCCATCCCTTGGTAGCGTAGTCAGAGCCATAGCAGCTCTTGAGAGCGAGCTTGACAGCATGTCCAATTCCGTTTCTAATTGACAGCGAGATAGTCGCTTCCGGGTCCGAGCAGAACATTTGAGACTCCGGGAATCTAAGATCACATTGACACGTTAGAGATAGCTAGTAGAAATACCTGAAGAGGTTGCTGAAAACATGGTTGACGTTTCCATAGAGCCACGAAGCGATGCTCTGTCTGTGGTGGCTCGTCAGAAGGTCAATGTAAGACTTGAGAGACGCAGAGGTGACCAGAGTTCTTCCCAATTCGGACAACTTCTGTCCCTCGCGCGATCTGAAGGTGTACGTTTACTATTCTGCAAACCCTAATGCATTTCCAATGCGCTACCTGGTTTTCGCGAGTTGAACGTGTTGTTTGAGACCTACAGGTGCGGTGGTCTCGCTTCCAAGCCAATCATCGGAGATGATCATGTGCTCCAGCTGTTCGAGCACCGGGGGAAGCGAAACCCCAGACGATTGCGACATACGCGAAGACTTTCGAGAGATCGGCTTGGCGGACTGAAGGAGAGACAGAGACTGTAAAGAGTGGCGTCCAACTCACCACCGACTTCTTGGATCCATCATCCAGACCGCTGTCCTCCGATTTGGTGGAGGAGCTGTTCGATGCTGGACTGTGCTGCTGCGACGACGAGATCTCTATTTTGCTGCAACTTTTAGAAAATTCAATCTTTAGGTGCAAGAATGTGTATGGGGGGGGGGGGGAGGCGAAACATGTTGAACAAAGAAGTGTCGATGTTCCCCAGGGAGTTCAAGCGGCGATGCCCCCTCTAGAAATTGACACACACGCGCACCCACACGAAACCCGATTCACATAAACGACAGACGCACAAACATGCACGCAATTTCTGAAATTAGATGGTCAGTGTAGAAGAGGGAAAGGGGGGGGGGATAAAAAACTGGTTGATCTTGCTAATTGAACGGCGGAAAGCGGAAAGAGAGGAAGGACGGACTACATACACAACATTGAGGAGAGTATTACGTCGAGTTCAACGGCGGGTGATGGGAAGAGCGATGCGAGGAGCACGGTAGCATGAAAGACGACGTCTCAGAGCTCTGCTTCATCGCCTCATAACCCTATCCTGAAACGTCCTTTTTGAGGGGGGCGACGAGGACGGAGGTCGGGTTGGAAAGGCGAGAAATTGGAGGGGGGGGGGAATTAGATTTGAAGACTTTGTTCTCTGAAGAAAACGTGTAGGAGAGCAGTGTAGAGAGCGGAAATCAGATTTCACTATAAAAAAGTAGAAGAAGACGTTTTCCTCTGCTGAACTTGCAAAATGAAGATGAAGGGATCCTCGAACTTTCATATGGAAAACATTTGAGGCCCATCTAGACAGAACCACCCCGAAGTGTTTGTTTTGCGGCGGGCGAAAGAGGGGATAGGAATGAGAGGAAGTTACATTATTATAAACAGAACGTTCAGAGAGATAAATGCGTTTTTCGAGATGTTTTCAGTTTGAGAGGAAAACTTGTCACTTTGCAAAACTAGTGGGATTTAGGAAACATTGAAACCTCGTAGGATCTTCTAGGACTCATTCGGAGCATCTTGTCTAGACCAGAGCGATTGGGGAGAGTTGCGCGGGAGAATATCTCTTTGCGCACTCATTTGGGCGGGATTCGAGACCGCAGAGACAAAAAAGGTGGTGAAATGCACAATCCAATTGAAATTTCGACCCAAATGCAGTGCATTTCATGCGGGGACTCCACATTCGGGTTGAGTCCTTCGTTTTGGCTTTGACAAACAAAGTGTCAGAAATGGTGTCATTCTGGCGACGGCCAACTTGGTTTCTGCCATTCGGCTTCTTTTCTCTTCTTCTGAATCTCGGCCGAAAACTCGGAGAAACTAAGAGGGGGGATGAAACAACCAACTCAAATTGACATAATCCGAATCCGCCGGAGGGCGACACGAGAAGAGAGGAGACGATGCCGTCTCCGTCCGCTTCTCCTTTCCTTCCCCTCTTCACCGCCACCGAACATTTTTGTGAAGGCTCGCAGTACCAAATCAAATAATGGACAATGGGGGGGGGGGGGGGCGGGAGGCAAAAAGAGAGGGGAGAGAACGACGAGCGCTGTGCTTTAGAGCCTGTGTGAAATGGCTCAATGTGTGCTTTATTTCATTGCTTTGCTTCGAGAATGAATGAATGACACGAGGCCGCGCACCGATCGCCCCTCCTGCAGAGCCGTTTAGAGGAAGGGCGGCGGCGGCGACCAAAAAATTTTAATGGCCCCGTCTTGGTCAAATATGAATATTCGCACGCGCCTTCACTTCTAGAGGTATCAAATTACTGAGCAGAGACGGAGAGACAGAGGTTTTCCCTCTCTAGCTTCTTAGCTTTTCAGTGCAAAGAACGCCGGAGGTCTCAATTGCAACAGTGGGTGTAAATACGATCTGCAAGTTCCCTGACATCATTTCTGAGGTTTGGTTGCTCAAAAACTGTAGGTATAGCAAACATGTTTCTCACGAGGTTCTTCTTTTTCCAGTTTTTTTATGATTCTGACACAAAATAATGTAAACATGATTCATAAGCCTCTCCCCCTCCCCGCATCTCTCTCCTACACTCTCCCCCATCTCCGAACGCTTATTCCGATGGTAATTCAGTTTTGAACGTACACAGAAAACGGGTTAGACTGTGGAAACGATAACATCATTTAGGGGGAGAAGAAGGGATCCATACGGAGATCTAGAAGCCGGGAGATAGGGATCTGAAAGGCTGGCGGAAAGAGGGGAATAGGTCTTTTTAAAGAAGGAATTGGGAGAGAACAAAAGCGCAAAGAATATATGATCTGGATGGGCAGGAAAAGCTCAAAAAATGGGGAGTGGAGGGAAGGCAAAAGTGGGCGAGGTGTCGTAAAGGGACCATAAATTTTTCACGGCGTTCATGCCATTGAAACATTGCATGCATTTTCATTTCCCCTGGCGTCAGTCGCTTCAGCAGTTTTCCCCTTCTCACATCTTCTTTTTCCAGAATAGTGCATGCTAGACGGCCATTAACCTGTCCGGTTGAGGATGGCTGCCGGGATAATGACTGGAACGGTGATGGACAAGAAGAAGAAGAAGAAGACCGGACACTTCACAACAACATGACATCAGCCATACGACTCACCTTTCGATAGTTTGAATGATGCTCTCAATTTGCTGAACTGTGCCCGACATTTCAGCGGAAGTGGCCATCCTGCAAATGAGCAGTTTGAAATGGAAGTGAGATCGGCGCGAGAGGGGGGGGAATAGCCACGATGTACATTTTGGAAAAAAACGTGGCACCGCACAGTGAAACAGAACAGACAAAGATAGTAAGCACAGGCACAAACAGAGAGGAAGAGAGGAAGAGGAACAGGGAGAACGAGAGTTACCGAGAGAGGAAGAGAAAGAGAGATCGGGGCGACGACAATGGTGTTGAACAAATAAAACCACGAATGCAGCCGTGGCCCAATGATTTCGAATCATTGATTGATGCAAAATCATCGGGCGGTGGCCTCTACGTGGCAAACGTTCGGATGGGAGTGGGAGAGGAGAGAAAAAGGGGGGAGAGAAAGAGATGGAAGCAGCACAGGCGGCGCAGAATAACGAGGGAGGGGGTGGAAGATCCGCGCAGATAAAGTACAAGCTGTTGCCTGTATTCGCCTGTATTTTGCCTCACTTCTTCATATCTCTCCTCCCGCATCTTCCTCCTCTTTTCCGGGAGACGGGGGATGAAGTGAAATGGAAAACAAAGAAGCTTCTCTCCCCCTCTCTCTTCTCAATGTTCACGCGAATTCTGTCTCGTACCATTTCCGCGTTATTGGCCACGCTTTGACTGCTGCGTCTGCTGCTGTTCCGAAAGAACAATTATCGGGAAACACGCGTCTCTTTTTTTTGGTGAAAAAGCCGGAGACAGGAGGAGAGGAATAGGCGTCACTTTCAGCAAGATAAGGACGAGCGGAGAGGGAGGGAAAAAGTACGAATGAACTGCCTGTCAGTGTGTTGGTAAACAGGGCGTCGTCCCTTGGCAGTGTGTCTCACGGAAGTTTGTCTACTCTACTCCTGGTCTGTCTCATGAGTTAAAAGTGAAAGGAAGAAACGAGAGGGAGGGAGGAGAATAAACACGGACGATTATGACGAGTGTCCAGTTGATTGCGAAATGAGAAGAGTAGAAGAATAAGAAGAAGAGGAGCCTGGGTTTTGTTTAGAAAAATGGGAAAGCTGTCGTATATGTTGATCCTACTAGATGGACCGCTGTTATTCCTAATCGGATGACAGGGCTACAGTTTCCGCGGGCTATTGTTATTCGTGGGAAATGGAGATGGCATATGTTGGCATAACACATGCAAGCCACGTCAAATCGAAAAGGAAATTTGTTTGCTAACTAAAAAAGTGGAAAGAAAGTGGACAAAAACCATTGTGAGAAAGAGAAAGAATAGAACGGTTCTTTTCTTCCTCTCAAAAAGCGAAACCTCTGGATGTCTTTGGGAAGCGTTAAACTACATCAAACTCCCGAGATCAGTGTGAACTTTAAACTTTCTCAAGTGTCTCGCATCTAACCTAGTTCAGGAATATGGGTGAAGAGAAGAAAGATTGACATGAGAGGAAGAGAGGCCGGCTGTGAGTGGACGCCGCGAACTGAACCGTTTCGCAGTTTTACCATCTGTCAAAAAAGTGCAAGTGGTCAGACACACTAAGCACACTCTTTTTTTGGAGCGTTGTGATTGATCATTGAGGGGATTTGAGCGAAGTTGGTAGATTTAAAATGAAAGAGAGGGAGAGAAATGTTAATGAAAGTTCAGGTCTTCTTGATTGGCTATAATCCCCCTAGAATTTCCGAGAAGGAGGGAGGGAAGCATTAGGAATGGGAAACCTTATCATTATGCAAGATTCCGCAATTTTTGAAAATCAGATTGAATTTGGATGATTTCGTCACACTGGAGAGTTTGTGAAACTGATAAGAACCTCGAGAATTCGTCGAGAATCCTGAGTATCGCTTTCACAAAAAAAAAACCAGACGGTCTACGTGCGTGGCTGGCGCGAGAGTGTCCGAAAGTGAAAATCGTGTTTCTCTCCATCCCGATACAAACCAGATACCACGTGTAATCGGCAGACAACACACACACACACACATACACGGGGTCAGCCAGTCGATGACACTGCTTTGCTTCGCGCGGGGATGAAAGGAAAAAGCCAAACGAATACTGAAAACGCTGCAGAAGAGAGGGAGATTTTACGACGATAGAGAGAGAGGAAGGGAGCGGCAACGAGGTACAAGTGTCCAGATCGCGTCGAAACACGCATCAAAGCGTCATATAACTTTTTTCGGAAAACTTTTCGAAAGAAACGAACGGTTTTGCAAAGGGAGACGGAGGTGGAGAGGAGGAAATTCGAGGTGACAGGTGCAGCATGTCAATCAGACGAATTGCGAATGAAACTTTGCTTTTTCTCCCCTCTCTCCTTTTTCGATTCTTCCCGAGGACATTCGGGAATTGGAGAAATGGATCAGATTGTCAGAAAGTAATTGGGAATAAGGGAATCGTATCCTACATATTTCAAAGTCACCAATACAGGCAATTGACACCTAGACTGCTAGTTTTGGTGCAATTCCCAAAACAGTGAGCTTCGGGGAGGCGTTGTTTGAATTCCCGCGTCGTCAAACTTTCGTATTTGGCTGCGCACGTCGTTGCCTGAGTACTCACACAAATCTCATGCTTTAACGTTGAATACTCAGGCAACGGTGTGCATTCAAATTTCAAAAATTTGCTGTCCGGCAGCGCGGGAATTCAAACCGCACATATTCGAAACTCCGGTATTCAGGAATGTTATTAAGATTAAGAGGTGACATCATTGTCGGTTCGCTAAATAATAAGGTCCGTTTTTTCAGAATTTGCTGAATTCACTGTTTACTTCATTTCCGATCATAAAATCTGGGGGAAAAAGAGGAAGAATCGAAAAAAAAGTGGAGGCGAGGGAAAAGATGTGCGCTCTCCCTGAAATGGAATGAAACGGCGTGCAACGCAATTTGTGACATTGTTGGTGATGAAGGATTATATAAACCGCCGGCGACACCCCCGGGGGTCCTCGAGGTCATGATTATTTGAATGGATGTTGTGTTGTGCCGTGGTGCACACTCTGATAACAATCTCCCTCGCCTATCTCGCTGTCCTTTTTGAGCGAAACTCGCGCAATCAACCACCACGCTCTCCCTGCCGTCCTTACACACCACTCACAATAACCATCGGCTCGTAAACATGAACGAAGAGTGTCTGTCCTTCAAGAGGATTCGAAATTGGGTTAATACTTTTTGAGGCGAAAAACGAGACACCGGGGGAAAAGGAGGAAGAGATGGTGGCACTTACATTAGTTTTTACGACAAAGAGGGAAAAAAAGAGTTGGGTCAAGTGCCATACATATCTAATTTTGCAGGGAGGCGAAGTGTGTTCTTCTGAGTGTCCCGTGAACTGTGATAGCTGTTTTTGAACAGAAAATAGGTGCAAGTGGTCTTTGTACTGAGTTGAGGCGGTTTAAATAGCGTACTGGTACCGGGAAGAGGAAATGGGTTGAGAATGCTGATTCGGGAAAAGATAAAAACGCTCAACTCACCAGGTACCAGCAACCTCTAATTGGTTCATTAGGCAAGCAGTTTGTGGTCACGAGAATTCCACCTGACTCAGCGTTCCAGGTTTTCCAAGAACTAAACTCTATTCTCGATCAGATGCCAGTTTCTTTCTCTGTGTGTCAAAAACTATCGGAATTGAAATGTCTAATTGCACTCAAAAATACTCAATGTCCATTTCAACTTCACCTGCCATAGACAAAAATTGGCCAGGCGGTCGGCCAGGCGGTTGGTTTTCGCGGTGGTTTCACAAAATGTGTTTCTGACCGCAGCAGACTATTAGCAAGAACCAGTCAGCTCCTCGACCGCAAAATGAAAGATTGGTTACGGGGGGAGAAAAGCGGACACAACGACGTTTTCCACATGTACGTCGTCCATTCCATACGTTTCATTTCCACTTGTTTACTACTTGCACCAACGGGAGAGAGCTTAACGACGACACGAAGGAACGGCTGTGGGGGGGGATGGGATGGAATGGAATTCGCGCCGAGCTACTGTGACCAGGAGGGGGTGGATGGAGGGATGAATGAATGCGTGGAAAATTTGTAATGCAAAGAAAATTTTCGGAAGCAAGCTGAATGGGCTTTGTTTCGGATGGTTTCCAAGCAGCACTCCCATTCTAACCAGGCAACAATGCACGTGCTCGCTGCTTCTCTTTTTCGGCGTTTCCTGTGGAAGATTTTATTCAAAGACAGGAAATGAAATGAATATGAACATAAAACGGTTGGTTGACAGGACCGGTACAATGAAGAAAGATGTATATGTATAGGAGAAGAGTGCTATCGGCAAGGAAGATGTGTTTTAATGAAGTGGGGTCTAAGGCACGGAACAGACAATCACTAACCATGTTCACCAGTTTGAAGATGAATTAAGAAATAGTTGGCTTAGAAACCAAAGTGGTTAAACGCGGCCATCACTGAGACTGCGAAGATGATCATTCCAAATTGTCGCAAGTCTTGTCTGAAAAAGAACCAAATTGAATCATCTGCGCCAACGGACACTGATAGAATCACTCACTTGAGCGATTTCTCTTCGTTGAGTTTCGGCAAAAGCTGGGTGAGAGCAATATTAATGAATCCGCCGGCGGTGAATGGGAGGAGGTACGCAATAACCGGCACGTCGGAGGTGTGGAGAGCAAGTGCAACTGCCGAGCCGAGAACCCCGGCGGAAGCAGTTACGAACTAGAAAATGGAGGATATGGGGGGAGCGGAGAGGCCAAGAGATCAAATACCTGCAGTTTCATGGTTTCCGCTCGGTCGAAATCCGCACGCAAGATGATGGCAAAGTCGCCGAGTTCATGAGGGATTTCGTGGAGGAGGATGGTGAATGTGGTCATGATGCCGAACTGAAAAGCTTCGACTTAGAATGTGCTCTTTGGTGTTGGCAGGCTCGTGGCCGTTCTCTGTTCCCATTTGAAGCAATCTAGTAGAATTGAAATTTTCTCTCTTCTACGTATTTTTTAAATTTCCACCGAAATTTCATAAA
Organism: Caenorhabditis macrosperma; assembly: GCA_963932285.1. Taxonomy (NCBI): domain Eukaryota; kingdom Metazoa; phylum Nematoda; class Chromadorea; order Rhabditida; family Rhabditidae; genus Caenorhabditis; species Caenorhabditis macrosperma. Next base: position 7,022,790 of record OZ010618.1, read on the forward strand.
TTAGCAACCCTTACTTTGGTGGAAATCAAGAAGCTGCTTCCGACGGCGAGTCCATGGGCAAAGTTGTCGACAACGTTGGCGGCGAGGTTCATGTAAGCGCACATCTGAAATCAGAACACATTTTTTTGACTATACAACGTTTACATTCTCCTTCTCGCCCTCAAAATGTTTATAGAGCAGTAGTGTTCTAAACATTTTCACACTCACTCTGTGCTGTCCTTCTTCCGTCGCTGACGAGAGCCACTCGACGAAGAGGAAAAGGAAATATCCGCAAATAATACAAACTCCCATCGTGACGGGGTCCTTGTTGCTCTCGTAGGCTTCTGGGAGCAGATGCAGGAACACATCGGAGAGCAGGGAGCCCACGGCGAATCCAAGAACCAGGTTCAGGTTTCTTTTTCCTTCTGGAAATAATCAGGTAGGTCACTGAAATTGTGGAGGAAAACTTACCTTCGGTGGCGAGAACCTCGTTGATGTTGGCTGGGAGCAAGTAGGCTGGAGCGATTCCACTGCTCACAACGAGAGAGCAGCCGAACAGAGTCCACAGCCACGTGGATAGAGTGACATCTCCAGTTTCTTCATGTTGGATCTCCGACATGATCTTCTGGATCTCTGCGGCCTCCTTTCTCAGCTCTTCTTCGAGTCTGAACACAACGAATTGTCTAGGGAACAACCAACAAAAAGCGTTTTTCTTTTCTTTCTACCAGTACAAAAAGACTTACACCAAGGCACGTGCTCTGAGGGGGTCCGAGATTGGTTTTCCTTCCGGGTCCATCAAAGAGTCAGCGTAGGCGCCGTTGAACTCATTTTTCAGATCCTCGCTTTCGGTGTTGCCCAGAAGTGATTCGGCGAAGAACTGAGGCCCGGCGGCGGGGTGCAAGTCGGCTGGAAAATTATGGGTTCGGGAGGGAGCAAATTGTGGTGAGTGCACTCGAAAACAGATAAAAACCAACCTATCATCAATCCCTGCTGCGCGTGAATTGCGATGCATGACGAGAGAAGCACAAACCAAAACATGGCTTCGGCTTGGCCCTGAAAGTTAAGAAACTGACTGCGGGGTACGGGCTGGCGGGAACAATACGGAAGTGGCGGAAGTTTTACATTGAAAGAGAAAGAGTAAGTGGGAGAGGAGAAGAGGGGTGGGGGAGAGGGAAATGAAAGAAAACGGTGTAGATGGATGGCGATTTGATTTTTGTTGATTATGGGCGAAGACGCGAGGGCAACGGAGAGGCGAAGAGAAACGACCGACCCGAACCAGTTTCCTTCCTCTTCAAGCCAAAAACGGCGCTATTGCTGCAGCAGCTGTCTGTTTTCGAGAAGTTTCTGAAGGAATCGTCGAACAATTCTGAAGATCGTTCCGAAGGTGTGTCCCTAATCGCATCAGCGAATCAGTTCGGAGAACAGAGAGAGAGGAAGAGGGATGGATTGGAAACATATTGTTGCGGCGCGAGAGAAGAAGCTGAATAAATATAACAGAGTGGAAGAGAAAAGGGCCGAATGTATTGTGATATGCAATGGACTGGAAGATGGCTTCCGGAACTAGTTCTATGGATTTTTGCACTGTTATTGATAAGAAGATCGGCTATTTTTACCATTATTGCGTATGCTTTTTCAATGTCAATGAACAGGGAACCGACACTGTAAAATGTGAGTCAGGCGGGTGTAACGAAACATTCCATTGGAAATTGTCGAGAAGAAAACAATTCTCCGCGCCTTTCAGGATGGTTTTCTTTTTCTCCGGCTGGAAAGCCAGAAGAAAGAGAATCGCGATCCATAATGGTCGGCAAACTGAACTGGATAGAGGAAACGGATACGTGATCCATTGCGCGATAGAACGTTGCGTCGACGCCATTTGTCTCAGTCATCGCGAATAATGATAACACACTCACACTCAGAGAACGGTTATGAGGAAGAGGAAGACTAAGGTAATAAGGAAGCTGAAGAAGGGATTTCACCGGATAGACAAGAAGATCTCTTCACGAAAAGAAGAGGTTCTACAAAACCTGTACTACAAGAGCATTCCGAGTGAAACGCGTGAAAAGGATATGATCGAAAGTGAACAGGGAGATGCGATTGAACGAGGAAGGAGAAAGAGAAGTATAGCGTAATTCTTTTCCTTCAAAACCAGATGAAGGGTTGTGTCGTGTCGGGGTAAAGAAGAATAAGAAGTATATGAGAGAGGAGGGAGTGGAATGGTGAATGTGTAAATTGAAGAGGATTAGAGACACGTCGGCGGGACGATGCAAGACGCAGACACTAACAACAACTGTTTCACGAAGGACGTGATGGAATCATGGGCGAAAAGGAGAAGAGAGAAAGAAAGAATCTCAAAGAACGCTTACTTCTCTTCTCTTCTCTCCTTTGAGATGTTCAGCTCGAGAAGTTGCAGTGGGCGGCTACTCACTCAATCAGCTGCCCTCAAAATCATCAATCAATAGATTGGAAGTGTAATGGGGGGATTCGGGTTAAGAGGAGAGAAGATGGGAGGAAGGGGAGTGCTGGGGCGGGAACGAACATCTGGTGCGTTGCGATGCACGTACGCATCCCGCTTATTATTGCAAACAATATAAGGATACTGGTTGGTTCCTTGAGAACAAGAATGGTCTGTGGACGTTTTGGAGAGAAGTTAACGGGAATCACTGATTCGTGAAATACAAAACATCTGGGAAACTTTTCGGTCCTAACAAACAGCTGAAGTGACCAAGAAGTGACGTCCCGAATTCTAGGATTGATGCTTTTTATGGAAACTATTGTGGTTTCAAGGAAAACAGCACCTCTTGTCAAGGAAAAGGGAGAAACCATCAGAAACTCCCGAAACAATGCTCCTGATAGTTCTGGTGAGTGTGTGGACCATGGAAAACGAAATGTTTACACTTTGAAACCTCCTGATCGCATTTCTGAATTCGATTTCCCAAAAATATAGTTTCAGTTTATTGTTTCGGAAAAATGTTGAAACTCGCACTCAAATTATACAAATACAAAGATAAACTGGAGACAGACATTTTGGGTAAGTGAGTTGCAGCATTTCGATAAATGCTCCCGATATTGTTGAGACATAAGTAAATGAAGGAGTCAGTAGATTTTGAAGGGTGGGGGGGGGGGCTTCAGAAGAAAAGAGGAAATTGTGACTTCCGCTGATAATGGAATTCAATGAAAGGTGATGAGAGGGGGTGAGAGGAACGTTGTTGTTTAGTTCATAAATTAAATTGCACAATGAGCAACGCGTCTATTCATCATGCTCGTCCGGTGAGACGATTCCTTCGCTGCTGTTCGATTGCCATTCAGCCGATGAGTCAACTGAGCTGTAGGGGCGAATCTAAAAGCAAAACCGATTGAAAGACCAGCTGCTAGAGTTCATGTTTACCTTGTGGTGAGCAGTGGAGATTTCCAATGGTGAATAGAACGTGTTCTTTCGGATGTCCTTGATAATCAGTGCAATGTTAGCCGCCAGTTTTCCTTCATCGCAGTTGTTCTCTCTGGAGAACATGACCAACTCCTCTTGGATTCGGCTAGCGTCTTCCAACTCCGACAGCTTGTTGATCTTATCACAGAAAGATCTGTGCTGGAGGAGCTTCTTCTTCAAAGCTTCAATGATATCCGATTGGGCTTGGAATTGACGTTCCAAGTGTGCGTTGAACTCTTTCACCTGGAAATATACTTTTTCAACGGGTTCTCCGATCAGTATGTAACTCACTTCAATGAGTTCTTCCTCCAAATGCTTCGTAATCTTTCCGTCATTCTCTGCCTTCTTGGCAGCCTCATACAACAGCTCATAATCGTGAATCTTCTCCAGAGCGCTGTTGAGTCTGTACTTGGCCTCCTCGTATCTTCTCTCCAGTTCCGTTCTGATTTCTGGCCTCTGTTCTTCTCTGTAGGCTGCGTATTCCTTTTCGAGGTTCTTAAGTCGCTGATCAACTTCCTTCTTATCCGCTTCCATTTTCGACATCTTCGCGTTCTGCTCCTCAATTGTGACCTTCAGCTTCTTCAGCTCTTCCTCTTTCTTGAGCTGCTCTTCTTGTGACGACGAAACCACTGATTGCAATTGTCTGAAACCTTCATTTGTCTACAACTTCTCAGTTTTACAACTTACGCGCTCAATGCTTCTGTCATCTTGCGTTCTCTGTTCAAATCGCTTTCTTTGCCTTGCATTTGGAATCTGATCTTTCCGAGTTCCTTTGATGCGGTTCGGAGTTCCTCGTTAAGCTGAAATCTCGCATTTCCAATTGAAAATACGGTTTGAACTTACTGTAGTGTTAGTTTCTTCTGCTTTGACCAATTTCACCTTCAAACTCTTCACTTCGTCTGATTCGGAAGCAGATGATGATCGTGCGGGAGCTGCTGCTCTGACCTCTTCCAACTCCTTCTTGATGCTGGCGATGGCTTCAAGTTGGGTGGTGTGTGCTTTCTTGACTTCTTCAAGTTCCTTGAGAAGCTGCGCTTTTTCAGTTTCCACTTGGGCGTGTGTCTTGGCCGTGACTTCCTGAAAACAAAAAATCAGAAGAAGTAACTAAACGCCGGTTAGAATCCACACAACCCAACCAAAAAATCACTTCGAGATTCACAAATCAAAATCACATCAAACCTGTTGTTTCTGGTTCTCTTCCATCTCGAGGACTTGGAACTCTAGGACATCATTCCTCTCGGTTTGCGACGCAATTTGCTGTCTCAAATCGTCAATCGTGTGCTCCAAACACCGAATATGATCCTGTTGACCGGCGATGGTCGATTTGAGCTGGGCAGTTTGGGACATCTGCAACACGGTTAGTTCATGCAAAAGGAAGCACGCACACGACTGAGAACACGCCAATTATCATATCAAATCAAGAAACTGATCAATGAAGGCGAATCGGCAGATAGTTTGGTCGGTTGATTGGCTGTCCTGTGTTGGTTGTACGTAATTGCCAGCTGCTGTTTGCACTAGTCCCCCCAACTAACACACACACGCTCCTTTTTCAACGAAACCACGTCACTTGTCAGTTCTTTCTGCTCGAAAGTGTCAAGAAGTGGAGAAGGAGAATTCAAGGAAAAGTCACTCAAAATAGGGGGGGGGGGGATTAGGAGAAAGTGAACATATCGATATGATCAACTGACCATGTCCTGTGTCGCGTCAATGACGAGTTGTTGTTGTTCGATGGTAGAATTGGCGAAGCTGATCTGGTCTCGCAGAAAACTCTCCTCGCTTAGATCCGAAGTGTTTAGTTGCAGTTCCTGAAGTGTTCATCTTGTTGCCATACTAATGAGGACGCTATTTTTACATTCAATGCACGCTGAAGTTCCGCGTTCTCCCGGTAGAGTGCTTGGTAGTCGGTTTCGATATCCTTGGCGAAAACCTGAAAAGAGTAATGGGATAGGGAGGGATGGACAAAAAATAAACATCACATGGAGTAAACTACTACTAAGACTCTGACGATTAGTGGAAGAGGTTGTAGATCTAATCGCGCTCGCTCAAAAACGCGAAAATCGAAAATCGAATCGAGAATGAGAATGAGAATGGGAATTAATGACGTATTAGGGATGGGATATGTTAAAAAGAAGTTTTGGGAGAGGTTTGCTAAGAATCCTTATATTTATGAGATGCATATCACTCATTAACATACCGCGCCGCCCGAAACAGTAGGAGGGGACTGCGGGAAGAGGGGGGGGGGATTCTCGAGTTTACGGTCTAATTCACACGATTTCACGAATTTCACGATTTTCTAATCTCAGGTTGACCTGTTTTCATCTAATAATTCATTCATCGGCTTCCTCCCCTTCCCACAGGCACAAAATTTCGGTGGCTACCGGGAGAAAGCCGCAACATTTGCAGAAGGGTGTCTTGCGAACAAAAACATTGTCGTCGGCGGATCGTATCACAGGTATTTGGGAGAAGGAGAAAGAGAGAGAGAGAGAGGGAGGGAGAGAGGGCTGTGTCTTAATTTGATTCTAGGAAAGTGATTGATTACTGTTTGCCGCCCGGTGTTCAAGGGCGTCTGAAACTCCGCAATGGGAGAGAAAGAAATGAGAGTACGACTACTGGCCACTTCTACCGCAATACTTCCGTTCGCTTGTTGTCCGAAAGTGAGTCATGCCGAGCGCGGTGAGGACGGGAAGAATGACATGAAATGGTTAGCATTTTTAATTAATGAATTTTGCATGTGAATGGAAGGGTGTAGAGTAAGAATGGCGAGAAACGGGAACTAGCACTTCTCGAGAGAATAAGGAATATAGATAATCGAAGTAGGTAATTCAGGTTGGTTTTTATTAGGAAATTTGGAAGGTTCTCATCGCGACTGACAAAGAGGTCGGGGTCTTTTTATCAAATTAGGAAGACACAGATGGCTTTGCGAGGTTAATCCTTATGGACTGTTCGTTCAGCGAGACAAAGAGATGGGAACCAACCGCGCCCTAAACAACCCATCCCATTCTCGAAGAAGTCTCGAGACAAGACGACGATTGGTTTCTCTGTCTGATTTATGGGCACTTTCTACAATTATCCATCTTCCTCCCTTGCCGGATGCTTCTAGAAGAGGCCGACTAGCTGAGGGGGGATAATGAACAAGATAATGAATGGTGGAGGGAGGGGGATGAATGATTGTTTGGACAATCAAACGGTTTTTTATATCCCTTCCCTTCTCTCTTTCGTCGGGGGTCTTGTTAGAATAACATTTATCAAACAAAACGAGCGGCTGTAAAGTGCTACGTAGTGTCCTGTGGTCCTATGAGGTTTTTTTAGTGTAGCAACTTGATAAGCAAGTTTTCTTCTTGTGTACTTCAGATAGCAAAAGCGATACAACCCGAAATCTCAGAACTCTCAAAAACAAGGAAGAACACAGCAAAGCACAAAAACCGCGTCTCTTTGAGTTTTTACCAAAGTTTTGAGGAATGAGACTCTTGAGGACGAGTTCCTTGGTGTTTTTCACAAAATGTCAACTCCTTGGGGCATTTCTAATCACATTATTCCCACGCACGTTGGTCCCCCGACCTCATTTCTTTCCTCCTCTCTTGTCATCATATGTTTGGAATTCCGTTCGGGATTTGAGTCAACCGTAATCTGGATTAGAGTAGTAACCACGTGGCTCTATATTTCTACTATATCCATCCGTCTTTAGATCCTAGTATTTTCCCGAATTAGATATGGTGTTGACTTGAAGATTCACTTCTTTGACTCATCTTCCTAGAATCCCCTCGGTCCCCCTTGGGAGATAGGGAACTATCAATGATTCACTGTTCAAATGGAAGGAAAAAAGAAGTGGGAGATTCAAAACAATCCTGGAAAGCCAGACGTCATGAATGAATCGACGATCGACCACCAATGGTTAAGGAATAAGAAGTCGTGTGACACACATACACCGACGTCTCGGTTTCTTGGCAAACACGAAAAGAATCAGCAAGCGCACAAACCTCTTCGAAATCCTCCGTAATCGTATCAAGGCTTACAGTGCTGGCCGCCGAACAATCGCTTCCACCATTGCTGCAAAATAGGATTGGAAGTGAGAAAAAAAGACATTTGAGCCGATTTACCTCATTCTGTCGTCATCGTTCTCGCTCTTCTTCAAGCACTTCTGAAGGCGTTTGAACTTCTGGACCAGCATCTCGTACCGTTTGTCTTTTTCCTGAGAACAAAAACGCTATTTTGGAGACAAGATGATGGAAACTCACATAGGCAGAACTTCTGAGGGCTGTGATACATTTTGAGTACTCGAGAACTTTGTTTCTGTAGCGGCTCAGCTCTTCCAACTTTTCCGGGGACACTCTTTTCTCTTTCAAACATGCGTTCTCTTTTAGCAGACGCTCGTGGACATCTTTCTGTAAGAAATTAACTGATCTACCTTCAAGAGGAAACAGGGACCTACCAAAGTGAGAAAATCATCCCGACTGTGGCAAAATCTCTGTTCGACTTTCTTCATTTCAGTCTGCAAGATCTTGTTGCGATCTGACAACTTCCTGTTTGCATCTATCATTGGGCGCTGTCCTTTCTCCATTTCCACAATTCTCTTCTTCTGAAAAACGGGTGTTTAGAGCTGATAAGTCACTTCAAACTCACAAGTTCCGCTTTGTTGATTGTAAGCGACGAGTTCAGGGTTTCGGCGTCCATCAGTCGTTTCTCAACCTCTTCCATCTTGCCCATCCATCGAGACCGCTCCTTCTCATGGTCTTCTTTGCTTACCTGAAAGTTGAAAATAAAGAAGTTCTGTGACACTTCTATGTAGATATTCTGATTCGAACCCAAACCTGCATAAGACCCAGGTCAAACGTAGTGACCGTCGCCCTACGATTCCTATCAATAACTCTCGGCATCGCGCGATAGTTTCTAAATGAGAAAAACTTATGCGTGAGGGAGAGGATAAGGGAAGGAAATACAATACAAGTTTCACGGCGACGAAATCAAATCAAAATCAAAACCACCCTACCCTATCAATCGCGAAAAGGGCGAAAAGAAATGAAAACTTATCGCGCAGAAAAATCACTGTTTGTAGGTGTAGGTAGGGCTGTGCGGGGCTGTGCGTGTGTATGTGTGTGTTTTCCCTTTCTTTCTCAAGATCAAGGCGAAAAAACGACTGTGATAATCTGTGAAGTACACATGCAAAAAAGGAACGGTTTGGCTTTCTCATGAAACCAAACAGACTGTATATATGTATGTGTGTGTGTAAATAGAAAATAATTGTGCTCGGAAGGGGGAAAACCTCTTTATTAAGAGAAAGGAGAGGGAGATGGCGGATTAGATGAGTGAAAGGAGAGGCAGAAGGAGGGGGGTTGAGAGTTGACCGTACAAGGACACACTCATGTATGGGAGGTCGTAATTGCAGGTGTGTGTGCGGACGGACCAACAGACCGGCTGGCCAGTGTGTGTCATATTACCAAGAGTCTATGGGGCGACTAACTTTCAAAGGAAAACTTCGCAGAATTCCACATGTTTCTAGGGCTGTATGGCACAATATGCTGATGATGAATTAGGCTGAGAAGGGCGGAACAAAGGCGGGCGTTTCGTTTGCAACAGATGATCTCCAACTGTGACTCGATTTCGTGTCGTTTCAACTGATTTCAAACCCACACCGATTCATGACCTATTTCATCTGGTTTTGAACATTCGGAAAGCTGTCCGCTCCGCTTTCCATCCTCTCCCGGTATCAGTAATAATCAGATCAGGCGGAGGACACTTTCACTTCTTGGCCACCTATTATCAAGTGAAACTCACATAGGTCTTCTCGCCGAACGCTGATGGCATCTTCGACGGTGTGACTGTTCGAAACGGGCTTTCGGGCATTATTCTGAAATGATAAGCGTTATCAGATTTCCAAAGCCCCCCTCGTCTCTTTGTATTCCCCGACACCATTGCTTCCAATGATCTCCCTCTCTCTCTTTTCCTCGTTCCTATACGATTTCTTTTACGATTTTCTCATCAGCCTGGCTGTCAATAATTTATAATTTTGCAAGAGCACTGCTTGTGAAGAGGCGTCCAGGGGACCCGCCACGATGTGTAAGAATAGTGTAACGGAAGTCGAGGTGGGAGAAAAAATAGGTGCTCCTCGGTCGGATTGATTAGATCCGATGCGGAAGATGAGAAAGAGAGAGAGAGATCTTGATGAGCAAAATGTGAATGTTTCATGAGCACTCGAATGTTTAGATCACAACATGACGCGGAGACGACGCGTTTTTGAACGCTGTACGGAAGGCACGGAAGACTAAAAATGAGAAGAATTGAAAGGAAAAAGCGAAAAAAAGAGCGAGAAAAACTGTTTGACAATACTTGAATAGAGTGAAAACGGAAAGTGGTGGCTTTCTCTGTGTCAGCCACCTTCCATTTCCACGTGTAGTGAAAATCTCTAGAAAACTGAAATCTAAATAATGAGTAGGTATTCAAAAGTCAAAAATTGGGTGGAAGTTGACAGTTCCTCGTTTTTTTCGCGCCTCGACCTTTCAAAAACCGGGTTCACACATGCATTGGATCGGTGTGTGTGTGTGTGCAATATGAACGAAATGAAATGCGATCCGGCACACAGTATAGTATAGTAGTGCGGATTTTGTATGATCTGACTGACAAAACATCTGCGGGGGCTGCCGAGAGACTGTACGGTAAACATGAAAAGTCGTCTGCGCGTGGGATAGTCGAACTTACTTGCAACTCTTGATTTTTGTCATTGGAGAGGTAGGGATGGGTCTCATGGCTGGAGAAGAGTAACTCCGAATGACTGCTGACCCCTTTGCTATCTTTTATCTTTTATCATGTTGGTCCTTCCCTCAGAGCAAACATTGTCCCCGTTCACTTACGTGCGTTCATTGCCGGACATGATTCGAAGGTTAATACCCGTGAACTTCACGCACAATGCTGGATGACGCTTTTCGATCTGATCTCCCTGAAATGTGAAATTTCAACGCGTTCAGGACACAATTCGAGCACGTTTTGTGCGTAGTCTCAGAAGAGAAGATAATGTCGTTTTCGTAATTGTGAGCCGAGAACAATAGACGCGGAACAATGGTAATCAGATTATGGAGGGAATAGGTGGGACGGAATCAAAGTACGTAGAGGAGCGGCGCACGTAGGAGAATGCAGAACGCAGCAAAATAATAAGACGTGAAAAGAGTTTGAGGATGAGATAACGACAGTGCAAACAGCTGACCAGCCGGCCGTCGGCGGCCAGGCTTTTCTTAACCTCACTGATAGCCAATCATACACGCCGCCAGGTTGTAAATAGACGGGTGTTGCACGAGCGGAGAAGAAGATGAAGAAGAAGAAGCTCCACTTTTCTTTCTCTCTCAGATTTTGATGTTTCGTACACTGATAGAGACAGGGGGGAAGGTGGAATTGAAATTAGAATTAGAATTCACAAACAAACGTACAGTTCACTGAATTTCCGACACGGATGGATGGGGTGTCGGTGTCGAAAAACTGTCTAGATTTCGGGCAAACAGCAGCATGCTGGTGCCCGATTGCAGCTACTATCTCAAGTTTTTCATCGCGCTTTCTGTGGGGCTGGCTGCTGAAGGCGACTGATGGGATCTTGGAAGAAGGGCCTACTCTCCTAATTCTTGTTCTTCTCAACCACGTAAATCTGTGGAACATCACATTCATCTAAACATTATGTTCTTTGGCAAAAGAATGGGGAGAGAAATGAGGACGAGGAGCATTTTGTTTTATGGCACCACCCAGGCACATTGAATTGTAATGACTACCAACTGAACATGTGGAACGCTTCAAAGTAGGCTTCAAAGTAGATAGCCCGGCTTCTTGTCAGTTTTTCCAATTCTTCAATTGCAAATGAATGACACAAAGAAAAAAACGTTCTAGTGTAAAGAGAAGAAAGTATTTTGAAAAATCACTGGATTCTTGATGTTTGATGGCGGGTGGGAAAGAGAGAAACACCTCGGATATTGATAGTGGCGTATCAGTTGAACCCCATGTTGCTCTGGTCCCTCTTTTACACTGTGTAACGTGACTAGCCACATGATTCATCATTTTTCACCCGTACCCCGCAACCAACCAAACGGATCACGGAAAACTTGAAACATCTCCGTCGTCATCAACCAGAAACCCCCCAAAAGTCAGTAACCTTGCATTTTTCACGTGTGTTTTATTAAAAGATCCAAAACGTGATCCGCTGTGCAACAATCTGAAATGCAAACTGTTTATCTTTTTTCCAACTTTCTCATTTCCTTATTCCCTCATGATTTCCAAAAAATTCCACCTGTCCCCCCAGTTCTCCCACTCATTCTTGCCGGCAATTAATTGTAGGATAAGTCGGTCGAAAATCAAACCGCATTCTTTTCTCCCTTAACCCATAAATTCGCAGGTCACTCGTTCTGCGGTGCACGCCAGGATTCCACAGAGATCGAGTGGATAAGTGACGTCGTTCTCGCTGCTGTCGAAAAGAAGCATTTCGACGAGTTTCTCTTGGGGGACGAGGGAGCGTTTCGTTCACCTCGACATCTATCACAAAAACTTATTTTGGTTTGGAAACGCTGATTTTGATCTTGCTCTTTGCTTTCACGATGCTGACACAAGAGGTAAATGAGTCACATCGAGAGGCTTGAAAATAGGGAAGGAGATCAGAAGAGTCTTGTTTTGACTAGAGAATACGGTTCGTCCCTTCTGACGTTGGGAGACCATGTTCTGCTCTGATTCGAGAACTCTACTCAGGTGACTGGAAGAGAAAACGCTTTTCCGATGATTTCACCTCGAAAGTCCAAAAAATCAGGCACCTGACCACTAAGTGGCAGACATGTTCCTTGTAGTTGATGAAGTGGCAATTTGCGGGAGGTTAGTCAAAGATTGTGTGACTCAAATCGGCTGAAACTGACGTCTGCGTGACGTGCACTCGGCTCGCTCAACCCGGCAATCAAGTTACACTTCCAATTGCTTTTCAGACCATATTTCGCCAATTAGGTTATCCATTTTGTTGAGCAAAGTTCCCTCGCTGTCGTGAGTCCATTGCCGATCAACGTTCCAGAACGACATGTGCGCGGATAAGTAGAATGAGTAAAAACACAAGACACGTCCGGATTAAGCCATACAACTTAAAGGGCCCCGGCCAAAAAAAGTGGGCAAATCCCTCTCTGTCCATTATTAATCTTCCGGAAAGTGCATTGTTTCTATTTCTGTTTACCCCGGCTTGCTAATTCACTTATAATACGCATAAAGATCAGGCAAATTCATTTGTGACATGAAGACGGACATCGGGCGGGGAGGGATAACACACGGCTCGTGCCCAAAGAAGCATTTGAATTGGATTCAATTTCTCAGAGAACGAGAGAGAGACAGAGGGAGAGATAGAGAGACAAAGAACAAAAGACCCATTGAAGCGAAGCGGAGGAATTCGGAACGGAAAGGGAAGACATGAGGAGTTCAGAGGGGCAAGTGGAAGTACAGAAGACTCGGAGGATCATGGTACTGGCTACAAATAAGTTAGAAGAGGTTAAGGCTATGGATCTGGTACAATTCCTATCAAAAATTGTGGGGGGACACAACTTGTAAATGCATAGAAGGCACTCGGTTGAGATCTTTGGGGTTGAAGTTTTGAAATCGGACGGGAGGGTTTTAGATATGACAGAGTACGATCACAGTTGTCTAAATAGCCTAGAAGTTATCGATATGTCGCGTTTAGAAAGACTGCTTGGTGCGGAGGCGGTTTCGTCGTTTCGATTTCGGCCGGCAGATCCATTGCTCAGGCTCGATTACGTTCTTGATTCTGAAAGGCAGAACTTTGCTTTTGATCTACCCAGTGGTAATGCTTACGGTAGGCAGTCATCGGTGTACTCGAGGCTGCGAGCCCTCACTCGGAACATGATCTGGTCGCCTTTGGAAGACCCCCGCATGTACAGATACGTGGATTCGCACCGTGAAACGGCCGAAAGTCGTTTTGTAGCTGAAAAGAAAAGATGATGCCATTCGGGATTTATTCACTCCAGACGCCTTCTACTTCTGCTAATAGGGGGATTAATAGTGTTGCAAGCACGCAAACCACGGCTCGCCGAGGGGAATCTTATTATTGTGTTTCCGGATAACGACTTTTGTGTAGCTTCCAAAGGATAATGTGACTTTCGCCCCAAACCACTTACGTATATCGCAGGCTGATAATGAATCACTGTAAGCGATCGGATTTTCCGCCAAATCTGTGGAAGCCACGAAAATATCCGGGCAACACTGAAAAGCTGATGAATGAGCTCTTTGACTCGCGTCTCCGAGTGTTGATTACCTTTTTTCGACCGGGCGATTGAAAGTCCAAGTAGTGAACTTCAAGAGCCGGTGGGAGCTGCAGCATGCACAACGGATCGTTTTCGTTGTTCTCGAAAACGACGACAGAGCCGAGAAGGGTGTGCAGGTTCTTGAAATACTCGTTGCACCCTGGAATTAGAGGAACGACTGTAAACAGGTCGGTGAGGAGGAGAACGAGGATAGAATTAGATAGGCGACGAAAATAAGTGACGCCATCGCGTGTATACACATTTACGTTGAAAGGAAAGGCCACACGCTCGCTTCCGGCGTTGAGCTTCCACTCACCAAGTCTGATAATCGGTGAGACATTCACCGTGATGGTCACTGATTCAGAAGCATCAAAACGGAAATGATGCTCGCCGGTAATGAATCGCTCTTCGTGGTTCGGTCGGTCGCACACGGAGGAGATGTTCGCGCTTGACGTCGTCTGGAAGTCAGCGTCGTTGGAGAAAAAGACAAAAACGTTTCAAGCTTCAGTACCTCGCATGTCCTTTCGGTGGGCCGAACAAATGCCACCGCCTCTTCGGGCACTACCACACTAATCATACATCGCGTTTGAGATGCACTCGGATCGGCTTCGTATACATAGTGTCCCGTCTTGGTAATGGTCTCAACGCAGTCTGGAAGAGGATGCAAATGAAGAAGTGCACATGGAGAGAGCAACTCACTTATCCTAGTTTCTACCAATTTTAACAGATCCAGAAAATCTGAGAGCTCCGAAGAAACACTGCAGAGGTTCAGGAGGGTAACAACAACAATCATCAACAACCTGTCCAACTTGAACATTTTCTGAAAATGGGGTAAGATAGTAGGGAAGCAACAAGGAAAGAACGAAGAAGAGAGTGACGAAAGGTGTGAAGACGGCAAAATATTTATAGGGACAGCTAAACAAACGTTTTTAGGTTTTCTATCTCTGCCGCTGATTCACTTAATTGTAAGGTATGCCTATCGCCTTAATGTTACGTAGTTGATCGCTCATATGACGGTAGCCACGTAATTTACAACGCTACGTAAAAGATGGGGGTGGTTGGTGTCAGTGTGTTCACAGTGAGCGCCGCGGCGACCCGGACCGCGGAAAAGAGGACGGAGGGGCGGAGCCGACGAGAAGAAGCCGCGCCCCGAAAGAGGGCGCGCAGGTGTCGAATAAGGATGGAGCCACCACACGCTGTGCTCTCTGACTCAGGATCATTCTGCGAAATTGAATGAGGCAAGGATACGGAGGAGGAGGCAAATGTTTTCATGTTGTATGGGTGTTTTTCCTCATCGGGATGAACTCGATGCGCGAAATCTGATTGATGCACGGTCACCGGTCATCGAGAGGAGAACAGTGTGAGCACTTTCATGCGCTTGTTTTCTGATGACTTCCTACTCTCGAAGATCAGCTTCCTTTCCTTTTCCCCCCGGAGAACAAAGAAACTTGTGGATGGGAGGTGTAGATTTCGTGCAACACAAACTACGACCGTAGATATTATCTAAATGTGGAATTAATCAAAGCGGAAAAATTGGGAGGGTATACGTCAAATAAGACGTCTCGCTCGGTGCTTCTTTGGGTTCTCTCCGTGCTTTTCGATGATCATGGTTTTTTGAACAAAAGAGACGAAAGGCCCCCGTATACGAAATCTCATAGCAACTATAATCGAATGCGCTTGCGGACGTTCTTTTTCCGTCTGCTAGACACCGGGGCGCCTGAAAGATTCATAAGAATGATGTAATGGAAGTCTAGAGGGGGCTTGGACGAAAAATGGAACAGGGAATCGCCATTGTGCCCGTCGGTCTCTACCGTAAGGCGGAAACGTTTCGCGGTCCGAACTGGTCGGTGTTTTTTTTGCGATAATAAAGGGTGGTGGTGCCGGTGCAGTGAAAGAAAAACAAAGGCGAGGGAGAGCTACAAAAATACACTCGGTATGATACATCTTGCGATACCACCCTCTATTTTCGCCTAATTTCATCTTACATCAAAATCGGGGCCCGACATTCACATTCAGAGAATGCTCATCTCATCGCCGTGAAGACGTCAAGCTTAGGATCTGTGGGTGTCGGATGATCGTGCTAGTACAAACGACTACTGTAGATCAGCGGAGAGGCTAGGAGTGGAAAACGAACACTGGCATAACACCGAGTGCAAACAGATTGAAGTCGAATGATCGAAATGATTAGTGACAGATTACCCGGTGACAAGTGACAATGGAAAGGGATTGGCTAATGTCAGGCAGATTCCGAGAAACGCGCGCATCGAGTAATTAGATTTGGGAAACCAAACGATTCAGGTTGAAAAGATGGATGATGAGCTGATCTAACATCGGTGTACATTGGTTTGGATTTGTGATTCTGACTGACTAACCATGTAACACATTTTCAGATGACAGGTGCCTTGGCCAACTATTTCGATATGCCTACCAAGAGTCAGAGGCCAGAGGAGATTCAAGTGGAATAATTTCCACGGTTGGGCTTTTCCTCGCTCTGCACATTAGATACCACTACGTAATCAAACGTGATGATATGTGCAAAAAGGATTTCTCGTAAAACGCCACCAGCCGGCCGCGCCAACCAGGAACTTCTCATGTGGTTCACCAACTTTTGGTGGCATGTTACTGATGACTAGGCATCGCCAAAATAATGCCAAACTCTTGTGATCATAGTTCACGCGACTGGGCCGTGTACTCCGGATTGTTTGCGGGTGTAGAACACTCCAGCTCCAAATATGCGAATTACTACTTCTCACACTGCACCCGTCGCGGTAAACAATTTCAAAGTGTGGAGTCTCTCTGCAGAGATGTAGGTGGGAAAATGAGTAAGAAACTGGGGGTATAATAACTCGTGCGGCTCCCAGATGATCATTTGAGAGTTGGACACAAAAAAGTTTATGAAAAGAGAGACGGGATGCGAGTGGTAGACAAAAGAAATGAGTCTTTGACTCATTCGCCGCCGCTTCTCACAAATCCGTGACTAGAGAGGAGGAACACGTTGTTGTCCTCAGTGGTGGAGCATGGCCTTCTATCCGAAAAAAAACTTAATTAATGCAATAATAAGAACAAAAACAGACGTCACTACGAACGCGGAGTGCGTTACCGAAGAATGTCTAACTAATTCCACAAGTCCTTTTGCTTTGCCTCCCCACATTCCCGTCTATTTTGATCGTTGGAATGAATTAATGAGAATCGAGAAGAAGGGGAGAGAGGGGGGGAGGGACAACAATAAAGTGAATAGATTCGAAGAAAATGGTTCGAATTCATTCGGAACCTTCTTGATTACTCATAAAGGCAGAGGAAAACCATTGATCCAAGTTCTGCTTGAACACTTGGAAACAGTAAGAGTGATGATGACGAGGTTTAGCCGAAAGTGATGAGTGACGAATGCGTGAGCTACTTATAGGGAAGAAATTGGAAGGCGATTAATTTCCGAAAAAACATGGTGTTGAGGGGGGGGGATGGCCGGATCGCTAGTGAATGAATAAGATGTGCGAGTCAGCTGTACAAGGTACAGTATGCCTTCTAAGGACACGAGTGGAAAGCTGGGCGAGTTAATAATAGCATGTCGCATTGAAATATCAAGGAGATTAGAATTAGGCTAGATGGCTAGTCATCCTGGTTTTTGGGAGGCGAGCCAGTGTATCATTGTATCTCCCTTCTGGTCAGGACATTCGAGTGAGATAGCCGCGAGACAGCCCGGCCGGGACACAACAATCCGTCGGTGGTTTCTGATGTAGCGGTTCAGACACTTCAGCTCAATACCTGGACGTGATCGAGTCACACAGGTACGAATTGGTGCGGGGTGACTCGGAGATAATCTGCGTCAAGAGAAAGGCTACAAAATGAACATCATCTACTTTCAGATGTGTTATCCTACGCTTCAGTGCGAGGGTGATGATAACAATAGGAATAAAATGACGCTTCCGAATACGGAAACGTGCAGAAATGCAGAATAGTTGAAGTTGATGACTAAATGGGAGAATCACACAGCACACCGCTAAAATCCGCTTCCGAACTTCGAAAATAGCTGAAGTCAGCTGGCAAGTGGAATAGGAATAATGACGGGGCCCCGGAAAGAGGTTCTGAGCCTTCAGCGAATCTCTGATAGTCTCGGAGGTCTAGATGGTCTAGAAGAGTGATTCAGAGGAGGAAACCGACATTTCTCATCGAGGAAGTTTGATTAAGGCGCATCTGAGAAGTGTCAACCCCAAACAACAACCCGCAGACCTATCCACCTACACCTTGATGAAGGCTCTCATTAATATGAATCATAAAATGTTCTCGACATATAACAAAGTTTTTGAAATGAAAAAAACGCGGCATTTTGATGTGGCCCTAATTTGCAAAAACATTGCTCATCGTTGGTAACAAGGTAGTCTACACAGAGGCATCAGAACAGAGAACCTCCAGTGGCCGGAAGCATTGGGGTCGCGGGGCGGAAGCGGACCGTCGGAAACTACAAATGAATGTGGCCGAGAAAACAATAAAAAGGTACAAATGGCCGCTACCAAGGGCACATGAGAATCACAACCAAATGTAGTTTTAATCTGACTAAAGAAATCACACGATTGTTTATATGGGAAACAGAAAAGCTCGCGGCGTAAAGATCAGATTTTGTCTCCGGACAGAACCAGAAGAATCAGAAGGGCCCGGAGAGCGTCCAGAGTTCTGGAAATGCCTTTTCGCGAGCTACAGGGGAGAGTTCATGCAAACCAGAACGAACTAAACCGATTGGACACGGAAGCGGCACACGATTCAGGGTATCTTTAAAAGTTTTAGAACCCCTGAATTTTCGGAATTTCTAAGACGGTCTGATTCGCGGATTTCGCGTAGCGAGTAAACCCTTCATGCCGTCCACCTTCGGAATCGGGGGAGAGGGAGGAACAAATCGGACTCGCTCGTTCGACCACATTCCGAGCGAAACTTGTGAAGAAATCAACGAGAGTGTGATTGGTAGGCAAAACTATGCTCGGCCAACAAATCTCCTCAACCACAGATGATCGCTGATTTACGAAGAAAAAAACAAAACTTCGTTATGTATCATTGTAGAAGCACACTCACATGCATTTTGGAAGATATAAGTCTTATCAGTTAGAAGAGCAGATTGACTGCAAAAAAATTGGACCAGAGATGAGGGTGATTTTTTGGACAATTGACTAGGAGGGAGGGGTCTCGTCACGTTTTCCGCCACGACAGATTTTCCTGATCTGCGACTAGTTGTTTTGCAGATTAAGCAGATCATCGTGTCACTTCTTTTTCATCTATTTCCGAATTTCATTACCTGCAGGTCTGATCTGGAATGAAAACAACATGGGAACAGAGAAAACCGGGCATTCAATTTGTAGGTTAATCTCCTCTCGGCTAGAAAAACAGTGAATGCGGCCGGGCGTCTACTACTGATTGCTAAAGCCGTCTGACTACCGTGATCCTACCAACAGATCCTCTCTCGCTATTCTGGGCGTACAAAAGGCGTACAAGAGGCGTACAAGAGACTACATGGACATCAAAAAATCGTTCAAAATATGTTCGATTCATTCTGGTTAGATGGTTTTTCACGCGAATCTGATGTCATTGGACGCGATTTGAACTCGACAAACTCTTGCTCCTAGTGTACGTTTGATCTTGAAACAAACGGAACTCAGCCGGAATGGCTAGATGTGTCGTTTCTGCTACACCGAATCGTGGTACGTCGCGGGTGAGAAGGTGTGGTGGTTCAGATCATTCACACCCATCTCTCTCCCCCCGTCGCTCCCGCTGATATCATGAGGGATACAATCTAGCATCATGGATTGTTCAATCACCGCTTCGAAAGCGGCAACGTTTAATACAGAGAGAACAGGTGCAAACAGACACCACTCGGTCACGTCAATGGCTGTTGGAGGCACCTGCAGGGAGACCACGTCAAGCTGTGTTCGTCCGATTTCTGAAACGACCCCCGCTGAAAAGTGTAGGTTTGAAACGGGGGGTGGGAGGGAGAGGGGCGAGTGAGTAATCGTGTTCCGTTGATTTCCCAATCCAGAGTGAGGGTTGGAATATATATTTGCTTGGGAAAACACTCAAAACATCCAATAGCTCCATATGAGATGGATGGATACAAACGATTAGAAGGTAGTAATCGAGTTACGCGTTATTCTCTCTCATGCTCGCCGTCGAGTTTCGAAAGATCATGATCATTAGGAAATGTTGCTTACGAAACATTTTGCAATTTCGGAACTTTTCGCAATTGCCCGCTCTAAGGGGAGCCTGAAAAATGTTGAAAATTTGATTAAAGATTGTGTGTGTCATAAAACTTGGTCCAACAGGTGCACGTGGTGACGAAAGGAAATTGATGTAGGGGTGTTAACATTTGAGCCCCGTAATTGAATAAGTGAGCAATAATATGGAGCCAGAAACAGATCTGCTGCACTCTAGCAGTTCTGCTTCAGTTGGGAACCAACATCGGACACCACTATAAAGTGTGCGTCGAGTTGTTGAATGTTGAAAAAAATGCAGCTGGACGCGAAGCACGCTTTTACAACTGGTGTCGGTTGTAAAGGGCTCGTGGCGCGAATTAAAGATTATCCACAAACTTTACATCAAAACCAAGTCGGTGGGGGATGGGCTGCCGGGGGGATGTTTATTTGATCTGGAATAATCCGGGCGAAATGCTAGCTCAGATTAGATCACTTCTGCTGTCAAGATTGAGTCAAAATAGCAGCAGGGCTACTGTAAGAGCAGAATTCCAAAGAATAAGAGGCCTTCTTTAATGAAGGCTTAGACCCAAACAGCGCTAGAACCAATGTTTGTTACTATTTCGGTGTTTGCCGACAAAAATACTCGTGTTTTCTGTCATTGCAACTGGGCGACTAAATAAACCGTTTCTTGATTATAAGGGGCGAATACCAAACGATGTCGAAAACATGATTCTGCAGAAAGTCTCACAGATCTGTTGCAAGGGTAATTGATAAGTGAATCACGGAGATAATCAAACCTAATCTTTTGCCTACGCAAATGGGGGTGGTGTAGGTAGAACGCAATGATTCCTGGGCTCATGATCTTTCAACTGAGAGCAAATCCGGGAGGAAGTGAAAAGAAATGATCGCATCACGTCAGGCACTCAAAGGCTACAAACACTTTGTACTACCACGCGCATCCTCATCCTGTCGGGAATTGCTAGCAAAACGTGTTTTTCTCGCTGACATTTGCAGCGCATCCTTCGCCAACACGTGTTTATCAACTTTCCGCTCGTCATCGGGTTAGGAAACTTCTTGGAAATAATGAATTAAGCGCGGCGTAAGAGCTGTGAGTCAATTCCGGTGCGACGCGTGCTCAGGATGAGGGCACGCGTCTTTTAAAGTTCACGCAAAGATCGCATATGTAGATGTGCGAGAATGTGCTTCTTCCAACAACTCGTTTCTCAGCGAGATACCAGAAAAAGACAAATCAAATCCGGGATTGGCATTTGGATTTTCTAATTAGAGAGAAGAATAGAGGAAATGATGCGGGGCGGATGAGCAGAAATCTAGTCGAATGTCAAAGAGGTCTGGAATGTAGGTCGCAAATGGCGACACCCGAAAACAGAGCGGTGATTCACGGACAAACGCGGCCACTACAAAGATCCGGGCGCATATTCCGTAAGACGTAGTAGGAACAGCCGACGGCTGAAAATATTTTGTTTGTAGTAGTAGTAATATCTAAATGCCAATGTGCTGAGACAGAACGTCGGTGTCAGTCGGTGGTGGATTCCGAATAGTGAACGATCACTAATGTTTCGGTGTCAGAGAACATGAACTTTGGCATCACTCTTTTTCAAGAACGCTTAATGATTCTATTGAAACTATTCATGCGAACGGAGCTGTCTGCACTTGTATAGACTGCAAAATGAGCTCGGCTAGGTGAGAAGAGACGGGCGAATTGTGCCCGCGGAACGTTTGAATGGGCGAGAAGCATAAGAAAAAAATGATGTGAGCCGGAGAAATGAAAAGGGGGGAGGTGTCTCTCGTGTCAAATCAAACAGAGAACCCCTTTCGAGTCGGATGTTAATTGAGCTTCTTCACTCACAACAAACCCGGTTAATTGAACCCCACAAATAACAGACCGGGAGCAAGCGCCGGGGTGGCATCAATCATCTTCCCCACTGCGCGCCTACCACCGTCTACCAGTATTACGGGGACCAAAGATTCAGAGATGAAACGGATTCGGCGGCAGATTAGAGGCTGCTGAGTGCTCCGATTACTCGCGTTGGCTCCTGGCGCAGAGTGGTATAGTCCAGAAGTCTGATTTTCGCAAAAAGGGGATTTGGACAAGGTAGCAACGCCATAGTAGACAATCCCCTCTTATCTTCTACTCCAAAGAAAACGTTTTTTTCTTCCATGTTGTCTACATTCATAATAATTCTCCGTTAAGGGACCTATTACTAAGTACTCAAGAATTATTTGATCACAGATGCTAGTGATGCTGGGCACACTCCGAGATCTTATATAGTGATCATGTAAAATGCTAACGTAAATGAGCATCCATTAGTTCAATGAGTGTTCTGAACATTGATGGGATGGTAGAGTGTCAATCGGGTAATGGGAGCTTAGGAGACACATCCAGCTAGTCTGGAGACCAGGTAAAGTATGCAGCAGCTTCTAGACATGCTGGGTGGGAAAACTGGGAAGGAGATGATGACATTCCCAGTCCAAACAATAGTACACTTTTTTCGAAGTACTTCTGATTGTTTTCGAATCGGTATCCAAACTTGTTTGGAATTACTGACGCCATATGAGAACGCGGCGGGAGGGATTTGAGCAACAACAATCTTGTCCTCCCTCTTGCGTTTCAAAATCTTGTAAAACCACCGGAAAGGTGCTTATGACGGTTGAGAAGAGACCAGTGTGACTAAGACAAGTAATTCATGGTTTTCGAAGTATTAGGAACGTTTCAGACAATCCTCTCAACAAAGTCAGCTTTCATTGCGTAGGTGATCAAGAAGGAGAGGATGAGTGGGATCAATGAGACTTCCGGTCATACTTTTTCTGCTGGCAAAGAAGCCCAGCACAAAACTGATCGAACTGTTCGGAAGAAACTGAAGGGGGGGGGGTCCAAGGAAGATCTTGAAGGATATGAAGCCCATTCGAAAATAGTGAAATCAAGAGCTATTGAGACGGCCTCTCTCCTCCGACCTACCCCAAAATAAAGCAGGGCGTCTTCTACCCGACCACCCACCAGCCTCCCCCATTTGTCCTCCGAAGAACAATTGGGAAATCGGTGTGACACCCACACTCCCAGACAGCGGCTAATATAATGGGACACTCGAAATTATACGAGTCACCAATGACTGGGACGGCGTGCTTCATCTTTTTCGCATTCGGGAGGGCCAACCTCCTCGTCCGCTCTTCTTCCCCTCCACGCCCTATTTGGGCGAAATGAGACGAGACGAGAGGGGGAAAACGGGTGGGCGACAGAGGCGAGATTGAGAAGCTAAAAAGGTCCCGTCCGCTGGGGCAGGATGAGTCAGTGATGGATGGGGGGATCCAGAAAGAAATGAGATTTGTCATCTGACGTGACTTCTCCAAAAAATGCAGACGTTAATTTCAATACGACTCTCCTCCTCCTACTCCTCCTCCTCCTGTTACCCCAATTTGGATTCGAACTGGAAGTGCAAAGATGAGAGATGAAGGAAGGGAATCAGGACACAATTGGACACTAACCACAAATGTACAGGGATGACTGGAGGGAATGACTAATCGGAAAGTTCAGCGAGAAGAATGTTTCTTATGCTGTCATCACGCTGCAAAACTGTCTGCCGAGAAGATTAATGGGCAGCCCGGAGAGCGAGGAGGGTGGGTATTTTTGATGGTCAGTTGCGTCATCACAAGAAATTCCAAGCCGGGCGGAAGGGGAATGTCGCTAAGCCCAAACAAGACCGCGACCTGATTGGAGAACTGAAACCAACCTGAAAATGGAGTCTCCGCTGACCAAACCACCTGAAACGTGAACTTGAACCCTCCGCACCTAATGTCACGTATGTTCTCTGTTTTTGGTCAGCCAGATTAATCCAATTAGCTAATCAAATTTATTCGACAGTATCGAGGTAAGTCACACTACTTTAAAAGCGAATCGACACCGCCGTTTGGTCTTATGCACTTCCAGTTTCGACGGTTTTTTTCTGACTTGATCGATCAGTTTTTGCTACTTTCGCTCGACGACCGACTTATGGATTATTTAAATTGACCCCGTTAGATCGAAAATCCAGAAGGCGCAACCATTGTAAAACGTATTTTGTTTTGGCAGTGACTATCTTTCCGGGAGTTTGTAAATCATAACTGATAGGCATCTAGATCGAGATTACACCCCTCCCGATACATAGTCACGTACCTTTCCGACATTACAGGACATGGCTGCAAGTGTATGGCCCGGAGCGAAAACCAAAGTGGTTCAGTTCTTCAATAATAATCATGTAAGTAGATCAGCCCCTCTTATATAGTGTTTTTGACTCGTTAAGGTCAATCAAGTCATCACGTTCATTATTATTGTCGCTGGTTTATACGTCTCCATAGTCTCAATTACCGGTCAAAACTTCCGTAAGTTTGGTTCGGCGAAGAGGAAAAATTGAGAACGAAAAAAGTGACGTTGGTTGTTGGATAATAAGCATTTCAGTCCACCCACTCTCACCGGTCACTTCAAACACCCTCGACTTGCAAAATGCAGCGAATGAGATCCTCCACTCAATTATCTCCTGCTTTATGATGACCGTGTTGGCGGTGGCACTTGGAAAAGTTGTCAAGTTCGTCTACATCCCGTCATTAATTGGTTCGTTTTTTCGTTCTCTCATCCGGACCGAGCGGCGACGAGTGGGAGGAAAAGATGGGGGAGAGGGGGGACTCAATGGGTGGCCGCTTTTCAAGTTAAAATTAGCCACTATTTCGCAGGATGCATGCTCGTCGGAATAGCAATGAGGAATGTGCCCGAGTTCGGAGAATTGTTTTATATTAACGAATATTGGCAATTCATTCTGCGAAAGTTGGCACTGGTCGTTATTATTATCCGATGGGGGATCTCGATAAACGTTCGGTTCATCAGAAAGAATTACGTAAGGAGTCACAAAGATGGACAATGATCAGAAATGAAATGATGACTATATGCATTTCCAGATTTTCCCACCGATTCTTGGAATCGGATCAGCATTTGCAGAAGCGATAGCAATTTCCTTAGCGGCTTGCTTTATTTTCAACTTTCCACCGTCCCTTAGTATAATCTGTGGATTTGTGGTTGCTACCGTATCCCCGGCCGTTGGAATGCCTACAATGTTGCGCATAAAAGAGCAGGGAATTGGAACTACAAAGGTAGATCAAACTGAACAAAGTGTGACTCAACAAGACGCCGAGTTTTCCTATTTTCAGAACATTCCAGACGTGGTACCAGCTGCGTGCTGTTTTGACAACGTCGCGTCGCTTCTGATATTTTCATTGACGGCCTCGGTCACTTTCACGCATGGTTGGGAATATAATGAGAGTTCCCGTACACCGAGGGCGTATTTGTGTTTTGTTCAGACGCCTGGTTCCCGACGATGGTGAAAAGCATCGGAGCAATCGTACTGGCGGCGATAATTGGCTGCGTCATCGGTTGGCTACTCCGTTGGTTCCCAAAAAACGACAACAGACACACTCACTTTGCCCGGTTTCTCATCATTGCATCTTCTACTTACGCCGTTATAACAAGTAGTGTTCGGGGGGCCTACGAGAACGGAAGTTGGGGAAAACGTGGGGCGAGAAGGAGAGAGAGAAAGAGATAGAGCGAATTGAGTGAAATGTGCAACTTTGAACTGGCCTCTTCCGGAATTCGGCGTATTTTTGTCTGCAAACTCTTCTACCCGACTTTTGACATGAAAACGTAACGGAAACGACCTTCAGAGATGAATGGGACTTCCGCTACATGACGTCAACAGATATCAAGTTGGTTTTCACTCTGTTCGAGGAGAAGCGGAACTGGATCTTTGCAACCCTAAATAGACTTTGAAACATGGCGAATATCGTCGGATAGGGGCTGAATTGCAGGCATGATCGTTCTTGGCTACCAATTTCCTGGAATTGTCGCCGGATTGTGTCTGTGCTGTGTCAGCACTACACAATGGAGAGAGGACAACCCGCGAGGGGTACATCAGAGATTGTGCGACTAACGTGATTGCACTTCATTTTCAGATCAAAGTACTCGTCCACCAGTATGACAATCTGTGGTACTTTGTCGCTGTACCCCTTCTGTTCTCGCTTGTTGGGTACACGTTTGATTTTTCCAATGTAAGCCTAAGACACCTCTCATATTCCAAGGCAAACTTTTAAGCTATCAGCATCCGATCTGAAAACCGCATTCACCATCATAGCCATAGGCAGCTCGTTCCGACTGCTTGCCGCCATGGTCTTGTCCTTCTGCGGCCACTTCAACATCTACGAGCAGATCATTCTTGCCTTGACACTGATGCCAAAGGCCACTGTGCAGTGTGCGCTTGCTCCATCGCTGATTCTGATGACGAATGGTTTTCCCGAACTGAGAGATCAGACAAAATTGGTGAGAGAGAAGAGAGAGAGGGAGAGCTGAAGAGAGATGCTCCAATGCTAGAATCTTATTTGCTTAATCCTGCGTCTGTTTGCAGATCATCAACATTTGCATTATCGCGGTGATGGTGACAAGTCCGATAGCGGAGATATTATTGGATATTCTCGCTCCGAGAATACTTAAGATTAAGGAACGAACATCTGTAAGCAATTTGACTCGGATGAGTCGAAAACGGCGATCTTTGCTTCAGGTCTACAACCGCAACGTCACCACTTCCACGATGTTTGATGAGATTGACTTGAAAGATTCCGTCGAGATGAAGAAAGCGGCTTCGAGGAACGGGACGCTCAACGGCACCCTCATTTACGAACTCAACCCTAATTTTGTGTCTATCGATACACAAAAGAGCTACTCACGGCCGTATTATCAGTACTTGAATAACACCGAGCGTTACCAAAATGGAACGGGAGCGAAGAATTGAGGTGGTGCTGTGAACAATTGCTTTTATCCTGGTTACATGGGTCTTGCCAATTTGAGAATGGTTGGGGGAAACCATGGGAAGTAGCAGGTGCTTAATTCTCTGTCACAGTTTCGTTCAAGAAGCTGTACTTTTAAGTCGTTTGTTTTCCTCGCACATTATCATCAGTCTGATAAACTCAGACACCCGCCAAAAATGTGTACTTTTCATGTGATTGTTATTCAAAGAGGTGTGTTCTTTTATCTGTTTTTTTGTGTATTGCGAAATAACAAATAAATCTTTGAAATGTCTAGAAAGTGGTACTTTGAGGGCAAACGCGTAAACAAGTGACAATTGGCGGATGTCGGAGAAAAAAAAACAGATGAGAATCAGCTTTCTTTGATAGTCTTTTGGTTTTCAAAGAAATCTGAGAATTGGCGTGATGAGAGCGAAAAAATGAACCTAGAAGTAGCCATGTGATTGTTTTCACTTGTCCCGTCATTGATCTTGATTTCTGATTCTGTTTATCACTACACCGACACTCCATGACGTTATTTTGGTCGCACTTGCCCGGTGTCCCCATGATATAAAAGCTGTTCGGTTGTTTTCCAGCTCACCTCTTTTCCTTCTCTTTTCCTATTTTTTCTCGACTGCTTCTTCTAAGATTGCACTAGAAAACGTTTTTCTCTCTAGCGAGCCAGAGAGCAGAAAAACATGTTCGGCTTGTTTTCGTGCTCGGACATTCAGGACATTCCCCCTGCCTTCCAGTCTGCCGAACTTTTTCCCCTTCTCCACCTCGTTTTCTACCCCCAACACCCCGCACGTTTTTGTCAGCCTGACTCACAGTTATCAGTGCTGAAACTAGTCGGAAAGTGGGAGTGCGTCAACGAGGATTTGCATACTTGAAACCGCAAGTAGCAACATTGAATAATAGTATATAATATGCAAAGGAGAGGGCGTCATGGCGTTTATTGAATAAGTTGAAAGAGATTAAGCGTAAGCGGTGTGCGCTCCTCCTCGCAGGAAGCAAAGACGGTTTGTTGCAAGTTTGGGGCTGCCGGTGTATGGAAGTGACACCGCAAACATACACACACGGCTGGCTCCAATTTTCGGGTCGTCCTATTTGACAGTTCGGTCACATCCCGCTCCATCGACCTCCCGCCTATCGTATCAACTGTTTTTCTTTTTTTCTTTCTTTCAACTTCCTTCCTGTTCTCTTGTTAACACTTTCTGAAAAAAATCATTCAGTAATCAAACAACCTCGTGGTGATCAAAACAGACAATGCATTGCGTGGCAAGGCTCCACAACACGCTACACAACTTCTTCAACAACAGAGAAGTCTGTTTGGACTACATTTCCAGAATATCAGTTAACGATTCAGATAAACTCTATCACAACAACCATCTTAATTTTCATCTCTCTGTACATCTCTATTATCACTGTTCTCGGTGAGAACTTCTGTAAGTTAAAAAGCCCTCTTCACCTGATATAAAGGACCATTTCAGTGAACCCTCTTGCTGACCACATTGGCCCGGCAATCACAACAAATGAAGATGTCACAGTTCGATCCATCTTCGTTATCTTCCTGCTTCTAATCGCTGGAATTTTCGCTGCCAAAATCTCAAAAGTCTTGAGAATCCCTCCATTGTTTGGTAAGCTTCCTTCGGTTCTTCTTCTTGTAACCGTAGAGTTCAGGATGTCTCGCTCTTGGAATTCTGATCAGAAACATCACCGTCTTCGAGCAATTCTTCGTCTTCCCTCCGTTCCTTGAGACAATGATCCGTAAACTCGCTCTCGTCAACATTGTAATCCGATGGGGATTGGCGACGGATGTTCAGTTTTTGTATGAGAATGCTGTAAGTTTATCTGGAGCATAGTCGAGTTGATCCAATCCTGTCCAGGTTATGCCAGTCACAATCGGACTTGTCACAGCCATTGGAGAGATCATCGCTGTCACTATCGCCTCCTATTTCATCCTCAACATGACCTTTGTTATGTCTATTTTCTGCGCGTTAGTTTTTAAACTATTTTCTCTTCCAGAAAAAATATTTTCAGGTTGATCCTGACAACCGTTTCCCCAGCAGTCACTGTTCCCGCAATGATCACTTTCAAGGAAAAGAACTTGGGATCCTTGAAAAGAATCCCAGAGAACATTCTCGCAGTCTGTTGTGTCGACAACTTGTTCTGTGTTATTGTGTTCATGGTCTTGTCGTCCATTATCTTCACTGATGGTACAAAGTGGACTTTCTAGTCTCGCTGTCTAGCCAATGTTTTCCAGCCCCGATTGCCACCACCATTCTCCTGAACGCCGGAACTATTGTCTTTGGAGTCATCGGAGGAGGGATCCTCGGATGGCTTCTCTGGAGATTCCCAAGATCCGACGCCCCACACACCCAATTCGCCAGAATCACCCTCCTCGGAGCCATCTCCATTGCTCTGATGATCGGAACATACCTGATCAAGTATTCCTGCTGCGGATTCATCGCAGCTCTGATCCTGAGTGCCATGTGTGCAATGCAATGGAAATCCGACAATAAGGACAAGATTGATTCGGTTGAGTCTACCTACAAGTACGTGTGGGACTGCTTCGCTCTCCCACTCCTTTTCATTTGCCTCGGAATGAAATTTGACTGCTCTACGGTAAGAACACTTCTCTTTGTATCAGTTTATAGCAAAACATCTTAAAGTTGACCTGGGAAATCGTGTTCCTGTGCATCGCTGTGATCGCCATCGGCCTTCTCGTCAGGACCATTCTCATCATGCTGGTGACTCTCTCTTCCCATATCAACTTCAAGGAGCAGATCGTGGTTGCATTGAGCTTGTTACCAAGAGCCACTTTCCAAGCCGACCTTGCGCCAACCCTTGTCATTTTGGCCACACCGTTCCCGGAATATGCTAAAGACGCTGCTCTTATTATGAAAGCCGCAATTCTCTCCGTTTTGGTGACTGCCCCTATCTTCGACATCCTTCTGAATCTTGTCGGATCCAAGTGCCTCTCTTCTTACAATCCACAGGTGATTCCAATGCCTTTTAATCTTCGAAAAATCTTGGTTTTCAGGATGCCCCAGCAGTTGAGAAAAACATTGACAATGGCTACATGAACGGAGACCATGTGGATGAGAAGATCTACGCCGCTCGCCCGAAGACCTACTCGGAGTATCGCAGTGAAACTGTCATCGAGAGATACTGATCTAATCATCACTGTTCCTGACTGTTATCCTGTGATGAAAACGTCTCCGTGTTTCTTTTCCTAATCTATTTTTGTATCAATGTTCAAAAGCTATTCAGCCTGTTCTTTCCCTAGTTCTTTATTTAACCTGTTTTGTACGTTTGAAACAATTTCAAAATTTTCCTATTCCCCGGAAAAGATGTTTTCCAAATTTTCCACTCCGATTATCCTTTATGACCCCCTTCAATCTCAAATCCTGATTCCGCTGTCATGATTCATCGCACAAAAACTAATGTTTCAAATGTCCCCCTGTCCCCCATTTTGTTCGTTTCTGAAAATATTCTGATCTGTTGTGAGCCAACCATTCCAGTTGAATGAATCAAGTCTGATAACATTATCATTACTTTATTATCAGTCGAGAGCAAGACAAAAGCGGAGAGAGAGAGAGGAAGTGCAGGAAGCAGTGCATAAATTAGACATGTTCAGTTCACAGTTGAGTGCACGAATGGGGAAGATTCCCTTGGAGAAGTTGGCGGGTTTTGTACCAGGCCAATTGGAGACAAATTGGACATTTTCAAAATAACACTTGCCGGGAGAAAAAGGACTTTTAAAGCAATCGAAACTAGACAGGAACCAGGTCTCTCTGTCTTTCGTTTCGGGATTTCGTAACAATACTGCGGGGGGCAAGTGAAAAAGCGAATAAAGGCAAGTGGGAGTAATTTTGAGTGCGGGGGGGGTATCAGTGCATAATGAGCGGGAGGACGTTGAGCACATTGGGAGAGGGCGAAGCGCCTAGAGAAGCAGCGTCTGGCAGCTGGATCCATTCTCCGGCTCATCAAGGTACACAATGCTGCGTTGTGGCTCGGCGGTTTGTGTCGGGCACTCTGAAGATTTGATTTCTGATGTGCTCGTTGTGTACGCGTGAATAACAGTGGATGAATCTTCTTGTTTCTGTCACGGAGCCCTCTCGCTCCGTCGACCAGACACCACTGGAAACGTACCCGAAATAACCGTCGTCGGCTGTGTTTCCTGGTCCTTATTGCGGTTAGCACGGCGGAATGGGTTAGAAATCATAGCGGCGCGTTCTAAAAGTAAGCGAAGCGATGGTAACGGTAATTCGGATTATTATTGTGTACCGGTGATGATGCGGATTGGTCCAGTTCCAGGACGACGGGCGAACAGCCATGGGACAACTTTTGCGAATTCCTCACTGCAAAAATTTGGATAATCACATTATCATATATCGGTGACTCATGTGTTTCCGGAAAGAACCAGTCAGACGAAAGATCGGAAACAGTGAACGGTAAAGGGGAGAGAGGAAAAACGCCGACGCACGCGACAAAATGAGATGTAAATCCCTTAAACCACCCACCGGAAGGTCTCGTTCATGAATGCGTAGAGGATTGGATTCCAGGCAGTCGCCGTCATGCTCATAAGGTGAACGGAGAGGAAGACGAAGCTGAAGTAGCCGCGCATGAAGTAGTCGAATTTGAGGTCACGGAGGCAGTTCCTGAAGAGCCATTTGTTTCAGAGAGAGGGATTCCGGATTCTTACAGGAGGTTGAACGGGAACCAGCAGATTGCGAAGATGACGACCATGACGATCAACATCCGGAGGAGGCGCTTCTTTCTCTTGATATCCGACTTGCGCTCCGTCATACTCTGGCGGCTGTTCAGGAAGAGCCAGATCTTGGTGTAGCTAATCGCGATGAGTACAAACGGGAGAATGAACTATAACAACGCATTGTTTGACTTAATCTCCCGGATTTTTTTGAACCTGAAGGATCATGACGACTATTCCGAAGATCGAGCGGAACTCGGTGTTGCTCCAGTCCTCGCTGCAGATGAGGAAGTCGCACGGTTCGCTGATATAGTTGAGTTTCATGTTGATAGCGTACGGAGTGACGAGGAGCAGAGAGGTGAGCCAGATGAGCACAATGAACGAGAGACAGGTCTGTAATCTTTGTGTCCCTCGATTGTTCTCTCTTCCGCTAATCACCCTCATTGACATCCGGTCATTGATGTTGACGTTCGATGAGTTGTGCACAATTACAATGTACCGGTCGATGGCGATGGCGGTAAGAGTCCAGGTGCTGATGAAGATGCTCGTCCCTGAATAGACTGGTGGTTGATCGTTTCCTGTAAACCAATACCTTGGAACAAAGGAAGTCCATGACACAATCCGCCTCCGAAGATCCAATGTCCTATTGAAGTATATGTCGGGGTGAGCCACAGCGATCTAAACCACGACGGAAGTGTACCTGTCCGGTGAAATCGACACTTACGTGAAGTTAACCATGATGTCTGAGACGGCCAGGTTGGTTATGAAGATGTTGGTGATTGTCTGCATTCGCTTGTTCGTCATCACAACGTAGACCACCTGGAGAATGAAATCAGACACTGATGGAGAGAATGATGTCATTCTCACGTACCAGAAAGTTTCCAGAGCTAGCAACAAGGAAGATTGCACAGTACATAGTGATGAAGAACGGCCGGAAGTACTCCATCTCCATTGGGTTCTAGAAAATCAGAGGATCCGGAGAAACAGTGACAACAGCACTTACATTTGTGATTTTACATGTCGAGCGGTAGGTAGACGTTGTGTTGCTTATGATCGCAGTGACTGTCATCAGTTCATTTGACATCTGAAACCGAGCCAAATGATGGGTACGTGAGTGAGGGTGCGGACGTGAAAATGACTCCCACTGGCGGATAATTTCATGTTAAATCTGACGTGCAAAAGGAAGACGCCGCCTGATTGATGAGGATACAGGAAATGAACCCTCGAAGGGAAAACGAGGGATGGGAAACTCCTGAGAAATGACACATATTATATTTAGACGTGTAGGAGTCTATTCCCCCTGCTGAAACTCTGCCAACCGAGATGGAAATGAATCTGGAGAAGAAGGAGGAGAAGAAGAAAAAGAAGAAGGCAGTGTGTGTAGTCAGTCATGAAATTTTAATGAATTCCGCAAGTTGCCCTCAAAAATACACCAAATGTGCTTTGATGAGTGATGAGGTGAAAAAGGCCAAAAAGGGAGCACTCTCCGGGGCCGTGGGTGTCAAAAGGAATGTGAGAAACCCGGGGCCCGGTTTCGCTTCGAAATCCTCTCCGAAGTGGCTGTGGGAGCGGCGAGGATAAACTACACTCATTCATTCTCGAATTCGCGCTGGAAAGGGTAACAGAACACACGCTGAACCGTGATTTATGTTCCTAATAAATCTTGGATGAGAACAAATATAACCGATTGGTTTGGTTTTCGTTTTGTCCTGGTTCTGACCACTCTGCCGAATACATACGTCAAAATGGATGAATTGGCCGTATAAGTGGGGGGATGAGGGAAACGAGGAGCACGTGTGAGGAATGAGCAGCGTAACAAATGAGAGGGGGGAAACTCGGCCCCCATTGGATTTAATCTCGAAATGGGGGGATCTCGTGTAAAACATTCATGGAATATCCTATAATATCATTATCCAGAGAGTCTCAGCGACCTTTCAACTAGCTTCTTCTAATAGTACGTCTACATTTCACTTCTGAAATTCGACTCTTTGAGAGGGTCGGAGGGGAAGAAATTGAATTTCGGACGAGAAAAAGTCGAGAAGAACTGGAGGAAGGTGGAAAAAAGGCACACCACATGCCACCAAAAGTAAACATCTCCTCCGAAGAGGGCGGATAAGCTGTGGTGGAGCTGAAACTGAAACCTTGAGAAAGAGAAGAAGAAAAACGGCTCCCGAAAGAAGAGGGAAAGAAAATCTAAGGAGTAACGATTTCACCACTGATATGGGAAAATGAACGCCTAAGCTGAGGGCTCGGCAAAACAATTCAATCGAAAGGGAAAGAAGGAGCGGGGAGATTCGGGAAGAAAACAATGGGAAAGGGAGAGAGAGTTCAAACAGCATCACGAACGAGCAGATATGTGTCTCGGAAATTGGACGCGAGTGACATAATCTCGGTCAGCTAAATCCCTTGTTTCCAGGGAATCCTCCACCGCAGCTACTACCGCCGATTTGCGTCGAATTTCCCACCCTGATCCGTTATCTTTTAACTATTCTGTTTTCCAACCAACAGCCACACCAATTAGGGCCAAATTATAGAGAGCTTACAGTTCCAGAACGTGTAATCTTCGAGATTCTCGAAATTTCCCTCAGAAATATTCAAAGCTAGTGTGAAGAGGGACACAAAGATGGGAGGGGCGGGAGGAGCACGATCAAAATATAAACAAGATGCTTCACTGAACTCAGTGCAAAACGAATGATCTCTCCGGAGGTGAGATACTAATTCTAATAATGATATCAGGACGGAAATAAGAAGATATTGAGAAGGAGGAGACGCTTAGGAATTGGAAATGCAAACCTTTTCAAGAGATTTACGGAATTATATAATCTTTTAATATCTATCCACACCCTCGCTCGGCTTGCAGCTAGTGTGTCCGATGATCTAGAATGGCCTAAAAATTTCGAGGTCAAACACAAGATGAGTTTGCTTGGCCGCCCAGATTTCAGATTCTATAGGTACCAAACTTCGATCTCTGTTCTACCCTCTGATAAATTCGATCTCATGGTCCGTTCCGCAAGAATCACTTAGACATGTGAGAACAGAGAGGCATTCCGAAGACTACTAGAATTCGAGTAGTTCTTGGAAGAATGACTATTTGACGATTCTCGACTGAAACGCGGATCCGCATCTGTATCCTCGTGCTGGCTGCAACAACAAACAAACGTCTAAATCAGTCGCATCATCAACAATTCCAGACGTCCGCTTTTCGGCGCCTCGTCCTCAAGTGGAAACGTTGAAATGTATCATTAGACATGCTCGAATGCAGATCTTTAATGAGGTTTTCGGATAAACAGAAAGTGCGTTCATCATTTCGCATAACTTTTTCTCCCTTTTTCTCATCTGACTGTTTAGAAAAGAACGGCCACTTTGACGCCATTCCAGGAAGGCTCCCTCCCCTCTCTTCCCCCCCCCCCCCCCCCTATCCGCGTTTCGCGGGACTCTTCGAGGCCGAGAAAGCAATCAAGCGGGGAAGATGAATGGTTTGGTGAAAATCTGGGAAAGGGAGCAGTGAATCTAGAAGAAAGGGAGGGGGGGGGATTGGAAATAAAGAAGAAGAAGAATGATTGCACCTTTTGCAGAGAAAACCAGAGTCTTGTTGGGCGAGATACAAAAATGGGGCGGCGGAAATTAATAAACCCGCTGACCATCCATCTTACGTTAGAATATGGGATGAGAAATGAGAAACGAGGAAAGGAAATTATAAGAGAGGAAAAACGGATGGGTTCGTTTCTGTTTTGTCTGTTTTCTATTATTCATGGACGGACCCCTCCCGCCGCCGTAGTCGCAGTCCACGAGCGCGTCCGTCCGCCGCCGAATGGTTTTTCGCTCATTTCGTTCGTTTGCAACACGATATTATAAAAATAAATTATTTGACGACCAACCAACGGTTTTTTTTTCTCTTCGTTTATGAGGAAGTGTTAGAAAACAAGGAAGTCTAGAAGAGATGAGCGGTCGGTGGGGAGAAAGGAGAATTTTGCTGTTTGGAGTTGTGTGGGGAGCGAAAAATTGGACAAATGGTCTAAGAAGCTCGTTTTGCACACGTTCAGTGAGAATGATTGAGAGCCGCGGGGAGGGGGAGGGAATGCAGCGCAGAGGACAAATGAATGATGTTTGGGGATTTTGGGGACTTTTTTCTGCAGCGAGACAGAGAAAGAGACACCCG
Source organism: Caenorhabditis macrosperma (assembly GCA_963932285.1). Lineage (NCBI taxonomy): Eukaryota > Metazoa > Nematoda > Chromadorea > Rhabditida > Rhabditidae > Caenorhabditis > Caenorhabditis macrosperma. Next base: position 7,058,311 of record OZ010618.1, read on the forward strand.
TGGACTGGAATTCAGAGAACATCTTGAAAAGTACATAAATCTCAGAACGCCGCACTGCTTTCGGCTGCTCGTCGAGAACAAAATCTTCCAGCTCTACAGAAGCGAAGCTCTTTTGGAATTCTTGATCTCTAAGCCCACGAGAAACCATAAAATTTGGGAGGCGATTCGATTTCCGCACTCTTCTTCACGGCCGTTTTTTCCTTCTCTCCTGCTCCGTTTTCCGAGTGACGGCTGAGAACAGGCGTCATTTTGAACGGAGCAAACAAAAAAAGACGAGAATAAGGAGAGAGGAGGAGGAGGGAATAACAAAACCTTTTGCTTTTCGAAGGTGATGTTGTTCTACTGTCCGGGAGCATATTAGCATAGGAACACGTGTCTCAGAAAAATCAGATGAGAACGGAAGGTTTTCCGGTGCAAAACCGGAGACCAACGGCGCAGAAAAAACCCGAGTGGAGAGGCAGCAAAAAAAACGGAAAGAAGGAGAAGAAAAAACGGAATGAGAATTGTGTGGTGGGTGCTTTGCCTCAAAAAGTTAGGTTTATTTTGACAAGTTTATCGCTCGTCTCATTTGGAAACCGAACCCACATCCTTTCTTTGTGCTGGCGCCACGTTTGGCAGCGGAGAGAGAAGAGGGAAAACGGAAGGTGTAAACTTGAAGAAATGAATAAGTGATTGGGAGGAGGGGAGAAGAAGGAAGCTAGCTCTCAAACTGAAACAAGCCGAAAACAATAGGTGTTGGGGAGTGTGTGTTTCGTTATGAATCATGTATGGAGGCGCGCATTTCGCATTCTGTAGGCCAAGCACTAAAAGCGGAAGATTTTCCGAAAGGTGTTGGAAACATCTTCACACATACACACGAAACCAAAAAGTGCGCTTTCATTGGAAAATTGGGTTACTCGCGGCGCCCCAACTTCATTTTCGGGGCGCACTGACACTTCCCTCTTCTCATTGTCCCGCCACGTGGCTTCCTTTGCACTTTCTTGTTTTCTCGAAAAAACGCTAATAAGGGTGTAGACGTCGCGGGAAAGAAGACGTGTGATTTGAACCGAGAGTCCAAGATTTCGTAGCAAGGTGTTTGTTCATGCACTTTTCAGCAGAATTGCGCGAAATGAACTCGCACTCATTCAGTGGGAATAAGGAGTGGAGAGGGATGAGTTTGAGACACTGAGACGCCTTGAAAAGGAACTTTGTTTTCAGAGAAAAGGGTGCAGAATTCTGAGGGACGCAGCAGATGAAAAAAAAACACGCTCTTTTTTGTCTTTCGAAGAAGACAGCTGTCTTGGCGTTTATTTTGAACGTCAAAACTGTTGCGTTTCGTCTCCTTGATTTCGTTCCCAACTCTGCATCGGAATCTTCTTCTCGCTCTAGAGCTCTTCTATATAATTGCTCTGGTCCTATGATCTTCCGGTTGAGCCTTGGTACGACATATCTTCTAAATAAATTATGTCTTGCAAAATCGCCTCAAAAATTCACCCGAAGGGCGTGAGAATCGATGTTTGCAGGAGAAGGATTTCAGTGTAGGTGGAATAAATGACGTCAATTTGGAAAGAAGTCACCCATTCAGAATGATCTATCACTTCTAATTTGCAAGGGGTGCTGACTCTCAACGACTTCAAAAGTACCGTAGTCTCCTTTGAGTGGAAGCCGCTAATGGTTCCTAGGACAATGTCAAGTCGTAAATCGAAAAATCGTAAAACGTTTTTTCGAGAGTGGTGTGTGGGAGAAGTGGAAGGATGTCCAACGTCATCCTTCCCTCGGAAGTTCAAAATAGCACAGTAGGCTTCTAATACACTTGCACCATCACAATACAAAGTGGACCAACACGTCACTTCAAGCACTTCACAACAAATAACGAAAATGGAAACCCTGAAAGTTTCTGTTTCACCTGGAACTTAGCTCTAAGTCCTCACTTCTAAAACCAACATTTTCCACTCACTGACCCTGATTCTAGGTATTAGATAACCCAGACATCTTAGCCACTGGAAGTTTCTGCTTTTTTGCACTGATTCCCACTAACACCTTCTCTTTCCGCTGAGCTTCGATGGCTTCGGAATTGGGACTGAAGTTGTACCTAATTCTGCTAAATTCACAAGAATCCGATGTTTGTAGTGAGTTTCAGTGCAATTTCTGCATTTTTTGATGAATCAGAGCGCGAGAAATTGTAGGTCAGAACGCTCACTATCACCCACATTGTGCAGATCTGCAGGGGAGGAAGAGTTGAGCCCCCCCCCCCCCTCCTAAACAGGTCTTTTCCAGTCCTAACAGGTCCTATCAGGTCCGACTTCCTCAACTCAATAGGATAAAGTAGCTATCCAGGTTAACTATATCCTGACTCCCCAGTACCTACCGGTGTAACCAGCAAGATCCCGGCATCCTCGGTTGGGCGTTGAGTGTCGGAAGCGACAGTCGCTAGGAGGACGAGGAAGAGCACACTCCAGCAGTGCATCGTTGGATGCGAATGACTAAGCGGAGGCGCTTCGAAGCGAGATTTTGTTGACTCCCAGGCCACGCCCTTTTAAACGACAATGGGAGGCGGAGTGCAGGGCAGCCGGAAGGCTCTTCTGTGGACGATCGATAGGTGGATGTGCTCCCGAGGGATACTGTCGTTTAACGACTATACGAAGCCACGAGGCAAAGGCTCTCGAAAGAGATTTAATGGGTGCGCATTTTGCCTCCAAAATCCCATCAACTGGGAGTACTGTAATTGGAGAAAATAATGATGATTTGAAAATGGCCCCGGCTTTCCGCCGAATTTTCCTGAAGTCACGTGCTCGTAGAAATAAACACGTCATCCGTCAATTTCAGTCGAGCACTTCCACATTTCTACAGTAGTCCCTTCAAGAATCCTCGAGCTTCCCCTCGAGATTAATGATCCCTGAACTGCAATCAGGTATACTTGCTGCCGCTAGACACTATATTTTTCTGGCGGGATGTCAGAGATACACTTTCTTCCGATCAACGACCAAATCACGATTTTGCATGGAACATTTACGAAAAAGGCGTCCTCATATCGTCAAGGAAGAAAAAATTGTTGCTAGGTACTTGATGGCTCGTAAAATCCTTTGACGTCTTCCAATTCGAAAAAACAAATGGGAATGGGAAGACGAGTGCTCTCACACAAAGATCAGCCTCCAGAAGGGAAAGAAACTATCTGGGCAGCAGGAGCAGAATATTTTCAGGCTGGCCGGAATTCTGATAAGCGTGGAAAACGTTTTCTCGGAAAAACTTGTTGACAAGGCCGAATGCAGTTATAGCAACTTCAAACAGAGCAAGAAAAGAGTGAATATGTACAAATAATCAAGTGGGAGAACTGGAGGGGGAGAGAGAGACTAAGAACGGGAACGTCTCGAGAAACGAACGGCGATTGTAGCCAATTGCAGCAGAGAAGGCACTTAATCTGAGAGGAACGTATTGTTCTCTTCGAGATTTTCCAGAATCTCCTTTTCTCCCCAATGCTCTAGAATGCTCTAGAATTCTGATAAGTAGCAAAAAGGGTCGCATCATTTGGTACACGGAACATTCGGTTTTTCGAAATGAAAAGCTCATAACACAAAACGGGAGGAAATTGGAGAGGAGAGGAGGCGGAATTTGGAGGATGTGTTGAAACTCACACGTACGCCTCCTCATTAGGTTCCTTCAACGCCTGGAAGTAGGGGGACAGACTTATGTTTCTCACGTGTGATACGTGGAAGGTTCTTATGAACTTTTGGAGTGCGATCAGTGGAAAATAATGCACTTCTTGGGAACCGTCGAGTTTCCCACTAAGCTTTGCGTAATTGGAGCAAAAACCACGAAAACCAAGGGGAGAACGGGAGAAAGCTCAGACCCACCGTAATCGAGACGTTTTCCGACGGCATAACAGAGAAAAATGAATGAAAAAAAAGATAAAAGAAAGCCCTCCCACCACCGCTCTCCTCCCCCATCATTGTGCTTTTCTGGGGAACCGCCGCCGCCGCCAACACGCCGTATGTTAATGAAGGTTCTTAATGAAATGGTTTTGAGCATCGAAAATAAAGCGCGCGTGCCGTCTAAACTGCCTCGCGTTCGTCGTTGGTGTTCTTTTCAACGGCGCCCCGAGAGCTCGAAAGTTAATGGCGAAAAGAGATGATGAGGAAATGTGTGTGTGTATCCCGTCAACCGAAAGGCCAATAATACAATGGATCGGCCGGGAGGAGATGAAAACAGAAAACAGATTCAAATGCGGAAGAGGAGAAGAGAGAGGGAAAAATGAGAAAGAGTTCCGAAAGTGCAATATGATGTGCTTGACAAAGGAATCGCTTGTTTTCTCAGGTTCTCTCACTTAGACCATTTTCCAGCCTATTTTCAGTCTAGATCCAGTGATCAGCTCGGAAATTGCATGTTCTCAAACTGAAATCCTGTCACGACGGTGCGGAAGATCTGGCGAAGCTCGGTGAGAAGTGAAAGGTAACAATTAGGCCTCGAAATATCCGGTTGGGAGAACTTGCGAAGCCTCCATTTTTCTCGTTCACTGCTGCTAATTGCGGGGTTGAGTTTGAAATCCACAGAAAACAAAACAAAACACAATTTCTGCTCGATGGAACGAGAATTAGGGGGGGGGGAACCTCCCCGGAAGTGGAAAGATCTTCGTTAGATTCGTCTCTGAATCACACTCCGAAATGCGGCTGGAAATGGCTGGAAGTGACAATCTCGGCGCCCGACGAGTCATTGGAACGCACGGAACACGCGAAAACACGAAAATATCCCAGAGATGATTGTCATGTCAAACTCGTATCAGTGAGTGAAGATGAGGAGTGGATGCGGCAAATGACAGGAATTGTGGGTGACGGAGGAAAACGAGCAAGAGTTCATCGCCGAGAAGGTATTTTTGGTCCAGACAGGACGACGACGAGATTCGGGTTAGCCTGCGATTAATCGCGAAAAGGTGTGATGATAAAGGAATATGCTGTATTCATTTCTCTTTCAATGCCAGAAAATCGGTGATCTCAGCGAATAGCAATGTGCAAAACTCCCTCTTTTGGACTCGTGTGAGATGAATGCGGAGAAAAAAGAGAGGAGACGTATTACTTCAAATAAACATTAATCCTCTCGCTGGCTGGATGATTTCGGGTTCATGATGAGTATTTTCGGATTTTGGGTTCTTCCAGGAAACGCTCCAAAAAGAAAAAAAAACGTATGAGGAGCTTGATTAGAGAGAAGAGCGCCGAAATAGATCCTCCTCCCAGCAGAAAACAAAACGTTCAATAGGAACGCGGGAAACTTGTCAAAGTTTGCTCTCAATACTGATAAGTGTTGTGTAAGATAGATACTCTGCTCGTCCACTTGTACCAGAGCAGAACTCTTAGTGGGTGGAAGCGGAAACGGGAAAGACGGGGGGGGGGGGGGGCACGAAGAAATGAAACATTTATGACTCAAAAACCAATTAGACAGTCGAGAAATGAAAAAGGAGCCCGCGATGCTGAATGAATAGCGAATTGGAGCGAAAAGAAGCCAAATTCGAATGGGGGCGCAAATTAAAATGTAGAAAACGCGAAAGCGAAACACTTGATACACCAGAAGATTGCGAATCGAGATGCACTTGAGCCGGCCATTGAGACCCTCTCGCTCTTGTCCCCTCCCAATTCCCCCTCTTTGTTTGTTTTTTTACTACCCCCACACCCCCCTTCCTCTCATTTGAGCAGACGGCTCCCCGATTTAATGTAGTCATTGTATCAATATCACACTGAGATTTTTGTTCTGTTCTGTTCTGTGCTGCATCTCTTTTCCCTCCTGTAGTTTCTTGTTTCTCTACTAGACTTCTTTCGATCGAAAAATCATTGTAGAAGCGTGTTTTGCGCCGGCCGGCGGGAAGATATCTGTGCCGCGGTTTTTACGACACCGTCCTGGTGGAAGAGATCCGTTTGACAACACTTCCTGGTTGATAGGGTTCTTGTTGGTGATAAGAACGAATCGTTTATCAATAGTTCAGAGAACAGTGGTTTGAGAAATAAACACGAACAGCTCTTGTGACAGGTTGTTCTAAACGATTTCTATTGAGAATCACATACTTTCACGAAATACACAACTTGTCTTTTGCTATCTCTCAAAAGGTTATCTGCATTCTTTCAGAATCATTACACTGTCAAATCGAAACGCAGTGTATCGGAAAGAGAAGATAGTATCTCTCGATGACCCGCGCGTACTTCCCATCTCCTAGAAGTTTGATGTCAAATTAGATCAATCAGGGACCGGATGATGGATCAAAGGTTTTGACTTTGAGTTGATCTGATCAAAAATGAAGAGGGCATGGCGTCTGCAAGAGTTGAGTTCAAGAGTTTACAAGGAAAAGTTCCTGTATCTTAAAGCCTGGAAGTTGATAAAGAAATCGTTCTCGCGCAGATCACATGACAAACTACAGTTTCGGTTCGATTGGAATAGATGTTTGGACTGACGTAGTTGAACCAAAGATTCTGAAGATATGAAGGACAATATTTCATCTTCAAACTGTCAAACTGTTTCCCCCCAGCTGAATGTGGTAGATCAGTGTCAAATGTCACGCTTAAATTGGGAAATTCGAAATGGTTGTTCAACGAATGCTTTTGTGACTAGGCGTCTTCGATACACACACTAATAAAGATTCGACAAACGCGAGGTCTCCGATAGCGATCGGAATATTGTACGATCAAAAGATCTCTACCAAAATCAGCGACGAGTGGCCTTTATGACATCTTGAAGGAATCGTATAAATAGGCACGAATATCGCTGAATTAGCAGAGACTCGCAAATCTTCTAAAATGAACTTCTACTCTTTCTTCCTTCTCGCCGTTTTGGCTGTTTTCGCCATGTAAGTTTTCAGGTTCTCTGACTTTTCAGACAACCATACTATTCTAGGGCTGCTCCACAACGTGTCATTCAAAAGACCACCATCATCAGCGGAGGAGGTCCAGGAGGATTCCGTGGAGGGCCAGGATTCGGAAGACCAGCTCCACCACCACTCAACAGATTCGGACCAGGACCATTCCGTCCACAAACCACTGTCATCAAGAAGACCATCATCCAGGGTTAGATAATGCTTGTTTATTGAATTGTTCTGTTTTTTTCTAAATAAATAACTATACACAGTCTCGCTTTCAAAAAAGGTTTCAAAAACAAGTTGGTCAACATGGACACTGTAAAGTTAGCTTCATCATCGTCAAAACAAGACAAGAGTGTAACAAACACTGTTATAAAAACGGAATCTTCCTGCACAGTTGGACCAAGCAAAAATGACCAGCGTACGTATTTCACTACTTCTGATCCTATCTGTTGCCTTGTGAGTTCCCTTAGGATACATTCTAAACGCTCAAAGTGTCGTTTTAAGAGTGACGGCTCAATGGGGTCGTCCACCAGTTGTTGTCGAGAAGACCATCATTACACGGCCAGGGTTTGGAGGAGGCCCTGGATTCGGAAGAGGTCCAATTGGTCCAGGTTTTGGAAGAGGTCCTATTGATCCTGGTTTTGGAAGAGGAACCGGTAAGTTCGCCTTGTTAAAATGCTAGGGAACATATGGGGTTTCAGGTTGGGGACCAGGTCGTGCCGGCGGATGGGGAGGACCCCAAACCATCGTCAAGGAGACCATTATTCGACCTGGATAACTAATACTTCCTTGTTGTTTGGTTTCTTAAGATGAATGATTTCGTAACTTCCTCATGACATCCGAACCTTCAGACACAATCCACTACACAAAAGTTTAAGAATATCTCGTTTGTGGTCATACTTTGACCTCTCTTCAAACATCACACTGACCATTCCCTTCCGTTTTCTGACACTTCTTCAGACAAAGATGAAATGATTTTCTGACCGTGTCTTGCCCAACTATCGGTGACTTTTCTTCTCCGCTTCGCTTGCACCCATTCTATTTCGTCAGCCCGTATATCACGCCTTCCGTCGATCGAGAATCCCTTAAAAGCGCGTGAATTTCCAACTTCCAATCAGTTTCGACACATCATGAACTCCTACTCGATCATCGCCCTTCTCGGCCTCATCGCCGTCGCCCTTGCTGCTCCACAGAGAGTCATCGAGAAGACCACCATCATCGAGAACCGCGGAGGATTCGGAGGAGGACCAGGACAGTTCGGACGCGGAGGATTCGGCGGAGGACCAGGATCCAACTACGGACCAGGAGGTAACTTCGGAGGACGTGGAGGATTCGGAGGAGGCCCAGGATCCAACTACGGACCGGGAGGCAACTTTGGAGGACCAGGAGGCAACTTCGGCGGGCCAGGAGGCAACTTTGGAGGACCAGGATTCGGAGGACGTGGAGGACCACCAACCACCATCATCAAGGAGACCGTCATCCGCGGTTAAGCCAGTGCATATATAATAACTATGAAATTGACATTTTAATAAATTTCATAAGTACAAACAATAAACGATTTTTATTCTTTGGTTTGTCCTATTTTGCGCACAAAGAAGACCGTAACAAAACAAGAAGATAACCTTTCAAGGTTAACATCAAAATAACCTGATAATGCAAAGGGACTGGATGAGAATGGGTTTTCGGGGTCTCGAAGCGATGAGGGCATTTCCATCCTTTCCAGTGATCCTTTCCAGGCAACCTGTTTAAACGTAGTTGTGTTTCTTGATCTCCCGTTTCTCACTTCCCCTCAATCTGTACAAAACTGAAAATCCAGTCCGCCGGCGTTATCTTGGTTCTTGAATCAGCACTAAAGATCGGTTATCTTTGTGTTTTAATGGCTTCTGCATACGATAATGACTGATCATTGATGCATCTCAACAGATCGGAACAGATTTGAATATTATTCAGCGAAATTGAAAACAGATCGAGTGATTGTTTGCATTTCGTTTCGGCAAACTTGAATCATACCGTCCTTCTCTACCGTCCGTTCATGGAACGAAAACAAGACAGAGAAACCAAAAAAGGAGGAAGAAAGGGGGAGAAGTTTCACCGAAAGAAAGGTGACGTCATTTCTCTCTTTACACTGTCTATCACAATCTCGGCCGAAGTATGGCGGACTGCGTGCGGTTGGTTAAAGGCGGGGATTCGTGACCATGAGAACTTAGGCCCTGGTGGACAGGGTATTTAAAGGGCGAGTTTCTTGAAAATCCGTTGTGCAACTCAACTGCCACCCCACCCCCAACAATGCAATTCAACTTCCTTCTCGTTCTTCTTGCCGCCCTCGTTGGACTCGCCAGGTACCGTAACCAAGAGGACGCTTCTTGAAAAATGAAATTTGTTTCAGCGCCCAATGGGGATACGGCTACAGAGGAGGATACGGAGGATACGGACCAGGATACGGAGGCTACGGACCACGGCCATGGGGACCAAGACCATGGGGACCACGACCGACCGTCATCGAGAAGACCGTCATCATCAAGCAAGGACCATGGGCCGCCAAGGTCTAGAATATCAGTTCTCTGTAAATCCCGGTACATTTTCTTATTGACAATAAAGAAGACTCTTCTTTTTGTGTTTCTCTCCTCTCAACAAATCAGAACAGAAGTTTCTGACATTCTCCTATGTTGTGTTGTGTTTTCGCGGTGTCTTTCAAGGCTGACGGTCAAATAGACCAAATCGGCAAACAGTTTCATCAGAAGAAAAAAGAAAGAAGATAGGTAGCCTCCCTCGGGCCTATTCGCTGGTCAGAATCACATTCTTGACGAAATCAAGTGAATATTCAAGGTTTTCGCGGAATTCGTCCCCATTTGTGGCGTCGTCAAAGTAATTGGTCAGCGTGAATGTGAAGCTGCAAGATGTTTGAACAATCGGGCAGATCAGAGATCAAACTTTTCAGCGTTGATTCTGTAGAAGGTACCGTATCCGTCGGCGCACATTGGGGCGACATAACCGAAGCAACCGTTTTCATTGTAGCCGAGGAAACTGAATCGAAAATAAGTGCTATCTCTCAAGAATCTCCAGTCCATCAGAACAGGTCATTTTACCAAAGACGAACAAACAAAAAACGGCCTGTTCTGCTTCCGAAGATTACCTTGTAGATAGCAGGAAGTTTCCGTTGCCACCACTTGCAGAAAACGAAGGATGATCTAGGAATGGAATGACAATTTCTTCACCGTACTTTTGAAGTGAATTTTGAGCCATTCTGAATTAAGAAAACAAATGAATTAAGGGGATCCTACTATCGGATGCCCCATTGAAATGGCCCCGCAGGAGAGCTCAACTGGAGAATCACTATATCTCGAGATTGATAAGAGATATCAAAAAGTTTTCAACAGCAAACTTGTAGTCTGAGACATAATCTACAAGTTTGGTGTTGAAGACTTTTTGATATCGGTTATCAATCTCGAGATATAATGATTCTCCGACAGAGCTATCCTCGGTTGCGGGGCCCTTTCGATATTGCATCCGATAGCAAAGATGCATGATAATCAGTGATGCTGGATAGAATCAAAAGATCAAAACTGGAGAGCAGTTTGTGTTTTGGAACATTTCACAGCCCCTCTTCCACCCGGACACCGGAAACCACTGGTCCAGTTGACATCTCGCTCCCTCTCACTCTGAATCATCTGCTCTCAATAAAACCTTCCTCTTCCCCTTCTTCCCAACTATAAACACTTTTTATGAGCGCGGACCAACTTCTGCGCCCTCCAATAAAGTACCTCAGTCCGAGGACATGCCTATCGACTCCCTTCCCTTCTCGAGCAGCGTCCATCAGCGTGTTATGTGAGTTGTAGGCGTCAAAAAACATTGTTTTGAGAGTTTCGTTCTGGAAATCAAAAAAAAGCCGAAAACAAATGAGTCAATGACAAATAATACGATTCCAATCTACAGCTGATGTTTTTTGTTTACCGTTGCTCCGCTCTCACAAGCTTTCAGATATTTGGCGACGTCCGGAGTCAGGCTCCGCACGGTTTCTGTTCTCCCGTGATAGAATTGTCTAGTTGACGCAGTTTCATATGTCGCCGCCATTCTGAGAATGATAAGATTACAGCTGTCGGTTCTCGGGTTACCAACTTATTATGTGTTTTCAGAAACGCCATTTGCAACGCGATCTGTATAATCGTATCAGCGTACAATTTACGCTGTTTGCAGTAGGTCGCGCCAAAGTTCACGTAGTTGTACACGTTCACACTGATTCTTGAGCTCTGAACACAAGTTACCAAGAACAATCAGTGGAAGAGTTACCAATGCGGAAAAGTCCCTCTCCGCTTCAGAGATTCGCGCAGTAATAGATCCCGTCACCACAAACTCGAGTTTTTCGGCTGCAACGGGCCCGAGTCCAAGTGAAGTGTTTTGCTGAGAGAAATGGATAGATGAGAAAGTTAAATTGAGTTACTCTTCCAATTAGAGCGTACCTCGAGTAGTTGAGAGACATCCTGAAATTGGTCGGCTGCAAAGTCACATGGAGCAAACAGAGAAATGGCGTCAACGTTGCCGTGCTGAATGAGTTTATAGTAACTGCTGTGTTTAATGGCTCACTTCTGCTTGAAGGCAAGATTTGCCATCTCGGAGGACGATAATGTTGAGGTTCTTGTCACAGTAGGTGTTTAGCGGAGAGCCGAACATTGAATACTTCATCAGCTGGAAATCAAGAGTATATCCCTCGAAAGTTCACCGGGGACAACACCTGAGACTCATTTTCCACTAAATCATCAGAAAGTGTCAAACAGAAAGCAGAGCTCTCGATGGTTTCAAACAATTCCGAGTTCCGAGAGCTATTTGCAATCATGGCATTTCGAATCTAAAAAAAGCAAACTCAATTCCAAAACAAATGCCTCCAAAACCACCTCAGCCCACTTATCCCTCTCTAAAGTGGTCAGTTTCACAATTGAGTCATCCTGTGTTTTGATCGAATTTTCCTTGATATTTTGAAGAGCTTTGTGGATCTGCGAGACACTCAAAATATTGTTGTTTTGATGGGTGTCAAGTTTCCAAATGTGGCCGTTGCATAAAATTATGATGTGAGATGGACAAGGTCCTTCGGATTCTTAAGATAAACGTCAAAAGTCAAGTCGACACATTCCCAGACAAACCTGTACAAAAATAGCGTTCAATTTTGTCCTTTGGGATGGCGGGTGTTCTAACTGCATTGAACAGGTTGTACACTTGGAACATATCCCATTTCGTACCGCGGCTCTTCGTAATTCCAATCTTCTCCCTTCAACCCCCCTTTGTTTTGTCCTCGCCCCTCCTAAATCCCTTACTCACTGTCTCACCAGTCTCCAGTAACTCATCATATGGTGTATAATCTGCGCGGCTATTCCCAGTTGCGACGTGTTCCCAACCAACGATTTCGGGATAATTGCGCCCATATTTTGAACCAAAAGAGTGTCTCGATTGGTAGTATAAGCGTCGTACCACCATTCTTCCAGCTGAATTTGTTTTCGGAAAAGGGCTGCTGCGGACAATTTGTACTCACCCAGTTTCTAGACGACGAAGACTTTGTCTCAAGAAATATTTGTAGTTTTTGGGCATCTTGAGAGTTTGTGAACTCCCGAGCCATGTGAGTTATGGTTTTGAGCTCTTCTTCACTCACAATTGGGATCACTAAAACACATGTTGCCCGTGAGAAGTGTATTTGAAAACTCACAAGCTTTGAGATATTTATCAATGGTTTCTTCTAGTCCCGGAAGGGGAAGCGCTGGTAACGAATTCTGGTGAGAAAATGTAGACTCGCTCATTCTAGCAGTGACGATGGGTTAGTTCTCTAGTTCGCCCCGAGAACCCCAATTTTATAGCCCTCCTAATTAGGTTCATCCCATCGACATTGTGCCTCTCATCAGAACAAAACAACGAAAAAGTTGCACTTCGAGAACGAAGAGGAACTTTTTCCCTTCCTCTTGACTTTCAACTTTTCCCGCTACGTGTGTTTTTCGGTTTTTTTTCTTGTTGCTCCCTCCTTCCCAACTGACACATTAACCGAGCCACTTGTAATTCAAAGTTTATGTCAATTAAGTTGACATGAAGAAGACGACGCCTACACGAGGCAGTAAAAGCTCTGAATTCATTTCGTTTCCTTTTCATGGGCAGAGAGCTTGTCCGCCCACCTGAAAAACAATCACTAATCGAATGTTCTTCGATTCTCTGAATAGGGTTTATAAAACAACTTGTCCCAATCGTTCACTTCGTCACTTTTTGTTCACCCTTGCCCTTCCTCCTCCAAATGTATTCAAAGTGCTTTTATCGAGTTCCCTGACAAGTTCGGCACTGAAAAACTCGCGCCAAAGATGCGAAAGGAATAAAAAACACGTTAGCATAACGAGATAAATCAAGTCAGAGTCGGGAGAAAAAAAGGGAGAGGAGGAACGAAAGAGGGCGGAGTCTCGGCAGATTCCGTCGAATTCTTCCTGGGTTCACGTCACTATAAAAGAGCAGCGGGTTCTCCTCGTTCTCAATTTTCAGCTTCTCTCCCCCCTCCCCTTCCCCATCCCTTCAATTCTTCCATATTCCAGAATGCAGTTCTTCGCTACTCTTCTGATCGTCCTTTTCGCGCTCATCGCCACCGTCTCTGCCTTCCGCGGAGGACACGGACGTCCGCTTTACGGTAAACCCTCAGAGCATTTAATCAATTGTTTTGGAGTTAATCGTACCTAAAGCCAGGTTAAATATTGCAGTAAGGAACGCACAACTGATAGCAGATTTGTCGATTGATACGGATGATATTCCGCCAAACTTGTTAATGAATTACAAAACGGATACGAAAAAGTTAATATTTTTGGAGTGCCTTCCTTGCCTTTCCTATTCTTCCTCCAGCCTTCTTTTAACCTTTTCGCTTTCCTCCTGAGCTACTACGTGTGTCTTCTGTTTTCCTTTGCTCTGCAGCTACCTATCACAGCAACCCACACACTCATCCAGTTTCACGGACCATTGAGTGAGAATAATGGGGAGATGTTAGGACACTCAAAATAGGAAAACACAACGAGATGTGCTTCGCTTCCTCTTCCAGACAATGGCGTTTTCGCAGAGAGACACTCAAAGTTGCTGTTTCAGGAATAATTGGCGACGTGCAGTCGGTGGAGGGTTCGATGCCACTCCGCGGATTCGCCAATCACGGTGGACGCGCGGCGGCCCGATCGTACGACCAGTGGTAGTGGAGGACTTCTTCTCTCATCAAACTTGATGAATGTTAACACTTGTGAAATAAAAACGTTTCATGTTATCCAAACTTTTTCTCACAAATAAGCACACTTTTACACAGGGTCAGAATCAAAAATACAAGTGAATCCTAGGCGTCAACGGTGAACGAAGTTGGCGGTTTTCTTGCTCCTGAAGGATGACGTCGAACCGATTCCTCGGAATACGAGTCTGATGATCTTTGAGAACTGGACGTCGTACGTGAGCTTGGACGACTTTGATGCTCACCCACATTCCCAGAAGAATCATATCCGCTCCTGAAAGCGAAACCCATCAAAGTGTCAAGTTTCTCGTCTTCTCCCGCATTCTCATTAGCGAATATTCTCAAGAAACTAACCTCTGGCTATCCGGAACTGCAGGCGGCTTGCCACGAAGGGTTGGGATCACAGCACTTTGTCGATCAGTCGCCTGAAAGCGATTGAATATCAATAAGCAAGAAAGAGAGGATCAAACCCTCTCCTGCCAACTCGGCTTCTTCTCCCACCACTCGACTTGTCTCGGCTGTGAGGAATCTGGTCTTGGTTCCCGCGACACTTCTCTTTCTTGTTGTTGTTCATATCTCGGCTGATTCCTAATTGGTCGCGAAGGCGGCTGCTGGGAGTACTCTAAAGTTGTTCTGATTAGCGTTCATTAGTCGTCTCGGATTGTATACCAGAACGAGAGTTCGAGTGTCTCATGTTCCGAGAAGGCTGGATTGGCTCCTCGTCTTCCGGATAACTTGAATAATCGGAATACTGATTCTGTTGATACTGATTCTGTTGATACTGATTCTGTTGGTACTGGTTCTGTTGTTGGTAGTGTTGTTCGGGTGGCCGACGCTCGTTCTTCCGATTCTGCGTTTTCATCTGAAACGAGATTTTCAAAAGAAAGTGACAAAAAGGCCCGCATGATGTAGTTATTTCCAAGAATGCCAAAAGTTGTGTCAGAACTAGCGTCACAAAAGTTCATCTTTCCAAGAGAAGAAAATAAGAGAATTTAAGGTGTCTACGTGAGAATTGAAAAGAGAGGGACCAACCTGTTGTTTCTCATAAACTTGTTGATTCCGAAGCTCCAAAGCCCTCGCCTTGTCTTGGATCTGCCGTTTTTCTCGCTCATCTTCTTCTCGAATCCGTTTCTGATACTCCTCCCATTTCCGAATCTCCCGTTGTTCCAGTTCAAACTCTTTCTGTTTCTCCATTTCCCGCCGACGCTTATTGTCTTCTATTTGCTGTTGTAACTCGAGTTTGTGTTGTTCTTGGCTGCTCAGAAACCTAAAATAAAAATTGTCATTGAAAGTTCTTTAACTTTCTTACGGTTTCTGGGATAAATTAGGCAAACTTCCAAACTTGGACATCATCGCGTTGTTCCGATATTGTTGCTTTGCCGACGACTGGATGGGCTGCGGCGGATTATACGGATCTTGTCGGTTCTCATTAACATCTTGTTTGGATTGACTTCTAACCAGTTGTTGTTCGAAGGGAATTGCTGCTGCAGAGTTTTGAGCGAGGATAGGGACATTCGGTTGAATCTGAACATCTCACTGTTCCACGAGCTCTTCAATGCACTTCACCTGTGGTAACATAGTCCCAGGGGCTGTCACTTGTCCTCCAAATTGCTTGTTGATCATCATGTTGATATGGGGCTCCACAGGAACATAAACCAGTTGCCCGTTGACATAGAGCAACCGTAACCCAACAATTGAACCAATCGGGTCAATCATGGAGGAATGGAAAGAGGATTGGTAGATGTTCGACTGGTTGAGAGCAGGGAACGCATTGTTCATGAACTGATTGTTGTTCTCAAAGTTGCCGGACTGAGAAGTGCTGTTTGACATGCTGCTAGGCACTGTGGAGTTTGAGTAGGACTGCGAGTCACTGGGAATGTATTTTCTGAAGGGACATTCTGGAAATAAGAGTTCTTCATTCTCCGAGTACCTGCTGTCATTGGAATAGTTACTAGGCACTGTGTCTTGCGATCGAGATGAGTTATTGCGGTTTTGCGGAGTAAAATGGGTTGCAGCAGTGTGCTTATATGCCTCGAACTGAGAAACTTTCAATTTGACAGAAAAAAGAAAGAACAACAACTCACAAATTCAGATCTGCTGGATGCATTGAAGGCGTAAGTTCTGACCATAGCTTTTGTATCTGAAAGTCAAAAAAACATGGAGAAAGCTCAGGTACACAGGAGGTCGGAACATGAGAGTGGACATGCTGCAAAGAATACGAAAAAGAGTGACCACTACAAAACATGAATAATAATAATGGGGGTCCGAAAAAGGAGGGTCGGAGGAAGTGTACGAATATGTAACGAAACTTGGCGCAATTTACGCGCGTGCGCGCGCTTCTCCGCTCGCCAGCCTTCCTCAATAGTTGTTATGGAAACCGTCGCAGAAAACAAGTGTGTTAGCGCGCTATCGCGGCGGCTCCCATGGCGGCTCTCGTGAGAATGGCCAATCTCGTTTCCCGCGTAATTGTCCAGGTGTCTGTGTTCACGGGAAGCCGTAGATTTGCTCTGTCCACTAAAGTACATCCTGTGGAGAGGGAATGGAATTGGAGTTGGAGTCCATAGAGATTGGTCAGAAGCCGAAAAAATGCATTGAAGAGTACGGGGATTCAGAGCTATTAGGTGTTGCGAAATATATGAAGTACATCAGAGCTGACCAGCTGGGCCTGAATAGTAACATTATTAACAGTCCCCCCGTGTTTTCCATGGGAGATGTAAAATGGTCATTTTCGCATTCAGGTCTCTTAAAGTACATGGACAAACATCTTCATCGTGTGTGGGGGGTCTGGGGCAAAGGCGAGAGATTGAACTTTCGATTTTTAATACTTTCTCCAGAATGGTCAAATAATCCACATACACACACAGACGGACACACAGAAATGACGATGGACACTACTAAAATTGGTGTGACCCAGTTTGCAAAAACACGAAGACGGCGCATGGCTAATATGCAAATAGACCATATTTGAACATACTCGTCATAAGCTTCGCTTCATGTCTCATTTCCCCCCCTTCAAACACTTGGATTCTCCTCACTCCAGATATCCCGTTCTTCGTGCGGTTGACTGTGAATGATGCGTCCTGACCTTTCTTCATTCGCCCCATCGAAACTATTGTGTGCCATATCATCATCGCCGATTCGTTTTCCACTCGCTTTCTTTCACCTTTTTTCTTCTCGCGTTTCTCGCTCGACGGTCAATCACACACGACGCACAAAAAGAAGTGAGACGATAAAGGCAGGATACCCAGCGGGATAGCATGCATCCTTCCACTCTCTTTCTCTCCAGGACATCGGATGGGCGACCCACATAAATCCGGCGACGAGATAAACCTCCCCTCTTCATTCTTGCGGGATATATCACTTCATTTCACTTCTTTTCTCTTTCGGACAGTCTGCCCGCAAGTGGGAGGCAGAGGATCTCACTTTCTTTCTCATCACTTCCAAATTTAGCCACCTCTTCCCTTCTCAAGCATTCTTTTTCTTTCCAGAACATATTCCCCAATGCGGGTGTTGCTGTGCGCCCTGGCGCTGGTCGCCGTGTCTTCTGCACAATTCTTCTCTTCTGGTAACACTCGTGAGAACTATTATGATCAGTTTGGGGTCAAGGACGCTATTAGTTCATGGAGTGATGCGTTGAGAAAGATTGCCCTCAGAAACAACCCCAAGTTGTGAGTTGAACCTCCAATCACTCTTTTGAGAGTACATTTCCAGTTACGCTCCCAGTAACGTGCGCCAGTTCACAATTGAGCCGCCTGCGTTCAAGCCTGAAGAGTTGGACCTGAACAAGTTGAAGCGTGGAAAGGGAGACACCATCATCAGCGAGAAGATGTTAACTCTTCTGCTTCCAAGAGTCAAGGGACAGAACCCGTTCACCACTACCACCACGACTGCCAAGCCAACGACAACTACCACGACTACGACCACCACGACTACACCACCTCCAACTACCACCACTACCACGACGACTACAACTACCACGGCTCCAACGACCACCACGGAGGGCTTGCCGAAGCAGAAACTCGCCGGGAGACTCGTCCAACCGGATATGGATAGTGAAGAGGTGTGTTCTAATTACTCGTTTTACGACCGTGTGTTCGTGTTCAGCCCGAATCCGCCGAAGATGGTGTTGGGAAGAAGAAGGTGACAGATAAGGTTGACTTCACCACGGATGATAACAATGTTAGTCAGGAAGCTGATGCGAAGCCGGATGATGATAAGAAGGTTGGTCAGACTAGAATCTCGTTCGATAGCTGGTTTTTTGAAGGATAAGTCATCAGAGGCATCGGAGGCATCGGAGACCACCACGACAACTGAGAAGGCAGCCGAGGTGTCTACCGAAAAGCCAACTGAAAAACCAACAACCACCGAGGCCACAAAGACTAGCGCCAAAGATACAAAGTTATCTGTGAAGATCCGGTCAGAGGACGAGAAGAAAGATGAAGAGAAGCTAGATGAGATCACAGATGACGAGAAGCCGGACTACATGAAGAAGCTTGAAGAGATCTACAAGAAGGAGGAGGAGTTGGTTGAGAGGGAGTTGGCAGAGATGTCGGTCGCTGAAATTTTCACAAAGGAGAATAAGAGTACTTCTACCACTTCCACTACCACTGCGGCCCCAAAAACTACAAAGAAGGTCGAGAAGAGTACCAAGAGTACGACTACGAAGAAGCCAGCTACTACTACTACTACCAAGGCCACTACTACCACCACCAAAAAGCCTACAACTACTACAACTGAGCCGACGACTACCACAACTACCACTACCACTACTACTACTACTACCACTACGGAAGCTCCAACTACTACCACCACTGAGCCAACTACAACAACTACGACAACTGAGCCAACAACCACTACAACCACTACGGAGGCTCCAACCACGACTACGGAGGATCCAGTGTCTGCAAATGCATCCCTGGAGAAGCAAGCAATTGAAGTGATTTCACTCATTTCTGTTCATTCTTAAAGTTTGTTTTAGATCCTCAAGTCCCTGGACGATGAAGAGAAAGCCGACGAGGAGAAGAATGTGGAAGTTCAAAAGCGAAAGGATGAGAGAGATGCGGCTAGGAAGAAGATCAACAACTTCCTGAAACGGATGGGTATGATATCACTGTCATGTTTCGTTAATCTCCGCATATTGCAGAGAAAGCGAGAGAAAACAAGAAGAAAGTGAACAAAAAGGTCGAGGAGACTACCGAAAGTTCGACGACGACAACGCAAGAAGCAGAAGAGGCCACTACCACTACGGAGGAAGTGAAGGCGACTGAGACGAGCACAGAGACAACCGTTGCCACAACAGAAGAGCCAACGACTACCAAGAAAGCCTCGAGTATTCCAGAAGCTGAGGAAGAGGAGCCTGTTGAGGAGACCACTACTACTACTGTTGCTTCTACGGAAGCCACCACAACGACTACTGAGAACCCTGAATACGTTAAGCACAAGAATGTTCTTGTTGGAAGTGAGTAGAAGAAGATAATTCTACCCGTCAACTGTCATTTCAGCCAAAGCATTGACTCCAGCTGAATTTGAAGCCGCTATCAACGCGAAGCCATCTCCAACCGCCGAGGAGACCCCAGTTGTTGAACAAGCCGAGGTGCCCGAAGCCCCAGTGCTTCCTGCCACCCCACCACCAATTACTCTCCCTCAACTGACAGCTCCTCAAGTATCACAGCTGATGCGTCCAGTTGCTGGAATCATGGAAGACATTCGTCCTATTCTGAGCTCCCTACTCTCCGGAGGATCTTCTTCATCCAGGGCTAGAGTAAGCACAATATTTAGGTACAGTTTCATAATTTAATTTTCAGGCTGCCTCTGTGAAAACATACGAAAGCAGTCCGAGCAACTTTGTACGGGACATCATGGCTGATGGATTCTCCGAGAACTCATACGCCGGCTTCGGATCTCAACTGGCTAGGGAAATCCTGAACCCAGGATCCCTGAAAAGAGATAAACTGGTAAGACCCAGAGACAAGACATTCGAAGCTTGAATGGTTGCAGAACCGAGAAAAAGCAATGGCAGTCAAGATCGAGGAAGCCAAATTGAGGAGAAACGCAGCTGCTGAAGGACTGGCCACTGGAGCGCCTCTGGATCTTTCCGCTTACCAACAGTATCAGGCGCATTCTCAACAGAAGGCTGTAGCTCAGAACGGGAACCTTCCATACTTCATTCCACCACCAAAAGGATACGTTGGACCACTCCCTCCAGCCCCGCCACCACCAACCTTCAGAGTGGCACCAGGTAACCCTTAACTGTGAGCCATTACTCTTATGTTTCGGATTTCTCAGTTGAACCACTCCCAGTAGCTGAAACTGCTGCTCCTGCCCCAACCGCCGCGCCACAAACTGTTCCAGTGGTCACCACGAAGAAAGCTCGTAAGAGAGAGGAAACCTGTTCAGTTCTGTCTAAATTTGTTGTTCAGCAAGAACCAACGACGAGGGATACGAACAAGGTCGCGATGACGTCAAGACTGCATTCCATGGAGATTCCGGAGTGATGTTGGGCGGAGGGCACAGCGCCCCGACCTCCGATTACATGTCTATGCCGAGTGAATCGTTCGGGCTCTCCCCAGTGAGTGCCCCAGGCCCACCACCACCACAAGCCCAGGCTCCACCAAAACCACCACAATCGTTCGGAGGGGGATCTTTCGGAGGAGGTGGGGGAGGCTTCGGAGGAGGATCAGGACCTTCGGTGTCTTTCGATGAAGTAGAGAAGAACTCAATGTCTGCCCCGTCGTTCTTCGGTTGAGGAAGACAACTCTGTTCAATTTCCCCGGATACCAGTTGTCATAGTGTCTAGCCATATAATTAAGTAATAATAATGATTTAAGAAAACTAAATACCTAATAATAAGAATAATAAGTTGTCGATCTTTCTTTGAAATAACCCAAGAAATCTTTCATTCCACTTGTTTCTTACTGGTAACAATTGTATGTATGAAATGTGATATTTTCCTTAATAAATGTATTTTCAATGATTGCTTCGCACTGACGACTTCATTTGTCAAAAAACAACTGAACAACAATATGGTAAACATAATAATAATTAAAAGAAAACGAATACTCACACGGAGCGATGGCAACTTGTCTAATTTTGTACAAAAAGAGAATAAAGAGCATTTAAGCGTCTCCTGAATTGAATAAAAAATAACCAGATTGATATACACGTCTAATCCGATTTCACGTGTTCCTCGCCGCCGATTTTGAACTTTGGCTTCAAAGATGAGATCTTACGGATCATTTCGTCCTCGTCGTCCTGCTCGTCGATCTGTTTCAACAGCTCATTGCGCTCGTCCTCTGTGATCTCCTGCATTATGTTCAGAATGTCACTGCTCTTCTCCTCGAGCATCGAGTTGAGGGTCGTGGTTCTGGCAAGTCTCTCGAAGTAGAGCTTCTGCTGAAGGGTCACCAACTTGCTGGACACCTGAAAACCAAGATCTCTTCTAGAGTCTCCTTTTTAAAAATCACCCACCCTTTCTCTCTTCAGCGCTCCATCCCATTCCAAATCAATCAGTCCTCCTTTCTTGGCAATTTCTCTCTTGACTCGTTTGGCAAACACTATCGAATCCTCATTTTCCTTCCTGGTCATTGGTGGCAGGTACCACACATCGCAAATGATCGCCCAGGAGGTCATCATACTCCACAAATATCTTCCATACGACTGGGCGCTGCTGTTCCAGAAGGCGTCCGTGAGACGTGTGTCGTATTTGACGGCGATTGGGTAGATGGTACTTCCGATTTCGAAAGAGCCCTTCTTGAACATCATCACAGAAGTGTTGTTGATACACGTGCCTTCCGGGAAGATGATGATTGGCAGTTTGTTCTCATCGTTCACGTGCTCCCGCATTCTGTAATTTGGAATGTTGTAGTCTATCCTTCTCGTCAACAAGTGCACCTGTTCATGACCTGCTTGCGGTCTCCAGCCTCTCCTCTCTCAAACCAAATGTGATGCTCAGAACGACTAAGAGTGTTCTGCAGGAATCCGAGGAATCCTCCTTGCTTCTGCCCAATCATCGCATAGCAGTTGTCACAACTCAAAACCATAACGTCGATTGGTGAGGTGTGGTTGGCGACACAAATGCCACCCTTCATCGCACGGTTCTCGCGGTTGTGGAAGCGAATGACACTGGAGAAGGCACGCGAGTAGATTCGCATGCACATGAGCATACACCTTCTGTTCAGCCATTTACGGGTTCTGATAAATGAAGAATTTGAATTGAACGCCTAGGCGTGTGAATCTCACTTGGCGTGTGGGACCATTCCAACGATGGAAGTAGAGACGATCATGAGACCGATGGCGGTGGCGAAGAGAGCAATTCTGAACGGCACAAGGACGTAGTAACGGAACATAAAACCCGCAATCCAGAGAAGAGTCAACTGCCAGCTGCAAAACACAGTGATTGTGATGTCTCTTTTGATAAACCCACTTGAAAAAATGGAATGAGTATTTGGTGCGGCTGAGAAGATTCCATGACGGCAGCTGGGCTGCGGAGAAGCGATTCGTCACTTGATCCTCAATCACAGCTTCCATGCCGGCCTGAACTTTCATTTTTCTTATCTTTCTGAAATGCAATCACGTGTTCAACTCACAGTGATAAAATCGAGAGTGTCATCGACCAACACCGAGACGGTTGTCTTTTTGGAACACGGGACGTCCGTTTCGTGAAGCTTCGCGTCAATCACATCGGATTTCTGGCGGTGGATGATCCCGAGGTCGGAGGACGAGGAAGACCTTCTTGGCTTCCTCTGAGGTGGGGTCTCCGTGGGACTGTCGACGATCGGCTCCTCCAACTCTTCCTCTCCATCTCCATCATGCAAAGTTGCTCCCCACTGAAAAGCTGGTTGAATAGGATCTTTCATGTTTTTGGAACAAACCTCAAAGATACTGATCAAAGTGTTGACGTACAGCTCGCGGAGTCCGAGTGTCTTTCCGGTGACTGCTAGGAACATCAGCAGTAGAATCATGAAGGGGAACAGTAAGATCAACATTCTGAAATCGTCAAAAATTAGAAGTAAATGGTAAATGAGAGACGAAAAAAGGAAAACAAGCGTGTAGTCGGTGGTGGAAAGAGAAAAAATAGGAGGAGTGAGTGAAATCAAAAATCTTGTGCGGTCGAGACAAAGAGAACAAAGTGGGAGAGATAGGCAAGCGAGAGGAGGAGAAAATGGGCCGTAAACATCGGGTGGCTGATGAGTACTCGCTCATCTCATCCTGATTAGATCTGATGGGCTGCGATCACAAAATGTTGCCTTTTTCCGATCATTGTGTAACTCGGAAATGCGTAAAAGTTGATTAGAAGAGAGTAGACGCAACGCGGGAATTAGTTGATAAAAAGAAGCCGCAACCAACCGACCGACCGACCGATCACAACTAAACTCAAACATAAGCTAGTAAACAAGTATCCGCAGCACATGGCGGAAAATCGATAAGAAGAGAATAGGTATCGGCGGGTCGACAAGACGGGCGGGGGAGGAGAGGAGGACGAGGAGAGGCGAGGGAGAGGAGAAACGAGGATGCGCGGGTAATTGCCGCGGTAATGAGTGAGATGGCGGTCCCGTCTCAGAGTACAGGGTACACTGCACTACGTTGTACTCTGATCACGGTGATCAGCTGCTTCCCGCCACTGTTTCAGTGGTCGATGTATTTGAACGATTGTGAGGGATTACGTTGGAGACTTTTATTTACAAGAATTTTTTAAAAATGTTCACACGAAGAATTTGTTTTCAGGCTCAATCTCTAGCCGAGATGGAGCAGTGGAAAAAGGCGACGAGAGGTATTAGTGCCTTAGAAAAAAACACAAAAGTTACAAATTGTTACATTTAGAATCCCCGGCTCCACACGAACGATAAGAGGTTTAGGGGAGTTCCATCACGGAACAATGGATGAGAGCAACAAGGTGGGCTCGTCGTGATGAGTGAGAAATTTAGAAGACAAACAATTTGTTTTTTAGACCCCAATTGCTTCTTTGATGGGCCGCCGAACAATAAAAACGGGCGATGGAATGGAGAATGTCCACGGTAGGACAAAAATTCACAAGTTTCAATGAAAATGGTTTTTAGACATAGAAGCTATTCTGGAATATGGCGAAGGAGCTCAGAAAAAAAGGAATATGGCGAAGGAGCTCAGTTGAAAAGACTACAAGATTGGAAATGGATAAAAAAATTGCAATTGTCTGAATCGGAAAGGGGACCGATCAATGGATGAACGCTAGGGAGCTTCGAACAAGTTGAAAAGGAGCGAGCTGAGGAACTACAAGATTGGAGGAAGAAAAAAAAATGTTCGATTTTTTATGTCGGAAAGAGGACCGATCAATGGATGAGCGCTAGGAAGCCCCAAACAAGTTGCAAAGAAGAGTTGTATGACTCTAGAAACTTTGAAAAACCATATCTCGCCAAGGTATTAAATTCTGGCAAGCTGAGGAACTAGAAAATTGCAAATAGAAGCAAAAAATTGTTGCAATTGTCTATATCGGAAAGGGCACCGATCAACGGAACATGGCGAAGGAGCTTGGAAAAAAAAGAATATGGCGAAGGAGCTCAGTTGAAAAGGAGCGAGCTGAGGAACTACAAGATTGGAAGAAGACAAACAATTCTTCAATTTTTTATGTCGGAAAAGGGACCGATCAATGGATAACGCTAGGAAGCCCCAAACAAGTTGAAAAGGAGCGAGCTGAGGAACTACAAGATTGGAAGAAGAAAAAAAAATTCGATTTTTTATGTCGGAAAGGGGACTGATCAATGGTTGAACGCTAGGAAGCCTCAAACAAGTTGAAAAGAAGCGAGCTGAGGAACTACAAGATTGGAAGAAGAAAAAAAAATTTCGATTTTTTATGTCGGAAAGGGTACCGATCAATGGATAACGCTAGGAAGCCCCTAACAAGTTGAAAAGGAGCGAGCTGAGGAACTACAAGATTGGAAATGGATGGAAAAAATTTCACAATTTTCTATATCGGAAAAGGCAACGATCAATGGATGAGCGCTAGGGAGCCCCTAACAAGTTGAAAAGGAGCGAGCTGAGGAACAAGATTGGAAAAAAAGGAAAATAACAAAATTATGCACAAAGGAGCACTTGGCGATTCGGGACGGAAACGGGAGCGGGACAAAAAAAATAAGGACACTGTCGGATGTCATCGAAATCACCCCCCGCAACCAAGGAGAGCTCTACCGGAGAATCATGATTAAATAACGACTTCGGATTGATATTATTCAAACAATGGTCAATAGCAAACTTGTAGATCATAACTAGGACTACAAGTTTGCAATTATTAGTTTTTTAACTGAATGTTTGAAGATGTTCTCTTCTCCATATTTTTTATTCGGTTATGAATAAATCTGTTATACAACAAAAATCACTGGTTTTCTTTGTTTGACATCACTACGAGGGGTTTCGATTTGTCCCTTCCTTACCTCGAAATCAGTATCAGACACTGATAGCGGAATCACCAAAGGAACATAAAGTTCGTATCAGTCGGAGAAGTTCAAAAAGCGTCAGATAGAGCGATGGTGAGTCAGAACACTATCAATCTTCCAGTTACCAGATCAGCGAGAACACATCTTGGGTGTTACGTCAAATGCTCCTGTTCACAAGTTGTCCAATACCAGAATGCCTCAACCGAGAGGAGCTCTGCCGGATAATCATTATATCTCGAGACTGATAAGAGATATCAAAACAGAGTCAACTGCAAACTTGTAGTCCTAGGTATGATCTATAAGTTTGCTGTTGATAACTTTTTGATACCTCTCATCAATCTCGAGATATAGTGATTCTCCTGTTGAGCTCTTCTCGCACTCTGCTTCCGTAGTGGTATGAATAGATACCTCGTATAGAATAGTGCCCATCTTCAGTTGAAAGGGTTTTCACTTCGAAACAATAGGTGTAGTTCACAGACAAAAAGTAGATGTGTCAGGAAAAATCCCAATAGTCGTGATATTTCTGGGCTTCTTCGGAAAAATATGAATTGGATGGCACTAGTTTTCGCTAAACTGTTCGGTACACTCTATGCCATTTCATAAGAGGTTTTGCGGTATTTTTGACTGTAAATGTGAGTTTCGACTGTGTATCTTCCAATTTTCCACTGGAGACTGTCAAATGTTGTCCAATAAGCCCGTCTTTGTCTAGGCCAGGAACTTGTACTATTCGGTACATGAATGCTGTACCAGAATCGTTTCACTTTCGCGGGATGTTCTCATGGTAATAAGGGATGTTATGTTGAGTTCATCGAAACACGGTTCTTCAGAAAAAGACACGTTTATTATGATTCTTTTCAAGGCATTTCATCCAAATAAATAAATGGCAATAATTTCCTCCCGTCGACATGTTTCACATGTATTTTGAGAACTCGTAGTAGAATGTGATGATTAGTGCTCCACCAGTGGAACGGAGCGAATTGGTGAGTGCACCACGGTAGAATCCGTTGACTCCCTCTTTCCTGAAATTCATTAAGTTCGGTTGATATGTTCTTGAAATGACAGAAAACTCACTTGTAAACTTTTTTCCAGCAGTCCTTAGTGTTTGAGAACTGTTTGACGGCTTTTCCAGACTGCATCATCATGCTCCGTCTTACAGTGTCCAGGGGATAACACATCATGCCACTGGTTACAATTGACACCTAAAATTGGAATTCCAGAAGGTATAATTCACAGAGACAAAGCATACCTGAGCGATAGCCCAGCATGCTGCAAAGTTGAGAGCCTGTGGATCTGGCACACTTGTGCGGATGCTGTCGAATATTCCAAAGAATATTGCTCTTGAAGCAATCACGAACTGCATTGCCGATGATAATCCCCTAAAAGAGAACTGGTTTATGACCACAATTAGAGTTCAACTCACTTGAACCAAGAGGATGCTCCTTCCCGTGCTTTAATCTTTTTCAGGCAATCTACCATTCCCTTATATCTCTTCGAGCCATCTTTTTTCGAGTCCAAAGCAAGTCGGGTGCGTGCAAAGTCGAATGGGTAGAGCAGGAACAGTGTAGTTGCCCCGCCAAGACCACCCGAGACGAAAGTACCTGAAACATTGCAATCAGTCACAGTGTGGTCGAAAGTGACTCACCTGCTAGGAATTTGCTGAAATCTCTGTTCCGGTCGACATTCTTGAGTAACCGGTTTCTGTATATGTCACGGAAGGCGAAGTTTAGTGTATGGTTGGGTAGACATCTGGCGACACCCGCTCCGTTTCCTCTCCAAAGTGCCATTGCACCCTAGAAGTCAATGGTCATTGTGATGCAACAGGAGAAGGGTTACGGTACCTGTTCGAGTCTGATCTTTGTGATGCAATCTTTGATACCCGTATACTCAGCCATTGCGTATTCTCCGCGTCGTTGAAGCTGCAAAAACAAGGCGGTTTAGAAGGGGGTCAAGACTGGTTTTTCAAGGGGATTCTCTCTGAGATATGGAGATTAGAGAATTCACTGACCTGAAGGACTAGTTTGACTCTGTCGAATGGTGCCGTTGTCGTTTTGCTGATGGCTGCCGCGGCACTCCCAGCCAGACATTTCTTGCAAGTTTCGAAGGCGTCGGCAGTGGAAGTGGAAGCCATTCCGCAATGCGGATGAGCTTGAGGCTGGAATAGGGTTGCATCACCCGGAAATCGAAAGGGAGACGAGAAATTAGAAGGTGGTGAGATTGTGACGAAAACTTGCAAATGAACTTGAAAAATGAGGGGGGAATGATAAGCAGCTGGGGTACGAGAAGGCGCTGATAAGAGATTGCGGAGAAATGTTGCGAAGATCACCCCACCAGCTGATGATGCCAGTTTCACTTCCTCTTCAAGAGGGTCCTGAGGACGGCTTGACCTACAAATATTTTGATGGCCCTCCCCTTCCTCCCCAGACAAACGCATCAAAAAACATCAAGTGCGAGTTCTGGAAGAAGATGGAAAGCTGCAAAAACAAGACTCAATGAAAAATGATGAAACTGGTGGGGTGACTAACAAAGATCGCGCGCAGCACTCGACCGTTTGCAAGCCACTTAGTTGGAGCGTAGGCGATGCAGAGATAGAGGGAGAAAGAGCGATGGACGGGGAAAGAGGAGGCATATACATAGTGGTGTGAGGTCGCACTCGGAGAGACGGGGAAACACCCCACACGAACGGAGCACGTGAATAGCAGCTGAATGGATCGAGGAGAGACGGGACAATTGTGTGCCAACTGCTGAGGACCTCAATGCCGCCGGCTGCTAAATAATGTGGGAGGAGGAGGAAGAGATTTCTGATTCACTGATACGAATGATAAAGAGTTTGAAAGAGGGGCTGCTGTCAACGACAGATTTAGGTCTTTCGATATCGTTCTCAATGAAAACACCGAGATCAAACCTTTTATACCAGAAGAATCAGTTCCGTGTGAAAAAGTGTGAAAAAGAACAGTTTTCGGGATTTTATATGCAAGTGTTCGAAAATCTGAAATGTAAAATCCACTTCCTCGTTGTCTTAAAAACGTGAGAAAGCGGAAGAAACACCGTTTTTCGTCCTCCTCTTCATTTGTTTAAGACGACGGGAAAACACACCCCACTGTGTGCACTTCCAGTCCACTCCTGTTCATTGAACGTCTATCTTGAAGGACGTGCCAGCCACTGTCTAGTCTAGTAGTTTTGTAGTCTCCTCGTTTCCGATCCTCGGAAGCTTAGTGAATCATGTATTCATGCATGCGGGCTTCACATGCGCATTCACGTGAAATTCGCGGAGAAGGAGAGGGGGGCGTTTTCAAAGATGACATTCGGAAGAGGAGAAGGAGCAGGGTGCAAGGAGCAAGCGGTCAGTTTGCAGTGGAAAACTCTTATCACCGGCCGGTGCAATGATTTCAACGAAAAATCGAGTCTAGACATTTGGAATGAGCGGTTGAGTGGTTTCAAATCACACATTTGACAGTCAATGCGTATTTCTCACTAAAACTTTTAAGAGGGAAAGAGGAAAAGTTGCCGATTATTTGAGGAATGAATGAGGACGCGGGAATGGCTCAGAATAGGGAAAACATTGTAGAAACGTTCCTGTTCAGCACTGTTTGAGCTTTGGGACGTCTTCAATACAATTCGAATCAGCGGTCAGAACCAGGAGTTTTAAACTGGTCACGTTAAACCGTCTAACCATCTGAGGACACAGTACCAATTGGAAAGATGGCATGAACCATTTTTTTAGGACACCTTTTGATTTATTCGAATTGAAAATACATAGTGAAACCAAACAATCGTTCTATTTCAAAAGAAGCCTACCAAGTTTTAAGAACTGTCAAGACAGTTGAGAAAAAAGGCTAGTGGCGCTGGGAAATGCGAGGCAAGTGCATCTGGTTACGGCGGAAAGCAAGATTGGAAGATGAAACCGTAGAACAATAAGAAAGGCGGTGTGATTTTGAGAAAGAATAGTTTCAACATGGCATTTTTGCTTAAAACTAGGAAAGGATGAAACCAGTCTTTTTAAGAGTTTTGAGAAAGTGAGTAGGGGAAGTAACTACGATGTTTTGATTAGAATACCATGAAATACATATTTTAAAGAAATGTTTCGGCAAGCGGCTCATTCCGCTAACCATTGATGTCTACATGCCGATCTCAACCACGTCCATATTGACTTCCTCGACAATGTCTTCATCGGCAGCATCGTCCAAATTCGGGATGTATTCGATTTCTCCTGGCTAGAAAATGGAAAATGTTCCCCCATTTGCTATATAAACCTCACCAGTTCTCTCTCTACTATTCTCATGAGAGCGAGGTCGTAGAATAGGTCGTCGTCTGGAGCAGTGAAGTGGTTGTTGGTGAAAGAGAATTCGTATTCGGCCAGAGCAGGATGCAGGTAATGATAGAATCGCGGAGTCTGCTCTCTTGCACAAAAAATCTCGAATAGGTGTTCATGTTGAGTGTGAACAACGGCTGCCATAGAGTCGAGTGAGCTTCCGAGGGACAAGATTTGAATGTGCTTCAGATTCCGATCATATGCGGTGGTTCCAATCCAATCGGGCTCCAGGGCAACGCGCTCCAGACCGCAACATTCCACGAATTCCACGTGTCCGAGATTGACAGCTTCGGAGGCGAACTCCTGATAGCGGATGCGATTGGGGAGTCCTTTGATTTCTTGCACGTCCGGTGGGAGAGAGATGCGGATACCGTTTTCATTTGCGAATTGAACGGTCATGATCCGCGGGTCCGTTATGTGAAAGTACGACGGCTCTCCGTTTTTCTCGGCAACCTCCTGGAGTCCCGAGCGGAGACGGAACCAAAGA
Source organism: Caenorhabditis macrosperma (assembly GCA_963932285.1). Lineage (NCBI taxonomy): Eukaryota > Metazoa > Nematoda > Chromadorea > Rhabditida > Rhabditidae > Caenorhabditis > Caenorhabditis macrosperma. The sequence goes on from OZ010618.1 coordinate 7,088,545, forward strand.
TGACTGTCGACGAGGCACTGGTCAGGCGAGACGTGCGCGTACTTGAACTCGTTGAATTTTTCATTTGCGAGAACGAGCACATCTCCCGGTTGGAGGTTATGCTTCTTCAGACCTTTCAGAGGGATCTCCGGAACAAAAATCTTTCTTCTGCGGGTCAAGTATCCGCTGTAGGCCCTCATAGGTACCATCTCTCCGTTCTCCAGCACTTTCTTGTCTTTGTGCCATCCATAAGGATGAATGTGAGGATCTTCGCAGTCAAAACGAGTCCACTTCTGCAAAATTATGAATTGTAAGAGAGTAGAAGACGCTCACAAAACTCACCATTTTCCGTTCTCCGTTCTCATCTAAATAATAATAAAAAATTTTGTAGACGCGGTTGACGAGTTCTTCCACCTCAGCGACGACGACCTCAGTCATTTTCTCGGGCCTCTGCAGCTCAATGAACCCACTGGCTTCGATGTGAAGATCCCAGGGAAATGCCCTCTTTGGCGAAGAGTTCATGTTGTTCGTCAGTCTGCGGACCCGTTCGCACCATTCATCGTGACGGGAAGTTGACATTGTGGAGAATCTGTGGAAGTTTCGATGTTTGAAGTCAAGATGCAATGATTACAAAAAAGTAAACACAATTTTGGTGAGTAAAACGGATTTTCATCTTCTATCTTTTCCATTAAGTGCAGCTTTATGGACATAATGCATGATATCACGAAAGTGATTAGAGATCGAGAAAAACAATCAACTGCGAAGTTATTCAACGTAATATGTGGATCATTTTTTCAGTTGAATGTTTTTTGCTATCTCTTATCACTTTCGAGTTATCACTCGGCAGAAACCTCATCAAGTTTAGTGGTATGGTCCATAAAACAATTTCAATTTCGAATTCATTACAAAAATATCCCCATTCTCGCTTGAAAATACACGGTCTAGAACATGAACAATGGGTAATGCCACTGATTTTCAAAGTTTTTCCGCCTATTTTCACATATTAATTATGTTTACTGACGTTTGAAAAAGCGCAGAACCCGAAATTTTTCCAACAAAATATATAAAAAGTGTGAATTTAGCAGCTTTTCGCTGCTTTTTCACAAAAAAGGTGACAAAAACAAAGATCAATTATTGTTACACCACGAAAAAGTGCGATGCAGCAAGTACGCTCTACATAATCGAGAAAGCAATGCATGCCCGCGAGTTTGAATATGTTTTTTTGCGTTCGTTCTTTGCAAGGGGAATTTGCGTATTTCGGGGTTATTTTTCCTGGTTTTTCGAGTGGAAATGCATTTTAAATGAAATTGATTGCAAAAAAAAACGATTTTTCGAAAAAAAAATCGAGAAAATTGCAGACAAAAAATGTGAAAGGTATTTCACACTTTAGTAATCTCCAAAAATGAGTGAAATCCACAATTATCACCTTGACACAATTTATTGGACACATTAAGAAACTTATCACATAAAGAAACATTGCAGATCAAATGCGTTGTATTGCACAAAACTTGTTACATATTAGGGGTATAATTATTAAGAATACTTCGAATGTGAAATATAATTGAATAGAAATAGATCACAACATTGTTGACTTGGTGTTGTCGAGTTTGGGGGATGTTCTGAAGCAGCAGACGTGCATGATGGAGACAAGAGAAACAATGAAGAGCATGGCGTTGAGGAACACGAGAACAGTGGTTCCGATGGGTGTCATGCAGAGTTCGCTCTGGAATTTCAGATTTGAATTCAGATTAAAGTATCACGTACGATTCTCATATCGAAGTTTCTCTGGAGCCAGTTGAGAGAGATAATGTCATCGTTAGGGATGATGTAGTCGCTGACTATCTCCGAATCTAAAACCATGCTTGTGTTATCTTATCAGTGGTCCCGGTCCAACCTTGATAGTCAATCTGCTCCGTTATGTTCTCCACTGGTTGCGGCAGAGTGTTCGATCTTCGCCTTCTCGGTGGGTCTGGACATGACGGAACCTGAAGTTTGCTTTCCTTTATTTTTCCCCCATCCCCATGTGTTTCCCACATCGCAATAATCCAATCCGGGCTCCTTGACTGTTATCGATATCTGGCAGTCGAAATACATGTTGTCTCTGTCTGCATACTTGTAGACGTGAGCCTCCCTTCCAGCCATCAAATCCGTGGGATACTCGAGGTTAGTCAGAAGGTATTTGTCGAGAGCACACCTGAAAGTGCACCGAGCCTCATGGTCTGTCTGTCTGTCTGGCAGAACGCACCCTTTCTCGTTCAAAAGTTGGACTCGTTGACCGTTCCCATCATCAACGAAGCAAGAGTGTACAAGCATACAGAACGTGTTTTCGTGCTCTGTCTCGCATGTCCATTTGTGATAAACCTGCAAAAAAGGCAAAGGATGGATTGTGGATGGGGGAAAAAAGTGACGACGGCGGGTGGTCTTTGGTTGTGTTGTGTGTTGTCTCCGGCAGAAAATGCGCAAAACTGACCATCTGACCGACAGTTGCAAAGTAAACAGGCGGGCCCGTCGGCGATCCATCCAACACTTCGTATTTGCAAACTGGCATGTTGAGCTGTTTTGAGTGCATTGTCGGTGGAGGCATACTGAAAAATGAAAAGGACCAATTTGAGACCGATCCTATCCGAAGCGAGCGAGCAATTTGATCGGTTTGAAACCAAATAGGAGAAAAAACAAAGAAACTAACGAAATTTGAATCTCCTTCTGGATCCGGCGCTCCATTTCCATGTAGAAACACTGCACCTTGAACACGCGATCGTTCTTCGTCAAAAAGTCCGCATTGAATGCCACCACGACGTTTGTCGACAGGAATAGTCCCCGTGGAGATGTATGAAACAACATTTGTTTTGTATTGGAATGCTAGCGAACTAAATAGTTGTTCAGTTGTCCAACTGATCCCCAAGAGATTGAACTTAAGGATGATCATTATCGTTTAAGGAATCACTATGGATGTTGTTTTCCACAATTTCCACTTTTTCATCCAATTTTTTTCGTAGTGATAATCTGTCTGATAGCTACGCTTGATACAGAACACAGAATCCTACCCACCACTCCTTCTAGAATTTCATATTTGCATGCGGTGGGCGTGAGAAGGGATCACAAGTCAAGTCAGAGAGAGCCTATGACTAACAATATTTGCAGTATTCCATGTGATCATAAGGGAGTGGTTGGGAACTGATCTTGGAGCTCTCGCCACTCGTCTCTCGGATTCCGGTACTCTGACTGCGACGACGCGTCGAAAGTTGTCCCAATCATCAGTTTTTCTCTTCTCTTCCCCCCGCTTCGTATCAAATTGATATGTTGATAAATAATCGTGGAGGCCGGATCGTTTGCTCAGCAATGTCCGGTTCTCTATTGTCCGCCGCCCCGTCGGCTAAGACCGTTCGTGAGCCGGCTCTTCTCGCCGAATATATAAGCCGAGCGAATTGATAGGATGGCATCTCACTCTTCGATTTACACTTCGTTCGCATTCCTCCCTTCCCTTCCTTTCCCCCCGATTCCCAATAACCAACGTTCGCTTTCAGATGCGTCGTTCTGTTCTCGTTCTGTCGACTTGTGCTCTTCTGGCTCTCGGTCAAGACTGGGGAGGAGGTGGTGGTTACGGTAAGACTACTATCTAGTAGGATCTCTTTAACTTTCCAAGTTTTCAGGAGGAGGAGGTGATATGGGCGGAGGATACGGTGGTGGCGGCTACGGAGGAGGTGGTGACATGGGTGGCGGATATGGTGGTGGCGACGGAGGATACGGAGGCGGCGGCGGTGACATGGGAGGAGGATACGGTAAGTCCCCTTCAGTTTCAACCGATTCAACAACTTCTGATTCCAGGAGGAGGTGGTGACGGAGGATACGGAGGATACGGAGGAGGTGGCTACGGAGGCGGTGGAGACATGGGAGGCGGCTACGGAATGGGAGGAGGTGGCGGCGGCGGAGACGGTGGATACGGTGGAAACGGCGGAGGATACGGTGGAAACATGGGTGGCAACATGGGAGGCAACGGTGGATACGGATCCTACCAAGGAGGACCACAACAACCGATGGGAGGACAGCAAGGAGGCGGAGGATACGGAGGACAACCGTACGGAAACGCCGGAGGATGGCCACCAATGCCAAACTGAGCTGGAACTCGGTCTAATTTATCCTAACTATTCTAATTATCCCTCCCCCTCTCGCTTCATTAATTATGTCCGCTTATTTGTATTCTTATTCCCATCGCTTGCTTCGATTGTTCGGATTTTCTATCCGTCTAATTATCTTTCGCAATGAACCATGTACATCCGAGAATTGTCTACTCTTCCGGATCCGACATCCAGATAACACTAGGAGGAACCGGAAATCCAAATACATACCGAAAGTCGTTTTTCGATAGCGCACTGATCGAATGTCAATCGAAGACTGCTGTTCTTTGCCAACTCGTCTCTTCTGACGAATGTTCGACAGTCCGGGTTGTCGAGATGGTTCTGGACGAACGCGATGCCGTGGAATGTGGTTCGAGTGTCGAATTTCACCTGGAGAAGGATTAGATTGGAAAGAGGAACTGATGGGAACTCCTCACTTCAAAAAAATCATCTCCGCATTCGACAGATGGGTCTCCGACGATGGCGTTGTCGATTTCTCCATAAGCGGTTTGCTGAAATTCAAAATCTTGAATTGGTCACCAAAGAAGTCAAATTTCTTCTCATTCTCGCAAAAACTGTCCATCTTCTTTCTTTTTCACCGTTCTACTATCGGGTGCTATCGAAATGACCCCGCAACCGGGAAGCTCTACTGGAGAATCATTATATCTCAAGATGGGTCAATTGCAAACTTGTAGATCAAAACTAGGACTACAAGTTTTCTGTTGACAACTTTTTGATATCTCGTATCAATCTGGAGATATAGAATGATTCTCCGGAAGAGCTCTCTTGCGGAGCTATTTCGATAGTATCCGATTAACGTGAAATCAAGAAAATTGTTAAAGCTAACTTTAAAGCTGAATACTGGGTCGTCATATTAAGCCAGGTTTTTGTTGAATCATTTCTGGAGACAATTGGGTAATTATGGAACATATATATCTCCGGTTCCTATGGAAAACTCAAAAACATGATTTTTCTCACGAGACAATCAAAAACCTTCCGACTTACCAGAAAAATGACGGAGAACACCGCAAGCACAAAATTCATGAACAAAATCTGGAAAACACAGTGAGAATAGGAGACGAATTGAAGTAATTAGGACAGTAGATGAGAAGGCATGAGAGAATGACAACATAAGGAACGAACGGCTGAGAGAACACCTATAAAACTGACAGATTAGCTTCGGTTACGACGACGACCACTTCCTATAACGGCCATCATTATCCTCTTGAGGGGGAGGTGGTCTGGCCCTGTAAGGGTACATGACAAGCATGAGAGGGGGGCTCTTGAAAGGCAAAAAGAACAACGGATCGGTCGGCTGGTCGTTTCGTTTCCGACGAGGAATCTGGTCGGTCGGTGAGTGAACAGGGCTTATTATTCTCGAAATATGCAGGAGATAGACATCAGACCATTCAATTGTATTCGTAATCGCGCCAATCTTTTGCGAAAGTCCCTCCAACTGCCGCCACCACTCGAACGTTTGGATTGAACGGAAAAGGAAACTGTTGGGAAATCGAAAAGGGTTTGTTATGACAATTCATCTGGTAGGAAGACACTTGTATCAAAATCGGTGGGGAGACAGTGAGAACCACTTCACGATGACGTTTTGTTAGCGAAATTCTTTGGAGTCCTCCGGGCAGTATAAAAATAAACACTTTAGGTTATGTCTTATCAATTTCCGATCAACCGAATCCAATTTCCACCTGGTGAAACTGAATAGGGATTAGGGATGCTTCCGGTTTCCCTTCATGCGTCGAGCATATGGATTAGGCCCGACGCCTACCTTCTCCAGCATGCCATTAGGCTTCAATTCAAATTCCTTGTCCCTGACGCATAAGAGTAGTTCATCTCTTTCTCTTCATTGACGACGAATCTTTTATTGGCTAAATTTACATATTGAAAACATTATCCATAGCGTTTCGCTAGTTTCGCTCGTTTCCGACATCTTCTCCTCTCAAATTCTCATTTTTCGTTTTCCACATGCTCCTATCGTCCATCCGCCCGGCCCAGGCACATTTTTCCAATTAAGAAAGCTATCGGGGTCCGGGTGCGATGAAAAATCTTCACGGCTCTCCAATATGCTATCTTTCCTCCGATCTAGAACCCTTCTTCCTCCCCCCACATCTTTGTTCGTGTCTTCTTCTTCTTCTTTCTCTTTTCTTCTCGCGAAAATAAATTGTAAACAGAAATTTCCTCGCTCGAAGGAACTTGTCCTTTTGAACATGTGTTGGACAAAGCCAGTAAGGTAGTAGATCACATGATTCTGAGCGTGCATACCTTTGGTTTTCGACCTTGTGACGTTCCCATGCCTCATTCCTCCGTCTCCATCGAGACGTTCAATGTACAACTTACTTGATAAGACCTGCCGAAGGGAATGTTTTCACATGACGGTGGCAGCGTTTTGTCTGATAAGACTAAAGGGACAAAATTGGATACATTTTCCTTCAAGTATCTTATCAATCAGTTCCTCAATCCGTCACCTTCAACACGGCTCCGCAGAGCAGTGACGTCCAACCAACTCCCACTTCGAGCTCAAGGGGCTGAGAGTCTCTTTGGACTCGAAAGTCCAAAAAATGAGTCAAGTGGGTGCTTAGTTTTGCCCTGGAGGCAAAGTAGTCTTCCCTTCGGCAGTCACCCTCTCGTCGAATTCGCAAATTCGCTTTTGGGTCCTATTTGAACTTTGACTCTCTTTCCTGATTTCTTCATGTTTAGTTAAAACTGCAAGTTTCAGTTAGTTAGGTTGTGCCGGCCGTAAATTGTTTATATTTGGATGAAATAAGACACTTCTCTTTCTCAATGACATCACAAAATAGGTCCCTCGAAAGTAATAAACATCGAGTCCCCTCAGTCAGCCTTCATTCATCGTTCTCCATCGCGTGGCATTTGAGGCGCGCGTCGGTGTAATTTTCTCCCCGTCCTCCAATGAGGCTTATTGTGCCGTCCGTCGCGCGCCCTTCCTCTGCCAGCGCCTTGCCGTGCCCCTCCTTCGTCGCTGGCCCGCGCGCGCCATATACTCGTGTTTTGTCTGCGTTCGGAGCCTCCTCCACACGCCGCTGTCGCTGACACTCGATCGATAGGCAGCCCCTCACAACACTCACTGCACTCTCCGTGCTCTTCGCCCGCTCACAGTTCGGCCGCCACGCCAGTGCCGCCCCCCAATTCGTCCATCGACACACACACACACTCACTCTCTCGCTCACAACGCCGAGCGACGTCCTCGAACGTTTTTATTTTCTGCTTATTTCGTCCCTTGCGAAGCGCGTCTTCTCTCTTCGATAACGAACAACATGTGAGTTGGGAAGAAGGGGCTACATTGTGGGACTGTCAGAAATATCGGGAAGGGGGTGGGTGGTAGATTTTTTATATTTAATGGGTCGCATTGCAATTCTGGGGGTCGGAGGCAAGTTCCTCCGTTTTGCCGCCTATTTCCGAACAACTGACGCGAGCTGTTGGGCCACTTTTTGTCGGTCTTCTCCGTCGAAAAAAGCAGTTGGTGTGCTCTCGTTCATTCTGCTCCTTGGCCCCATTTGATAGTAGTTTGATAAGCGATCAAAGCATGACTCAATATGGTCTGTGGCCACATCAGACACATCAAGACACGTCACCTAGACGAAGGCGTCGCAGATGCGGCGGCAGTCAAGGGTAACGCGTCTCCGGGGCAACGCGAAACGAGCACCTGGCGACGGGATATTGCGTGTGGTTTGAGTCTCCAGTCGCCACCAGTAATGATACGTTTCGAAAACCGGGGAAAGAGAAAGAAAAGCACTTTCGCACAAATCATGGATCTGCCTGACAATACGTCAACGGCCAGGTGCCTCTTTTCCTGTCTCGCTGTCGAGGAAATGGGGACGTTTTCCAAATGGATTCTGGGGAATATTGACGTCGCGGCACACTTTGTCTGTCTGTAAATAAGTTCTGCGTATCGTCGGTCAAAGTTCGGCTTCCGAAGAAAAGCCGTCGGCTATTGAGAAAATCTTGGATCTTCTCCTCCGCAAGCAGCCGTTTCTCGTTTGCTGGCAAGCAGATGGGCGTCTGTCAAATCAATTCGAATTCTCATTTTCGTCGGAAGATTAGTGCTCCCATTATCCGGACAAGCTGCAGTCAGATCCGAAGCCAATCCGTCGTGCCTCATTGACTTTTCTTCCTGTCTGAACATCTGCCGGGGGTCGGGTGATTGACGCCGAAGGCCGGGGGTATAACAAAACGGACACCTGACGGAATGGCCCCTTGGCTCTTTTTCTCTCTGTCGATCGAGGTTCCGGGGTCTCAGAGTCATTCCGAGTCAGAGTGCTCCGAGTGAGAGCGGTTGAACTTTTCTCTGCTCCAGACCTTTGTACTGAAGTCTCCAGGTGTTTTGCCAAGGATTCCTATTCATTGGATTGAAATTCTTCTCCTGATTTCTGCCTTATGTGCAACGTATCCTAGTAATAATTTCCTACATTTCGTTCGTTTTCTCTTTCTTAGCGTTTCCTCTAAAATTATTAAAAGTTTAGTACAGTTCTGACTGACATCAATCTCTCTGAATTTATGATTCCTTCACCATCAAGGTAAGTTTGAATTGAATTAAAAAAAATGACTGAGAACACTTTCAGTCCCGATGGAAACAAACCTATGGTTTGTAGAAACCTAGGTAATGATCATAAACTCAGAGCGATATGCTTACTTTTGTCTTGTAGAGCTGTTTGCTAAATTGGCTCAAACCCGATGCACTCTTCTCTATGAGGCTTACATGACAGAAGTGACTACGGGTCGCGATTTAGACGCCCCTGAGCTGATATTCGCGATGGAAGGTCCTTACGAGGGTTTGGTGAACATGGAGGCTATTTTGCTCAAGAAGTAACTGTGCCGCATTTTCATTTAGAAAAGTGTCCTCATCGGTTCTAGGCATTTGAAAAAAGATGTCCGTCGTCGCAACGAAAAGTACCTCACAACGCTGTTTCATGATCCGCTCACTGGGGTTCGCATTTGGAACTGCGACGGTCATGTCATATATTCGCCTGGGGGGTTCAAGGTCGTTCCCGATATCAAGAAACAGTTGGGGAAAATTGTGATGTCTCAAATAATTGTTTCATATTTAGGGTTGAAAACAAGACTGAGTCTGTCGAGCGTGCTGGAAACTCTTCGTCGGGAGAGAATCAGCTCGTTCCGAGAGACGGACCATTCTTTGGTCGTCTCTCGAAGCTGAACTGCTTGTCGCGTGCCATCGATATCTTGAACGCTCTGGCCAAGGAAAAGTCCGAGCAGAAGTTCTTCCTTCAAATTCTGCGCACTGGAGTAGAGAAGCTGGACGAACCGGAGAGAACGGAGGCTATTAACCATCTGGAGTGTCGTGTCGGAAAGATTGCGCTTCATGGTGCGGTTGAGGGCCGTGCCCAAGCCCACCAGGCTGCGGTCGGATCTCAAGACATTGTGGTCCAAGCCGAGCAGGCTAAGAGCCGTGCCCAAGCCCACCAGGCTGCGGTCGGACCTCAAGACATTGTGGTCCAAGCCGAGCAGGCTAAGAGCCGTGCCCAAGCCCACCAGGCTGCGGTCGGACCTCAAGACATTGTGGTTCAAGCCGAGCAGGCTGAGGGCCGTGCCCAAGCCCACCAGGCTGCGGTCGGACCTCAAGACATTGTGGTTCAAGCCGAGCAGGCTGAGGGCCGTGCCCAAGCCCACCAGGCTGCGGTCGGACCTCAAGACATTGTGGTTCAAGCCGAGCAGGCTGAGGGCCGTGCCCAAGCCCACCAGGCTGCGGTCGGACCTCAAGACATTGTGGTTCAAGCCGGAAAGCCTCAGGTCCAGGCCGAGCAGGCTGAGGGCCGTGCCCAAGCACACCAGGCTGCGGTCGGACTTCAAGACATTGTGGTCGAAGCCGGACAGCCTCAGGTCCAAGCCGAGCAGGTTGGAGGCCAAGCCCGGCCTCACCAGATCCGTAGAAGGGACGGCAATCAAGCGAGACCGGCTGCCAGATCTTCGGAAACTCAGCTATCTGATTCGACCAGTACGGTGACGAAGGCTGCTGCGAGAGCATTGGATACAGCCGAAATCCTAAGAAAATCGGCGTCCCGCGACATGATGGAGTACTTTGACTTCATGAGGCGATCCGTGGATCAACTCGCAGCGAACGGCTTGTTCGGAGAGGTTCCTCAACTGCACTCTAACATGGCCACTGGACCTGCTCAGCCGGTGCAAATGTGAGTGGACGAGCGGCAGGCGAGAAAATGAATATCAATGTTTCAGTATCGACAACCGCTTTGTCTGCTACAACGAAGCCGTTCCAGCTCCGAATTTGATGCAGCCAATGTAAATTCAGTCGGTCTCAATATAAAACTTACATCAATCATTCAGGGCCGCTCTTGACTGCGTATACCAACCACCTTATGCACCGCCTCCTCCTGTCGTGTACAGCCCACAGTATCCAATCAACTGTAAGCCAATACATATCATTCAAAATGTCTAATTAATTTATTCAGCGTATCTCCCGGCTCCGGTTCAGTACACCCACTACTTCCAACAACAACCGCAACAATACGTGGAGGTCCCGATGTACAGCGTAGTCCCTGGCCCGTACGATAATGTCCAACTCTGGGATGCTGTTCTACCTCAGATCGTCCCACAAGTCGAGAGAATCATCCGCGAGTTCAAGAACGAGGTCGAGTCGCTCGTGGAGGCTAAAAAGCGCGAGACCGAGGAAGCCGCCAAGGCTGCTGCTGCCGCCAAGCCGGAAGTTGTCTCCAGGTGAGCCAAAAAGTTTCCTCTTTGAATACCTGTTCAACAAACACAATTTTCAGAAAGGGTCGCCGTGCGCCGAGAAACACCCGCAAGTAAACGACACCTCACGACCAATCTACCCAAGCAACGTCATCGACCACCGGATAGCAATCAAAAAACGACACTGAACATTCATGCTTCCCATGGATGTACCCCTTCAAGTCTCCCCGCCCGTTCTCCTTTGTCAGAGGTGTTCTAGTCACTGTCCCAATAGATCAAGAAGATCCTCGGTTTCTCAAACCCCTCATTAACATCCCAGAGTTTGATGATTCTCTTTTCGAGTCCTTCTTCTAAGAAACATCTAAAGTTTCCAAACAACATCACACCAAACCCTCTTGACAGTAATCCTAATTATGAATAACTTCACCTAGTTACACCCCCGTCTCTTTATTTTCCCCATCCGCCTCTTCTCGCAGTTTGTTTTTCTAGTAAGTCCCTCCAAATTAGTCCCCATCTCCTTTTCCACCCCCGGCTCTTAATTCACATGTTTCTCTGTGTTAAGTCAACTCATGATGCAATTGTGATTTTCAACGATCCCCAATGCAATGTGACGTCACACCAGAATCATCATCGAGCGATTTCTCTCTATTACATTCACCCCCACCGCTTCATCTCCCCCCGCCCAGAACCCCTAGACCCCCCGTACCGCAGTTCAAGTGATATAAAAACACATTGCAATATTTCAGATAGAAGGCCATTCTTTGTTCTCGTGACCCCCGATCGCATTTCTTTCTTGAGTCTTGCGCACGTTCAATCATTTTCACGATGTAACACACCGAATCTGCCAATGTCTTATTTCTCCTTCTCTTTTTTAATTTCGAATAAAATGGTTCCTGGGAAACGTTGTCCTCTTTCTCCCTCAGCTTGCTTCCATTTCATCATCTCTTCCATTGTGACGAGAATCGCTTTCGTCAGAGGTTCGAATAGCGAGCACAACATTTGCAGCCGAAAATGGGAAACGAGGCGGCTGGATACGCCCACCAGGAGGAGCGCTCGCGCCCCGTCGCCGCCGCTCGCCTGCTCTTGGCTGCTCCGGCCGACACACTCACATGCATGCCGGGAGACAAAACGCGAGTCCTCCAAGTGCTCCATCTGCATTCGTTCGCCCGTGTTTTTGCGGCGAAACCGACCGCATTGGCCATATTGCACTGGTTTGCGGTCACGAGGTCTCTCTCTCAGAATTATTGAGAAGAGTGGTCGTTTCGGAATGGCATTCCTCCCACACACCGACCGGCGACGCTTTTTCGCGTCGTTCCATTTCTCATTCGTCTCTCGTTTCTCTCAATATTTTGTGGGCGTTTTGTTTCATTTTTATCTAAACCATCAAGCACACAGCAGCCAATTGTTTTCATTTCAGTCGTCTCTACCAACCCCACCAAGCGCCCGAACTTCCTCTCACCAAAGCGAATTCGAGCTTCACAATGCCCGGATCACCACCACCACGACGACGTCAGAAAATGGACGACATGAAAAACGTGAGTTTCTAGCACTCTCGAACTGGTACGGGCACTTGAAATCACGCGGCTGTCAGCGAGCGTTTTTCCGAGAACACTCCTCTCTAGTCTCCTACTGAAACACTCGACGTCGCACGCGAGAAGGCTACAATGTTCTGACGTAGAAAGGAAATTGGGGCCAGGGGAGCAATGTTGCGCGGTTGACTGATCAAAAGATAATCATCGGTGTCTGAGTCTGACTCATTGACTTCAGCGTCCGCCAACACCAGAGTTCGAGTCACCGTCCCCATATTGCGATTCTCCGGAAATCGTCGATGCGAACGGAGAGAAGAAAAAAGGTTCGAGAAGTGTCCATTCCGATAGTTCCTCATTCTTCTTTTTCAGCAACTCGCTGGGTGTTCCCGGAGAAAGCGGTCAGCGAGGATCCATGTAAGCACTAGACGAGTCTGGCTCTTAATTTCTCATACTTTCAGTCCCAGAAGGTCTCCCACACGTCAACTTTCTAGGAGCGATCCGTCCTCGTCCGTTCGACGATTGTAAGACACTGACTCTTCATTACACTTGATTTTTGCATTCTTCAGATGATGCGCTTGAACTCGAGCCGGTTCCGACAATGCCGAGCTGGCGCTACAAATTGTATTGTCAGCGTGTGACGTATCAAAATAACAGTAGCGTCAAGGAGCATTCGAAAAAGGTCAACAAGAAAAAAGAGGGGGCGACAAGTTCAGGAAAGAAGAAAAAGAGAGTCAAGAGGTCCCGAGAAGAGAACGAAGTGCGGGAGACGCCGGCAGAATATCGTAATAGATACCCCGCTCAATTGAGAAGCGTTTATCCTACCGGGCTTAGAATAGCGGACGTCTTTGCAATGGGATAATGGGATAATGAATTTTGTACATCCACCACTCGCTACGTTGTTCTTATCCGCTCGTGATGTACACTACATATTGTATTGCATTCCTTCTGCTGGCAGTATACATTTCCCCACTTCCCACCCCTTCGGATTCAATTCTTTTGTCTCCAAACTCATTTCCAAACACTTAACACCCCCCTTCCCCTTCTCCTGAAAGCAATTATTATCAGTTTGGAAACTAGAAAAACCCCCTTCCAAATGTGATTGAATATGACAACCTTTGTAGCAACCTTCGTACTTGGGACTTTGTAATTGCAATGATTATTTCAAAATGTGACAAACTTCTCTTTATTTTATGTGGGAATAAAAAAAATGGATTGCGAAATTGATAAACTTGTGGGGAGGTGTTTAGGAGAATGATGGAAATCGAGTGTTGGGTGAGAAAAAGAGAAAAAGAGAAAAAACAAATACAAACAATGAAAAAAATGGAAAGGGTTCATTTTCCATTTATGCCAGAATTCCAATTGGCTCCTCTTCAATTCCACAGGCGTTGATACCACGTGCGAAGTAGATGTAGCCGTGCTCGACGCCCCACGTGTTTCCCCAACTGTTCTTCACGATCCAGTACTTCTCTCCCTTATCGCTGGTTCCATAGCCGGTGATGAGAAGAGCATGCAGACCAATCACCTTAACACGGTTACAAATGGTTTCTGATAAGAAAGGACACGCCAAACCTCGTTCTTGCAGGCATACTCGCTCGGGGTGAACACTCCTCCTTTGTAGGCTCTCATTGGCTGGATCACAGACATTCCTTAACGTTAATCCAGTTAGATAGTCTCCGGGATATGTGGTTATTTACCAATGTTAACGGGGCCGAAGTTGACGAGCCAGTTGATCATAGACTCCTCATCGTGATGCAAGAAGTAGGCAGCCTTGATTCTAGTGGTGTTCCAGTGATCATTGACGGCGCAGCTGTTCTGACGATGGGCGACGTACGGCAGATCAACCGCGTTGGCCAATCCGTTGCGATGAATGTATCTGGAAACTTTGATCTTTCCCCCCGCACTCTGCCAATCACACCACACCTGAATGCCTTGTCCTCGTCTCCGCCGTCGCACGCGTTATCAACCAAATCGCAGTCGAGAAGAGTCTGCTCCGACAGGTTTCTCCTCTCCCCGTGAGCGATTGCCCACGCGGCCTCGACAGTGGCGGTAGAAGCGAAGGCCCAGCAACTTCCACACTGACCTTGCGCTTTCACAGGCGTCACCACATTTCGGTCTCTCCAGTCGAAGAAGTCTGGGTATGGTCCGACTCTCTCTCCCTTCATAGCCGCCAGGGAAGCTGGAATGGGTTGAATGAACTCGGCCTCTTTGTGGAGTCTCTGGTAGAAGGACTTCGGGAGAAGGGTCTTCTCGAACTCGGCGTCAGTCCAATCAGACAAGTCGTTGTGCCCGTACTGCGCGCTTCCATGCTCTTGCGCCTGGTTCCACTCATCGATTTTCTCGCTGGTTGCGTAATAAGCATTGAGTCGCTTCAATGATTCCTGGCTAGTTGTGTAGGTCTTGTTGTATCTGCAAAGAGTCGGAGTCTTCAACTGATTAGTGATAAGGTGCGCACTCTTCGATGTACTCGATGTACTCTTTCGCGATGTTCTGGAAGCCGTCCATGGAGTTCTTGTTGTCGGTCTCGTTCTGCCAGTCTGCCATGTAGTGGGAGGCTCTAAAATGGTATACTGCAAAGGACATTGGACCGCGGGAACTCACAAGAACTGACAGAGGAACGCCAAGAACCAGAGGGAAGCGAGGAAGAAGAAGATGTTTCTGACCATCTTCTTCCTGGAAAGCAGAAGTAATTTGGTTTCTTTAAAGCCCCAGAAATTGTAAACTCACACGTCCTTGTCAGAATTGTACTGAACAGAATACTCGGAAACATGGTCTCCAGCCAATGGATGGTGTTCCACTCGTTCGAGTGGAATCTTCACATCGGTCTTCCTGAAAAGGAGATTAAAAGTTCAAACATACGTTCTCTGCCGAACTCACTTGAATAGTGAAGCCGAAACCATTTGTAAGCGAGTATGCTTGACAAAGTGACTGCCTCTTATCAATAATTTCCATCAAAAGCGTTATCAGCGCAATGGGGAGTGATTATTTGGGTCAGAGAGAGTGGAGACAGGGAGAAATGATGAAAATATATGTGCTCGTCCGATTTTTAATGGCCCAAAAGAGCGCTTTTTCAATTCTTTCATTTATTTTTATTAACTTCATATAATTGAACTGAAAACGTAAAAAGAAACAGTACACTAAAATAAATACAGTTTTTTCGAAAAGAAACATGCCGTGATGGTTAAATGGTTAAATGGTGATAGAACACGTAATTCTGGGAGTGCACTGTGTGCGGAGTTCTATAAAAATAAGGTTCCCTTGGTACAGATAAAGAATATATCTTGGCGATGGAGATAGTGATGGGTTTGTGTGTGTGTGTTTTGTTCTGTTCTCAAATCTTGCAATACACTTGCATTTGTTGATGATTCGTGGATGTTGCTGGATGGAAACCCGGGATTGGTGGAACTAAGTTTGTTTTGTGTGGTTGTAGGGTACAATAGAGAATTAGTGGTAAGTGTGCACAATTAAAGTTAGGAGGATCTAAAGCTAAGAGTCAAGTCGGCATTCAGTAGTGTTCTTATTTTCTTTCACGCGGAACAACACATTGAATACTGACGAATGAGTGAATTCAGCGGGATGGGTGAGAAGGGCGGAAATGCGTAAAATGGGATGGTATGACCCGATGGAATGAGTTGGGAGTCATGTGCATCTGCTTAGTTTGCGTAAATCGGACGGGTGGTCTGACTGAAATGCTCTTCGTCGGCGAATATTTGCTTCACTGGAGCGCGCTTGTCGTTGGTCTTCTGGAGCTTCTTCTCATCGCTTTCTTTGGTTTCTTTGGCTGTCTGGTTGGAGTGACTGGCTGGAAAACAGAGGGAGCTGTAACCGGATATAGGTTGAGAGCCTCTTCGTACCATGGATTTCGTTGAGGAAGTCAATGCTCGGGCGGTCCGGAGTTGTGGTTTGTTTCTTGGTGGGCACCATGTTCTCAATATCATTGAAGTCGAGGTATTCCTAAATACTTGGAGATAAGAGACAAGGAGAAGGTGTGTCGGTTACCTTGTGACGTGGAAGTGGAGAATTCTCAAAATCAAAGTACGCCGACTTGTGGGAGAATGCCGTTGAGAATCGTTTCTTCGAGTCAAACATTTGAGACACTGAATTTGGGAATAATTGTTTAGAAAAGTACGACGCTCCAAACTTACACTTTCTAGTAGTCAGGGTGTCTGCGATGCTTGTACCTTCTCTCTCCTGGCGGACAGTGTTGATAGTGTAGATAGGGTTAGGAATCTTTGGTCTGATGCCAATTGCTGAATAACAGCGTATTAGTCAGGTGAACACTCCACTTGCAAACTCACTGCTCTCCGCTCTCGTCGGGAGTCGTCGATTCGGTTCGGCCGGGGACGGAGGTTGCTTCTTATCTTTGGATCGGATGCAGAAGAAGAGGATGAGAATAAGGAGGACGGCGAGGATGCCGGCGATCACCGCCAACATCACGACGACCCACGTCGGCATTCGGAACTGAAATGAAGATGTTAGGTGATGAATTCAATCTTCGTGAGAACGAAGGCGCGAAACAGGCGGGGCTTGTGGGGTTGACTTTACTAAGAAGTAGAAACTGAAAGGGTAGTGAACCAGGAAGTGGTTTCTAGAGGACACCGAACCAACGTTTGATAAGAAAAAAGGAACACGATTCTGATTTTGTTGCTATAAACCATAAGACCCAATAAATTGTGAGAGATGGAGAGGCATTCGAAGACGCTGCAAGGCCCCGCAGCCCTCTTTGTGAAACATCTGGCACTGGTGCTTGTCAAATAGATGACGTGTGGGTCACTAGTGGCACCTGGCATGAAGAACGTGACACTGATGGAATTTGTGGTAGTGTATTCATTATTTGGCCAACTTGGATCAATGGGAGAGAAGACGGCGGGCGGAAAGGGAAATATCGCGGGAGGCGGGAGAGAGCGGTGTTTTTTTATATGAAAACACATAAACATCATCCTGAAGAGATGAAAACTGATGATGAAAGGAAACATCAACTGATTGTCTTCCCGCTTTCGATTGAATTTAGGGCAAAAGATACGGGAAATGAGATATTCGTTAAGAACGTCATCATTCTCTTCATTCTTGATCATAAGTAGGCAAACTACAAAGAGAACGGGGCGAGAAAAGGAATGAGATCGAAGTGGTAGGTAGAAAATGAAAGTATGATATACACACCCTTCGTTTGGCCGAGAAAAAGGGGTCATAAATAAAACTCTCGATTGCCTAAATCAATATCACAATTGGGAAGGGATGCTTTTCACCTTCCGGGGGCCAATAGGGGGGAAAGTATGGTGTAAATCATGGATCTCAAAGAAAGGCCGACTCCCCCCTTCTTTCCTTTCCCTATTCGCCCCGACTAATGAAGTAAATAGAACGACCATCTTCTCTGCTTGGTCGAACGTAATTTTGCACTCGAAAGTGATCTGAACGATGGGTAGGCCAAGTAACTTGTCAATCAATCAAACTGACTTGAACTTGCGACTGGTAATTGTATACTTAAAACTGAAATCGCATCACAATTACAATTGCAATTGCACGAGCGCAAGCGCAAGCGGCAAGAGAAGATTCTGACTTCAGGAGGAATGGCGAGACTCGTAATGGCAAGGGATGTAGGTGACAGGGTGAACGTGCAAGATAAACAGAGAGTAGGGAAAGTGTCAAAATGCTGGGTGCATCTGCAGCATGAGCCGCCGCGTCGCTGGAGTGAAAGCCGTCACTTTCCGGAACAGGGAAATTGTCTCGTTATGATTAGGAGCCGAATTAATCGGCCCCCGGTGGCGGCGGCAAGTGCGCTTTCTTCTCCCGCCGTTTGGCACATTTTTTGCGCCTTCTCCGGCCACAAGCCGGAAATTACGATGATCGCGCTCAGCGGCCGCCCCGGCAGCAATCCGTGCGGGGAGTCTCCCTTGATCAAAAATGAAAACAATCAGAAGGAGGGGGGAGGGGGGGGGAGAGTCAAGGAATCGGAGTCAAGTGAGGATATATCGGCCTGCATCCTGGCGGCGATCAAGCGAGCAGTCTGAGGGACACTTATCACCTGCGGCCCGCTATTTACCGACGGTTTGTGGGGAGATAGCTGGACGGAGGGGAGGGCGTCGAAAGTCAAATGGCGGGCGATGTGTTTCCGCTCTGTGGGTGGCCAAAGTAACCAAAACTGGCGGTTGGGCAAATAGAATGGAATTTGGATAGTTCTAAAGAACTACGGTACAGTGCGAATGTATTTCTTCTTCCTTTCAAAAATTAGACGCTTCCCCGAAAATACTTCTTCTGAAAATCATTGAAGTGACGTAGTTCACAAGTTGTGTCTCTTTCACACAGTAAACTTCTCGAAAATGGGCATCGAGAGGGGGGGGGGTTCCATTCAGTTTGACCAACGCATAATAAACCTTTATGGCACGTTCACCTCGATAAAATGACTCAGTTCAACAGTGGTTTTCTTGGCAGCGAAGAAAACCGAATCACACGCAGGTTAGGAGATTCAGACCGTTCCCGAGAATTCCTATCAAGGAGCGAGCGACGTCGAAGACAAATGGCAATTGACGGGAAGAGGCGGAGAAAAAGTGGGAGGAGGAGGAGATCCCGCGGGGCGTTTGAAGACGGAATCACAAAAAAAGTGGCTGGCTAAGCGATCGCATAATAGTGAAGCTTGAAATGATTGGTTAGCGCCGGCGAGGTGGGTGTAAAATCATTTGAATAATGGCATCATTGAGTAGAGCGGTTTGGTTCATTGCATTCTCGACAGGCGGAGGGAAGAGAGACAGAGGCTAGTTTGACTTGACAGGAAGAGCTGTCTGTACAGAATTTGAATGTTTCGTTACATATTTATGAGTCATTTGGGTAACTGGAATCTGCTCTATCTGTTTGTTTGTGTCTGTTTGGTCTAGTGATAGGCTCAAGTGGCTAGGTAGTAATTTTAGACGTTCCTACGTGACGTGATGATTTAAAAAGAGGAACGAATGGGAACCAAACGAGGCGAGACAAATGGGACGGGCATTATCCTTCCGGGAAAGTTTCAATCTGTGTTCTAATTTCCTGAGGATTACATGAAATTTGTTTGTTTCCTCCCCCCATTCTTCCTCAGTTTTCCTCTCAAACCACATTGTGAACCTGAACCAGTTCAAATGTTCAGTGACAGAAATATCCAGGAGGAAAAGAAAGAAGGAAAAGGAAGAAGCGTCTTCAAATATAACATAGAACAATATAATACACAAGTGTTACATGGAACAGTTGTTGTAAGAGAAGGAGGAACAGGTCAGGCACCTTTCTCTCTCTCTTCCCCCCACACATTATTAGGCAGTCATATCTCATTTGGAGGGGGGACCGAGGTGGGAGATCTATCGTCTTTTTGGTGGCAGATTATCATAATACAGTTGGCTGTGTGGGGGAGAGATAGTAGAGGGCGTTCGGCCCGACTTTACTTTTGTGTTGTAGTACATATGTAGGTTTTTGCCCTATGAGAACCAACGGACGACGTTTCTAGGGAACGGATGTGTGAAGAAAGGCGCGGATGAAGGAATAACATTATGCAAACGACCGATAATTCACCCGAGTTGTTGAATGGCGGTGGGAAAGGGAAGATGCCCTGGACTTCGGGTTTTGGATTTGGCAAGCGTGTATACTCTTCTACAACTTGACCAAGTTTCATCAACATCACAAAAGCAGTGACAATGCATTACACTAGGCGCCCGCCGGCGGGGGGGGGGGGGGGACGTCCAAATGAAGAAGCTTTGTTATCAAAACGTTTTTTTTGCCGATTGGTTTGGTTTGGTTTGCCTAACCAACAAACTTGCCGCTTCGAATCAAATCACCTTCTTCAAAAGCATAACACACAGAATAATATGGCGTCAAATCAAGTTCGCATAAAAATTCGGTAGCGTGGCGACGAATACAAAACATTTGAGGAGAAGAGAGGCGCCGCCGCGCTTCGTTCTGATTTATCACCGCTTTTTTGAGCGCCTATTCTCTCTTGGAAGCCGACACGGCAACGGTGTACGATGGATTGCTTAAAAGAACCGAATCGCACCTGTCAATCAGACTCGACCAAGAATCATCGGAAAGAAGCAGTAGTAGCTGCGCCCGTGTGGTTTATCAATCATAATCTTCACCACTATCATTGACACTGTACTTCCTTGTAGCAATAGGACCCCATTACTATTGAGAGACCTGATTTGAAATTGGAGGCAGAAAAGGGGGGAGGAGGGGGTGTAGAAGAATGGGAAGACGTAGTAAATGAGAAAATTTGCAAATGAAATGTATCGAAGTGAATTTATCGCTTTGTTAAAATCAGTGCACTTTTGCAGATAGCAATCGTTGATCGACCAGATCAGGCGGAAAGAGTAGAAGGATCGGGGACAAAAACATGTTATAATCTGTGTTACTCACACCGTTAACCTTTTCATGTGACCGGAATCGGAATCAGATCATAATCACGTTCGAAATATGATCAAAGACGGAGAGATTATAACACAGAAATATGAATGGCATGTGGACGGTAGGCTTCAGAGCGATTAGTCATGCGATGTTTGGAAAACCGAGACAGATTTTATCGTTGACACGAAACTTTCGTTTGAGTGACAATATTCGGTGTAGGTTGGTGGTCAGTGGACAGTGGATAGTTCTAGGTCTAGATGGTTCATTTGAATCTGGAGTTTCCCGTTTGCAAGGGGACAATGAGATGTTGCAGTAGCACTATGAAGAAAAGGAACAAATCTCGAAATAATGACTTTAGTAGCTGAGGACAGGAGGAAGATTAGGCGAATTGAAAAATGTGAGCGTCTCGCTCCGGTATGCGTGTATTATCTCCATTCATCGTTTTTATGAATCCCCTCACTCAAATTAAGCATTTAACAACCGAACCGTAAATGATTTACGAAACGAGGAAGCCTGAGGAGGGATGAACGTCGTCACTCACTTTCAAACCTGACTGATTCCCGCCTTTTCTCCATCTCACTCAACGATACGAACGTGGCAGAAAGCAACAAAAAACTGAGAATGTGCGTGTGGGTGTCCAGGATTACACTTTGGCCACTGCAATCTACACGGAACTCCTGGTCACTCTCTGGTCTTTCTTGTGTCTTACTCCCGCCCGCACACCACACAGACAGTTGCCATTTGAGCTGGGGCTCCGTGTGTAAAGGAGAGAGGAGAAAACGTGCGATGGGAAGTGCGCACAGTCAATATAGACATGAAAGGCATACAAATCGGCTGAAGACGACAACGACTACATGTAGTTGAGCAGGAAGTTACACGCGATTTTCAATTGGTTTGCTCAAAGTTCTCGCGGAACGTTTTGTTGCATTCCAGCTTAGACAATGTCGGAAAACGCTACTAGAAGCTTTAGGGGTGTAATCGGAATGAAATCGAGTGAAAGGGTAAAAGGGGAGAACCGAAATGGTACTGCCAAGTGAGTCATGTTCAGCACGAGGCAAAGTGGTCATACGCAGTATTTGCGGATAAGTTGAGAAAACCGAAAAACGAAACCAAGTGCGAAGTGTCAATAGTTCGCCTGAAAGTTAGGCGCGAGCGACGGCACGAGATGTGAGCACGAAACTTGGTTTTTTTGCTTCCAGAAACGAGAAATGTTTATGCGGAGGAAGGGCCACACACGACATAGTCAAATCTAGGAGGGATTTAGAGTCCGAAGGCTAGAGAGTAAACAGAACATTTGTCAAACTACAAACACAATGCCCTTTGGTCATTTTTGCGAAGACACATGGGTTTCCTCTAATTTCTCGCGACGCGTTTCTACAAAGAACAGACGAAATCAGGGCCTGATAATCTCAGCTGCAAACATTGTCCGGAAAAGATGGTCAGTAGGCAGAAAGCACAAAAAACGCGACGAGCAGAGGGGGATGGGCGAGAATTCGAAAAGGGAAGACAATGACAGTGAATAGGAATGGCGAATGGGAATGCAACAGAAGGATCGAAACAAGGGGGGGGGGGAATGAATGAATGGCCGGGAGTAGGAAATGATTCTGAACGATCTTCTGCAATGTTTGAATTGACTTAAAACCAATAGGAAGTCGAGGAAAAACCGAAAACCGAGGAGGAGGAGGCGATAATCCTAAATGTCCGTTCTTCTCGTCTTCTCGACCTCAGCGGCGGGGGTGGATGATGGATGGGAAGCGAAAAACGTTGTGTTTATTATGTGGATGCCCTTTTTCTAATCACAATTGTTTCCCGAAAACGCATGGGTGGATGAAAGCTGATAACGAATGCGGGTCGGATGAAGAGATAAAACAGGACAAGAAACTGGCTGTCAGTGTTAATCTTCACGGATTTGAAGGACGAGACTGTTTATTTGATGGGAAAATATTAAATGGAGTTTTTAACTGTTTCTGTAGTATCTTACGTTTTACACCAGGTACCTGGAAACATGAAGGCTTGCAGAGTACGAGAAAACATCTGGAATGTGTTAAAAACTAGAGGACATGCTTTATGCAGCTGGCAGCTCGTGGGGAAAAGAAAACTAGAGCCTATTACGTGGAGGATCATTTTAAAAAAGCGAATTCGCATGTCGGACATCGAACAAACATGCAAATGCATCCAAGAATGCAACGAGGGAAGCTTCAATTGAACACGCTTTGCCGCCTGACCAATGGCTGGTAATTGTATAATTATGCCAAAGGAATAGAGAGATCCATTTGCAACGTTGGAAGCGTCACACCGGGCTGACTGTCGAGTCGACACACACTCAGGTTTCAGAAATGAAAAAGTATCACGTCGAAAGCGAGATGAAAGTGAATCCCCCCTTCTCTTTCCACGATGAACAGATTAGAGGAACCCGAACCTGGCAGCGGATATTGCTTATTGCATAACGGACGCCTCGGTTTGTCTTGGAGGAAACCGATTATTGGTAAATAGAGGGGGAGGACGAAAACGAATGAAAAAACGTCTAGTTTGTGTTTGTTGACAATTTTATCCGTATCCGTCATTCTCTCGCTTCGCACCTTTCAGTCTTGACTATTCATTCCCATTCAACAGTTATGGTCAAGTAGGAGGTCAAGATATAAGGATGCTTGAGAACGAAAAAAAATGTGTTTCAAAGTTTGATGAGTGGTCAGAAAGGCAACTAGACACTATTTTGAAGGGTTTGGAGAGTCGAGTCAAATAGTAACTTTTTGGAAGGGAAAAAATGAAAAAAATTAGCTATTCTTTAGTTGTTGTCTTTGTTCCAGACCCTCGAGACCCCTATCCAGGGATCCTTTGAATAACAATGAGAAACTACTCACCAGATGGTGGAGGGCGAAGAAAGTCGGCATCGTGTTCCTCCGCAGCTATTCCTCCTTTCGTTTCGTTTTGACGTTGAAAGTAATAAATGAGTGAATAAAAGAGAAGGCGAGAAGAAATAACAATCTCTTCCTGGAATCAGCGGACGAATCTCGAGAAAACCAGGATATACAGTTTTGCAAATGTCCACCATATGCAGGTGGCGACAGCGATGTCCATTCGCGAACGGCCCAGAAGCAGCTGGGTCAACATAACAAAACAATCGCGCATCGGAATCTTTTGCTTATCTAGCATTAATATGACGGCTTTTCGACTGCTCCTCTCACTGTTTTCCGGGCTGCCTGAACACATCTGAATATGGACGCGTTTTTGATGGCATTTCGCTTTTGTTTCGACAGGAACAGAAGAGGAAGAGTCAATATTGGAGATGGAAATAGAGGCGCCTGATGACGCATTTACAAGTGAAAAAACCACAGGTATACTCTGAAAATGGTACTCGGAATCCCTTCAGAACTTCACTGTCTTGATGTTTTCAAGAGATCCAACCTGAAAATAAGTTCCAGTTCCAGAAACTTGATCATTTGATCTTTGGGGTACTTTTTGCTTATCCACTTATTCTCTCATTCCTCACCACCTCCGAAAACGTTATGAGACAACTCCCGACAGGTAGAGGAAATTCATATATCGCCGGATGTCATTATTCACTCTCCACCGATTTTCCGCCTTCTCGCATCGAACCGCACCCAATCTTTCGTCGTTTCGCTTCCGTCGTTTAAACACAATACAACAACGACACAACTTGGGCTCTGCTCACTTTATTCCAATGTCTCTGCGCAGCTATGAAGGCCATGTTCAAGATGTGCCGACTGAAGATATTCTCGAATCGTTTGGCAGTGATCCGGCGCCGAGGAGACGGCATCAGATGAAGTACAAGAATGGAGAGTGCTTTGTGGCTGAAGAGGATTTGGTGCAGAACTACCCGAAACAAAGGAGCCTTCATCATTCTTGCAAGTGAGTGTCCACTGATTCCCTCTCCTTTCAAATCATGCCTTATAGCGCTGGACCGCTATTACACGAAGCCGAAGCGGCGGACTCTGCCGTATTGTCATTTGATGCGTACGCGGAGGAAGATGGTGTTGATGAGGAGATTCATCGAATTCGCATCTTCAAGATCAATTATCACCTGAATGACGACACGATTACTGTTAACGAGCCTTTTGTCGATAACACTGGCTATTTGCATGTTTGATGAACTGTATGATCTTTCTGAAGCATGGTTTCCAGGGAAGAATCTTCCGTCGTCAAAAAGTACCTGCTCACAACAGAATCGGAAAGCCATATGTCCACTGGAGTGATCTTAACGTCGGCAGCGATGTTAACCTATTCGAGACTATTTATCGAGTCACGTCCTGCGACGGATTCACACGGGCGAGTTCTTTGTGTTTGTTTTTGCAGCTCTGTTGGTTTAGGATGGAAAATGAGGAATAGTTGGTTTTTAGAATTTCCTAGAGGAACATGGAATCAAAGTGAATGACGATGAGGAGTTGCCAGAGGATCCGTGGCTTGTCAGAAGACGTGGTGCTCCGAGAACTGCGCCTAAGCTTCCCGATCAAGTAGGGAAGAATTCTTGAGTGTACAATGAGCTTTTATTCAGAGAGAATTTATCAACCGTCCGCCAATGCTGGTGTACCGATGTTGCTGGCTGGACCACATGAACGACTTCCACGGATGTCGTATGAAAAGGATATTCAAGTTAGGAGTTATTTCGAGTTGAAACTGTAAGCTCTTCTTTTCAGAATGTACGTCTACTGTTCGGATCACACAGTGGCTTTGATTGAAGAAACGAAGGAGTTTGAGGGGCAGCTGTTTCTCAAGCGTATTGCCATTCCGTTTCCAGTTCAGCCAGGTTATCGAAACGGCATTTGTGTTGTTAGCCAAACGGTCTTCAGAAATGCCGCGGCGTGATTATCGTTGGTGGGATATCCGACCCGGAGTGTGGGTGGATGTGTTTTGTAGGCCAATGTTTGTTTTCGAATGCGCCAACGAGGAAACGAAATCGTTCATTCGACAACAGTTTGGCGAGACTGATTTCTCGAACTACAGTAGTCAAATTCTGGAAGATGGGCCACCCGCATCGAACTTCTTCAATTCCCCCGCAATTCTAAAGTTCAGGTGCACAATGGTCAGTACAAAACATAAAGCGTTACTCTTTCGAAAATACACACTCTCTTCAGGTGGATGCTCCGTCGGTCCTTTATGGACTCCATTTCCTACTCTTTTACGACGTCAACCGCCGATTAGTGAATATAATTGAAGAAGGTCGGAAAACATGGACACAAGGGAGAGTCTTTCTCAAGGACGTTGATGCATCTACATTTAGGTACTACTAGAGAGATAGACCCAGTTGACATTGGCGAAACGGGAAAGTGAACCTTTTTCAGTGAAAATCAGTTTGCCCCCGGAAGGATTCTGCAGTTTTTCAAGTGGAGATTCAATTTGGTTCAGTGTAACTTGGAAACTGAGAAATATCTCAGATGGAAGCAGACCCCTAACCACAAATGAGCAAATAAACATTTTAACCACCTCCCAAACTAGAAATGATGTATAAGCCTGAATAAACGTTTTAGATATTCACCCTCGTTTATGATCACCTCCATTTGGTCCCCGCTCTATATTTCAATCCCTTTGTGCCCTCTCCCCACGCTTCAGGACAGAGAAAACCAGAGAGAGCGAGTTGAGACCGTTGTCCGTTGTCCGCTGCTCCATACTCAGTAGAGCGGTTGTAAAACGAATGAATAATCGTGGGAGCCAAGAGAAGAGAGAGTGTGTGGACAAGGAGAACGCCACTAAAACTCCCGGCCATCAAAAACGATAAGAATAGTACTGTGAGTGTGCGTTGACTGTGTATTGCCAATTTATGTGTTTACCTGACCCTAAACGGGTACGGTAATCCAATTTTGGCGAAGGAATCGAATTCTACAGAAGACTACAGTAGTCAATCGGAAGAGACGGTTTCGAGAAGGACGGAATAAAACTGAAATTGTTTTTTCGTGTCTTTCGGGTGTTTGGGAGTAAAGTAACTGATCCAGAGATATTCTTTCTAAAATTTGAACCGGGTTTTTTATGGTCCCAGAATGGCGATAGAGAAACTGAAATATGAACAAGGCTCCGAGACAAATGGCTTTTATTCAGACAAAAAAAAGAGAATTACTTGGTTTTATAGAAAATTTTTGAAAACATTGAGAAAACCAGAAAAAAAAACAGAAAGGTCAAGAAGATATTTTTACGAAAGTTAAATTAGAATGTTTGACCGATTTGCCGTCTCCTATTTGCTGGACCACCATCCCATAACAGCGGTGCCCTGAAAACGAGAAATGAATACAGGTTACTAGAAAAATCGAACTTACCATCTTCTTGATGACTCCAACAAGACCGGATCCTGTTGGGGCATCATCGGCTTCCTCGCGGCGGCCACGCTTCTCTCCGATGGCAACGACGGCTCCTCCAGCGCGCTTGCGGCCACGACAAGCTCCGGTGAGCGGCGCCTGGGCGATGCCTCCGTGTGGGGGCTCGAGAACGGCGGCTCCGTGTGGGGCCTCGAAAACAGCTCCGTGTGGGGCCTCGATGACGGCAGCTTCGTGCGGGGGCTCAATGACGGCTCCGATGGCCGCGACGGCTCCTCCAGCCACTTCTTGGTCTCCGTGCTCCTCATCGTTTGCGTCCTCCTCGTCGTCTCCATCCGGGAGACCGCCTCCGTGGACCGGATTGCGACGGATGAAGCCGTTGAGCTTTCGCCCACGACCGGCTTCCGACCCCTAAATGAGACAATATGTTTTTTTCTCATTTTTTGAATAGGACTCACCCATCCGCCGGGTCTCGCCGCGAGCAGCTGCTTGGCTTGCTCGAAGGCGTTTTTCTGCCCCTCGGCCTTCGACGACTTCTTCAGTGGCACGAGCTCGTCCGCCACGTGCAGCGCACGGAAGTCCTGAATTTCACTTTCACGAAATGACATAAATAACTTCGACTCACCGACTCCTTGGCGTTTCCCGGGTTGGTCCACTGGAAGTACTGGACATTCCAGACTCCCTTGGCTCTTTGCGGCCCAAGCAAGGTCGCGGCGTGGTGCCCCACCAAGACAATGTCGCCGGTTTGGAAAGCGGGCTTCTGTAACATTGCAATGAAAAACAGACTTCTAAGTTGAATCGAATTTACCTGCGCGTTGGCGGAAGAACGCCCGTTAGCGACGATCTGGTCGTCAGCAGCCTGCATCTGTAATTCACAAACTGAGGTGAAGGCTTTCGTATATATTCGAGTGCTCACTCATAGTCTCGAGGGAATACACTCGACTGGGGGTCTAGCCAAAATATCATAAATATCATGAAAGTGCATTATGAATCAGCGAAGAGGGCTTGATGCCCACGTGCGTTTGCATTACCTATAGGACTTTAATGTGATCAAACTACATTTTCATAATCATTTGTCACAAATCGAAAAAAAAATAGCCAAGATGAGTCAATAACTGAAATTCCAGGAGCCCATTTGGTTTTTGGTGGGGATGATGTTTTGCATAGGAATAATAAAGAGGTCTCGAAGTTCAAAAATACGAATATGGAAATCTTAGCTCACCGGCTCGCGGAGCACAGGAGCAAAAACTGATTTTGAAAAAAGTTCGAAAGTAATTCTCCGTGCGCACGCTTGGTTTGATCCATTCTTCCGGGACACTGATCAGTGGACAGAGGTCCGTGCCGCACACTTGCTAACACTTCGCTCCGCACACTTTCTTTTTCCAGAATTACTGCGAAAATTTCCCAAAAACAGTTTTTACTATTGTGCCTCGGGAGCCAGGAAGCATAAATTCTAAATGTTGCATTATTGAACTGAAGAACTCTTAATGTATCCCTGTGCAAAATATCAAACCTATCAAAAAATAAATCAGCTCCTATGAACTGGCTAAATGACCTTTGTTGATTGCTTTCAAATACTATCAATCCCGGAGAATTTGAAACGTTTGCGCCGACCGCGACGCAGCCGCGTGCGCGTTCGGTCTTGCTACGATGACCGTTTTCTGATAGGAGAGTACGGTAAAAGCCACTTTTTGTTAGCGAGACCCGGGCGCACGCGGTTGCGTCGCGGTTGAAACGGCGGTTTCAACCTTTTGGGACCTATAATAGTTTGTCTAGTTATTCAAGTTGACTCACTTCTGGCAGGTGATGGTCGTCGAAGATGTTGAGAAGAAGATAAACTGAAATGAGACATTGAAGCATAGATTTGGCAAACAAATAGAGAAGATAGACGTGAAAACATTGCACGATTTTGCAAGAGCGAAGAAAACCGCTCTGTTGAGCTATTAGTAATCGCAACTGTTATTGATCTAGAAAAAAAAACATTTGAAGATGAGTCACGTTCAACACACTGCTAGACGGGCTTTCGAGGTAAGCACGAGAAACGAAAGGCAATTTTCGTCACGAGAATGGGGGTACGAAAGGAGATTACAAATCTCGTGGTGGCAAGTAACCAGCAATTACGCTCTGATAAATGAAATGCGCACCGAATGGAATGCGTGCTCTCCGCACGAGGCAACAAGGCAGACTGAAGGGCTGTGTCGGGAGAAGAGTGCGGACCGAGAGGCCGCAGCGACACTCAGTCTCCGCCCTCCAAGTGTCAAAGATAGAGGCTAAAAAGAGCTACAATAACATGTTTGTTCTAACGTTCCTCCTATTTTTTTGAATTTTTGGAAATTTCTCGGATTGACTTTCTGAGAGCCTGTTGTGAGGCGGTGAGCAAAGTGAGATCACATCCGTTGTCCGAGAGGCTGAATCATTGTTAAAATCTTGTTCGATAGGTGAGATTTCTTGAATTCTCTATATCACGAGCACGAGTTGAACAATGGTCAACCGCTCGGACATCAGAATCCATTTCACATTGCTCACCACCTAACAATATGCTCTGATGCACGTTTGTGGGTGACCTAGCCCCGCCTCCTTGACCTAGCCCCGCAAGAGAGGAGACAATGTGAAGACGAGTCAGTGTGGTCTGGACGGTGCAGTTGAGGTGGACCGTAAGGTCCTTTTTTATGCTCTTGTTTCTTTTCTTCCCCAGCTCCAAAGTTCCTGATTGTTCTAGATGTTCAGCTGTTTTTTCTTATTCCTCTTCCTCCTTGTTCCTCACTTCCCTTATTTCTCGACTGTCTTCTTCTGATGGAAACTGGCGATCTGGCCATGTGAAACTCTCAAACTCGTGTAAGAAAAAAATTCAACAACAAAAAAAACAAAACAACAAGAGTAAGGTTAACATGAATAACAACTTCGGGAGTTCCCGATAAATACGAGATCATAGGCTTTGACGTAGGAAAAGGATGCGTGGGATATCGAGATCTGGATGAAGTAAGTGCAGAAAAATCATGCCACTTCCATCTGCTGCTGTCCGTCGCCGTTTCGATCTCTGTCATCGCCGTTCTCATAGTCTTTCTTCGGGTAGGCGTCGTGCGGTGTGTAGTCATCGGAAGCTCCGTCTTCATCTTCTTCTTCTTCTGCAAATTATCATCTGTCAAAGTCAATACTCAAATTTCCACGCGAAAATCCTATTTCCTAGCCGGTTAAAATTTGAACCAAAAAATTCCTGATCTCTTTCAAAAAATTCTGATTTCGAAGAATTTTCGGTTTTTTGTCAACATTTTTAGACGCAGACAGATCAAAACATTATAGTGAGACATAAAAAAAACTGAATTTTTCAAACGTTTGCTCGTCGTGATATTTTCATGACGCTTAGATTCCATTTCTTTTTTTCAAATTTAGAAAAAATTAATATTGGAACGTCCGAACACAATGGACTCTCGAAAAAAGTCTTTTTCGGGATCGCCATCATCAACTGATCGTCGTGTACACAGCAGCTGTGTCGGTCGCATTCTTCCTTGAGCATGTCATCCAAGCGGCGCACTGAAACAATTTATTTTACGAAAATTTGAGATTTTTTGACTCTGAAGTTTCATGTTTTTTACAGCGAAAATTCCACTCGAAATTTAAAACGAATCTTGCCACTGCCTTTCTGGTTTTCATAGGTTTAGCCGAAAATTCGATAATTATAGTGAGACACAACAGACGTTGGTGCTTTCGAGACATTGCTCATCTTAATATTTTATGACACTCAATTCCCATTATAATTCACTTTTCTAAGTTATTCTATTACGTTTTCTCATTAGATTATTATGTTTTTACCTCTGAACC
The DNA here is from genome assembly GCA_963932285.1 of Caenorhabditis macrosperma. Lineage (NCBI taxonomy): Eukaryota > Metazoa > Nematoda > Chromadorea > Rhabditida > Rhabditidae > Caenorhabditis > Caenorhabditis macrosperma. The sequence goes on from OZ010618.1 coordinate 7,119,292, forward strand.
ACCCTCATCTAGCACTTTTATGTGAAATCCCAAAATTTTAGGCCAAATTCTCCATTCAATTGTTTCATTCTTCCCCTCATCACTCTCCCTTCAACATTTTCCATTCTAGCCCTTCTCTAAATTCCCCTTTCCTCCTTTCCCGTTAGTCTTCCCCCCTTCAGTTTCCCTTCTCGTCTAATTCTCTCGTATGTCCCCACTATCTCTCCTCCTCCTTTCTTCGCCCTCTAATTCTCTTATGTAACCCCCTCTCTCTCTCTTCCTCTTAGCTGTGGGGCGAATCTGCCCAGAGCCGGTGTCCAGGTGAAAATGATCCTTTTTGAAAGCTCTCAATTGCACTAGATAGAGGCTAAAAAAAGCTTTAATATAATATTCCTTCCGACATTCCTCCTATTTTTTTTGAATTTTTGAAAATTTTTCGGATTGACTTTCTGAGAGCCTGTTGTGAGGTGGTGAGCAAGGTGAGATGACATCCGTTGTCCGAGAGGCTGAATCATTGTTAAAATCGTATTCGTGATATGAAATAATGCAATAATTTACATGAGATGAACAGAAATACGCAAAGTTGAAAGAATGCTAGACGAAATCCGAAAAAGAGCCCATTTTTAGTGTGGGGCGAATCTACCCGGAGGCGGTGTCCTGGCGAGAATGATCCTTTTTGAACGCGCTAAAGTGCTGGAGATAGAGGCTGAAAAGAGCTACGATAACATGTTTGTTCTGATGGTCCTCATGTTTTTTTGAATTTTTGAAAATTTTTCGGATTGACTTTCTGAGAGCCTGTTGTGAGGTGGTGAGCAAGGTGAGATGACATCCGTTGTCCGAGAGGCTAAATCATTATCAAAATCGTATTCGTGATATGAAATAATGCAATAATTTACATGAGATGAAAAGAAATACGCAAAGTTGAAAGAATGCTAGACGAAATCTGAAAAAGAGCCCATTTTTAGTGTGGGGCGAATCTACCCGGAGGCGGTGTCCTGGCGAGAATGATCCTTTTTGGACGGGGTAAAGTGCATAAGATAGAGGCTGAAAAGAGCTACGATAACATGTTTGTTCTGACGGTCCTCATGTTTTTTTGAATTTTTGACAATTTTTCGGATTGACTTTCTGAGAGCCTGTTGTGAGGTGGCAAGCAAGGTGAGATGACATCCGTTGTCCGAGAGGCTAAATCATTATCAAAATCGTATTCGTGATATGAAATAATGCAATAATTTACATGAGATAAACAGAAATACGCAAAGTTGAAAGAATGCTAGACGAAATCTGAAAAAGAGCCCATTTTTAGTGTGGGGCGAATCTACCCGGAGGCGGTGTCCTGGCGAGAATGATCCTTTTTGGACGGGGTAAAGTGCATAAGATAGAGGCTGAAAAGAGCTACGATAACATGTTTGTTCTGAAGGTCCTCCCGTTTTTTTTTGAATTTTTGAAAATTTTTCGGATTGACTTTCTGAGAGCCTGTTGTGAGGTGGTGAGCAAGGTGAGATGACATCCCTTGTCCGAGAGGCTGAATCATTGTTGAAATCGTGTTCGTGATATGAATTAATGCAATAATTTACATGAGATAAACAAAAATAATAAAAGTTGAAAGAATGCTAGCCGAAATCTGAAAAAGAGCCCATTTTTAGTGTGGGGCGAATCTACCCGGAGGCGGTGTCCTGCCGAGAATGATCCTTTTTGAACGGGGTAAAAAGCATAAGATAGAGGCTGAAAAGAGCTACGATAACATGTTTGTTCTGACGGTCCTCATGTTTTTTTGAATTTTTGAAAATTTTTCGGATTGACTTTCTGAGAGCCTGTTGTGAGGTGGTGAGCAAGGTGAGATGAAATTTGTTGTCCGAGAGGCTGAATCATTGTTAAAATCGTGTTCGTGATATGAATTAATGCAATAATTTACATGAGATGAACAAAAATAATAAAAGCTGAAAGAATGCTAGCCGAAATCTGAAAAAGAGCCCATTTTTAGTGTGGGGCGAATCTACCCGGAGGCGGTGTCCTGCCGAGAATGATCCTTTTTGAACGGGGTAAAGTGCATAAGATAGAGGCTGAAAAGAGCTACGATAACATGTTTGTTCTGACGGTCCTCGTGTTTTTTTGAATTTTTGAAAATTTTTTGGATTGACTTTCTGAGAGCCTGTTGTGAGGTGGTGAGCAAGGTGAGATGACATCCGTTGTCCGAAAGGCTGAATCATTGTTAAAATCGTGTTCGTGATATGAATTAATGCAATAATTTACATGAGATGAACAAAAATAATAAAAGTTGAAAGAATGCTAGACGAAATCTGAAAAAGAGCCCATTTTTAGTGTGAGGCGAATCTACCCGGAGGCGGTGACCGGGCGAGAATGATCCTTTTTGGACGGGGTAAAGTGCATAAGATAGAGGCTGAAAAGAGCTACGATAACATGTTTGTTCTGAAGGTCCTCCCGTTTTTTTTGAATTTTTGAAAATTTTTCGGATTGACTTTCTGAGAGCCTGTTGTGAGGTGGTGAGCAAGGTGAGATGACATCCCTTGTCCGAGAGGCTGAATCATTGTTAAAATCGTGTTCGTGATATGAATTAATGCAATAATTTACATGAGATGAACAAAAATAATAAAAGTTGAAAGAATGCTAGCCGAAATCTGAAAAAGAGCCCATTTTTAGTGTGGGGCGAATCTACCCGGAGGCGGTGTCCTGCCGAGAATGATCCTTTTTGAACGGGGTAAAAAGCATAAGATAGAGGCTGAAAAGAGCTACGATAACATGTTTGTTCTGACGGTCCTCGTGTTTTTTTGAATTTTTGAAAATTTTTCGGATTGACTTTCTGAGAGCCTGTTGTGAGGTGGTGAGCAAGGTGAGATGAAATTTGTTGTCCGAGAGGCTGAATCATTGTTAAAATCGTGTTCGTGATATGAATTAATGCAATAATTTACATGAGATGAACAAAAATAATAAAAGTTGAAAGAATGCTAGCCGAAATCTGAAAAGAGCCCATTTTTAGTGTGGGGCGAATCTACCCGGAGGCGGTGTCCTGCCGAGAATGATCCTTTTTGAACGGGGTAAAGTGCATAAGATAGAGGCTGAAAAGAGCTACGATAACATGTTTGTTCTGACGGTCCTCGTGTTTTTTTGAATTTTTGAAAATTTTTTGGATTGACTTTCTGAGAGCCTGTTGTGAGGTGGTGAGCAAGGTGAGATGACATCCGTTGTCCGAAAGGCTGAATCATTGTTAAAATCGTGTTCGTGATATGAATTAATGCAATAATTTACATGAGATGAACAAAAATAATAAAAGTTGAAAGAATGCTAGACGAAATCTGAAAAAGAGCCCATTTTTAGTGTGGGGCGAATCTACCCGGAGGCGGTGTCCTGCCGAGAATGATCCTTTTTGAACGGGGTAAAGTGCATAAGATAGAGGCTGAAAAGAACTACGATAACATGTTTGTTCTGACGGTCCTCATGTTTTTTTGAATTTTTGAAAGTTTTTCGGATTGACTTTCTGAGAGCCTGTTGTGAGGTGGTCAGCAAGGTGAGATGACATCTGTTGTCCGAGAGGCTGAATCATTGTTAAAATCGTATTCGTGATATGAAATAACGCAATAATTTACATGAGATGAACAAAAATAGTGAAAGTTGAAAGAATGCTAGACAAAATCCGAAAAAGAGCCCATTTTTAGTGTGGGGCGAATCTACCCGGAGGCGGTGTCCTGGCGAGAATGATCCTTTTTGAACGGGGTAAAGTGCATAAGATAAAGGCTGAAAAGAGCTACGATAACATGTTTGTTCTGACGGTCCTCATGTTTTTTTGAATTTTTGAAAATTTTTCGGATTGACTTTCTGAGAGCCTGTTGTGAGGTGGAGAGCAAGGTGAGATGACATCCGTTGTCCGAGAGGCTAAATCACTATCAAAATCGTATTCGTGATATGAAATAATGCAATAATTTACATGAGATGAACAAAAATAGTGAAAGTTGAAAGAATGCTAGACGAAATCCGAAAAAGAGCCCATTTTTAGTGTGGGGCGAATCTACCCGGAGGCGGTGTACTGGCGAGAATGATCCTTTTTAAACGGGGTAAAGTGCATTAGATAGAGGCTGAAAAGAGCTACGATAACATGTTTGTTCTGACGGTCCTCATGTTTTTTTGAATTTTTGAAAATTTTTCGGATTGACTTTCTGAGAGCCTGTTGTGAGGTGGAGAGCAAGGTGAGATGACATCCGTTGTCCGAGAGGCTAAATCACTATCAAAATCGTATTCGTGATATGAAATAATGCAATAATTTACATGAGATGAACAAAAATAGTGAAAGTTGAAAGAATGCTAGACGAAATCCGAAAAAGAGCCCATTTTTAGTGTGGGGCGAATCTACCCGGAGGCGGTGTACTGGCGAGAATGATCCTTTTTAAACGGGGTAAAGTGCATTAGATAGAGGCTGAAAAGAGCTACGATAACATGTTTGTTCTGACGGTCCTCATGTTTTTTTGAATTTTTGAAAATTTTTCGGATTGACTTTCTGAGAGCCTGTGGTGAGGTGGCGAGCAAGGTGAGATGACATCCGTTGTCCGAGAGGCTAAATCACTATCAAAATCGTATTCGTGATATGAAATAATGCAATAATTTACATGAGATGAACAGAAATAGTGAAAGTTGAAAGAATGCTAGACAAAATCCGAAAAAGAGCCCATTTTTAGTGTGGGGCGAATCTACCCGGAGGCGGTGTCCTGGCGAAAATGATCCTTTTTGAACGGGGTAAAGTGCATAAGATAGAGGCTGAAAAAAGCTACGATAACATGTTTAATCTGACCGTCCTCATGTTTTTTTGAATTTTTGAAAATTTTTCGGATTGACTTTCTGAGAGCCTGTTGTGAGGTGGTCAGCAAGGTGAGATGACATCCGTTGTCCGAGAGGCTAAATCACTATCAAAATCGTATTCGTGATATGAAATAATGCAATAATTTACATGAGATGAACAAAAATAGTGAAAGTTGAAAGAATGCTAGACAAAATCCGAAAAAGAGCCCATTTTTAGTGTGGGGCGAATCTACCCGGAGGCGGTGTCCTGGCGAAAATGATCCTTTTTGAACGGGGTAAAGTGCATAAGATAGAGGCTGAAAAAAGCTACGATAACATGTTTAATCTGACCGTCCTCATGTTTTTTTGAATTTTTGAAAATTTTTCGGATTGACTTTCTGAGAGCCTGTTGTGAGGTGGTCAGCAAGGTGAGATGACATCCGTTGTCCGAGAGGCTGAATCATTGTTAAAATCGTATTCGTGATATGAAATAATGCAATAATTTACATGAGATGAACAGAAATAGTGAAAGTTGAAAGAATGCTAGACGAAATCCGAAAAAAAGCGCATTTTTACTGTGGGGCGAATCTTCCTGGAGGCGATGTCCTGGCGAGAATGATAATTTTTGAACGGGGTAAAGTGCATTAGATAGAGGCTGAAAAGAGCTACGATAACATGTTTGTTCTGAAGGTCCTCCTGTTTTTTTTGAATTTTTGAAAATTTTTCGGATTGACTTTCTGAGAGCCTGTTGTGCGGTGGCGAGCAAGGTGAGATGACATCCGTTGTCCGAGAGGCTGAATCATTGTTAAAATCGTGTTCGTGATATGAAATAATGCAGTAATTTACATGAGATGAACAGAAATATGCAAAGTTGAAAGAATGCTAGACGAAATCCGAAAAATTTTTCTCATCTAGCTCATCTTAGATTATCATGTTTTCACCTCTGAACCACCCTCATCTAGCACTTTTATGTGAAATCCCAAAACTTTAGGCCAAATTCTCCATTCAATTGTTTCATTCTTCCCCTCATCACTCTTCCTTTAACATTTTCCATTCTAGCCCTTCTCTAAATTCCCCTTTCCTCCTTTCCCGTTAGTCTTCCCCCCTTCAGTTTCCCTTCTCGTCTAATTCTCTCGTATGTCCCCACTATCTCTCCTCCTCCTTTCTTCGCCCTCTAATTCTCTTATGTAACCCCCTCTCTCTCTCTTCCTCTTAGCCCATCCTTCACTATCGTATGTCCCAATCACATCTCACAACACATGTCGATTGTTTTCTCAATCTTACTTAAGAACTTTTTCTGAAAGAACAACTCACCCAGCGCACTATCCTGCTTCCTTTCATTCTTCTCCTCATCTACTCCTTCTTTTTTCTCGGTTTTCGCCTCCTCAGCCTCCAATCCTTTTTTCTTCTCATCTCCCTCTTTCTCGTTCTTCTCTTCTTCGGTCTGCTTCTTTCCGCCTTCCGGTTTTTCGACCGTCTTCTCAGCTTTCTCGTTGGCATCCTTGATCTCCTTCTCTTCCGCCGCCCATCCTTCACTATTGTATGTCCCATACATCCTTATTCTATATTAAATCATTTCCCCCAATAATAGTGAAATCCGAAAAAGAGCCCATTTTTAGTGTGGGGCGAATCTACCCGGAGGCGGTGTCCTGGCGAGAATGATCCTTTTTGAACGGGGTAAAAAGCATAAGATAGAGGCTGAAAAGAGCTACGATAACATGTTTGTTCTGACGGTCCTCATGTTTTTTTGAATTTTTGAAAATTTTTCGGATTGACTTTCTGAGAGCCTGTTGTGAGGTGGTGAGCAAGGTGAGATGACATCCGTTGTCCGAGAGGCTGAATCATTGTTAAAATCGTATTCGTGATATGAAATAATGCAATAATTTACATGAGATGAACAAAAATAATAAAAGTTGAAAGAATGCTAGACGAAATCTGAAAAAGAGCCCATTTTTAGTGTGGGGCGAATCTACCCGGAGGCGGTGTCCTGGCGAGAATGATCCTTTTTGAACGGGGTAAAGTGCATAAGATAGAGGCTGAAAAGAGCTACGATAACATGTTTGTTCTGACGGTCCTCATGTTTTTTTGAATTTTTGAAAATTTTTCGGATTGACTTTCTGAGAGCCTGTTGTGAGGTGGTGAGCAAGGTGTGATGACATCCGTTGTCCGAGAGGCTAAATCATTGTTAAAATCGTGTTCGTGATATCACGAAATGCAATAATTTACATGAGATGAACAGAAATACGCAAAGTTGAAAGAATGCTAGACGAAATCTGAAAAAGAGCCCATTTCTAGTGTGGGGCGAATCTACCCGGAGGCGGTGTCCTGGCGAGAATGATCCTTTTTGAACGGGGTAAAGTGCATAAGATAGAGGCTGAAAAGAGCTACGATAACATGTTTGTTCTGACGGTCCTCATGTTTTTTTTGAATTTTTGAAAATTTTTCGGATTGACTTTCTGAGAGCCTGTTGTGAGGTGGTGAGCAAGGTGAGATGACATCCGTTGTCCGAGAGGCTAAATCATTGTTAAAATCGTATTCGTGATATGAAATAATGCAATAATTTACATGAGATGAACAAAAATAATAAAAGTTGAAAGAATGCTAGACGAAATCTGAAAAAGAGCCCATTTTTAGTGTGGGGCGAATCTACCCGGAGGCGGTGTCCTGGCGAGAATGATCCTTTTTGAACGGGGTAAAGTGCATAAGATAGAGGCTGAAAAGAGCTACGATAACATGTTTGTTCTGACGGTCCTCATGTTTTTTTGAATTTTTGAAAATTTTTCGGATTGACTTTCTGAGAGCCTGTTGTGAGGTGGTGAGCAAGGTGTGATGACATCCGTTGTCCGAGAGGCTAAATCATTGTTAAAATCGTGTTCGTGATATCACGAAATGCAATAATTTACATGAGATGAACAGAAATACGCAAAGTTGAAAGAATGCTAGACGAAATCTGAAAAAGAGCCCATTTCTAGTGTGGGGCGAATCTACCCGGAGGCGGTGTCCTGGCGAGAATGATCCTTTTTGAACGGGGTAAAGTGCATAAGATAGAGGCTGAAAAGAGCTACGATAACATGTTTGTTCTGACGGTCCTCATGTTTTTTTTGAATTTTTGAAAATTTTTCGGATTGACTTTCTGAGAGCCTGTTGTGAGGTGGTGAGCAAGGTGAGATGACATCCGTTGTCCGAGAGGCTAAATCATTGTTAAAATCGTATTCGTGATATGAAATAATGCAATAATTTACATGAGATGAACAAAAATAATAAAAGTTGAAAGAATGCTAGACGAAATCTGAAAAAGAGCCCATTTTTAGTGTGGGGCGAATCTACCCGGAGGCGGTGTCCTGGCGAGAATGATCCTTTTTGAACGGGGTAAAGTGCATAAGATAGAGGCTGAAAAGAGCTACGATAACATGTTTGTTCTGACGGTCCTCATGTTTTTTTGAATTTTTGAAAATTTTTCGGATTGACTTTCTGAGAGCCTGTTGTGAGGTGGTGAGCAAGGTGTGATGACATCCGTTGTCCGAGAGGCTAAATCATTGTTAAAATCGTGTTCGTGATATCACGAAATGCAATAATTTACATGAGATGAACAGAAATACGCAAAGTTGAAAGAATGCTAGACGAAATCTGAAAAAGAGCCCATTTCTAGTGTGGGGCGAATCTACCCGGAGGCGGTGTCCTGGCGAGAATGATCCTTTTTGAACGGGGTAAAGTGCATAAGATAGAGGCTGAAAAGAGCTACGATAACATGTTTGTTCTGACGGTCCTCATGTTTTTTTTGAATTTTTGAAAATTTTTCGGATTGACTTTCTGAGAGCCTGTTGTGAGGTGGTGAGCAAGGTGAGATGACATCCGTTGTCCGAGAGGCTAAATCATTGTTAAAATCGTATTCGTGATATGAAATAATGCAATAATTTACATGAGATGAACAAAAATAATAAAAGTTGAAAGAATGCTAGACGAAATCTGAAAAAGAGCCCATTTTTAGTGTGGGGCGAATCTACCCGGAGGCGGTGTCCTGGCGAGAGTGATCCTTTTTGAACGGGGTAAAGTGCATAAGATAGAGGCTGAAAAGAGCTACGATAACATGTTTGTTCTGACGGTCCTCATGTTTTTTTGAATTTTTGAAAATTTTTCGGATTGACTTTCTGAGAGCCTGTTGTGCGGTGGTGAGCAAGGTGTGATGACATCCGTTGTCCGAGAGGCTGAATCATTGTTAAAATCGTGTTCGTGATATCAAGAAATGCAATAATTTACATGAGATGAACAGAAATACGCAAAGTTGAAAGAATGCTAGACGAAATCTGAAAAAGAGCCCATTTTTAGTGTGGGGCGAATCTTCCTGGAGGCGATGTCCTGGCGAGAATGATAATTTTTGAACGGGGTAAAGTGCATTAGATAGAGGCTGAAAAGAGCTACGATAACATGTTTGTTCTGACGGTCCTCATGTTTTTTTGAATTTTTGAAAATTTTTCGGATTGACTTTCTGAGAGCCTGTTGTGAGGTGGTGAGCAAGGTGAGATGACATCCGTTGTCCGAGAGGCTGAATCATTGTTAAAATCGTATTCGTGATATCAAGAAATGCAATAATTTACATGAGATGAACAGAAATACGCAAAGTTGAAAGAATGCTAGACGAAATCTGAAAAAGAGCCCATTTTTAGTGTGGGGCGAATCTACCCGGAGGCGGTGTCCTGGCGAGAATGATCCTTTTTGAACGGGGTAAAAAGCATAAGATAGAGGCTGAAAAGAGCTACGATAACATGTTTGTTCTGACGGTCCTCATGTTTTTTTTTTGAATTTTTGAAAATTTTTCGGATTGACTTTCTGAGAGCCTGTTGTGAGGTGGTGAGCAAGGTGAGATGACATCCGTTGTCCGAGAGGCTGAATCATTGTTAAAATCGTATTCGTGATATGAAATAATGCAATAATTTACATGAGATGAACAGAAATACGCAAAGTTGAAAGAATGCTAGACGAAATCCGAAAAAGAGCCCATTTTTAGTGTGGGGCGAATCTAGCCGGAGGCGGTGTCCTGGCGAGAATGATCCTTTTTAAACGGGGTAAAGTGCATTAGATAGAGGCTGAAAAGAGCTACGATAACATGTTTGTTCTGACGGTCCTCATGTTTTTTTTTTGAATTTTTGAAAATTTTTCGGATTGACTTTCTGAGAGCCTGTTGTGAGGTGGTGAGCAAGGTGAGATGACATCCGTTGTCCGAGAGGCTGAATCATTGTTAAAATCGTATTCGTGATATGAAATAATACAATAATTTACATGAGATGAACAAAAATAATAAAAGTTGAAAGAATGCTAGACGAAATCTGAAAAAGAGCCCATTTTTAGTGTGGGGCGAATCTACCCGGAAGCGGTGTCCTGGCGAGAATGATCCTTTTTGAACGGGGTAAAGTGTCGAAGATAGAGGCTGAAAAGAGCTACGATAACATGTTTGTTCTGACGGTCCTCATGTTTTTTTGAATTTTTGAAAATTTTTCGGATTGACTTTCTGAGAGCCTGTTGTGAGGTGGTGAGCAAGGTGAGATGACTTTTGTTGTCCGAGAGGCTGAATCATTGTTAAAATCGTATTCGTGATATGAAATAATACAATAATTTACATGAGATGAACAAAAATAATGATAGTTGAAAGAATGCTAGACGAAATCTGAAAAATAGCCCATTTTTAGTGTGGGGCGAATCTACCCGGAGGCGGTGTCCTGGCGAGAATGATCCTTTTTGAACGGGGTAAAGTGCATAAGATAGAGGCTGAAAAGAGCTACGATAACATGTTTGTTCTGACGGTCCTCATGTTTTTTTGAATTTTTGAAAATTTTTCGGATTGACTTTCTGAGAGCCTGTTGTGAGGTGGTGAGCAAGGTGAGATGACATCCGTTGTCCGAGAGGCTGAATCATTGTTAAAATCGTATTCGTGATATGAAATAATGCAATAATTTACATGAGATGAACAAAAATAATAAAAGTTGAAAGAATGCTAGACGAAATCTGAAAAAGAGCCCATTTTTAGTGTGGGGCGAATCTACCCGGAGGCGGTGTCCTGGCGAGAATGATCCTTTTTGAACGGGGTAAAGTGCATAAGATAGAGGCTGAAAAGAGCTACGATAACATGTTTGTTCTGACGGTCCTCATGTTTTTTTGAATTTTTGAAAATTTTTCGGATTGACTTTCTGAGAGCCTGTTGTGAGGTGGTGAGCAAGGTGAGATGACATCCGTTGTCCGAGAGGCTAAATCATTGTTAAAATCGTATTCGTGATATGAAATAATGCAATAATTTACATGAGATGAACAGAAATACGCAAAGTTGAAAGAATGCTAGACGAAATCTGAAAAAGAGCCCATTTTTAGTGTGGGGCGAATCTACCCGGAGGCGGTGTCCTGGCGAGAATGATCCTTTTTGAACGGGGTAAAAAGCATAAGATAGAGGCTGAAAAGAGCTACGATAACATGTTTGTTCTGACGGTCCTCATGTTTTTTTTTTGAATTTTTGAAAATTTTTCGGATTGACTTTCTGAGAGCCTGTTGTGAGGTGGTGAGCAAGGTGAGATGACATCCGTTGTCCGAGAGGCTGAATCATTGTTAAAATCGTATTCGTGATATGAAATAATGCAATAATTTACATGAGATGAACAGAAATACGCAAAGTTGAAAGAATGCTAGACGAAATCCGAAAAAGAGCCCATTTTTAGTGTGGGGCGAATCTAGCCGGAGGCGGTGTCCTGGCGAGAATGATCCTTTTTAAACGGGGTAAAGTGCATTAGATAGAGGCTGAAAAGAGCTACGATAACATGTTTGTTCTGACGGTCCTCATGTTTTTTTTTGAATTTTTGAAAATTTTTCGGATTGACTTTCTGAGAGCCTGTTGTGAGGTGGTGAGCAAGGTGAGATGACATCCGTTGTCCGAGAGGCTGAATCATTGTTAAAATCGTATTCGTGATATGAAATAATACAATAATTTACATGAGATGAACAAAAATAATGATAGTTGAAAGAATGCTAGACGAAATCTGAAAAAGAGCCCATTTTTAGTGGGGGGCGAATCTTCCTGGAGCCAGTGTCCTGTTGGTAACTATTATTTTTGAAAACTGTGAACCACACAAAATACAGTGCTTCAAGCTTTACAAATTGATGCTCTGGAAGTTTACTTTTTTCTCGAATTCCCATATTACATGTTCGATCGAGATTCTGAGAGCCAACAACGCGAAAATCCGAATCTCGATAGATTTGTCAATTTTGTATTTTTCTTCGCGATTTCTCGCATTTCTCCATATAACGAGCACGAGTTGAACAATGGTCAACCACTCGGACATCAGAATCCATTTCACATTGCTCACCACCTAACAATATGCTCCGATGCACGTTTGTGGGTGACCTAGCCCCGCCTCCTTGACCTAGCCCCGCAAGAGAGGAGACAATGTGAAGACGAGTCAGTGTGGTCTGGACGGTGCAGTTGAGGTGGACCGTAGGGTCCTTTCTTTCATGCTCTTGTTATTTTTCTTCCCCAGCTCCAACGTTCCTGATTGTTCTAGATGTTTTTTCTTATTCCTCTCTCTCCTTGTTCCTTACTTCCCTTATTTCCTGACTGTCTTCTTCTGATGGAAACTGGCCTCCTGGCCATGTGTGACTCTCAAACTCGAGTAAGAAAAAACATTCAACAACAAAGAATAACAGAAACAAAAAAACAAAACAAAAAGAGTAAGATTAACATGAATAACGAAATTGGCTAAACCCGGAAGACAACGAGATCAGAGGATTTTGATGTAGGAAAGGGATGCGGGGGATATCGAGATCCGGATGAGCAGATTGTTAAGCAACTGCCATTTGTTGGTGTCCGTCGCCGTTTCGATCTCTGTCATCGCCGTTCTCATCGTCCTTCTTCGGATAGACGTCGTGCGGTGTGTAGTCGTCGGACGCTCCGTCTTCTTCTTCCTCTTCTTCTGCAAATTATCATCTGACACGGTCAATACTCAAATTTTCACGCGAAAACTCCTATTTCACAGCCGGTTACAACTTGAACCAAATATTCCGGATCTCCGTAAAAAATTCTCATTTCGAAGCATTTTCGGTTTTTTGTCAACCTTTTAAGACGCAGACAGATCAAAACATTATAGTGAGACATAAAAGTACTGAATTTTTCAAACATTTGCTCGTCGTGATAATTTTATGACACTTAGATTCCGTTCCTTTTTCAAATTTAGAAAAAATTAATATTGAAACGTACCATCCGAGGTTTCCGGGCTGCTGAAAAACGTTTTCTTGCGGAGTGGGCTCGCCATCATCAGCCGGTCGTCGTGCACACAGCAAGTGTGCCTATCACACTCCTCTTTCTGCATGTCATCCAAGCGGCGCACTGAAACAATATATTTTACAAAAATTTGAGATTTTTTGATTCCAAAGTGTCATGTTTTATTACAGCAAAAATTCCACTCGAAATTTAAAACGAATCTTGCCACTGGCTTTCTGGTTTTCATAGGTTTAGCCGAAAAATCGATAAATATAGTGAGACACAACAGACGTTGGTGCTTTCGAGACATTGCTCATCTTAATATTTCATGACACTCAATTCCCTTTATAATTCACTTTTCTAAGTTATTCTACTATGTTTTCTCATTAGATTATCATGTTTTTACCTCTGAACCACCCTCATCTAGCACTTTTATGTGAAATCCCAAAATTTTAGGCCAAATTCTTCATTATTCCCCTCATCACTCTCCCTTTAACATTTTCCATTCTAGCCCTTCTCTAAATTCCCCTTTCCTCCTCTCCCGTTAGTCTTCCCCCCTTCAGTTTCCCTTCTCGTCTAATTCTCTCGTATGTCCCCACTCTCTCTCCTCCTCCTTTCTTCGCCGTCTAATTCTCTTATGTAACCCCCTCTCTCTCTCCCTCTTCCTCTTAGCCCATCCTTCACTATCGTATGTCCCAACCTCTAATTCTCTTATGTAACCCGCCTATAATGACGATTATTTTTTTCAAGTTTGGATTGAACTATTTCATTTATAAACATAAACTCACGAGGGCGAGTCAACGAGGCTTTGAGACGAAGTTTCTCTGCAGTCGCGGCATCAACATCTGTAATTCATAATTTTTCTCGATCATTTTTCAGAATTTGGTTAATTTTCTACAAAACAGCTCCACGCTAAGACTCCTCTTTCAGAAATTGAAACATATTTCCAAAATTGAGTCAGAAATTATTCTGATTGCGAAACAGTGGATTTTTCGAATTTAGAAAATTGATGCATCATTAATATTGAAATATACCTGAGGACGATGGTTCCTCTTGGAGGAATGTTTTTTTCTTCTTCGGGAGAAGGCGAGTGTTGTGGAGGCAACACCAGCGTCGCCGGCAGTCGTAGTGGCGGTTAAGCTTGTCGTGAAGATCATCTAAAACAATTAATTATATGAAAATGTTGACTCCAAAATCTCTTTTTTTTTTCAAATTCCAACAAAGTTGTTTCAAATTCCGCCAAAAATGTATATTGAATCTTGTCACCGCCTTTTTGATTTTAATAATGTTTTGCTGAGAAATCGATAAAAACAGTGAGATACAACACTTGTTGGTACTTTCGAAAAGTTGCTCATGTTAATGTTTTATGAAACTCATATGTCAATTATTTGATTGATCTCGGACGAGACGAATTCAATTGAAAACAAAAACTCACCCTTTTCGTGTCTTTTGTCATCTTCTTCATCTTCGTCAAGTTCTTCTGTAATTTGTATTTTACTAGATCTTTTTTTTTTGAATTTGGTTAATTTTCCACGAACACAGTTCCACTCTAAGACTCTTTTTTCAGAAATTGAAACAAACTTTCAAAAATGCAGTCAAAAATTTATCTAATTGCGAAACAGTTGATTTTTCCTGACTTTGATGAGGTATATGCAAGAAAATCGAAAAGAAAGAGTGAGATACAAAAGTTCTGAACTTTTTCGAAATGTTGCTCATTTTAAAATTCAAGGACACTCACCTGCCGTTTTTCTTTCGAAACTTAGAATGAAAACGTAACCTTAAAATAAAAACTCACTCAAGTTATTGTTGCACGCAGCCAACTTCCTCTTCAAACCTCTACTCTTCTGTCGGCCTTCCGCTGGTTCTTCGTCGTCCGAGCTCCAAGTGACTTCACGACGGATCTCTACAAAATCTCTTTTTTCACTGTGTTTTCTCGATTTTTCTCAAATTTATTCACAAAAAATGTATTCTCTAATCTTTTTCATTTTTAGTCGACCAAAATTTGTTTCAATTCCCTCACAGTCTTTCTAGTTTTCATATGTCCAGCCAAAATATTGATGTAACAATTATTAGTATTTTCGAGAAAATGCTCATCTCAATGTTTTCTGACACATGTCAATTTTCTTCCGAAATTTCGAACAAACAATTTCACAAAATATATTACAACTCACTCGGCATGGACTTGACTCCAGATATCTTCTCGAAGACAACCTCAATCTCATCTTCTCCGCTCTCTTTCGGCCCCTCGCTTCCTTTGACGTCGTCCATCTTCGCTTCCTTGTCTTCTTTCTTTTCCTCTGTAATTCATAATTTTTTTTTGAATCTCGTTAATTTTCATAATGCAACCAACTCACCCTTCTTCTCCTCGTTCTTGACCTCCTTCTCAAAAATCACCTCTGGCGAGCGGTCACCAGCCTCATACCCAAGCTCGAAGGAGGAATCGCTTCCGCTTCCATTTCCTTCGCTCACTTGCTGCTCTCCCTCTGTAAATTATCATTTTTCAAAAACAAAAAATCAAATGTTCTCCAAATACAGTTCCACTACGATCTCTCATTCAAACAAAATTTCCGGAATTCCGACAGTACTCGTTCTTATTGCAAAACCCTCACAGTTTTTTTTTGTTTTGCATTAGTTTAGCCGAAAAGCCGATAAAAATAGTGAGGTACAACAATTATTAGTCTTTTCGAAACATTGCTCATCTTAATATTTTATGACACTCAATTCCCTTTATAATTCACTTTTCTAAATTATTCTATTATCTTTTCTCATTAGATTATCATGTTTTTACTTCTGAACCGCCCTCATCTAGCACTTTTGTGTGAAATCCCAAAATTTTAGGCCAAATTCTCCATTCAATTGTTTCATTCTTCCCCTCATCACTCTCCCTTTAACATTTTCCATTCTAGCCCTTCTCTAAATTCCCCTTTCCTCCTTTCCCGTTAGTCTTCCCCCTTCAGTTTCCCTTCTCGTCTAATTCTCTCGTATGTCCCCACTATCTCTCCTCCTCCTTTCTTCGCCCTCTAATTCTCTTATGTAACCCCCCTCTCTCTCTCTCCCTTCCTCTTAGCCTATCCTTCACTATCGTATGTCCCAATCATCTTTATTCTATATTAAATCATTTCCCCCAATGATAGTGTCCAGCGGTGAGCGCCTCGGGTTCGATAGCCGGGGCACATTTCGCAACACATGTCAATTGTTTTCTCAATCTTACTTAAGAAAATTTTAAAAAAAAAACAACTCACTGACGCCATCCGCCAGCATCCGCTCATACTCCTTTACGAGTTCCTCCTTTTTCTCGTTTTTCACCTCCTTCGCCTCCATTTCGCTTTTTTCCTCTTCCTCAACATTCTCTTCCTTCTTCTCATCGTCGTGTCCATTTTTCTTTTCCTTCTCATTCTCCTCCTGCTTTTTTTCATCTTTCACTTCTTCCGCCTTTTTCAATTCCTCAGTCGCTTCTTTTCCCGCCTTCTCAATCTCCTTCGCCTTTTCTTCCTTTTGCGCACCGTCTTCTTTCTCACCTCCGTTTCCATGCTCTTCTCCCCCTGGAATTTACAATTTTTTTTCTGAATCTGGTTAATTTTTACAAAAAATTTCACAATTGCGTGAAATTTTACTCTGATTGCAAAGATAGTTCTTATTCTCTGCTTTTTATGAAACAAATGCAGTAATAAATAAGAACTGACCGCTTTCCGCACTCTCCTTCACCTCCTTTTCCTTCAGGTCGCTTGTCGATTGGTTCATCTTTCGTGATATAACAACGTCGAGTATCTGAAAACAATTCTGAAGTCAAAAATTGAGAGGATTTGGTTGCATAGTTGAGAATTGAGAAGAGAAAAGCATAATTCACATCAAAAAGTCCAAAATCCACAATAAGGGCGGAAAAAAGAAGAAAAACAGGTGAACGGTGACAAAAACGTTCAATTTACAAAGGAAAATCGTTAGAAATGATTGGATAACAAAAAAAAATGCGTTAATTTGGTGAAATATGACGAAAATTGCGAAAAAAACAAAGAAAAACAAACCATTTTAAGCTGAGAAATAAACAAAAACTTTCGAAAACAGCTTTTCGCTACGAGACCCTCGCAATTAATTGCATGCTCCTTTAAGATGGGGAATTTTTTAAAAGCTTTTTTAAACTTCGATAAACGGATTTTTAGCGGTTTTAGGGAGAAAAAAGAGAAAACCTGTAAAAATGGAAATATAAAAACTTTTTTCCGACGAAGTTTTTTACTTTTCAATCCAAAAAGACGAAATTTGAACAACGAGAATGAAAGAAACCCCTTTTTTTCAAATCGACTGATAGTTTCATGGTTTTTCTGCCACAAAAGACACACGGATTAGAAGATACCACGTGAATTAATGTAGAATTGACAAAAAATGGAGGAAATTTTCTGAAAAAAGCGCATTTTTAGTGTGGGGCGAATCTACCCGGAGGCGGTGTCCTGGCGAGAATGATCCTTTTTAAACGGGGTAAAGTGCATAAGATAGAGGCTGAAAAGAGCTACGATAACATGTTTGTTCTGACGGTCCTCCTGTTTTTTTTGAATTTTTGAAAATTTTTCGGATTGACTTTCTGAGAGCCTGTTGTGAGGTGGTGAGCAAGGTGAGATGACATCCGTTGTCCGAGAGGCTGAATCATTGTTAAAATCGTATTCGTGATATGAAATAATGCAATAATTTACATGAGATGAACAGAAATAGTGAAAGTTGAAAGAATGCTAGACGAAATCCGAAAAAGAGCCCATTTTTAGTGTGGGGCGAATCTACCCGGAGGCGGTGTCCTGGCGAGAATGAAAATTTTTGAACGGGGTAAAGTGCATTAGATAGAGGCTGAAAAGAGCTACGATAACATGTTTAAACTGACCGTCCTCATGTTTTTTTGAATTTTTGAAAATTTTTCGGATTGACTTTCTGAGAGCCTGTTGTGAGGTGGTGAGCAAGGTGAGATGACATCCGTTGTCCGAGAGGCTGAATCATTGTTAAAATCGTGTTCGTGATATGAAATAATGCCATAATTTACATGAGATGAACAAAAATAATAAAAGTTGAAAGAATGCTGGACGAAATCCGAAAAATTTTGCTCATCTAGCTCATCTTAGATTATCATGTTTTCACCTCTGAACCACCCTCATCTAGCACTTTTATGTGAAATCCCAAAACTTTAGGCCAAATTCTCCATTCAATTGTTTCATTCTTCCCCTCATCACTCTTCCTTTAACATTTTCCATTCTAGCCCTTCTCTAAATTCCCCTTTCCTCCTTTCCCGTTAGTCTTCCCCCCTTCAGTTTCCCTTCTCGTCTAATTCTCTCGTATGTCCCCACTATCTCTCCTCCTCCTTTCTTCGCCCTCTAATTCTCTTATGTAACCCCCTCTCTCTCTCTTCCTCTTAGCCCATCCTTCACTATCGTATGTCCCAATCACATCTCACAACACATGTCGATTGTTTTCTCAATCTTACTTAAGAAATTTTTCTGAAAGAACAACTCACCCAGCGCACTATCCTGCTTCCTTTCATTCTTCTCCTCATCTACTCCTTCTTTTTTCTCGGTTTTCGCCTCCTCAGCCTCCAATCCTTTTTTCTTCTCATCTCCCTCTTTCTCGTTCTTCTCTTCTTCGGTCTGCTTCTTTCCGCCTTCCGGTTTTTCGACCGTCTTCTCAGCTTTTTCGTTGGCATCCTTGATCTCCTTCTCTTCCGCCGCCCATCCTTCACTATTGTATGTCCCATACATCCTTATTCTATTTTAAATCATTTCCCCCAATAATAGTGAAATCCGAAAAAGAGCCTATTTTTACTATGGGGCGAATCTTCCTGGAGGCGATGTCCTGGTGAGAATGATCCTTTTTGAACGCGGTAAAGTGTCGAAGATAGAGGCTAAAAAAAGCTACAATAACATGTTCGTTCTGACATTCCTCCTGTTTTTTTTGAATTTTTGAAAAATTTTCGAATTGACTTTCTGAGAGCCTGTTGTGAGGTGGTGAGCAAGGTGAGATGACATTTGTTGTCCGAGAGGCTGAATCATTGTTAAAATCGTATTAGTGATATGAAATAATGCAATAATTTACATGAGATGAACAAAAATAATAAAAGTTGAAAGAATGCTAGACGAAATCTGAAAAAGTGCCCATTTTTAGTGTGGGGCGAATCTACCCGGAGGCAGTGTCCTGGCGAGAATGATCCTTTTTAAACGGGGTAAAGTGCATAAGATAGAGGCTGAAAAGAGCTACGATAACATGTTTGTTCTGACGGTCCTCATGTTTTTTTTTTGAATTTTTGAAAATTTTTCGGATTGACTTTCTGAGAGCCTGTTGTGAGGTGGTGAGCAAGGTGAGATGACATTTGTTGTCCGAGAGGCTGAATCATTGTTAAAATCGTATTAGTGATATGAAATAATGCAATAATTTACATGAGATGAACAAAAATAATAAAAGTTGAAAGAATGCTAGACGAAATCTGAAAAAGTGCCCATTTTTAGTGTGGGGCGAATCTACCCGGAGGCGGTGTCCTGGCGAGAATTATCCTTTTTGAACGGGGTAAAGTGCATAAGATAGAGGCTGAAAAGTGCTACGATAACATGTTTGTTCTGACGGTCCTGATGTTTTTTTGAATTTTTGAAAATTTTTCGGATTGACTTTCTGAGAGCCTGTTGTGAGGTGGTGAGCAAGGTGAGATGACATCCGTTGTCCGAGAGGCTGAATCATTGTTAAAATCGTATTCGTGATATGAAAGAATGCAATAATTTACATGAGATGAACAAAAATAATAATAGTTGAAAGAATGCTAGACGAAATCTGAAAAAGAGCCCATTTTTAGTGTGGGGCGAATCTACCCGGAGGCGGTGTCCTGCCGAGAATGATCCTTTTTGAACGGGGTAAAGTGCATAAGATAGAGGCTGAAAAGAGCTACGATAACATGTTTGTTCTGACGGTCCTGATGTTTTTTTGAATTTTTGAAAATTTTTCGGATTGACTTTCTGAGAGCCTGTTGTGAGGTGGTGAGCAAGGTGAGATGACATCCGTTGTCCGAGAGGCTGAATCATTGTTAAAATCGTATTCGTGATATGAAAGAATGCAATAATTTACATGAGATGAACAAAAATAGTGAAAGTTGAAAGAATGCTAGACGAAATCTGAAAAAGAGCCCATTTTTAGTGTGGGGCGAATCTACCCGGAGGCGGTGTCCTGGCGAGAATGATCCTTTTTGAACGGGGTAAAGTGCATAAGATAGAGGCTGAAAAGAGCTACGATAACATGTTTGTTCTGACGGTCCTGATGTTTTTTTGAATTTTTGAAAATTTTTCGGATTGACTTTCTGAGAGCCTGTTGTGAGGTGGTGAGCAAGGTGAGATGACATCCGTTGTCCGAGAGGCTGAATCATTGTTAAAATCGTGTTCGCGATATGAAATAATGCAATAATTTACATGAGATGAACAAAAATACGCAAAGTTGAAAGAATGCTAGACGAAATCTGAAAAAGAGCCCATTTTTAGTGTGGGGCGAATCTACCCGGAGGCGGTGTCCTGCCGAGAATGATCCTTTTTGAACGGGGTAAAGTGCATAAGATAGAGGCTGAAAAGAGCTACGATAACATGTTTGTTCTGACGGTCCTGATGTTTTTTTGAATTTTTGAAAATTTTTCGGATTGACTTTCTGAGAGCCTGTTGTGAGGTGGCGAGCAAGGTGAGATGACATCCGTTGTCCGAGAGGCTGAATCATTGTTAAAATCGTGTTCGTGATATGAAATAATGCAATAGTCTACATGAGATGAACAGAAATACGCAAAGTTGAAAGAATGCTAGACGAAATCTGAAAAAGAGCCCATTTTTAGTGTGGGGCGAATCTACCCGGAGGCGGTGTCCTGCCGAGAATGATCCTTTTTGAACGGGGTAAAGTGCATAAGATAGAGGCTGAAAAGAGCTACGATAACATGTTTGTTCTGACGGTCCTGATGTTTTTTTGAATTTTTGAAAATTTTTCGGATTGACTTTCTGAGAGCCTGTTGTGAGGTGGTGAGCAAGGTGAGATGACATCCGTTGTCCGAGAGGCTGAATCATTGTTAAAATCGTGTTCGTGATATGAAATAATGCAATAGTCTACATGAGATGAACAGAAATACGCAAAGTTGAAAGAATGCTAGACGAAATCTGAAAAAGAGCCCATTTTTAGTGTGGGGCGAATCTACCCGGAGGCGGTGTCCTGCCGAGAATGATCCTTTTTGAACGGGGTAAAGTGCATAAGATAGAGGCTGAAAAGAGCTACGATAACATGTTTGTTCTGACGGTCCTGATGTTTTTTTGAATTTTTGAAAATTTTTCGGATTGACTTTCTGAGAGCCTGTTGTGAGGTGGAGAGCAAGGTGAGATGACATCCGTTGTCCGAGAGGCTGAATCATTGTTAAAATCGTGTTCGTGATATGAAATAATGCAATAATTTACATGAGATGAACAAAAATAATAATAGTTGAAAGAATGCTAGACGAAATCTGAAAAAGAGCCCATTTTTAGTGTGGGGCGAATCTACCCGGAGGCGGTGTCCTGGCGAGAATGATCCTTTTTGAACTGGATAAAGTGCATAAGATAGAGGCTGAAAAGAGCTCCAATAACATGTTTGTTCTGACGGTCCTTCTGTTTTTTTTTAATTTCGTAAAAAAACAACTGGAATCTCTCGGAGGCGCCTATATAAACTAGAAACCCTCAAAATCATTCCATCGTTTCACCCTCAATATGACTCCCAAAATTTTAGGCCAAATTCTCCATTCAATTATTTCATTCTTCCCCTGATCACTCTCACTTTAACATTTTCCATTCTAGCCCTGCTCTAAATTCCCCTTTCCTCCTTTCCCGTTAGTCTTCCCCCCTTCCGTTTCCCTTCTCGTCTAATTCTCTCGTATGTCCCCACTATCTCTCCTCCTCCTTTCTTCGCCCTCTAATTCTCTTATGTAACCCCCTTCCTCTGTCTAGTCTCTTTTGTTTCTCTTTTCTTTTGTGACCTCTTAATCAAGTTTCCTTCATTCATCTCCTCTTTCTTCGACTTTACTCTTGCTCACCCTTAAACTCCCCTCCTCATACACTATTCGGTGTTCGTACTGGGCTCTCCCATTTTTATTCGAATTTCTATCACACACCCCATCGAGTCTTTCTAAGAAATTCTGACTATTTCTCAAGGAAATATAGTCAGTTATCGAGATCTCTTAAGAGAAGCCCATGTTATTTCGGAACTATCTGAAAAAATCCGGTTGTTTTTTCAAACAGAGTCAAGCTACTTTCCGATTGTCTTCTTCCTTTTGAAACTGACCGATCTTACCATGTGAGACTCTCAAACTCGTATTTTGAAAAATCAGAAAAAAAATGTATAACAACAAAAAGGAAAAAAACCATAACAACGCATCGGATATTAAAGATCCGGAAAAAAAACAAATTGACAAAAAAATGGGGAAAAAAAAATAAAATCGAGAGATCAGCGGCAGACAGCTGAGGATCTTCTGCCGGTGGTATCATCCTCGTCGTCGTCTTCTTTGCGTCCGTGCTTTTTTTCGTTGTGATCACCGGAAGCGTGGCAGTCTTCGTCATCTTCGCTTTCTGCAATTTTTCAGTCATAATGTCAAAACTTGAGTTTGTAAGCGTTCTACTTCTGCATTGCCGGGCTCAAACTGTTTCTTCATAATTCGGGTCAAAAATTTACTCGTCGAAATGTTTTCATGACACTCAGATTCTGTTTTCTTTCAAATTCAGAGAAGAAAGTGTATTGTTCTTAGGAAATCTTACCGGAACTCGAGTTGATTTTCTTCTTGTTGAGTCTTTTCTTCTTTGGCAAAGGCTCCGCCGATTTCTTCGAAGTAGTGAAGATGTCATGTTTGGAACATTGGCCGAGACACTTGTGAGCGATCAACGCGCCAATGTCTCTCTCTGAAACGATTCATTTTACGAATTTTTTCCAAAAAAAAATGTTTTGACTTCAAAATCTCTTTTTCTTCTAACATCGTTTTCAATTCCACGTCGTTTCGAATTCCGCCAAAAATTCATATCAAATAGGGACACCGTCTTTCTGATTTGAAGAATGTTAAGCCGAAAAATCGATAGAAATTGTGAGGTACGAAAATTTTTAGTACTTTCGAATTATCTCATCTTAATATTTTATGACACTCATATGTCGACTATATTTTCAATCTCGCACCTCATAATTCAAATTGTGAATAGCAACTCACCGAGTCGTTTGGACTGCTCCATCTTCTCGGCTTCAGTGAGCTTCTTGGCCGGCCCAGTCGTCTTCATCTTCTTCTTCTTCTCGTCATCGTCATCTTCGTCGAGATCTTCTGTAATTTGTATTTTTCTCGATCATTTTTTTTGTTTGGTTAATTTTCTACAGACACGGTTTCACTCCGAAACTCCTCCTTCAGAAATTGAACCAAAATTCCAGAATTCAGTGAGAAATTATTTCGATTGCGAAACAGTTGATTTTTCTTGACTTTGATGATGTAAATGCAGGAATATCGAAAAGAAAGAGTGAGATATAAAAGTTCTGAACTTTTTCGAAACTTTGCTCATATTAAAATTCAACGACACTCACATGCTGTTTTTCTTTCGAAATTGAGGAGAAAAACGGATTTTCGAAATGAAAACTCACCCGACGAATCAGTCCAAAAAACATCGTCACTCTTCGGTTTCTTCTGCGCCTTGTCTTCGGATCCGGGCATCTTCCGTTTCTTTTGTACTTCGGATTCGGGCATACTCGACGAGCACGTCGGTTTCGAATTGTTGTCCACCAAAAGAACGTCCTCTCCTATAATATATAATTATTCATTGTGTTCTCTCGATTTTTCTCAATTTTATTCAAAAAAACGTCTTCTCTAAACTTTTTCATTTTCTAATCGACCAAAATTTGTTTCAATTCTCACAATCTTTCTAGTTTTCATATTTTTAGTCGAACAATCGATAAATATAGTAACACTCAACAATTATTGGTACTTTCGAGGCATTGCTCGTGTTAATATTTTATGTCGAAATTTCAAGCGAACAATCTCACAAAGTATATTTAAACTCACTTGGCTGCTCGTTCTTCTTTCCGACAACTTCAGCGACAATTTCGATTGACGAATCGGAATTATCAGATTTCTCCTTCACAAAAAGCACTTCCAGAGAAGAGTTGCTACCCTCGGCATTGTCTTCGGCTCTCTGCTCATCGGTTTCTGTGAATTATTATTTTTCAAAAACATTTCTTAAAAAATCAAATGTTCCCAAAATACAGTTCCACTACGATCTCTCATTCAAACAAACCTTCCGGACTTCCGACAGTACTCGTTCTTATTGCGAAACCCTTACACTTTTTCTGATTTGCATTGGTTTAGGCGAAAAATTGACAAAAAATTGAGCTACAACAATTATTGGTCTTTTCGAAACATTGTTCATCTTAATATTTTATGACACTCAATTCCCTTTATAATTCACTTTTCTAAATTGTTCAATTATCTTTTCTCATTAGATTATCATGTTTTTACCTCTGAACCACCCTCATCTAGCACTTTTATGTGAAATCCCAAAATTTTAGGCCAAATTCTCCATTCAATTCTTTCATTCTTCCCCTCATCACTCTCCCTTTAACATTTTCCATTCTAGCCCTTCTCCAAATTCCCCTTTCCTCCTTTCCCGTTAGTCTTCCCCCCTTCAGTTTCCCTTCTCGTCTAATTCTCTCGTATGTCCCCACTCTCTCTCCTCCTCCTTTCTTCGCCCTCTAATTCTCTTATGTAACCCCCCTCTCTCTCTCTTCCTCTTAGCCCATCCTTCACTATCGTATGTCCGTCGAATTTTCAAGCGAACAATCTCACAAAGTATATTCAAACTCACTTGGCTCCTCTTTCTTCTTCTCGCCCATTTCATCAACAATCTCGACCGATGAGTCGAAACTCTCATCCTTTTCCTTATTTTCGTCTCTTTTCTTTTTTTCTTTCTCGGGCCGACTATCAAACAGAACTTCGAGGGAAGTGTCCGAATCCGACGATTTCTCCTCCTCATCTTTCTTCTTCCTTTCCTTCATCGTCTCGTCCTCCTTTTCTGCCTCTTTCTCGCCTGTATTCATAATTTGTGTGAAAAATTGCAATAAAAATGCCAACTCACGTTCCATCTCGACGATTTCTTCTTCTTCTTGCTTCGTTTTCCGCTATCTTTCACTGAATACTTGAGATAAATAATTTCGAAAACAGCTTTTAACGAGATTTCAAAATGCAAAAAAAAATAGCGGAAAAAGGGCGAAAAACGAGTGGAATTAAGCAAAAACGTTCAATTTACAGTGGAAAATCGTTAGAAATGATTGGAAAACAAAAAAAACGCGTGAAATTGGTGAAATCTGGAGAAAATTGCGAAGAAAACGAAGAAAAACAAACCATTTTGGGCTGAAAAACAAACAAAAACTTTCGAAAACAGCTTTTCGCTACGAGACCCTCGCAATTAATTGCATGCTCCTTTAAGATGAGGAATTTTTAAAAAGCTTTTTTAAAGTTAGATTAACGGATTTTGAGCGGTTTCAAGTAGAAAAAAGAGAATAACTGTGAAATAGAAATATAAAAACAATTTTCCGACGAAGTTTTTCACTTTTTGATATAAAAAGGCGGAATTTGAACAACGACAATGAAAAAAAACCCCTTATTTAAAATCGACTGATAGCTTAATGGTTTTCCTGCCACAAAAGACACCCGGGTTAGAAGATACCACGTGGATTAATGTAGAATTGACGAAAAATGAAGGAAAATTTCTGAAAAGAGCCCATTTTTAGTGTGGGGCGAATCTACCCGGACGCGGTGTCCTGGCGAGAATGATCCTTTTTGAACGGGGTAAAGTGCATAAGATAGAGGCTGAAAAGAGCTACGATAACATGTTTGTGCTGACGGTCCTCATGTTTTTTTGAATTTTTGAAAGTTTTTCGGATTGACTTTCTGAGAGCCTGTTGTGAGGTGGTGAGCAAGGTGAGATGACATCCGTTGTCCGAGAGGCTGAATCATTGTTAAAATCGTATTCGTGATATGAAATAATGCAATAATTCACATGAGATGAACAGAAATAGTGAAAGTTGAAGGAATGCTAGTCGAAATCCGAAAAAAAACGCATTTTTAGTGTGGGGCGAATCTACCTGAAGGCGATGTCCTGGCGAGAATGATGCTTTTTGAACGGTGTAAAAAGCATAAGATAGAGGCTGAAAAGAGCTACGATAACATGTTTGTTCTGACGGTCCTCATGTTTTTTTGAATTTTTGAAAATTTTTCGGATTGACTTTCTGAGAGCCTGTTGTGAGGTGGTGAGCAAAGTGAGATGACATCCGTTGTCCGAGAGGCTGAATCATTGTTAAAATCGTGTTCGTGATATGAAATAATGCAATAATTTACATGAGATGAACAGAAATACGCAAAGTTGAAAGAATGCTAGACGAAATCTGAAAAAGAGCCCATTTTTAGTGTGGGGCGAATCTACCCGGAGGCGGTGTCCTGGCGAGAATGATCCTTTTTGAACGGGGTAAAAAGCATAAGATAGAGGCTGAAAAAAGCTACGATAACATGTTTAATCTGACCGTCCTCATGTTTTTTTGAATTTTTGAAAATTTTTCGGATTGACTTTCTGAGAGCCTGTGGTGAGGTGGTGAGCAAGGTGAGATGACATCCGTTGTCCGAGAGGCTGAATCATTGTTAAAATCGTGTTCGTGATATGAAATAATGCAATAATTTACATGAGATGAACAGAAATAGTGAAAGTTGAAAGAATGCTAGACGAAATCCGAAAAAGAGCCCATTTTTAGTGTGGGGCGAATCTACCCGGAGGCGGTGTCCTGGCGAGAATGATCCTTTTTAAACGGGGTAAAGTGCATAAGATAGAGGCTGAAAAGAGCTACGATAACATGTTTCATCTGACCGTCCTCATGTTTTTTTGAATTTTTGAAAATTTTTCGGATTGACTTTCTGAGAGCCTGTGGTGAGGTGGCGAGCAAGGTGAGATGACATCCGTTGTCCGAAAGGCTGAATCATTGTTAAAATCGTGTTCGTGATATGAAATAATGCAATAATTCACATGAGATGAACAAAAATAATAAAAGTTGAAAGAATGCTAGTCGAAATCCGAAAAAAAACGCATTTTTACTGTGGGGCGAATCTTCCTGGAGGCGGTGTCCTGGCGAGAATGATCCTTTTTAAACGGGGTAAAGTGCATAAGATAGAGGCTGAAAAGAGCTACGATAACATGTTTCATCTGACCGTCCTCATGTTTTTTTGAATTTTTGAAAATTTTTCGGATTGACTTTCTGAGAGCCTGTGGTGAGGTGGCGAGCAAGGTGAGATGACATCCGTTGTCCGAAAGGCTGAATCATTGTTAAAATCGTGTTCGTGATATGAAATAATGCAATAATTCACATGAGATGAACAAAAATAATAAAAGTTGAAAGAATGCTGGACGAAATCCGAAAAATTTTGCTCATCTAGCTCATCTTAGATTATCATGTTTTCACCTCTGAACCACCCTCATCTAGCACTTTTATGTGAAATCCCAAAATTTTAGGCCAAATTCTCCATTCAATTGTTTCATTCTTCCCCTCATCACTCTCCCTTTAACATTTTCCATTCTAGCCCTTCTCTAAATTCCCCTTTCCTCCTTTCCCGTTAGTCTTCCCCCCTTCAGTTTCCCTTCTCGTCTAATTCTCTCGTATGTCCCCACTATCTCTCCTCCTCCTTTCTTCGCCCTCTAATTCTCTTATGTAACCCCCTCTCTCTCTCTCTCTCTTCCTCTTAGCCCATCCTTCACTATCGTATGTCCCAATCACATCTCACAACACATGTCGATTGTTTTCTCAATCTTACTTAAGAAATTTTTCTGAAAGAACAACTCACCCAGCGCACTATCCTGCTTCCTTTCATTCTTCTCCTCATCTACTCCTTCTTTTTTCTCGGTTTTCGCCTCCTCAGCCTCCAATCCTTTTTTCTTCTCATCTCCCTCTTTCTCGTTCTTCTCTTCTTCGGTCTGCTTCTTTCCGCCTTCCTGTTTTTCGACCGTCTTCTCAGCTTTCTCGTTGGCATCTTTGATCTCCTTCTCTTCCGCCGCCCATCCTTCACTATTTTATGTCCCATACATCCTTATTCTATATTAAATCATTTCCCCCAATAATAGTGAAATCTGAAAAAGTGCCCATTTTTAGTGTGGGGCGAATCTACCCGGAGGCGGTGTCCTGGCGAGAATGATCCTTTTTGAACGGGGTAAAGTGCATAAGATAGAGGCTGAAAAGAGCTACGATAACATGTTTGTTCTGACGGTCCTCATGTTTTTTTGAATTTTTGAAAATTTTTCGGATTGACTTTCTGAGAGACTGTTGTGAGGTGGTGAGCAAGGTGAGATGACATCCGTTGTCCGAGAGGCTGAATCATTGTTAAAATCGTGTTCGTGATATGAAATAATGCAATAATTTACATGAGATGAACAAAAATAATAAAAGTTGAAAGAATGCTAGACGAAATCTGAAAAAGTGCCCATTTTTAGAGTGGGGCGAATCTACCCGGAGGCGGTGTCCTGGCGAGAATGATCCTTTTTGAACGGGGTAAAGTGCATAAGATAGAGGCTGAAAAGAGCTACGATAACATGTTTGTTCTGACGGTCCTCATGTTTTTTTGAATTTTTGAAAATTTTTCGGATTGACTTTCTGAGAGACTGTTGTGAGGTGGTGAGCAAGGTGAGATGACATCCGTTGTCCGAAAGGCTGAATCATTGTTAAAATCGTGTTCGTGATATGAAATAATGCAATAATTTACATGAGATGAACAAAAATAATAAAAGTTGAAAGAATGCTAGACGAAATCTGAAAAAGTGCCCATTTTTAGTGTGGGGCGAATCTACCCGGAGGCGGTGTCCTGGCGAGAATGATCCTTTTTGAACGGGGTAAAGTGTCCAAGATAGAGGCTAAAAAGAGCTACAATAACATGTTTTTCTGACGGTCCTTCTGTTTTTTTTGAATTTTGGAAAACAACAACTGGAATCTCTCGGAGGCGCCTATATAAACTAGAAACCCTCAAAATCATTCCATCGTTTCACCCTCAATATGACTCCCAAAATTTTAGGCCACAAATTCTCCATTCAATTTTTTCATTCTTCCCCTCATCACTATTTCTTTAACATTTTCCATTCTAGCCCTTCTCTAAATTCCCCTTCCCTCCTTTCCCGTTAGTCTCCCCCCCTTCCGTTTCCCTTCTCGTCTAATTCTCTCGTATGTCCCCACTATCTCTCCTCCTCCTTTCTTCGCCCTCTAATTCTCTTATGTAACCCCCTCTCTCTCTCTTCCTCTTAGCCCATCCTTCACTATCGTATGTCCCAACCTCTAATTCTCTTATGTAACCCCCCTCTCTCTCTCTCCTCCTCCTCCTTTCTTCGCCCTCTAATTCTCTTATGTAACCCCCTTCCTCTGTCTAGTCTCTTTTGTTTCTTTTTTCTTTTGTGACCTATTAATCAAGTTTGCTTCATTCATCTCCTCTTTCTTCGACTTTACTATTGCTCACTCTTAAACAGAGTACCTACTCGAGGAATTTTTTCCTCGATTAATCGAGGAATCCTCGAGTGATCGGCTTTCATTCCTCGACGAAAAATTAGTCGAGGAAAAATTCCTCGAGGAATCCTCGACGAAAAATTCCTCGAGGAATCCTCGACGAAAATTCCTCGAGGAATTTTTCGTCGATTAATCGACGATTCCTCGACGAATTGGCAAATATCGTTTTTGCACGTTTTTCGCCGCCGCCGACATCGTGCGGGTTTCGCCGACCGTCGTACAACGTGTGTGAGGGGCGGGGCCTTTCTCTTCTCAATTTCTGCAACACATTTCGCAATACTCTCTCTCGATTTTTTCAAACATTTTCTTCGTAATTTTGTTAGAAAGCTCTGCAGTGGATCTGAGTAAAATTCTTTGCAAAGAAAATATTTAGCTTTCACGCATATTCTTTGGCATTTACGTGTGATAAAACGGGAAAAGTTGTAAGAAACTGAAGACACAAACACAAAATCCGATTCTCACGATTTTTGATTGCTGCCAATTTCGCGAAATTCTGAGTTAGGAAATTGAAGAAATTTCACCGCGGTCACCGGCTTTTCAATCGTTTTTTTTTCTTTTCAGTTTTAGAAATTAGCTGACACATTCATAGTACGTTTTGGTGGTACTTGTAACGAATAGACATCCTTTGGAAAAATGAGCGTCATTTGGGAAAGGACGTCTGTATTTTTAAAGGAGGACGCTTATTTTTCGAAAAGACGTTCATTTTTCCACAGGACGTCTATTCGTTACCAGTACCGTTTTGTTTTCTGTAATTATGAGTTCGCCACGAGCGTGGATTCCGCAGTCGCTGTGTCGGCGAAGGTCCCGCAACGAAAGAGCGAGGCAGCACGTAAATTTCAGAGACGCAGACATCTTTTGGCAGTCTTTTGAGTTTTCGCACTTTAGAACTTTAGAGTTGCTTTTCTCAATATTTATCATTAAAGTACTTCTCTTTTCGGAATCTGAAAATTCGTGATTTGGACAAAGTAACTTCTTAACAATCTTAAATACGGGTAAATATTCGAAAATGAAAAAAATTTTCTGGTTTTGCCAGTTCAAAGGTTTGCCAGTAAGCGCCTATGAAAATGGCTTCATATAACTCGAGAACTACCGAACAAAGTTGGGCGGAATACGGGCAACAAAATAACTAGAATTATTCATTCTGTTTTCCTTAAAAAACAGAATAACTTACCGGGTATTCCTTTTGGAGAAACATTTCTGAGGTTTTTACAGAGATTTGCTACATAATATCAGAAAAAATTCCATAAATGAGTGAAAAAATATGGGAAATGTGTTGCAAAATATTGAGAAAAAACAGGCTCCGCCCCTCACACACGTTGTACGACGCTCCGCGGAACCCGCACGATGTCGGCTGCAGCGCGCACAGGCGCCATACGAAAATTCTCAATTCCTCGAGGAATCCTCGAATAAACGACGATTCCTCGAGGATTCGTCGATTAATCGACGAATTTAATTAATCGACGAGGATTCCTCGAGGATTTTTTCCTCGAGGAATCCTCGTCGACTATTCCTCGAGGAATTTTTCGTCGAATAATCGAAGGTCGACGATTCCTCGATTAATCGTCAACTATCTAGTCGAGTAAGTACTCTGCTCTTAAACTCCCCTCCTCATACACTATTCGGTGTTCGTACTGGGCTCTCCCATTTTTATTCGAATTTCTATCACACACCCCATCGAGTCTTTCTAAGAAATTCTGACTATTTCTCAAGGAAATATAGTCAGTTATCGAGATCTCTTAAGAGAAGCCCATGTTATTTCGGAACTATCTGAAAAAATCCGGTTGTTTTTTCAAACAGAGTCAAGCTACTTTCCGATTGTCTTCTTCCTTTTGAAACTGACCGATCTTACCATGTGAGACTCTCAAACTCGTATTTTGAAAAATCAGAAAAAAAATGTATAACAACAAAAAGGAAAAAAACCATAACAACGCATCGGATATTAAAGATCCGGAAAAAAAACAAATTGACAAAAAAATGGGGAAAAAAAATAAAATCGAGAGATCAGCGGCAGACAGCTGAGGATCTTCTGCCGGTGTTATCATCCTCATCGTCGTCTTCTTTGCGTCCGTGCTTTTTTTCGTTGTGATCACCGGAAGCGTGGCAGTCTTCGTCATCTTCGCTTTCTGCAATTTTTCAGTCATAATGTCAAAACTTGAGTTTGTAAGCGTTCTACTTCTGCATTGCCGGGCTCAAACTGTTTCTTCATAATTCGGGTCAAAAATTTACTCGTCGAAATGTTTTCATGACACTCAGATTCTGTTTTCTTTCAAATTCAGAGAAGAAAGTGTATTGTTCTTAGGAAATCTTACCGGAACTCGAGTTGATTTTCTTCTTGTTGAGTCTTTTCTTCTTTGGCAAAGGCTCCGCCGATTTCTTCGAAGTAGTGAAGATGTCATGTTTGGAACATTGGCCGAGACACTTGTGAGCGATCAACGCGCCAATGTCTCTCTCTGAAACGATTCATTTTACGAATTTTTTCCAAAAAAAAATGTTTTGACTTCAAAATCTCTTTTTCTTCTAACATCGTTTTCAATTCCACGTCGTTTCGAATTCCGCCAAAAATTCATATCAAATAGGGACACCGTCTTTCTGATTTGAAGAATGTTAAGCCGAAAAATCGATAGAAATTGTGAGGTACGAAAATTTTTAGTACTTTCGAATTATCTCATCTTAATATTTTATGACACTCATATGTCGACTATATTTTCAATCTCGCACCTCATAATTCAAATTGTGAATAGCAACTCACCGAGTCGTTTGGACTGCTCCATCTTCTCGGCTTCAGTGAGCTTCTTGGCCGGCCCAGTCGTCTTCATCTTCTTCTTCTTCTCGTCATCGTCATCTTCGTCGAGATCTTCTGTAATTTGTATTTTTCTCGATCATTTTTTTTGTTTGGTTAATTTTCTACAGACACGGTTTCACTCCGAAACTCCTCCTTCAGAAATTGAACCAAAATTCCAGAATTCAGTGAGAAATTATTTCGATTGCGAAACAGTTGATTTTTCTTGACTTTGATGATGTAAATGCAGGAATATCGAAAAGAAAGAGTGAGATATAAAAGTTCTGAACTTTTTCGAAACTTTGCTCATATTAAAATTCAACGACACTCACATGCTGTTTTTCTTTCGAAATTGAGGAGAAAAACGGATTTTCGAAATGAAAACTCACCCGACGAATCAGTCCAAAAAACATCGTCACTCTTCGGTTTCTTCTGCGCCTTGTCTTCGGATCCGGGCATCTTCCGTTTCTTTTGTACTTCGGATTCGGGCATACTCGACGAGCACGTCGGTTTCGAATTGTTGTCCACCAAAAGAACGTCCTCTCCTATAATATATAATTATTCATTGTGTTCTCTCGATTTTTCTCAATTTTATTCAAAAAAACGTCTTCTCTAAACTTTTTCATTTTCTAATCGACCAAAATTTGTTTCAATTCTCACAATCTTTCTAGTTTTCATATTTTTAGTCGAACAATCGATAAATATAGTAACACTCAACAATTATTGGTACTTTCGAGGCATTGCTCGTGTTAATATTTTATGTCGAAATTTCAAGCGAACAATCTCACAAAGTATATTTAAACTCACTTGGCTGCTCGTTCTTCTTTCCGACAACTTCAGCGACAATTTCGATTGACGAATCGGAATTATCAGATTTCTCCTTCACAAAAAGCACTTCCAGAGAAGAGTTGCTACCCTCGGCATTGTCTTCGGCTCTCTGCTCATCGGTTTCTGTGAATTATTATTTTTCAAAAACATTTCTTAAAAAATCAAATGTTCCCAAAATACAGTTCCACTACGATCTCTCATTCAAACAAACCTTCCGGACTTCCGACAGTACTCGTTCTTATTGCGAAACCCTTACACTTTTTCTGATTTGCATTGGTTTAGGCGAAAAATTGACAAAAAATTGAGCTACAACAATTATTGGTCTTTTCGAAACATTGTTCATCTTAATATTTTATGACACTCAATTCCCTTTATAATTCACTTTTCTAAATTGTTCAATTATCTTTTCTCATTAGATTATCATGTTTTTACCTCTGAACCACCCTCATCTAGCACTTTTATGTGAAATCCCAAAATTTTAGGCCAAATTCTCCATTCAATTCTTTCATTCTTCCCCTCATCACTCTCCCTTTAACATTTTCCATTCTAGCCCTTCTCCAAATTCCCCTTTCCTCCTTTCCCGTTAGTCTTCCCCCCTTCAGTTTCCCTTCTCGTCTAATTCTCTCGTATGTCCCCACTCTCTCTCCTCCTCCTTTCTTCGCCCTCTAATTCTCTTATGTAACCCCCCTCTCTCTCTCTTCCTCTTAGCCCATCCTTCACTATCGTATGTCCGTCGAATTTTCAAGCGAACAATCTCACAAAGTATATTCAAACTCACTTGGCTCCTCTTTCTTCTTCTCGCCCATTTCATCAACAATCTCGACCGATGAGTCGAAACTCTCATCCTTTTCCTTATTTTCGTCTCTTTTCTTTTTTTCTTTCTCGGGCCGACTATCAAACAGAACTTCGAGGGAAGTGTCCGAATCCGACGATTTCTCCTCCTCATCTTTCTTCTTCCTTTCCTTCATCGTCTCGTCCTCCTTTTCTGCCTCTTTCTCGCCTGTATTCATAATTTGTGTGAAAAATTGCAATAAAAATGCCAACTCACGTTCCATCTCGACGATTTCTTCTTCTTCTTGCTTCGTTTTCCGCTATCTTTCACTGAATACTTGAGATAAATAATTTCGAAAACAGCTTTTAACGAGATTTCAAAATGCAAAAAAAAATAGCGGAAAAAGGGCGAAAAACGAGTGGAATTAAGCAAAAACGTTCAATTTACAGTGGAAAATCGTTAGAAATGATTGGAAAACAAAAAAAACGCGTGAAATTGGTGAAATCTGGAGAAAATTGCGAAGAAAACGAAGAAAAACAAACCATTTTGGGCTGAAAAACAAACAAAAACTTTCGAAAACAGCTTTTCGCTACGAGACCCTCGCAATTAATTGCATGCTCCTTTAAGATGAGGAATTTTTAAAAAGCTTTTTTAAAGTTAGATTAACG
Source organism: Caenorhabditis macrosperma (assembly GCA_963932285.1). Lineage (NCBI taxonomy): Eukaryota > Metazoa > Nematoda > Chromadorea > Rhabditida > Rhabditidae > Caenorhabditis > Caenorhabditis macrosperma. The sequence goes on from OZ010618.1 coordinate 7,153,896, forward strand.
GATTTTGAGCGGTTTCAAGTAGAAAAAAGAGAATAACTGTGAAATAGAAATATAAAAACAATTTTCCGACGAAGTTTTTCACTTTTTGATATAAAAAGGCGGAATTTGAACAACGACAATGAAAAAAAACCCCTTATTTAAAATCGACTGATAGCTTAATGGTTTTCCTGCCACAAAAGACACCCGGGTTAGAAGATACCACGTGGATTAATGTAGAATTGACGAAAAATGAAGGAAAATTTCTGAAAAGAGCCCATTTTTAGTGTGGGGCGAATCTACCCGGACGCGGTGTCCTGGCGAGAATGATCCTTTTTGAACGGGGTAAAGTGCATAAGATAGAGGCTGAAAAGAGCTACGATAACATGTTTGTGCTGACGGTCCTCATGTTTTTTTGAATTTTTGAAAGTTTTTCGGATTGACTTTCTGAGAGCCTGTTGTGAGGTGGTGAGCAAGGTGAGATGACATCCGTTGTCCGAGAGGCTGAATCATTGTTAAAATCGTATTCGTGATATGAAATAATGCAATAATTCACATGAGATGAACAGAAATAGTGAAAGTTGAAGGAATGCTAGTCGAAATCCGAAAAAAAACGCATTTTTAGTGTGGGGCGAATCTACCTGAAGGCGATGTCCTGGCGAGAATGATGCTTTTTGAACGGTGTAAAAAGCATAAGATAGAGGCTGAAAAGAGCTACGATAACATGTTTGTTCTGACGGTCCTCATGTTTTTTTGAATTTTTGAAAATTTTTCGGATTGACTTTCTGAGAGCCTGTTGTGAGGTGGTGAGCAAAGTGAGATGACATCCGTTGTCCGAGAGGCTGAATCATTGTTAAAATCGTGTTCGTGATATGAAATAATGCAATAATTTACATGAGATGAACAGAAATACGCAAAGTTGAAAGAATGCTAGACGAAATCTGAAAAAGAGCCCATTTTTAGTGTGGGGCGAATCTACCCGGAGGCGGTGTCCTGGCGAGAATGATCCTTTTTGAACGGGGTAAAAAGCATAAGATAGAGGCTGAAAAAAGCTACGATAACATGTTTAATCTGACCGTCCTCATGTTTTTTTGAATTTTTGAAAATTTTTCGGATTGACTTTCTGAGAGCCTGTGGTGAGGTGGTGAGCAAGGTGAGATGACATCCGTTGTCCGAGAGGCTGAATCATTGTTAAAATCGTGTTCGTGATATGAAATAATGCAATAATTTACATGAGATGAACAGAAATAGTGAAAGTTGAAAGAATGCTAGACGAAATCCGAAAAAGAGCCCATTTTTAGTGTGGGGCGAATCTACCCGGAGGCGGTGTCCTGGCGAGAATGATCCTTTTTAAACGGGGTAAAGTGCATAAGATAGAGGCTGAAAAGAGCTACGATAACATGTTTCATCTGACCGTCCTCATGTTTTTTTGAATTTTTGAAAATTTTTCGGATTGACTTTCTGAGAGCCTGTGGTGAGGTGGCGAGCAAGGTGAGATGACATCCGTTGTCCGAAAGGCTGAATCATTGTTAAAATCGTGTTCGTGATATGAAATAATGCAATAATTCACATGAGATGAACAAAAATAATAAAAGTTGAAAGAATGCTAGTCGAAATCCGAAAAAAAACGCATTTTTACTGTGGGGCGAATCTTCCTGGAGGCGGTGTCCTGGCGAGAATGATCCTTTTTAAACGGGGTAAAGTGCATAAGATAGAGGCTGAAAAGAGCTACGATAACATGTTTCATCTGACCGTCCTCATGTTTTTTTGAATTTTTGAAAATTTTTCGGATTGACTTTCTGAGAGCCTGTGGTGAGGTGGCGAGCAAGGTGAGATGACATCCGTTGTCCGAAAGGCTGAATCATTGTTAAAATCGTGTTCGTGATATGAAATAATGCAATAATTCACATGAGATGAACAAAAATAATAAAAGTTGAAAGAATGCTGGACGAAATCCGAAAAATTTTGCTCATCTAGCTCATCTTAGATTATCATGTTTTCACCTCTGAACCACCCTCATCTAGCACTTTTATGTGAAATCCCAAAATTTTAGGCCAAATTCTCCATTCAATTGTTTCATTCTTCCCCTCATCACTCTCCCTTTAACATTTTCCATTCTAGCCCTTCTCTAAATTCCCCTTTCCTCCTTTCCCGTTAGTCTTCCCCCCTTCAGTTTCCCTTCTCGTCTAATTCTCTCGTATGTCCCCACTATCTCTCCTCCTCCTTTCTTCGCCCTCTAATTCTCTTATGTAACCCCCTCTCTCTCTCTCTCTCTTCCTCTTAGCCCATCCTTCACTATCGTATGTCCCAATCACATCTCACAACACATGTCGATTGTTTTCTCAATCTTACTTAAGAAATTTTTCTGAAAGAACAACTCACCCAGCGCACTATCCTGCTTCCTTTCATTCTTCTCCTCATCTACTCCTTCTTTTTTCTCGGTTTTCGCCTCCTCAGCCTCCAATCCTTTTTTCTTCTCATCTCCCTCTTTCTCGTTCTTCTCTTCTTCGGTCTGCTTCTTTCCGCCTTCCTGTTTTTCGACCGTCTTCTCAGCTTTCTCGTTGGCATCTTTGATCTCCTTCTCTTCCGCCGCCCATCCTTCACTATTTTATGTCCCATACATCCTTATTCTATATTAAATCATTTCCCCCAATAATAGTGAAATCTGAAAAAGTGCCCATTTTTAGTGTGGGGCGAATCTACCCGGAGGCGGTGTCCTGGCGAGAATGATCCTTTTTGAACGGGGTAAAGTGCATAAGATAGAGGCTGAAAAGAGCTACGATAACATGTTTGTTCTGACGGTCCTCATGTTTTTTTGAATTTTTGAAAATTTTTCGGATTGACTTTCTGAGAGACTGTTGTGAGGTGGTGAGCAAGGTGAGATGACATCCGTTGTCCGAGAGGCTGAATCATTGTTAAAATCGTGTTCGTGATATGAAATAATGCAATAATTTACATGAGATGAACAAAAATAATAAAAGTTGAAAGAATGCTAGACGAAATCTGAAAAAGTGCCCATTTTTAGAGTGGGGCGAATCTACCCGGAGGCGGTGTCCTGGCGAGAATGATCCTTTTTGAACGGGGTAAAGTGCATAAGATAGAGGCTGAAAAGAGCTACGATAACATGTTTGTTCTGACGGTCCTCATGTTTTTTTGAATTTTTGAAAATTTTTCGGATTGACTTTCTGAGAGACTGTTGTGAGGTGGTGAGCAAGGTGAGATGACATCCGTTGTCCGAAAGGCTGAATCATTGTTAAAATCGTGTTCGTGATATGAAATAATGCAATAATTTACATGAGATGAACAAAAATAATAAAAGTTGAAAGAATGCTAGACGAAATCTGAAAAAGTGCCCATTTTTAGTGTGGGGCGAATCTACCCGGAGGCGGTGTCCTGGCGAGAATGATCCTTTTTGAACGGGGTAAAGTGTCCAAGATAGAGGCTAAAAAGAGCTACAATAACATGTTTTTCTGACGGTCCTTCTGTTTTTTTTGAATTTTGGAAAACAACAACTGGAATCTCTCGGAGGCGCCTATATAAACTAGAAACCCTCAAAATCATTCCATCGTTTCACCCTCAATATGACTCCCAAAATTTTAGGCCACAAATTCTCCATTCAATTTTTTCATTCTTCCCCTCATCACTATTTCTTTAACATTTTCCATTCTAGCCCTTCTCTAAATTCCCCTTCCCTCCTTTCCCGTTAGTCTCCCCCCCTTCCGTTTCCCTTCTCGTCTAATTCTCTCGTATGTCCCCACTATCTCTCCTCCTCCTTTCTTCGCCCTCTAATTCTCTTATGTAACCCCCTCTCTCTCTCTTCCTCTTAGCCCATCCTTCACTATCGTATGTCCCAACCTCTAATTCTCTTATGTAACCCCCCTCTCTCTCTCTCCTCCTCCTCCTTTCTTCGCCCTCTAATTCTCTTATGTAACCCCCTTCCTCTGTCTAGTCTCTTTTGTTTCTTTTTTCTTTTGTGACCTATTAATCAAGTTTGCTTCATTCATCTCCTCTTTCTTCGACTTTACTATTGCTCACTCTTAAACAGAGTACCTACTCGAGGAATTTTTTCCTCGATTAATCGAGGAATCCTCGAGTGATCGGCTTTCATTCCTCGACGAAAAATTAGTCGAGGAAAAATTCCTCGAGGAATCCTCGACGAAAAATTCCTCGAGGAATCCTCGACGAAAATTCCTCGAGGAATTTTTCGTCGATTAATCGACGATTCCTCGACGAATTGGCAAATATCGTTTTTGCACGTTTTTCGCCGCCGCCGACATCGTGCGGGTTTCGCCGACCGTCGTACAACGTGTGTGAGGGGCGGGGCCTTTCTCTTCTCAATTTCTGCAACACATTTCGCAATACTCTCTCTCGATTTTTTCAAACATTTTCTTCGTAATTTTGTTAGAAAGCTCTGCAGTGGATCTGAGTAAAATTCTTTGCAAAGAAAATATTTAGCTTTCACGCATATTCTTTGGCATTTACGTGTGATAAAACGGGAAAAGTTGTAAGAAACTGAAGACACAAACACAAAATCCGATTCTCACGATTTTTGATTGCTGCCAATTTCGCGAAATTCTGAGTTAGGAAATTGAAGAAATTTCACCGCGGTCACCGGCTTTTCAATCGTTTTTTTTTCTTTTCAGTTTTAGAAATTAGCTGACACATTCATAGTACGTTTTGGTGGTACTTGTAACGAATAGACATCCTTTGGAAAAATGAGCGTCATTTGGGAAAGGACGTCTGTATTTTTAAAGGAGGACGCTTATTTTTCGAAAAGACGTTCATTTTTCCACAGGACGTCTATTCGTTACCAGTACCGTTTTGTTTTCTGTAATTATGAGTTCGCCACGAGCGTGGATTCCGCAGTCGCTGTGTCGGCGAAGGTCCCGCAACGAAAGAGCGAGGCAGCACGTAAATTTCAGAGACGCAGACATCTTTTGGCAGTCTTTTGAGTTTTCGCACTTTAGAACTTTAGAGTTGCTTTTCTCAATATTTATCATTAAAGTACTTCTCTTTTCGGAATCTGAAAATTCGTGATTTGGACAAAGTAACTTCTTAACAATCTTAAATACGGGTAAATATTCGAAAATGAAAAAAATTTTCTGGTTTTGCCAGTTCAAAGGTTTGCCAGTAAGCGCCTATGAAAATGGCTTCATATAACTCGAGAACTACCGAACAAAGTTGGGCGGAATACGGGCAACAAAATAACTAGAATTATTCATTCTGTTTTCCTTAAAAAACAGAATAACTTACCGGGTATTCCTTTTGGAGAAACATTTCTGAGGTTTTTACAGAGATTTGCTACATAATATCAGAAAAAATTCCATAAATGAGTGAAAAAATATGGGAAATGTGTTGCAAAATATTGAGAAAAAACAGGCTCCGCCCCTCACACACGTTGTACGACGCTCCGCGGAACCCGCACGATGTCGGCTGCAGCGCGCACAGGCGCCATACGAAAATTCTCAATTCCTCGAGGAATCCTCGAATAAACGACGATTCCTCGAGGATTCGTCGATTAATCGACGAATTTAATTAATCGACGAGGATTCCTCGAGGATTTTTTCCTCGAGGAATCCTCGTCGACTATTCCTCGAGGAATTTTTCGTCGAATAATCGAAGGTCGACGATTCCTCGATTAATCGTCAACTATCTAGTCGAGTAAGTACTCTGCTCTTAAACTCCCCTCCTCATACACTATTCGGTGTTCGTACTGGGCTCTCCCATTTTTATTCGAATTTCTATCACACACCCCATCGAGTCTTTCTAAGAAATTCTGACTATTTCTCAAGGAAATATAGTCAGTTATCGAGATCTCTTAAGAGAAGCCCATGTTATTTCGGAACTATCTGAAAAAATCCGGTTGTTTTTTCAAACAGAGTCAAGCTACTTTCCGATTGTCTTCTTCCTTTTGAAACTGACCGATCTTACCATGTGAGACTCTCAAACTCGTATTTTGAAAAATCAGAAAAAAAATGTATAACAACAAAAAGGAAAAAAACCATAACAACGCATCGGATATTAAAGATCCGGAAAAAAAACAAATTGACAAAAAAATGGGGAAAAAAAATAAAATCGAGAGATCAGCGGCAGACAGCTGAGGATCTTCTGCCGGTGTTATCATCCTCATCGTCGTCTTCTTTGCGTCCGTGCTTTTTTTCGTTGTGATCACCGGAAGCGTGGCAGTCTTCGTCATCTTCGCTTTCTGCAATTTTTCAGTCATAATGTCAAAACTTGAGTTTGTAAGCGTTCTACTTCTGCATTGCCGGGCTCAAACTGTTTCTTCATAATTCGGGTCAAAAATTTACTCGTCGAAATGTTTTCATGACACTCAGATTCTGTTTTCTTTCAAATTCAGAGAAGAAAGTGTATTGTTCTTAGGAAATCTTACCGGAACTCGAGACGTTTTTCTTCTTGTTGAGTCTTTTCTTCTTTGGCAAAGGCTCCGCCGATTTCTCCGAAGTAGTGAAGATGTCGTGATGGGAACACTGGCCGAGACACTTGTGAGCGATCAACGCGCCAATGTCTCTCTCTGAAACAATTCATTTTACGAATTTTTTCCAAAAAAAAATGTTTTGACTTCAAAATCTCTTTTTCTTTTAAAATTCCAACAAAGTCGTTTTTAATTCCGCCAGAAATTCATATCAATTAGGGACACCGTCTTTCTGATTTGAAGAATGTTAAGCCGAAAAATCGATAGAAATTGTGAGGTACGAAAATTTTTGGTCATCTTAATATTTTATGACACTCATATGTCGACTATATTTTCAATCTTGCACTCCATAATTCAAATTGTGAATAGCAACTCACCCAGTCGTTTGGCCTGTTCAATCTTCTCGGCTTCAGTGAGCTTTCTGGCCGGCCCAGTTGTCTTCATCTTCTTCTTCTTCTCGTCATCGTCATCTTCGTCGAGATCTTCTGTAATTTGTATTTTTCTCGATCACTTTTTTGTAATTTGGTCAATTTTCTACAAACACAGTTCCACTCTAAAACTCCACCTTCAGAAATAGAACCAAAATTCCGAAATTCAGTCAGAAATTATTTCGATTTCGAAACAGTTGATTTTTCTTGACTTTGATGATGCATATGCAGGAAAATCGACAAGAAAGAGTGAGATATAAAAGTTCTGAACTTTTTCGAATTTTGCTCATATTAATATTCAACGACACTCACATACTGTTTTTCTTTCGAAATTGAGGATCAAAACGGATTTTCGAAATGAAAACTCACCCGACGAATCAGTCCAAAAAACGTCGTCACTCTTCGGTTTCTTCGGCACTTTGCCTTCGGATTCGGCCATCTTCCGTTTCTTTTGTACTTCAGTTCCGGGCATACTCGACGAGCACGTCGGTTTCGAACACTCGTCCACCAAAGAAACGTCCTCTCCTATAATATACAATTATTCATTGTGTTCTCTCGATTTTTCTCAATTTTATTCAAAAAAAGTCTTCTCTAAACTTTTTCATTTTCTAATCGACCAAAATTTGTTCCGATGCTCTCACAGTCTTTCTGGTTTTCATATTTTTAGTCGAACAATCGATAAATATAGTAACACTCAACAATTATTGGTACTTTCGAGGCATTGCTCGTGTTAATATTTTATGTCGAAATTTCAAGCGAACAACCTCACAAAGTATATTTAAACTCACTTGGCTGCTCGTTCTTCTTTCCAACGATTTCAGTAATAATCTTGATGGACGAGTCGGAATTATCAGATTTCTCCTTCACAAAGAGAATTTCCAGAGACGAGCTGCTTCCGTCGGCATTTTCTTCGGTTCCATGCTCCTCGGTTTCTGTGAATTATCATTTTTCAAAAACATTTCTTAAAGAATCAAATTTTCTCCAAATACAGTTCTACTACGATCTCTCATTTAAACGAAATTTCCGGAGTTCCGACAGTGCTCGTTCTTATTGCGAAACCCTCACAGTTTTTCTTATTTGCATTAGTTTAGGCGAAAAATTGACAAAAAAATTGAGCTACAACAATTATTAGTCTTTTCGAAACATTGCTCATCTTGATATTTTATGACACTCAATTCCCTTTATAATTCACTTCTCTAAATTGTTCAATTATCTTTTCTCATTAGATTATCATGTTTTTACCTCTGAACCACACCTCATCTAGCACTTTAATGTGAAATCCCAAAATTTTAGGCCAAATTCTCCATTCAATTGTTTCATTCTTCCCCTCATCACTCTTCCTTTAACATTTTCCATTCTAGCCCTTCCCTAAATTCCCCTTTCCTCCTTTCCCGTTAGTCTTCCCCCCTTCAGTTTCCCTTCTCGTCTAATTCTCTCGTATGTCCCCACTATCTCTCCTCCTCCTTTCTTCGCCCTCTAATTCTCTTATGTAACCCCCTCTCTCTCTCTTCCTCTTAGCCCATCCTTCACTATCGTATGTCCCAATCACATCTCACAACACATGTCGATTGTTTTCTCAATCTTACTTAAGAAATTTTTCTAAAAGAACAACTCACCCAGCGCACTATCCTGCTTCCTTTCATTCTTCTCCTCATCTACTCCTTCTTTTTTCTCGGTTTTCGCCTCCTCAGCCTCCAATCCTTTTTTCTTCTCATCTCCCTCTTTCTCGTTCTTCTCTTCTTCGGTCTGCTTCTTTCCGCCTTCCGGTTTTTCGACCGTCTTCTCAGCTTTTTCGTTGGCATCCTTGATTTCATCCTTTTCCGCCGTCTCACTTTCCATCTGGTTGTCGCCCTTCAATACGTTCTCTTGCCCTTTTCCGTCATCTTCAGCATCTTCTCCGCCTGCAATTCACAATTTTTCGAATCTGGTTAATTTTCATAATGCAAACAACTCACTCTTCTTTTCCTCGTTCTCCGGCGATTTCTCGAAAATGATCTCAATCGAGCTGTCGTTTCCGCCTTTTCCGTTTTCCTCTTCAGGAAGACCGCTCGCAAAAATAATTTCGATCGACGAATCGTTTCCGTTGTCATTTCCTTCGCGCACTTGCTGCTCTCCCTCTGTAAATTATCATTTTTCAAAAACAAAAAATCAAATGTTCTCCAAATACAGTTCCACTACGATCTCTCATTCAAACAAAATTTTCGGACTTCCTTATCTATTCTCATTAGATTATCATGTTTTTACCTCTGAACCACCCTCATCTAGCACTTTTATGTAAAATCTCAAAGTTTTAGGCCAAATTCTCCATTCAATTATTTCATTATTCCCCTCATCACTCTCCCTTTAACATTTTCCATTCTAGCCCTTCTCTAAATTCCCCTTTCCTCCTTTCCCGTTAGTCTTCCCCCCTTCAGTTTCCCTTCTCGTCTAATTCTCTCGTATGTCCCCACTCTCTCTCCTCCTCCTTTCTTCGCCCTCTAATTCTCTTATGTAACCCCCTCTCTCTCTCTTCCTCTTAGCCCATCCTTCACTATCGTATATCCGTCGAATTTTCAAGCGAACAATCTCACAAAGTATATTTAAACTTACTTGGTTCCTCTTTCTTCTTCTCGCCCATTTCATCAACAATCTCGACCGATGAGTCCGAACTCTCAGCCTTCTCTTTATCTTCGTCTCTCTTCGTTTCTTCTTTCTCCGGCCTCTTTTCGAATACCACTTGAACCGAACAGTCCGAATCCGACGATTTCTCCTCCTCATCTTCCTTCTTCTTTTCCTTCTTCTTCTCCTCCATCATCTCGTCCTTTTTTTCTGCTTCTTTCTCGCCTGTATTCATAATTCGTGTGAAAAATTGCAATAAAAATGCGAACTCACGTTCCATCTCGACGATTTCTTCTTCTTCTTGCTTCGTTTTCCGCTATCTTTCACTGAATACTTGAGATAAATAATTTTGAAAACAGTTTTTAACGAGATTTCAAAATGCAAAAAAAAAGCGAAAAACGGGCGAAAAACAAGTGGAATTAAGCAAAAACGTTCAATTTACAGTGGAAAATCGTTAGAAATGGTTGGAAAACAAAAAAAAAACGCGTGAAATCGGTGAAATCTGGAGAAAATTGCGAAGAAAACGAAGAAAAACAAACCATTTTGGGCTGAAAAACAAACAAAAACTTTCGAAAACAGCTTTTCGCCACGAGACCTTCGCAATTAATTGCATGCTCCTTTAAGATGAGGAATTTTTGAAAAGCTTTTTTAAACTTCGATAAACGGATTTTTAGCGGTTTCAAGGAGAAAAAAGAGAAAAACTGTAAAAATGGAAATATAAAAACTTTTTTCCGACAAAGTTTTTCACTTTTTGATATAAAAAGGCGGAATTTGAACAACGACAATGAAAAAAAACCCCTTATTTAAAATCGACTGATAGTTTAATGGTTTTCCTGCCACAAAAGACACCCGGATTAGAAGATACCACGTTGATTAATGTAGAATTGACGAAAAATGAAGGAAAATTTCTGAAAAGTGCCCATTTTTAGTGTGGGGCGAATCTACCCGGAGGCGCTGTCCTGCCGAGAATGATCCTTTTTGAACGGGGTAAAGTGCATAAGATAGAGGCTGAAAAGAGCTACGATAACTTGTTTGTTCTGACGGTCCTGATGTTTTTTTGACTTTTTGAAAATTTTTCGGATTGACTTTCTGAGAGCCTGTTGTGAGGTGGTGAGCAAGGTGAGATGACATCCGTTGTCCGAGAGGCTGAATCATTGTTAAAATCGTATTCGTAATATGAAATAATGCAATAATTTACATGAGATGAACAGAAATACGCAAAGTTGAAAGAATGCTAGACGAAATCCGAAAAAAAGCGCATTTTTACTGTGGGGGCGAATCTACCAGGAGGCGATGTCCTGTTGGTAACTATTATTTTCGAAAACTGTGAACCACACAAAGTACAGTGTTTCAAACTTTACAAATTGATGCTCTGGAAGTTTACTTTTTTCTCGAATTCCCATATTACATGTTCGATCAAGATTCTGAGAGCCAACAACGCGAAAATCCGAATCTGGATAGATTTGTCATTTTTGTATTTTTCTTCGCGATTTCTCGCATTTCTCCATATCACGAGCACGAGTTGAACAATGGTCCACTGCTCGGACATCAGATTCCATTTCACATTGCTCACCACCTAACAATATGCTCCGATGCACGTTTGTGGGTGACCTAGCCCCGCCTCCTTGACCTAGCCCCGCAAGAGAGGAGACAATGTGAAGACGAGTCAGTGTGGTCTGGACGGTGCAGTTGAGGTGGACCGTAGGGTCCTTTCTTTTATGCTCTTGTTATTTTTCTTCCCCAACTCCAAAGTTACTGATTGTTCTAGATGTTCAGCTGTTTTTTTCTTATTCCTCTTTCTCCTTATTCCTTACTTCCCTTATTTCCCGACTGTCTTTTTCTGATGGAAACTGGCCATCTGGCCATGTGAGACTCTCAAACTCGTGTAACAAAAAAAAGTTCAACAACAAAGATAACAGAAACAAAAAAAAACAAAACAACAGGAGTAACATGAATGATAACAGCGGGTGTACCCGGAAAAAATGAGATCAAATGGTTGTGATGAAGAACAGGAATACGTGAGATAATGAGAGAACTAGATGAGCTAAGTGCACATAGTTACGCCACTTCTATTTGCTGCTGTCCGTCCCCGTTTCGATCTCTGTCGTCGTCCTTCTCATCGTCCTTCTTCGGATAGACGTCGTGCGGTGTGTAGTCGTCGGACGCTCCGTCTTCTTCTTCCTCTTCTTCTGCAAATTATCATCTGACACGGTCAATACTCAAATTTTCACGCGAAAACTCCTATTTCACAGCCGGTTACAATTTGAACTAAATATTCCGGAACTCCGTCAAAAAATTTCTGATTTCGAAGCGTTTTCGGTTTTTTGTCAACATTTTCAAACGCAGACAAATCAAAACATTATAGTGAGACATAAAAGTACTGAATTTTCAAAACGTTTGCTCGTCGTAATAATTTTATGACACTTAGATTCCGTTCCTTTTTCAAATTTAGAAAAAAATTAATATTGAAACGTACCATCCGAAGTTTCCGGGCTGCTGAAGAACGTTTTCTTGCGGAGCGGGCTCGCCATCATCAGCCGATCGTCGTGCACACAGCAAGTGTGTCTGTCGCACTCCTCTTTTTGCATGTCATCCAAGCGGCGCACTGAAACAATTTATTTTACGAACATTTGAGATTTTTTGATTCCAAAGTCTCATGTTTTATTACAACAAAAATTCCACTCGAAATTTAAAACGAATCTTGCCACTGCCTTTCTGGTTTTCATAGGTTTAGCCGAAAAATCGAGAAATATAGTGAGACACAACAGACATAGGTATTTTCGAAACATTGCTTATCTTAATATTTTATGACACTCAATTCCCTTTATAATTCACTTTTCTAAGTTATTCTACTTTCTCATTGGATTATCATGTTTTTACCTCTGAACCACCCTCATCTAGCACTTTTATGTGAAATCCCAAAATTTTAGGCCAAATTCTCCATTCAATTCTTTCATTATTCCCCTCATCACTCTCCCTTTAACATTTTCCATTCTAGCCCTTCTCTAAATTCCCCTTTCCTCCTTTCCCGTTAGTCTTCCCCCCTTCAGTTTCCCTTCTCGTCTAATTCTCTCGTATGTCCCCACTATCTCTCCTCCTCCTTTCTTCGCCCTCTAATTCTCTTATGTAACCCCCTCTCTCTCTCCCTCTTCCTCTTAGCCCATCCTTCACTATCGTATGTCCCAACCTCTAATTCTCTTATGTAACCCGCCTATAATGACGATTATTTTTTTCAAATTTGGATTGAACTATTTCATTTATAAACATAAACTCACGCGGTCTAGTCAAAGAGTCTTTGAGGCGCAGTTTCTCCGCAATGACAGGGTCGACATCTGTAATTCATAATTTTTTTCGATCATTTTTCAGAATTTTGTTAATTTTCTACAAAACAGCTCCACGCTAAGACTTCTCTTTCAGAAATTGAACCATATTTCCAAAATTGAGTCAGAAATTATTCTGATTGCGAAACAGTGGACTTTTCGAATTTAGAAAATTAATGCATCATTAATATTGAAATATACCTGAGGACGATGGCTCCTCTTTGACGAACGACTTCTTCTTCTTAGGGAGGAGGCGAGTGTGGTGGAGGCAACACCAGCGACGGCGGCAGTCGTAGTAGCGGTTGAGCTTGTCGTCAAGAGAATCTAAAACAATTCATTTTATGAAAATGTTGACTCCAAAATCTCTTTTTTTTTTTCAAATTTCAACAAATTGTTTCAAATTCCGCCAAAAATGCACAACGAATCTTGTCACCGTCTTTTTGATTTCAATAATGTTTAGCCGAGAAATCGATAAAACGGTGAGATACAGCACTTGTTGGCACTTTCGAAAAGTTGCTCAAATTAAGGTTTCATGAAACTCATGTCAATTATTTGATCGATCTCGGACTAGACGAATTCAATTAAAAATAAAACCTCACCATCTCTGTGCCTTCTGTCATCTTCTTCATCGCTATCATCTGTAATTTGTATTTTACTAGATCATTTTTTTTGAATTTGGTTAATTTTCCACAAACACAGTTCCACTCTAAGACTCTTCTTTTAGAAATTGAACCAACTTTCAAAAATTCAGTCGAAAATTTATCTAATTGCGAAACAGTTGATTTTTCCTGACTTTGATGAGGTAGAAAATCAAAACGAAACAGTGAGATACAAAAGTTCTGAACTTTTTCGAAATGTTGCTCATTTTAAAATTCAAGGACACTCACCTGCCGTTTTTCTTTCGAAACTTAGAATGAAAACGTAACCTTAAAATAAAAACTCACTCAAGTTATTGTTGCACGCAGCCAACTTCCTCTTCAAACCTCTACTCTTCTGTCGGCCTTCCGCTGGTTCTTCGTCGTCCGAGCTCCAAGTGACTTCACGACGGATCTCTACAAAATCTCTTTTTTCACTGTGTTTTCTCGATTTTTCTCAAATTTATTCACAAAAAATGTATTCTCTAATCTTTTTCATTTTTAGTCGACCAAAATTTGTTTCAATTCCCTCACAGTCTTTCTAGTTTTCATATGTCCAGCCAAAATATTGATGTAACAATTATTAGTATTTTCGAGAAAATGCTCATCTCGATATTTTATGACTCATGTCAATTTTCTTCCGAAATTTCAAACAAACAATTTCACAAAATATATTACAACTCACTCGGCATGGACTTGACTCCAGATATCTTCTCGAAGACAACCTCAATTTCATCTTCTCCGCTCTCTTTCGGCCCCTCGCTTCCTTTGACGTCGTCCATCTTCGCTTCCTTGTCTTCTTTCTTTTCCTCTGTAATTCATAATTTTTTTTTGAATCTCGTTAATTTTCATAATGCAACCAACTCACCCTTCTTCTCCTCGTTCTTGACCTCCTTCTCAAAAATCACCTCTGGCGAGCGGTCACCAGCCTCATACCCAAGCTCGAAGGAGGAATCGCTTCCGCTTCCATTTCCTTCGCTCACTTGCTGCTCTCCCTCTGTAAATTATCATTTTTCAAAAACAAAAAATCAAATGTTCTCCAAATACAGTTCCACTACGATCTCTCATTCAAACAAAATTTCCGGAATTCCGACAGTACTCGTTCTTATTGCAAAACCCTCACAGTTTTTTTTTGTTTTGCATTAGTTTAGCCGAAAAGCCGATAAAAATAGTGAGGTACAACAATTATTAGTCTTTTCGAAACATTGCTCATCTTAATATTTTATGACACTCAATTCCCTTTATAATTCACTTTTCTAAATTATTCTATTATCTTTTCTCATTAGATTATCATGTTTTTACTTCTGAACCGCCCTCATCTAGCACTTTTATGTGAAATCCCAAAACTTTAGGCCAAATTCTCCATTCAATTGTTTCATTCTTCCCCTCATCACTCTTCCTTTAACATTTTCCATTCTAGCCCTTCTCTAAATTCCCCTTTCCTCCTTTCCCGTTAGTCTTCCCCCTTCAGTTTCCCTTCTCGTCTAATTCTCTCGTATGTCCCCACTATCTCTCCTCCTTCTTTCTTCGCCCTCTAATTCTCTTATGTAACCCCCCTCTCTCTCTCTCCCTTCCTCTTAGCCTATCCTTCACTATCGTATGTCCCAATCATCTTTATTCTATATTAAATCATTTCCCCCAATGATAGTGTCCAGCGGTGAGCGCCTCGGGTTCGATAGCCGGGGCACATTTCGCAACACATGTCAATTGTTTTCTCAATCTTACTTAAGAAAATTTAAAAAAAAAACAACTCACTGACGCCATCCGCCAGCATCCGCTCATACTCCTTTACGAGTTCCTCCTTTTTCTCGTTTTTCACCTCCTTCGCCTCCATTTCGCTTTTTTCCTCTTCCTCAACATGCTCTTCCTTCTTCTCATCGTCGTGTCCATTTTTCTTTTCCTTCTCATTCTCCTCCTGCTTTTTTTCATCTTTCACTTCTTCCGCCTTTTTCAATTCCTCAGTCGCTTCTTTTCCCGCCTTCTCATTCTCCTTCGCCTTTTCTTCCTTTTGCGCACCGTCTTCTTTCTCACCTCCGTTTCCATGCTCTTCTCCCCCTGGAATTTACAATTTTTTTTCTGAATCTGGTTAATTTTTACAAAAAATTTCACAATTGCGTGAAATTTTACTCTGATTGCAAAGATAGTTCTTATTCTCTGCTTTTTATGAAACAAATGCAGTAATAAATAAGAACTGACCGCTTTCCGCACTCTCCTTCACCTCCTTTTCCTTCAGGTCGCTTGTCGATTGGTTCATCTTTCGTGATATAACAACGTCGAGTATCTGAAAACAATTCTGAAGTCAAAAATTGAGAGGATTTGGTTGCATAGTTGAGAATTGAGAAGAGAAAAGCATAATTCACATCAAAAAGTCCAAAATCCACAATAAGGGCGGAAAAAAGGAGAAAAACAGGTGAACGGTGACAAAAACGTTCAATTTACAAAGGAAAATCGTTAGAAATGATTGGATAACAAAAAAAAATGCGTTAATTTGGTGAAATATGACGAAAATTGCGAAAAAAACAAAGAAAAACAAACCATTTTAAGCTGAGAAATAAACAAAAACTTTCGAAAACAGCTTTTCGCTACGAGACCCTCGCAATTAATTGCATGCTCCTTTAAGATGAGGAATTTTTTAAAAGCTTTTTTAAACTTCGATAAACGGATTTTTAGCGGTTTTAGGGAGAAAAAAGAGAAAACCTGTAAAAATGGAAATATAAAAACTTTTTTCCGACGAAGTTTTTTACTTTTCAATCCAAAAAGACGAAATTTGAACAACGAGAATGAAAGAAACCCCTTTTTTTCAAATCGACTGATAGTTTCATGGTTTTTCTGCCACAAAAGACACACGGATTAGAAGATACCACGTGAATTAATGTAGAATTGACAAAAAATGGAGGAAATTTTCTGAAAAAAGCGCATTTTTAGTGTGGGGCGAATCTACCCGGAGGCGGTGTCCTGGCGAGAATGATCCTTTTTAAACGGGGTAAAGTGCATAAGATAGAGGCTGAAAAGAGCTACGATAACATGTTTGTTCTGACGGTCCTCCTGTTTTTTTTGAATTTTTGAAAATTTTTCGGATTGACTTTCTGAGAGCCTGTTGTGAGGTGGTGAGCAAGGTGAGATGACATCCGTTGTCCGAGAGGCTGAATCATTGTTAAAATCGTATTCGTGATATGAAATAATGCAATAATTTACATGAGATGAACAGAAATAGTGAAAGTTGAAAGAATGCTAGACGAAATCCGAAAAAGAGCCCATTTTTAGTGTGGGGCGAATCTACCCGGAGGCGGTGTCCTGGCGAGAATGAAAATTTTTGAACGGGGTAAAGTGCATTAGATAGAGGCTGAAAAGAGCTACGATAACATGTTTAAACTGACCGTCCTCATGTTTTTTTGAATTTTTGAAAATTTTTCGGATTGACTTTCTGAGAGCCTGTTGTGAGGTGGTGAGCAAGGTGAGATGACATCCGTTGTCCGAGAGGCTGAATCATTGTTAAAATCGTGTTCGTGATATGAAATAATGCCATAATTTACATGAGATGAACAAAAATAATAAAAGTTGAAAGAATGCTGGACGAAATCCGAAAAATTTTGCTCATCTAGCTCATCTTAGATTATCATGTTTTCACCTCTGAACCACCCTCATCTAGCACTTTTATGTGAAATCCCAAAACTTTAGGCCAAATTCTCCATTCAATTGTTTCATTCTTCCCCTCATCACTCTTCCTTTAACATTTTCCATTCTAGCCCTTCTCTAAATTCCCCTTTCCTCCTTTCCCGTTAGTCTTCCCCCCTTCAGTTTCCCTTCTCGTCTAATTCTCTCGTATGTCCCCACTATCTCTCCTCCTCCTTTCTTCGCCCTCTAATTCTCTTATGTAACCCCCTCTCTCTCTCTTCCTCTTAGCCCATCCTTCACTATCGTATGTCCCAATCACATCTCACAACACATGTCGATTGTTTTCTCAATCTTACTTAAGAAATTTTTCTGAAAGAACAACTCACCCAGCGCACTATCCTGCTTTCTTTCATTCTTCTCCTCATCTACTCCTTCTTTTTTCTCGGTTTTCGCCTCCTCAGCCTCCAATCCTTTTTTCTTCTCATCTCCCTCTTTCTCGTTCTTCTCTTCTTCGGTCTGCTTCTTTCCGCCTTCCGGTTTTTCGACCGTCTTCTCAGCTTTTTCGTTGGCATCCTTGATCTCCTTCTCTTCCGCCGCCCATCCTTCACTATTGTATGTCCCATACATCCTTATTCTATTTTAATTCATTTCCCCCAATAATAGTGAAATCCGAAAAAGAGCCTATTTTTACTATGGGGCGAATCTTCCTGGAGGCGATGTCCTGGTGAGAATGATCCTTTTTGAACGCGGTAAAGTGTCGAAGATAGAGGCTAAAAAAAGCTACAATAACATGTTCGTTCTGACATTCCTCCTGTTTTTTTTGAATTTTTGAAAAATTTTCGAATTGACTTTCTGAGAGCCTGTTGTGAGGTGGTGAGCAAGGTGAGATGACATTTGTTGTCCGAGAGGCTGAATCATTGTTAAAATCGTATTAGTGATATGAAATAATGCAATAATTTACATGAGATAAACACAAATAATAAAAGTTGAAAGAATGCTAGACGAAATCCGAAAAAGAGCCCATTTTTAGTGTGGGGCGAATCTACCCGGAGGCGGTGTCCTGGCGAGAATTATCCTTTTTGAACGGGGTAAAGTGCATAAGATAGAGGCTGAAAAGAGCTACGATAACATGTTTGTTCTGACGGTCTTCATGTTTTTTTGAATTTTTGAAAATTTTTCGGATTGACTTTCTGAGAGCCTGTTGTGAGGTGGTGAGCAAGGTGAGATGACATCCGTTGTCCGAGAGGCTGAATCATTGTTAAAATCGTGTTCGTGATATGAAATAATGCAATAATTTACATGAGATGAACAAAAATAATAAAAGTTGAAAGAATGCTAGACGAAATCTGAAAAAGTGCCCATTTTTAGTGTGGGGCGAATCTACCCGGAGGCGGTGTCCTGGCGAGAATTATCCTTTTTGAACGGGGTAAAGTGCATAAGATAGAGGCTGAAAAGTGCTACGATAACATGTTTGTTCTGACGGTCCTGATGTTTTTTTGAATTTTTGAAAATTTTTCGGATTGACTTTCTGAGAGCCTGTTGTGAGGTGGTGAGCAAGGTGAGATGACATCCGTTGTCCGAGAGGCTGAATCATTGTTAAAATCGTATTCGTGATATGAAAGAATGCAATAATTTACATGAGATGAACAAAAATAATAATAGTTGAAAGAATGCTAGACGAAATCTGAAAAAGAGCCCATTTTTAGTGTGGGGCGAATCTACCCGGAGGCGGTGTCCTGCCGAGAATGATCCTTTTTGAACGGGGTAAAGTGCATAAGATAGAGGCTGAAAAGAGCTACGATAACATGTTTGTTCTGACGGTCCTGATGTTTTTTTGAATTTTTGAAAATTTTTCGGATTGACTTTCTGAGAGCCTGTTGTGAGGTGGTGAGCAAGGTGAGATGACATCCGTTGTCCGAGAGGCTGAATCATTGTTAAAATCGTATTCGTGATATGAAAGAATGCAATAATTTACATGAGATGAACAAAAATAGTGAAAGTTGAAAGAATGCTAGACGAAATCTGAAAAAGAGCCCATTTTTAGTGTGGGGCGAATCTACCCGGAGGCGGTGTCCTGGCGAGAATGATCCTTTTTGAACGGGGTAAAGTGCATAAGATAGAGGCTGAAAAGAGCTACGATAACATGTTTGTTCTGACGGTCCTGATGTTTTTTTGAATTTTTGAAAATTTTTCGGATTGACTTTCTGAGAGCCTGTTGTGAGGTGGTGAGCAAGGTGAGATGACATCCGTTGTCCGAGAGGCTGAATCATTGTTAAAATCGTGTTCGTGATATGAAATAATGCAATAATTTACATGAGATGAACAAAAATAATAATAGTTGAAAGAATGCTAGACGAAATCTGAAAAAGAGCCCATTTTTAGTGTGGATCGAATCTACCCGGAGGCGGTGTCCTGGCGAGAATGATCCTTTTTGAACGGGGTAAAGTGCATAAGATAGAGGCTCAAAAGAGCTACGATAACATGTTTGTTCTGACGGTCCTGATGTTTTTTTGAATTTTTGAAAATTTTTCGGATTGACTTTCTGAGAGCCTGTTGTGAGGTGGTGAGCAAGGTGAGATGACATCCGTTGTCCGAGAGGCTGAATCATTGTTAAAATCGTATTCGTGATATGAAAGAATGCAATAATTTACATGAGATGAACAAAAATAATAATAGTTGAAAGAGTGCTAGACGAAATCTGAAAAAGAGCCCATTTTTAGTGTGGGGCGAATCTACCCGGAGGCGGTGTCCTGCCGAGAATGATCCTTTTTGAACGGGGTAAAGTGTCAAAGATAGAGGCTGAAAAGAGCTACGATAACATGTTTGTTCTGACGGTCCTGATGTTTTTTTGAATTTTTGAAAATTTTTCGGATTGACTTTCTGAGAGCCTGTTGTGAGGTGGAGAGCAAGGTGAGATGACATCCGTTGTCCGAGAGGCTGAATCATTGTTAAAATTGTGTTTGTGATATGAAATAATGCAATAATTTACATGAGATGAACAAAAATAATAATAGTTGAAAGAGTGCTAGACGAAATCTGAAAAAGAGCCCATTTTTAGTGTGGGGCGAATCTACCCGGAGGCGGTGTCCTGCCGAGAATGATCCTTTTTGAACGGGGTAAAGTGTCAAAGATAGAGGCTGAAAAGAGCTACGATAACATGTTTGTTCTGACGGTCCTGATGTTTTTTTGAATTTTTGAAAATTTTTCGGATTGACTTTCTGAGAGCCTGTTGTGAGGTGGTGAGCAAGGTGAGATGACATCCGTTGTCCGAGAGGCTAAATCATTGTTAAAATCGTATTCGTGATATGAAAGAATGCAATAATTCACATGAGATGAACAAAAATAGTGAAAGTTGAAAGAATGCTAGACGAAATCTGAAAAAGAGCCCATTTTTAGTGTGGGGCGAATCTACCCGGAGGCGGTGTCCTGCCGAGAATGATCCTTTTTGAACGGGGTAAAGTGCATAAGATAGAGGCTCAAAAGAGCTACGATAACATGTTTGTTCTGACGGTCCTGATGTTTTTTTGAATTTTTGAAAATTTTTCGGATTGACTTTCTGAGAGCCTGTTGTGAGGTGGTGAGCAAGGTGAGATGACATCCGTTGTCCGAGAGGCTGAATCATGGTTAAAATCGTGTTCGTGATAAGAAATAATGCAATAATTTACATGAGATGAACAAAAATAATAATAGTTGAAAGAATGCTAGACGAAATCTGAAAAAGAGCCCATTTTTAGTGTGGGGCGAATCTACCCGGAGGCGGTGTCCTGCCGAGAATGATCCTTTTTGAACGGGGTAAAGTGCATAAGATAGAGGCTGAAAAGAGCTACGATAACATGTTTGTTCTGACGGTCCTGATGTTTTTTTGAATTTTTGAAAATTTTTCGGATTGACTTTCTGAGAGCCTGTTGTGAGGTGGTGAGCAAGGTGAGATGACATCCGTTGTCCGAGAGGCTGAATCATTGTTAAAATCGTGTTCGTGATATGAAATAATGCAATAATTTACATGAGATGAACAAAAATAATAATAGTTGAAAGAATGCTAGACGAAATCTGAAAAAGAGCCCATTTTTAGTGTGGATCGAATCTACCCGGAGGCGGTGTCCTGGCGAGAATGATCCTTTTTGAACGGGGTAAAGTGCATAAGATAGAGGCTCAAAAGAGCTACGATAACATGTTTGTTCTGACGGTCCTGATGTTTTTTTGAATTTTTGAAAATTTTTGGGATTGACTTTCTGAGAGCCTGTTGTGAGGTGGTGAGCAAGGTGAGATGACATCCGTTGTCCGAGAGGCTGAATCATTGTTAAAATCGTGTTCGTGATATGAAATAATGCAATAATTTACATGAGATGAACAAAAATAATAATAGTTGAAAGAATGCTAGACGAAATCTGAAAAAGAGCCCATTTTTAGTGTGGATCGAATCTACCCGGAGGCGGTGTCCTGGCGAGAATGATCCTTTTTGAACGGGGTAAAGTGCATAAGATAGAGGCTCAAAAGAGCTACGATAACATGTTTGTTCTGACGGTCCTGATGTTTTTTTGAATTTTTGAAAATTTTTCGGATTGACTTTCTGAGAGCCTGTTGTGAGGTGGTGAGCAAGGTGAGATGACATCCGTTGTCCGAGAGGCTAAATCATTGCTAAAATCGTATTCGTGATATGAAAGAATGCAATAATTCACATGAGATGAACAAAAATAGTGAAAGTTGAAAGAATGCTAGACGAAATCTGAAAAAGAGCCCATTTTTAGTGTGGGGCGAATCTACCCGGAGGCGGTGTCCTGGCGAGAATGATCCTTTTTGAACGGGGTAAAGTGCATAAGATAGAGGCTGAAAAGAGCTACGATAACATGTTTGTTCTGACGGTCCTGATGTTTTTTTGAATTTTTGAAAATTTTTCGGATTGACTTTCTGAGAGCCTGTTGTGAGGTGGAGAGCAAGGTGAGATGACATCCGTTGTCCGAGAGGCTGAATCATTGTTAAAATCGTGTTCGTGATATGAAATAATGCAATAATTTACATGAGATGAACAAAAATAATAATAGTTGAAAGAGTGCTAGACGAAATCTGAAAAAGAGCCCATTTTTAGTGTGGGGCGAATCTACCCGGAGGCGGTGTCCTGCCGAGAATGATCCTTTTTGAACGGGGTAAAGTGTCAAAGATAGAGGCTGAAAAGAGCTACGATAACATGTTTGTTCTGACGGTCCTGATGTTTTTTTGAATTTTTGAAAATTTTTCGGATTGACTTTCTGAGAGCCTGTTGTGAGGTGGAGAGCAAGGTGAGATGACATCCGTTGTCCGAGAGGCTGAATCATTGTTAAAATCGTGTTCGTGATATGAAATAATGCAATAATTTACATGAGATGAACAAAAATAATAATAGTTGAAAGAGTGCTAGACGAAATCTGAAAAAGAGCCCATTTTTAGTGTGGGGCGAATCTACCCGGAGGCGGTGTCCTGCCGAGAATGATCCTTTTTGAACGGGGTAAAGTGCATAAGATAGAGGCTCAAAAGAGCTACGATAACATGTTTGTTCTGACGGTCCTCATGTTTTTTTGAATTTTTGAAAATTTTTCGGATTGACTTTCTGAGAGCCTGTTGTGAGGTGGAGAGCAAGGTGAGATGACATCCGTTGTCCGAGAGGCTGAATCATTGTTAAAATCGTGTTCGTGATATGAAATAATGCAATAATTTACATGAGATGAACAAAAATAATAATAGTTGAAAGAATGCTAGACGAAATCTGAAAAAGAGCCCATTTTTAGTGTGGGGCGAATCTACCCGGAGGCGGTGTCCTGCCGAGAATGATCCTTTTTGAACGGGGTAAAGTGCATAAGATAGAGGCTCAAAAGAGCTACGATAACATGTTTGTTCTGACGGTCCTCATGTTTTTTTGAATTTTTGAAAATTTTTCGGATTGACTTTCTGAGAGCCTGTTGTGAGGTGGAGAGCAAGGTGAGATGACATCCGTTGTCCGAGAGGCTGAATCATTGTTAAAATCGTGTTCGTGATATGAAATAATGCAATAATTTACATGAGATGAACAAAAATAATAATAGTTGAAAGAATGCTAGACGAAATCTGAAAAAGAGCCCATTTTTAGTGTGGGGCGAATCTACCCGGAGGCGGTGTCCTGGCGAGAATGATCCTTTTTGAACGGGGTAAAGTGCATAAGATAGAGGCTCAAAAGAGCTACGATAACATGTTTGTTCTGACGGTCCTGATGTTTTTTTGAATTTTTGAAAATTTTTCGGATTGACTTTCTGAGAGCCTGTTGTGAGGTGGAGAGCAAGGTGAGATGACATCCGTTGTCCGAGAGGCTGAATCATTGTTAAAATCGTGTTCGTGATATGAAATAATGCAATAATTTACATGAGATGAACAAAAATAATAATAGTTGAAAGAGTGCTAGACGAAATCTGAAAAAGAGCCCATTTTTAGTGTGGGGCGAATCTACCCGGAGGCGGTGTCCTGCCGAGAATGATCCTTTTTGAACGGGGTAAAGTGCATAAGATAGAGGCTCAAAAGAGCTACGATAACATGTTTGTTCTGACGGTCCTCATGTTTTTTTGAATTTTTGAAAATTTTTCGGATTGACTTTCTGAGAGCCTGTTGTGAGGTGGAGAGCAAGGTGAGATGACATCCGTTGTCCGAGAGGCTGAATCATTGTTAAAATCGTGTTCGTGATATGAAACAATGCAATAATTTACATGAGATGAACAAAAATAATAATAGTTGAAAGAATGCTAGACGAAATCTGAAAAAGAGCCCATTTTTAGTGTGGGGCGAATCTACCCGGAGGCGGTGTCCTGCCGAGAATGATCCTTTTTGAACGGGGTAAAGTGCATAAGATAGAGGCTCAAAAGAGCTACGATAACATGTTTGTTCTGACGGTCCTCATGTTTTTTTGAATTTTTGAAAATTTTTCGGATTGACTTTCTGAGAGCCTGTTGTGAGGTGGAGAGCAAGGTGAGATGACATCCGTTGTCCGAGAGGCTGAATCATTGTTAAAATCGTGTTCGTGATATGAAATAATGCAATAATTTACATGAGATGAACAAAAATAATAATAGTTGAAAGAGTGCTAGACGAAATCTGAAAAAGAGCCCATTTTTAGTGTGGGGCGAATCTACCCGGAGGCGGTGTCCTGCCGAGAATGATCCTTTTTGAACGGGGTAAAGTGCATAAGATAGAGGCTGAAAAGAGCTACGATAACATGTTTGTTCTGACGGTCCTCATGTTTTTTTGAATTTTTGAAAATTTTTCGGATTGACTTTCTGAGAGCCTGTTGTGAGGTGGTGAGCAAGGTGAGATGACATCCGTTGTCCGAGAGGCTGAATCATTGTTAAAATCGTGTTCGTGATATGCAATAATGCAATAATTTACATGAGATGAACAAAAATAATAATAGTTGAAAGAATGCTAGACGAAATCTGAAAAAGAGCCCATTTTTAGTGTGGGGCGAATCTACCCGGAGGCGGTGTCCTGCCGAGAATGATCCTTTTTGAACGGGGTAAAGTGCATAAGATAGAGGCTGAAAAGAGCTACGATAACATGTTTGTTCTGACGGTCTTCATGTTTTTTTGAATTTTTGAAAATTTTTCGGATTGACTTTCTGAGAGCCTGTTGTGAGGTGGCGAGCAAGGTGAGATGACATCCGTTGTCCGAGAGGCTAAATCATTGTTAAAATCGTATTCGTGATATGAAATAATGCAATATTTCACATGAGATGAACAGAAATATGCAAAGTTGAAAGAATGCTAGACGAAATCTGAAAAAGAGCCCATTTTTAGTGTGGGACGAATCTACCCGGAGGCGGTGTCCTGCCGAGAATGATCCTTTTTGAACGGGGTAAAGTGCATAAGATAGAGGCTGAAAAGAGCTACGATAACATGTTTGTTCTGACGGTCTTCATGTTTTTTTGAATTTTTGAAAATTTTTCGGATTGACTTTCTGAGAGCCTGTTGTGAGGTGGCGAGCAAGGTGAGATGACATCCGTTGTCCGAGAGGCTAAATCATTGTTAAAATCGTATTCGTGATATGAAATAATGCAATAATTCACATGAGATGAACAAAAATAATAAAAGTTGAAAGAA
The DNA here is from genome assembly GCA_963932285.1 of Caenorhabditis macrosperma. NCBI lineage: Eukaryota > Metazoa > Nematoda > Chromadorea > Rhabditida > Rhabditidae > Caenorhabditis > Caenorhabditis macrosperma. The sequence goes on from OZ010618.1 coordinate 7,178,994, forward strand.
TGCTGGACGAAATCCGAAAAATTTTGCTCATCTAGCTCATCTTAGATTATCATGTTTTCACCTCTGAACCACCCTCATCTAGCACTTTTATGTGAAGTCCCAAAACTTTAGGCCAAATTCTCCATTCAATTCTTTCATTCTTCCCCTCATCACTCTCCCTTTAACATTTTCCATTCTAGCCCTTCTCTAAATTCCCCTTTCCTCCTTTCCCGTTAGTCTTCCCCCCCTTCAGTTTCCTTTCTCGTCTAATTCTCTCGTATGTCCCCACTATCTCTCCTCCTCATTTCTTCGCCCTCTAATTCTCTTATGTAACCCCCCCTCTCTCTCTCTTCCACTTAGCCCATCCTTCACTATCGTATGTCCCAATCACATCTCACAACACATGTCGATTGTTTTCTCAATCTTACTTAAGAAATTTTTCTGAAAGAACAACTCACCCAGCGCACTATCCTGCTTTCTTTCATTCTTCTCCTCATCTACTCCTTCTTTTTTCTCGGTTTTCGCCTCCTCAGCCTCCAATCCTTTTTTCTTCTCATCTCCCTCTTTCTCGTTCTTCTCTTCTTCGGTCTGCTTCTTTCCGCCTTCCGGTTTTTCGACCGTCTTCTCAGCTTTTTCGTTGGCATCCTTGATCTCCTTCTCTTCCGCCGCCCATCCTTCACTATTGTATGTCCCATACATCCTTATTCTATATTAAATCATTTCCCCCAATAATAGTGAAATCCGAAAAAGAGCCCATTTTTACTATGGGGCGAATCTTCCTGGAGGCGATGTCCTGGCGAGAATGATCCTTTTTGAACGGGGTAAAGTGCATAAGATAGAGGCTGAAAAGAGCTACGATAACATGTTTGTTCTGACGGTCCTCATGTTTTTTTGAATTTTTGAAAATTTTTCGGATTGACTTTCTGAGAGCCTGTTGTGAGGTGGCGAGCAAGGTGAGATGACATCCGTTGTCCGAGAGGCTGAATCATTGTTAAAATCGTATTCGTGATATGAAATAATGCAATATTTCACATGAGATGAACAGAAATATGCAAAGTTGAAAGAATGCTAGACGAAATCTGAAAAAGAGCCCATTTTTAGTGTGGGGCGAATCTACCCGGAGGCGGTGTCCTGGCGAGAATGATCCTTTTTGAACGGGGTAAAGTGCATAAGATAGAGGCTGAAAAGAGCTACGATAACATGTTTGTTCTGACGGTCCTCATGTTTTTTTGAATTTTTGAAAATTTTTCGGATTGACTTTCTGAGAGCCTGTTGTGAGGTGGTGAGCAAGGTGAGATGACATCCGTTGTCCGAGAGGCTGAATCATTGTTAAAATCGTATTCGTGATATGAAATAATGCAATAATTTACATGAGATGAACAAAAATAATAATAGTTGAAAGAATGCTAGACGAAATCTGAAAAAGAGCCCATTTTTAGTGTGGGGCGAATCTACCCGGAGGCGGTGTCCTGCCGAGAATGATCCTTTTTGAACGGGGTAAAGTGCATAAGATAGAGGCTGAAAAGAGCTACGATAACATGTTTGTTCTGACGGTCTTCATGTTTTTTTGAATTTTTGAAAATTTTTCGGATTGACTTTCTGAGAGCCTGTTGTGAGGTGGCGAGCAAGGTGAGATGACATCCGTTGTCCGAGAGGCTAAATCATTGTTAAAATCGTATTCGTGATATGAAATAATGCAATATTTCACATGAGATGAACAGAAATATGCAAAGTTGAAAGAATGCTAGACGAAATCTGAAAAAGAGCCCATTTTTAGTGTGGGGCGAATCTACCCGGAGGCGGTGTCCTGGCGAGAATGATCCTTTTTGAACGGGGTAAAGTGCATAAGATAGAGGCTGAAAAGAGCTACGATAACATGTTTGTTCTGACGGTCTTCATGTTTTTTTGAATTTTTGAAAATTTTTCGGATTGACTTTCTGAGAGCCTGTTGTGAGGTGGTGAGCAAGGTGAGATGACATCCGTTGTCCGAGAGGCTGAATCATTGTTAAAATCGTATTCGTGATATGAAATAATGCAATAATTTACATGAGATGAACAAAAATAATAAAAACAAAAATAACAAAAATAATAAATAATAAATAAGTGTCATGAAAATATTACGACGAGCAAACGTTTTGAAAATTCAGTACTTTTATGTCTCACTATAATGTTTTGATTTGTCTGCGTTTTAAAATGTTGACAAAAAACCGAAAATGCTTCGAAATGAGAATTTTTTACGGAGATCCGGAATATTTGGTTCAAGTTGTAACCGGCTGTGAAATAGGAGTTTTCGCGTGAAAATTTGAGTATTGACCGTGTCAGATGATAATTTGCAGAAGAAGAGGAAGAAGAAGACGGAGCGTCCGACGACTACACACCGCACGACGTCTATCCGAAGAAGGACGATGAGAAGGACGACGACAGAGATCGAAACGGGGACGGACAGCAGCAAATAGAAGTGGCGTAACTATTCACGACCAAATGCAATGCTTACTGTTCTGTCAAAAATCTGAAAGGGTGCATGCGAAATTTTGATAAACTACAACTAGAATCAGCTTGCAAAGTAAGTGTTCGGAGCAACGATAGCGCTACCTTGTGTCATTACCATCCAAAAATAAAATAAGCCCAACTCTCTGGCTATTAACCATTTCTCTCGAGAGTTCCTCAAAGTAGAGCCAATCTGAAAACATACAAGAATAAACTAACCTGCATCCGGGCGAGGAAGAGATGCAGGATCTCTGACGTGTCTCGCCCTTGTTGAACTGCGTCCTCCGTGACAGTTGGGAATAAATAGGGTGAAGGGGAAGAGTGCAACAAGGTGCTCATAATGACTAACGCTTAAAACGAAAGAAACTACGAACGCGCGAGACCTACTTAACACATGCGCATTTCAGTTCATTAACGCGAGTCCTAGATCTTAACTTACCTGTCGGAGAGTACCTCAAAGAAGTATCTCCTCAAGGTGGGACCTCCACGTTATACGCCCGTTCCCTCAGGTTCCATTGAGGGAAACCGGAACGTATATTCTACAGACTAAACTAATACATTAAGATCTTAGGCTACAGTTTATTCGTGATTAAATATAAAAGGGAATAAATATAGACATAAGAATAACATAGAGAATAAAGAGAGAGGGACCCTAAGGTCCACCTCACCAGCACCGTCCAGACCACACTGACTAGTCTCCATCTCGTCTCCTCTCCTGTGCGCAGGGGGGCGGGGCTAGATGACCTTGAGCCGCGTGTAACACTCTTTAACATTTTCCATTCTAGCCCTTCTCTAAATTCCCCTTTCCTCCTTTCCCGTTAGTCTTCCCCCTTCAGTTTCCCTTCTCGTCTAATTCTCTCGTATGTCCCCACTATCTCTCCTCCTCCTTTCTTCGCCCTCTAATTCTCTTATGTAACCCCCCTCTCTCTCTCTTCCTCCTAGCCCATCCTTCACTATCGTATGTCCCAATCATCTTTATTCTATATTAAATCATTTCCCCCAATGATAGTGTTCAGCGGTGAGCGCCTCGGGTTCGATAGCCGGGGCACATTTCGCAACACATGTCAATTATTTTCTCAATCTTACTTAAGAAAATTTAAAAAAAAAACAACTCACTGACGCCATCCGCCAGCATCCGCTCATACTCCTCTACGAGTTCCTCCTTTTTCTCGTTGTTCACCTCCTTCGTCTCCACTTCGTTTTTTTCCTCTTCCTCAACATGCTCTTCCTTCTTCTCATCGTCGTGTCCATTTTTCTTTTCCTTCTCATTCTCCTCCTGCTTTTTTTCATCTTTCACTTCTTCCGCCTTCTTCAATTCCTCAGTCTCTTCCTTTCCCGCCTTCTCAATCTCCTTCGCCTTTTCCTCATTTCGCGCACCGTCTTCTTTCTCACCTCCGTTTCCATGCTCTTCTCCCCCTGGAATTTACATTTTTCTTTCTGAATCTGATTAATTTTTACAAAAAAATTTCACATTTGCGTGAAATTTTACTATGATTGCAAAGATAGTTCTTATTCTCTGTTTTTTTATAAAACAAATGCAGTAATAAATGAGAACTGACCGCTTTCCGCACTCTCCTCGACCTCCTTTTCCTTCAGGTCGCCTGTCGATGGGCTCTCCATTTTCGTAATACTACCGCGTTTATCTGAAAACAATTTCGAAGACAAAAATTCAGAGGATTTGGTTCAAAATCCACAATAAGGGCGAAAAAAAGGAGAAAAACAGGTGAACGGTGACAAAAACGTTCAATTTACAAAGGAAAATCGTTAGAAATGATTGGATAACAAAAAAAAATGCGTTAATTTGGTGAAATATGACGAAATTTTCGAAAAAAACAAAGAAAAACAAACCATTTTGGGCTGAAAAACAAACAAAAACTTTCGAAAACAGCTTCTCGCTACGAGACCCTCGCAATTAATTGCATGCTCCTTTAAGATGAGGAATTTTTAAAAAGCTTTTTTAAACTTCGATAAACGGATTTTTAGCGGTTTTAGGAAGAAAAAAGAGAAAAACTGTAAAAATGGAAATATAAAAACTTTTTTCCGACGAAGTTTTTTACTTTTCAATCCAAAAAGACGAAATTTGAACAACGAGAATGAAAGAAACCCCTTTTTTTCAAATCGACTGATAGTTTCATGGTTTTTCTGGCACAAAAGACACACGGATTAGAAGATACCACGTGAATTAATGTAGAATTGACAAAAAATGGAGGAAATTTTCTGAAAAAAGCGCATTTTTAGTGTGGGGCGAATCTACCCGGAGGCGATGTCCTGGTGAGAATGATCCTTTGTGAACGGGGTAAAGTGCATAAGATAGAGGCTCAAAAGAGCTACGATAACATGTTTGTTCTGACGGTCCTCATGTTTTTTTGAATTTTTAAAAATTTTTCGGATTGACTTTCTGAGAGCCTGTTGTGAGGTGGTGAGCAAGGTGAGATGACATCCGTTGTCCGAGAGGCTGAATCATTGTTAAAATCGTATTCGTGATATGAAATAATGCAATAATTTACATGAGATGAACAGAAATACGCAAAGTTGAAAGAATGCTAGACGAAATCCGAAAAAGAGCCCATTTTTAGTGTGGGGCGAATCTACCCGGAGGCGGTGTCCTGGCGAGAATGATCCTTTTTGAACGGGGTAAAGTGCATAAGATAGAGGCTGAAAAGAGCTACGATAACATGTTTGTTCTGACGGTCCTCAATTTTTTTTGAATTTTTAAAAATTTTTATGATTGACTTTCTGAGAGCCTGTTGTGAGGTGGTGAGCAAGGTGAGATGACATCCGTTGTCCGAGAGGCTGAATCATTGTTAAAATCGTATTCGTGATATGAAAGAATGCAATAGTTTACATGAGATGAACAAAAATAATAAAAGTTGAAAGAATGCTAGACGAAATCCGAAAAAGAGCCCATTTTTAGTGTGGGGCGAATCTACCCGGAGGCGGTGTCCTGGTGAGAATGATCCTTTTTGAACGGGGTAAAGTGCATAAGATAGAGGCTGAAAAGAGCTACGATACCATGTTTGTTCTGACGGTCCTCATGCTTTTTTTGAATTTTTGAAAATTTTTCGGATTGACTTTCTGAGAGCCTGTTGTGAGGTGGTGAGCAAGGTGAGATGACATCCGTTGTCCGAGAGGCTGAATCATTGTTAAAATCGTATTCGTGATATAAAATAATGCAATAGTTTACATGAGATGAACAAAAATAATAAAAGTTGAAAGAATGCTAGACGAAATCCGAAAAAGAGCCCATTTTTAGTGTGGGGCGAATCTACCTGAAGGCGATGTCCTGGCGAGAATGATCCTTTTTGAACGGGGTAAAGTGCATAAGATAGAGGCTGAAAAGAGCTACGATACCATGTTTGTTCTGACGGTCCTCATGTTTTTTTGAATTTTTGAACATTTTTCGGATTGACTTTCTGAGAGCCTGTTGTGAGGTGGTGAGCAAGGTGAGATGACATCCGTTGTCCGAGAGGCTGAATCATTGTTAAAATCGTATTCGTGATATAAAATAATGCAATAGTTTACATGAGATGAACAAAAATAATAAAAGTTGAAAGAATGCTAGACGAAATCCGAAAAAGAGCCCATTTTTAGTGTTGGGCGAATCTACCCGGAGGCGGTGTCCTGGCGAGAATGATCCTTTTTGAACTGGATAAAGTGCATAAGATAGAGGCTGAAAAGAGCTCCAATAACATGTTTGTTCTGACGGTCCTTCTGTTTTTTTTTAATTTCGTAAAAAAACAACTGGAATCTCTCGGAGGCGCCTATATAAACTAGAAACCCTCAAAATCATTCCATCGTTTCACCCTCAATATGACTCCCAAAATTTTAGGCCAAATTCTCCATTCAATTATTTCATTCTTCCCCTGATCACTCTCCCTTTAACATTTTCCATTCTAGCCCTGCTCTAAATTCCCCTTTCCTCCTTTCCCGTTAGTCTTCCCCCCTTCCGTTTCCCTTCTCGTCTAATTCTCTCGTATGTCCCCACTATCTCTCCTCCTCCTTTCTTCGCCCTCTAATTCTCTTATGTAACCCCCTCTCTCTCTCTTCCTCTTAGCCCATCCTTCACTATCGTATGTCCCAACCTCTAATTCTCTTATGTAACCCCCCTCTCTCTCTCTCTCCTCCTCCTTTCTTCGCCCTCTAATTCTCTTATGTAACCCCCTTCCTCTGTCTAGTCTCTTTTGTTTCTCTTTTCTTTTGTGACCTATTAATCAAGTTTCCTTCATTCATCTCCTCTTTCTTCGACTTTACTCTTGCTCCCTCTTAAACTCCCCTCCTCATACACTATTCGGTGTTCGTACTGGGCTCTCCCATTTTTATTCGAATTTCTATCACACACCCGATCGAGTCTTCCTAAGAAATTCTGACTATTTCTCAAGGAAATATAGTCAGTTATCGAGATCTCTTAAGAGAAGCCCATGTTATTTCGGAACTATCTGAAAAAATCCGGTTGTTTTTTCAAACAGAGTCAAGCTACTTTCCGATTGTCTTCTTCCTTTTGAAACTGACCGATCTTACCATGTGAGACTCTCAAACTCGTATTTTTGAAAAATCAGAAAAAAAATGTATAACAACAAAAATGAAAAAACCATAACAACACATCGGATATAAAAAATCCGGAAAAAAAACAAATCGACAAAAAAATGGGGAAAAAAAAATAAAATCGAGAGATCAGCGGCAGACAGTTGAGGATCTTCTGCCGGTGGTATCATCCTCGTCGTCGTCTTCTTTGCGTCCGTGCTTCTTTTCGTTGGGGTCGCCGGAAGCGTGGCAGTCTTCGTCATCTTCGCTTTCTGCAATTTTTCAGTCATAAGGTCGAAACTTGAGTTTATAAGCGTTCTACTTCTGGACTGCCCGGCTCGAACTGTTTCTTCATAATTCGGGTCAAAAATTTACTCGTCGAAATGTTTTCATGACACTCAGATTCTGTTTTCTTTCAAATTCAGAAAAGAAAGTGTATTGTTTTTAGGAAATCTTACCGGAACTCGAGCTTTTCTTCTTCTTGTTGAGTCGTCTCTTCTTTGGCCTCGGCTCCGCCGATTTCTCCGAAGTAGTGAAGATGTCATGTTTGGAACATTGGCCGAGACACTTGTGAGCGATCAAAGCGCCAATGTCTCTCTCTGAAACGATTCATTTCACGAATTTTCTCCAAAAAAAAATGTTTTGACTTCAAAATCTCTTTTTCTTCTAACATCGTTTTCAATTCCACGTCGTTTCGAATTCCGCCAAAAATTCATATCAAATAGGGACACCGTCTTTCTGATTTGAAGAATGTTAAGCCGAAAAATCGATAGAAATTGTGAGGTACGAAAATTTTTAGTACTTTCGAATTATCTCATCTTAATATTTTATGACACTCATATGTCGACTATATTTTCAATCTCGCACCTCATAATTCAAATTGTGAATAGCAACTCACCGAGTCGTTTGGACTGCTCCATCTTCTCGGCTTCAGTGAGCTTCTTGGCCGGCCCAGTCGTCTTCATCTTCTTCTTCTTCTCGTCATCGTCATCTTCGTCGAGATCTTCTGTAATTTGTATTTTTCTCGATCATTTTTTTTGTTTGGTTAATTTTCTACAGACACGGTTTCACTCCGAAACTCCTCCTTCAGAAATTGAACCAAAATTCCAGAATTCAGTGAGAAATTATTTCGATTGCGAAACAGTTGATTTTTCTTGACTTTGATGATGTAAATGCAGGAATATCGAAAAGAAAGAGTAAGATATAAAAGTTCTGAACTTTTTCGAAACTTTGCTCATATTAAAATTCAACGACACTCACATGCTGTTTTTCTTTCGAAATTGAGGAGAAAAACGGATTTTCGAAATGAAAACTCACCCGACGAATCAGTCCAAAAAACATCGTCACTCTTCGGTTTCTTCTGCGCCTTGTCTTCGGATCCGGGCATCTTCCGTTTCTTTTGTACTTCGGATTCGGGCATACTCGACGAGCACGTCGGTTTCGAATAGTCGTCCACCAAAGAAACGTTCTCTCCTATAATATATAATTATTCATTGTGATCTCTCGATTTTTCTCAATTTTATTCAAAAAACGTCTTCTCTAAACTTTTTCATTTTCTAATCGACCAAAATTTGTTTCAATTCTCACAATCTTTCTAGTTTTCATATTTTTAGTCGAACAATCGATAAATATAGTAACACTCAACAATTATTGGTACTTTCGAGGCATTGCTCGTGTTAATATTTTATGTCGAAATTTCAAGCGAACAATCTCACAAAGTATATTTAAACTCACTTGGCTGCTCGTTCTTCTTTCCGACAACTTCAGCGAGAATCTCGATTGACGAATCGGAATTATCAGATTTCTCCTTCACAAAAAGCACTTCCAGAGAAGAGTTGCTACCCTCGGCATTGTCTTCGGCTCTCTGCTCATCGGTTTCTGTGAATTATTATTTTTCAAAAACATTTCTTAAAAAATCAAATGTTCCCAAAATACAGTTCCACTACGATCTCTCATTCAAACAAACCTTCCGGACTTCCGACAGTACTCGTTCTTATTGCGAAACCCTTACACTTTTTCTGATTTGCATTGGTTTAGGCGAAAAATTGACAAACAAATTGAGCTACAACAATTATTGGTCTTTTCGAAACATTGTTCATCTTAATATTTTATGACACTCAATTCCCTTTATAATTCACTTTTCTAAATTATTCTATTATCTTTTCTCATTAGATTATCATGTTTTTACCTCTGAACCACTCTCATCTAGCACTTTTATGTGAAATCCCAAAATTTTAGGCCAAATTCTCCATTCAATTCTTTCATTCTTCCCCTCATCACTCTCCCTTTAACATTTTCCATTCTAGCCCTTCTCTAAATTCCCCTTTCCTCCTTTCCCGTTGGTCTTCCCCCCTTCAGTTTCCCTTCTCGTCTAATTCTCTCGTATGTCCCCACTCTCTCTCCTCCTCCTTTCTTCGCCCTCTAATTCTCTTATGTAACCCCCCTCTCTCTCTCTTCCTCTTAGCCCATCCTTCACTATCGTATGTCCGTCGAATTTTCAAGCGAAAAATCTCACAAATGTATATTCAAACTCACTTGGCTCCTCTTTCTTCTTCTCGCCAACTTCATCGACAATCTCGATGGACGAGTCCGAACTCTGAGCCTTCTCCTTATCCTCTTCTCTCTTCTTTTCTTCTTTCTCGGACCGACTATCAAACAGAACTTCGAGGGAAGTGTCCGATTCCTCCGATTTCTCCTCCTCATCTTCCTTCTTCTTTTCCTTCTTCTTCTGCTCCATCATCTCGTCCTCCTTTGCTGCCTCTTTCTCGCCTGTATTCATAATTTGTGTGAAAAATTGCAATAAAAATGCCAACTCACGTTCCATCTCGACGATTTCTTCTTCTTCTTGCTTCGTTTTCCGCTATCTTTCACTGAATACTTGAGATAAATAATTTCGAAAACAGCTTTTAACGAGATTTCAAAATGCAAAAAAAAATAGCGGAAAAAGGGCGAAAAACGAGTGGAATTAAGCAAAAACGTTCAATTTACAGTGGAAAATCGTTAGAAATGATTGGAAAACAAAAAAAACGCGTGAAATTGGTGAAATCTGGAGAAAATTGCGAAGAAAACGAAGAAAAACAAACCATTTTGGGCTGAAAAACAAACAAAAACTTTCGAAAACAGCTTTTCGCTACGAGACCCTCGCAATTAATTGCATGCTCCTTTAAGATTAGGAATTTTTAAGAAGCTTTTTTAAAGTTAGATTAACGGATTTTGAGCGGTTTCAAGTAGAAAAAAGAGAATAACTGTGAAATAGAAATATAAAAACAATTTTCCGACGAAGTTTTTCACTTTTTGATATAAAAAGGCGGAATTTGAACAACGACAATGAAAAAAAACCCCTTATTTAAAATCGACTGATAGCTTAATGGTTTTCCTGCCACAAAAGACACCCGGATTAGAAGATACCACGTGGATTAATGTAGAATTGACGAAAAATGAAGGAAAATTTCTGAAAAGAGCCCATTTTTAGTGTGGGGCGAATCTACCCGGACGCGGTGTCCTGGCGAGAATGATCCTTTTTGAACGGGGTAAAGTGCATAAGATAGAGGCTGAAAAGAGCTACGATAACATGTTTAATCTGACCGTCCTCATGTTTTTTTGAATTTTTGAAAATTTTTCGGATTGACTTTCTGAGAGCCTGTTGTGAGGTGGTGAGCAAGGTGAGATGACATCCGTTGTCCGAGAGGCTGACTCATTGTTAAAATCGTATTCGTGATATGAAATAATGCAATAATTTACATGAGATGAACAGAAATACGCAAAGTTGAAAGAATGCTAGACGAAATCCGAAAAAGAGCCCATTTTTAGTGTGGGGCGAATCTACCCGGAGGCGGTGTCCTGGCGAGAATGATCCTTTTTGAACGGGGTAAAAAGCATAAGATAGAGGCTGAAAAAAGCTACGATAACATGTTTAATCTGACCGTCCTCATGTTTTTTTGAATTTTTGAAAATTTTTCGGATTGACTTTCTGAGAGCCTGTTGTGAGGTGGTGAGCAAGGTGAGATGACATCCGTTGTCCGAGAGGCTGACTCATTGTTAAAATCGTATTCGTGATATAAAATAATGCAATAATTCACATGAGATGAACAGAAATACGCAAAGTTGAAAGAATGCTAGACGAAATCTGAAAAAGTGCCCATTTTTAGTGTGGGGCGAATCTACCCGGAGGCGGTGTCCTGGCGAGAATGATCCTTTTTGAACGGGGTAAAAAGCATAAGATAGAGGCTGAAAAAAGCTACGATAACATGTTTAATCTGACCGTCCTCATGTTTTTTTGAATTTTTGAAAATTTTTCGGATTGACTTTCTGAGAGCCTGTTGTGAGGTGGTGAGCAAGGTGAGATGACATCCGTTGTCCGAGAGGCTGACTCATTGTTAAAATCGTGTTCGTGATATGAAATAATGCAATAATTCACATGAGATGAACAGAAATAGTGAAAGTTGAAGGAATGCTAGTCGAAATCCGAAAAAAAACGTATTTTTAGTGTGGGGCGAATCTTCCTGGAGGCGATGTCCTGGCGAGAATGATAATTTTTGAACGGGGTAAAGTGCATAAGATAGAGGCTGAAAAGAGCTACGATAACATGTTTGTTCTGACGGTCCTCATGTTTTTTTGAATTTTTGAAAATTTTTCGGATTGACTTTCTGAGAGCCTGTTGTGAGGTGGCGAGCAAGGTGAGATGACATCCGTTGTCCGAGAGGCTGAATCATTGTTAAAATCGTATTCGTGATATGAAATAATGCAATAATTCACATGAGATGAACAAAAATAATAAAAGTTGAAAGAATGCTGGACGAAATCCGAAAAATTTTGCTCATCTAGCTCATCTTAGATTATCATGTTTTCACCTCTGAACCACCCTTATCTAGCACTTTTATGTGAAATCCCAAAACTTTAGGCCAAATTCTCCATTCAATTGTTTCATTCTTCCCCTCATCACTCTCCCTTTAACATTTTCCATTCTAGCCCTTCTCTAAATTCCCCTTTCCTCCTTTCCCGTTAGTCTTCCCCCCTTCAGTTTCCCTTCTCGTCTAATTCTCTCGTATGTCCCCACTATCTCTCCTCCTCCTTTCTTCGCCCTCTAATTCTCTTATGTAACCCCCTCTCTCTCTCTTCCTCTTAGCCCATCCTTCACTATCGTATGTCCCAATCACATCTCACAACACATGTCGATTGTTTTCTCAATCTTACTTAAGAAATTTTTCTGAAAGAACAACTCACACAGCGCACTATCCTGCTTCCTTTCATTCTTCTCCTCATCTACTCCTTCTTTTTTCTCGGTTTTCGCCTCCTCAGCCTCCAATCCTTTTTTCTTCTCATCTCCCTCTTTCTCGTTCTTCTCTTCTTCGGTCTGCTTCTTTCCGCCTTCCTGTTTTTCGACCGTCTTCTCAGCTTTCTCGTTGGCATCCTTGATCTCCTTCTCTTCCGCCGCCCATCCTTCACTATTGTATGTCCCATACATCCTTATTCTATATTAAATCATTTCCCCCAATAATAGTGAAATCCGAAAAAGAGCCCATTTTTACTATGGGGCGAATCTTCCTGGAGGCGGTGTCCTGGCGAGAATGATCCTTTTTGAACGGGGTAAAAAGCATAAGATAGAGGCTGAAAAAAGCTACGATAACATGTTTAATCTGACCGTCCTCATGCTTTTTTGAATTTTTGAAAATTTTTCGGATTGACTTTCTGAGAGCCTGTTGTGAGGTGGTGAGCAAGGTGAGATGACATCCGTTGTCCGAGAGGCTGAATCATTGTTAAAATCGTATTCGTGATATGAAATAATGCAATAATTTACATGAGATGAACAGAAATACGCAAAGTTGAAAGAATGCTAGACGAAATCCGAAAAAGAGCCCATTTTTAGTGTGGGGCGAATCTACCCGGAGGCGGTGTCCTGGCGAGAATGATCCTTTTTGAACGGGGTAAAGTGCATAAGATAGAGGCTGAAAAGAGCTACGATAACATGTTTGTTCTGAAGGTCCTCCTGTTTTTTTTGAATTTTTGAAAATTTTTCGGATTGACTTTCTGAGAGCCTGTTGTGAGGTGGCGAGCAAGGTGAGATGACATCCGTTGTCCGAGAGGCTGAATCATTGTTAAAATCGTATTCGTGATATGAAATAATGCAATAATTTACATGAGATGAACAGAAATACGCAAAGTTGAAAGAATGCTAGACGAAATCTGAAAAAGAGCCCATTTTTAGTGTGGGGCGAATCTACCCGGAGGCGGTGTCCTGGCGAGAATGATCCTTTTTGAACGGGGTAAAAAGCATAAGATAGAGGCTGAAAACAGCTACGATAACATGTTTGTTCTGACGGTCCTCATGTTTTTTTGAATTTTTGAAAATTTTTCGGATTGACTTTCTGAGAGCCTGTTGTGAGGTGGTGAGCAAAGTGAGATGACATCCGTTGTCCGAGAGGCTGAATCATTGTTAAAATCGTATTCGTGATATGAAATAATGCAATAATTTACATGAGATGAACAGAAATAGTGAAAGTTGAAAGAATGCTAGACGAAATCCGAAAAAGAGCCCATTTTTAGTGTGGGGCGAATCTACCCAGAGGCGGTGTCCTGGCGAAAATGATCCTTTTTGAACGGGGTAAAGTGTCGAAGATAGAGGCTGAAAAGAGCTACGATAACATGTTTGTTCTGACGGTCCTCATGTTTTTTTGAATTTTTGAAAATTTTTCGGATTGACTTTCTGAGAGCCTGTTGTGAGGTGGCGAGCAAGGTGAGATGACATCCGTTGTCCGAGAGGCTGAATCATTGTTAAAATCGTATTCGTGATATGAAATAATGCAATAATTTACATGAGATGAACAGAAATAGTGAAAGTTGAAAGAATGCTAGACGAAATCCGAAAAAAAGCCCATTTTTAGTGTGGGGCGAATCTACCCGGAGGCGGTGTCCTGGCGAGAATGATCCTTTTTGAACGGGGTAAAGTGCATAAGATAGAGGCTGAAAAGAGCTACGATAACATGTTTGTTCTGACGGTCCTCATGTTTTTTTGAATTTTTGAAAATTTTTCGGATTGACTTTCTGAGAGCCTGTTGTGAGGTGGTGAGCAAGGTGAGATGACATCCGTTGTCCGAGAGGCTGACTCATTGTTAAAATCGTATTCGTGATATGAAATAATGCAATAATTTACATGAGATGAACAAAAATAATAAAAGTTGAAAGAATGCTAGACGAAATCTGAAAAAGAGCCCATTTTTAGTGTGGGGCGAATCTTCTTGGAGGCGGTGTCCTGGTGAGAATGATCCTTTTTGAACGGGGTAAAGTGCATAAGATAGAGGCTGAAAAGAGCTACGATATTATGATTGTTCTGACGGTCCTCATGTTTTTTTGAATTTTTAAAAATTTTTCGGATTGACTTTCTGAGAGCCTGTTGTGAGGTGGTGAGCAAGGTGAGATGACATCCGTTGTCCGAGAGGCTGACTCATTGTTAAAATCGTATTCGTGATATGAAATAATGCAATAATTTACATGAGATGAACAAAAATAATAAAAGTTGAAAGAATGCTAGACGAAATCTGAAAAAGAGCCCATTTTTAGTGTGGGGCGAATCTTCTTGGAGGCGGTGTCCTGGTGAGAATGATCCTTTTTGAACGGGGTAAAGTGCATAAGATAGAGGCTGAAAAGAGCTACGATAACATGTTTGTTCTGACGGTCCTCATGTTTTTTTGAATTTTTGAAAATTTTTCGGATTGACTTTCTGAGAGCCTGTTGTGAGGTGGTGAGCAAGGTGAGATGACATCCGTTGTCCGAGAGGCTGAATCATTGTTAAAATCGTATTCGTGATATGAAATAATGCAATAATTTACATGAGATGAACAAAAATAATAAAAGTTGAAAGAATGCTAGACGAAATCTGAAAAAGAGCCCATTTTTAGTGTGGGGCGAATCTTCTTGGAGGCGGTGTCCTGGTGAGAATGATAATTTTTGAACGGGGTAAAGTGCATAAGATAGAGGCTGAAAAGAGCTACGATAACATGTTTGTTCTGACGGTCCTCATGTTTTTTTGAATTTTTGAAAATTTTTCGGATTGACTTTCTGAGAGCCTGTTGTGAGGTGGTGAGCAAGGTGAGATGAAATTTGTTGTCCGAGAGGCTGAATCATTGTTAAAATCGTATTCGTGATATGAAATAATGCAATAATTTACATGAGATGAACAAAAATAATAAAAGTTGAAAGAATGCTAGACGAAATCCGAAAAAGAGCCCATTTTCAGTGTGGGGCGAATCTACCCGGAGGCGGTGTCCTGGTGAGAATGATCCTTTTTGAACGGGGTAAAGTGCATAAGATAGAGGCTGAAAAGAGCTACGATAACATGTTTGTTCTGACGGTCCTCATGTTTTTTTGAATTTTTGAAAATTTTTCGGATTGACTTTCTGAGAGCCTGTTGTGAGGTGGTGAGCAAGGTGAGATGAAATTTGTTGTCCGAGAGGCTGAATCATTGTTAAAATCGTATTCGTGATATGAAATAATGCAATAATTTACATGAGATGAACAAAAATAATAAAAGTTGAAAGAATGCTAGACGAAATCCGAAAAAGAGCCCATTTTCAGTGTGGGGCGAATCTACCCGGAGGCGGTGTCCTGGTGAGAATGATCCTTTTTGAACGGGGTAAAGTGTGAGGAATTTTTAAAAAGCTTTTTTAAAGTTAGATTAACGGATTTTGAGCGGTTTCAAGTAGAAAAAAGAGAATAACTGTGAAATAGAAATATAAAAACAATTTTCCGACGAAGTTTTTCACTTTTTGATATAAAAAGGCGGAATTTGAACAACGACAATGAAAAAAAACCCCTTATTTAAAATCGACTGATAGCTTAATGGTTTTCCTGCCACAAAAGACACCCGGATTAGAAGATACCACGTGGATTAATGTAGAATTGACGAAAAATGAAGGAAAATTTCTGAAAAGAGCCCATTTTTAGTGTGGGGCGAATCTACCCGGAGGCGGTGTCCTGGCGAGAATGATCCTTTTTGAACGGGGTAAAGTGCATAAGATAGAGGCTGAAAAGAGCTACGATAACATGTTTGTTCTGACGGTCCTGATGTTTTTTTGAATTTTTGAAAATTTTTCGGATTGACTTTCTGAGAGCCTGTTGTGAGGTGGTGAGCAAGGTGAGATGACATCCGTTGTCCGAGAGGCTGAATCATTGTTAAAATCGTGTTCGTGATATGAAATAATGCAATAATTTACATGAGATGAACAAAAATAATAATAGTTGAAAGAATGCTAGACGAAATCTGAAAAAGAGCCCATTTTTAGTGTGGGGCGAATCTACCCGGACGCGGTGTCCTGGCGAGAATGATCCTTTTTGAACGGGGTAAAGTGCATAAGATAGAGGCTGAAAAGAGCTACGATAACATGTTTGTTCTGACGGTCCTCATGTTTTTTTGAATTTTTGAAAATTTTTCGAATTGACTTTCTGAGAGCCTGTTGTGAGGTGGTGAGCAAGGTGAGATGACATCCGTTGTCCGAGAGGCTGAATCATTGTTAAAATCGTATTCGTGATATGAAATAATGCAATAGTCTACATGAGATGAACAGAAATACGCAAAGTTGAAAGAATGCTAGACGAAATCTGAAAAAGAGCCCATTTTTAGTGTGGGGCGAATCTACCCGGAGGCGGTGTCCTGGCGAGAATGATCCTTTTTGAACGGGGTAAAGTGCATAAGATAGAGGCTGAAAAGAGCTACGATAACATGTTTGTTCTGACGGTCCTCATGTTTTTTTAAATTTTTGAAAATTTTTCGGATTGACTTTCTGAGAGCCTGTTGTGAGGTGGTGAGCAAGGTGAGATGACATCCGTTGTCCGAGAGGCTGAATCATTGTTAAAATCGTATTCGTGATATGAAATAATGCAATAATTTACATGAGATGAACAGAAATAGTGAAAGTTGAAAGAATGCTAGACGAAATCCGAAAAAGAGCCCATTTTTAGTGTGGGGCGAATCTACCCGGAGGCGGTGTCCTGGCGAGAATGATCCTTTTTGAACGGGGTAAAAAGCATAAGATAGAGGCTGAAAAAAGCTACGATAACATGTTTAATCTGACCGTCCTCATGTTTTTTTGAATTTTTGAAAATTTTTCGGATTGACTTTCTGAGAGCCTGTTGTGAGGTGGTGAGCAAGGTGAGATGACATCCGTTGTCCGAGAGGCTGACTCATTGTTAAAATCGTATTCGTGATATGAAATAATGCAATAATTTACATGAGCTGAACAGAAATACGCAAAGTTGAAAGAATGCTAGACGAAATCTGAAAAAGTGCCCATTTTTAGTGTGGGGCGAATCTACCCGGAGGCGGTGTCCTGGCGAGAATGATCCTTTTTGAACGGGGTAAAGTGCATAAGATAGAGGCTCAAAAGAGCTACGATAACATGTTTGTTCTGACGGTCCTCAATTTTTTTTGAATTTTTAAAAATTTTTCGGATTGACTTTCTGAGAGCCTGTTGTGAGGTGGTGAGCAAGGTGAGATGACATCCGTTGTCCGAGAGGCTGACTCATTGTTAAAATCGTGTTCGTGATATGAAATAATGCAATAATTCACATGAGATGAACAGAAATAGTGAAAGTTGAAGGAATGCTAGTCGAAATCCGAAAAAAAACGCATTTTTAGTGTGGGGCGAATCTTCCTGGAGGCGATGTCCTGGCGAGAATGATAATTTTTGAACGGGGTAAAGTGCATAAGATAGAGGCTGAAAAGAGCTACGATAACATGTTTGTTCTGACGGTCCTCATTTTTATTTGAATTTTTGAAAATTTTTCGGATTGACTTTCTGAGAGCCTGTTGTGAGGTGGCGAGCAAGGTGAGATGACATCCGTTGTCCGAGAGGCTGACTCATTGTTAAAATCGTGTTCGTGATATGAAATAATGCAATAATTCACATGAGATGAACAGAAATAGTGAAAGTTGAAGGAATGCTAGTCGAAATCCGAAAAAAAACGCATTTTTAGTGTGGGGCGAATCTTCCTGGAGGCGATGTCCTGGCGAGAATGATAATTTTTGAACGGGGTAAAGTGCATAAGATAGAGGCTGAAAAGAGCTACGATAACATGTTTGTTCTGACGGTCCTCATTTTTTTTTGAATTTTTGAAAATTTTTCGGATTGACTTTCTGAGAGCCTGTTGTGAGGTGGCGAGCAAGGTGAGATGACATCCGTTGTCCGAGAGGCTGACTCATTGTTAAAATCGTGTTCGTGATATGAAATAATGCAATAATTCACATGAGATGAACAGAAATAGTGAAAGTTGAAGGAATGCTAGTCGAAATCCGAAAAAAAACGCATTTTTACTGTGGGGCGTATCTTCCTGGAGGCGATGTCCTGGCGAGAATGATAATTTTTGAACGGGGTAAAGTGCATAAGATAGAGGCTGAAAAGAGCTACGATAACATGGTTGTTCTGACGGTCCTCATGTTTTTTTGAATTTTTGAAAATTTTTCGGATTGACTTTCTGAGAGCCTGTTGTGAGGTGGTGAGCAAGGTGAGATGACATCCGTTGTCCGAGAGGCTGAATCATTGTTAAAATCGTATTCGTGATATGAAATAATGCAATAATTTACATGAGATGAACAGAAATAGTGAAAGTTGAAAGAATGCTAGACGAAATCCGAAAAAGAGCCCATTTTTAGTGTGGGGCGAATCTACCCGGAGGCGGTGTCCTGGCGAGAATGATCCTTTTTGAACGGGGTAAAAAGCATAAGATAGAGGCTGAAAAGAGCTACGATAACATGTTTAATCTGACCGTCCTCATGTTTTTTTGAATTTTTGAAAATTTTTCGGATTGACTTTCTGAGAGCCTGTTGTGAGGTGGTGAGCAAGGTGAGATGACATCCGTTGTCCGAGAGGCTGAATCATTGTTAAAATCGTATTCGTGATATGAAATAATGCAATAATTTACATGAGATGAACAGAAATACGCAAAGTTGAAAGAATGCTAGACGAAATCCGAAAAAGAGCCCATTTTTAGTGTGGGGCGAATCTACCCGGAGGCGGTGTCCTGGCGAGAATGATCCTTTTTGACCGGGGTAAAGTGCATAAGATAGAGGCTGAAAAGAGCTACGATAACATGTTTGTTCTGACGGTCCTCATGTTTTTTTGAATTTTTGAAAAATTTTCGAATTGACTTTCTGAGAGCCTGTTGTGAGGTGGTGAGCAAAGTGAGATGACATCCGTTGTCCGAAAGGCTGAATCATTGTTAAAATCGTGTTCGTGATATGAAATAATGCAATAATTCACATGAGATGAACAAAAATAATAAAAGTTGAAAGAATGCTAGTCGAAATCCGAAAAAAAACGCATTTTTACTGTGGGGCGAATCTTCCTGGAGGCGATGTCCTGGTGAGAATGATAATTTTTAAACGGGGTAAAGTGCATAAGATAGAGGCTGAAAAGAGCTACGATAACATGTTTCATCTGACCGTCCTCATGTTTTTTTGAATTTTTGAAAATTTTTCGGATTGACTTTCTGAGAGCCTGTTGTGAGACGGTGAGCAAAGTGAGATGACATCCGTTGTCCGAAAGGCTGAATCATTGTTAAAATCGTGTTCGTGATATGAAATAATGCAATAATTCACATGAGATGAACAAAAATAATAAAAGTTGAAAGAATGCTGGACGAAATCCGAAAAATTTTGCTCATCTAGCTCATCTTAGATTATCATGTTTTCACCTCTGAACCACCCTCATCTAGCACTTTTATGTGAAATCCCAAAACTTTAGGCCAAATTCTCCATTCAATTGTTTCATTCTTCCCCTCATCACTCTCCCTTTAACATTTTCCATTCTAGCCCTTCTCTAAATTCCCCTTTCCTCCTTTCCCGTTAGTCTTCCCCCCTTCAGTTTCCCTTCTCGTCTAATTCTCTCGTATGTCCCCACTATCTCTCCTCCTCCTTTCTTCGCCCTCTAATTCTCTTATGTAACCCCCTCTCTCTCTCTTCCTCTTAGCCCATCCTTCACTATCGTATGTCCCAATCACATCTCACAACACATGTCGATTGTTTTCTCAATCTTACTTAAGAAATTTTTCTGAAAGAACAACTCACCCAGCGCACTATCCTGCTTCCTTTCATTCTTCTCCTCATCTACTCCTTCTTTTTTCTCGGTTTTCGCCTCCTCAGCCTCCAATCCTTTTTTCTTCTCATCTCCCTCTTTCTCGTTCTTCTCTTCTTCGGTCTGCTTCTTTCCGCCTTCCGGTTTTTCGACCGTCTTCTCAGCTTTCTCGTTGGCATCCTTGATCTCCTTCTCTTCCGCCGCCCATCCTTCACTATTGTATGTCCCATACATCCTTATTCTATATTAAATCATTTCCCCCAATAATAGTGAAATCCGAAAAAGAGCCCATTTTTACTATGGGGCGAATCTTCCTGGAGGCGGTGTCCTGGTGAGAATGATCCTTTTTGAACGCGGTAAAGTGTCGAAGATAGAGGCTAAAAAGAGCTACAATAACATGTTCGTTCTGACATTCCTCCTGTTTTTTTTGAATTTTTGAAAAATTTTCGAATTGACTTTCTGAGAGCCTGTTGTGAGGTGGTGAGCAAGGTGAGATGACATCCGTTGTCCGAGAGGCTGAATCATTGTTAAAATCGTATTCGTGATATGAAATAATGCAATAATTTACATGAGATGAACAGAAATAGTGAAAGTTGAAAGAATGCTAGACGAAATCCGAAAAAGAGCCCATTTTTAGTGTGGGGCGAATCTACCCAGAGGCGGTGTCCTGGCGAAAATGATCCTTTTTGAACGGGGTAAAGTGTCGAAGATAGAGGCTGAAAAGAGCTACGATAACATGTTTGTTCTGACGGTCCTCATGTTTTTTTGAATTTTTGAAAAATTTTCGAATTGACTTTCTGAGAGCCTGTTGTGAGGTGGTGAGCAAAGTGAGATGACATCCGTTGTCCGAAAGGCTGAATCATTGTTAGAATCGTATTCGTGATATGAAATAATGCAATAATTTACATGAGATGAACAGAAATACGCAAAGTTGAAAGAATGCTAGACGAAATCCGAAAAAGAGCCCATTTTTAGTGTGGGGCGAATCTACCCGGAGGCGGTGTCCTGGCGAGAATGATCCTTTTTGAACGGGGTAAAAAGCATAAGATAGAGGCTGAAAACAGCTACGATAACATGTTTGTTCTGACGGTCCTCATGTTTTTTTGAATTTTTGAAAATTTTTCGGATTGACTTTCTGAGAGCCTGTTGTGAGGTGGTGAGCAAAGTGAGATGACATCCGTTGTCCGAGAGGCTGAATCATTGTTAAAATCGTATTCGTGATATGAAATAATGCAATAATTTACATGAGATGAACAGAAATAGTGAAAGTTGAAAGAATGCTAGACGAAATCCGAAAAAGAGCCCATTTTTAGTGTGGGGCGAATCTACCCAGAGGCGGTGTCCTGGCGAAAATGATCCTTTTTGAACGGGGTAAAGTGCACAAGATAGAGGCTGAAAAGAGCTACGATAACATGTTTGTTCTGACGGTCCTCATGTTTTTTTGAATTTTTGAAAATTTTTCGGATTGACTTTCTGAGAGCCTGTTGTGAGGTGGTGAGCAAGGTGAGATGAAATTTGTTGTCCGAGAGGCTGAATCATTGTTAAAATCGTATTCGTGATATGAAATAATGCAATAATTTACATGAGATGAACAAAAATAATAAAAGTTGAAAGAATGCTAGACGAAATCCGAAAAAGAGCCCATCTTTAGTGTATGGCGAATCTACCCGGAGGCGGTGTCCTGGCGAGAATGATTCTTTTTGAACGGGGTAAAGTGCATAAGATAGAGGCTGAGAAGAGCTACGATAACATGTTTGTTCTGACGGTCCTCATGTTTTTTTGAATTTTTGAAAATTTTTCGGATTGACTTTCTGAGAGCCTGTTGTGAGGTGGTGAGCAAGGTGATATGACATCCGTTGTCCGAGAGGCTGAATCATTGTTAAAATCGTATTCGTGATATGAAATAATGCAATAATTTACATGAGATGAACAAAAATAATAAAAGTTGAAAGAATGCTAGACGAAATCTGAAAAAGAGCCCATTTTTAGTGTGGGGCGAATCTTCTTGGAGGCGATGTCCTGGTGAGAATGATCCTTTTTGAACGGGGTAAAGTGCATAAGATAGAGGCTGAAAAGAGCTACGATAACATGTTTGTTCTGACGGTCCTCATGTTTTTTTGAATTTTTGAAAATTTTTCGGATTGACTTTCTGAGAGCCTGTTGTGAGGTGGCGAGCAAGGTGAGATGACATCCGTTGTCCGAGAGGCTGAATCATTGTTAAAATCGTATTCGTGATGTGAAATAATGCAATAATTTACATGAGATGAACAGAAATACGCAAAGTTGAAAGAATGCTAGACGAAATCCGAAAAAGAGCCCATTTTTAGTGTTGGGCGAATCTACCCGGAGGCGGTGCCCTGGCGAGAATGATCCTTTTTGAACGGGGTAAAGTGCATAAGATAGAGGCTGAAAAGAGCTACGATAACATGTTTGTTCTGACGGTCCTTCTGTTTTTTTTGAATTTTTGAAAATTTTTCGGATTGACTTTCTGAGAGCCTGTTGTGAGGTGGCGAGCAAGGTGAGATGACATCCGTTGTCCGAGAGGCTGAATCATTGTTAAAATCGTATTCGTGATGTGAAATAATGCAATAGTCTACATGAGATGAACAGAAATACGCAAAGTTGAAAGAATGCTAGACGAAATCCGAAAAAGAGCCCATTTTTAGTGTTGGGCGAATCTACCCGGAGGCGGTGTCCTGGTGAGAATGATCCTTTTTGAACGGGGTAAAGTGTCGAAGATAGAGGCTGAAAAGAGCTACGATAACATGTTTGTTCTGACGGTCCTTCTGTTTTTTTTGAATTTTTGAAAATTTTTCGGATTGACTTTCTGAGAGCCTGTTGTGAGGTGGCGAGCAAGGTGAGATGACATCCGTTGTCCGAGCGGCTGAATCATTGTTAAAATCGTATTCGTGATGTGAAATAATGCAATAATTTACATGAGATGAACAGAAATACGCAAAGTTGAAAGAATGCTAGACGAAATCCGAAAAAGAGCCCATTTTTAGTGTGGGGCGAATCTACGCGGAGGCGGTGTCCTGGTGAGAATGATCCTTTTTGAACGGGGTAAAGTGCATAAGATAGAGGCTGAAAAGAGCTACGATAACATGTTTCATCTGACCGTCCTCATGTTTTTTTGAATTTTTGAAAATTTTTCGGATTGACTTTCTGAGAGCCTGTTGTGAGGTGGTGAGCAAGGTGAGATGACATCCGTTGTCCGAGAGGCTGAATCATTGTTAAAATCGTATTCGTGATATGAAATAATGCAATAATTTACATGAGATGAACAAAAATAATAAAAGTTGAAAGAATGCTAGACGAAATCCGAAAAAGAGCCCATTTTTAGTGTGGGGCGAATCTACCCGGAGGCGGTGTCCTGGTGAGAATGATCCTTTTTGAACGGGGTAAAGTGCATAAGATAGAGGCTGAAAAGAGCTACGATAACATGTTTGTTCTGACGGTCCTCATGTTTTTTTGAATTTTTGAAAATTTTTCGGATTGACTTTCTGAGAGCCTGTTGTGAGGTGGTGAGCAAGGTGAGATGACATCCGTTGTCCGAGAGGCTGAATCATTGTTGAAATCGTATTCGTGATATGAAATAATGCAATAATTTACATGAGATGAACAGGAATACGCAAAGTTGAAAGAATGCTAGACGAAATCCGAAAAAAAGCGCATTTTTACTGTGGGGCGAATCTACCCGGAGGCGGTGTCTTGGTGAGAATGATCCTTTTTGAACGGGGTAAAGTGCATAAGATAGAGGCTGAAAAAAGCTACGATAACATGTTTGTTCTGACGGTCCTCATGTTTTTTTGAATTTTTGAAATTTTTCGGATTGACTTTCTGAGAGCCTGTTGTGAGGTGGCGAGCAAGGTGAGATGACATCCGTTGTCCGAGAGGCTGAATCATTGTTAAAATCGTATTCGTGATATGAAATAATGCAATAATTTACATGAGATGAACAGAAATAGTGAAAGTTGAAAGAATGCTGGACGAAATCCGAAAAATTTTGCTCATCTAGCTCATCTTAGATTATCATGTTTTCACCTCTGAACCACCCTCATCTAGCACTTTTATGTGAAATCTTAAAATTTTAGGCCAAATTCTCCATTCAATTGTTTCATTCTTCCCCTCATCACTCTCCCTTTAACATTTTCCATTCTAGCCCTTCTCTAAATTCCCCTTTCCTCCTTTCCCGTTAGTCTTCCCCCCTTCAGTTTCCCTTCTCGTCTAATTCTCTCGTATGTCCCCACTATCTCTCCTCCTCCTTTCTTCGCCCTCTAATTCTCTTATGTAACCCCCTCTCTCTCTCTTCCTCTTAGCCCATCCTTCACTATCGTATGTCCCAATCACATCTCACAACACATGTCGATTGTTTTCTCAATCTTACTTAAGAAATTTTTCTGAAAGAACAACTCACCCAGCGCACTATCCTGCTTCCTTTCATTCTTCTCCTCATCTACTCCTTCTTTTTTCTCGGTTTTCGCCTCCTCAGCCTCCAATCCTTTTTTCTTCTCATCTCCCTCTTTCTCGTTCTTCTCTTCTTCGGTCTGCTTCTTTCCGCCTTCCTGTTTTTCGACCGTCTTCTCAGCTTTCTCGTTGGCATCCTTGATCTCCTTCTCTTCCGCCGCCCATCCTTCACTATTGTATGTCCCATACATCCTTATTCTATATTAAATCATTTCCCCCAATAATAGTGAAATCCGAAAAAGAGCCCATTTTTACTATGGGGCGAATCTTCCTGGAGGCGATGTCCTGGTGAGAATGATCCTTTTTGAACGCGGTAAAGTGTCGAAGATAGAGGCTAAAAAGAGCTACAATAACATGTTCGTTCTGACATTCCTCCTGTTTTTTTTTGAATTTTTGAAAAATTTTCGAATTGACTTTCTGAGAGCCTGTTTTGAGGTGGTGAGCAAGGTGAGATGACATCCGTTGTCCGAGAGGCTGACTCATTGTTAAAATCGTGTTCGTGATATGAAATAATGCAATAGTTTACATGAGATGAACAAAAATAATAAAAGTTGAAAGAATGCTGGACGAAATCCGAAAAAGAGCCCATTTTTAGTGTGGGGCGAATCTACCCGGGGGCGGTGTCCTGGTGAGAATGATCCTTTTTGAACGGGGTAAAGTGCATAAGATAGAGGCTGAAAAGAGCTACGATAACATGTCTGTTCTGACGGTCCTCCTGTTTTTTTTTTGAATTTTTGAAACTTTTTCGGTTCGACTTTCTGAGAGCCTCTTGTGAGGTGGTGTGCGATGTCAGATGTTTACATTGTTATTTATTGAAATAAATTGCGAACTCATTAAGAAGAAAAATAACATAGCAAAATAATTCTGATTGGGGAATCTCGTAGTTTTTTCTATGCAAGCACTCAGACAAGTTACAAAGAATCGCATCTCGCATCTTGGTTGGTCGTTTGTCAGACGTTTGCGCCCTGTTCCGGCGTTGAGTTGTCTTCGAGCCACCTGTAAAACATTCATTCAGCTAGTTTTACTTTCAAAAATTGAAATGTGTAAAGGCTATGTTCCGTTTTTGACCAAAGAAAGTCGAACTTGTTACACAAGTGCTAAAAGCTGTGGTCAATATTAATTCCGTGTATAGACTGGAACACTTTTAATGACTTACTTCAAAAACGAGGCGCCGGTACGTTTGCGTTTACTCAAAACTTCCGCTCTGCCAATGAAATAAAAAAATTCAGTCGAACGAGTGACTGCCAAGCACAATTGCAGGGTCAATGGCTGGCATTGGTAAAACACTGAAATCTTTTTTTTGGTCTCGAGAGTTTTCTTTTTTTTGATATTTCGAGATTTTAAAAACGAACATCTTTGGCTTGCTGTAGCCAGTGAAAAAATAAAATGTTTCACCGGTTTGCGAAATTGCCAGTCCTCCATGGTCGCCAAAGTAATTTTTTCTGTTCTTTCGTCGGCTAGTAAGCCAAATCTGCGATACAGCAATTGGCACTATGAAAAAAATTATTAAAATAGATTCTTAGCAAAAACTGACCTGTTCACGGTGGAGAGTTCCAACTCCAATTTCGTTCGGGTCCACCCCGTCGGCCATCAATTTTGCCACTATTTCGATCACTTTTTCTCTTTCAAACTCATCCGCATGTTCGTAACATTGTCCAGTCGATATTTGCGAAGTATTGTTGTAGAATTTGATTACGAATCGAGACCAGTCATCTCCCTCCAATTTTCCCCTGTACAGCTCAGAATTTGGATAGCACAAAGATAATGTTGGCCGGTTGGATTTGTCTAGTTGCAATAATCCGCCTGTCGGTCCCATCAGCTCTTTTACATTGGGAGTCGGTGAGGAGTGCAATCTTAGCTGCGCAGGGTCGAGACTTGCAATTACTCGACTTCTTTTGCAGTGGAAGTCGAAGGAATTTGCTGTGATGTAGTTCAGATAATCTGTAAATCGGTGGGTTTCTGTCTGAAGTTGCTTCATTTCCACGTTGAAGATCCATCAAGATACGAGCTCATTGGGCGCATTAAGGTAGTCGACATCGACAATCTCTATGTTTTGGACAGTGCATTCTATTAGATTTCGAAGATATTTCAGAACATAAAGTTGTTCAAATTTTCGCTTTCTATTATGTGGGAGAGCGGCTACTGACAAAACGTAACAAATTCACAATAAATATGGTAAAAGTGGGAAAAATTGTTTTTGCTCGTTTTTGAATTTACGTCTTCAGAAGACACCGGTTTCCATTATTAATTTGTTTCTGTTGTTTTGTCAAGAACACAAAGTGACTCACTGAAAATCACAACATCTGGCACGAAGAGTCCTTTGGTGCACACGGCGAATGTATGATACTTGTCTTTCTGATTGTGCGCGATGATGAGTTTGCATTTCCGAAGCATTTCGATTCTTTTTGGCTTTTCTGCGTCGAGAAGCTTATCGAACGTGAAGAAAACATTCTCCTCTTGTAGTTCCGTTGGGCAGTCTTCCTTTCCTACCTCTTCCACAAAACTTGAGTATTTGCCTGTCGGATTGATAACAAGAACTTTTTCACCGTGGCGAGCGATTTCAAGAGCCGCTTTCACGAGGAAACGCGTTTTTCCGGTGCCTGGACCTCCCTGAAAGCATTTCGTATTTTTTGAAGCATTTTTCATTGAGTCTGGTTCATTTTAGGAAAAAAATTGCTCAGTTATTGAAGATCAACTCACTTTCACGAAGAAACGGGTTGGCTTATTGTTCTTCAAGAATTCGAGCGCCACACTCTCATCGTTCAACCACGTTCGCGCATCGATTTCTTCACAAACGTCATCGCCGTAGTCGGGAACGTCTTCGTCTTCCGATTGCATTGTTTTCGACGGAAAATCGCTGAAAGAAAGTAATATTAAGAAAAACTACCGTAACAATTTATTATATTTTCAAGAAATTCACTGTGTTTTGCTCGTTTGAACCTGAAATTTGTTTTGTTCATGGCGAGACCAGCGAGAGCCGCAAAATTCGCTGTTGGAGCAAAGAAAAAGAGACGCAGGGAAACAAAATCCAAGGGGGCGCACTTGCATCACACATCACATTTTATCTGTTAAATTTTGTTTTCAATCGAACAACTCCCTTTGAACTTAAATTTTGCCCCTTTCTTTTTTTTGAGAATTTTTTCTCCTAAAAGTCAGATATAAATATAAATTGCAACATATTCCGTAAAACAACAAAAATTTATGTTTCAGAATCGAAAACCGCCGACTCTATCTTGGACGACAACTGTGTATCTGGGATTATCATTAAAAAAAAGCGACAAACTCTGTAGACGAAATGAAAAAGGACGAACTGACTACTTGAATCTGAAAAATTTTGATTTTCGGCCAATATCATCGATTGACCATGAAAACAGGTCCAGCGAATCCAAACGTAAGAGTTACAGCTTGAAAGGTTAAAAAATTGACAAGATATGATTTTCTGGTTTTTCTGGTTCAGCTCACAGCCATTTGTCAACCATTTCGCATTTTAAATCTGGAAACGATTCGGTTCACATATTTATCATTTAGAAGTAATTGTAATAATAAGAATAATTGAATGAAATTACAGATGACAATCGTGTCGAATTTGACAATCTCTCAGTTGGTGAAGAGGCGACGCTGAAATTCTACGATTATTGATATTTCGGGACTTATTGGCTACCATGAAGCCCAATCCGCGAGCGATCATCGACGACGACGGACTGGCCTCCACGTTGACAGCGTGGCGGTGGAGTTGAGCTTCAGCCGCAAGACGTGCAGCCTTCTCTCTCTCGACAAGACCACGAAGAGTCTCCGCTTCCACTGCGAGACGATGAGCCTCCGCCTCAGCAGCGACGCGACGGTCCTTCTCCTGCTCAGCTTCGGCGACAAGACGACGAGCTTTCTCTCTGGCGAGACGGCGATCTTCCGCTTCCTTGGCAAGACGACGAGCTTCGTGAGCCGCCTCGCGATCACGTTGGCGAGCTTCAAAAGCGGCACGCTCGCGAGTTTCCTGAGCGGCGATGCGACGGCTCAGCGGTCTGTCCTGCCCGCGTCTCTGGATCTGTCCGTGCAGGGCGGCTTGACGCAGCGGCTGCTTCATCACAAGGTGCCGCACGTCTCTGACGGCTCTTTTCCCGGTGACAATGCCGCGGCGATCACGCTCCGCCTTGATATCGCGCAAGGCTCGGGCAGAGCGAGTGACCAGCCCCTCGGCCCACTGACGAAGTCGTCCACCACGGGAGCCCTGAAATCGAAAATTGTTCACTGATTTATGGAACTGATTACCCAGAGCTTTCTGCGGACGACCAGCTTCCTCTTGGCCTCAGCGAGAGCGTCGCGAGCCTCCTTTTGCAGCCCGCGGATAGAAAGTGTGTCGTCCATGTGGATGGCGACAACATTCTGAAATGAAGATATCGGTTGAGAGACGGTTTTCAGAATCGTTTTACCTTCGGTGGAATGCGGCTGAAACCATAGTGATTGATTGGTTTCCCAACCCACTCGCATTTCTTCTCATCGAAGTGAAGAAGCATTGTCGCCCACATGTTGCAATCGTAGACAAGATCGCCGCGTTCCACTTGCTAAAATTTTGAAAAAATCAATCATCGATACTTGCACTCTTCAAAATTTGATTGTCGTTTCAAATTTTCAGGTGTAATGAGTGTTTGCAAAATTGAAGTTCTGAAGACTCACCGTGTTCCTGTTGATTGCGTTCAATTGCCGATGATCTTGACGACGAGGCATTCTGTAATCATTGTATGTTCTTTACAGTCCGCGCGTTCAAGAATTAAAAATAAGGGATGTATCCCTCCTGTCGAGTAGGATAAAGGAAAAAGGATAAAGTCGATCCGTATGTCAAGCTCTAGGAGCTGCGGATCTCGGATTTCAGGTTCCGAAGACACCTGGTGGTGATCCGACATTGGCCTAGTTTAAGTCACGTCCGGGCCGAGGAGTGTGACCGATTACTCTTCGTAGACGAAGCTACTACCCAAATGAGGCTGCCAGCGGCCACCGCTGCCCACTGAGCTACCGGAAAACTCGGGAAAATCATTCCGGATTTTCAAAATCGTCATTCCGGCCGAACGAAGACAAAGAGAAGCCGGACGAAGACAAAGAGAAGTCGTTTTGAGAAAAATTCAATTTACAGATATCGAAGTCAATACTATGAAGATAGGGAGGAAAGAAGAATGACACAACCGTGAAGATGCCACGTCTCTGAATGGGTCTAGATAGGAGCAGGAAAACGTGAGAGGAAGCATTATGCATAAAGGGTACAACTCTGATAGCTACAAAGGAAGGCTGACTCCAAAGAAAATGTATCTACATTTGGAGGGCATCTAGGTATAAGGCAGATCGATGAAGAGGCGCGACGCTTCCGAGAAGCGCTGTGTACGAAACACAACGTCCACATGCAAAAAATAACGATCGAGAACGGCAGAACGCGGCTGGAGACGTGAATCTACTTTCACAGGCATCGAAGGTCCCCTCTCTCTCAACTTCTAGGTGATAGTGATAAGAAGCCCGATGAGACCGAGAGAAGACATGACAACTGTTGCGTAATGCCAACTGTTATTTTTCATTGCGTACGAACGATTTCACTTTTTGCCAAAGTGAGAATGCGCGGCTCCGGGACATTTCGCAACCGGACGTTTCGCAACCGAGACATTTCGCAACCGCTGAAACGGTTCGCGAAGGAAGCGGTTGTGCAGCTCTTCTGATTGCACGATAGTATTTTTTGACGTTAAATTCAGATTCTACGACATCGAAAACCACGGATTCAATGATCTGGATATGTTTTGCAAGATAAATATCAGCTCCCTTCCGTAACCGTTTCAGCGGTTGCGAAACGTCTGGTTGCGAAATGTCTGATTGCGAAATGTCTGATTGCGAAATGTCTGATTGCGAAATGTCTGATTGCGAAATGTCTGATTGCGAAATGTCTGATTGCGAAATGTCTGATTGCGAAATGTCTGATTGCGAAATGTCTGATTGCGAAATGTCTGATTGCGAAATGTCTGATTGCGAAATGTCTGATTGCGAAATGTCTGATTGCGAAATGTCTGATTGCGAAATGTCCCGGAGTCGAATGCGCGAACAACAGAGATTTCTGATATGCCACGTCAGCAATGAATGAAAAAAGGGGAAACGGACGGAAAATGGGAGAAAGATGTGGAACGATTGACGAATTTGGATGATCAATTTTCAGAAATGACTTTTTGAAGATGAACTGGGATTGATTGATAAAACGACAGGTCTTGATATCTAGCTAAAGGGGGAGATTGATATTGGAACATTTTATATCTCTTTTTGAGGTGACTAGGTGAGATCAGACATCAAATAACATTAAAAAATCAGTTCAGCAGGGTTTCTTGTTGGTTTGAGTGTGAAACAAAAAAATATGTGTCATGTTCGCTGGAAGTGACCAAAACGTTATAATCGTGGCGAGACCACTACACAAATGATCTTTTTGCGGTGAAGCGCGTTTGATCTAGTTGTCAATTTTTCGGAGATAACTAGGGAATATTTTTCAATGCCGGATACAACAAGAAAGCCACATGGCAAGTGAATTTAAGGTCAAATCTCGAAGGTCATATTTCCCTATTTTCGAATTTCCCTTTTCTTCAAGTTCACATGTTCTTGCCGGATTACGGAAGATGACTTGAAATTGGCTTCGGATAAGTAGAATACCGGCGAAAAATTGCAAAAAACGAAAAATTTCTAGAAGAGAAGTTGACAGTTTTGTGCGTGGAGGGTCCGTAGAAGGGAACTTTAAGTTTTTCGTCGTTCCAACAATGTAATTGTTTCTACACAAAAATTCGAGGTTTTCGGCAGGCGGCAGTGCAGGTCGAATGGGAAATACGGTTGGTCCAGTCGGTAGTGGGGTTGGCTAGTGATGGAAAGGTTTCGGGCTCGACTCCCCCCTTCGACAATTTTCTTTTTAATGATTCTGCAAAATGTTGAAGAATAAGACGCTGCTCCGCGTTTTGAAACGAAAATCTATTCGGTTCACATATTTATTGTTTAAGGTGCAAGAATCAGAAAAAACATTGATATTAGGAAAAATATAATAGGAAATTACAGTAGAAAAAAATGACATTAAATACGAATTGACAATTAGAAAAAAATGACATTAAAAGATAATTGGCGAAATACGGATAACTTAATATTAATTCACAGTGCTGGCCATAAAGGTATTCGAATGTATTTTATGACTTTGAAACAGTATAACTCTGAATTTTCGGTTTTATCACCACATGACCACTTTCAGCCAAAAAATAACCTTACTTAAAAATGTTTCAATATGCATATTATGTTTTTTTCATAAAAAAAACAATTTGAGCAGAATGGGAGCTTTGAGAAACATTTTGAAATCCACTACGTAGCTCCAAAAATTGAACATTTTTAAAAACGGGTTTCCAAAAAAGTGGTTAAATCAGGTTGAAAATTATTACCGAATACTGTGATGCACTTTTCCGAACCATATCTTTTCAAGCATTTTTTGAAACCCCGACCCTCCAAACTCTCAATGTTTGGAGCAACGTACTGGGTTTCATAATTTTTTCGAAAGCACCAATCTTGCTCAAATTGTCTTTACTAAACCCAATGTTGATTTTTAAATCAAAATATGATGCCTAGAAACGTTTTTCGGACGGTTAGTTTTTTGACTGAAAGTACATACATAGTTCTGTGCTGGGAAAACTGAAATTCTGTCAATTTTCGGATGTGAGCAGAATCATTTTGAGAGTATATTGAAGGATCATCAAGAAGTAGGCATGCCAAATTTCAATTCAATCCGACGATTGGCTGCGGAGTTATACTGTTTCAATTTTTGGGCAGCACTGGAAACGACTCGTGCGACCGATTTCTTACAAAAGAACATATTATATAGTTCATAAATCTTGGAACCTGCGCAAACGCGCTCCGCTGGATTCGTGTTGGTCTCGCCACGACTATTGTCTCTGTCTCGTTTGTTCCACGAGAGACGCAGACAAGAGTCGTGGCGAGACCAACACGTGTCTAGCGGAGCGCGTTTGCGCAGGTACCAAGATTTTTGAAATACATAATAATATCTAGTATTATTCTTAAAACTTTTTTCGCTCACTGGAAGTGGAGGAAAAAACTCGGCCACTACAACGATTGGCCTCTGTAACCAATCCGCAAGGCCGGATCCGCTCCATCGATACGAGACCCATGTGGGACTATATTTGGATTTCTCTTCCAAGAGAGCGAAAACATTTTTAAGAATAATAATGGGTTTTGGAGTTACCATAAAGTATTTTTTAGAAGCGCACCTCCAATAGAAAGTTTTCGGAAAGGACCGTTGAAAATAGAAGTGCACCTTTGTTTTACGGGCAAACTCAAAAGTGAATGAAAAAAGTTAATGACTGAACAATTTCGGAAACAATTCTCTAGAAAAATTTGAAAAACTTCGTACTTGAAATTAAATATGAGCCTTTTCGTGATATCGTTCGAGAAGGTATTGAAAATTAGTCTGAATTTCGGAAAACTTTGGGTCTTTCGGAGGATTTCAAAATATAAGGGCGGCTCCATGAGAAGAGCACTCCGGTAGGTGCGATAATAGAGAAGTTACGTCGAAAATGGAAGTGAGACACATGAACTCCAAAACCAGGTGATCGAAACGAAACTCGCAACCCGACAATTAGCAACTGCACGAAAGACTAAATTTCGGTCATTTTTTTGGGGTTTTGGCTTATTTTTGCAATTATATTTTTTTCGAAAGAGTACTGTTCAGAAATTATTTTAAGAAACACGTCGTATTTCTGTTTACTGAGAAAGTAGCTCAGTTACGGGAGCTGCAAGTGTTGCGAGATGTTGCGAAGTGATCGAGACGGAGTTCCTTGCTGCTGTCAACCTTATTTTCCGCCCCACCACTTCATGACCTTGTTAGTCTGAAAATTAAGTTTAAGTACGGAGAGCTGCTTGTGTGCATGCTCACCATGCTTCCGAAAAATCCTCCCATCGAGCTATCAGAGCTTCCCGACGGCTCCTGTTGAGTCGAACCGTTCTGCTGGGCCTCCGACGGTTTCTCGACGACCTTCTTCTTAGCGGCCGGTTCGGCGCGTTCCTCGCTGTGATCGCTCTCCTCGACGATGGAAGGCTTTCTTTGTCCCAGTCCGCTAGTCCTCGAGGTTCTCGAACGCGTTCTATCCATCGAGCGCGACAAGTGCTCCTGAGGGCTGTGATCCGTGGCCTTCTCGCTGCGGGTCTTCTTGGAACTGGATGTTGTTGCGACGTCAGTTGCTTCTCCAGCGTTTCTTTTGCGGTTGACGGGCTTTTGCACTTCAGCTTGTTTCTTGTTCTTCTTGGAAGACTTTGTTGGTTCGTTCGTCTTCACCTCATTATTGCTCGGCAGAGCAATGCTGGAGCCTACCATCCTTGCCTCGATGAGCGCTCGCACCAGTTCCGGCGACTGGGGAATTCCTCCAGCAGCGACGACGTCCCTGTTCGCGTTCTCGTCGGATCGAGCGATGATCCCATTGATTTTCTTATGCCGTCCGGCTTTCGATCCCTGAATCAAATTATGCGTTCCGGAGTTAGATACCAGATTCTACCCACCCAGCCACCTTCCATTTGGGCCAGAAGCCTCTTTGCTTCGACGATGCCTCGCCGAAAGTCTTCGACTTGCGTTCTCGGCTCCAGCACAAAGTCGTTCACGTGCATAGCGAAGAACAACTGAATGTCACATTTGTCATTTCGGACATGAGCAGCCTCACTTACCTTCTCGGTTGTTCTTTTAGTTTGCTCAGTTCCGAAGTACCGAATGGTCCATGTCCGTTTGTCGAGTTTCTTGACAAGCCTGCCCGCCCAGACGGGCGTGCTGCCCTCAAGTACTATGTCGTTTTCAAAGTACGTGCGGTTCTGCAATAATTCATAAATGGGTGGTACTTCAGAAAACCCAATTTTTCTGCTAAGACAGCACAAGTGGAGTGCTAGCTAGTGCCACTGAGCTGATTGGCTGAGCAAAACTAGAAGGAACAAATGTGTTTTTTGTGGATCACGCTACTTTTGTTTTGTCGGAGGAGATGGATGTACCTCACAATTGAACGCGGCTTAACCCCTAATTGGTGCCGAAGAGCCGGGCAGGCATAATGTTGCGCATAACCCGTCATTGGATCGCATGGACACCAGAAGGCCGAGAGGTATCCGAAGATTGCGAAGATAAATGCTTTGACCCCTCATAATCCGTGAATCTGGCCAATGGGGAACAGATCCACGATGGGAGGTCTCACTGGCCTAAGTGGAACCTATGTGCTAAATTACCGATAGAGTAAATCGATTCAACGGCGCTTTTCTGTTGGGTTTTTTTTAAATCTAATTAATTTGCAATTTTCTACGAAAAATACTTATAGAAACTAACTCACCCGCGCATCCAATTCCGATTTGGTCAGTGGCACAGGCATTGGCGTTTTTCGTCGAGAATCGCGTTGATCAAGCACTGAAAACAGCCAAACAAAATGGTGAGTAAGTCAGAAAGGAAAGCGAAAACAAGGAGTGAAGGAGAGCGCGCGCGCTCGTTGGCAGGCAGACGGGCAGGCCGCGTTTGCATATAGTGGTTAGGACACTGTCTCTCCCGCCCTCTGCGCTGTTCGTTTCGATAGTGAAAGAGATTTAGAACGTTAGACGGAAGAGCGGGCGGACGGCGAGGGCGAGGGAGGGCCGGGAGACAGGGACACAGCATATTCACGGGATAGAAGAGCGGGTCGTTGGTAACGTCGTATGGTCGCTTTGCAAGGGCAAGGCTGCGAGGGGAAGCGAAGAGGGGAAGCGGCGAGAGGGGGAGGCAAGGGGCTGGCGGACAGTTGGTCTAATGCACAACCGATCGTCGGAAAAGCGAATGTTGGGAGGAGCGTCTCTTTGTTACACTTGCACTTGGCCTGATTGAAAAACGACCCCACCTCCAATCGCTTCTTTCCCGTTTGCAATGCAACCGCCCAACAGCGTTATCAATCGTCCCGTTGATAGTTTTATCACCAAATTAATAGTTCTCCATCGCTCTAGATCACCCAAATATACATTTTATTTCGAGAATGAGAACACAGCGTCCAAATAGAATATAGATAGATTAATCATTTACAATTATGGGGGGGGGGGGGGATTCACAAGAATGCCTGCATTCGTGAGATGCTCGTGCAACTAGATGGATGCGAGTGTAGGATAGATGAAGACTGAGAAGAGAAGAAAAAAGGGTCACAGTTTGAGTTGACTGTACAAAAATGACCATAGATTGTAGCCACGGGTATCGGTAGAGTAGGTGTGAATGGAGAGATAAATGTTTACCAAAATGAGGAGAATAAGGGTGATATCGTAGCAAGCGGGGGCAGCTGGCCACTACTCAAACGTCTCCCACTTGGTTCTCGCCGGCACTGGCGGAGGAGCCCCGTTGGATGTAGTCGTAGTAGTGGCAGGAGTCACAAACGCGTTGCCAGAAAACGAGGGGCCCACGGAGGACGGGCGTGGTGGAGGAGGGGGAAGCGGTGGTGCACGCCAGTCGGACGCATTTCGACCCGAGGCCACCTGCCCGCCGACAGATTGGTTGGCGTGCGGATTCGACCACTGATGACTTTGTTGGAAATTGAGCAGATGGGGAGCCGAAGAGCCGGCCGGCACGAGCGAGTGCGCCGAGGGGCCGGGCATGTTAATTCGGGCGTGGAGCGGCGGTGGGGGTCGAGAGGGCAATGGGGGAGCGACGCCTTCTGGTGACGTGGCAAACGGGTCCGCAAACACATTGTCGATGGTTCGTCTGAACAAAGTACACATTTCTCTAGCGCCTTTTTTTCCAAACTAACGTGTTGCTTGTTGGAAGGTCGGCAGGCCGGAGTAGATACTGCTCGT
Source organism: Caenorhabditis macrosperma (assembly GCA_963932285.1). Classification (NCBI taxonomy): domain Eukaryota; kingdom Metazoa; phylum Nematoda; class Chromadorea; order Rhabditida; family Rhabditidae; genus Caenorhabditis; species Caenorhabditis macrosperma. The sequence continues at coordinate 7,215,344 of OZ010618.1, forward strand.
CGGCCAAGCTAAGACCTGTCGCCGCGCTTGACGCAGGTTCCTCGAAGTCAATCAGGTTGGCAACTGGAACATTGTCCCTAGCCGATTCTATCGGCGAGTCGTCGTATTCTTCGCTTTTCTAAGAAAAGAAAGAAAAAACTTGATAAAGTCGGACTGGATGTTTCTCACCGTCGTCTCCCACTGCAAGTTGTCGAAGGACATTGGCGATGAATCATATCCATTGTGACTCGCTTTTTTTCTCGCTGCCGCTTTGCGAATCTCGCGGGGAGTCAGCCGTTGTAGACGATTCGCAATCTGTAGTTTTGCGTAGAAGATTGAATCGATTTCATTCACTACCTGGATTCCTTGCGTTTTCAGCACTCCAATGACGTCACTCGCGTTTTCCTTGACCTGCAAACCAAAGTTTATCATAGCGCTCGAGTGTTTATAGATTCCAAAATGAAAAATCGAAAGTTTCCATGCACAGAAATGAACTCAGAAACGTTGAAAAGATCTCGAATAACATAGATAGGACAAGTCCGAAGACACGTGAAACGTTTGATAGAACAGTTCTCATAGATTCTCCCGTCTCACAACACCACTCTTACTGTTTGCATCGTTGAATGCACCACTGGCTCCACTACTTCTTTCTGAATCATTAGGTAACCTCAATAGCTCGCTCGTTGAGTATTTTGGAAATGATCCACTCATTCATCTCTTCCACTCACCGGCCGATTCTTCAAATCCATCTCTTCGATTTCCATCTCGAATTGATCGCCAGGCACGTGTCCGTCTTTGAGCAGTTGCAAGCGGTCGTGTATGAACTGAAAAATGCTTGTTGACTCGATTCAGCTGCTTTTTATCCCCCACTCTCTCCAGATATTGCACTCCGTCGGCTCCTAACAATGACGAAAGGTATGCTTGATATGACGGCCGCTGCATTGCAATGAAACGTTCCGTAGACCATGTCAACTCTGGAGCGTCGCCCACGAATCCACTTGTATAGTCGCCGAACATGAAGACCATCGCACGGAGGAAGTTCTTTGCGAAGCTGTCGTCCATTGCCGATTGCCCACGCAACTGGTTCTTCAAGAAGTTTGACACCTCCGCTGGCATCGCTGCCACGTCATCAAACGGACTTGTGAGTGTCTTCTCGTCAATGTCTACTATAACCACTTCCCCAATGTCTCTTAGGTTCAATCTCTGAAAAATTGCAAGTGGTTCCAATGGCGGATGTTCTAAACACAAACCGCTTTCTCCAGAACTGTCTTCGGGACACCAATAAGATAAGGCATCGGTGCCATAATCATGTCGACCAGCGACTCGGGGAGTATTGTGATGAAGACCGACTGCCTGAAACATCTTCCGATGGTATTCCAGTGGTTCCCAAGTATTTCTCTTTCCCAACATTCCCCTTAAAGTAGATTAGAACTCTCGGACAAGCTTGAACTTTTTTAGTCATCCCTCGGGATACAAATTGAGGCAGTTGGCATTGAATTAGTAATTGGGAGCTAGGGATGCCAATCAGCAAAGTGGCTTCGTGTACTACTCGTTTGAAGTACTTTTTTCTCGAGTTGTAGTGCACAAAGATGAGAATTTTCGATGACTTTTTTGTCGAGCGAAGGAGATCCGAATGCAAGAGCGTACGTGCCTTCGTTGCAATACTTTCAATGTGTTCAATGCTCGGAAACTATACCATAGGTCAGCAACCGCCTGTTTTAATCTGATAGCCGGGTGATATGCTTGATAAGTTGTGGTTGCGTGCTCTTTGAGGTCTTGCGTGTTTGCGCTTTCGGCTCGACTTTCAAATTAGTACGGCAATGATTAAAATTGTAGCCCGTTATCAGTTGCACTTCAGGGTTTGACAATGGAAGTTTCAAATTTTCTGCTTTCTCCCTTTCCACGTCCCGAAACACACTTCACCAAATATATGTGGGATACAAAACGACAGCCACTTTACGAATACAAACACTCACCAGCACATTGGATATAGAAGCATAGAAACCGCATGGAGACACGAGCTGAGGGTGCTGACTTTGCGGCCAGTGAACAGAATGCGACGTTCCTTCAGGAGACTGGCAAAGATGGCAAGCATTTGACGAGGATCTATGGCATTGTAGAATTCGAGGAAGTACTTGTCCGCTCCGAGCGTCGGGAGCCTCGTTGGATCCGGAATCTTCTCAGCGAACACGATTCGATAGTTGTGCTGAAAGACGGATTTTCATTTAGAGAATGAGGAGATGGTACTAACTCCTTCCTTCTGGTTGCTGTCGGCGAAACGGAGGTATTCGTCAATGTTCGGGATATCCGTGTGATAGAACTTGGTGAGCACCGACTCGACATCCTCCTTCTGAGCGGATCCGATGACGAGTGAGATGTCGTTGAGTGCTTTGAAGAACACATTTGGCCAGAAGAATCCACTGAAACAACCCTTCCTTTTCGTGATTTATGATTTCTCGGAGTGACACGGTAAGCCGAAAAACTCGGCTCTTCAGTTAATTCATGGCTTCTCGAGTTCCCAGAGGCAATCTGCAGTTCTCAGAAAACGCACATTTTTGGCGGGAAGGACGGAAATGCCAGTTAATCTCGAAGTGCGCACATTTAAGCACTTTTCTGTGTGAACTGGCACAAGTGGCCAAGTGATCTTGGATTCACTAAACTCCCATGGTTTTCTGCCATTCTCCCCGTCGGAATGTGCCTCTTTTTTCGAAAGTGAAGGAGTCGCACAGAATTTGTTATACTTATGGGACTGCGAAACTCGACACTTCCCACTCCTTTTTCTCGCCTCTTCATAGTGCACCAAGGATATATCAATTTGCCATGCCATTCGGTCTCTGACCGCGTGTCCGATTTATGAGATCATTTAGCCTCTTCGTCATATTTCCATAATGACATCACTAACCTCAAGAAGCAGATGCACGTGTCAGTTCTCGGGGTGTAGCGGCAGAATCCGAACGAGAACTTTGAGCTGGAGTCCGTTAGAACGAAACTGAACAGTTGCACCGCGTCGACTTCGACTCTGAAGTGGGCTGTTCGTTTGAAAGAAAGCATATGGTAGCTTACTCTCTTAGTTGACACGGGAAAGCGAATTGACGGACGCTTTTGACAATTGCCGGGTCGTGAAAGTCGTCGGGGTATTGGAGACGGAGCGGCGCGAGTTTTTCGCCTGGTTTTGGAGCGCCAAGTTCACAGAACACGTCGTAAAGTGTAGCCACATCAAATCTGAACAGAATACGTTGAAGGTTCACCGTAGATGAAAGCACTTCTCACCTGTATCTTCCATATGTCATGTGTAGCAAAGAAATCGGGGAGACAGAGTGACGGCTGCAGTCAAGTCGACGCGACCTGGCGTTGAGAAAATTGAGAAGGTTAGCCACCCAACGGAAATAAGCGAGTTGTTGGGAGGAACGGCGGGGTGGCAGACGCCGCGAAGAAGAACTTGAACAGATGTTACAATATGACACACGCCGACAGAATCCGTGCCAACGCGTAGCCTACTGACGTTTTTTTGACGAAACAGCGCGGGCAGCGAGCGGAGAAGAGGAGGGGAAGGGGAAGAGGAGGAGGGGGGAGGAGGACGGCCACGGGCTGAGAAGAGAGAAAGAATGGGACGCGATTAGTGTGGCAGCGGCCCAAACAACCCGCCCCAGGGCCAGCCAAACGGACTATTTGAATTGGCTTAACGTTTCGAGTGACGCGTTTTCGCTTGAAAATTACAGAACCAAAGCCGCCCAGGGATTATGCAAAAGCGTTTGCGTATGTGTGTGTGTGAGTATGTGATAGACAGCTCTCGACAAGTAAAGAACAGAGAAGGAGCAAAAAGAAACCCGGCTCTCTAAGACGGCTGCCGTTTCTTTTTTTTCGGAAGGCACGCGGCGCGCGCGGACCTCGTGGTGTGACGGGTGCGGAGAGGCTCTGAGAGCTGTCAAATGGACAGAAACGGCAGTGAGAAATTGACTGGTGAGAAAAGAAGAGGGGATAAATGTGGGGCGAGGAAAAGCAGCGGGCGCTTCGTGTTCACTCCTTCTCGGGTTTTTCCGTGCTTGTCTGGGAGAGCTGCACTATGATTATGCCGAGTCCCTCTTCATCCACCAAATTATGGCCCACCGCATTGTGCGCGACCATGCATATCTTAGATTGTGGCCCTCTTGGCTTGAGAGCGACACGAGACAGACAGCGAGAGAGGGGGACGCACAGAGTGTGTGCGCTGCCTGTAGGATCGCAATCCATTTTTTGGGCAGCCCTTTCGCTGCTCATCACGAATGAGAGGGCAAGATTGCAGACTGCGATAAAAGGGGCGTGGTTCTCGCCGAGGAAGACACAATTTTTTGAGCCCGTTAGCAGACAGAAACTTGATCTCGTCTAGGATCTTAGATCTACCGTGTAAAAAGGACTATGAATCAGTCTACTAGTACACATGACCAATTAGACTTGTATTGTGTGTGAGCCTCGAAAGGAGACTAAAGCGGGACGGGAAAAAAATGGAAAAGGGCTGTGGCTGAGAGTGTGTGTCTATGTGTAGTCATGGTGCTGGAAAGCGACCGATTCGGAGAGTTTATGGCAAACCGGGAGAGTTGATATAGTGCGCCCGGCGGGGGGACGGACACACGCGGGGGGCAGAGAACGAGTCGCAGAGAGGACGAAATGAATAAACAGACTGCGGAATCGATGAGCGAGGAGGACAACAATGGTCTCTCCGATGGTCGAGAGCGGTTGTTACCGGGGAGAGGCCGCCTGGCTACCGCCGCCATAAAATGATCGGTTGGTAGGCGACGAGGTCGGATGCATTGACGGCTGACATATCGTTTATTTTTCGGAGAAACTAAACGAGAATCAAGCGTTTTTCAAAATAAGGTGAGGAATAAAAATATGATGCTGAGGAATTACGTTGACAAATAAATAAGGAATGTGTTTGGTTTTCGGTTAGTCGTAGGTGGTTCACCTATTCAAAAGTTACCGAGAAGTCGGTTTCACAAAATATTTCGTAATAGCATAGCGTTGCACAAATATTGAATAGTGGGTTATCAAGCAAAGGTTATCAGTCATCAGTCGTATCATTCGTTCTCAGGGCTCGTTCGCATCAAAGTTCCAGACGATCCATGTTATCTTTTCCCTCGTCGTCGGGGTTTTTGCCTTGAGTCCAGTTGTGGAAGTGTTGTGAGTTGTTAAACTCGTCGAGCAGTGCGAACATCAGGTGCACAGAGTCAATGCGGCTTTTGCCCACCGGAATGTCCAATATATTGAGGCAGATGTCCACATATTTGTCGAGCGGCACGTCGAGCTCTGCGGAGAGAACCTGGAAGAAAAAACAATAAAGAATTCCACTGGAAAACACACTTCATACCGGAACAGTTTTCATCACTTCTTCGAGCTTCTGTCCCCATTCTTGCATGAGAGTCTCAATGTCCGGCAGGTGGTCTCGGTAGCGGACAGCCGGAGCAGCTTGATCTTTGCGGAAGGTCTGAAACAAAACATATGGAAGAAAACCTGTCCTAAACCTCACCTTAATGTTAGAGATCCACTTGACAATCTCCTCTGGCTTCTCGTGAGCTTGATCGAGAATCTTCACCGGCGCAGCTTCCTCCAAAACAGAGGCATCCTTAACGGCGCTTCGAATCTGCATGTCGACTATAGTGGCGTCGCTCTGCTCGCAAGGTGGCTCGTCAATCGTAGTGAGGCCCAAATTATCATCAATCTAAAATTCCTAGCCGCATAAACATGTTTGCGTGTGGATGGATTCCCCCCGGCGCACCTCGTCAGGTCTGGGCACTTTGATGAATGAGTCGACTTCTCCTAGCGCCGGGAGGTATTCAATCTTGAATGGATGGAGTTCCGGATGCAAATCCATATCATGCGGCTTATATCCGTCGATATACGTGAGCACGGCGATTTCGTCCTCGGTGTAATCTGCAGACCCATTCTGATCACTTTTACCTCTATCCGCCGGTCCGGCAACATTCAGAGCGACGTATCCTCGATCAGAGTCATCAATCGGGGTACGTTGAATATCAAACGGGTCTTTATACGACCATAACTTATCAGATCCTTCTTTCCTTATCGGCACGTTATAACTATAGATAGAATCGTGCATATCATTGGAAGGTAGAATTTTGAAATGACGTGCCGCTCCGCGCGCTGTCTAATAGTATCTCATCACCACCTTGCCGAAATAATACAATTTCGAGGCAGGTGATAACACGCCTTAATCCATTTTCCATCAAGTCACATTCGGAGGAAATGAGATAATATTGATACTTCCGGTGTACACCGGAAACTCGAGCATGATATTCAGCCGCGCGTTGCTCTACCCGCTAATGCCGAAATGCGCAGCTAAATAAGCTTCATCGGGCCGCGAAATATTCATCGGTCGGCTGATCTCTTGGCTGTTTTGTTAGGAAGCAGTGAAAGGGCACAGCGCGGCGCTCGAAGAGTCTAATTAGGAGCGCAAAGGCATAATGTCACGCGGCTCCCTTTGATCATGCCAATTTCGGGAATTTTCGAGGAATGCCTCCGGATCACGTTGTCCTTCGGAGCATAGTCACACACCCAACGAACCGTCGTCATCATCGTCTTCGTCGTCGTCGGTGGGGCTGCTGTCCTCCTCAAGTCGGCTCGCTCTGCGAATCATATTATGAAAGGGTTGAGAGACTTTGGAAATGAGAAATTCGTTCAAAGATCCTTGCCTCCTATCTGTAAACATTAGTGGAATTTGTGTGCGGCGATGTGCCTGGTGTGACTGACTCGATCCCGTGGAAGGCGGCGGAGGAGTCCTCGACCCTTCGTCGCCACTTGTATACGCCGGCGGGGATCCCAGTGGACGATGCTCTGAAAGCATCTTCAATTAGAAAAACACGGACTGGGTGGTCTTTTCTGTTAACAAACAATACGTGATTATCACAAACTTGATTGTTTTCTCATGCTCACCTGACGGATCATTGACCAAATCGGCGAATTCCTCTTCCAAATCACCACTTGCAGCCATTGGATTCTCCAACGCCTGAAAAAGAGAAAGGTATAGTTGTCACTAGGATACGCAACGATTATGAAGGAGGAAGGCGACTCGAAGCGAATGAGCGCGTGGGCTAATTGCACACAACACCGACGCCGTACTTGCACAATTAGTGCAACGGGCGAATTCGATTCGGATTATGGAGACAATGGTGTGGGTGCTTCCTCGCTTTCTCTACCTCTCTCTACATCTTGCGCACTTTCTGCCGTTTTCCTTACCTGCCTCTAACATGGCTCTCAAATCAACACGGCACTAAACCCATGCGGCTTCGAAACGGAAATTAGAAGGTTCTCTCGGACAAGGTTCATCTGCCTCTCATTTATTATTTCTCTCCCATTATTATTATTATTAGTATTATTCGCATGACACGGTGTAAACGGCAACGCCAAAACAGACAGAAAACCGGCACCTCGCAATCGGAAATTGAATTGCTCATTTATTATGTACGCGAGATGGCTCTGCCGATGGGGTGTACAAGAGGAAAACGAGCGACATCATCTGTTTTCCCATATCCTCTTCTCTCGAGCGAAAAAACGAACGAACATGGCATTTTTCTCTCCTCGCCGCCTTCACCAGGGGAACGACGGCGGGGATTGTTGAGCACGCCGCACCTCGCACAGCGTTGCTCGTTTCTATGCGCATCACTCACGACAGAAACCACATTTTGAACGCGTGGCTGGTTTCTATAGAGAGAAAGAGAAGAAATGGCGACGCTTCTCGATTTCGAAACATGAGAAAACGTACTAGATGGATGAAGGGAAATAATCAAGAGGGCGAAGAAGTCCTATTTGTCCTTCCTCACCATGGGGACGAGAGGGGAGACACCCCCGTCGGAGAGCCATTTTGTCATCATCATTATGTGGACTCCATTCTTCTCTTTCACTCTATCGGGCGGTCAGAAGCTGAGGAGCGTACCTTTATATAGCGGAGGCTCTCTGGAGAAGGAGATCGAAAGTGTGGATTTGTCCCATCTTCCTCTGTATCATAAGGTCCACTAAATCGCACTGACCCTAAAAAGAAATGGTTTTTGCTATTGACTAGAAGAAAATTCGAAAAAAAAGAACAACTTCTTCTCTCCATTCCAGGGCCTGCCATTGACACTTGTTCGCTATCGCTGGACGGGTTAGCAACTGTCTCCTCTTCCGCCTTCTCCGGTGGCTTCTTGGATCCGTGCAATTGCTGATGAACAGTCGGATGACTCAATTGGAACCGACGCAGTGGAATATCGTCGTCGCTCTCGTACTTGGGCGACACGACTACCTCTTCGTGGTAGTAGATACCCTGGGAAATAAGTAAATTACATGAAATCTTATTTCTTTCTCAATCTCTAGTTTTCGTGAGCTCTTATTTATGCCAGCAGCTGCTGTTGGCTCGGCGCCGTTTAGTTTTCCCACCGATTTCTTGGTCTCTATGGATACCCGACAACGCGGCGCTCTGTCGTGTCACCTAAGATTTGAAGCAACCTCAGAACGAAAGGAACAGAAATACTGACAATGGAGAATGGGAAAACATATGTTTGGAGCTGAAAATGAAAGGAGAAGGGTTCATAGTATCTACTAGTATCTAGCCTTGTGTCTTCAGGGTGCAACGAATCGGAACGTACATCTCAACAAACAACAGACGCCCCCATACCGTGAAAAACGTACTTGATCTTCCTCGAGAGCTCGAATCTGACTTTGCTCATCCTCCGATGAGTCGTCACTGATAGGGATTCCAAGCCGACCAGGTCCAGTTCGTTCCGCAGGCGTTTCCTCTGACATGGCCAACTGGAATATGGGTCTTTGTGGATTGAACGGGTGTTCTGAACTCAATATTCAGAGGTATCCATGGCTACGGCATGGCCAATTTTCCAGGAAAAGTTCGTCTAAGGCAGCGGAGCATAAAGAGAAGAAAGCGCTCTGCCGCCAGAATACATCAGTTCCGTCCGGCATAGTGCGTGGACACCAGCGACTCACCTGGTAAGGGCAGCGGATATGAAAGCGGAAAGGTTGTCAAATTGGAGATCACAGCAGTAGAAGCAATGTCAGCGAAGTGGAGGATGGTGGTTTGGACACTGAAAATCTCAAAATCTCATTTTGCCGGCCTCGCAAATCAGGTGTGTACTGGGAAATGCGTTAGTTCCACCTGTCACTTTTGAGAAGGCAAGAGGGAGAAAAACAAGGCTGATTTTCAGCTGCTTTTCCAAACTTTGCACCAAATAACAGAAGCCTTAAACAAGGGGAGATATTGCGAAATCTTGAAAAATAAGAAAGCGGATGAAGAGGAAGTAATAGGCGCAGTGCTCCACTGTGCATAACGTAAGGTTTCAGGGACATAAGAAAAAAGTTGGAGCAAGTGCACAAAACATGAGAAAAAAGAGTAATATGAGCGTAGTTTCCTCCTCAATTTCCTGCACAACGACAAATTGTTTCCTGCTCCATCTTTGTCAGTCACCGAGTGATCCGTTTTCAGAGATATACTCGAATGTCATTCCTTCTTCAGTTCTCAGAACCTCAGAGTGTCACGTACTTCTCAAGCCAGTTCTTTCTTGCACGTTTCCGTCTGGACACAGTGTACTTCTTCTAATTGTACCTTTCCAAATTTCCAACTACTGATTTTTTGCGTTGAACACACAGGGGTGTAACTTGTTTTGTTTCAGAAACCCAACTGTTGTCCAGATTGCTAACTACCCTCCGGTTATTCCCGAATGTCCAATGACAACAATATACTCCAGAATCAAGTTCAGAATTTGATTGACGTCACTCCGATTGAAAGTTCCCGATGCAAAACTGACCAAGATTAAAAGTTCTCTTTTTCTCTCTCGCGCGGTTGACCGAACTTCAAAAAACCAATTGAATCTCTTCAGTGAGTCAGAACTGCTAGAACTGGTAAACAATTACGGTTTCACTTCGAACTACATAAAACCACACCCTTCTACAATTCGGTTCACTTCCAACCAGTTTCTGATCCTTGAACAGTATTGTCCCTGATCTTTTTTGTTTCTCTAATGTATTAAAGAATCGTCGCAGACAGCCTGGAAGGCACACAAAAGAGGCACGAAATGGGGCGATTTGCATTTGAAATGCCGTCCTCCATTGTTTTCGTTCTCCATCCATGTCATAAATCGAGCCGATGCCGGATCAGCAGAGATCCGAGATATGCGGCCGGAGGCGGAGGAAGCCGATCAAGAATTTGAACTCACTGAGCAAATAATGACTCGACTCGTGGCTCCGCGGCTGCCTGGCGGAGCCCGCAGAGCCAAAGCACCGCAAAAAAACGCGCGTTTCTACCTTCTTCTCTCCTCCTCATCCTCGAATGAAATAGAGCGTTAGCAGAAAAGTTGGTTGTTAGTTTCTCGAACTTTCTCCCCCCTCTCTCCCTCTAGACCAGCGCCCTCAGAGTGTATCGTCTCGAATTTCACCTCCACCCTCGTTTCCTTCCCTCCTTCTTCATCTTCGTCCCCTCATTCCTCGCATTCGTTAGCGACGAGTAACATAACACCTTACTGTTCATGCCCTCCATTCCCATATAGCTCCCTTGGGTTGTCGCCAAAGCGAAAAACACGTCGCGCGGAAAGACACAAAATTCTCTCGGGTTTTTTGTACTGAAAATGTAGTTTTCGGCCTCTTTCAAGAACAATTCTTCGTTGCGATTCTCCTCCCTCCAAACCCCGCCTCTCCTCTGAATCATATCCCCACCCCTTCTTAAGCCATAATTTCCCCCACCTAACCAGCACCTTGCCTTCCGGCCTGCCGGCACTTCCTTCTCAAAAGGTGACATCGACGTCTGTTTTCCAAACGTTCCCTACCCACTGCGTCCTCATCATCATCATCATCATCATCACTCGCATCAGAAAAACGAAGACACCTTTGAGAAGTGTATCCAATGTCATCATCAAGGTATCCAATTTCTCATCGAACTTTGAATGTTTATATTTCTGGATGGGAGTGAACCCTCTGATATTCAGGGGGTCTAGGGGGAAATGGGAAACCGGGGGAAAACTCAATTCTGACGAAATAGATAGAACCGACTGGCGGAATTGGAAGGAAGGTTCCCGTTTTCCGAATTTCATCCAATTCTGCACTTTTTTCCCAGTTTACCCATACAATCCCATTTTCCACAAACCTCATTTTCTCCCTTTTCTTTCCGGGCTCCTTTCCTATCTTCCCATCAGTGCATTTCTATTTCGCGCCTACCTGTTTGCGAAATTACTTTTGTCGAAAGAAAAGCCGAAAACCGATTAATTTCGTCACTAATCACAGTTGCAAACAGAAAGAAATAGATAGTCACTGGCAACATTTTCCCCATTTCACATTCACGCGGTTTTCCGATTCCTTCCGTCATTTTCTCCCCTTCTACTTATGACACTTCTGAAATTTATCATCATGTGAGTAGTTCACCCCTCCGGATGTTCACTTATTCACTCTGATCACATGATAACCGTTGGAATACAGAAAAGTGTACCCGGTTTGCCCAATCATCGCCGCCTCCATTTTTTGTCCAGAGATAGAGACAGAATCTCAGTTTATCTCTCTTTCGCGAGAGGATTCAATTTCTTCATATCTTTTTGCAAGCTCAAGTCTTCACTCTCACAAGCAGAAACACCTGGAAATACACCTCGTCACTTTGTTTGTTAATTTCACATGGTAATTAGTGTCCGAACTTTTAACCACTACTTTGAAAAAGTAGTTTAGAAGTAAAGTTCATCGACAAGACGAAAAGATCTCGAACAAAACTTTCGACTGCTAAACTCCACGAAATCTACAATCTATATGGGAACAGTGATTCTGCAACTCCTTTTCGTTTCGAACCCTCCACTGTAGTGCCCCTGATCATAGAATCCAGACACACTGATTGCGCGAGAAAACGAAAACAAAGCAAGAAAAAAAATGTCGCAACAATGGTTGATAAAGAGAACAATAGGATTGCGGGTAAATGTAGACAATCACTAGCGCAAGCTTCACATATTTTTTTTCCTTTAGTTTGGACACCCGAGTGTTATACGCACTAATACACACATACAGACACACAAACACTTCTGCTGTCATTCCCAAGTGGCTTCTGATATTATTCGTAAAGTCCGTAAAGTCTAGACGTGGGTGAGTTCGTTGTCGGTCGGTTAGGCGAACTCTCAGTTTGTGTTATCGTGTTCCAAGTGTACTTGCCGCTGTCTGTTGATAAGTGAGTGATTGTTGTTATCAGTTGTGATGATTAATGCGTCGGATCAGCGATCATCAACGCGAGACAGTGTTGTGTACAAGAACGCGTTCCTTTCATTTTCCCCGTCTCTCGCCCTATTATCCATTCGCATACGTTCATTGCAGGTCTCCCACCCCCACCGCCACCACGGATCGATGGACCTGTACACGGGAGAGGGAGTGCAATCGCGCTCTATTGAGACACCAACAGCCACCCTCGCACTGTCGCTCACAGCCCCCCTTCCTCATTACCCCCCTTTGTTTTGCCTTCCTCGCCATATGGGTCATCTGCCCTCTACCCCGCAGTCGTCCTGAATCCTGCTCCTCAACGGTCAACAATTATCAGGTATTCCCCTGCGCCCTCACTCGCATCGGTTCCATGCCCCCGCTCGAAAATATGTTTTTTTCCCCCTTGAAAACCGAGCAGCTCGCAAATCAAAAAAACGTCACAAAGCACCTTGAAACCACAGGCGAAATGATTTTTGTTTACTGCGCCCCGTCGTCCGCCCCATGTTCCTCGTTGTCTCTTCGTTTGCCGCTGCACCCAATCGGCAGGCGCAAACCCAAAAAAACAACAGGAATCCGAACAAAATACAGCATTTTTACACCGTCCGCCCACAGCTAATCAAACGTCTCTTACACCCAAAACCACAACGCACCGCATAAATGTACTCGAAAAAACAACGAGGGGAAAAGGAGGAGGAGGAGAAAAGTGAGAGGGAAATCCATTAGCGACGTGACGTGGTTTTCTCACTTGCCCGTCCCAAATGGGTTTATTCGGAGAAGCGGGCGTGTTTTTGGCCGGGGGTTTTTTGGTCTACTCGGCCCTTATCCGAATAACTATTAGCAATGCAATCCGTTTTTCAATTGGAAAATAGGCTCTTCCTAGAGCCCCGAAAAAAAACCGGCGGTTTCTTCCAAGTTTTCTCCTTCTTCTCCATTTAAAACCAATTGCTTTCGATTGCATTGCATTCCTTTCGAATTCCGTCCCCATTCTCCCCTCCCCCCTTCTCTCGCTCTTCCCCCCCCCCCCCCCATTTTCTCCGTATCATTTCGGCACAAAGCCATTGGCGATTGAGAAGTGGCGGAAAAGTCGTCCGCCGGGTGCAATTGCCTCCTCTTTCTTCCTCGGATGGCATCACTCGGGTTGACACTGTCCGCGCGCGCCGCCGCCGCCGCCCGCGCACGTTTCTTTTCTTTGTTTTCAAAATATATCTTCCCGCTCGCTGGTGTCCGCCAAAACGAGGGAGAGAAAGAGCAGCAAGAATGATAACACAAACAAGAGAACCCCCCACCCGCGCTTTTTTTTTCGGCGACGACTTGACACACTTAGGAAAATATGATGAAAGATAAAAGAACGGCTGGAGCATGGCGCGGCGCTTTATTCATATTTTGATGTTTTTTTTTCTTTTTCTCCCAAACAACACATAAACTCGGGACCAAGGAATATATATTCTTCCTCCTCTCCTTCCCCTTCACCCAAACAACGCGTGGTCCCAGATGGTCGGAACAATCCTCTATCCCTCCATATTTCTTCCAGCGATCATTGAATTAGCCACATAGGACAATCTGGGTACCGTAGTTTAGCTTGGTTTCAAAAGCGGTTTGCTCGCCCCCAGAAAGTGATCAGTTTGGTTCTCTGGCCAAACATTGTTAGACAAGGAAGAGATTGTGGTCCGGAGGGGGTGCGAGAAGGGGCTCTGGGGCCTTCTTCTCGCCCCCCGAATAGCATTTGAAAGTCAAATTCGCCGCTACTTGCGATGTGTATCTTTCACTCACTTCTTCCTCGACCGACCGTTCTCTGGATTCGTCTTCCGATCTTTTTTTTTGTTTCCCTGAGCTCTGTTGCTCCTCTCTAGGCAAAGTTTCGCCATAGTGGCAGCAAGATGAGGCGTCAATTCCGAAACTAAGCCCTCCTCATCTATCATTGTTTCCGTCGCAAAAAAAAACCGGTTTGCCGACGACGCCATCTCTCGCGCCTTCGGGGGGCCCCAAAGCGGCCGCTTGTCGCCCTTTCGCTCGCATTTTTCCGTTCCGACTGGCCATTCGTGGGCGAAACTGACACCAATCCTCGTGTGGCCCAGAAAAAGAAGTGTGTGCGCGTTAGTTTCGAAAACTTTGAAACCATTTCAAACTGGTTGATCATTCTCCTCTTTCGTGTTGCCGCTTGCTCTCACTCTTCGTCTTCGCTTTCCGTTTTCTCTAGAGCATTCGAACAAATCACGGCCCCCTGATGTCGAGGGCACACAGGGCCCCCGGGCGGAGGCACAGTTGGTGTCTAATGCACCCGCTTCCTCCCAACAATATCAGTGTGTCCATCGCTTGTTGTCTCGATTCTCCGAAGGATAGAGAGGAAGGGAGAGACGTGTGTGTAACAACACTGTTACATTTGCCCTCTTTATCTATCCGGGAGGGCAATTGATATCACTAAATCATTTGCCAATTGACATATCTCTGTTGTTGATTGTTGCAAAGTTGGTTGGATTCGGGAAACAAGAAAAGTGCCGGAATCTGACAGGCGTGCAAAAGTTGAGCTTGGCGTACATGTTTCCGGTCAATGCTTTTCGAGGACCCAGGAATAAGGAAAAGGAAGTGGTTGTTGCCCTACACAAGGAAGGAACAAAGTCAAAATTATACCTTTCCCGTCTCCGGCTTGTGCCCCCAGAAGGTTGTTTATCACTATCAAGACCTCCTCGTTCCTTCCTATTCTCTCGGCTGATTCGATTTCGTAAAAAGGAAAGAACAAGTTCCATTCCTCATTTTCGCTGACTCTTCGCCTTCTTGCTGTCGCGTTTTCTCCTGCCTCAACCAAAAAATATCTTTTTTCCTCCGCTCACAACGTTTGAAACGTGTCGGTTGCTCCCAAACGCAACAAACTGACCGAAACTCCGCAGAGAGACGGGCGGGCGGCTCTTTGACCGGAGAAAGTTCAAGAAGGCCCAAGTTTTTGGCGATGAAGTGCTCCTCCTCCCCTTTTCCCACTCGAGCATTCTCTCGTTTTCGGCTCTTGTCATGACCGGAACTGCTCCAAACGGACCAATGAAACTGGCGCTCATGTATTATTCCCGCCATGGCCATTCCAGTTATCCTTTTAACGAATTCTGTCCTCGGAGCGTCACAGGATGCTCCATTTCAATTCCGATGCGTTTTTGTGTGTTGAAGACAGACGAAACCACACCAGGTTATCATCATTTGATCACACTGAAACAAGCGGTGCTGATTTGATTCTCTATGGAGGCTATGAAAAAGGCAACGACTGCTCGGCGCGGTTCTGACGTCACAGTCGATGACTGATAAGATCTGTTACTACAAACGCACTCTCCGCTGCATTTTTGGTTCAACAGCACACCTCGCCTCTACTCCATATTTACAAACACTGTCAAAATCGTTGTCTTTTGTTCTCGAAGAGTGATATGAGCGAGTAGGAGAGATACGTGAGCAAGCTCTACTCTCGGGTGGGCTCCGCTACTCCCCTTTTCCCAACAAATCGATAGTTATCGCACTATGATCCACCCCTCTCTCCCCTCGCACCACTCTCGCCTTCACCCTCCCGTCATCCGCTTTGCCTCCGCTTCTGAGATATATACTCGGAAAAGCATTTCTCCTCCTTCCCCGTCCGAGAACGTCCCCCCGTCAGTCTGTCGATCCGAAACCGCCCTATATCCTAGGCAAACGGTTTCGGGGTGTCCGTCGATCTGCGTTTCGCTTCTTCCTCAATCATTGCATTCATTCCGTTCACTCCCTCTCTCTCCCTCTCTTCCTCCCGGTCGCTTCCCTTCCAAACAGTGCGTCCTGAAGTGATTGTCGCCGAAAATGAGGCAAACGAGGAGGAAGAGCGGAGGCATAGACGGCGAGAGACAGAGAGAGAGAGAGGCCGAGGTCCGCGTGCATGCACTGTCCGTCGTTCTACAACCATTCCTGTATGCATTGTGTGCGCGGTGAGAGAGTGCGAGACTTAGAGCGCTCAACCTAACACACGGCCCGGGAAAATGGCTGCCCGCGCAAACCTCGTCGTCACATCCCGCGCGCGCGTGTGTGTGTGTGTGTATCCTCCTCGGGAGTCTAGTCTCCGGGACCCATTCACCCTGCCAATGTTTTGCCGTTTCCGCGTACTCTTTTGTTGTTATTAGACCGTCATCCTCATCATTTGCTATTCAAACAGTCATCTACTCCGTCTTATGTTCCTTTCCACTTCCCCCTCTCGCTCTCTCACCCAATTTTGTTATCATTAGGCATATAGTGAGAAGAGAAGTCGAGTGCAAGTACAAACCCAGAGCAACCGCATACATTTTCGCCTTGAGATTTCTTCTTCTTCTTCTTCTCCCACAACCACAGAACATATGCTGGTCGAGCAATAATTTGGTTTCCCTCTCCTAGAATTACGCTCATGTGGCGCCAGATACAAGAAATTTCGGTTGGCTCACTCGCTTCTCGCACTTTTTCCCCCCGCCTCTACATCCTTCCCCTCAACACCACTCAATCGGCGGCCATTACGCGTTTTTGATGTCTCTGGGCTGAGGAACATAGCGGCATCACGTGGCGAGAGCCGCGACAAGCGATTTTATTTATTTCGGGAGCAGAGGGCCATGTGGAAACCAGCTGATGGTGGTGGTGGTAGTGGCAAGGGGGCAACGCGCGCTGCACGGTTTCAAAACTACCTCGTTGACTCAGCGCCTCCGCTCTGATTTTTGCCCTCTCTCCCCATCCTTCTCTAGTTGCCGGTCGCGTCAGTATTGTTTATTTTTTGACAAAACGAGTCGAAAGAGAATAGGCTCATTTTCATTTCCCTCCTCCTCTCCCACTCGCAACGCTATACATAATCGAGCCGGTCTGCGATGTTCAGTTTTGCCGCCTCCCTGATGACCCAGTAATAGTATACACATCAGCTCGCCTCAATTTGTTCGTCAATACGTGTTCGTCGCCCACCAATCCTCTCTCTCGCACCTGCCTCTTCTTCACCTAGTTTTCGTTTCCGCAACCGCAACCTACCTCAACGACACAATCGATTCAAAACGGTGCCCCCACCCGCCGTTCGCTCCCTCCCGAGTCTCCTCTCTCTCTCTTTCGCTTCCACTGTATTTGTGTAGGTTCGAGTAGTGAGGGCGCTCCGTCTCATTTGTCTGTCCGCCGCCTCCCATCTCCATATCATAGTCGCCCGGCAAGGGAGGCGGGGAGAAGCTCTTTTCTCGCCATTTTTTCTTCTTCTCGCGCCAAACTGCCATGAATGGGTCTTTTGGCTCAGCGGCGGCTTGCCAACCATCTGATCCCAGGGGGCGATGCGCGGGGCCGCCAACCAATCATTCGGAATGTTGAATCGCGAGTCGGCTGTGTGATGGGACACGAGGGGGCGTAGGCCACAAAAAATTATACATCAAGCAGTTGGTGGGGGGAAAAAGAAAAAAATCTGTGTTTTGGGTCGTCTTTGCCCAGATTCCCAAATCTACCCCGAATCTTTGACCTCCCATCCTCGTCGTTTCTATCCAAATCCCCGTTGTCTCATTTTGCCGTTTTATCCTCTCTTCATTCTTCGTTTCTTTTTGCTCGTCCCGCTCTCCTCAACCGTATTCCTAATTCTTGAATCTTTTCAGTGCTTGGGTTTGGTCTCACTTGTTCTAAGTCAGTCAACGTTCAAAACGTCTAGGATACAATCTACCTGCTCGCTTCGATCTACCACAACTCTCCTCTGCTCACGTCATCACTGACGCTGGATCAGTTCAACATGGACCAAGATGCGAATGGAAGCCACGTCGTCAACGGCGGCACGAACGGACGTCATGCGGAGACGCCGTCGACGCCAACGAGTCATAACGTGCATGGCGAGGGATCGAGGTACGCAAGAGGCAGCGTTCGTCTCCGTGATAGTGGACTCAAGCAGCCAAGATCGTTGTTTGCGGCAACGGTCGCGGCCGAACCGAGCCCATCCACACCTAGAACTAGTAGAGCTCCAAGTGGCATAACCTCTTCGCTAATTAATGCATGCACTCAATCACCCGTTGTCTCATTTACCCGTGGCGTGTTTCGCGCTAGTCGCAAGAAGATTCGTCCGCTGCTCTTCCACACTGGCGGCTCCTACGACATTGAGCAACTCAACGCCGGCACCTCGTCATCATTCGCCGAGTCCGGAGCACCGATTCTCACGGAAATGCTCAAGGAGTCTTCACCCACCGACATCTCGAACATCGCCAAGGAGGGAGGATCCAGAAGGTTTCAGTTTTGCCGTGGTGTTTTTTGGCTTGGGCGCTCCCCGTTTCCCCCCATTCCCCTGTGGCTCTACCACTCTCTCTCACACCGGTTTGTATATTCATTTCGAACGAGCGAATATTCATTTCCTCTTTCCCCCCAACATCAATCTATCACCCACCCACTTCAATGCTACATTCTGATCTACGCCTCAAACCTTCAATATTTCGGTAACAAGGGGGGGGGGATTGGCGTGGAAAAGGAAAGACGTTGAAGTGAGAGAATGGACAAAACGTCAGGAACAAAGAAAATTGACTTGAAGCAGCACGCATCTAATTTTATTTTTATCCGCACGTGCTTTTGTTACAATCATTTTGAATTCATAGAGTTCAGTGACCACTTTGCCCTCCCCCCACTTTCATCTTCAACATTTTTCCATTTTTCCCGCTGCATGAACCACTAGGGAATACGATAATAATTTTCGCTGCATGATTTCTGGTTGCTTTACTTTAACGTGGTGGTGTGGTGGTGAGAAGTAAATATCAGTGGGTGGATATATATTGACTACAATACACGTCAATTCGAGACAGAATACCTTCCCCCTCAGTTCCCTCCCATTCCCCTACCCCAAGGAGTTTCCGGGAATTCGTTCTGACATGCATATTTATTGGCCCTTTCAGCACGTACTGGGAAACGGCTCCGTCGGAAATGGTCGATCTGGCCGTGAAGTATAATTTCGCAATTCACGAGGAAAGCAGTATTCAGCAGGAGGCGCTAGAGCTACGAGCTGTCATCAGAAAGGATCTCACAAAGAAACTCAAAATCAAGAACGGCTACAATCGTATCAAGTCGATCACTTCGGATCGTCGTCAGAACGAGTTTCTTCGCTTTGAACTCTCGGATCTCAACGAGCAGATTGCCGATCTGCAGGAGGACTTGCAGGCATTGGAAATGTACAACAGTGGCGCATTCGGTGAGTGGAACACGAGAAACTTCAGGTTTCAATTATACAAATTGCAGATGAGGATGTGATGTATTTGGAGAATCTTGAGGATTGCGAATTGGAAAACGGCGGACCACCATCAAAACTGGTCATTCTCATGTTGGAGCTCGAGAAGGAGGTCAAAGTCAAGGGTGGTCTCCAGAGATTTCTTCGCGAAGCTCCGGACAAGACAAAGGTCCATGGGGACAGTCACAGTCTTCTCGAAGACAGTCTGGCCAAGATCGCCCTGCTCCGCATGCAAATCGACCGCATCTCCCAGGAGATGAACTCTGTTAATGATCCAGAGCCAAAGTCGAAGACGGAGATTGCTATCGATGACCTCCTCCACCGCTATCACAAGGAGAAGGCTCTTATGGACGGATCTCGCAACATGATCCGCACTCTTCGTGGCCAGAAGAAGCCGGACAACAAGGGCGTTGAAGAGGCCATCCACAGCTATGTCATTGCCTCCGAGAAGGCTGATCTCATCAAAATGGCACTTCTGAAGTACGCCTCGCAGCTTCCACTGGAGAGCCCAGCCAGGGTTGACCTCATCAACGACATCAATGCCGGACACATTCCACTGCCACCACAGCACACTCAACAAGACAGAACTAGCCCGGCTACTGAGGAAGGATTCAGCATCTGCGTTTCGTCGACTGCCTACGCCCGTCGCTTCAGCTTCCTGCCACAATCTTTGCAAATCAGTGGACGTCTTGAAGTGATTCTCAACGGATGCATCAACATCATCACTGATCCCATTGAGCGCAGCTGCCGTAAGGATGTTCCAGGAGTCCCAGGATTCCAAGCTGTGTATGGTCTCGATGCTTCTGGAAAGAAGAAGAAGTCGTCGAGCCGGCCAGTCAGCTCAGAAGAGATCTTCTGTGTCTTCCGCATTGACAACCGCTTCATCGGATCGACCGAGCTCAAAAAGATGACTGATCGCAATTGGGAACAAAAGTTCGAAATCGATTTGGACCGCGTAAGTAGCTTCATCTCAAACTGTGAAACAATCGTTTCTTTTTCAGTCTCGTGAGCTTCAAATTGAGCTGTTCTACCACGACGACCGCTCGATGTGCGGATTCGCCGCTGTCAAGCTTTCCGGGCTCATCGAGACCTCATCGAAGGTTGGAGTCCTCGTGCCAGTGGAGCCACAAGGAACTTGCTTCGTCCAATTCAAATACATGAATCCAGTTTTGAGCCGCAAGCCAAAGTTGGAGCGTCAAAAACGTTTGTTCCGTGTCAAGGAGTCGAATGACGGAGCTCGTCAAAAACTTGGAGTCTTTGCGTTCTCCCGCCTCATTAAGACCCGAGGAAATAGCGAGAAGTTTGCCGCCTTTACTGGTGAGTTGTTGCAGAGTCACACCGACCGCTGCTTTCTCCTTCGCGCCGCTCTCTCCCCTGCCGCCCGCTACACTTCAGATTTGGCCATTTTTCCAATTTCCAATTTCTTCTCAAAGCGCGCATAAACGAGCATTAGATGCAAAAACGGTCTAGCGAGAAACGCGACACGAATCATTTGTTATTCGCGTGTTGTGCGAGTCTGATGTGATAGCGCGTGAGTGTGCTTTTTAAAACCAACACCTAAGCCTTTCTCCTCGAAAATATTGCCAAATGAATAAAAGCGCGGCAGCCTATCATATCAAGATCATCTCCCAGCTCATCTGCCAACTGTTATTTTTCTTCGTAGGCTTCACTTCGATGCCTCCCTCCTCGTCGACTTCCCACCGACAGCCAGGTCCGTCGACTTCTGGTCCATCGACCTCGACCGCCCCGGCGCCGACCGCGGCTCCATCAACGTCGACCTCCATTTCGATCTTCGAAAAGGTCAGTAACCACTTGCCTGTGAGTACTTTTGGTTTTCTAATAATAGTGTTTGTACAACGTGCTTCATTCCATAACCAGCTCGAGCAGCTCTATTTGATCTCGCCACAGCTAGCCTCGCCTCCTCTAATTTCGCTTGCATTTTTCGCTCGTTTTGGAGTGCTTTTTTGGAGTGTTGTGCTAATACAACTGCTATTCCAATTGTTTGGAACAGGTGTTTATTGGACTTCAAGTTTCAGGGTTTCAACCCGCGTAAGTCGGCCAAGAAGCGCGAGGCCAAGGAGGCTGCTGCTGCTGCTTCGGCCGCTGCCGCCGCGGCTGCCGCTCCACCGACTGCGGCCGTCGTTGTGACGCCAACTCGTGAACGCAACTTAGTCGTCGACGACATTCCAATTCACAGAAACAACCAACCAGTGACGCCAGTTCCGGCCACCCGCAACATTGACTTCTTCTCGACCACTGATGGAACCCCACTCAAAGTCGAACAGTTCCGTCTGTGCAGTGTCTTGGGACGTGGACACTTCGGAAAGGTCATTCTCTCCCAGCACAACCCAACTAACAACTACTACGCACTCAAAGTGCTCAAGAAGGGAGACATCCTGGGACGTGACGAGGTCGAGTCGCTGATGGTTGAGAAGCGCATCTTTGAGGTTTCCTCTCGTGCCAGACACCCGTTCCTGGTTAACCTGCACGGATGCTTCCAAACCGAAGAGCACGTGTTCTTCTGCATGGAGTACAGTATGGGTGGAGACTTGATGCGTCACATACACGACGACGTCTTCGACGAGGTTCGCGGTTGCTTCTACGCCGCTTGCGTTGTCCTTGGATTGGACTTCCTCCACAAGCACAACATCATCTACCGTGACATCAAGTTGGACAACTTGCTCTTGGATCGTGAGGGATACGTGAAGATTGCCGACTTTGGACTTTGCAAGGAGAACATGGGACCGTTCGACAAGACGAGCACCTTCTGCGGAACTCCAGAGTTCCTAGCTCGTAAGTTATAGTCTCCGAAATCAACATGGCCTTAACAATTTCCTCTTTCAGCTGAGGTTCTGTCCGATTCGGCGTACACTCGCGCTATCGACTGGTGGGGACTCGGTGTGCTCATCTTCGAGATGCTCGTCGGAGAGCCACCATTCAGCGGTGATGACGAAGAGGAAATATTCGACTCTATCATCTCCGAAGATGTCCGCTACCCGAGATATTTGTCCGTTGAGTCGATCGCCATCATGAGAAGAGTAAGTGGAGAAGTAATAAAGAACAAATTTCAATCGATCTGTTTTCAGCTGCTCCGCAAGTTGCCAGAAAAGCGTCTTGGATACGGTGAGCGCGACGCTGAAGACATCAAGATTCAGCGCTTCTTCCGTCACATCTCCTGGGAGTGGGAGAAACTGCTCAACCGCGAGATCCGCCCACCATTCCAGCCGCTTCTGGTAGGAGATTCTCGTTCCTTGTGATCTTTACGAATTCCTTGTTTTCAGCGTGACACCGAGGATGTCTCCAACTTCGACGCTGAGTTCACCTCTGAGAGAGCGCGCTTCTCGTCGGCCTCCAGCAACCGCCCAATCACCGAAGCCGACCAACGTCTCTTCAACAACTTTGATTTCTCCATTGTTCCATGATGATCTTCTCGCAGTACTAGTCAACTGTGCATCTGATAACTATCTCTTCTATTCCTTGTGCTCTGCCCGTCTGTCAAGTATTCCCCCCGAACTTCTTACCACCAACACCATCCTTTAGTATAACATGTATCTGACCTCTTGTGAAATGTTCTGTGATCAGGTCATTTCCCCCCATCTCCCATCTATAACCATTCTCTTGAATTCCCTTGTATTTCGAAGCTGTCAAATGCTCTGTAGTCCCCCGCTGTCCTACTTTGTGCCAGAGGCTGTGTCTATCTCTCTCCCTCCAAAACATCTCGTTCTATTCTTATTATTACTGCGCTCCGTCTTCAATTTAGCTTAAAGCGCGCAGTCGTCTTGTTCCGGGTGCTTAGACCCCATTCTCTCCTATCCGCCACCAACCCAACATTGGCTTTTCCCTCTACGTTCTTTATGAGTAGTTGTCATCTTTTAACCGATTCACCCACACCCATATTCCCCCAGTTGTCTCCCACCACAGGGATTCATTTATATTGTCTTATTTATGAGCATCTATATCCTACATCCACCATTTAACCCATTGACAAGCCACCATTGTTCTTTATTTGTATCCGCAAAACACATAAATGAACACAATGTCAGATATTCTTGAAATGTACACGATTACATATAATCAGGTGGGCGGCTGAACAATGAGAACTCTCGACTGATTGTTGCACTCGCCAGCTCGCTCCTTCTCAGCATCAAACTGCACCAAAATGAGGAAATAGGTGAATATTGCGGAGAACAGCTGAAAACCGTTTGTTTCTCTGCGAACCAAGTTGAATTGCATACGCTGATCATAATTTTTCGATTCATCATGAAGAAGTTACCAGCGGTTAGTGTCAGTTTGGTGGCGTGCATTTGGAACGAGAGGAAACTCATTTGGGACTGAGAATGAGTAGTGGGAAGGTTTAGAAAGAGACAAGGAGCTCACCAGAACTAACAAATCCCGTTCTTCACACAATGTTTCATGATACATTTTGAAGGAAGCTGTGAGAAGTTTGTCGCCCTAAATCACCTCTTTAATGGGATTCTCGTAACAACTAGAATACCTCCTCAGCAATCATAAAAGCAGGAATGGAGAACAACATGAGTGCGAGCATAGTGTTTGTGAGCCAAATGACAACTGAGAAGGTTTCCGCCATATCTGCCTGCGATCCATTTCGAAAAGCAATGTAACCCAGGAGACAAGTGAGTGGGATGCAACATCCATAAGTGTAAAACAGTGAGAACGAGAAGTTCTGCTCAATGTATAGTTTTGCGTTGGAGATCTCCTGGTAGTGGATTTGAACGTCGTGGATTTGCTGGAGGGACTGTTCTGGTAGAGGACACTCTTCTTTCTCCTTCGGAACCATCTCTTCAATCAGCTGGCCGATTGAGTGTTGCAGAATTCGACATAGTTGGAAGAAAAGGATGGCAACGAGAGAGATGCAACTGGAAGCGATGAAAATCACGTATCCCTCTAGGATCACAAAGTATATCTTTCGATTGATCAGGTCTGGAGTGTCCGGGAGATCCAGATATTTCAGTTTGGTTGCTAAAAATTAAGACTATCACATGCGCTTTCATTTCTTTACCTCACCAATTTGAACGAAAGAAAGAGCAGCTGCAAACGAGAAGCTGACTGATATGAAAAACTTGTTCAGTTTGAAATGATGGCTGTCGTGCTCTTCATTGCGATTCCTTCCAAGACCCTGATCTAGCACCTGAAAGAGTGCATAGAATAGCGGGGCGAAAAACCTCTTGTTTGCTGGATTGACCGGTCACATTTGTCTCTCGTTTTTAATTTCACTCACGTGATACATTTTCTCTCTTTGTTTCTGCAGCTTGAGCAGTAGAAAGGCGGCAGCGAGGCCACTGAAATTCGAACATCAAAAAGAGTTGTCTGCGCTTGGTCACAAGTCTCCCGACCCCGCATTCAATGCCAATGATCATCCTACATGTAGAAAAAGTTCGTTCTTTAGGCAATGTGCCTCCAAACGGAACGCTAAGCGATTGAAAACCACAGTCTATGCGGTTTGTGTGTTCCGTTTTCCCGCCGGCGGGAGAGTTACTAAGAAAACACCACCTGAACATTAGCAGAGCATGACACAGTGTGAGCACAAAAGTCGGGTTCAGCACATGAAACGCAGCGTCTTTTTCGTCGTTCGTCGACGACTTCTGTTTGATTTGCGATATGCGCCGAATCGTGGCGGCTGTCTGGAAACAAAAGTGTTCCGTATTTGTAGTGTAGTTTGGTTCGGAGCGAAAGTTACGAATGACTCGGGTTTCACTGAAGAAAGGCCGAGCATGCAGCAGAAATCAAAAAGAAGAGGATAACTATGAACTTGAAAGATGCTCACCAGAAGAGTTAAGGTCGCATAGTTGTAGATGGTCAGTGGCCATTTGAACAAAGTGTTCCGAGCACTACTGTGAGTGTGGTTCAACCCCAAGACCATCATATACGAGTACAACGGACCTAGTACCTGTTAAAACAGCTTTGATCACTGAATCAGTGTCATTTCTCACCTGATCACAGTAAGTGTTGCTCATGTCGATGGATATTTTTTGATCGACATCTGTCGTTGTTCCTAAATAGATAAACTTGTATTACTATACTTCTTCCCATCCAAACTCACGGAAAGAAGACCGAGAACTTCTTGGAGACGTCCATTTGAACTCCAACGTGTTCGACGCTGTTATTGTCATTTTCAGAAGAAGTTTCAGTGAGGGTTTTAGTGAATCTATTTTGGAAGCGAAGCAGCAGAAAGGAAAGCGTGGGGGAGATGCGACGGCTCACACTGACTGACAGAGAAGTTTTTAGTGTGTCGGCGGACAAAGCGCGGACGAAAGTATTCTGTTACATTGTTCTATGGCTTGACATGTAAGAGAGCATCAAATATGGCATGACTCATGTGCAAGCAATTATGCAAAGTAATTTGTCTTTTTTAGCAAGGGAAAAGGGCAAAAAGATGCAACTCACAAAAGTTGTAAAGTGCTTCCCGACGGAATGGGTCATCGCGACGTCTTCTGAATCCATTGGTTCGTTGCAAAGAATATGACGCTTCGTATTGATTCTGGTGGTTGAACAAGCCCATTTGATGAGAAAACCAACCGAGAGATTGATTCTGAGCATAGAGCACCAATTCAATTGGAATTTCACAATCCATTAATGGGAATTAGGTTTTTAGAAGAGTGGAGACCCACATGCACTTCGTTAATTCAGAAAACCAACAGCTTATTTTTTGTCATTTTCAGTTGTTGCGATGGGTAATCAAAGAATCAGTCTTATACATTCTCATCCCACTTCATTTTCCATAGACACTCCACTTCAAAAAATGTGCCCAAACTCTGCACTGCATGATCCGCCGCCATGCATATTTGTTCACCGTGCGTTTTCGATAATGTAAAATTGTGCTAGTCTATTTATTATAAATAAGATCCCCGCTAAACTATTCACACACCTCTTCGCGTTCTCGCCGCCACCCGCAGCCACCGCTTGTTTGAGTATTCTCACTCTTCCTCCCCCTTACGAACACACCGGCTACTTGTACCATCCATTCGTGATATCAAAAGTACACAGTGTGCGATCAGTTGGCTATCTTATGACTTTTCTGTCTTTGTTCCTGGTTTCTTTACTATCTTGGCAGTATTGTCTTTGTGAACGCTACGGTTCTTCAGCAGGTTAGTCGATGAGTGTCTCTCTGGATATGCAAAATGATTTTCATTCAGATTACTGTATCGATGGTACAGTTGCTGAGAAAACAAAGGCAGGTATCACCAAATGGTGTGAGACGACAGATGACTGTAACGGGGGCTGGGAATGCGTTCCTTCTGGCCAATACCACTTCTCTAAGCAGGTCAACTATTGCTGTCAAATGAGAGGTTTCTAACTCTCAATGTTCATTTTTTCCAAATATCGGTATCTTAGAGTCCATTTGCTCGATGCCACCAAATCCAGGGTATGGGGATTGCTTTGAAGAGCCTCGGACCATGTTTTACTTTGATTCTATGGATTTGAAGTGTAAAAAGTTCAAAGTGATAAACTGTCATGGAAAAAACCAAAATCAATTTGAAACGTATGAGCTATGCACTCGATTCTGTCAGTCAACAGCTTGCCTTGCCGGCCAATCGCTTCTCTTGGCTCGTGACAGTTCTCCGGTGAATTGTCGTTTATCCGGTTGTCCAATTGGTTATCGTTGTGTCTACGACAAACTTTTCAACAGACACGTCTGCTGTGGTCACTCTCCCACAGGTACGTCACTTCCCGTTTTTCGCAATCCCTCTTCCGTTTCATTCAGGTGTTTGTCCAATCGGAACTGTCTCTTATTCCCACGTTCGCTCGAATCAACCGATGCGGTGTACTCCTTCCGCTTACCGAGATGCGTGTCCGGCTGACTATGTGTGTACCACTCAGGGATTGCACAGTTTCTGTTGCTCCCCTCATGACGGTTCGAAGCTTAAGTGTCGAAACTATAAATCTTCATTCTTTCAGCAATCTGTCCCGCCGGCCAACAACCTTATGTGCATGTTGTTTCGAAGAACAGCATGAAGTGTAACCCACTTGAGACATCGTCATGTCCAGAGACCTACTACTGCTCCCCGGCCGTTCCTGGAGCCCACTGGGGATTTTGTTGCAGTGTCCACATCGAAGCGTCTTGTCCTGCTGAAACCGAGCCGTACCTTGAAGCCAGTAGCAAGACACCAGTCAGATGTACCGTTGGAGTGACGCAGTGCAAGTGAGCTCTAGTGTCCTTCTTGGAAAACTACTTATTTGGTATGTATTTGCAGTGTTGGCTATTCTTGCCAAAGTTCTCAATCGGGATCACTCATCGGATTCTGTTGCACTATTCCAAAATTGAGCTACCGACCACCTGCGAGGTCGACAATGACTCCGGAAGCTCTGACAACACAAAGCGAGGTGTTTTTCATCCACAACGAGGGTCTCATAGGTCCTTCTATCAAAACGCGTACGTCAGAGATTGTGCTTTGTCACCTTCGACCAAAGGCTAAAACTTCAGGCCATCAAAAACCCGCAAAGAAATACCAAAAAGTGACAAAGTCAACATCCACATACGGCGTCGTCTCGAATTACAAACCAGCAACGTGCCCTCCAAAAACGACGTCGGTTTTCTATGCGAACACTCAAATAAATGTCGAATGCACTCCAGCAGAGGGGTACTCGTTTGAATGCCCAGGTAGGGGGAGAAAGAGGGTTCTATGAGGAAATTGTGATGTTAAGAAGGATCAACATGCGTGGGAGCTCATATGGATCTTGCCGGAAGGATGGTTTGTTGCAAAATGCCCAGGACAACACCACCTCCTACATTTGTTTACTTCGTGACTTCCACCCCAAAGATGATGAGGTATAAGACCAAAGGTAAGGGTTTGAAGCTTTCGTTTCAAAATCAGAGGTTCAATTTCCAGATAACTTTTGTCCGTTCGCAATCCGACACCTCCAATGTCACCCATCCGCCTCCACGTGTCCAATGGGCTACTTCTGCCAGTACTTGTTCGAAATCTCCTCATTCTCATGTTGCTCTTTGTATTAGACCACCGCCGTGGTCCTTAAGTAATCCCCCTCACAACTGCCCTCCCAATTATTCCGGTTCACTGATTTGACATGTTTTTGTGTACATGTTGGTGAGTTGTTAATGAAATTCGTGAGTAGTTTGGAAAAGGAAAGAGGATTACTCGCCAAAACCTTCTTCTTCCATCGTATTCTCTTATTCCCAAGATTTGTTCCACCTCTCCCTCCCTCCCCCTGCACCAGGTTCTCGTGTCATTTTTGACGACTTTCTTACTCGAATTCAACTTGTTTCGATCTCTTCCGGGGTTGCGTTGTGATGTACTCTTTTTCTTCTCCTTCTCCTCTTTCCTCTCGATAGAATAAAAAAGCGTCCAAATTATGATTGACGGCATCAAAAACCGAAAACCCAAGTGCCACCCGCAACCAAATGTTACACCTACCTCTTTTTCACACGGGGGAAACCTCCTCAAAACTGATTGTGACAGCTCTAAAGTCCACGAGAAATCGATAGTAGATCCGTTGCTCTCGGGACTCATCCATCACTAGCGTGGGCCTGTCCTCAGATGCTTCTCTCTATCAGATGCTCTATCACACGTCGGATTAAAGATAGAGATGGGTAAGAAAGAGGGAGAGAGAGCAAGAGGGAGATGCTGTTGTGTGTTTTTGTTGTGAGACTACGAGAGAGACATACAAAAAGGTGCTGGTGTGGTGGCAGGTCCACAATGAACAATAGGTGCTGGCAGCGCGCCTCCAGCACTCCCCGATTGAAAAATCGGGGCACAGGAGTCTCTGCTCGTCTCTCGGTGGCTCGGCCGTCGATCGGCCGGCGGCAGAGGCGCCGACTTCACATTACAATCATCTCCCACTCCCCCACCGGCGCCGTCATTATGCTTGCTGCTCTCTCATTCACACTTTTCCATCTAAACAACTTTTTAATTTTTCTCTCCTCTCCGGGTGCACTTTGTCATCTTCTCTCCTCTCAGCTCGCATCTGTCAGTCTTTGAAGGATGTTCATTCATTTAGCAGTGAAAAATGGGTCCGCGTATCCTAGCAGTCTTCTCGTTCTGTTTGCCCGGAAATCATACTTCCTGTTTTTTTTTCAAAATATCCCTCCCTTTCTCTCTCTCTCTTTCTTTCCTGTTCCTTCCGTTTACACACCGACGCGAAACGAAACGAAACCTTTGCTCTTCCTGACACTTGTTGGCAGGAAAAGTGGCAATGTTATCTTAAGAGTGATTAACTCTATCAATCTTTATCTCTCTTCCCCTCTCTCCAGCATCCCCCTGAGCCACCACCACTACTATCAACTTCTGATAAGAAAAACGGAACGAGCACAAGTTGTCACACAAGCCACAGCTTTTCCAACAGCGCGGCTTACGATGAAACCGACAATACGATGAAGTTCGCATATCTGCTCAGGATTTTTGTATACGGTGAGTCATACATGCATGATATGCTTATTATATCCATATTTCCAAATTTCCAGCTGCACTGTTGTTCTATGTGAATCCGAATCGATATGCGGACCAAATGTACGAAGATCTCCTGTACTACTACAACAAGAACGTTCGACCGGTCAAGAATGCGAGTGAAAGTGTCAAAGTCAAGTTCGGTTCATCACTGATTCGTCTTATCGACGTTGTAAGTCGGGGCATTCGCGGAACATCGTAAATCGTGTTTTTGTTGTTCACACGGACACCTTTCTTTATAATAAACGTCTCCAGTTTCGTTACCCGAACCTACCTGGAGGCTCACAAAATACTCTTCTTTAGCATCTCATTTTACGGGTGGTGTCAGTGTGTCAGTGTCAGGCAGCACTAATGAGCTCATTAGGGTTTATGAGGTGGTCTTTAAGCGAAACGTTTTCTGTTAAGGACGAGGTGAATCAAGTTCTGACGACGAACCTTTGGCTCGAGATGCAGTGGTTCGACTATCGATTGATGTGGGATCCGGGACGCTGGGGCAAGATCAGAAAGCTACATGTTCCAGTGGACCAGATATGGATTCCAGACATTTTACTATACAACAAGTAATTATGAAGATAGAGGGATGTTGGAAACATTAATTTTTGTTTCAGTGCCGATGGAGAACCCCATATAACCATCATGAGTGACGCCATCGTCTATTATAACGGATTAGTGGTATGTGCGGTTGTTTGTAATTCGACTTCATTTACGCCAATCCACTTGCTTTTCTGCTGAACTGACCCACTTCCGCTCGTAATCGAACAAATGTTGCGCTCTCCTCGCAAATTTATGTTGCATCGCAGCTCAATAGCAATTGAGCGATGATGATGCTTGCGCTGTAAAAACGGCTCTGCTCTTCTCGCGCTGATCTGATCTGATTCTTCTCTCATCAAAATCCCCGCTTTTTGATACAGGTATGGAAGCCGCCGTCAATTTACAAAAGCTTCTGCTCCATCGACATTGAGTACTTCCCCTACGACACACAAACGTGTCGGATGAAGTTCGGCGGATGGACGTACAACGGATTTTTGTTGGATGTCAGACAGCTTCCAGTGAGAAAAAGAGCCGCCCGACGGCTGCGTTTTTAACGATGTTCGAACAATTTTTATAGACAACTGGATGCGAGGTTGTAAACAAAGCGGACGACGAAGGGGAGTTCCAATTCTTGGGTCGCGGCATGGACCTGAGCGGATACTATCCGTAAGCACCTTCAAGCAAAGATAATCTTTTTCCTTTGATGTTCCAGAAGTTTGGAGTGGGACCTGATGGAATTGAATTCAGCGAGAAGGGAGAAGATCTATGCGGGATGTTGTGGACAGGACTTCTACATCGACATCACTTTCAAAATAGAAATCCGTCGAAAAACGTTGTTCTACACTGTCAATCTGATGATTCCATGCATGATGTTTGGTAAGTGGTTCTGTAACAGTGAGAAGGGGACCACAGACATATTCCAGCCATCCTCACTTCTATCGTCTTCTACGTTCCGCCAATCGAGCACAAAATGACATTCTCAATTTCCATTCTGGTCACCCTCACTGTATTCTACCTCATTCTCATCGATCTCGTGCCACCAACCTCACTGGTCATTCCACTTATCGGTTTGCATATTTTTAGTGTTTGCTGTATATCTCTGGACTTCAGGAAAATATCTGTTATTCACCATGTTCCTAGTCTCCATTTCAATTATGTTGTCTGTTATTTCGTTGAATTTCTATCGACGGTAAGTGTCCCTCTCTATATGTCGAGCAATTGTGGTTTCCAGTGATGGTTCCTCGTTTCCAATGCCTCACTGGATGAAAGTCGTTTTCATTCACACGTTACCAAGGTATATCTGCATCAAAACAGCTGAGGAAGACGATGGAAGTGACCGCGAATCGAGTATATCTGGTGAGCCAGGAAAACCGGCATACTACAACTGTCAGAGTTCTCCAGTTTCAGACATTGGTCCTTTCATGGACTCCAGGAGGCCTTCTCCGTTTTTCATCACAGTTAATGAGCGGCAGTTGAACGGGAGGTTTTCGGAGCTGAAGAAAAAGGGAATGCATCCGGATTTGATCCGGAATATGATCCAGAACGTGGAATTTATATCGGAATACTTCAAATCTCTGAAAAAAGAAGACAAGGTATCCGTTTTTGAAATATCAGCCTGCAAATGGCGTTTCAGATCTCCGAGGATTGGTCGTACGTTGCGAATGTGATCGATCGAATCTTCCTGATTATATTCTCCGTGATGAATATTGCGGGAACCTGGATGATCCTCTACAACTCGCCAGCCATGTTCGACAACCGAAAACCACTAGCCATTGTCAGTAGATCAAATTTTCTAACTATTAAATTAAAGGCTCTATTCCAGAACTCCCAAGCACGTCCTCTATCAGGAGACACATTCGAGCACTTCATCAATGAGAATTTCACGCAGCTGGCTTGGTGGGCCAGCACAGTTCAGAACAGCACTGCCGATCTGAGCGATTCCGAGTTGTGTCCGGTTATTTATCAATGAGACGTCTTTCTGCAATTCTGAGATTTTTTTCTTCATAAACAGTTTTTTATTAACTAATATTCTTTGATTTGGAGCATTTCGAGAATTCGGAAAATGGTAAACGCCACTCGGAACATGACAGATGAGGTACGGTACGCAATTGTACGCAATCGTCCTCCGAGACATTCAAACGTTGTTTATTTTTGACAAAACGAGACAATCATTTACATATGATAACGAGAATGCTTATACAGCACATTAAGATGATTACAACCCCAAGAACAAATGGGGAGACTAGTAAATACGTTGTTTGAACTGGTCACTGGGAAGTAAATAAAATGTTCTAGTTTGAATCAAGAGGGAATCCTCAAACGTAGAACTTCACAAAGCATGTATCGGATGAATCCCTGATGGTCGGCAAGATTTGCGGGAGAGAAGCTAGTTGTCTTTTTCTCTGAAAACACGTTTATTTTCTTCAAAACTATCGCTGAGTCACGCTTACAGGAACCATTCATGACGCAATGCGGAAGAAGCGTTAGCCCGTAGATTTGGATTCAAAGTGAGGAGTCGAGTAAGGAGATCAAATGCATTAGAAGAAAGTGGTTTCGAGCGGGCACTTGCGATTCTCTGGTGCAATGTGCCGGGATGATACACGTCGAACGTTATATATTTCCAGTCGGAAATTTCTGAGATACCAGGCCATGACTCTTCGTTTGGTGAGCCCATCCTTTGGAATTGCTCTTTGAGTAGCTCGATGACAGTTTTCGCTTCGAACAACTGTTTGTTGATGATCATCTCAGCCATAATGCAGCCGATAGCCCATACATCGACATTTGGTCGGTACTCTTTTACATTGAGAAGAATCTCCGGTGGACGGTACGAAACAGTGAACGCGACGGGAGAGAGTGTCGAGGAGGTGTTGGTGGAGAAATCACGCGAGAGTCCAAAGTCGGTGATCTTGATAGTTTGTCTGTCATACGAGATGAGCAAGTTCGCCGACTTGAGATCACGATGGATGATATTGAGACTATGCATGTGCTTCACTGCGTCGAGAGTTTGGTAGACATACTTCTTCACCATGTCCATGCCGAGGCACATTTGCTTCCTTCTCAAATTCTGCAACGTCTTTCTCAGGTCGCGTCCTTCCAAGTCCATCGTCATGTAAATGCTTCTGCCAGTTGTGCTCGTGAGCAATTCCTTGAAAGCCACAATGTTCTCGTGTTCCCCGGCTTTTCTCATATTCACGATATCTCGGATTGTCGTTCTATGGAACCACATGGTATCAGATTTGATTTTGAACTTCTTCATTGCCACCATCTCCCCGGTCGCTTTGTCTCGTGCCTTGAACACTTCGCCGTAACCTCCTTCGCCAAGACGTCCCATTGGTTCAAATTCGTCGACTTTCCGACTCGTTTTCAGCTGTTCAATCAACTCGGCCTCTAAACGTTGATCCGCTTGGGACAATCGCGGAGCCTGTAAAAGTATTTATACTAGTTTTTTTACATTTTGATCAGCAACTACCTTTCGAATTTGTTTCTTATTATCCGGACTGTTGACTGGTTGCTGCTTGGAAGCCGGAGCTGCAGGAGGCCCTGGCAAGTGTACAGCTGGAGTCGGTACGGTGGCAACCTCTGCAGCTCTCGATGATCCATCAACCACCGGCTTCTGATTAATCGGTGAGGTATGCATCGCAATAGAATTATTTGGATATGTGACAACTGTAGCTGTCGAATCATTGGTAGTTTCCTCCCTCGCAGGTGGGAGCGGTATGTCGGACACATCGCAAATGCTGACCATCGACTCTGCAGACTCATCACGGCAAACTGGCGGAGGAGGCACTTGCAGAGGAGGCTCGGCGGACGCTTTTTGGGAATCTTCAGGAACAGATATCGGAGGAGCGATCGGACACTCTCCAGGGAGAGGAATTTGGGACACATCCAGTCGAGAAACTTTGGCTGGTGGAGGCTTTGCCAATTCAACCTTCAGCGGAGAGCTCGTCAGCTTCTTGTTTTCGCTCTCATGCTGTCTGTGAATATTTCTGTTCTTATCAAGGTAGAAATGTTCCGTGTTGCGGCTGCCTTCTCCCAACACGCTGTATTTTTCAAGCTTCGGATCCTAGAAACAGAACATTTCATAGGAAAGTCATATAATAATGACCTCACCTTGAATAAACGGTCACGAGTTTCACATTTGTTTTTGTCTTTTCCTAGACGATCATGGTTATCTGAAAAGGTAGATGAGATTCATTGGAAATCAAAATGGATATAACGACACAGTCGATGTCTGTGTGTAATGTCTTTAAGAAAAACATATATTTTCTTCAAGTCGTTCCCCGACTAGCCGAGTAACAAGAGCAAGAACTGATTTTCGAAAAAATTTCAATCATCACTCGAAAACTTGCGTTCTTAGATGTTCTGATCCGTAGAATACGGGTATGATACTGGAACGTTTTTGAGAAGAATACTTCGATAACAGGGTTACCATTTTTCATTCGTCGATAGTCCAACTCAATTTAAACAGTCATTATGAAAATTGCTGATATTCTCGAAAACTACGTACTTTAGTGAGCCGCTAGGTAAATTTTCGTTACAGAGATTACGAATCTCATTCAAAAAATTAGTGGTCGCCGCTTTGCATCCGCTAGGAAGATGCTCTCAAAAGCCTTCCACGGGGTGCATGCGACTCGCTCGAATAAGCACATACCCCTGCCGGAAGGTTAAAAAACAATAGCTGATGTGGCTTGCTAAAATACATAAATTCGGAGGATTATTTGAAAAATCGTGGCAAAGAAAATGTTAATATTGAAATCGGGAGCGAACGTTCCGTTACTATACCTCCTGCGGATAAGAATACACCAAGAACGCACACTTCGAAGCGATATTTGAACTTTTTCAATAATCTGTTTTAGCTCTTTTACTCCGCCAGCCGGGGAGCTGAAATTTGAAGCGAACGTTTTTTCAAACTCAGGGACCTTCTCAGTATGCAAAACTCAAATATCTCCCGTCTCCAGGGATTCCTCAAATATCTCGGATTTTTCGAAACTTTGGTTTTGAAAACCTGCACGCATATCAAAAAAAAGGACCATCAAAATATACCGGAAACAGTAACCATCCTAAATTGAAGGTACACTAAGTTTCTCCCTTTGAACATCTTGCAATAAATACCAATGAATAAACAGTCATTCATTTGGAAACATTACACTTGTTTATAATTTTCTCCTAGTGTCAGCTTGCGGGTTGGAGCCGGGGGACCTTATTATGATATGGTTAGGGCTCGTACCTTGGGTCATCAAAAAAACGGTATTTTGCAGGGTTATAATAGTACCTTCCGATGGAAATATGTTCTAGCCTCGATGAGCACCCATTTTGGTAAATTAGCTATGAAACCAGAATCGGGACTGAACAAAATCAAAAATCAGAATGAGGACGCTCTCAGAAAATAAATCTAATAGGTCCTTGAAGAAGACTAATTCCATTACTATAATGCAAGAAACCGCGCTCACCTATTTCGTAACCGGTTCTCTGACGCTTCGACGAGCTGTATCGATCGTGGTCTCCGTTCTTCTGTCCTCCGCGATGCTTCGACGACATGACTTCGACGTTGCCCCCAAATTCGAATGCAGTAGAACAGCACGACTATATAGTTTGAATGACTTGAGCGGCCTGAAAAGAACAACTGTTGGAAGGAGAAGATTAGAAAACTAAAGGTCAAATGCAAAGTCATCAATTCTCGAGAAGCTATAGTGGCTCGATGAGGAGAGAATCTGAAGAAACAGAGGCGTGTGTACACTCAAAATGACGAGAAATCGGGCCGCTGCGCCTGGGCGACGGGCAGAGGAGAGGCGTAGAAAGAGTGAAAGTGCCGGCCGCGAGAGGCACCACGGGGGCACGCATGTGATGTATTGAAAAGCGAAACGAGCGCAGTGAGCACCAAGAAAAACCCCTCCCCAGAGAGAGATTGAGAGAAAGAAGCGAGGCGAAACATTCGATAGTGGAATGTAGTCAGAAAAGAATCGAATGTTTTGCAAGTGAAAGTGCCTGGAGGACAAAGTATTCTCGACAATCGTGTGATTTGTGGTGGAGATAAGCTACCGTAGAACTCTATAATCACGGCATGCCGTTAAACTTTTTTCTATGGTTATGGCTATGGTTGGTGCTCTTCGATCTTCTAATAGTGGTCCGAAATTCACATTTATCAAAGATCAAAGATTACATAATTACACTGAGAACTCTGAGAAAAATGTAAATATGCGGCGACCGGAGCTCGTCGAGGACGTCGATAGAGGCGACATCGACGGGTCCAATGTGCGCGTAGAGGTACAAATGTGCGCGTAGAGGTAAAGATGTACTATGTCTGTGAACACCACGACGCAACTATTGCGTCATTTTTTTTCGGCCAACATATGGATGTCAATATTAGACGCGTCTCGGAATATGGAAGATTTTTCTTCTCCATTTCCTTTTAATTCTGTTATTTTGAATAAGAAATGAGAGCGGCCGTTGTGTGGCCAAATTGCGTTTTGGCTCAGCCTTGACATTTTACGCTCGCGCCAGTGACGTTTGAATGCACAATTTCAGCTGCTCGGCGCTTGGCTCGGCTTCCCCAAAAAGCGATTACCTGTCGGTTGAGATAATGATTGTGAAAACAAACACAGAACGTCATACAAAAAAGTACAAGGTATTTCTTCGAGTTTATGACAAATATGGAACTTATAGTTAGTAATAATGTTAGGAGTAGGCAATTTGATGAGAATTTTCCAAGTTCAGAGGACGGGTTCGCAAGTTGGGGGGAGACTAAAATAGACAGACAATGTAGTTGTGTACATGAAATGCCTAGAAAGCGATTTAATCACAAAGTGAGCAAATTAGTTCAATTTCTCAGAAAAAAAAAGACGGGGTACATAGAAATGGGATGGGACGGGAGCGGTGTGGTAAGGAGAAGTGGTTTGGGGAGAGGGAACAGAAAATAATTGGTTATGGAATCCTGGATGGTTGAAATACAGTTGCGGAAAGGTATCGGATCGGAGATTTGGAAAATAGAAAATGACTTTGGAACGAGGAAAATAGAAACGGGAGGTTTTTAGGTGTTCTGGCAGGTAAGGCGGGGGGCGTGTGAGCAGCTTTCTACCAATTTGCCAGCCCTGGCTTGTTCAAGGTCATGAAGTAGATCTGGCAAGAGCCGCCGCCTTTGGCTGACGAGAAGAACACCTGAAAAGAAGATAGTTGATAACCGCGGAGACCCTTTAGTTGCTGTTACCTTATCATTCCTCTCGCAAAGGAACTTGAGCTTCTGGGCCTTCTTGTGCATGAAGACACCGTCCAAATGGCCAGTGTCCACAGATCGGATCTCAATCGCCTTGTTGCCCCATCCCATTATCTGTCCGGTTGAGATGTAGGCAACACTGCTGGGCATTTCTCCCCAAGTGAGAACGACGTGTTTCGACGTCTTTCCGTAGGTGTTCACGTACACTCCCTCGTCTGAAAAGAACACTGTAGATTGGATCATTTGGAATGATCTACTCACTATCGAAGCAGAGAAGAAGTTGGATTCCGTTGGTGTTTGGGAGAACCACAATGCAATGAGGAGTCATGGTCGCATTCGCCTGAAATCACAATTTTGAGAAACCCATCAGACATCTTCTTTCTAACCGTTTCTGGCTTGAACACGTCGTAGACCTCTGCCGTATCGAGATCGATGGCATGGAATCCCTTTTGGGACCCGTAAAGCACCTTCAGTCTCGCGTTCTCTTCAACCGTTAAGTCGACAATCAGCGGCACATGATTCAGTGCTCCGAACGTCTTGAAGCTCATGAATTTGTGGTACGGCTTTGGTGCCCAGGCATAGATCTCGATGGAAGACTCCAGACCGACTACCAAGAACTTGATGCGTTCATAACGGACGATCTTGAAGTGGATGGCTCCTTGCAAGTCCCCGACGTTCACCCAGCCATTTTTCTTCTCCGTCGCGTTTGCGGTTCCGGCTCCCTGCAAAAAAGACGCAGATTATATGCAGGCCGAGGCCATCATTAAAGCTAACAACTCACCTCCGTTCGGAAGATCTTTTGCTTGAGCCAACTCAAGTAATACACGCGGATTCTGCGTTTCCGGCCGGAAATTGTCACGAGAATGTTCTGTCCTTCGAGCACAGTCATCTGATCGAATCTACGGCGGTTGATGAGCGGATACACTTTTCCTTGGCCACTTCTGTCAAGGAGCATGAGCCCGCTGTCGGTTCCGATGAGAAGGTTGACTCCCCAGAGGGCCGCGCAGAGAATCTCTCCGCTGAACTTCTTCTTGTACTTTCGGATCTCCGGGGCATCGCTCTCAGCGGCTGCTCCATTCGAGTTGGGCGTCACGTTGACCTGCACCTGGTTGACATCCTGTGGTCGTCCCGGTCTGTTCACAGTGCCACCACCAGCTCCAGCGCCTCCTCCAAAGTATCCAACGAACGACTTTTCGCGATCACGATTCGAAAATGAGTGTTGAATGGAAGCACGGCTATCCGAGTTGTTTTGGAAAACATTCGGCTGCTGAAAAATTGCTTCGGTTTTAATTGGGTCTCTTTCAGTTGTTGCCACTGGGATCACTTCAACAACACTGTCTCCTCGCAGAAAAACAGAAAATGAGGAACTGCAACGGAACGGGGAGTCGAGAAACCAAAAAATGGAAAAAACACAATATCGAGTTCGCTTGACAGTGTCGGAGACAAATTATAATGGAGAAACAAGAGAAATCAAAATCACAACAAATTCCCGTCATTTTCCAATCTTTCAGACTTACGTAGAAGCTTCCAAAGAGAGACGCACTCTACATAATGGCAATTATCAATTTAGTATGTTTAAGTGGTTTTCGAAGACTTTCAAAAAGACACTAACCTCGTCGGAACGATCGTCACTCATTTGTCGAGAATCGTTGATTGGGCGGCGGAGTTGAGGAGATTTGGGCAGAAGATCCGGGAGAGCACCACGTGAGCCGGAGGCGTTCTGAAAATCGAGTAGTTCATTGTGAAGCTCTCCTCCGAAAGTAAGAAGCAGAGCGACAAATTTGGTCTAGTTAAAACGCGGAAAAAAAAGAGGAAAAAGCGCGGCGGAGTAAAGATGGAGCGACAACGTACAATTGGCTTGAACATGAGTGGCTCGTTGCCTTCTTCGTTGTCCGAGTCGCTGTCATCGTCGTCGAGCGAGATAATTCCAGGGCGGACCTGAAAAGAGAGACGAAGATGCAATTAGCTCTTGTTTTTCAGTTGCTGTTTTCAATGCCGAGCCGTCGGTCGGCGAATAGAAATGATTTCCGCGAAAAACACAACCAACACAATTTTTGTTTTCCGTTATTGGGAGGGACAGGGGAGAAGTTTGGATTTAATGATGATCCATCCATAATTCCAAGGGATTTTCGAAGAACGTAGCTTTTCATCAACCCCTCAAACTCACTTCGGAAACGCTCTTGGCCTTGTAAACCGACCGCTCACTGCCACTGTGACCATTGCTGCGCCTGCCGTCCGAGACAAGTGTATTCTCGCCATCTGTCGGCGTCGGCGGAAGCGGCTTATTCGGTCCGCGCAGAGTGTCCTCTCCGTTCATAATGTCCTTCAAATCATCCCATTCTGCATCTGCTCCAATCTCCGTTTCACTCACGTCAACAGAGTCGTTGATCGTCGAGATAGATGCCTCCCTCGGTGGCGGAGCCGGCGGCGGTGGGCTCATGCTCTCCTCGCGGCTACGACCATTACGGTGTCCGCCAATCTTGGACAGCTCACTGGCCAACGCATCAAGATCTTCGGGTTTGGCATGGTGGTGATGGCTGATAATAAGCGGTTCTGACATTTTACGAGATTGCTGGGGAGCTGGGACACTTGCGGAGACACGAGCGATGGGCATCGCGTGGTGAGCACCACGTTCCCGCTCCCGCCGTTCCTCGCGCTCCGACCGTCTTCGTTTCTCATAATTGGCCAGATCGGCAAGATGCGGAGCAGCCGGATGCGACTGTTGTGGCGAGCGCTGAAAGGAATCAGTTAGTCACTTGACACCTCCATCGTTTTGTTTAAGCGAAAGTTAGGTGCGCAACCAACTTGCAATTAGTTTTCCCCCAAACATTCAATTGTTTATATTAATCGACGCCACAGTTATGATTAGTTGCCATTTCGACTGTTTATATTTTTAGAAAGGGGTGTAAAACAAAACAAAACCTGATGATGACTCACTGGCCGTGGCCTAGACGCTGGCGATTGACGAGGCCCATCGGCGGCACCACGAGACGACACTGCGCGCAGTTTGACTTCCGATTCGCGTCGTGGCTCAGCGACATAACTGGAAGACAAATGATTAGGGAGAGTTTTTGAAAGGAATGTTCCTACCGAGAAGCGAATTGTGCCGGAGGTGGAACGGGCTGTTGTGGGAGCCGTCGCAGCGGTTGGACGCCTGGCTCGGCGAATCCACGATTGCTCTCTTGCAGCTTCTGGAAGCCTTTCCGGAGAGTGTTATCCATCGGGATCATCGAGCAGCTCTCCGAGTCATCGCGAATTCCGACTGATTGTCCACGGTGGTTTGGCGCCGGCTCATCGTCCTCACTTCCCGAGTATTCATAATCTCCGTCGTCCTTCTTGATTCGCCGATTCCTATCGATATGCTCCTTGATGGAATGCCGAATGGTACGCTCGTGCGGTTGTTCCTTGATGAACGGGTGACGAAGCAGCGCGTCGGTGTGTGGTCTCAGGTGATAGTCCTTGACGAGAACCGTCTCTGAAACACTCATCCGTTTCAAATTTACCACCCCGGCGCTTCGTCATGCAAATTCGAATTGCCCTTTGTCTGGCCAATGTTCATGTTCACTCACCAATAAATCCCTCAAATTTCCGCGACCACTTCTTGTTTCGCTTGTTCAACTTTGGCGGCTGGTTCCGGGGTATCAAAAACAGCGCCCTCATCGGATGCATATCGCACAATGGCGGATGACCTTCGGCCATTTCCAACGCAGTGATTCCTAAATTTGATAACATTTCGTTCGCAAGCGCATGGATCTCATTTTGCCTTAATTTGGCTCGTCCGAACCGAACCATCTTCTTCCCGTCCGTTTTTCTTCCAAACCAATTTTGTTGCTTTTTTTCTCGTCTGCTATGACAGTGTTCTACGCGCCCATTTACACATAAATGTAAATAATGAAAAGCAGACCTAAACACGACAAAATGTTCGGGTGGAAGGAAAACGGAGGGAGCAAATATTGGAGTAGCAACAAAACACCCCGCAAAAAAGGTTCATGACGATTGAGACTCACCCAACGACCACAAGTCCGATCTGGAGTCGTAGGTGGCTTCTGGGTTCTCATCACAAGCGATGACTTCCGGAGCCATCCAGTACGGTGTTCCAATGAACGTGTTCCTTCTGCCCACTGTTTTATCCAACTGCGCCGACACTCCGAAATCGACCAATTTCACTTCCGCACTATCCGTCAACAGCACATTCTGACCTTTGATGTCTCGATGGATGACTTTGCTCTGATGCAAATGATAGAGGCCCTGAATATAAATTGGATATTAAAAATGGAGTCCGAGTGATGTTTCGCAATACTCACTCTTAGAATTTCTCTGCAAATGTAGGCGATCCACTCCTCTTTCAAAGAGGCTCCTTTCGTGTTTTTGACAAGATCAGTGACCGATCCACTTCCGCAAAACTCCATAACCAACCACAACTGATCGTGTTTTCCGGTGGAAGAGGGCAATTTCTTGATGAATGCTCCGTAATAAGTGGCGACATTTCGATGATGAGAGTGCTTTTTGAGCATATTGATCTCTAACTTGATCTCGTCTTCTTCATCCTCGTTGATATTCATAATTTTGATAGCGGCTAACTGCGCTGTTTTGACATGTCGACCCTTATACACTTGCCCGTATGTTCCATTTCCAACAACCTCAATCAGCTCGAAGATTCCAGCCGGGTCCTGTAAGTTGGTTACTTCCAGTTTTCTGGACTTCTTTGAATCTTGGAAT
The DNA here is from genome assembly GCA_963932285.1 of Caenorhabditis macrosperma. Classification (NCBI taxonomy): domain Eukaryota; kingdom Metazoa; phylum Nematoda; class Chromadorea; order Rhabditida; family Rhabditidae; genus Caenorhabditis; species Caenorhabditis macrosperma. The sequence goes on from OZ010618.1 coordinate 7,257,579, forward strand.
GTTTCAATGGCCAATGAGAGAAAAAGAGAGAGAGAGAGAGGGGGGGACCATGATTTTTGAAAAATGTTACACACTCTCTCTCTTTCTCTCTCTTGCTCAATGTGTCAGCGTTTTGTTTTGTGAGAAGATGGGATGGATCAACAAAAGTTGCGAAATCAGCGCATCTTTCAAGACCCTACTGGGTAAAGTTTAGAGTTTTGAATTGGTTTCAACATGAAAACATTGTTGACTCACCCTTAGAGAATTCAAATCGATCTCGTCGAGTCCTGATGACGACATGGTTCGTGACGATGTGAGTGGCTCGGAAGCGAGAGCTCAAACCTCAAACACACAGCCCACCACCACTCGATTGACTTTGAATCTGAAACACAAAACCGAAAACATACAATTTTGAGGAAAGAACACATTTACACGATTATAACGAGATTTTCAAACGACAAGGTGGGAGGAAGGGGGAAATTGGAAGAGGGTGATGGATGTTTCGAGAAGGTGGGGGGGGGAAATCGAGAAAGAGAGGTGATAAAGGAACAAAGGGAGATCGATAAGGAGTGCATCATCACACAGGCGGTGGTTTGTGGATGGACGTAGCAAGCAAAGCGGGGAGAGGACGCGTCCAGCATTATTACACTGAAACTAGTGAGAAATGCACAATTTGTTCACATGCGCTTCGAGTTTCCTGTTTTGTGATGTTTCTAGTTTCATAGAGCAAGAAACCACAGGGATCAATCACTTGGAAAATGACTACTGGAACGAAATTTTGTACCTGGCCAGTGACAAAAATGCAAAAATGCAAAAATGCAGAAACGAGGTCTGTGGTCGAGGCGGGTGGTGTTGGTGGTTAGTCACCTGGCCAGTGTCACGGAAAAGATTTCGATTGCCGAAATTCGATATACATCAAAACGTGCGAAATTGAGATGACAAGCGGTCGAAAGGCTGGGGATGGCGGCGGGGGCCTCCAGTGTCCGTCGCTCGCTCTCTCTCTCAGACCAGGTTGGTTGTGACCGAGGCGGGAAACGGGAGAAGGCCGCCGTCGCCGTCGCCGCACGCCTCCGTCGCCTTCATTCCGAACAGAAGGCCCCCTTCCTCCTCATCTCCCGAAGAATAATGATGAAGGACGTAGAAAGGCAACAGCAGCAGCATCACATTTAGCTGCCGTTAGTGATCTACATTTATTATATTGATTTGAGATCTGAGATGCTTATCTTTCCCCTCTCCGAATTCGATGATGATGATGATGGTGATCATTTGGAGGAAGATGTTGCATTTTATGAATAACAACCAATGGGCGCCTTCGTCAATGGGATGTTAATTAGAAAAAGAGGGGCTATTTGGACGGAATGGACTGGAAAAGAGCAAGGGACTGGCAGAATCCGAAATATTCATGCTTGACCTCTTCCCCCCATGTGTTGTTCTGTGTGTGCACTGAGAAGAATCGAAGGGGGAGCGGGAGCAGAAGCGTATAGAAAATTACTTTTCCTTCCTCTCCCCTTTCTTCATTTTTCTTCGCTGCAGAAGAATAAAGAATGGGAGTAGGAAAACGGGGGGGGGCTCAGAATATATATTCCGTCTTCCTTCTGACTTCTTCTGACTGCTTCTGATAAATCGGACAAGGAAGGGAGGAAGGGGACGAACAGAGCTCAGGAGTAGGAAAAATGAAGAAGAGGAAAAACGGGAAGAAAAAAGTGAAAGAAAAGAAGCGGGACGCAATAGTGAGTGTGTAGTGGAACAGCAATTAGTCAGCGTTTCCAAAGGTCTCCAGTGATGACACCCGGAGGCGCTGTTGCTTCTCTCTCTCTCTCTTTCCCCCCAACCCCGTGTTGTATCTGATAAAAGAAGAGAAAAGAGAAAGAGGAAGACTGGTCTACTTTTTATCAGGACTTGATAACCATGACCTCCAACAACATGGAGTATCCTCTCAGATGACGATAGCGTCGATTTTATCACCGCATTAGCGACAATCAGATAAAAACGTCGCACGAGGTGACTTAGTACTAGCGGACTACAGATTTGAATTGAAATGGGATTGGACGGGGGGGGGGGAATGAATTGAATTGACAAGTATGTAAATTTGAAAAAGTCAAACCAGCAAAAACAACGCAAGTGTAGTTTGAGGAGAGGGAGGGACGGAGGGGGGAAATGAAATCATTTCCACGTTATCTATCTTGCCGGCGCGCTTATCAGCTGCAGAGCAGGAAAGTAAGTGAGAACTTGTGTGGGGCGTAGGTGTTGTTCAAGAGGCAAGTTCAAATAACTGATGACTGGGGTGTCATCCTCAGTCAGTTGCAGTCGACGCACTTCTCATTCTGCACGAAACTGGCGAGGAGGAGCAACAAGAAAGAAGAAAAAAAGCAAAAACGTCTTCGCGAAAGCTATCCGGGGAATTATTGGCGCTGTGAGCAGGGGGAGAAGTCAATTCCTCGGACCGCACTCTCCTTGGGATGGACCAAACAAAAAAGCGCCCGCTGGGGACCGAAAAGATCAACACCCGGGCGCGAGAGCCAATGCGGCTCTTTTGTTCCCACATCTCTCCGCCCTCAATTTTTAGCATTCCTCAAAACTGAAGCGGCTGCTCTAGCTGGCCTCTAGGCAGCCTCTGACTGGCGATGGATGGCTCATTGTGCTTGAATAATAAATCAAACAAAAAAAGTACGAATGGGGGGGGGGAGAAAGAGGATGAGGAGAGGAGAGGAGGAGAAACCGATTGGTTAGGTTTTGAAATTGACAGAAACAAGGGGGGGGGGGCCGGCTGCTTCCTCTTCTCCACGAACCTACTTTTTTATCCTCTCTATAGATTCTCATCAATTTTTAAAACGCGCCAGAGAGCTCACGCATGACTGAGTTGTGTTTCGAATGGAGCGGGAGAAAAAAGTGTTCAATCTTAATCGGGAAGAGGAATAGCCGCAAAACATGCGATCGCGGAATGAATTTATCAAAATGGGGTGGGAAATTGGAAACTAATGAAAGATGCAGAGGAAGAGAGGGATTGTAGGGAAGGGAGCTTTCCTAGACTCTCATAACTTCTTTCATTCCCATAGACTGGTCTAGACTAAAAATATAGCATGGCTTTGGAAAAATACAAAATCTACGAGAGCTGAAGCACACGGTCCTCTAAATCACATTTTTTAGGGAGAATAGCTCAAAAAAGGACGGAAAAGCTCAGAAAATGTCAGAGTGTAAGGAATAGTTTAGAAACAATGGACAACGGCAAAAACGCCCCCCCCCCCCCCCAGAGGAGCTGTTTGTGCGGCCAAGAGCCGTTGTGTCCACTACCAAGCCACGCAGCACACATCACAACACATACTTTGAAACTATCACTAAAAGTTGGGAAAGAAACGTAATCCGGAGAAAATGAATGGCAAATGCTTATGCACACGGCACGCAAGAAGCAAAGGGGGAAAAAACCGGGGTGGAAGGAAAGGTAAGCAGGGTGGTGGATTGTTGGATCGGGTAGAGACGCGAGATGGCGGAAGGAATAAGGTGAGCAAACAATCGACTAATATTGCAATCGTATGATCATTATTGATTCGAGAGACGAAAAGTTGGCCTTGAAGACAAGTTTTCGCGCTTTTCATCCAGATATTTTATGCGGAAAGTTCCCCCCGGGGTTATGCGAGGGGGGAGAAGAGGATGATACTTCTTAGTCTTATTAAACGGCACGCCGTTTTTTCGCCTCCCCCCGTGTCTCAATAGCGCGGCCAAGTGGACTGGATGGGATCGGAACGAACGGTACATGCGTTGTCAAACCTATCGATTCTCGTCGTTGGGGGTGTGCGAGTGAAAGGGGGTGAGGTCACCGTCATTCGTCATTGTTGTGCGTGTCGGCACGGAATAGAGACCCAATTCTGTGTGTACTCCAAAAAAGGGTGATAATTAGGTTTCGAATGGGTTGCGCTATCAATCATAGGCAAATTGGCTGCAGAGTGCGGAACTTACAGTACCAATGTGTTATATCAAAGAACGAGATCGGTTTTTGAGGGAAGGTCAAGTGAAAGACCTTTCTAGAGCCATTCAAAAGTCCGAAAGCAACTATCAGCAGGGAAAGTGCCTGAGAAAGACCTTCGCACGGGAAAGTGCACCTTGGAGTGTGATGTCGGACGGGAAGGAAGTCGAGGAACAAGAGAGACACGCAGCGGAAAAAAAACCGAACTGGTCGACTCCATTACGTTTTTGTGGCTGTGGCGGTTGGCGGGTGCGGCAACAATGAATGGAAACGAAGAGGGCAAAAGTACATTCGGTCTCCAATGAATTATGGAGGACCCCCAAACTGAATGGAATCGAATTGGACGACAACTAGGGGCGGATGAAACGGCGAGTGAGAGTGGGAAGAGAGGGCGCGCGAATCGGGAAATTGCAGATTATTCATGTTAGAAGAGGACGGGGAGGAGGAGGAGTAGGCGAATGGAAGATGGATGGTGGAAAAGGGAGGATATATAGAACGGTGTCCTTTTTGTATAGTTGGTGGTTCGGTTGAATAGAAATGGCAGGAAAGAAATGGATTTCTTGTCAATTGTAACTAACACCTTCTCAGAAGCCACCCTCCCTTTTCCAGCTGTCTTATTAGCTCTATTATTCTGGGAGCTAGGACATGAAAAGGATATATAACTTTGATGTGAGGAGAGAGAAACGAATAAAGAGTAAGACAGCGTGGACTAGTCCTTTTTTTCTTCTCTTATTCAGAATATTAGATTTCAGACTCCGGAAACTGATACATGTCTCCCTATTTTTTTGTCAAAAGTTCACCATATTTCGTACAGTGGAGAGAAGCTTCGAAGCGAGAGAAAAAATGAGCGAGAGCTGCGACTAATAAAGAACATCCGCTCGCCGAGACGTTTTAGGAATATTCAAAGCAAAGGAAGGCAGCATAGGGGGGGGGGGGGGCAGGGCAAGACATAAGGCGGGCAAAATCTTGAAAAACAAGAGATTTGAATAAATGAGAAACGAGGAGCTGTTTGTTGGTGCGATTCTCTGGTGCTACTGGTTCGTGTGGCACGACACAAATTTATGAGCGGCAACAGATGGCGGATTACTGTAAGCGGAGCGGGCAGACGGAAATCGTAAATCTTTGGTATGGGAAAGCGTTTCTTATTGACTGCTGGGAACTGAAATTTGGTTTGCTTCGGGAACGGGGGAAGGAGGGTTTTCGAAAAAGGCAATGATTCATCGTTCTCAGGTTGCTTTCGTTTTGATGTTCTGTTTCGAAACTTTTCGAAGAAAAAAAGGAGCAGAAGAGTGTTTCAATTCTTTCTTTTCGCGTCATGTGATGGGCAGAGGAGACACGGGCTAGAGAACTGAAAGGACCCTTGAGCATTGCAAAAATGAGACGAGGAGGGGTGGACGGCTTCTAAAAGGGGGGGGGGGAATGTGTAAGTTTCTCGGGAAAGATTCAAGAAAAAAGTGGCCGAAGTGAACCGTAATGGGATAAACGACAACATTCACGAGCAGTAGCGGAGTCATTCCGGACACGCGCACGGGGGGGCAGAGAGTGTTATCCGCGCGGAGAGACGAGAGGAGTGTCCGCCTGGCTTAGAGGCCAGCTACTGTGTGGAACACGCTGCAGAGACGCAGACAGGCGGCACCAGTGGACTTGGCAGGAAGCGGGACGAGGACGGCGAGATGGACGGGCTAAGACGGAGAGGCGGAAAAGAAGAAGAAAACGGCTAGTGTCCGTCCGTCCGGAGAAGACCACCCGAATCGCGCGAACATGCGGGTTGATGGCGGAGAGGAAGGGAAAAGGCGGAGAGGCGGTTGGGGGGGGGGAGACACTCGCCTCCCGTCGCCTTCCCGTCCCGCTCACTCGCACCCATCATCCTGCGCACACTATTTTCATTGTCTGTGACCAAGAAAATTGTGCTGCAGCCAACGGGGGAAGGAAAGCTCTGCGACTCTGGCATTATGTGCATTGTCTGCACAATCAATGATTGAGTGACCAACAGAAGCCCTGGGAGGGCGACGGGACAGCGGTCCACCGCGCGCGCGCGGGCAGCTATCGGATAGCTCTCAGAGTCTGTCCGCACTTCAACCCCTACTCCTCTCAACTCACCAGAAACAACCGGATGGGAAAACAGACGTCTGCCGAGTGACCCGTGTCATCATCCATACGTACAAATGTCAGTTGTTGCTCAATTTCAGTTTTAAATTTATTCTTTTTCGAATCTAGGTAGCGGAATCGCCTGCTATTTCACAAAGAAAAATGAAAAAGTGGCAACTCACCAGCTCACCAGTCCGTCATAAAAATCATAAAAATCTCTCTGAACTCCTAGCGACACGAAAATTCGGAGAACTAGAGAAAGTAGGCGGGGACACTTCTCGAGGCGGCTTCTTTTATGAATCACGCCACGCGGGAAAATAATTTCTTGTCAATGCACTCACACCCGTTTTCCGTTTCCAAGAAGCCATTACTGCGTGTCAGCCGGTACCAGTGTCAAACAGGGGAGATGGGGGAGCGGAGGAGGAAATTGAAACATTCTTCGAATCTTTCTCGTTTGAGGAAATCATATATATGATTCAAGAAGATATTTCAAATAGGGCGAGGAAGAGGGGAGGGGGGCGAATGAGGAGAGGAAGTGTCGAGTTTCACAAGTGTGTATAAGACCACAAAACCGCTCTTAACCTCCTCCGCTGATCATCCATCTCCTCCTCAATCCCTCCAAGGTTACATTCCAAACCAATCGGCACCTTGTATCCGACTGGCACTCACTCACTCGCTCCTCTTCTGACACACTGGCGCTGTCGTTGACCGGTGAGATATTTGAAACTCGCCGCGTACCGACCGAGGAGACGAGGACAGCCGGGGCGTGCGCGCCAAAGATTTACAGCTTCCCTTTGTGACTGAATGGGAACTATGCGTGATGAATGGCTGGTATCGGGAAGATAAATGGACGAGTAAGAAGTGGAAGGCGAACAAGTCTTTGTTCTTCTTCTCCTCCCGGAAAAGTCTGTTCTCAACATGAACATGGTTTGATAAGAGACGTCTTGCGCAAAAGTGGATTATCGGTCGACCCGAGACAGCGTATGCAGATGATGATAAAAACCAATGCGGCCTTGTGTTTAGTGTTTCAACGAGGAGAAGGGAAAGGAATTGGTCGCAAAAAGTGTCCCTGTCCCACTTCAAAGAGGAACTTAATAGTGGGGGAGAAGGAAGGCTCTGCTTCATTATCACACTTGTAACTACACGGAAAGTGGTTCCAAGGGAAGCAGGGAGAAGGCGTCGGCCTAATCGAGCATGCTATTAAAACGGAACAGAATCGACACAGAAACATCTAATGTGGCTGTACTTTTAGGGAGACGGAGATGGAAATCGAAAGTTTTTCGGGAGGAGACGTCTGTTGGTTCAAACTGTGTTTGATCTGCCTTGGAGACTGACTCATACAGGGAAGTTGAAAGGAACGGACTTTAGGAGAAGGGCAAGGTGGAACAATTGATTTCTGATGTTACAATGTGGGGGCCCCCACGAGAAAAATGGGTCCATTGGTATGAAAGATCGGCGCAACGGATGTGTGGCACCAAATGACTTCATAAAATCTATACACCTCGCCCTCTCCTCTCAGTCGCTCGGTTTTTCTTCGCCCTCTTCCTACCAATCAGCATCTGTCATTCTTGGCGTCAAAAAGCGTTTTCGCATAAATTCACGCAGAATGTGTATACATTCTGAGCCGCCGTTTTCTCTTGCTCTTTCTCTCTCGGATTCTAGATATACTACGTGATTTTGAGGGGTGAGGGAAAGGGGAGGAACACTGAAGAGTGGCAGAAATGAAATGAAATGCTCTTACTTGTGTTTGTCATCAAAATGTGTCAAGTACTAAACTGAAATGAACGATGGAAGGGGAATAGCGTGTGTGTGTACAATTTCCAGGGAGTGGGGGAGAGAGGAACGACGCGAACGCACCTTGAAGGTAAATAGTGCTCTTCGACCTCTGAATTCCCGCTATCTAACGGCTGGGAATGGGAAATGGCTGGAAGGAGAAGCGTTTTTCTCTTTGAATTATTCAAATTGTACTAAACTGAACAAGAAATGCTGGCGAAGCCTAGTCAAGCCCAGCACAGCACAGGCTCCTCGGTTTTCCGACGGGAACAAAAGGGATTAGTAATCAAAAATGCACGCCGTGGGAGAATACTTGAGGGGAATATTGTGAGATCTCTGGGAAGGTTGTGTTACGGATTTGTTCAGGTTTTTCCGCACTTTTGTGTACCATCGAAAAACAAAAACAAGAAAATTATCTTTGGAAGAGGAAGGAAAAGGAAAAGTTATACTTACTTGAGAGTTCGAGAAGTAAGACGAGATCGGAAAACAATGCAATTTTTGAAGAAAAGAAAACGCGTCCGGGAGGGGGGGGGGGGTGGGGCAAAAGCCAATTAGCAGAACGACATCAGGACGACATGGAGGCTGAACAAGCATGGAAAAGGCGGGAAGGAAAACAGACTAGTATAGGGGTGTGGGGGAAGAAGAAGAGAAAGAGTTTGATGAATTCTCATGAAGGTTGGCACGAGAGGTTAGAACCAATCACACCTGACTGTTTGTTTGCCCCCTTCTTCTTCTATCTATCACAACGTATTCATGACAAGACCCAAGTGGCATTGGAAAGAAGAGAGAAAAGCGTACTTAAACAGGAAGAGTGTAAATAATAAAATTGTTGTAGTATTATAGTAGTTAGAGCGAAATAATAGTGGTTGATCCTTCCTTCTTCGCAGGCAAAACAAGCAAACACGCAGATCTAGTAGTAATAAGTTAATCGCCATCGGGAACGCTGGTGACCTTTGTTAGGGAACAAGACACACCACGGTAATTATGTTTGTTTGCGATGTATGCGGTTCGGACCCCTGGCAGAACTGTTTTTTGGGCGTGAAAACGAAACGAAATGTCATCACATCACGAGTATATTGAAATCATTATTCTCGCGTGTCTATGAGTCACGGTCATGTAAAATTCATATTATTCTCCCATCACACAGGAAATCGTGAATGAGAACATGATAGGAGAGGGGATGAAGTGACTGCGAGATTAGGGGGCGAACAAAAACGTCTGCGGTCATGTTGAGAAACAGGAATTCTCCAAATATGGTGCACAATGTTCTTTTCAAGGCTTACAAAGGGGAAAGATTGTCTGCTCAACGCACAGATCGCACATTTGTGTGCTGGTGTGGTGTTCTCGGTGTTTGTTTTTTAGATTACTGTCAGTGATTGGAATTGTTCCATTTGCAATCCATTGGGAAGTTTTCAGGTGGGTTTTTGATTACTAGCCATGGAGAATTAGGGAGAGTTGGGTGGCATTGTGAACCTGTGCAATATCACGAAATGCGAGATAATCTTCATTTACAGAAATGTTGTTTTTCGTGGATTAGGTTCTGCTCGAAGCAAAGAGTTGCGGGGCCACATCCGATAGTATCCCATTTTGAAAATGCTTGTCACGATCGAATTCCGCAACGTTCATTTTCACTTTAAATTGTACATTAGATAGTCATTATGCACTGGTATTTTGTGGATCCCGGGGGAATGTATGAGAATACTTTTTCTCGCTATAAATTTTGAAAATCCGGGTTTCGTGACGTCACAGCGAAATTCAAAATACATGAATGCTGTCTTCTCGAACTTCTCCAAATCCTGATTCCAATAGACGGAGGACCTTGAGGATTGTTAGGCATGCAAGGTTATCAGGACAATTCTCAAGGCAACACACTACCGACTTTGCAGCGCTTTGATTTTTGTCTTCTTCGTTGATTATAGGTTTCCCTCTTTTTGTAGTCCTTGAGAAGTCTGTTATTTTAGACTCACTGACAAATGAGCGCTTGCCACTATTGTCACAACAGATTTCCGATATTCTCGCACTTTTCAATCGAAAAGCTCAAAAAACGTGACAAGTATAACGTAGCACCTGTTCAACAAGTGCCTGATTCGATTTCCTCACTTCCTGTGCCCCTTGAAGCTATTTGCCGCAGACCAGTAGGTTTCCCGTTACGCCGTTTCGCCAGTCGAACGTGTCAGCTGCAACTACGAAATGGATTCTTTGTGCTAATTTTTCAACCGCCAAACATATCGTGTATCAGAGAGGAAGGGGACAACGACGGATAGGTGTGGTGTGATAATGAGTCGCCGGCTCAGCGCCACAGACATTTCCCGCACAAAGTTCACACTGCTGATGGATTGTCTTCGATAGATCATTCGTTGAAACGTTTTTCCGCTCGAATTGAAGATAGGCGAAAACTCTCCTCTCCCGGATCCGATCCTGCTCAATTCATTCGTTTGCACTGTGTAATTATAAGAGAGTCCATCAAAAAACGCACATATTTTCTGCGGAGATTCAACAACTTTCTCCCCGTTTGTTTCCTGTTTTTTCGTCATCCCTCTCGTTCCTTTTTCTCCATTTTTCCTTTCTCCTACTTCTCCAGTGCTTCTGAGAAAAAGGAACAAGTAGGAGGGGTTTTTGTTGGATATCGGATGTTGATGCAATTGATGCAAAGTTGATTCAGTGGTCGGAGAGAGAAAAAAGAAATAGAGAGCGAATAGGTTGGAAACACCGCTTTCGCGTTCTGAATCGAGCAGAAAGTTCAAAAACTGCTGGCCTTCTTATTGCATGCTTCATCTAATCTATCCGTCTTCCTGAACTGACACTTCGCCACCCATCAGGTCCCTCCCCCGTTTCATAAGAAAACAAAAAAGTTTAAAGTCAGCGAACAATCATCATCTTTCCGAAGATCATGAATCATATAGTATCTCTCCCGCCACTCATCTTCCTTTGGGAATTAAGTTCCTTGGCCCAAGTTCTCTCAGGTCGCAGATCTTTTATCTGTCTCTAAAGAACGGGAAGGACCCTCTCATGGAGAGCAAAGAAGAGAGCGAAAAACAGGAAGAGACCTCACACTACTTCAACAAATTTGTATGTTTTATTTCATTTCGTGTGTGTTGCTTGACCTGGGAGGACTACTTCCGCATTGGGAGCCATTCAAATTGTGTGTGTTTTACCCCAGTACTTTCGTTCTCAAGCGAGTTCCAAATTTCTCCCTTCGGAACTCAAGTTCTGCTTCCGAATTCGGATTCAATTTGATTTGGCGCCCTAGCCGCCACAGGCTCCAATATAACTGAACTTTTGCACATCATGTCACATCACAAAACATGTTTTCCGATCATCAGACGACCCGGCTGAACACTGCCAAAACTGACATTCAGTACTAGTAGCAGTCTCCTTGACACCAATTGCTCATTTCTCTTTCTTCTTTCTCTCTTTCTGTGTTTTTTTCGCGTGCCCCCGTTGCATTTGTGTGTGTGTTCTGTCTTCCGCCCCATATCCCATGAATAAGGTATTATGAGTTGAACTCGGGAGGCTCTTTGTTCTCAGGTTTTTCGGTGAGTTTCGGAATGAGAGCGCTCGGCTCCAATGTATTCATTAAAGAGGCGAAAAACACGAAATATAAGGAACCGGAAGAGAATTAAAAGTGCATTGAAATTCGTAGCTGCTTCTGCTCAAGGAGTGTCATCCATCCGCCATCCATCTTGCCAACAGCTCATAAAATAACAAGACGCTTCCGTTTCTTCCCACTCACTATCCAATTCTCTGTTCTGTTCGTCGCGCTGAAAAGTGCGTGCCCAATCTATCGTCGCCCGGCTCTCCTGTTTCCTGCTCTTTATTCCCCGTCAGCTTCCGCCAGCCCCCACTCTCGTTTTTGTTCTTCCTCTTCTCCTTCTTCGCCGTCTTCTTCTTCACACCTAGAATTTTCGGCTCAAGCTTCGAAACCGCAATTTGCCAGTTTCCGTCCATCCCTCGGAAGAGCCAACGCCTCGAGCGGTCCGTCGTCCCATTTATTTCGACACCATGGAAACAATTTTCACACATTTTGTCGCTTTGCATATTTTTTGCATTTTTATGTGTGTCAGAAGTCGTTTGTTTCGGTGTGCGCATTGGATTTGACCCCGAGTCACTTTCCAACGACACTCCTGTTCAAATAGCCCGAAGCGATTGAAACTGGACCTCCGAGAGAAGTGAGAGAGTAGGAAGTGAGTGCACGATGAGTACAAACTACATAGAATGGTCCAATGGGCAAAAAAAAGTAGGAGAGAGAGAGTTTATCCATCCCTTGCCTTCCCTCCCGTCCTTCAAGATGCAACACATTCCCCATCGTGACATTTCATGCTTCCCTCCATTTCCTCCTCCTTTTACATACCTCGTCTTGTTTTTGTTCACTTAGGTAAAAAAAGTAACGGAGAAGAAGAACTCACCGAAATCTCGCCAAATGTGTTTTCCTCTCTCCATCCGAAACACATCATCTTCCCCTCTAATAACAGTGTCTAGAGCCGTGATGTCCGGAAAAACTGCCAATCTGGCGCGAGAGGAAGAAGAAGCGGTGCTGATGTTGGGCTGCCAGTTACCCACTACCATATAACTTTTCTTTTGTTCCTCTGGGCTTCTCCTGAGATTATGTATAAATGTGGTTCGGCAGCTTTACCGCTTCGTCATTTCCTCGAGTCGGAGCACATTTTCGATTCATCGTTTCCTCCATTTCTTCTTTGCAATTTCAATCCAATTTTGGAGCCTTTCCGTTCAAAAGAGCAACGCAATTTTCTTTTTCTCGGCGATTCGGTTAAACATCACATTTGAGAGATTTTGTCACAAGATCCTGATCGTGAATGTCTTCAAGTGTTGTCAAGTGAAAACATGGTCACGAATGTACATAATTAACTGACTTTTTCCTGTGTCCTTATGGCTGTGCTCTTTACATATTCCAACATCTTTTAGCTCTAATTTCAGCCTTCTTTTGGATTATTCTAGAGTCTGGCGGATTCTGTTAGATTCCCACCAAGTTTTGTGTTCTGAGCTCAAATGACAGTTGTCGCTATTCCGTAATTAGGGAGAACTTGCTGTTGTTGTTCAATTTTCATAGAACATCCTGTCTGCAGAGTTAAGAATCGTCTGGAATGGATTCCGAGCTCAAATTCGAGTTTCTAGACTCTCTGGCCGCGCTCGAAGACCACTGGGATCTACTCCAAAAATTTAAGTATTTCATAGTATTTCGAGGATGATCAAAATACCAAAAAACAGCTTCATCACCCCAATTTCTTTCTCATTGGGACCTCATTGGACCCTATGGTTCCCGGGGACCACACATACCTATAAACATGTGCATTTCCATCATATCTTACACATGCTATGTAAAAGACGCTTTTCGAAACTTTACAACGTTCAGACAGAGGCTATGTGTCTGTCTTTGCCAAGGCACTCTATTTTTAAAAGATTCCAAATTTTATGAACTTTTCGGTCTCCGTGGGGACTTGAGACTTCAAAGTGTAGAGTGTAAAAGGAGAGCCAATTTTTTGGAGAGAAAACGCAAATCTTCAATCAATCTTTGGTCCGTTCTCTCTCGTTCTCTATGTTCCCACTATCTTTCTTATATATATATTCTCCCAGAGGAGTCGGTTTTTCATTCATTCATTCATTCCGTCCGTCCGTCCGCACACGCTATAAGGCGGGGTGGCGGGCGCTCATCGCGGACCCTGATGGGTGTCGGCTGCTTAGTTTTCTCTTAATAAGGCGCCCTGCTGCCGCCGCCGCCGCAGCCGGTTCAATTACCCAAGTTAGAGGTAAACCCCGCTGGGTTTTGAGAAAAGTAAGGATCTGACTACATATTCGGATAGAGCTCGACGAGACGAGACAAAATGGCTTTTTACTTACTAATTTTGATCCACGGACGACCGTTTTGTGAGGGGTCAAAGTTACGGTTTTCATTGATGCCGCCGCCGCCGCAGTCAGTGGCCGCAATAGTGGCTCTTGGTGGTGTTGTGGTAACGCACGCGGCTCTCGATCCGAGCAGTGCGGGTTCGAAACCACCACACACCAAACCTTTTTTGCAATGATTTCTTCAACCAAAGAAGCCAATGCGCTTCGCCAGCGTACCCGAAAACAGCTTTTTTCGATGGAAATCAGTGAAAAATTAGGAATTTAGGAGACTTGCGGCAAGAACCGTTGACTTTTTGGAAGAAACTTCAAAGATTTCAAAAAAGTGAATGGAACTGAAAGTTTCCGACATTCTTTCATGTGCCAAACCTAATCGATCGATGAATCTCACTCGAAAAATGGTGATTCGGCCACAAACTGGCGGGAAAAGGCAACATTTAGTGACCAAACCCATTGAATTGGCCATTTTTTTTCGAAAGACTACTGCAAACATGTTCTCTTCTACGGAAAGTGAACGGAAAGATCCAATCGTTCTGCCAGTGCCCCTCGCTAAACCACCGTGCGAGTGATCACTTCACCAGCTCTCGAACGTGCCTCCACGAGTGTCGGAGCCGCTGAATCCACTGTGGAGTCGTTTCCTCACTTTTCTTTTCATCTAACAAACTCTCCCAGAATCTCCGAATGAACCAGGATTCAGAGTTCCATCTCTCTCAGAAAACATCCATTTCGTAAAAAGTGTCCTTTCGAGAAAAACGACGTAACAAACAACTCCACAGAGAGTTCAAACAAAAGCCTCATCTTCAAAAATGCGGACAGTCGCCACTGCAACTGTTTCTGTTCGCACGTTTAAATTCGCCGTGCCGCCATGTTTCTATTCAAAACAAGAAAAAACGAGCCTAAGAAGAAGAAGATGCGCCACAGAAAGCCTTAGATTCCACAGATCGCTTATAAACTATTATCCGTCCTGCAAAAGTTGAAACTTCTGCGCCGACCGCGACGCGAGTTTCGGACATGCCTCCACGGATGTCGGAACCGTTCTTGAATCTGTGAATGGACCAGGATCCAGAGTTCACCAGAGAATGGTTTTCCGTTCCGAGAGACCTCATCACACTGCCTGAATCACAGGTGTGTACCAGTTGCCCTCACTTTAGAAACATTCTCTCTCCGAAAGCATCCGTTTTGGAAAAAGATCCTTTTCGTGAAAGAAACGGCATGTCAAACAACTCCAAAGTGCGTGAAAACAAAAGCGGCAGTTCCAAAAACAGTCGTTTCATACAGTAAACCAGCCAACTCGACGCCTCTGATCCTGCCACCGCAGATGTTTTCGTAAATTTTCACTAAACCCTAGGTTCTTCTCTTCTTTTTCTAGAAATGAACGTCCCGTTCGCACGTCTAAATTCTGCGTTCTAACATTTGTCTTTTCAAAAATGGAAACAAGAAATGAAGCCTAATACCCTTTCTCAAAAATGAGCCAAATCGGACCAGTAAGCGCGGAAGAAAGGCTGCGGACGGGCAAACGAACGAACAAATTGCAACTTTAAATGAGCACATTTTGAGTACCATAAAAACTCTATTACAACGGCATTCCGTTGCCCTTTTCAAGCTCCCATTTTGGGCGCGACAGTATTAAAAGTGCCGTTGTGATAATGTTTTGGAGATAACTTAAAATCATAAATTTTAAAACACCTTCCAAAAAGGAACGAATAAGAAAACCGCGGAGCCCAGTCTGTAGGGGCGGCGATAGCCGCCACGTACAGGCTGGTATTTCAATATTCTCCACTATTGCACACATACTTGATACACTTGAAGAATCGCGAAAAATCTTGTCGAGAATAGAATAAAAAATTGAACACGACGGTGGGAAAAAATGTCTGAGAGCGAAAGACGGCGAACCCGTAATGAAATTGTGGCGTTTTGAAGAATAATTGATGTTATTTACTTCCATTCCACCAAACTCATTCAGAATATCCTATTGTTTTGTGCTAACCTTCGTTTCTACCTTTACCCCTCCCCCGGGCTGTTCGTCGTGACTATAATGATTGTTCCCCAGGTTTGTGCTCCCAACGACAACGACATAGGCGATGAAACGATCAAAACGAAATTCTCTACTGCTCCGACTCATTTCCACTTTGTGAGTTTCCCCTGTAGCGGTCAAAATCAGTGAGACTTCTCAGATTCTTGGTATCGACCTCTTTCACCCACACCCAACCGAATATCTATAACCTTATCCAACAAGCGAACACTCGACCCCCAACCGCCAACACTTCAACTCCCCTCGACGTCAAGATCGGAATGTATCTGGAAAGTATCGGAAACTTCCGTTCTTCTGAAATGGTACCCTCCATCCTTAAGTATCCTTATTCACTAACAAGCTTCAGTCCTTCGACGTTGACCTCTATATCTACATGTCGTGGCAAGATACCCGACTGGCACACAATTTCACTGAATACGTGCTTATAAACGATGAGGAGATTCGAAAACAGATATGGTGAGTCGGCTGATTAGAGGAGCACTCAAACTTCAATTAAGGCTTCCGGATTTGTATTTCGCGAACGCGAGACAGGCGCACTTTCAAGAAGTGACGGTGCCCAATTTCAACATGTTTGTGGCGCCGGATGGAACAATTGCGTACTCGTGTCGGTGCACACTTACAGTCGCATGTAGTCTGAATTTGAGGTGGCTAGAAAAGGAGAATACCTGGGAAAACAAACTGCTATTTCAGATACTACCCAATGGACCAGCAGTTGTGTACGATTAGAGTTCTGAGCTGTAAGCCTTCAAATCTAAGCTGAAAGAATTATTCCAATGTTCAGATGCTTATATTGCAAAGCAAGTGAATGTGACGTGGTTTGACAACAATCCCATAAGATTCAACGAAGAAATCGGATTGCCTGAGTTTCAAATAGAACATGTCTCAAAATCATACTGTAACGGATCCTATCAGTATGCTCTCACTGCAAACTCCTTCAAATCAGGCATCACCAAAGTTTTATACTCTAATGAAAGTTCTATGTGTTTCCAGATGACTTCAGTTGCTTAACCGGAAACCTGTTTCTCTCCCGTTCCATTGGATACAACTTGGTCCAGTCCTATATCCCAACTGGTCTTATCGTAATGATTTCCTGGGTGTCGTTCTGGATTGACCGTCGAGGTAAACAGAGATACTTTGAAAAGTTACGAAATGTTTGTTTGTTGCAGCTGTTCCGGCTCGTGTTACTCTCAGTTTCACCACGTTGGTCTCTCTTACAACACTTGTAAGTTCAAACTAAAGACTACCTCCAATAGCTGCTCTCTCAGGGAAACGGCCTCCGATTTGGACTGCCGCAAGTGAGCTACGCAAAAGCGATCGACTTGTGGTACGGAGGTATCAAAGAACAACTCCCACTGGGAGAGGGAGCATCGAACAAATCGTCAATTTGCTTTCAGCGTGCATGTTCTTTGTCTTCTGTGCCCTTTTGGAATTCGCCACCATCAACAGCTACATGCGGAAATCGGAGAAGTTCGATAGTATGGGCAAAAAGATGCAGAGCGTGGTTATAACGGGAAGAAGTAAGAAAAGGCTGAAATTTGCGAATTGCATGTGTCACACTTCTCGTAGTACACATTTCCTGTCTTTCTTTATATATGTTCTGTTTCACTTTCATTTTCAGATTCACATCCCATGCACGAACCAAATAGTTTCTTACACCCGTTTTCAGTTCTATCCCCCCACTTCTATCACTATCACTGTCTCACTGTGAGCATCGATTGATTTCAGAGAGAGCGTAGAACAGATAACCTTAAAATCCATTCCAGCAAGGGACTATTTGGTTCGCGGCATCAAAGAGAGCTTGCGGATTGCAGGAGGTGCCGCCGGAAACGTTGCAGATGCGGTTTCCGACGACTGGTGCACCTATTCGACGGAGAACGGACGTAAGGATTTCTCCACAATGTTCGGAGACATTCTTGAAGGGGTCACCGACGCAATCACTCCTCGTAGAAACCGATACAGAGGTGTAGATCATGAGTGTAGTAACTTTTCATTACTGGGATTTCGTTCTTTTTTTCAACTAACCATTCATCTCAAATCTGTCGTTTCATTTAATGTAACCCCGTCGTACATTCATTCGTTAACCCGGAAATTGCGTTCCTTTCCTTTCAGTTTTCCATTCTTTGACCCTGGATGATATTTTGCATCCTCTGCTATCCCCTCCTAACCACCCACATATACCAACGAGACAATCGTTCTTTAGTTCCCTAATCCCCTATTTTGTGAAGCTCTTATTACCGAAATATCTCCCACTCGCCATCATCCTTTCTTCCAGAGCACCATAAGCTGATCACTAATACGTTAACCAGAATAATCCTAATTAGTGTTTTGACTAATACTCGTCTCTCAGAGTATAACGCCTTTTCTCGGGAGTCTGAGTGAAAAAAGAGGAGAGCGATTCCGTATCTCGTAATCACCAATTACGAATTCGAATTCTTGATTTTTAGGACTCAAGACACAGAAAAGTCCAAGAGGATATGGGAAGCCAGACACTGTCCAGGATATTTTGAGCGAGCGGATCAAATTCATCGACAACGAATTCGAAGCGAGAGATGACGACGGTGAACAGACGGAAGGGATTAAAAATTCAAACAACCAGACGGATTTCAGGAATGGCCATGTCGATCTATGACAATGTCTCGTGCAGGAAGGATGATGCAGACTCGAGCTCAGGTCAGAGAACACGAAGGAGCGGATGTACCCAATGTACTCTTGTTACAGAGGAAACAAAGTTCGGTAGCAAAATCAAAACGAATGGGACACGGAAGTACATTGACAAGAGTCTCAACCATTCCAGTCACAACGAGGGCCTCATCGCGGCAACTTACTTTCAGGTAAACATGAGCACGATTTGTAGTGTTTAGTAGTACCAAATGTCTGACAAATTGTGTCCGTTGGGTGTGGAAGCACGTGATGTACCAACAAACACTTTACAATAACGTAGATCACTTTGAAAGACCCCTCAGAATGAGGACATTCAGTCTTTTCGTTTTTTAGTTTGGTGAAGAACAAATCCCAAATTAGCTCAGCTCTAGAACTTTCGTCGTTTTCTAAAAACTCGTTCCCACCAATTTTCGCCGTAATTTGCGTCTGAATGTCTTTTGGTTTTCTGGACTCTCCCTGTTCGGTTCCCCTCCAAAAACGACCCTGATCGGAGAGAACTCGTGTGGAAATGTTCCTTATGAGATCACTTCCCTGTCTAATCCGCATGACATTCACCAAATGATTGTTGAACATAAACACGTACGCAGCGGATCTCGAGTTGTTTACCAGATGTTTCCGGATTGTCGTCGCATGGAATTGCGTAACAATCAGTACCAAGGACAGCTTTAGCAGGCTTTTGACATTGTCACAATTCCCCGAAATCCGCCTCAAATCCAATCCCCCCTCCTCTCGTTGACGGGGAATTTCGACAAACAAGGAGATAAGTAAATATGTTGATAAGCCATTCTTCTCTCCACGTCTAGCTAAAGATCAAACACGTACGAAAGTAAAAACCGAGTTGATTGAACTGAAGTGTAAAAAACAATGACCTGCTGCAGATCTCGGCGAATCACTCACGACACGCGTTGAAAATCGACAAGACGTGTCGCTACCTGTTCCCCTTCACGTTTATCGTCTGGAACGCTTTCTACTGGTGGTACTATCTCGTGTACACAAAAACCCCCGTCGATAAGAATTCGTGAATTTCCTCCCCTCGTTTCTCACCCCTTTCCGAATTTGTGATCTCCTAATGTCTTTGTCAATCAACTCATTTCTCATGTGTTCTGTTATAACTTTATTTTCCACACAATTTTCTCAATTTTTTTGTTCATTCATCCAATAAATAAATAATAAGCCAATAAAAATAAATGAGTCGAGAAAAAGGGCAGAACAATGGACAGTGGCTTTTTTGGAATAGCTACTCGATTGTGATTTTGAATAGTTACGGGCCAAACCCATACAACTATCTACATGTTTGTGGGATAAAGCAAATCAAAGAAAGATGGGAATGACAGGAAGGAAACAATGAAGACGACAGGAATAGAAAGAGAAACAGAGAGAAACAAGGATTATTAGACTTGATGGATGAGCTGCTGCTGCTCGCAAACTTGAACACTGTCCACCGAGGTTGAGTACTGGAAGCGCATTGAAACCGAGTGTGACTTTCTTGGGGGCTCTCTGAAGACCGGCAGGGCATTGGTCGTCGAGTTCGAACGGGTGTATCGGTCGGCACGCGCCTGCAAGAAAGAGAAACGTTTAAAAAACAATTTGTGCGAACGGAAGCAGACTAATGCGATTTTAGGCATCCATTCTCTTTCTTTTCTAGTAACTTCTTGACTAATCGTACTTTTTGTTTTTCCTCGACGTTGGCGCACAAGGCTCCGCTTCTCATCTCGCTGAGCACTTGGTTGAAGACACGTGTCGCGCACTCCTCCACATCATTCCCGGTGTAGACGATTCCTTTGGCGGAGTTGGCTTCCTTGGCACTTGCAGCTAGATGAGTGACGATCATCTCTACGACAGTGCTTCTGATCAGTTTCCATTGGGTTGGCTTGAAGTTGATCTTGGCCTTGAGAGCGGCGTCCGTGTACTGCTTGTAGATCACCTTGCGGGAAACTCTTCTGTTGCGGTCACCGAACCACTTGAAGACGTCGCGGATGAAGTGGCCGACTTCCAAGCCGACGAGCGTCTCGCGCTCTTGCTGCTCGCTCTCCTTCTCCAATTTCCCGTGCACAACCTCCCGGACCTCTGGCATTTCCTCACAAAGCTGTAAATTACGTCATTGCCACCGGAAAACAATCATTCGTTCGCGTACTTTATGAATGATATCAACGCCCACTCCTGGCGCCACCGGGCCGATCTGCTTGCTGATGTACTCTGCGACCCGGTACTTGATGGAACTGTACTTGATCGATGTTGATAGAGTCATACTGACAGCGTCCTTCTTCTGAAATCGACTAATCATTGATCAGTTGATTCGTTCCCTCGGAAAGTTTGGCTTGAGTACTGCGTAGGCAGCAACCACTCCTCCTACTACATACTACTGCTAATACTATCTTTGTGTTATGTTGCGTACACGACGTCATGATTCCTCCAAAGTGGAGTTCCGAGAATGAAATAATTGTCGTCAAAAACTACAACCGCTTCCTCCAGACACGTATCCATCTCCAATCCTACTATTAATCAGAGAGCAGAAATCAGACGGACGGAAAAAGAAGGAAAAGAAGAAGAAACCCCTCGCCAACGGTTAATTATTCCCACGACTAAGCCCTTGAGAGTTCGTTTTTCATGATCAAGAAGAATTTGGGGGTACATGAATGGAGCGTTCTGTGAACCTTGAACTCACCCTACAGCTAGGAAGATTATAGAAGAGAAGCCAGTTGGTGGCACTGTGGACCACAAGAAGCATATTGGAGGCGTCCGTCAAGTAGAACGAGTTGATGTATCCGTCATAGTCGCCGTTTCTGGAATTGTGCGCATGAGCAAAGCACCTGGGAAAGTGTTACGTACTCCATGTTTCCGTATTCCAAAAGCTCGAGCAAAATGGTGTTGAACATGTAGAGAGTGTTGCAGAGGATGAATTTGAAATTCAACAGCTGAAAATTGCATGTTTCCGATAACCCGTGTTTGCAGAGTGTCTAACCGAGAGACGGAGCGGCATGTTCCGATTGAACCTCATTCCGATCTGGAAGTTTCCAACGCTCCGTTGACTGCACGCTTGGATGGTGCGGACAGTGAGAGTTCCGATGACAATGATAGGAGTTGGGGCGCGGAAGATGAGGTCGGGGAAGAAGTGGACCACTAGAAGGGGGCAAGTTACAGTGCTGAAGGCTTCAACGGCACTTACGGAATCTATAGATGCGGATTTTATCGTCAAAGTATGGCTTCATCATAGTATGATTCCTGAACTTGGGGGCTCCGGCGGTATCAAAGTTGATTTCATAGCAGTCAACCTGAACAATGAAACATAAACCAATTCCCAAGAAATCATCTCTTAATCTCCGAAAAAGATTAGAGAACCACTTACAAGCTCGTTTTCGAAAGGGACAGGCAGCAGATTGAGTATGAATGCACAGGAGGTAATCGCGAAGCAAATCCAGCCTACTCCGAACTTTGCCTTCCGGGTACGTTGTTCCAGAGGTGATGAGACAGCGAGGTATCTTTCGAGAGTGATTGCGAACACTTGCCAGATGGTACAGGAGACACAGAAAGAGGCAAAGGGCTGGAGGAAGAAGAGGATGTAGGAGAAGGGTCCGTAGATTGGGGTGACCATGTAGATCAGAGATGGGATGCAGTAAGTCGCTAAAAAACAGAAAACACTAGTCACTCCCCAGACTCATCAGGCGTCGCTTACAAAGACAGCAGAGCAGATAGAGCATGTCCCAGAAGCAGATCATTCCCAAGTGAACGGCGAGTCGCTTCGAGAATACACGCGATCCGTAGATCTGCACAATGATGACATTTATGAATCAGTGTTTTTTTTGGAATCCCGCCAACCTGTTTGAGCAGTAATGAGCTTCCAATCAGTCCTAGCAAGATGAGGAGAAGGGTGAGTAATCCGTTGTAGCGATAGCTGGAAACAGACATCATATGTAAATTGCGACCGGAAATAGCAATTTCTCTCCAGTTCCGGATGACCTAATTCGCCGGAATCGGCTGAACTGACTTTTCAGAAAACATGACTCAATTTCCGTTCAAACCGGAACGTACCTGAATATCTTGTAGTGAGAGTACTTTACACGCATTTGTTGGGAGATGTTCGGCGTGGCAACACTGTGCAACCACATCTCCATGTCGAAGCACCAGTCGCTCGGGAGAGACGGCATCGTTGCGTTGTCGTCCATGGTCCTATAAGAGGACTTGAAGAACGGTTTCAGAAAGGAACGAGATTAAAAGTGAAGAGAAAAGGGTTGGATGGGAAAAGAGAAGACTAAAGTGCTGGAAGGGGCGGACGCGGGGCGCCGCTGTGCACTAATTGGGGAGGAGCAACTTGGATTAGCTCGAGCAGTGAAGTGGGCGGAGCCGCGACGCCTTCTCGATGAAATGAACTATGGAGAGGGAGTGGGAAAAGATAACGGGAATTGAGAGTTGGGCGCCGAGGAGAAGGGGGAGGAGAGAGTAGCGGGAAGCGGAGATGTAGCTGTGACGGCTAGAAGGCAGGCAAAATAGCAACTTCCGGTGGCATCCGTTGAGGAACAAATGAGTCTGACCCGTTCGGTTCCGGGACTTTTATAAGGATACTGTAGGTACCTTGCATGCATCTCCCCTCCTCACGAGGTTCGCCCGCAATGGTCGTCGTGGTCTCTCCCTGCCTCTCTCCCACCTGTCAACCAGCATTTGGATCACCCGATCGGACAAATTGCGGAGGGCTATTAGGAATCAAACTGAATCACTTTCAATTGGAGAATCAGCAGCACTTTCGAACCGGTGACTGCATGAGTGGTAAACAAAAACATTCTCGATGATGACCAACCGCACGCGGCAAAATAGGCAAATGTTAAAGTGAGTATTTGATGATCGAACACAACCGATTTAATGTCAATTCGAGGGAAAAATCGGGGCTTCTTGTAGACTGGTCTGTTTTGTCATGCGACGCCAAGTTCACGTCCATTTTCAACTAGAGTCTCATTCTTTCAGCTGTTCGTTTCGTTGGTTGGCTTCAGCTGGGTGGGAGGTGGTAATTGGGGTTGCATGGTACAGTGGTCAGAAGACAGAGAACGGCGTGCCAAACAACTTCTAAAGAAGAGTCTGGTGTATTATGCGAGATGCAACGAGGATCATCTTTTGTAGGAGAAGACTCATCTCGATGATCGGATGAAAATGAGTGGCAACGCTAGTGATCCCAATGATTGTTCGAAAACGGGGGAAAAACTTTAGCCAAGTGCATCGCAAGTTCTTTGTGCGCACGAGGGGCGCCGCTCGAGATGATGAGCTTCCATCTCTAAGCGGCGCAAAAAGTTTTTAATTGAACCAAAAGCGATGGGCAAAACAATTTAACCCCCTCTGGGGTCACGAGAGTCAACATGGAATGCGTACGTGTCAGGGGGCCCTCATGTTTCCCCTCGCCCGAATAACACGGCCAAAACTGATCCGGAAGAAAGCTTGGGAACGTGTTGATGAGGACTCGCTTCGGGAGGGTTAGTGTCAGGTTGCACTGATTTCTGTCCATATCCTCCTACGTCTTTTTGCATATTTGTTGTTTTGGACACTAGCAAAAGAGATTGAGATTCTGGAAAAGAATGTGAGCCGAGGAAAGAGCGAGAGATGAAGAGATGAATCGTATCATGTACGACAACGTATACAAATTGAGCCAATTATCCGCTTTTTGCCGATGTCACGCGTGCTCGAAGCGTAGCAAAGAAAAACAGAGAATGCTCAAGCTGACTGACTAGTTTCTGACCGTTTTCGAGACAACAAAGTTGGTTGGAAGTGAAGTTTTGAGACTTTCACCTTCGAATTTCCAATCGAAAGCTATCATTTGGCGATATAAACAATCCAGTCGTAATTTGACATTTTCCTCATCACAAACTGTGATTATAGCGTGCCAAACTTGCACCTAAACATTATCAGTGACCTCTGATGTTTCGTCTCTTGTTTACTGCCAAACAAGTGCGTTCTAAAAGGGCAAACGCATTTGAGAACGCTTCCTCCTTTTTTATTGCATCAAATTGGCGAAAGCGATTGAAGATTGAGGTCATCTCGAAAACACACTCGATCTACACGTCTTGCTTTCTCTCAACCATTCTTTAATTAAATCTTGAATCTGCGATTCTCGTTTTGACGCAAACGGCCGAGGAATCCTCCCTAAACTCTAGTGAACCTGATGGTGACGGAAGGAAGGAAGAGGTGAAGAGGAATCTAATGTTTCATGAAAATTACTCTTCCTCTAATGTCTAGTGACTCAGCGAAAAGAAGAAAGGGATGTTCTTGAACACTTAGCATTCAAGTTCAAACGTAACTCTTACAATTCAGATGTCAATATCAGCGTATGAACTTTCAAGCAGATGTGTCCTATCATCAGCCGACTCATCGATGACTTCAGAAGGATACCCCTTAGAGACCCATGAGCAATGAACAGAAAAACGGCGAAAAACGACGGGAAAAGGGTAATTGTCGCGGCGAGGAGGCCTTGTTTTCACGAGAAAGTCAACAGAATCTCGACCTCTTCTGGGAAGTTTCCCGGAAAACGCAAGATCTATGGGTGGACGAACTAAACGATTGGTCGGAGGAATGAGAGTTCTGGAAATGAAGATAAGTCGCCGACAGCATTAAACATTCAGTGGGAGCCGTCTGGATGGCACGTTTTTTGCATTTTTCAAATTTTCATGACTATTAGGTATGCGAATTCCGCATATTTTTCACTGTTTTCAATATCCTTGAAACATGTGATGAATGACTCAGGACCCTTTGCATAATTTTGGAGATGAGTCCCTTTGCAGAATTAAGGTTGGGAATAAGGGAAAGAAGCGCCGGGCTCCTAATAGAGGTGAAGCAGAAAACACAAAAATTCATCATTGTTTTTGACACGTTGTTTGAGAGCGGCTCTTTTTATCAGCCTATATAGAAAAAATAACCGTAAGTCGCGGATAAGACTATCCAAAACACATATGAGAACGAGTGGGCCAGTGGAACGCAGAAAGTGGGTGTGTGTTGAAGTTACTGCCATTTTGCTCTCTCTCTACAAATCCTATTTCATCCGACCGCCGCCCCGATAAAACTGACAAAATTTGAGATTCATTGAGAGATGGCTGAGTCATGGGTGACTGGACTGGACACACGCATACATACCGAAACAAACGAGCAAGCTATAAACTGTCGTCAGAAGTGGGAAACAGAGCTATTTATAAGTGAGAAACCAGAAGCATTTTCAGGAAAAGCACCAAATTGGGCGAGTTACGTGCGATTGGCGAGTGTAGTGTGTGGGAGAGCGCCGCGAAACAATGGGAACCGAGTAGATTATAGGGAGGCCTAATCCACACTTCTGATTATCTGATCCTCGTTTTGAAGTTCATTGCCATACATCACACTTTGTGGCACAATATTCTCGCTTTGAAACCGCAATCCCGAAATCCAAATTCCGACAAGTTTGCCAGAGGACTAATCTCATTCTCACAAGGATTCCCGAGTCCTCACTTGATGAATCACTTGAGGACTCGAATTCCACCGCAAATCTACTCAACTACACCACCACTTCAAGTATCTAGTATCGTTTGCCGAATGCACTTTTTGGAAAGTCGGAAGTTGCCGGAATGTCAGTGATCACGCGGCGAGGAGAAAGTTTTCATTTTGACAAAACAAGTTTTATGGTTAGGGATATCGGTCCGGGGGTGCTTTAATTATGAACCGAGCCGTGCATTGGAATCGGAGCGAAAACTGGAAAATACATATTCTTGGAGAGCACGGAAGCATTCCTCCAAATCATACTACACTTCAACTGCCGCTGAATATTTGCTCTCAGACACCCCATCTCTTTTCTCTTCTCTAACTGGATACGTATGCGAATATTAGGAAATGATGATGTGGCCGTGGGTGAGCAGAGGGAAAACTGGTGGAAAACGGGGGGAGAGAATGGAATGAGAAAAGGGCACCCGGGGAGACGAATTTAAAATTCCGAGTTCGCTGGAAAAATAGGGGAATAAGTTAAAATAACTTTTTTTTTCCTGGAGCTCGCCTTCTAGTACAAACGAAAGCAGAGAATGGCGAGGAGAGTGGGAAAAACAATGGTGTCTGGGGTGGGTGGAATGCCAATTCGACAAGCTTTATAATCGGTTGTACGAGAGATAACTTTTCTTTTTTCTCAAATTCCACTTTGAATGGGAACAAGTGAGCTTAAAATAGAATGTGCAGCGGATCAGTGGACCGCTGGAAAGCGTCGAAATCCCACGCAAAATGGAGAACAAAGCGGAGAACAATGAGGATGTGTTCTTGGAAAAGTTCAGTCGCGTTTCCGATCTCTGCGAATTTTTGATAGGCGGACACGTCATGATTATGCGACACTGTGATTTTCAATATTCTCACTATTTAAAATTCGAATCTGGTTGCACCAGTTCTCCGAACTGCTCGTTATCTCTCTCTTTCTACATACGTAACAAAATTCCCACGTGCTGATTAAAACGATCAGAAACACGAGCGAGCTACTCACCTCATTGAACTTTTACATCGCGTCTGATTAATTCTATTCCCTTGAGAACCCTAGATATAGAAGAATCACGCTGCTACTATATTTCTGACGTCGTCAGAGCCGCCGTAGGGGGGTGTACATGGAAATCTAAATCTCGTAGTATCTATGAGTGTTCACATTAGTTGAAAATGCCAAAACAAGTGGTATTTAGACCGCACGACTAACCGAATTTCATTTCCTCGGCGGCTCGATGTTTTTTTGCTCTAAATCTGACGGCTTTAGAGGTTCGGATTGTCCCGGAGGTTATTGTGTTGGCATTAGTGAAATTTGAATGAGATTGGGACCTTTGAGGGTAACAAACAAGTATAATGCATTCAGACGATGATTCCAAAAGACACATTACCGTATCCTTACATCCGATTCGGCGATTGTTGACGGGATGTGGTCTCCGAGTCGAAAAAGATCAAGGAATCGCGGACGGACAAGTGATTAACGATTAGGCTCCGGCCGCCGAGCATCACACCAAACCACACGACAAAAAGACACAGGAAATGGACATCAAGAGGAACGATGATTTTTCGGCGGATGTTGTGCCCAAAAGACTCATGGAATCCAAGTTCCTTTGATGAGAAAAGGCGCGGAATTATGTATTTATTTGCCTAACATGCTCCTTCCTTTCCAGGTGGAACATGGATTTGGGAACGAAGAACATCCTACATTCCCCGACTTTCAGAAGGGAAGCAGAACTTTAGAAGGGAGATAGAGGTTGAATATCTCGAGTATTCCCAGTCTAATCTATCCCAACGGATCCATCTCATTTTCCCATGGAAAAGTTCCGAAAATCAGTCAGGTATTGCAAATTGAGAAGAAGGACTCTCGACTTGCAGCGCTCTTTGAAATGTCAACCAGAATTCACTTCCGCACTGAGTTTTGGTTTCCCTGGGTAGGCGAGAGGTTTTCGAGGAGAATGTTTGGAATGTCTGGTTGGAAATCGACTACTAACAGCAGCCAGGGAGATACATCGGGTAAACGCATTTCCATCCAGATCGAAACATTCCTAGAATTCGCATGCCACGAAAATCAGTCACATTTCCCCCAATTTCACCTGCTATTCGCTATTTTTTGTGGGGGGGGGGGGGGGGGGGGGAAGTCACACTGAAAGACCTTAAGAGGCGATTTGTACGGGAACGCAATGATTCTCACAATCTGGCAGGTATAAAAAGAGGAAAACGTGGTCGAGTGGGAAAACATGGAGCTGAATGGCGAATGGAATGACTTTCGAGTTGTGGTATGTGTCACTTACACTTTCAGAAGGAAACCGCACGCGCAAACAACCTCGAATGTAAGAAGTTCTTCTGGACATGAAAAACAAGACTTTTCCCCTTTCCCCTTTCCCCTCTTTCTCTTCTCTCTCAGTTTTCTCATTTTCCTCGCGGATAATTTCATTTTCCATTCAAGTTCATTCTCCTGAACTGAACTAATGCTCTCATCATCATCTCTCCGCTATATCTGTTTTTCGGGAAGTTCCTCTTTGGATATAATTGAATATGAGAAGGGACTAGACGTGCTCTCCTATTCCAGCTGTTTGTCTCTCACGTCAAACATGCTTTAATTACATTACATAGTTCAGACGAGGGAGTTTGAGGTCAAAAGCCGGAAGACGTGACTGAGTAGAAGGAGGAACTGAAAATGGGGGGGGCTCTAAGTCAACAAGGACAAACGGGAGAGGAGAACTTTATTGCAGGAAGCGAACCTCTCACGGATACATATTGTTCCGCTATTTGTGCAATTCCACAAGTGCGCTCGCTTTTTCCAAGCAAAAACCTTCAAAATAATGACGATATTTCAAGAATGGGTGCTCAGTGAAAATAGAAAGTGCACACATCACCTCTTCCGATTGGGCTAATCACATCGGGCAATCGGCACCTCAAAAATGAAGAAGATCCGTGTTATTGGGAAACGGGACGAGGTGTCTGTGTGAAAAACAAGTGACAAATGAAGCTGATGAGTAAAAATGACTCTTCAATCGGCTCTTAATAGGCCTTATTTGCCTTCGCTTCTCCCCCTCCCCCCTCAGGTTTCCTTTTCCGCGACGGAAAAGGAAACGTGTCTGATTCACGGCTGAGAATGACGTTGGTGAGGATTCCATTAGGGAATACACGAGCTCTGTAGCGGCCTGTAGGAAAACAGTCAGTGATCGGAAGCAACAGAGATTTTATCTCCCTGGAAACGAATATGGCCGCGGCTAGAACCCGGACATCAACACTCAACAGAAACTGAGGAAAAGTATGAATGAAGTCATGAAACCATGAGCAAAACGAGACTGTTTTTGAGGGACACTAACAAGAACGATTTCGCAATACCTGTATCTGACACTGCAATGTCAAGAACAACCCGATTCTCCTGAGGAAAACATTTTGAATTGGGAAAACCTCCATAGAGAAAGTAAAAATGGACAGATACCAAAAAAGAAGCATTCATATGAAAACCAGGAAACTGGCCGCCAAAGATGCTACAAATCATGATGACTCTGTTGTTTTATGGTTTCTCTTCTCTCATCTCCCATTTCCTGTCGTTTACAGTTCTAAATGTTAATATCATATCAAGCAGCCAGACAACATCCCGAATCATCATCATCGCCGTCGTCATGTTTTCCCTGGGCCAAGTTTCTGAAAAACAAACGTACATGGTGTTTGTGAGATCCTCATATCCATATTACGTCGCGTCTTCTTCTCCCGGCCATCAAATCCGATATGTAGACTAGTGGCCCTTCCTCAAAATCCGTATTTAGGCCTGCCATAAGATGGTTTAGAAGTGCTAAAGAAGATTTGGCGTGCGTCACACTCTCCGTAAAATGGGCCCTCCGACGTGCGAAGAGCTCATTTGCTGCTTCTCCGCTCACCTGGACTCTTTGAGAAATGGTCGAACTCAAGTCGCTCACCTCGCCAAAAGTTGCCATCCCGATTGTGGGAATAGTGGTTCTGGTTGTTGTTTCCACCCTGGTTGCTGTTTTCTATATAAGGTAAGCTATCTTTTTATATTTCCAAGTCTCTATGGTCCATATTCAGAAACCCCACAGTCGCTGAAGGGCTATTTGGTCCAAGTGCCGAGGAAACAACATCGTCCTCGTTCACAATGTTATCCGGTGATTCTCAAAGTGACCATGTCACCCAATCATCAGTGAGTTTTGCACTTCGAACTCCTCCAACCAAGTGTGCCGTTTTCAGAACCAAATGGGAAGCCAACTGTCGCACCCGATGCAGTCTACCACCCCCGGGCATCAAGAACGTTAGTGATAAACATGTTATCAATCTAGTCAATCAATTGATGAACTGAAGTTAACCAATGACTCAGTAGGAATTATCAGCAGCTACAAACTACAAGGAGTAAGAGCGTAATGAGATGTTTTGCAGAATCCAGCACATCAGCTTCTGCCCCGGCCCCGTCCGCCGCCACCGCGGCAACCCTTCCGGTGACGTCCACTCCCGGCGACTCTTCCACCCCAATGCACGCCATCGAACCCGTCCAACACCTTTAAGACGCTCTGCTCTCGACACCAACTCTCGACTCGACGATAATAATCCTATTACCCCCCAACTCTTAATAAAGGCATACGTAGCGAGAAAGCGAGCGACTCTAGGAGAACAAGACAGTGTGCAAACATTTTATTGCTCGTCGTTTGTACCATCTAGTGTCTTGTGTGCATCATCACCATGTTACCCTTCTACTGATAAGAACGAATGCGAGAAACCTAATAAATGCTTGGAAAACATTGTGTGTTGGGGGTATGCATATGCATTCGAATGACTATCGACTGCGACGGATTGCGTGTTCTGTCTTCCCGTCTACCCATCTCTCCTACTCTCGCAATGAGTCACAAGAGCAGAAATAGTGTTCAAAAACAGCGCTGATGACATTTGAAGGCTAATGAACGCACACAAAACGTATTTCTACGTTTTAAAGTGTTGTACTTTGACGTGTAAAGAGAAAAGTACATGGGTGATATGACAGAGCACTTTGGAAAAGGACGAAGAGATTGAGCATGACTACTTGTGAAATTGATAAGGATCACTTGATGAGGGACCATGGGTGCCTTTTCGAGAAGGGGAAGCTAAGACACCCCATCACCTGGAAGGAGTGGAGCGCTGACAATGACTGGTATCAAACCTGAATTCCCTTTTCATACAGAATAGATAATGTTATCTGCAACAACTGATATTCACTTCAGAATCACGGCGATACCAACGTATTCTCTCTGTCTGTGATAAACGTGGTTTCCTGTTGCCCGTCCAATTGCCTGATAATTGTCCCCCCACCAATTTCTCTCCTGTTTGCCCGTATTTGTATTCATCCCAGCACCACTTGTGGGCGAATGTAGAGAGCAGGTAAGACCGTCGTCATCTCACTGATAACGAGCCAACAGACCGTACTTCATACCGAAAGAAGCTCATTTGTCGATCGAGCGCAAACATTGGGAAATGGGAAAGAGAAGAAGGTTTCATAGATGTCCTGGACATTGTACCTGCGGATCAGTCCTTTTGAAAGCGACACAAAGAACTTGATTCACAATGGAACTGGAGAAATTGTCCAAATCGGAATTCTGATTGCGTTATCGAAACACCAAAAAAAGATATAAGTTATCATCAATTGATTAGCTTTTTTGTCTGATATTGGGGTGGGGTAATAATAAGTGAGCGTGCGTGACTGATTATCGAAAAAACTTAAAATTTATCAATTCTGTTTCAGGCAGGTGGTGTTGACAGGGAAAGGATCACTTTTCGGTTAGCAAGACACCGTTTGCGAGGTTTGAGAACGGTGCGGATGCAGCGGTTTTCAGCTGTTCTCGTGGCCTCAACTTCTGTGTTATGAAACCCTAATTCTCACAAAACCACACTCAATAAACAGGGAAATTGTGTCACCATGGGCCCATACAGATTTCTATAAATTTGGAAGTCATTCTTAGCAACCTTTCAGTTCACCAAAACTGTAAAGCTCTGTGTTTATCCATGTTTTTAACTTCTGATTTGAAAATGATCATGTTACGAAACCCCGATTCTCAAAACACACTCTTCATAATTAAGACTATCACGAGAAAACCGCCGGAAACGCAAATTTCGCCGGAAGGAATTGTTTGCAAGACCACGTTCAGCACGTCATTTGATAAACCGGGACTTTCTGGAAAACACGATTTTACCATGATCGGAGTAAAAGTTCCGTTTTCTGGAATATCAACTGGACTAGTGGCATGACAATGGCCTGGAAAGTTTCGAAATGTTTTAGATGGCGTGCCGTTTTAGCTCGGAGACGTTCATCGTGTTTCAGTATTTTTGTATAAATCTGAATACAACATTAACCGATTCAAAACTCGATTCTGATTTGTGAAGTGGTCTCATTCGAACTTGCATGTTGTCTAACCAGAAATATACCATGACAACAATTTCAGTTCGTTAAAGCACACAGTAAAACATACGAAAGAAAATCCCTTAGCCTAAATTCAAAAGCGGCCATCCAAAACCATGGATACCCACTCGTACAGTACCCGATGGGGCGGTTCAAAACGCACTGTTTGGCTGGAAAGGGGAGAGTGGCCGTTTAGGCAAGGAGTGCGCTGCAATTGATAAGGAAACCGTCGTCTCTAACGACATAATCGCCAACGCATCATGCACGTCGCGAGCAGTGTCTACCCTTGCGACTACCTTCCAAACGCCATTTCTTGTCTCTTCCCCCCACACTCGCCACTTTCCATTTGATAAAAAAACCTATCTATACTTTCCAATCAATTGATTCTTATCGTTGAACAGCTATCGAATTGTTACTGATTCTACTGATATCTCCTTGTTAGAACTTGATTAAGAGGGGTTAGTTCCCGGGTTGATAAGTTTTCAGAAAGGTTTCCGGGGAAACGAGTGAAATCATACATCGTAGTTTCTAGCCATTCCTCATCACTTTCTATGTCTGTATACCATGACCGGGGGAGTTTTTCGAAGAAGAACACTGGCACCAAGATTTCGCAATGTCTTACCCAAAACCTATTGTGTGAGGAAGAATGATGGTAGCTGTCTTGTTCTTGAAAGTGAAAGCGAAAAAGAAAACCGTGCTCTGATAAGGAAATGGCGCCAATATTCAATTTGAATTTCCCAAATTTGCTGACTAACTCCATCACTAACTCCGTCGTCTTACCTTACCATACCACGTTTTCAATTTGCAATCCCCTCTCTAAAGAATCAAAGTTCAGTTGTCACTCGAGATGGACTCCAGCTACTCTGAAACCAGCGGATGGGGCGATATGGACCCTCCACAACAGCCAATGGGACGTCTTCGTCTTCCCACCCAGAACATGGACCCTCCAGAGCAAAAGGAGGAGTCAAGAATCAGCGAACTGTCTAGAAGTGAGTTAGGGTTAGACTGAGCAAGTCGAATAGCTGTCTTCCAGTGAAAGTAGAAGATTACACTCCTATGGAGCGCCAGAGCGTTATCACTAACTCAAGTTCGATGAGCTATGAAACAAAAGTTGAACCGCCAGCGACAACTCGTTAGTTCTGAAAACTAATAATCCGATATTCGATTCATGATTCCAGAGCCCACATTTAGCACGGGCGGTTTCGAATACCAGAGCCCGCTCGGAATGATCGATCCTTCGATTCAAATGGGTTCCTATTACCCGTCATACTTTATCAATCCTGTCAACCCTATCGGCAACTTCAATGCGTTCTCTACCAAGTGAGTGAAAATATTCGGGACCTCATCATCCCCTTTATTCAGCTCTTTGTACGACAAAACGGCCTTGTCTTATGACCCGAACTCTCTTTCCACCATCAGCCTTCCTGTGACCTATCCTACTACTCAAACCTACGAATGTGTCAAGTGCTCCCAAAACTGTAGTACTGGAGCGAAACCTGTGAATGGAGGGTGGGTAGTGCCCAACGTTACAGTACCACAGCAGCGTGTTTAGAATGATGTGTGCAAACTGTGCAAAGACAGCCACTACTACACTACAAACGACGTATTCTCCTCCTGTTGTTTACACTACCTCCCTGGGACAACCACCTATTTTGGAGGTGCCGTCGAGTGACACACCAGCGCCTACAAAAACCGCTAAGGCGTCTAACAAGAAGTCGGGTCAGTCTTCCAGAGGAGGATCATCCGTAAGACAAACCTCAAAGTTCAGGCTCAACATCCAACCTTCAGAATTCCGCCTCTCGTCGACAGGGGCTGGTGTGTTCTAATTGCAACGGAACTAACACCACTCTGTGGAGACGTAATGCGGAGGGTGATCCGGTGTGCAAGTAAGACACCGGTAGCTTAAGATGGAAACTCATTGATTCTCTTTTCAGTGCGTGCGGATTGTATTTCAAACTCCATCATATTCCACGTCCAACTTCCATGAAGAAGGATGGAGCTCTCCAAACTAGAAAGAGGAAATCGAAGAACGGAGACTCCTCCACCCCAAGAAGAGAGAGGAAGTACGATAGGAATTCGTCCTCCGCCGACAAACCTTCTCGGTCGGCAATGCGTCGTGCTGGAAGTGCCAAGGCCGAGAGAGAGCTTACCACGACTGCTGCGGCAGCCGCAAACTCTACATACGCTTCTCACACCGATATCTATTCGGTACCCACTACCACGGTCACTCTGCAGGACCAACCTTACTATTACCCTTGGAACTCTGGGATTGTAATGAGTAAGTGACGGAGACGTCTGTGAGCGCTTTAATCAGAAACTTCCAGTGCCAACAGTTGCAGATCCAACTCAGGTGTACAATCAGAACTATCAAACAGCACTGTTCAGGCCTGATGTGAGTATGAAGCTGTATACAACTACTTTGCTACCAACAGTTATCCCAAAGCCGGTTGAGTTCTTTTCCCAATTTCCCTAAGAAACTCCCCACGTGTCCGTCTCCCCCTACTGTTTTCTACCCATTGAGCTATGCTTGCAAGCAACGGCTTGTAGATGATGGTGAATCATTTCAGCAGAACATTCAAGTCCACGTGATGCCAGTGCAGGAAGATGAGACGAAGGCAGCGGCGAGAGACTTGGAGGCCGCTGAGGGCGACTCGTGAATGAGCAACACAGAAACAGATGCCGACCAATTCTCAAATACTCGCCTCGTTTTCTATCTTTCTCTGAATATTCTTATTTAAATTTCCTCTACCAAGCTAAAACCATTTCGACATTTATCCTACTGCCCCTTATACTCCCCTCCTCTCCTACCCACTCACATCTTCAATGTTTGTAAAGACTCGCCTTCCATTCGCCTTCCATTCAACCCATACGACTCTCAATGTAAATGTATTCCGAAATTGATAAAGCGCCACTACAATGTATCAGCTTAACGCCCGACCCACCGACAATTATTCAATTTGCGCCAGGAAATTTGTGTCACACTTTGCAAAAGACACTTTCTACTGCGCACCATTGCACTGGGACTTTGCAACGTTTGTGGCTTTGTAAACAAATGGGTTTTTTTTCCGACTGACGGGCGAGCCCGAGAAAAGCGAACTTGCAAAGTTTCAAGACGCAGCAGTTTGTCAACAAAGTTCCCATCGCCCTACTCATCCTTTACTCATTTTCAGGCGCTTTGTTCCCAATATCTCATTTATCACATAGAACGTATAGAAGAGATCCTCGTCCAGTTTTCACACGCTCTTTCTTTCTCTGCGTTTCCTGTGGCGAAAGAGCGAGAGCAGAATCGCCAGATAACATAGCGCTGCTCCCCCTTCTCTTCGCCTCCACCTTTTTTCATCTTTTCAATTTCCATTTCACACGTCTCCAAACTTTCTCCAGCATCTCTGAACCACCTTCATTTCATTCGCCTTATTGAAGGTTTGTGGGGACAATGACAGAGGAAGAAAATAAAGTTGTATACCCATGGAGCCACGATAACTGCCAAATACCAGGTTTGTGAAAACATACGCTAGCAAACATCGACCAATCTCTTTTTCGAACCCGTACTTGTCGATGAGACTGCGGCTAATTATCCATTGAACGAAGGGGAGATGGATCATCAAGGTGAGTTGCAACTGACACCAGTCTCTTCTTAAGGGCTTCCCCAGATATTCCTGACGGTCGTACGGCGGAAATGTTGCGGCAGTACATATTCGGCGGTGCACCGATTGCCCCACCATCTTATATAAATCCGAATGCCATGGGAACACTTTATGAAGATGGCAAATTCACTGTGAGAAAACGTTTCGGGACCGTTGTTCTGTTAGAAACTGGAATTCCAGAGAAGTATGAGCAAAGGCAGGTGTTGGATTTGCAAGAAAGTGTATTGGGGGCATTGGATGTTCAATGAATCGCGTCTAGCGATTTGCGTGTATGTCTAGAGTTTGCCGGTTCTGAAAAACACCTGAATGCTTCAGGTACTGCTGTGAACACTACTTCATCAACGGGGAGTTCCCAACTGACGCGTGGCCTGACCAAGGTGGACTCCCCGACTTCAGAGTACAAGAGAAAAATGCGGCACGAGGACGATGTAAGTTCCTGAACCATCTGTAGAATAACATCATAGTCATGTTTTGCAGAAACTGTTCATGGGGTGTGTATTCAAAACAAATTGTGATTACATTCCTTTTTTCCGCGGCACATTTATAATAACTACATATTATATAAACTTCGTTTTAGCTAAATCGGAGAAAGAAAGTTTTTATTTACAAAGTTTCTGTTTTTTTCAATCCTGGGCGGGAAGAAGCCAAGATAATTCGAGTCAAGGTAATCAAAGTTAGCTAACTGTATTGAAAAATTTCGAAAAGAACTGCGGACCGCTTTTGAGCTATACGTTCTGCTCGTGGAGCAAGGAAAAGGCCAGAATCTACGCCAGGTAGATGGGAAACCGCGGCATCTTTTTCTAATTTCCAGTTTATCAGTGCCGTCGAGGATTTCATTGTCTTCCAATATCTAGAGAAGTATCACTCGGCTATTGCTCCACTTATCAACCTTAATCAGGCTTTGATCATTGTGCGTGTAACAAAGTGTTGTCTCCCTTCCCTCATTTATCTACATGATGCGTTAGTAATTATTAGTACAGATGAGAGGGGCGGGTGAGGGGCGGGTGAGGGGAAGGATATGGGGAATGGGGGGATGGTATCACAAAATAATACCCGAACAGGTATGACATAGTACAAGGCTCGAGACATGGGGTGAGCAGGGGAATGTACGGATTCTACAGGCAGAAGCGATAAATAATATGGATTGTGGACAAGAAGATCCGGTTTCTATATAACAAGAGGGTGGGTGATTTAATCGGGTGTACAAGTAAAGAGATTGTGTAGAGGGTATGTAGTTTTTAACTATAAAGTAGTGTTCATTCACATGTCCATTTGATGGTCGTAGTCGAACTCGTCGACTTCCATGCGGTTAAGACATTCATCGTCGACGTCCATGTCTTCTGAAAAATTTCTAAGGATTATAAGGTCTTCAATAGGATTTCGCTTACCGTAAACGGCGAAGGGCGCCTCGGACACGTCGACCATCTCCTGATCCTGCTCACAATCGACTTCCATCGACTCGGCAATCCATGGCGAAGTTTTTGTCTTTCCAGACGCTGTCGGCACCAAGTACGGCTGGGGACGAATGGTGAGCAGGGGTCGCTTCTGGGCTCCGCAGATGGATCGTTTGTTAGCCACGAGTCGGGTTGGCTCAGCGAGAGTAATGCCGGTTGGAGACTTGGAGATTGTGGTGGTGGCGGCGTTCGGGAAGGAGAACGTCGGCGGAGCCGCGTTCCTGACGACCTTGGCAGCGGGCTCTGTATCAGCAGGCTCTGGAACACCGGCTCTGCGAATCATCTGCTTTTCCAACTCCTGAATATTCCACTTGTTGTACCACTGGGTTCTGGAATAAACATATATAGGGATCTTCAAGTTCACAAATAGACACATACGTAGTCATTGACCAGGCATCAGCGGCGAAAGTGTACTGCGGAAGAGCGTTCTCATTGGAGACAATGTCCGAGGACGTATTAGTTGTCGAGGTAGCCGCAAATCTCTGAAATAGAACGGTTAACATAAAACTGAGAAAGCAGAAATTACCACGGAACGGAATTTTGTCTGTCGCTTCGGCGCGTTTGGAACGACAGCTGGAAGGCAAGGCGACGACATTGTGTGAATATCCGGTTTACTGAAATACGGGAAATTGTTTAAGGGGATGATTGGTGGGAGAGGAATAGAAAAGACAAAAAGGACCGAATGGTCTTTAGCCAAACAGACTGGGGAAGGAAGGCAGAGAGAAGGTCACCGTTCTCTAGAAAACGAACGAGAAGGAATGAATGAGCAGCAACGCAACGAGAAGAGGGGAGTATGGGTCCTCTAACCATCTCACCCTCCCTCCTGAGGTCACACACTGTCTCACCAATAGGTATCGCGGTGGAGCGCGTTTGCGCTTATTGGGTACGTTATGGAATCGATAATTGCTCACTGAGAAAGGGTCGCGTGGAGGTATTCGCAATGAATATTGTCTTTCGGAACGTCGATTATAGTACAAAACTAATCAAATCAGATACTTCGAGTTTTTGTTATACATAAGCACACAACCTTGAGATTTCGATAGAAATGAGAGAAAGTTGGAATCTTTCTCGAAACAGACATTATAAAAGAGCGCATATCTTCAGTTTCCATCCGACTTGAAAAGAATTGAAGCGAAAACTCAACTGTCCACAAAAAGGGGCAAGAAGGTTTTTTCAGCAGCATGCTCTGAGACGGCTGAGCATGAAGTAATCTGTGAGAAGTCAAAGCGTTGTTTGTAATCCAAAGTTTCATTTTTGGATGAATCATCGCTTTCTCGATTAGCGAAGAAACACCAACAACTAAACAGGTGTGAGATATTGTGCCAACTGATGATAACAGCTGCACTGAAGAACTAACATCTTTGGACATTGAAGGAGCGGGCACCTGTGCGTGTTTGGATAGTACTTCCACTGGAAGTTGATTGAATTTGAGAAGAATATAGCCAGTGAGATGTTTATTTAACCAAAGCTTCCCCTTTTGAAAACACGAGCATCATTACGTTTTATCAATTGAATTCAGAGTTTTTTGACTGATAACGGGATATCAAAAAGATCGAGAACAGATTCATACGAGTAAATATATAAGTGTTGCGTGTACTTCCGAGTGTCTTGTGCCGTTCCGTGAAATCCGTAAATGGTGCGTCGAAGCGATGAACTTGTGGAAGAGGAATATCTGCTCAATTTGTGAACACAAACTTTTTTCTTTCAAATTGAAGGTTTTTTTGTCTCCTATGATAACCTTCGCACCAGTCCATTTTCAGTAATCGCGCTGTTTTCGACAGTCAATTCGCAACCTGCGGTATTGCGAAATAGTGATTTTACTTTTTGATCTTCAACTCGGGTTCTTTATCATCCATTTTCTCACAGTTCGGATATGGTCGTTATGGTTACAACCTGTCAGAGCATTTTATTCCGAATAAAGGCATTATGATTGTTTCGCTTGTTTTGTGGTCGTTTGTTACCTTAGTATGATTATTTCAGACGGATTTGTCATTCCAACCTTTTTGAACTGAAAACCCGCTCTATAAGGAAACACTGATGAGTTTTTCTCTTCTCACCTTCATCCCTCTCCCCTGAAGAACATCGTGAAATCGAAGGAACGAAAACCCCGATCGACCTTCGCCCAAACGATGCTCCCCCAATCCGCATTTCGCGAAAAGACACAATATCAGTCTCGGCCGTACACGGAGACCGATCCATTGCAATTCATTTAAAAAAGGTGTCGTCGTCGGTGTCCGAAGTTCGTGAATAAGAAAATTGCGTCTCATGTTCATCGAAGCGTGTCAAATCCTCCAAAACATTCGGCCATATTCATTTTTTGGCTTGCCGCGCGCCATCACCATCTGACTTCGGTTCTGGTCCACGTCAAGAAGAAGAAGTGGGTGTGATGTAGCGGGGAGACGTGCACCTGACGAAAGCTGAGATCGCGATTCTTGTGATAAGCGCAACGGTTGAGTGAGCTTGATACGTTTGAAGGACTAGACGCGTATGTCGCGAAACATTGTTTACATGAGAACTCGCAACTTTTGGTTCACCAGATGCGCTTGTTTGTTAGGAAAACCCTCCTCTCTTATTTCCGATTTCGAATCAAATCTAGCTCCTCTACCGTCGTGCTTCTAGAAATGACTCTTGAAGCGGAATAATTTGGTATTCGACTTCCGAAGGCCCCCTTCTCTTTCCTCCCAAATATTCTAGAGACAGCGCTGAGCAAGATGCCCAACCTCAAAGTATTCTATTGCCTATTTGTCGGGCAGACGTCGCCGACGACGACTTCATTGTCGGATGGCGAGTCGGATACCGTAGTCTAGTCGCCTCTCCGGAGGAGAAAAGCCGATGCGAATGAATAGGAAAGAGGGGGGAGAGGAAAGTGAGCGAGGCAGGAGGGGCAGCGATGGAATGCTGCAAGAGTAATAACGGAAATGGTGGCAGGCAGACAAGTGACGTACTTGTTAGGGGGAAGTACGGTAACTGAAGCGCGATAGGCAATCATCATGAATTTGAATATATTCGATAGAGGGAAAGTTGCGGGGGACACTCGGAAAAAGTTGAAGAACCAGGGCGCTACTTTAGAGAATACACCGAACAGACAGGTATCATCAAGATAGCCATGCTTACCAATGCTTAGGAGTTCACTATGGAAAATAATGAGATATGAAGAAATGGGGCATGAAGTTAGAAACTCGTTAATTAGTGAGTCCTCCCATGAAGACTGGCATCTTGAAAACCAAACCTCAAAGTTTGAAAGTTCAAACTAGAACGGAACACAGAGAATTTGGAGCCCGAACAGCGATGAGATTAAATCGCTGTGTCGATTGACAGGTGTGTCACGGTGTACAAGAGGTGCTAATTCCTGATGGTTTTAGGTGGGCAATGCACTTCTTTCCACGCCAGTAGACTCAAATGGACGAACATTGTTCGGGAAGTGAGCAACAAATGATGTCCATCTGTCAAAGTCCAGGTACTATGGTTGGATTGAAGCCTAATCCGTAGGGCTCGGGATGCAAGAACATGGTGAAAAGCTCCGCCTTCAGGCAAAGACGATTGGCCCGAGAATGGGAAGTGGGCAAAAAGTCAACGGTGTGTAGGTGAGACGTAGAGAACGTGTCCGGGCGCGGCTCTTTTCAATTGTCACCATCGAGGCCGACGACAGCACCCCCCTCTCTTTCCGCGGGGGGCCGTCCACTCCTTCACTATATCGTCGTCGCGTCGCCTTGTCGCGCTCGCTTTTTTCCAGAAAAGTTTCGATCCGTTTCGTCTGTCTCGTTTCGTTTCGTTTCGATCTCGGAATAGTGGATCTTTCTGCCTCTTCGTTTTTCCATTCATATCCATCCATCCCCCTCCACTCGCCACGCACACGCGCACATACACTGAATTTCACGCTACACGACACCGA
This sequence comes from Caenorhabditis macrosperma, assembly GCA_963932285.1. NCBI lineage: Eukaryota > Metazoa > Nematoda > Chromadorea > Rhabditida > Rhabditidae > Caenorhabditis > Caenorhabditis macrosperma. The sequence continues at coordinate 7,298,762 of OZ010618.1, forward strand.
AATCCGCGAGCGAAAAGTTTTGTGACGGTCGAGTCAACAAAAGTGAACGCGGTGAGTTTTGAATTTTCGAAAGGTTCGTCTCATTCATCGCCAAGTGCACATTGCTCGAGCCAACTGATCAACCAGAAGATATCAGTGATGCGGCATATAGACTCGTCGGCAGCCAGCCGTACTGCCACTCGTACTTTTTCACTAATGAGGTACTCGGCTGCACCATGGCGAGGGAGGAGGACTACCTGAGGCGGTGTGAGGCTTTCATCAACTCTTGCCATGTTTTCTCAAAGTTGCTGCTTCCCGCCAGTCTTCTCTCTAATCATCTGATTATAAACTTTACGGTTGAAAAATAACTGAATTCTGCCGCTCGATTGGTCCATCTGTCTTCGTTCGCAATGGACTGTGGCGGTCGTCATTTTTGATATTTCTCGCTGAACTTTCTCAAGATCATACCTGGTGCTCATTAGGTTTGATATATTTCTGACTGTTGGACCTTGCTCTCATTGATTTCTAGCCTGCTGCTTCAGGACCCATATCCATAGCCATGTGTCCATTGACTCCAAATTCCATTAGCCATGTCCACCGTATCTGTATATCCGGTGTCGGGTGCGCAGCTGACTCTTCCTCTTTCCCCCCTCACGCCTACCAACAATCATGCCTCACACCCAGAAATCTGGTGACGATCACAACTTTCAAACTTTGTTGCGAGACACACACGCTCCCACACGACACCCTTTTTCGAAATAGTTGTTCTTTTCCCACCCGTTCCGTTCCGTTTTCAACATTTTCGTCGCCCCCGAGGGTTTTTGTAATTGGCAATGAATTGACACCCATTAACTGGCACACCCCCGCTGTTCGGAAGGATGTCATAACGAAAGCGTCGTTTGATGGAGGTCTTTGTTCGCGCCTGCCTGCGTCGCCCTCCTCGCTCCTCTCGGTGCTTTCAAGGTGTTCGACCCCGCACACGCTCCACACCACTTGCTTTTCCCCTCATGTCAGTGTCAAGGGTCGGCAATGGTGCTATCCCGAATTACATAGAGAGTAGTCCCTCTCCATCAAATGTCGTTTTTTGGCCCTGCTCTCCCCTCTCCCCAACTTGTCATTACGCTCCAATTGGGCTGTGGCTTGGCATACAAGGTGGCTAGGGGGCAAATGGCATGAGGGGGACGAAAAATCGGAAGTGGCTGTCGACACTGACAGTAGTAGATGAGATAGGTTATCAGTTCCGGAGATCAGGCATCTACCGTAATACTTACATCATAATTATCCGGTTGTCACTATCGCTACGGGTGGTTGTCATTGCACAATGGGAAACCCCAATAGGTTAAACAAGTGTTGAGAACGTCCCGTTATATAGCAATCAGTAACTTGAATACTGAGCCAGCAAAGAACAATGCACATTTTGAATAAAAGTTTTTATGAGTTCAGCAGATCAGTTGGAAGATAAGAGCATATTTCAAAAATGAGCTGAATGAGCCCACTCATTGCGGCCATCCACACCAAGATCAAGATCTCTTCCGTCTCCATTTCTCCGCCATTGTCCTCCTTTTGCAAATTGGCTTCTTTACCCCTCTGTACCTGCCCGCTTGAGCTCTACCGTCCTTTGTCTTCCGGCCTGGTCCACGTCCTACTCGCTGCTAATTATGTGTTGTCGGCTCGTGGTCCGGATTAACTTTGACTACAAAACATATGTCGCATGTTGCTTCATCTTCTGGGTCAATAATTTGCGATTAGCTCCCACTTCCTGTCTAATTAATGACCCGCAGGTACCGTAGTACCGTATGTCGGGGACACAACCTGTTGATGTTATTTTTAATCTTAGGATAAACATTTCTGAAGGCGTGCTCTGAAGACGTGCTGCATGGGAGACGCTCAAACGGGTTCTTTGACGTAGTCGAAACATCGGCCTTTTGGTAAAGAAGTAGCAGAGCTGATTAGAACACGGTCGGCCGGTTTGCACACTGATAATGAATCACATGAACTAGAAGAGCTAAGACGTCTTGCTCACTAGTGCGTCTATCCTTTTTTCATACTTCGAACCCCCCTGCCGCCACCTTCTCTCTCCCCAAAGTGAGTTTGTGTACAGTTCCTCAAAACCACTCATTACCACATTACCCGGCTATGCATTTGATATTCGACACCAACTATTGTGACCGGTGTCTTCACAGTGTTTCCTTTACCGCAATGGAGACCCGGTCGCTGTCATTATTGTAATTTCGTGTGGTCCATTTTCTAATTAACACACAAACACACACAGGACGCACGAAAAATTGTTATGGATGCGCCCGCGATTCTGACGGGGGGTAGAGAAGGAGAGGGCGGTGTGTGACAGGTTATAAAAGAACAAATAGTTGGACGGTGCCTACTGTAATAACTACGTCCCACTCGCACTAATTCTGACCGGTAACTAGGTGTCACTCATGCTACAGTAACTCTTGTTAAACTGATTGCTTCGGAACCGGTGGGAATTCGCAGAATTCAAGAGCGGGGTCTGCTGGCAAAACAGAGAATGAGCCACTTGACTCGCAGGTTATCCCCTCTCCCCCTTTCTAACCCTCTTCTCCTCCTCAATCGACCAATTAATCACAATTGAGGACTCCCTCACCACAAGTGTTACTTTTCCAAGAATGAGCTAAGACCATCTGTTGTTCTCGTGTCATTCATACCCCCGTATTGAGTCAGAGTAGTAGCACATTCTGTCATCCACGCAACTCTATTAAGCGCTTATTGTTTGATTGATTACAAATGAATTGGTTAGCAGGGAATATTTCTTTCTTGGCCATCTTCATCTTCTATAGCTGAGTTTCGAGGAAAAGTGCAAAAGGGAGAGTATATGTTGACAGCTGGGAGTGTGAACGTTTTTTCGGAAGCTATGTGTTCCTCTAGACAAGCACAGCAGACACAAGTGTTGCAGGAATGGTTCTCACTTTCATTTTTCTTCATTTCGCTCTCTTAGTTGTATCATTTCTTTAGAGCCTCCCAAAGAATCCCAAAACTTCCGAAAATCAACTCACCTTCAATTTCTCCCATTCCCAGATAGTAATACATAGAAACGACCACAGTTGATAGTAAACTGAGTGCCATGAAGTTCTTACTCAACTGACGAGGTTCAGTTACTCAACAGAACAACGCGTTGCACCAGTGACTCGTCTGTTCTCGTCAGAACTGTCAACCGGAAGGCAATTATCGTGTCCGTTCTATCAGTACAACACTCATTTCTCTGGCACGATAAGAGTAGATCAAGAGCGATGATAGAGACTAGTCGCGCACGGGGAACATAATCCACACTTTGGCACAGAATTGGTCCCCAATGGGATTTCTCTGGCGATGATTATCATTTACCGTTATCAACTTCTATCCGTTGACGGTATAGGTGGAATTCATTGACGTCTAGAAACAGCAAAGCTTTAGAAGCAAAACAACATCTTTCCACTTCTATCCGATTTCGATTAAAGATCAACGAGTTTACGAAGTCTTTCTGTCCTCCTCCTCCCCCTCCTCCTCCTCCCCTTCGTTTTCATCTGCTGGGGAGACTTCCATCGATGAATCACATGACACGTGACTTCAATCGCCTACCGTAATCAGCTTGTAGCAGGAATGGGATGGATTCCAAAAGGAGCGAAACATTTGTTCATTTCTCTATTTGCACTTTCACTTTGATATATATAACACATGGGCTCGAGTACACATTTTTGAACACTAAAAAAGAAGACATCTGTGCAGTGTGTCAGGTTTTGGAGTTTTATATAAAGTTCATATAGTTATATATCTATGTCCCAGTTGAGCTTATAAAGAAGCAAATAAGTATTTAACGCGAAGAATAGAATAGTAATGCTTTATAACGTTACAGCGAAAAGGAATAGAATGGGCGTGTGAGTGTGGTAGTTGTTAGTTGTAGTTGGCGAGAAAAAACACACAAAAACTGAAGGAATCCAGCAGAGGGAACAAAATTTCAACATTAGGCGGAATTGAAGTGAAACGGAGCGCAAAGCTAGGAAGAACATTAGCTCATCGAACCGCATGTATATTGCGCGTGTTTCTCCTCCGCTCAGTCTTTTTCGGTTTGAATTTACTAGACACTTCCACTCTCCCTACGACGATATTTGTTACTTTTCCGCTGCTCTGTGATAAGGATAAAGAATGGCAAATCAACTGAGGTATGTTTCAAGACAGCCCCTTGCCCATGTAGCCACTGACCAACATGCCCCGAGGGCGGGGCGAAGGACTACGGTGCGCGTGACGTGTGAACCAATAGTAGAAGGCGTGCGATTGAATGACACACTCACACCGATTGCAAAGCACTTTCTATGGTTTAACTACCTTTTGATCCGACTTGAGCCCAAAATCCCACACTTTACCTAGCTCATTTTTGCATTTTTCTCATAGTTATTTTTAATTATTCCCCAAAAAACCTCGTCGGGTTTAATCCGTCAAAAATCAGGAAATCAGGCAGAGGTAACACTTGGAGCACCCAATCAGCACCTCATCTGATCATATCAGAGAGTGCGATCCTTCTGACACGCTCATCAAATCAAGTGTATCGACCGTGAAAAATGTGGAAAAAACGCCACCATCGTCGAGATTGCCTTGGGATTGCCTCCTAAGTTTTTCGCTTCATTGAACCTTGTTAGCTAAACTGACAATTATTGCAAGATATCTGCCCTTCTCCCACTTTTGAGTGATTACCCAAACACTTTTACTTGCGTTCTTTCTCACCGGCTCATGTTTCAGATCTGCTCGAGCGGACGCGTCAGCGCGTTTCACCCAACCAACTTATGACAGTGGAAGACGATCAGAACTGTTCCGGCAAAATGCCACCAGGTACGTGGCTCTTTTTCCCCCCGTTCCCCTCATTTTCTCACGTTTTTAATTGAAGTTCCTCCAAGCTCATATTCTCTAATTCTCTTTCATTTGCTCTCCCAACCTCTCCCATTCTGTAATATTCCAAATCTTTATAGAATTCCGATGGTCCATTCATCTTCCCACAACTTCCTTTTCCACTTGTTCCGATGGTTTTCAGAGTGTTTCTGTCCTCTTAACCCATTCCAAATGATCTTTCTGATTCATTGAACATCTGCATCAATCCAATTGTCATCTTAACAGTTGGGTTCGGTTTCCTTCATCTCAGCGTCTCTTCAAATTTCCATTTTCTGAAACCAATTCAACAATTGAATTAGTCGCTTGTTTTTCAAACTCAATTCCCATCTACAGTATTGATTTCTATCACACACATACGTAGCTGTCTTCATCTTCTTCCATCGTCGTTCATCTCGTTTTCCATCGTCGTCCGCCCTTCCCCCCTCCCATCTCCTCCTACAGTATTTCGAATTTCCACGACGGAATCCTTCTGGCTTTTTCATCCCCCCCCCCTTTCTGCCTCCCTCTCTCCGTCCCTTCTTCTGATTCACTTTATATCTAGAAAATATTGCTTCTCGATCTAAGCAATTAGTCGGAGACACGAAGGGGGGACTTGAAAATTGAAAATTGCATTTGCATCCATCGTGACGACAAAAAGGTTGAACAAGAGATCCGACGCCTAGATTCCAGCGACGAATGAGCAAGAAGCGCCGTTTTTAGTCTAGCGGTTCCGGGGTGTGGCAAGTGTTAACTTAACATTCAAACGGAGGTGATGACTTTTTCCTCTTTCTCTCCCTCTCAAATTCGAACTGACCTCGAACGTAAAACGCATCGAAGGCACACCGCAACGACTGTCTTTTTTGCCCCTCATAAAAATAAACGGTTATTGTGGTGGTCATGACAGACATGACAAGTTTTCTATTGAATTGGAGGGAGATTCGAGGAGGAGGGAGGGAAGATTGAGGGGAGCGAGTAATAGTGTCGAAAAGAAGATGTTTCGAATTGGATCTTCTCTTTTTGGAAGAGAATTTCAAGTTTCAAACTCTCGCCTAGATTTCATCCATTGAGCATTAAAAATGCGCCAGCTCCAATTGTTCCACGGGGGCCACAATCTCAATTTCACACCTCCGTAGGCACATTCACTCAGGAAGCGCACTACCGCCTATAATTCGTTGTCCAATATCCATATGTACATATTTTGAGTAAAACGGAGGGACCGCCGAGACAGAGCTCGGGAAAAAGAAGAGAGCGATTCTCTTGTCTGGGGCCGCGCACCAAAACCCGCTCTGATGATTCTTTGCGCATTCTTTTTGTCCCATAGTTGGTACAACAGGAAGGGAAAGTTGTGCAACCGAGTAATTAGTCGATTCTTGAGTAGGCTCGTCAAGATACACATCAACAACGTTTACCAATAGTTCCAACAGGTAGATAACAAGTCAAATTGGTTGACAGCAGGGGGTTGCGCAACATCAATTGGTCTGGGACCCGAGCAGTGGCTTCCCTCTGTTGACGTGCGTCCTCTTCTCAAGCCTCCACTCGGAAACAGTCACCATATGGGAGGGTGTTGTCGGGAGATTGGAAATAACACAAACGAATGAGCCATCAATATGCTAATACAGTGGTTGCGGCGGGGTAACATATGAGGTGTTGACTGTCTGTCAGTCGGGGGGGGATTAGCTAAAATCACAATTGCGCAATGAGCAACGCCGAAACCCGTCGGCAACAGGGGGATGTTTAATTAGAAGGTGCTTTTCCGGAAACAGCTTGCCACTAATACGGCAAACACGTGTTCGGCGAGAGAGCCATTGGAATCGTCCAGAGATATTTGAAAAGGGAAGGATGAAGGGATTGTGGAGGAGATATTGTTTATAAAACATAAGAAATCAACATTTCGCTTCGTTTGCTGCTCAGACTCAGCTCACAAACACATCAAATCATACTTCGAAATCCTATAGCCAAACTTCACATTCTTCCAAAAGACCCCAACATGGTAAGAGTTGGACTTAAGAGGACCCTTAATTTTGCTCTCCGTCGAAAATATATCATAACTGCTCTTCTCGAGGTGTCGCTAGAAAATCTCGTAAGCCTTGAACAACGCTTCCCATTTTGTTCCGTTTTTATTGGATGCGGCCACCTAGCGCTAGGTTTGCGTGAAATCTTTATATGCGCTCCCCTCCACTTTCTGATACTGGTTCTTCCCATGACTCTGCAGGTGAAGTTGAAATGAAAAAATCAATTTCTGATATCAAATAGGAGTTTAGCCCAAACCATTGTTGGGATTTTGATAAAGGCCCACTAGATGACACCCATCTCAAACTTCCTTCAACTCGATATTCTCTCAGCTTCATGTATCAATCACTACATAGCTATCCTCTATCCTCATCCTCTTCCTCAATCATCCTCAATTTGAATCCGCTCTCCCCATTGTCTCTGTCTGCTATAATTAAAGGTTTGTGGCTCGCTTCCGGCACCGGCATCTCGTTAGCCAGTTGCGCGCGGAGTCGGCCTGGATTCAGTGACCCGTACTCAATTACGCCAGACAGAGACACAGAGAGAGCACTCATTTACCTTCTGTTTTGTTATAATAACAATGTCAATCTGATACAAGATTGTTATTGTTTCGAATAAAGAATTTGGGACCTCGGAGAGAGAATGATGTTTCTGGAAAGGGAACTAGCAAAAAAAATGAAAGCAAGCAAAAACAATAGTAAAGAAACCAAACCAACACGAATCGTGTTTTCAGTTGACGATGCTGGCCATACTGGTGTGAATCAACTTGGAGGCGTGTTTGTTAATGGACGACCACTTCCGGACGCGACACGCCAGAAAATTGTGGATTTAGCGCACAATGGATGCCGGCCTTGTGATATCAGTCGCATTCTTCAGGTCTCCAACGGGTGAGTCTATTCTCCGGAGCCACACGCACACGCCACATCGCCCTCGATTAACTTTATGAGGAACTTTATGAGTCTGTGCCTTCGAAACGCTGTTTGTTGTGTGCGTGTGTGCTCCACGACAATTTTTGAAATGTGTACTGCTCTGACATGACGACAAAAGGAGATTCAAGTCTTTCGTTACCAGCAATCCAGTTGTTTCCCAATCAGCGCCTGCGAGAGAAAAGTTCTCATTCAATTATCTCTAGAACTGTCTGTCCGTCACCCAACAAATAACAAACTTTCGAACTGTGGTGTCCCCGTCCCATCCCATCCCCTCCTTTCTCCTCATTTCAAATTATACCAATTCTCGTGACAGATTGGGCTGGGGAAAAGGTGGCAGGTGTGACTTTGCGGACACCTGAGAGCTGCGGACCATCCCTTCTTCGCACCTCCTCTCAAACACCCCCTAATCCTTTTCAGGTGCGTCTCCAAAATCTTGTGTCGCTACTACGAATCCGGCACCATCCGACCACGCGCAATCGGCGGCTCCAAACCCAGGTACGTCAAAAAGAAGTACAATTCCTCGCGTGACATGTATCATCATTTCGTTATTTAGGGTGGCGACATCAGACGTCGTTGAGAAAATCGAAGAGTACAAACGCGACCAGCCCAGCATTTTCGCGTGGGAAATCAGAGACAAACTACTGAGCGACGCCGTTTGTAACAACGAAACGATACCAAGTGTAAGATAATTGTTTAGTTTCCGTTCTGCAACTTCCCTGTTCCAGGTCTCCTCGATAAACCGAGTACTTCGTAACTTAGCAGCCAAGAAAGAGCAAGTCGCCATGCAGACCGAAATCTACGACCGAATTCGCATAGTCGAGCACAATTTTCCGTGAGTCTGACTCAACATAACCCTCCATAACCCATAACCTTTCCTTTCCCGTCAATTATCTTTACACTTTCCTGAAAACAATAAAGAAATTCAATAAAAAAAGAGAAAAAGGTTGATGTCTGTCTGAGTATGAGTCTGAGTATGAGAAATTCGACCACAAAGAACACCCTGTTGCTATGAAGCCTTAGTAACCACGCATATTCTACTTTAGCAGGGGGAAAGCAGTTTCGCTTCTCTTCTGCGCTTTTTCCATTTTACACAATTTTAGAACATGTAAAAGCTGAATTTTGATTCCAGGAAACAAATGAACGCTTTTTCCAGTTATAACTCGAGTTGGTACAACCAATGGCCGTTACCCATGAACGGTGCAGTTGGTTTGACACCGTTTGCCAACGTCCAAGCACCACTGTTAGACGCCAAGAAAGAGGATTTTGAGAAAGGTAAGTCCCCCCGCACTTCCTCTACTTCTCCTCAAGAGTCTCTGGATAATCGGTAATTGCTCCGACTCTTGTTAGCCAGTCACTCCGAGTTAGGCTTCTCGAAGGAAAATCTGTGGAATGAGATGGGAATACGGGCTACGCGCTCCCCAGGAAACTCGAAATCGTTGCGCCTATTACTGAACACTATTCGCTTCCATTCCATTCAAATTCTGGGCACTAATGGGACATAAACTTTTTTTACGAGGTGCGTACAAGAAGAACATCTGCATGTTGAGTGACCGGAGGCCGGAGGCGATAGTTCGACAGTTTGATGGTTCATTAAATTGACATTATCGTGGCATTTTATCTAGTCCTCCACTGGGCCTGTCTATCCCCGCCGAGAAAAGAGGTTCGCGCATTCACCCTCATTATTCGCACTCATTACCTCCACACCATTCATCAAAACTTTGATGCCTTCATTTTAAACGTTTCTCGCTCTTTTTTTGTAAGTTTCCTTTGCAGCATTGTAGTTTAAGTTACAGCAATGAGTGTAGATAGTATCGATTACCATCTGTTGTCTTAATTAGACATGTTAGTTTTTGTACTTCCAAATGGTCCCTTCTTCCCCCCATTCTAGCAGTGAGACCTCAAGATAAAACATTTTTTGGTCGATAGTGAAGAACCTGTTCTGCTCTCCACTCTCCATTCTCTGACGGCTGTGTTCTCGCTACAGTAAGAAAGACTAAGCGCCTGACCAAGCCTCCACCTCGTCTTCATACCAAAAATAAGACGAAGAAGGAGGAGGAAGGAGTACTGTAGAACAGTGTAAGAAGTCACTGCAACACCCACACACACGCTTATCAAATTGGAATGCGAAATTTCGAACATCACTTTTTTTTGAGAACATTTCACAATCAATCAGTGGAATAGTCACCACCGTATCCGTTTCGAAGAAACGCCCATCTTGAGAGAAAGACAATGGTTGAGAACATCAACTCATTCGACCATTAGCAAGGAAAAAAGTGATACAGTAGAGAAGAAATAGTTCATTTTGGGAGGAAGACACATTTATCATTGCATTAGAGAGTGGGGAAAAGCAAAGACATAAATTCACACTCAGCAAATTCACGGAACTTAATTTGAAATTTATGTGTCAAAGATGCGACTAATCGAGAATAATGGCGGAAATGAGGTGCGAGTCTTCTGGCTGCATTTCCAAGCTCAGATCGGTTTCAGAGACCACCACTTTGTTCGCTGAACGGTCACCTGAGCTTCACTCTTTGAAACTTTCCATTTTTCTAATTTAGAATCTCAAGAACAAGTTAAACAAGAGGAAAACTTTCTTGTAATTCCCATTGAGGCAAAACTCGTTGATTCGAACTAATTAGCAATGATTATCTAGGAACAGTGCAGTTGAAAGGGTGCAGCTCTTGAAATTCATAGAAAGCAGCCTTCACTAGAGAAAAAGAAGCAGCGGCTTGGAGAAAGAACGAAAATGAACGAATGACAACCGTTTCGAGTGTCAATGACAGTATAAGTTGCCCCCCGCGGAGTGACTTTTTACTAAACGAATTATCGAGCGACTAATTTAATTTATTCACTAAGACAACAACCATAATCGCAATTTTGCCTTTCATTCCCTCCACTTCAGTCGTTTGGTTTCTGTGAGGCACTTCGTCCGCTCTTCTCCCTGCTTCTCGTTGGTTCCCTGGTTACTGCTTTATTTCGGCGAGTTTCCGTGGTTTTTAGGATGGTGTGGAATCATAAAAACCTTTCAGTAGTTGGTACTCGTGTCTTATGCAACTTTTTTCGATGTTCTCCTATTCCTCTCCTAATTTGCAAGTTTGCTAAAAAAAGCTTTGTTCGCGGGGGACTCGGGTGTCCTTGAGAGTCAGAAACCTTAAAAAACCCAACCGACTTTTGTTCTTCTCCTTCTCCTCAATATTACATTTTCATACACTCTTCCTCTGTGTCGGCCGTCGATTTTAAAAATGACATTTTGTGAGGAGCGAAAAATGCGTTCACGCTTGACTGCATACCTTTTATCAGATAACCTCTTTTTGTGTTGCCTCGCTCTCTCCCTCCACCGCTTTTCTTATCACATCGCATCGAAATACCGTACTCTTCGAGGACCTTGCAGACGTTGTGACAAGGGCAAAAACCCTCGCCGCTCACGAGCTCCTCTCACTCTTTTTCTCCTCCCCTAGAGGCGAATTAGACACCGAGCGGCGATCGAAAGCTCGGTCATAAATATATGAGGCTTCTGCTTTTCGGGAAGAAGAAAAATGAAGCTTCTGGTCCAAGTGCTGGGTATATCAATAATTGGGTGGTGTACGGTAGGAGGCGTGGCCGTCGACGTCGTCGTCTTGGACGTCTGACGCGCGCCCGCCGGTGTCTCCTCCGACGATTGGTCTATCTGGCAAGCTGTGGAGGCTGTTTGCTTACTGCGCCCTGTCGTCGTCGTTCAATCTGAGTCTCCACGTCTTACCGAATTCGTCGGACGCCTCTAGCATCGGCCACCACCACCACTCCAAACATACTCTCCACATCACCCCCTTTTCATCTGATCTTGATTGCTTCTGACAACCCCGGACAGTCGGCCTTCCGCGCGCCACGAGCCTCGGAACAACTTCGAAGCTGTGCTCCACAACCGGTATTCCCGACTCCTTCAACTACTACTATCCATTGTCGTTCGGCTCGTCCACCGATTCGGAAATGCAACGCGAGGATTTGTATTCATTAAACGGGACGCTTCCGAGATGTGATCAATCGCTAATACGAGTTAAGGAAGCACTTTAATTTATCAAATTATGAAAGAGAAAACACTTGATACCTCGGGGGGCCACGGCGATGACCTAATGCCTAATCGAATTCATACGTTTCGGAAACTGAAGTGGTCGAATACGTTCCTGATTCGATGGCAAATTCGATTTTCGCAATTTCACAAAAAGCAGATTATCGCATTCAGTCTTCAAATGTATGCCTTAGGAGTGACCGCGTCTCCGTTTCGCTCCTGATTTCCCGGCTCCCAGAGACGTTTTCATAGACTCGTCTTAGGCATTGATAGAAGTAATCACTGCTCACCCACTTTGTTATCAACCACCAATCACTTATAAAGTCAACGTCTTCTGTCACATCCCCTTTTCTCATTCCTTCTGATCTGCGTCTCGTGTTCCTACGGTGTTGCGTGATTCTCTGACGGCAACTTTCAAACCGTCCACACGAGACGACGGTGGCCCGCCCCTCGACTATCAGTCGGTGGTCATACAGTCTCTGTCAAGAGATGATATCAGCCCACGCTCCCTTGATGCCTCTCAAGGCACCTCCCCCAACTCGCCGAGCTTCCAATATTCGTAAGACCGCTCGTGTCCCGAAATTCGAGCCATGTACGTTTTCACACCACTTCTCTTTCCTGTAGGCAGCCGGCTCGTGCTAAATGCGTGCGTAATGAGCAGGTTCTCATGCCCACACCATCCTTCATTAGCGGCGGATTTCCGACCATTTCCAGCGGATGTCTTAGTGAGAGCCAGTGTTAGGCGTAGGATACATTAGCGCCACTTCCGGCGTTTCCCCCCATCACCTTGCCGCACATCCTTTTCCCCAACTAATCCTTGCGCCTTTTTCAGATGAGGACCAAAAACCCAACATTGGTGAAGAAGATGAAGCGGCAGCCAGGATGCGATTGAAACGGAAGTTGCAAAGAAACAGAACCTCGTTCACACAAGTCCAGATTGAGAGTCTTGAGAAAGGTGATTTCGCAATCTCCTCTGAAGAATCAACAAATTTTAAATCTGAATGTCCTTCAGAATTCGAACGGACACACTATCCAGATGTCTTTGCGAGGGAGCGTCTCGCTCAGAAGATTCAACTTCCGGAAGCCAGAATCCAGGTGAGACCTTGAACGCATTTCCGGTCCGATCAGATAGCGAGCCGTCATACGCAACCTGTCTGAGTCATCACCCCTCAACACCTATCAAGGGTTCCAATCAAGTGTCACTCATTTCGGGTCATAATGTCACCTAATCAGCGCACCCTGACATGGTAACATTTGAAATATGTCACAGCGCTGTCGCAAAACTATGCCATCAGCCAGCCAGTCTTGTGTTCAAGAGGCTCTCTTGTCACTGTCCTCGACACACTTGAACTGCCAATACTTTCTAAACCTGTTCTCTCGGTCCTTCTTGAAAGAAAGAAGGAGAAGACGGAGAAAGGCGAGGATTGTAGAAAAAATGTTTAAAAAACATTCGATGGGTCGAGACGGAAAGAGGACGGGGGAGGAGGAATTCAAAACGCGTCTGCTGGGGTTTTTCGGGAAGACGAAAGAAAGACAACGGCACGCAATTTATCTTTATTAGCAGTTCCCCCTCCTTCACTGTTCTCTCTTTTGGACATATGGACTGGCACATTTATCTTTTTGTTAGTTCTGCCAGCTGAATATTGGGTGGCCGAAATCGGGGTGGAAGATTTCAAAATGGATTATGACAAGAGAAAGATAAACGCTTCTAGGTTTGGTTTTCCAACCGACGTGCCAAATGGAGGAGAGAGGAGAAGATGCGCAACAAGCGATCTTCCGGCACGATGGACTCGTCGTTGTCCAACGGAACGCCGACGCCGACGCCGGGATCAGTGACTGGAAGTAACATGACGAATCCGATCGTATCTCCATCGACGACGCCGAATCAATACTCGTCTAACAGTTCGGCCAGCGTTCAGACGGCTAACTTTGTCCAGTCGAATGGGCAGATGTACAACGGGCTGCCGACCCCAATGGATCCGTACGGGTGAGTCATGTGATCATCAGCAACATTAGCAAAAGTGATGATAGATGGTCACGAAGATCAGAGTACCATGAGAGGAGAACTTTAGGGTAGTCTTGTGTAGCCGGAAGACTACTGTAGCCCAGCGAACTGTTGCTGATTTCAGATTTGGGTTCGCCAACGCAGGACTTGGAATGACGCCATATCAACCGTCGGCCGACTTCAACCATCACATGTTCCAACCGGGAGGATCGCCGTACGACTCGTTCAACGTACTGACTCACCTCATCCTTCCCCCCAAATCATAACTTTATGTTTCCAGCCGTACACCCGGATGCCAGCCAACGCGCACGTCTTCCAACAGACGATGAGTCCAGCGACGACGACATCAGTTGGAGGTAAGCCTGCGCACTTTTATGAAGCCACCATAAACTTCCAAATGGACACGTTGATTTAGCAGTGATAATAAAGCGGGCGCCGCGGTCAGAGGGGTCTCCCCAGTCTTCTCCTGAGGACTTGTTTAATGTGTTGAAAACGGAAAGACAGTGATTATCTCTAGTGTTTTTGCATTTGAATCCACTGTCATCACCTCCACCTCGCGCACATTCCATCAGCCTACCGTACTCCGCCCGCTGCTGTCGTCGCCAACGTCGTCGTGCGCGTGTGTCGGCCTTCTCTCCCTCACCATTTCTTTGTCTGTTGTGTGACATATGCCTCTGTTGGCTGTCACCTCACATTTATGTCCAATACAATATGCGTTGGGATCAGCACGATACGTTTACCTATACATTTTTTGAGCGCACACACACATATACTGGGAAAAGGGGACACAAACTACAGAGAGAGGGGGAACCATGATGATAACGCCGTTCTTTCAGATATCCCAGCCATCACTTCTGGTATGCCAGTGTCTGCGGTGCTCAGCTCGACAAACCAATCGCTGAGCTCCCACCAGCCAATGCACACGCTGCACCTCACGCAAGCGCATGATTCGTACTGGAGATCGCAGAACTAACTTCCCATGCTTCCCATTCATTCCCCCAACTCATTTCGGTTCACATCATCATCTCGTTCCTTTTCTTTTCATTTCTTCAATTTGTCTCTCCCCACCACTCCTCCTGGCCATAATTTTCTGGGTTTCTGATTTCCGATTCATAGAACCTATATAGATGAACTTTCTCTCCCTTTACTCATAAACCAACAAAATTTTCTATGAGCTTTTTATGTTATATCTTTCCCCGTGGTCGCATTCATGAGCTGTCACATATTCCTTCACCCTCCCCCCACTTCCCCCCTTACTGCTCGATCCTGTCGACCATACGCTCTTTCCTCCCATTTTCTGGAGCATCTAGAGGTATGCTCTACAGAATAGTGTGCACAAAATGACATTTGCCCCTACTCCCCCCCCAATTCCTTCCAATTCCTTCCTTCTCAGATGTGTATTACATATTCAAACCCTTTCCCTCATCTCTCTCTGTCTGAAACTTTTCCTTTTCCCAGATTCCCCTACCTATCCGCATTCCTTAGGTTTGATTGAAACTTCTAAATATCAACATTCATACAATCCAATTGATTCTCTTCCTATTATAACAAGCAAAAGCCGAACCAAAACCAACAAGAGTCTAGAGAAAATGCTACCGATTTTTATTTGTAGAGTGTCATTTTTTATTAGCGCTTGCGCCTGTCGGAGCGCCATTTCGTCGTCTCCCAGCTCTAGAGGTCCCCCCCCCCCAACAAAGAGAAAAGTTTCATTTGTTTCATATCATGCATTCTATCTGGTTGTACTTTCTTCTTCCCTCCCCTCCCCCTCATTCCCAACCTTTTCCTGCGTTTTCTTCTTTTTCAATGAATCCGTTAAAATATACACACTTCACAACCATGTCCTGAAAAACATCTCCGCTCCTCATCTCTCCTCGATACACATCTCAATACACACCTCAAGAAGCAGGCCAATTTTTTTGAAAAGTGGTCATAAAAAGTGTGAAAAGATGCGACTCGGCGATAGAGGTTTATGACACATCATCAATCAATGTTACACGGTGGGGAGGAAGGAGAGGGGAACGAATAATTACCGGTGCGCGTTCGTCTCCGGCCATTTCCCGATCCGGATTCAGTGCGGTTATCTCGTTCCCATCTATCGCACTTCTGTATCACTTTATAGTCAGTCGTTACGCAATTATGGCACTTATCTGTTCTCTCCTCGCGCGCTGGTTCCTCCGTTCGTTTTGAAGATGAAGGAGGATGTCAGGAATTGTTAGGGTTCAACCTTCAACAAGAGGTTCTATTTGGAGGTTCTTACCCCAAAGGGCGGCCGCCAAAGCAGTTAGCTGCCAACACGGGTGTTCCTCACTTTTATGGTGCCATTAAGTCTGCTAGATTCGAAAGATTCAACATGAGAGCCACATCCACGCTCGCATCCGTTCCAAGGCCCCGTTATTAGGTCATTTGGCTGTCAACACAATGTTACGGTAATCGCAAGCGACAAATTACCGTCTCCAGCTGTTTTTGCCTTCGTCAGCCGTCGTCACCGACCGGATATCACTCTTCGAATCGGAGTCGGACTGGCTAGACCGGAAATGGAGAGATGGAGAGAAGACGTTGGAAAATTGAAGACCAATATATTGCGAAATCATTGAATAGCTCATCGACTTTGATAATACGTTTCATTTGTTCAAATAGAAATCTTGTTACCCCCGAATGATGCAGAATTATCAGATAGGATCAGTTGCTCAGTTGTTGTAGCAGTGTCCTTGGTGACAGAAAGAGTCCCCCGGGCACATGGAGTTGAGGCATGGTCCGATGGAGTCAGCTTTGTTGAGGGTTGGCATTGGTGGGGCGATTCCCTCCGGAACACACTGTCCGTAGTAGCAGACGTGCTTGGACTGGCATTTGTCACCAATGCACGGACCAACGGCTCTGGCGAAAATCTCCTCTGAAAGATGACCACCTCGAAGTGCGCTTTGATCTATCACTCACCCTTCTTTTGAGCAGCACAAACAGAGATGATAGCCAGGAAAAGGGCGAGAAGAGCGGCGTGGAAGTTCATATTGAAGTTGACTCGAGAAAACGTCGGCGATGCTTCATCGATGCGCCAACACCTCTTTTATAGGAACGGCCGCTCTGTTTATTCTGATCGGTTCGCGAAAACAAGGAAGAGGAGGGACAAGTGGAGGTGAGTACACAATTAGGGGAGATGAGACGGAAAAGCTGTATATCGTGATTTTTGATAGAGGCGAGAGGCAGTGCGAGAGCGACGCCGCACAGGCGATTCACAAGTATTTTCCATTAGGGGCCACCTTATTTATTTACGCAGGATACGATGCGCGAAAGCGATCGTGTACTCGGCCATTTCGAACACATGACTCTCTATTGTCAAGTCGGAAGCGTGTTGAAAATATCTCTTTTTGGTTCGAATGGTGTTCAGGGTAGATTCATTTCAAATTCAAAGAGCACAACAAATAAATAAGAAAGTAAGGGTAGGGTAGAAATCGGACTAGACACGAGATTCAACAATAACAATTCAGCGCAACGAAGGAATAGGAGAGAACAGTTGGCTGTTTAGTTTGTTTTAACAGACTTCTTTGGTGGCGCTGTTTTCACGCTGTAAATATAGAAAGGAATGCAGACAATTGGCAACCAGTAGTAGATTGACGACCAGAAGTGGTGGACGTCGGCGGCGTTTTTGAGGAGGAAACCGGTGGCGAGCATTTCGAATCCACGGCAACGGATTGTGTGGGTGTACCTGAAAGTTGGAGAGGTACTTTAGGAAAAGAAGGCGATGATGCTAAAAAATGGTTTTTCGATGGCTCGTTTACGTGTGAAATACTGCTAGTTTTACTGATCAGTTTGGAAACGGAACCTTTTCCAAGGTGTCACTTTCAACATATTCAATTTTTTTAAAGCTTCTCCTGTTCAAATTCACTATTCACAGTAATTCTCCACTATTTTCCAAATAAAACTGAACATCAATTTCCCTAGGAACATTGTATTCGAAAATGAGAGAGGATTTGATAACGATATCCAACTGTGATCTCCCTCCCGCCAACTTTTCCGCTCGCGTCCAAATTCAGTAAGAAGAATGACTTACAGAAATCTGAACCAAGCTGGTCGTCGTCCTGTTTCTGCTTTCACTGGTACCAACTTGAAAATCACATCTTCGAGAATAGCACACATTGCGACCACTCCGAACGACCTGAAAGCAATTTGTTCAGTATATTCGGATTCTGTTTTCATTCTCACATGAAATATCCTGCATAGGTCCCGTGCCAGACGGCTGACACCAACATCGTCGTCTCAACTCGCATTACTTTCACTCGGGAGTGCACATAGAGGGCCAGCCAAGTCTGGACTGATCTGTTCCATGACTTCATCCCATCGCGGAATCCATCGGAGAATTCAACCTGAAAGCCGCTTTTTCCATTATCAAGCTCTGTTTTCTGCTGGACCTTTGGTATATCCAGGTTGACGATGGCGTCACTGTTCATTTCGACGTCTTTCTTGTTTTGCAGCTCTCCAAACACCTTCAGGTCAGTCGGACCCACAATAATCCTCGGCTTCGAAGCAGCTGGATAAATTCCGATTCCCAGAATGACGCAAATTGACTCGGCAATGGCCCACGCACTGAAAACAGGAAAACAAAATTTTCAACTGCTGCTCCTTCTGCAAATAATACCTGTAGACTCTTGTTTTGAACACCACAAAGATCAGTGCTGCGTAGACAAGACGAGTGAAGAACGAGACTTCCCAGATGGCGTCTGAGCGGAGGGTCTGGAAACGTTTCAGTTCATGCTATCCGTTGGGTTTTCACTCACATCAAGTGGAAAGTAATGGTTAGTGATGACGAAAACAGGCACCGACCACAGAAGTCTCTGGAATCTGGTTGAGACCTCTGAAGTTGGATCCCAACTCTTCAGCACTGGGTTCTGGGAGTCCAGCAGCATCTGGTAAGTGTAATACGGACCTGAAAGCTAGATGGTCCATTCTGTAGATCAAGTAGCAGCTTATACCTGTGAAAAGTCCGCAGAAATGATAAAAGTAAGCAAATTTCTCCAATGTGCTTGGGATTTTAGTCAAGTATCTCTTAGTCGGCGCCTGGTCATGTTCATGTAGCCAAGCGTCATTTTCCTCGAAAGTGATGCCAATTATCTGTAAGGAACATTGGTTTCTCTCAGAAAAAAGGGGTTTTAGTCTGGGAGACAGGCTCCGCTGTTTTTGGATACTCAAGCTGTTTTAATGTTCAAATGCGTGAAAAGTTGACTGTTTTTTGCGCGGTTTCTTGTTATTTAACGTGCTTCCATTCTTAGAAATTCTTACCCTCAAAGTGATAATCAACTGAATAACGTTGGTGTGGCTGGCGACTTCATTCACAGGCAAAATGTAGTGCGCAAATCGAACGAGCATCAAGTAGGTGAACGTGGCAATGAAGACGTACAACGGGACCTTCCTGTTCAAAGGGCACTTATCGATTTTTTCTGTGAGCAGTCCCCGTTTTCTTACCTTTTGTTGGCGAACTGTTGAATTCCTACGGCAATTACACAAATTCCAAGAGAGTACATCACTTTTACACCTGGAAGATCATGTTTGTGCTATTGAAAGTTGTATAATCACTTACCGATGATAAAAAGAGTCATGGCAAGTCCCAGCGCTCCGGAGGCGAGTATGTTGTTGCCTATTCTCCGTACATAACAAGATGCTCCAAATGAAAAAAGGAGCAATCCAGTGTATATCCAATCGTCTTTTGACATCAATCCAGTTATCTTGTCCATTTTGTACTCCTGAAATGCAGAAAATGTTGAAAAACCGTCAAAAATATGCACAAACGGGTAATTAGGGGGTAATCCATATAAAACAAACGGTGCGGCGAGAAACGCGCAAGGCCGACGCTGCTGACGCGCCTGCCGCCTTTACGATGCATTACTACGAACACTTGGAATGCGCGCGGTTAATGTGATCCGTCGCGACCTTGTTCGCAACTTTTATCAATAAAATGATACTCGTGTGGATAGATTCTTACAATTCAGTCTTTAGTCGCTATATTTTACGCCTTTCAAGCCGGTTCTCACACATCTCTCATCAGTTTTCCTTCTCTTTTGCAGGTGCTATCAGTGGGTGATCGGTGGGATCCCGCGAAGAAATGTATACAGCAGAAGTGCTTGATTGTGAGTTTTTTTCAACTTATTTTCATTTGAATTTCCCCGATTTTTCAGTGATAACATCGCTGGAACAAAAGGAATGCGATGATTGCGGAAAGCGAGAGGTCGAGTGGGCCTCTGTCAAAAGGGGCACTGTCATTTGCTCGGAATGCTTCTGCTTTCACAGCTATCTCGGTGAGTTGTCTTCTTTTTCCTCCTCTTCTGAGAAAGCCGTTGTTGTTTCTTGCGTTCGTGTTTCTGTGCGCACGTGTCCTCCCGCGGGGGGTCAGATCAATAAATAGTACACTCGTTGCAGGGCCGTCGGTGAGCTATCTGCGACATCTGCGCAAGAGCGCATGGGACGAAGAGCACATTCGTCTCGTTCACGCTCTCCACTCGTTAGTGACCATTAGATAACAAAATACTGATAGTTTGGTTCGCAGATCGAATACCAACATGATATGGGAGAGTGCGTTGTACGAAGGCACCACGAAGTTCCGAAAACCGGAACCTCAGTGAGTGATTCGATATGGATTTCACTCAGCACCCTTTCTTCCAGAGATCCGTCACATATCAAGGAGCAGTTCGTCAAGGAAAAGTATGAGAAGGGCACATTCCAACCGAAACGAAGGAAGGATGAGGAACCCGGCAACAGCTTGAACGAGCAACTCATCGCTTGTGCGCGCAGCGACTTTGCTCATGTCGCATTGAGGTAATTTCTCGATTTTTCCGTTTCCAAACAAACATACGAGTCCACGAAACAATCCATGGAATTGTTGGGAGAGGAACCGAAATGGCAGCCAATTAGCGTACTCTTGTTATTCGTGAGTCGCATCTAGGCCTTCTTCCTTCACAGCACCATGAGTGACAGATTTGGGGCCTTTGGCTCCTAAGCGCGTCTCTTATCTGAAAATTCCAGCTCTCATCAGCCCTTAGTCTTGTGAAGGAAGCAAGAAAGGTTGGAAAATGCTCGCTAACAGCAAAACACTGGTCTTTTGGTTGTAAAGTAGAGATAAGACATTGAAATTGAACAACTGACGCCTATTTTGTGATGGAGAAGAAATCCGAGAGTACATGTGCTTTTGAAATGCTCAAAATGGTTCGAATAAGCGTTAATAGAGTATAATTACAGACTGATTGCCCTGGGCGCTGATGTCAACTACACAGACCCCGAATCAGGAGACACCGCCCTGCACGTGGCCGCCAGAGAGGGAAAGGCTAACCAAGTGGAGCTTCTCTTCCTCTACGGAGCCAACATCATGGCTCAGAATAGAGACGGGCAGTTGCCATACATCGCTGCGTCGGAAAACGGACATGTGGGAACAAAACCATCTCATTGGAGGACAATAGAACTGTTCTTTCAGAACCTACTCCAACACCGCATCCACAATTTCTTCTTCTACGTCTTTGACCGTTTCTCGTTTTTCATGTGCAATAGAAAAGCGGATCATAGAAACAACCAGGACTTCTTCATCCCAGAAGTCACCGAGAAGCAGTTTCTACTGAAAACGAAGGAATCGAGAGCGGCGATCTCACTGTTGCAAAAAGGGCAGTTCTTCGATTTGTGCGAGGATGCGTTCGATGAAACCGTCCGCCGCGAGAACGAAGTCAATTGGAACACGAGCAAATGGGCGAAAACTGCCAAGGGCCCAACGAATCTTTTCTTGCCGGTAAGCCATTAGGTCAGGAAACCGTAACTCCCGTCCTTTTCAGCCAACGCCTCAAATGTCGGCTGCCCGGAATCAAAGAAGACAGAAGCTTGCCAAGTTCACGCCGATTCAGTTTACGATTCTTCTCATCGACCTCATTAAGGACCAGAAAAGACGCGTCTCCGGTGATAATCCTCCACCAACAGTGACCGATGGACCACAATCGTCGCGCAAATCGAACGACACTCCGCTCAGATTGATGAAGTGAGTAAGAGCGAAAGCAGTCCGTAATAATCATGACATTTCAGAAGAAGTGAGTACGCGGATTACGACGAAGTTGCAGGGATCTCGTGCTCCCCAATTTCTGGCATTGTGCCAAACTCTCAGGCAAACACATTGGACGAGTCGAGCAGCAGAGTGTGGGATGAGCTGCTGGAAGTGAAGGAGCGACTCACTTCCAATGAGAACATGGTGGTCACTCTCACAAAACAAAACGAGGAGCTTACAAAGTAAGAAAACCAATGAAGAGCTTGTAAACCAACGTTTTCGTTTTCCAGACTCGTCCACAGTTTGCAAGCTCAGAACATCAACCTCAATTCGGAACTCATCTCACTCAGAGATGATATGTACAACTTGAAAAGAGCGAATCTGTCGAGAAGAATGCCCTCTCCAATGGCTATTGTGGAGACCCCAGAGAGACCAATGCCGCCTCCCAATTTGCAACAGAACTTCCAGAGAAGGTAACTGAAGGGGATCTCCATGAAAACAATGAGAGATTTCAGAGATAGCGAGGATAGGATTGATAATGGAGGAGCCCGCTGGAGGTCGAATTCAGGCGACCGAAGGAACTCGAACGACCACAGACCAGAGAAAAAGGTCGATAGAAGGCAAGACTCGATGATGGAGAGCTCTTCCTCTCTTTCTCGCTCCTCGCAGAACCCGTCAAACAACCGAGAAGGTAGGATTAGTTGGAGCAATTCCTCTTAATCATTCTCATTCTTTTCCCTTTTCCAGAAGTGAAAAACCGCGTTCTGCAGCAGAGCGAAATTATCACACGCCTCATCAAAACGCTCCTTCAACACGGTCAAAACGGAAATTTGGATGTGAACGCGAGCATCGGTGCTCACGAGGTGCGTCATTGAGACTAGAAAACAAGTACGAAAAGAGCGTTGACACTTGCAGATCGCGTGCGCCATCAACGGCCTTATCACCATTCTGCTGCCGTATGTCAGACACGAGAAAATCGAATCATTGACGGATGCTGTTGTGGTGAGCGAGAGGGGCTCCTGAAATACCTGAAATAGACGCGGAGAGCAATGACGTTTTTCAGCTGCTCAACGCCAAATGCAACTCCCTCCAGCTGATGCCCATCGAAATAGTGGACGCTGCTCAGATGATCGCGGAAAAGCTTCGGCTCATCATTATGGACTTTTATTAAACTGGACACAACCTTTAACCCTTCTTGCTGCCTAAAATGACTTCAGTTCTCCCCTTAGTAATTGCTCAAACACCCCCACCCCTATTTAATATATTTATTCCCTGTTTAACGTTTCTTGTTCAAATTGTTGACATGTCTCATGACTTTCATTATTTTTATTTCTCTGAAATCGATCATAATGTTTTCTTTGCATTTGCCTTATTTCGAAACCAATGACCAAAGTGTCCATACCTTATAATCCGAATACGAATGAATTGATACCTAAAAGATCAACGGTATTTGCACGGTGGCCGCTTTGCCCTTACTATCATCACTTACAGATTACCTGTCACTGGCAAACAATCTTCTCCTCTGTTTCAGTCCTTGACACAACGTTTCGTCTTGTGAATTCTCGATGCAGTCATCGTTTTTCAGAGCCACTGATAACGGCCGATAGTGTCGGTTAAGGGTGTTAAGGGGAAGAGAGAAGGCGCTAGAGAGCACTGAGCAAAGCAATTAAATGTAAGGTGCCGATCGAGAGTGAAGTGCGCCAAATACCGATGGAGGATTGAGCAAACTGAAACTTTTTTGATGGAAGCGGAGGCGCGTAGCGCCCAAAAAAGCCATAAAGGTGAATATGCAAAACGGCCGATTCGGCGATAAGAGACAGAGAGCGGTGTGGAAACTCATTTGCGTTTCTCTTTTCTATTTGCTACGATCACTCGTGCTCTGCCAACTGGTACACTATCTCAACTTTCCCCCCATCTAGTCCGTCCCGTCATTTGTGGTCCCAAACATGGCTATCGATAGGCCAACACGGCAAAATGTTCGTCGTGGAAGACCTCCAGGTCAACGGAGAGCTGTTATATTTGATGACACTCCCAAGCCATCTGAATGGAAGAATATCTGGGTGGCGATTTTCGGATTCTACATATTGTTTGCGGAAAGTGGCGTCAGACAGGTGAGTTGTGAGTTGTGGCTTCCTTTTGAAAAACCAATCAGAGAACCCGTTTCGTACTTTGACCCGCATGTTTCTCAATCACTTATTGATTTAGGTGATGAATGGCTTCGTCGAACCCGTCATTGAAACTTATAACTGCACTAAAAACGAAGCTGATACGGCGGTCCTCGTGATACCGATGGCTTCGAGTTTCATATCTGGTGGGGGGAAAAGTGGAGGAAGAACCGTGTAAATGTTCCTAGTCTTCAGGACCACTCTGTTCAATGTTCTATCAATGGTCCGGGGCGAGAATCAGCATCATCTCCGGGGCAATTCTAGCCGGAGCAAGTTTCGTCATTGGCCCACAACTCAAATCCATTTATCTCCTAATGGTGTGCACACTGGGCCTCGGTTGGTTTCACATTTTGCAACGTCAGAAAATAACTTATTTAATGTCAGGAATCGGGTGTGGCTTGATGAGGAACTCGATTATCTCGATCCAATGTGAATACTTCAAAAAGAAGAGAAACATGGTGATGGCTGCAATCTCAATTGGTCCGGGACTTGGTATTTTCATACTTCCGAGAACTTTGAAATGGATCATGGTCAAAGTAAGGAAGATACACTAGAGATTAGAGAGAAATAAGATACTTGTTCAGTACGGAAGTTGGGGACCAGCATGGTACTTTTTGTCGACATTTTATGTGATTTCGGCAATCATGGCACTTTTCATTACGAAACAGCCTTCTGAGCAAACCAGCTCGTTTTCCTTCTCATCTTCATTCAAAGTGAGTTGGCAGTCAAAAAACATTTGCTAAATGGCTTCAGGTCTGCAAAAAAGTGGAATTCGACTTGCACCTCATCGCTTGCTTCTTTGCATCTTCTGTCACTTTCATCTACCTTGCCAATATCCTAATCCTCATGAACTCCGAGAACATAGAAGAGTGACTCAATTTGCTCTCAACTGGTTCTAATCCTCTGTTTTCAGTAAAGAAGGTCTCTATGGTTTCCAAGGACTAGCTAGTATTGTGGGAAAGTTTGTTCTGACCTTCGTGATGAGTTTGAATAGGGTGAGTGAACAAACTGTGGAAGTGATCAATGATATCGTTCAAGGTTCACAACGGAGTGATCATGATCATCAGCTACGTTGTCGCTCAGATTTCTCTCTCCTCTGCGGCTTTCTGCTACAAGTACTGGCAGTTCCAGTTGCAAAACGCGTTTGCCGGGGTTGGCATAGGTACGTCGGAGTTTTGTCGCACTGAGAATGAACTTGAGTAACAATTAATGGAAACAGGTAGCAAAAGAGCTTGTTTTCAAGAACGTTTTCTCGCCCTTCAATTATGTTTTATTCTCTTGAACTTCTCCCAATTTGACGTGTCTGTTTCAAAAACGATTCCTTTCCCTATCATCTTTATCATTCCAGGATTGTATCAAGCTTGTCTAGCCCCATTCCTCGTCGCCATTGTGGGACCTTCTCAACTCGCCTACGCCCTCGGTTTCACCAATCTCATCAATGGAATCTCTATCATTTCGGGAGTATGGATTTCTGGTATTCATTAGAAAACTCCCTATCATTCTCATTTCCATTATCTTCCAGGTTTTGCTAGCAAAGGAACGACTGGAGAAGACGCTCGTTCTGCGTTCTTTGTGTCCATCTGGTTGGGATGTGCCGCCATCATAATGTCTGTTATCTGCTCCTTCTTGTTGATGGCTCGAGAGAAACACAAACGGAAACCGTCCATGAAGCAAATGAAGCACTCGTCGGAGTTAAATGCCATCATCAACATCACTTCTGTGGAGAACTCCTAAGTACATTTAATCCGCCTTCCGTACTCCTTATCGCCAAATTGGTTTCGTTTTCCAGATCACTGCGTCACGAGTGCGAGTGTGTTGACGAAAGCACCGTCGTATCAAATTCTCGTTATCAATCAATGATGTGAATAGCACGCGTTCAAAGTCAAAAAGTCACCATTCACTCTTTAAGGGGGGCACATGGCCAAGAATGTATTGGAGAGTGCCTTGATTGTCATCATGATTGTCCCCTCTTTCATATAATGTTAAAGTATACGCGTCAAATGTACAAAACTTAAATAAAAAAGAGAATAGGCGAAATCTAAAAGGGGAAGACGTGCGGAGGAAGCGAAGAGATGAGCACGAGTCAAACAGAATACGGAAACGACTGCAGAAGTCAGAAAGTGCAATCATATGTTTGTTATCTATTATAGGACCCATTCCGTATCCAAACTACACATTTGACGCGCCTACTCCCTTTGTTTCCCGAATTTTCCATTCGTCATTCTGAAAAATCGCTTCAATTTGGCTATGTAACTTGAATGTTTGAGCCCGTTGATAAGTCATAATTTGAAAAAACCTTCCACATTCCTATGTCCTCTTTCCCATCTTTTAGTTTTCCCGTCTTCCCCCTTGTTCTTGACACCCAACGGAAACACCCTTCCTCTCCTCCTTCCCAATCTTATCTATCATTGTATTTGCGTTCTTTTGATCTCGTTATATGCATTGCTTAATGAATAAAACCAATCGATTAGATAGACCGTGAAAACCAGAGGGAAAAGACATTCCCTCCTACCTACTAAACTCTATTCGGAGTAAATCGATCGGTTGCGTCACTCAAAGCACTGATTAGAATCATAAGATGTGCCATGCCAACTGACATCATCACGTGAAACTGAACTATACAAAATAAGCGGTTGGGAGGCAAGTTGAGAGGGCTTGTACTCTTAACACAAATTGAATTCGAGTTTGATAAGCGTGTCGTGACACTTTTACCCTTCCACTCCCGCTTCACCTCTCACCCACTACCTTCTTGCAGCGCTATGTTTGGTTACGTGGTTGTAAATGAGCAGAACTCGATTGTTTTTCTAGACGGGAATGACGAATTCAAGGTGAGTCATGTCCGAGAACCCTGAGAACCTCTGTTTTGGTTTTCAGTCCAATTTTCAAAGCATTATTCATTCGGAGATTACCAGCCGGAAACATGAAGCAGATTCGGCATCTAGCGGCGTTGGGAGCTCCATGTCTACAGAAGGTGAGCCAGTTCCCCTGTTATCCACGTATCTTGTCACTTACAGAGCCGGACTCCATGGTTTCATTCAAAAAGCCAACTGGAGTAGTGTTCGATTCTTCGGAGATATCCCATATCTTGCTTCCCCTCATCCTGCTCTACCGATCGACAAGCGAGAAGACGAAAGATCCTATCGATCAGATGTCTTCGTGCCTCGGGACAATATCGATCACGAAGTTTTATCACAACTATCTAGTTTTAGTATTTGCCGACAAGTGAGTTCTTTGGAGTAGAGTTACTTCCACCAGTGGCCTGTTTTCAGTGATAGCAAACGATTAGAAGTGTCGCAGTCCGTTGAGCACACAATAGCCACTTCGTTCGGTCCACTCATAGCTTTCTGCCACACTGATCTCACAACTGTCAAGAAGCCCAAAGAGAACCTTGCCATGGCCCTCAGTCACAACTTGACCTTCAGACCGCAGTGTAAGAGGCCGTGATCTTTACTTTCAACGGTTTTATCGCATCATTCCAGCATCTATCGATATCAAACGGAAACTGTTCTACTCCGAGAAAATTGCGAAATTGAGAGACACATTCTACAAAATATCTTCTCAATTGAACGTCTTTGTTGGAAACAATCGGTAGGCACCAACTTTCTGTGATTTCCGTGACTATTGGGTTCCAGGTGTTTATTACTCTCCCATGGCGACATAATAGCCACCTACAACTCTGTGGAAAACAACGACGATGTTCTGAGGGGTCTCAACACGAACGATCTGCTCAACATTGTGTCCACTACAATCACCAAAAGTGATGCTACAAACCGTGTGGAGCAGGTTTGTATTGCCACTCGTGACTGCCGCTCACTGTTTTTACAGTTTTGGCTCCGGTCGACGACTGGTCTTATTCCGTATTATGTGAACGTTATCAGTGCGACTATTTTCAAAAATATCACACTGGTCTGTCTGGTGGAATCGTCAGAGAACACACTGATCAGATACTTGTACTTGTTCTCGAAACAGCTGGACCAGTTGAGAGTCAGTCAGGATTTGAACAAGTAACCGAACGGAACGGGGGAAGAGAAAGCAACGAAGAGGTTTTGCAGAGATCTGAAAGAAGTCCGTAAAACGATCAATGACATCCACATCCTGCTCCTCAATAGAAAACCACTGGCAGACAACTATTGCGCAGCCTTCATGAAAAACCCAATGAGAGCATCTTCATTTTTCAAGGTACCAATTGGGAGCCAGATACCAATTGAATCCATTGAATTTCAGTCGATATGGAGCCAAATTGAAACTGAAGTTCTGCAAATCAACCGAGACTCATTCACTCCAAAACCAAGATCCGAATCGAGATTCTCGATAAGCTCCTTCAGAAGTGCCCTTTCTACAATGTCAATGAGCTCTTCAGTCTTTACCAGAATAACAATGGATGATAAGGTTATCAACCCTTCTTTTCGGTCTTTCACTGATCGGCTCATTTTCAGACGATGACACAAAAAATGGACATCCTGTTGTCATATGGCAAGCGACAGATTAACTCGTTAATACAGGAACTGTGCTCGATAAGTATAATAAATGCACGAGTGACCACACTGCCCTTGTTCAATCAATGCTTAGAAAAAACTGTGAAATCAAATCTGGTGAAGTCTGTGGAAGCTCTTGGGATAGGTACGGTGGCTTTGAAGATGAGAGAATTTCATTTTGAGTCTTCAGGTAGCAGGGAGCAGGAAAAAGAGCTGATGAGATACCTGAATCCATCAGAGTTCTTCCTTGAAATGTACGCCTATCGAGTGCAATTTGACGATTTGCAACAGGAAATCACCTTTATCTCTGGTGACTTTGTTCCGCTCCTCCACTTTGATATTTTTATGGTTTCAGAGAAGTATAACGACAAAGTGAAGCTAATGCGACAGCTCCGAAATGCTAACCGATTCAGTTGTGACTTTGCCGACGATTCAGGCGAAAAGTTCACCATGTACTATGTAAGAGTCCTTCCTTATCGCACAGTTCCACGTAATTCCATGTTTTCAGTTCTACTACCCCAAAGACTCAAGTCCCCATTCCAAAGGAGCCAGTGCTAAAAACCGGTCGAGTATAAGCATGACAGCTGTGTTTCCCGAGTATATAAACAAGAATCTGGCGGAGAAGCAGATGAATAAGTTGATGAATTGTGTGTTAGAAACGTTTGTGTGATAATAAATCATTTTTTTCACGATTGTGTTATTTATCGGCTTTATTTATCGGCTTTACAATTGAGGCTAGAATCGGGGCTAGAAAGAAAAATATGACAGTTTGCTGATGACACGATATGAATTGTTTGATCAGAGTTCTTTAGGCTCTGCTGAAAATTGGAAGTAGATCGTCTGGAATGGGAGGGTAATCGGAAGGGACTGGAAGAGGAACTTCGAATTGATCACTTCGGTCGTCTTCTATCATTTGTTTCTTGAGCTCTTGGTACCTCTGTAAACCAATATTTGAACGTTTTCCAGTACTTTTGCTCGGTTTACATTTTCAGATCTCCCACGAAGTATGGTATTTAAAATACCTTCGCAATATTCTATAACAGGACGTTTTTTCCGTTCATATTGCATGCAGGAGACAATCAGATCGAATCTTCAAACAAGTTAACAGTTGTTACGTGGTTCTTTGGTTTCTAAGAACTCACACTTGACTGGGACATTCGATCGGTTGGTTCGGTGGCTTTTTCAGACGGAGCAGATAGTTCTCGTAAGAACATGGTGGATGAACACCAAATTTGAAAAGCTCTAACAGAAGATTGCCAAATGAAAACACCTCCGACTAGAAGAAAAGGGTGATTTTTCTGCAAAGGAAAACAAATTTACCGAATAGAAATAGCAGCCGTTGATTGCTTCAATTGGATAAATGGTGATGGGAAGGTGTTTCGGTTCTTTGAACTTTGCACTGAGCCTCTGTGCGAAGCTCACTTTTCCGGTTTCTCCGTGCTTGGCCCGTTCAAAATCCGCCAGTTTGATGATCCTGTTATCTCCAACAAGAATGTTCCGCAGAGCCACATCTCGGTGGGTTATCTGAAAACTCAGTAAGTTGACGTTCCTAAGCAGCTCTTACCTTCATTTTCTTCAGGTACAGCAGGGCTCTCGAAACCTGCCAACCAATAGAAATTAACTCGAATAACGTCAATGTTGCGTTTTTGTCCTGTCAGGTAGAAATTGAGGTTCGCAAAAGTTATCAGATTCTCACCACATTGTAGAAAACAGGTTGTCCGTCGATTTCAGCTTTTTGAATCGGATAGAAATTGGATATGAATTGCTCTAGAGACTTGTGAGGGTAGTAAGGCAGAACAATGTGCTCGATATTCACTTTGTAACAAGATCTGGAACGGATTGTTGGAATAAGCAGAATCACAATTTTCAAACTTTTGAATAGGCAAAACAGCGGTTCCCAGTGCCGTAACTACATTCACATGCTTTAACAGTCTCAACATCTTGATTTCTTTTGAAAACTGGGAAGACAGGTTGGAATCTGGAAGTTCAAAGATTCAATGTTGTACTAGAAGTTTCCAGGAATACATTTGATGACAACTGGTCGTCCAGTGCTTTTAAAATGAACCACGTGAATGACAGAAGAGTTTCCTTCTCCAATCTTTTCACTCTGTAACGGACGATAACTCTTGTTCAAAAACTGTAATCTTACATCTTCAAGCAACAGATCTACGTCTTGGAATTGTGTCGATCCGTTAGTAACGCTTCTGAAAGAAAAGTAGGTATAATTCAACATTAATTTTTTTGGATGTCATCGAAATAGCCGTGCGACCGAGTAGAGCTCTGCCGGAGAATCATTATATCTCGAGATTGGTAAGAGATATCAAATAGTCGTCAACAGTAAACTTGTAGATAATGATTAGGACTATAAGTATGATGTTGACAACTTTTTGATATCTCTTATCAATCTCGAGATATAATGATTCTCATGCAGAGCTCTTCTCGGTTGCTAGGCCATTTCGATCGCATCAGATAGTATCTTGTTCGCTCACTTTTTCTTGTCCTGGAATCGACAAATCCTGTTGAAAGTTAGTATGAGTGCTACTATTCCGAGAACTCCGAGGATTAAGATGATGATTGCCACCTGGAATAACAATCCGACCATGAGAGATACTCATTAGGCTTACTGTGTGGTCCAGTTGTCTCTTCAATACTGCATGAGCGAAAACTTCTTGGTTTTTAAGAAAAACGCAATAGTAGTCATCTGGAGAGATATCCACTTCTTTTGGAAATATCGCTGTGAAAATCCTCTTGTCACTTTGGATGCTTGTGTTTTGCTTCGTGAGCTGGAAAATGTACAAGTTCTCCGTGTTCACTCGGAAAAACAAACAGGTGGACATGCTGACGCGTTTGGACAGGCGAGCATTACTTGGAACTCTTCATATGGTATTGAGTCATTGTCCTCGATTATACAGGACACTTGGGTTCGGAAGAAGTATGACTGCTGAAGGAGACGGAAGGAATGAGGAATTCCGGGAGCACAATACCTTAGTCATCATGAACCGATCTTTGAACCGCAGAAGATTCGGATTGCCCGGATGATAGGTCAAGCTCCTCCATTCATCTCCTTTTTCACATTGGAAGAACTTGTTCTCGGGTTTGTTTGTTGGATTCATATAGAACCCCATTCTGCAATACCGAGTGATATTTCCAATTTTCCATCTTATTTTGCTCACAAAGGATCATAGCTACCATCCTTGTACTCTCCATTCACTCTCAACCTCACGTCCACGGTATAGTGGCTTCCTAGACAAGAGACCAGAACTCTTCCGTCATCCAACTCGTGGATCCCCATGCTCTTGAAGAATTTCCCTTTCTCAGCTGCAAAATCAGTATGATATTTGGAAATGGCGTCATTAATTCTCTCTCACGGTCGACAAACAAGTGGAAAGAGTAAGAGACTCTTGTGGAGTTCCTC
This sequence comes from Caenorhabditis macrosperma, assembly GCA_963932285.1. Lineage (NCBI taxonomy): Eukaryota > Metazoa > Nematoda > Chromadorea > Rhabditida > Rhabditidae > Caenorhabditis > Caenorhabditis macrosperma. The sequence continues at coordinate 7,330,662 of OZ010618.1, forward strand.
CGTGTGCATCTGACCTGGCCATGTGAACTGTCCTATTAAAATGACACTTTGATTGTTTCAATATTGGCACGCAAACAAGACATACTTCCAAATAGTAATCAATATCAGTGCCATCAGTCGTTAATGTTTTGGAAATGTTGGTGGCACTATTATAAACGACACATGTCATTCCTGTTGTACAGAGATGATTCCTGTTTAGAAGAGCACACAGAACTCACTGTTGACACAGCTCCGATTGAAGATGAGACGAAGACGGTCGTGGACCTTAGCGTTGAGGTAGTTCTCTCCATTTTGTGTTTTCTAAAAGAAAATACTGTTTATTGTTATGAGCAAATAAATGCTTACCTGCAAAACAATTGGTATGTCTCGAAGCCGAAGACTCAAACATTCTTCGGATTTATCAGGCGGTAGAAGGAGTTCATGTAAAGTTTGTCTCGTTGCAGCATGCAGAATTAGTAATTCGAATAAAATCACAAATGGCAACAACTGTCCTCTCATTTCACAGCCAAACCACAGAATGTGTACGAGGTGGGGGCGAGCGATGGAAAGATAAAACAATCTCTGTCAACGGGCGATAACACGTGCATGCTAGCGCTATGTTTGAAAATTGTTAGCAAAGTATTGAATTAGATTTCACATGACACGCTTTTGATGGAGGATGCTTTTAACGACACTATCTATTATTTTTTAAAAATCGAAGTTCAAGAAGCGTTATTCATACGTATGATACTATAATTTGCTTTCAAGGCTCAGCTCTCCTGCTTGTTCCCCCCATTCCACAATAAGCATCAACATCAGATTTCACGTTCATTGACCAATTTTGAGACAAGTGCGCATGTGAATCTTCTGTTTCTGATTCTTCTGATTGTCTTCTGAGCGTAAAACACACAGAACCATGATTAGGTGTGTTCACTCCAGTTGCGATGCTGATAAACAGACACATGAGAGGTTCACTTCAAATTAGATGATCTCAATCTCATCTGTTTGAATATGAAACACGTTACAACAACAGGAAAATGGAATTTAATCTTATTATTGTGTTGTTGCTGGGCAACGAATGAAATATCAATATACCAGCCTGTTCGCACCGGCTAACGCCAGTACTCTGGCTGGGTTAATTTTCCGTTGATTTTCTGTTGGGAACTGTGCTGAAAATGTTCCTCACCGGAATGTTTCTGTTTTTGGCGGATTCTGTGTTTCGTCTTTTTGGTGAAATAGTTGATGAGCGGCGGAAAACTCATGTTGATTAGCTGGTCAGAAACGGAAACTTGAGGCGAAAGGTCAGAGCAGTCCAAGTGCTCAAAACGACACATGGATCGAGATCAAGAAGACAGATTCAAAAGACAGAATACTTTGACAGTTTATTGAAGATTGAAAGAGAAATATTGCAAACAAACATCCAGAAAAACACACACGTTTTTTTTCGCTCATCGTTTTCTCTATTTATTTACAAGGAATATGTAGAGCAGGCTCTATATATTCCTTGTAATTGAGAGAAAGATAACACCTCGATAATAACTTTGTGATTACCTATTTAAAAATGAATTCCAGGAGCTCCGTGGAACTTTCAAAATCCTTTCTGCGGTCATCAATTGCCACAAGAATAATGGTCATCGAGGTTTAGTGGCAACAGATGACCGCAGAAAGCTCCACGGAGCTACTGAAATCGATTGCAAAGTGAGTAATCAAAAAGTTATTATCAGAGAATCTGGTTTTCACAATTCCAGTTGCAGGTGTGGGGAGGAGGTTTTCTAAGACAGGGAGTGGGGATTGTCGAAAATATTGTTTTCTCTTGTTATGCTGCAAACAGTTATCATCGTGCAGTTGTTTCGTTTATGACGTCCACATCATCAACTCCTCGGTATGAATGCTGTCCTCTTCGCGTTGGCGTTATTCTGAAGCAGGTCACAGTCCATAGCGGAATGTTTTGCTTCTTGGATGATCACGTGTTCGTCTTCGTGCCGGAATAGTTTATGGGCAACTGAAAACATTTTTGGGAATCAGCTGGCGGATGAGGGAATACACTGACCTGGATATTTTGCGACGTGACCGCTGGTTGTTTGGTTTGGGCCGAATTATCTAGTGCTTCTTTCCAAATCACATATGGTAGTCCAATTTATGACGTATCCGGGCTAACTGTCGACGCGCATTCAGCTTTGTGTGAACCGAGAGAGAATCAGACTCCGTCGTTGTTGAGCGGTCGGCGTGACTTACTCGTTCCGACTCTTTTGGAATTCGATCCGTCTTTGTTGCAATTCGATCCGTCTTTGTTGGTTCCGAATGATGTTAAGCGTTTTTTGATAAGTAGTTGTTGACGGCCTCAACCTCGTTCTCTTGAAGTGTTTAAGCAAGTTGATGTGATGTTGCTTAGCTTTTGTTGTGTAGAGCAATGATCAACGGAGACTGAAATTAGAAAGGATTGTTGCAAGGAACAGCTGAGGGAGTGGAACAATTAACGACAACGCGAATGAGAACAAGAGAGAGATGTCTCGAACAGTCCGAGAGGAGAAAAATGCCAACCGCTCATCGTACGGGAGAACGGGAGAATGGTCTGCGAGGGCAACAAGGAGACACGACGATGTACTGCAGAAAAGGTAGATTAGGGCACGCAAAAATGCGTACCACGGTTCTCCGCGCAGCCATTTGCCGTAGAGAGTGCGGTAGAGCGCAAACGCAGCAAACTGCGGCAGGTGGGAGGAAATCAATATGGGCAGAATACGTGTACCATATCGCCGGTTGTACACGGAGTTGAACGTTGGGAGGCTGGGATATAGAGAGCTATGTCTCCAGGAAGAATAACGGTTGTCTTAAGCATAAATCTGTTTTTTGGTTTGAAAATTAGTGGCACGATATAGATTGGCATCCAGTGAAAAAATGTCAACAGAAAACATAAAAGATGCACTCCTTTCGAGTTTCAAATCTGAATAGAGAAGATAGTTAGAGCAAAAAGAGAGTTATCTTGGAAGATAATTCAAATACGAATATAGCCAAAAACACATTGAGCAAACATATCCAGATGCGCATTATATCAGGCTGGCGGAAATTGAAACAGACATATCTTAAGAGGAACGTACTAACAACTGGTGCGAATTTTGTTTCTTCCTTGTGAATCTATTGTTCAAATACTATCGAATGCCATCGAAATGGCCCCGCAACCGAGGAGAGCTCTGTCGGAGAATCATTATATCTCGAGATTGGTAAGAGATATCAAAAAGTTGTCAACGGTAAACTTGTAGATAATGATTAGGACTATAAGTATGATGTTGACAACTTTTCGATATCTCTCATCAATCTCGAGATATAGTGATTCTCCGGCAGAGCTCTCCTTATTTGCGGGGCCAGTTCAATAGCATTCGATAGTACATCTTTGGCAGTTGGGGTAAACACGGTTAGCTAACACGGTTAGCTATAAATGTGTCAGTTGGGAGGAGAAAAGTCAAGAAAGTTTTTGTTTCTTAATCCCGAGACAGGAACTAATTTGTCATTCAACAAGAATAATCTTCTAGCGCTCTAAAAAATGACACTTTCTTTCTGCTGACAAGGTAAGTATTACAAATTTAACTGACAAGTTGTCAGTCATAGGATCTTCATCAGAACGCTTTCAAAAACTTATTAGACGTTATCGCAACATCCGCTCCCCTGCTTTTCTTCATTTTTTCGTGAGATGTAGACAAACAGAGATTTCTGACTATTCACCTGTGTTAATCTAAAAAATACAAACAGAAACATGATAAGACGTGTCTTCTCACTTTATTTCCAGACAGCTGATAACAAATAGGTACATGAAGATACAGAGATTTGACAGATTGGGTATGCACGAGAAGGAAGTTCAATGTCACATCAAATAATTGAAAATGGTTTTGAAGTGGAGGACAATGATGAGAACACGAAATAATTGAATGACACAAGTTGGGCTCTAGACGGCAGAAAAAGAAAAAAGGCCGAATTCCCATTAAAAGGAAAGGATCATGAGAAAACTACCGTAAAGTCTCTATCAGAAGGGCATGCCCTTCTATTTTTCAACAGCTTCTTTCGAATTTTAACTTTCCAAAAAATAACCATTGACCAACGATGTGGATCAAAAAAGTTTAGAACGCAAAAAAACAATATGGAAATAGAATGTTAAACGTTGACAAATTGATAGAAACATCGCTGTCGGAGTCAAATTGGTTTTTCTCGACTTCCGTGTCCAGCTCAAAGGGCCCCAGAGGCACCGTTCTAATAGAGACTTTACTGTAAACGGGCATCAAATTGTGCATAGTCGTAAGGCAGTAAAGCGGGCAATTATTTGTCACCGAGTTTTGACTATTTAGTGCATTTGCTTGTCTCGGAGTCGTCGGAGAACTTTGCGAGACTTCGACTCGTGTCGTCCTGGAAATTATAGCTGCGTCATATTGAAATTATTGTTCTCTTTGAGTTACACATACCGATCGAGTCGATCAGCAGTCGCGTTAACTCTTGCTCATTCTGATCGAGACTGACTAAACTTGACATTTCATCGCAAAACGGTAAATGTTTTTTGATGTAATGCGCAACTTTTAAGCGTTTCGGTTGTGCAGATTTCCAGAGGCAAAGTACACATTGCGTGCTCTTCACTGAAAACGTTTTCTTTTGCTTCTAGGTACCCTCCCAAACCATTACCATTTGAAAGTTTTTCTGCTTGCTCAAGTATCCTAAACAGCCCGTCAACATTGTAATGCTCATTGAAGTGCTCCCGACGTAACCTCTCCAAAGTGAACTTTTTATTACATTTCCAGCAAATGTAGACAGTTGGCGTGCCATGTTTCTTATCCTCGTGGTTTATCAGTTCGGTAGCAGCTGGAAATCTTCAGTATTCAGGTGTTCAGAAACGATAAACGTTACTAACTGTGAGCCTCGAAGCTGCAATAGCGACACTGCATAACCGCATATAAAGCAGCTGTCGACTGGTCCTGCTGTTCGGTCGGTTGAACCACATCGCTCTTCTCCAGGCGGTAGTGCCTATCTAATGAATGCTTACATTCACATTCACATGGCTGAAATTTCCGAGAAGTTGACAAAAACCGAAACGCTTTCGGAATAATCTCATGAAACTGTTGTATAGCTGAGTAAAGTTGATGTTTTTAAGGCCACATTGAAAAACATTAAAAGGCTTTACCGATGAATGAATCACTGATTTGGTTTTTGGAAGTTCCAAATTAATTTCTTCGTCGAAAGAGGCACTTTCAATGAACGACGAGTTCTGTGGAGCGGTGAGTGCTGTATTGGAGAAAGAAACTTTTTGTGAGTCGACCAAGTCACCGGATTCACTAGGAACATCTTCTGCTGTTTTGGAGCTCTGTAAGATTTTTTTGACAATAGCTGTGAAAATGTGAAACTCACTGCGCAGGAAGTTGAAGGTAGAAGCGCCTGGCCTGTTGCCGAAGATGCAACCATTCTTCTGGATTCAACAGATGTTTCGAATCGACCATTGGATGGGAAGTGACTGGAATTTCGTGTTGTTCTAATCGATCTTCCATTCGAAGCCAGCCGTGATTGTTTGGAACTTTGTTCTAAGAGACTTCTAGATAATGGATTCATGAGTGCGTCCAAAGATCTTGCTGTTGACGTGGACTCTGCCGAGACCTGAAATACTTCTTTTCGGAATGCTGATGATGGTGTGAACTAACCGTTGGCTTTGATAATTGAGATATTTGCTTTTTCTCGCCAAGGTTGCTAGGCATTCTCGTTTCCGCTGCTTTGAGTGCGTCGTTTTTCACTGAGCTGAACGTCTTTCGGATGTCTGGAATGTGGGCACGTAGTCGCTGGAACTCGCAAGGAATGAGTAACGAAGCAAGGAAGAACGGGCAAGAAGGAATAAGAAACAACCGCTCATTCGCGAGAAGAACGGAGAAATGGCCATTTACCCTGAAGAGTGCGGTAGAGCGTACTAGCAGCAAACATTGACAGATGAGAATGCATACACCGGGACCAAAATACGCGTACCTTTTGCCGAAGTCAATATGCATCGCTCAGGTTTTGGAGATGTCAAGATGTCTCCGGAATTAGTAACGACAAGTATCCTGATTGAAAAATTACCACGAGAAAAAGGGAAAACCAACTGAACACACATCAGCAAAAAAGAAAAAAGTGTGCATCACGTCGATGGGTTTTACATCTGAAAAAGAGAAGGGAGAGCAAGAAGTTATTGTAAAAAACGGCATCGCACACGTTGCTGGAGAATCATTATATCTCGAGATTGATAAGAGATATCAAAAAGTTGTCAACTGCAAACTTACAGTCCTCGTTGTGATCTACAAGTTTGCCGTTGACAACTTTTTGATATCTCTTATCAATATCGAGATATCTTCGGCAGTGTTTGGGAGGCCGCTCTCTTCGAGCACTATATAGCAAGAAGATAGCTGTCGTAAGAGATTATTGAAACTCAAACTGAAACAAAACTGAACCGACAGGCTCTAGGGTGTTTTCCGTACTAGCAACTGGTTCGTTTCTCCCATAACAATCCCAATTTGGAGTACACATCTTCAGCATTTCAAGTTGTAGTTCCCAATAGTTCGTCACTATCTTTAATAGATATGCGATTTTTCTCTTGATTCCTTCTGTTTCCGTTGTTTCTATTTTTGTAGCGCAAAAACAATGATTCAACATTTGATAGCCTAAACATCAATGAGTGTTCTATGTACCCGACATGTCAAAACATTGCAAAGTCGTTTATCATCTTTGGGTATTTTCAAGTGAAAAAATCGAAATTTCAATGTCGTCCTCTCCATCAAAACTGCAAAGACGCCCGGGATAGTGTAATTCCGCTGTACTTTGTTCGTATTTTCTCACCTTGTATCAGGAAATGATAACGCTTTCGGTTCATCAAGTTGATAATCATGCGATCAACACCTGACACGCTCCTTTAAGCCCCGCCTTCCTACCCTAGCTCCCCTCGCTCCTCCCTAAGTATTTCGAGGTAGTCTTATCACCCACCGCCTTTCATTGCAACACAACCATGCTTCTCTTCATATCCACATTTGCTTTCGTAATGACTATCATTCTAATTGTGTTTAAAAGAAGTTGGGGTAAGTCGAGAATATAATCCTTTTACCCCCGAAATCCAATGACATCTATCTCTCCAATCATCTAGGCGATTTTCACTTTTTCTCTGTCTGCAGATGCGATTCAGGGAACAAAGAACAAGAGAGATATATCACTTTATCCCCCCCCCCCCCCTCAAACACCTGATTGCAGGCATCATCCCGACAATTGTCGTCAAGTTATTGGAGGATGTTCTCTCGAGTCTCGTTGGTTGGCAGCACACAGAAGAGCAATGTTACAAGACCGGATTAAAAGCGTTCTTGACAGTGGAATATGTGGAAGAAGGTTCCGAGAACCCGCGTGGAAACCCTCACAAATCAAACACTTTTCCAGCCGAGTACACACACCCGTTTGAGGCTTCAACCGACCTTCTCTGCCTAGGCATGCAGTCTGTTTTACAGGCGAGTGAATTTCGGGTAGAACTGATAAGAGTGCACTTTTTACCCAGTTTCCAGCATTTCAATGTGCTAATCACTCTTCTTTTTTGCAGGACGATTTGACCCAACCATTTGTTATCAATGAAGATGAAGCGTCGCTTTTGAACTTCCCGCGTGAAAAGGGAAATGTGCCGTTTTACTTCTTCGGCTTGGCTTTCAGATGGGGAGTTTTACTGCCGTTTCGAATTTGCCTTATGATTGCCACCTTGATGTTTTTGACGATTTCCTCGTTGACATGTGTGATTCTCAACGCAAAACAGAAGTCATGTGAGTCAATGAAAACGTGATAGAAACTGAGAAACAGCGTGAAACACTTGCAGTCCGCTACTGTGGCATAACCTTCGCAAAACTCTTCAATGCTTCCACGGGCCTTATCATCAACTTTCACGGAGAGGAGAATCGACCGAAAATGCCTGGTTGGTCAACAAACCCAGAAGTTTGACAGTTGTTCTTACAGGAGTGGCGGTTGCAAACCATTTGAGCGCCAACGATGTGATGACTATCTATTCGGGATGCGATTATAATGGGAAGGGATATACAATCACCGGACAAATTCATGGAGGTTTCGTGAATTATCTGGTGAAATACGGCGGGAAACTGACGCCCGTTCTCTTCTTCAATCGGGCTGTCGACGGAGATAGAAGAGGACTGCTTCAGGCAATGGTGGACCATTCGAAGAGAGAGGACGAGGAGGCGTATCCGATTCTTCTGTTTCCGGAAGGCTACTGTTCCAATAACAAAGCCGTTCTGCAGTTTAGAAAGGGGATTTTTGATGGGCACGTCCCAATCTACCCCATTTGTCTGCAACAAAATCCCAAGTGAGACATAGTGCTCAAAGGACTAGGAACCACTAGAACGTTGGAAATTGCAGGTTTGGCGACAGTTTCTGGGTGGAAAACACATATTTGCCATACTTGGTTCGACTGATGACTTCGTGGTGTTCGATCATCGACATCCACTACCTCCCGCCAATGTACAAAACAAATGATGGTAAACTCGAATCATTTCCGAGTTCCTCAAGTTTTCCATTGTTTTAGAATCCGAAGAACACTTTGCAAAACGGGTCCAGACAGCCATCGCCTCCAAATTAGCAGTGGATGCGTTGCCCTTCGACGGGAAATTGAAGAGTGCGAAGGAACAGCTGAAGTACAGGCAAAAACTACAAGCGTGTTTCGCCGCAAAACAATGGGCGTCTTAGAGAAAACTGGAAGATGAATAATGAGAACTGATGTCAATTGTATTGTATGTATATCGTCATTTCAATGAACATATTGAAGTTGTAATCATTCGCCCTTTCTATTCCTCTGGTTGAAACGAAACTATGAATTCGAGGAAAACAGCGTACCAGACTGTTTTGGTCATTTCAGGTAAGTTTTTTGAGATTCTAGTGTTCACTTCCAGAAGTGTTTCAGCAACCCTTTCCATTCTCTCGGTCATTATGATATTCTCTACGTTTCCAGTCTTTTACCAGTACTTTCACCGAGTAAAGTTGGAACTGACTATGGATATCAGGTCTTGCAAGGTATGGAACACCGAATTGTTCCCACATCATCCATTTTTGCAGAACACCGCGGAAACCGTCTATTTCTTCGTGAACCGAGTGTCATTCTTCGACTCAAAACGTTTGATGCTCCTCGGAAGTGACAATCACTGTAACCACGAAGAACGACGGAATCGTACTAGTTTCCTCCTTTCCTAATCTATATTACACTATTTCAATTAACGCGTGATTTATGTTTGTTATCAACAGCCATCATTGAAATTAAAAGCAGAACTGTGTTATCTCTAATTTTTTTTTTGGTTTTTGAGTCCAGTTTCCAAAGCAAAATGCAATTTATCAGCAAAAGTGGCACGATAACTGCGGAGGATTGACGTTTCTCGAAACTGTGTGATTGATGGAGGGTGGTTTCTTCATAACACGTCTACGGGGTTGAAGATTATAGTGAGAGCGAACATCCATCGCCATACGATTATGGAGCTGGTATCACGGATGGATCCATCGTTGGGTTTCACTCCGCTGGACTTTCTCTCATATGGGAGGGTTTAGAAAACAAGGGGTCTGCTAAGCCTGGTCCAAGTGTGAACACTTTGAAAAAGACTCCAATGCCAATAATTGGAATACTGCAATAATCGTCGGTTTCCACGTACCACGTTTACATTTTTGGAGCAGCTACTGATTCCTCATCCGAACAATTTGCTCTATTCACCACATTCCAGTTTGAAGAACTTCTTGGAAGACTTCCTGGGTAGTAAGTGGTGTGGGCGCCTAGAGGAACAAGTACCAGTAGTGAACGATGGTTTTCTGTCTGTCATCTCCAGCACAACCTTGTTCTTGACATTCCGATAATCTCTGGAACACCCGTAGTCTCCATAATGACGAGATTTTGATGAGTTGCTGTGACCTTGCCGTTAAGTTCACAAGTAGCGATAGGAATACGAATGAGAAGACAAATACTGCAGACGCAGCTTGTTGGATAACTCGCAAGATGTTGGGGAACAAGGCGGATCAGTATTTGAACTGCCAGAAGAGGTCAGGTCTCCATAATTCCTGACGTCTTCTTTTGAAACTGGCTTCGGCTCAAACACAACTCTCGTCGTCTTGAGAATTTGCACTTCATCCGGGCTTCTTTGGATCCTGGAACTCTTTCTCAGCCCACACGGAGAAGATCAACAGGAACAAAACTTTTCAATCATTTGGCATGTCTTTGTACTTGACCACGGCAACAATCTTTCAATTTTCTGTTAATGTAAAATTATTGAAACAACCTTTACAGTACTCCTCATTCAATACTTTATGGTGCGATAAATTTATCAACTCATATATAATAGTTGATTGAATGACGATAAATTTAGTCATTATGGACAATTAACAGGTGATTATGTAAAATTAACCATTACAAATACAATCTACTTGTGCCTCAGCGTTTGAGACTCTTAAAAAATAACTTATGAAACGGTAAATATGAAAAATGAACTATTACTTGTTCAACCCAATGAATTCACCCGAAAGAGGGGTGCTTGGAGATGAAAGTATACTCACAGGTGCAATTATACTTATGGAATATATAAAAAATAAAATAGTCAATCACAACTCTATAGGCTTTCCGAGGGAGTGTACCCTGGGCGATTGGCGGCCTTGTCGAGAACTGAAATGATGCGGGATTCCGATCCGCCAGCAGTGAGGACCTCGTCGAAACTCTTCTTGTTGGAGACCAGTTTGTCGTCCGACGACCACTTCGTCATCTTCTTCGGTTGCTTAGGGGCGACGAGTTCAGTGTAACTGCGCGCTTTCTCCATCTCCGGATTGATGAGTGGTGGCGAAAGAAGAACATTCTTCTGAAAATGAGAAGTATATGGTTTGTTGGTGAATCGAGATCTTACGTTGAAGGTCAGACCAGTTGCAGGACTTGAACATGCTGTGTTCACGTGATCAAAGTACTCCGAGACGTTGCTTTTCGGAGACCTCACGTGAAACAGATTCATGCTCGACGGGCTCAACGGCAGTGAAGAGGACACAATGACCGCTGGGCTCGCTGCCTGCTGCAAACCAGATGAATTGTTTCAAAACAAGATAAGCGTTGAACTGACCAACTGGGAGTTCTCCTTCGGAAGATGCTCGAGATGCTCCTGCACCTGAAGACCCTCCACTTCGAAACCAAAAGTGGCGGTTTGGTCAAATACCGGCGAAGAAACGGGCGCTTCATTCGCGGAGATATGTTTTCCGATAGCTGGGAAACCCGAGAACCCGACGGCCTTTTTGCTCGAGATGAAGATTTGGGAGAGTCCCGTTGCCGAATCAGCCAGTGTATCCGATTGTTGAGCAATGAGTGCACGTGGGCTCGATTCACTCTCCGGAACACCGTTATCATCCTCAAGGACGAGACTGGAGACGTTTGGGTCGCGTTTGAATTGAACAATAGTAGACACTTTCTGTTGCTGCTTCGCAAGCAGAAACTCTCGCGTCTTCTTCTCCGTCGCTTCAGATGTTTCGTCAATCTAAAAAATTCAAATTAGAACAATATTACTTTCTGTGAAATGCACCTTGATAGACGATGGGACCGGAGCGGATGTAGCGATTGACACCGAAACCTCCGAACATGTTGTCACAATCTGGGCAGCTTTGAATTGGATAGCAGTCTGCTCCTCAAATGCATTCTCCGAGTGAAACCCCAATTCCGAGATGTTGTTAGGTGCAGCAACCGGAGGTTCAGCTGTTGCGATGATTCCAGCATTCACAACTCCCGGGGATGTCGTGAAACAAGAAGCCCTCGGCGGAGCCACAAGAGCGACAGTAGATGCGTTTGTCGATTGGGAAATGGAGACCACAGAGTTCCCATCATTTCCAGAAGAAACAATAGTCGACGCCAAGTCGAACACAGGGAAAAACTTGAGCAAACTGCGATCGCTTTTCACTTCATAGTCGCTCTGGTTGTTGTTTATTTCAGTCGGCACTGTGGCAACATCTGCTTGAATCGACGTCGTTTGAGCCTGAATTTCAATTATTTGGTAGAACTGAAAAGTATCAGACACCAACCTTCACTTTGCGAACAAATTTGGGAATCTCCATGCCCGCATAGTTGTCCTCGTCTTTCTCGCTGCGAATAGAATACTGCTTTCTGGGCAGTTTAGGCGCGGCAGGCACGACAAGAGTAGCTCTGTCTGCTGAGACTTCGCTCAAATCCTCAAACGTATCCTTGGATGCATTCCTTGACGAAGACTTAGGCGGAGCCATGCAGAACAATGACAGCAGTCCTGGCCAACTGCGGCCCTTCCTTTGGCGTTCCTCCTTTGGTTTGTCGGAAACCACAACCACGGAGTTCGAACGAGTCAACGTTGGCTGCTCCTGCTCCTTCGACTCAGCATTGACGTCACGCTTTGAGGTTCGGCGCAACAGAATCACATTTGATAGGAAACGACCAATTTTTGACTTTGCTGGAGATGTCTTTCCATCGGCCATGACAGCCTCCGACGAGATATTTCCTGTCTTCACGGGGGTGTCCGAAGATCCCGCAACTGACGTGGACTGGGTAAAAACCTGAAACACTTTTCTTAGAAGCTCTGATGGGGGTGTTAACCAACCTTTGGTTCAGAGAATTGGGATGACTCTTCAGCAGCTTCAATCTTCAGCTCTTTCTCACCATGATACTCCCGCATTCGGATATCAGCTGCTTCGAGTTCTTCCTTTTTCGATGAACTTAATCCTTTCAGACTGTCCTGGTTCCAACCGTTCCTCGGAATTGGTGAGATCTCATCGGATACATCCAACACAGCAGTCGCATGCCGGACAAGACTCGAAGTGTCAGACCCTTCTTGAAGTGCAACCTCTGCACCGAAGGAACCATCAACTTCCTTGGAGATGGCAAAAGACTCAACCACAAAGGGTTGTACATCCATAGAAGGCGAAGAAATGATGGACGAATCACATGCAGAGTGTTGATCCTGCTGATCCAGAAAATCAAAGATGGCTCCGACCCACTCCTGAGCAGTTGTCTGGTCGGCGGACAAGGTAGGCATCAGAGAACTGTTCAAAGACGCCGGAAGAGACCAATCTTCGAATTCCAGAGAAAGCGAATCTGTTGTGTCGGTCTCCCAACCCGAAAGTGATGATCGGGGACTCCCAACTTCCGGAGCGTCCAGAGCGGCGTCCAGAGCAGCGTCCGGAGCATCGACCGGAGCATCGACCGGAGCATCGACAGGAGCAGCGACCACACCAGCGACTGAAGCAGCGACCGGATGCGAGGCGGTAGTGAAATCGATTTCGCTTCTTGCCAAATTGTTGATCTCCGGTGCTCCAGGCACGTCCAAAGCACACCGAAGTGTATAGAGGGGTGGTCGCTCTCCGATAGTCTCATAACAGATTACTGCCAGTCGATTGGGTCCAACAAGTTGCAGACGGAGCATGTTGAAGAACTGGCGTCCTGGCATGATTGGGTCGATACACTCATAGACAACGTTTGTCATGTTGAACTCCGGCGTCAGAAACTTTCTGGACACGAAAATACGCGAATATCCAACGTCATAAACGACGGGCTTCTGAAAAGTATCGATTAACCAACTGATCAGAAGTCTTCTGTATGTACCTGGAACATGCCAAACCCTGCTGAGTATGGCATATCTCTCTGCGAACCCATGAGATAAAGCGTCATTTTACTCCACGGTGGAAGAGGAGTCGTGGCCTCAACCGAATGGGCGCACATTGTGTTCAGAGGGATGTTCCCGAAGTCGATGTACAACTTGGATTCCGTGTAGTTCGAGATCGTAAGAGCTTCAAAGGACATCTCATTTGACGGTGTGGAAGATGGCGTCGATGGGAGGGAGACGTATTTGTCGACATATGAGTGTTGTTCTCCATGCCATCCATGGCTGATATAGCCCGGAAAAGTGGCCAAGTGAATCATAACAACATCGTCCCTTGATGGCGGAACGGAATCGAAGTCGCCGGGGAACACGAACTTCTTTGGGGGCTTGCTTGAAGGCTTGCCAAATCCGGGGAAATAGGTTCGGTTCGAAGCCAACTTGTTAACATCGAAGACAACATCGTCCTTATCCATAAAAAACTCGACGAATTCCTCCCCTTTTAGGTTGTTGTTGTTTTGTTTTGTGTACAATCCAGGAACCTGAAAAAAATCAATATTGCCGTGATATTTAACATTTACACTCACCATGGCTCCACGGTCCTCCAACGGGAACGTCTCAACAAAGTCGGACGGCAGCAACATTGGAAGACCCATGAGCATTTCCATCTTCTTGGGATCCGCTTCCGCCCCTTCGGACAAAGTGCGTTGCCCGGCTACAACTGCTGGAGGCATGTCGTTGATCGGACGGTCAGCGTTTTCTTCAGCCAAAGCCAAGAACCTCGGAAACGAAGTGATGTACTCGTACTTGCCACGGTGAGCCATTATGAGAAACTAGCGCAAACTATTACCTGAAAATAAAATTCATTCAGAAAAGATTAGAAAGAAAAGAGAGAGGGAGAGATTATGAGGTAAACGAGATGAGCGATGCGGGAGAATGACACTGCTCGTGTTCAAAACAACAAACAAGAGAGGACACCGACCAGGGGACACCCCACTGCCAACACTGCTCAGACTGCCGAGACTGACGAGTGAGGAGGAGGGAGGGAGGGGGGGGGGCACAACTGGGTCACCACCGATAGGTACGGTGTGTGCACCTCTAACGCGGTACCATACGCGCGTATCGGCAGGTGTTTTTTTGTCGATGTGTCTGCGTCTCTCTCCTCTCACAACAAATCTCTTGTGGAGGGGGGAGAGGACCATATGAACCATATCTGCTTGGGGGAGCCATTAATTTTTCATTCAAATGGATGGGAATTGGAGAACGGATTGGAATATTTGTAATCATTATGAGAGATTAGAAGTTTTGAGATACGGTATCGTCGCAGATCACACAACTGAAAGATGAGGCATTGTGTGCATTTGGAGACGGAATCAGTTAGAGATTTCTTGCACTGGAAACGAGGTTTACACAAATGGCAAACGAATAGCAGCCAACTGAACAGCGTAGTCCCGCCATCGAAGTTTCGATTAATTTCCCAACAAATTCTACATATTACTTGGAACTTAGGCTCCAGTCGGTTGCCTAGTGATCTTGCGCTACTGAGATTTTGTGAATAATCAACTGAAAACACGAAAAACAATGCTCAATATTCATTGATTCATTCATTTTAGTTCCCATTATTGAAAGTTCAGCAGAGTCCATAAACGAGGCACCACTCGTAGTCCTGCACTTTGGGAGCCGGACGACGTCTGCGCATAACGTCACGAACAATACTGGGGATGACGAAGAACCATTCCTTCGGGTCGCTCGCCTTCTGAATTTTGATTCAGATTCACGCTGGGAAGGTAAATGATTTACCTTGATCAGAGGGATTTTGAAGACATTGTCAGGGTAGTCTTCATGCTTGAAATCAATGATGATATTCCCGTTTTCTTCGAACGAGGCATCGATCACAGTACTCTCGAGCAGAAGATTGCTGAAGACGTTGAGGATAGCGTAGTCTAAAATATCATATAGTGACGTTATTTCGATGTATAAAGTTACATGTCAGATCTTCGGGTTGACGGACTCCGGCGTCCAAGATGACCAAGTTCGGAAGTTTCTCACGTCTGTCCGGGCTATGAATAACCTTCTTGAGCAGATCGAGATGGCGATTGACGACGTCTTTAGCGCTTTCGCCGGCAGCCGTGAAGAAGTGTCCCGAAGCCCCCGAAGTGGCTCCAAAGACGGCGAGCATGAAGCAGACCAAGAAGACAGCACGCATTTCTGATGGTTCCTCACCCTATTCCCCCACTATTTATTGGGGACGGCCTGAGAGACAGACAATAAAACCAGCCGGAAACCCCTGCATTTTGATTAGGGGATTCCCGCTTTTCGATTATTTTTATGAGGATGGATGGAAACGGGAGGTGTACTGTAATCATACTGTCACTCTGTTCAAAGATCTTTCCAGACGGTTCCTGAACCTAGGAGCATTTAAATATGGCATAGATTATGCATAGATTCAAAAGACCACCTCTGGTATCCGCATTTCACAGAAATCACGGGAAAATCTCACTTCTAACCAGAAACGTTCAAGTATCTCACGAAAGCGGAGACGTTTCTCACAACAGGGAGAACTCCGAATTAGTTTGAAGAAATCTGAAACGATCATAAATCCCAAACCAGTGTTATTTTCACTGCGCACAATTCGACTTTTGAGCCTTCGATGAGAGAAAAGGTCGCTTTCGTTCTTTGATACATCTATGGGTTCTTGGAGACTGTTTTCTCACAAGACAGCTATCATAATGAAGCATTGCTAGGACATTACGTAATTAGCTTAAATTTAGACGAACACATTCACAGTGCTTCGCACTGCCGAACAGCTACACGATTATTTTCTTGATAAATTAGTATATAACGCAGATATTGAATTCTCATTTATTAATTAATCATTACTAACATCCCAGCAGATTCCATAAACAATGCACCATGGATACTTCGCACTGCGACGACGTCTGATAACGCGGCGACCATTCGTATTCTCGCGGACAGCTCTGGGAATCACGAACAACCAGAAATCTGAGGTCTCTACTGGCTGAAAATTGTTCTTGTCAGTTCTTGTCACACATTGTTCTGCGGTCGTAGTACCTTGATTATGAAAATTGTGAAGGTGTGGTCGGGTTTCGGGATATCCTTGTTCTGAATCACGACAGTGATGTTGACGTCACTTTGGAAGGAGGCGTCCTTCACATCGCCGTTGAGAAGAATGTTGGCATAGTGACGGAGAGCGACGCGCACTGAAAAAGTGGTACTTGGACGTATCTCTCGAATTCAGAACTTACAGTCGTTCTCATCCTCAGGGTGGGCTAAGGGCTCCAAGTAGAATAGGACCTGGAGGATTTGTTGAACGTCGCTCTCTTGCATATATTTCTTGAGCACATCAAGGTGACGGTTGACGATGTCCCTGGCGCTTTCGGCGGCAGAGGCGACCGGAGTGGCTCCAAAGGCGGCGATCAGGAGGCAGACGATGAGAAGAGGACGCATTTCTGATGGCTCCTCTGCTGCTCCCACCAGTATTTATTGGGAACGGTGTGGGAAACCCACTGGTTTTATGAGCGTTCCGTTCTGGGAACTCGACGGTTTTCTCATGGGAACCCCCGCGTTTCAATTATTTCCGCCGCGGGAGGATGGAAACTCCAGGCTTACGGTGACTTGGTTTTTTGATCTTTCAAGCTACGTAGCTCACAGATCGAAGGATCAAAGATGAATAGAAGTAGAGTTGGAACGAAAATGGTTTTGCATCCCATAAAAATTATCTGATCCAACATCGGAAGAAAACCCTGAAATGGCGCGAGATTTCTATCAAATTTATCCAGTTTTGCTCGAAAACAAACATGCTCCCAGTTTCCAACCCTTTGTGGCCTATAAATATGTAGTTGGGTGAGGGACAAGGTACCAGAGACTACCCAACCGACAAACTCACATGCAACGTTGGAGAAGTCTAGAAGAGCACCACGATAAAGTTTCAGACAAACTTTAGGCAGAAAAAACAATGAGGGTAAAAAAACAACGACGGCGAAAGTTTCTAATAGTCCCGATATATTGATCTTCGTCAAGTTGTGCCTTGTTGGCTAGATCCCGAAAAATTACTATTTCTGAATGGATAATGAATAAATGTTGCATTGATGATGATTTAAGTTAATCAATCCGATTATTCGTCCTATGGGAAACACTGAAAACATGCAGGAATATATCGGCTGCATTGGAAAAGGCATCTTCGTTTCTTCGGGGATTATTCAGGTCGGAATTATTTGTACTCAGACGTGGGCCAGTGTTTGTAATTGTTTCGAATTGTGGACTTCCTTCTGGCTGTTGTGAAAAACCTCTTCGCTTCTTTTCCCGATTCTAGTTTCTTTCGAACTGTTTTATGCTTCAGAATCATGAATAATTGATGGTTTCTAGTTAGAAGTAATGATTCCCACGATTTCTGAGATACAAAGGTGGTCTCTGAAATCTATGCGTGTTTTTGACGTTGCCATTTCTAAACCCTCCTATGTTCAAAATCGTCTGGAAAGATTATTGAACAGAGTTACAGTATGATTACAGTACACCTCCCGTTTCCATCCATCCTCATAAAAATAATCGAAAAGCGGGGTTTGTTGTCTGGTTTTATTGTCTGTATCTCAGGCCAACCCGAATAAATAGTGAGGGGGAGCACCTGAGGAACCATCAGAAATGCGTCCTGTCTTCTTGGTCTGCCTCCTGCTCGCCGTATTCGGAACACTTCTTCACGTCCGGCGAGAGCACCAATGATCTCGTCAATGTAAAACACTGATCTTCTCAGTGTGAACTCATATCAAAAGTTCAGAAGCCGAGCAAACCGTCTTTCGTCATTCCCAATGTTCGTGACATGCGCAGACGTCGTCTGGCTCTCAAACAACAGGATTACGAATGGTGCATCGTTTATGGAATCTGCTGGAAAGTCAATAATGGGAAATGAAATGGATGAATGAATGAATAATAAACATTTCTTTCTGTGTATATTCTTACTCAATTCTTCCGTAGTAATCAGCAATATCTGATCTTTTCTGGACGACAAACTGATCTATTCCACCGCAAACAGACTCTGTAGAAGTAGTAGTGGGCGGGAGAATCGGTAGAAGAAAATAAACTACAAACTTCCTTACTTCTCAGTGGAGTCAGCTTTGCGTCGTTCTCCGAAGTCCCGAGAAAAGCTTGGCACGTGGCATTCAGCAACAGTGTCAGTTAAATGTCCTGATTATGACGTCTGTTTTCCTTTCCCAGCTGTGGTTGTTTACAGTGCAAGGAATTTACGAGTTCTCGAGAGAATCCGCAACAAATAAATTGTAATCATGTACCTGGCATTTTTTAGAGTTACAGAATGATTACAGGGCACCTCTTCCTATGGACTTCTCGACGAGATCTGTGAGAACCTTGCCGACGGTGTCCGGATGTTGTGGCACGAGTTCGATGTTGTCGGGGCGCACCTCACTCAAATGATTCTTTCCGCTAATCTGTGGAACTCCCCTTGTTGCGGTCTGCACGGACAACATCCGTGATCAAGTATCCTAAGTAAGTATCCAGATAGAGTACGCGGAAGATGTTTTCTAAGCTGGCTTGGAAGAGGTTCGGCGAAGTGAGTTCGCTCTACAAGTATGATGAGATTAAGCTCCAAGCTGTCAAACGTTCTGCGAAAGTATTAAAACACATTCGAGAGAGATCTGATCCTCACTTCTGGCTTCTAGTGATCGTTAAATTGTTTAGGTGTGGTCTAGAGTAGAAAAACTATCCCCAAAGCCAGGCTTCTCAATCTTCATGGAGAGCTCCGTACTTCTTCTAACGCGATGTCATACGCGTATTCCCACCAGAGGTGTAGACAGGTGTTTGCTGTCGGTTAGCTGTCGTTTCTTTTGTGTCCCACTCTTGCAATGAAGTTGCCTCTCACTAACAATTACTTCCTGGTTCCATAGGTGTCGTCCAACTTGTCGCAGAAGTCGCATTTCTCTCCTGGATCAGAGTCGGCGATGAGGGCGTAACTTTGGGTAACGGTGCACCTTGGACACTTGGAAGGAGGGTTCTCCCGACACGATAGTTTGATTCCGTGTGTCTGAGAAGAAGAAACACTTGTTAGGTCAGAACAGAAATTCATACACTTATTTATTTATGTTCAAAAGAAAAAGCACACAATAATACAGTTTAGAGTTCCAGAAAGGATGCGACGAGCATAAGTTCAATTCCTTGTTCTGGCTTCACTTTGAATTCGTCCACATTTCCTTGTTTCTCGGCGAATTCCTTGCGCCACTTGAGATACTGGCAGACGATTTGGAGAGAACTGGAAGTGATCAGGTGCAGGTGGACAGTGTCGTTGTTGGATTGTTGGCCGGGGACGAGGAGCATGTTCTTGAGAACAGTCGACTGCTCCGCCAGCTCTCTTTTGATGATGAACTCGTGTTGGTCCGCACTGATGAGTCTGACGTAGTCGATTGGGAGACTCGGGATCTCCTCCACTTGGTGCTCCATCTCTGCCTCCTTCGCTTCCTCGTCCTTGATGATGAACTTGGCGAACTGATCCTCCAAGTCATCCTCCTCCTCTTCTTCCTCTTCCTCCTCTTCTCCGATTGCTCCAAGGTTGTTCTTTGGCTTGTCTTCCTCTGGATGTCCTCCGATATCATGCTCATCCTCCTCGTTCATCTCCATCTCCTCATTGATAATCATAATAGTTTTGAAATCAGACATTTTTTGATTCTAGAATGAAAAAGGAATTTTTTCTATACTTATTGCGTAAAAAACTCACCACAAAGTTGTATTTATCCT
Organism: Caenorhabditis macrosperma; assembly: GCA_963932285.1. NCBI lineage: Eukaryota > Metazoa > Nematoda > Chromadorea > Rhabditida > Rhabditidae > Caenorhabditis > Caenorhabditis macrosperma. The sequence continues at coordinate 7,350,995 of OZ010618.1, forward strand.
CGGGTTCGGAGTGAATTCAGAAAAACCGCTGTTTCTTCTTCGAAAAAACGAAAGAATGAAAATTTTGGAAATGAGAATCGAAATGAACCACTGAACTCAATTCATGACGCGAAAATGATTTTCCGCGTGTCAACTTTTTGAATCTCGAATTTTGGTCCAACAAAAAAGTTGACACGCGGAAAATAATTTTCGCGTCATGAATTGAGTTCAGTGGTTCATTTCGATTCTCATTTCCAAAATTTTCATTCTTTCGTTTTTTCGTAGAAGAAACAGCGATTTTTCTGAATTCATTCCGAACCCGAGGATAAATACAACTTTGTGGTGAGTTTTTTACGCAATAAGTATAGAAAAAATTCCTTTTTCATTCTAGATTCGAAAATATGTCTGATTACAAAACAATCATGATTATCAATGAGGAGATGGAGATGCACGAGGAGGATGAGCATGATATCGGAAGACATCCAGAGGAAGAAAAGCCAAAAAACAGCCTGGGAGCGATCGGAGAAGAGGAAGAAGAGGAGGAGGATGACTTGGAGGATCAGTTCGCCAAGTTCATCATCAAGGACGAGGAAGCGAAGAAGGCAGAGATGGAGCACCAAGTGGAGGAGATCCCGAGTCTCCCAATCGACTACGTCCGACTCATCAGTGCGGATCAACACGAGTTCGTGATCAAGAGGGAGCTGGCGGAGCAGTCGACTGTTCTCAAGAACATGCTCCTCGTCCCCGGCCAACAATCCAACAACGACACTGTCCACCTGCACCTGATCACCTCCAGTTCTCTCCAAATCGTCTGCCAGTATCTCAAGTGGCGCAAGGAATTCGCCGAGAAACAAGGCTATGTGGACGAATTCAAAGTGAAGCCAGAACAAGGAATTGAACTTATGCTCGTCGCATCCTTTCTGGAACTCTGAACTGTATTAATGTATGCTCTTCCTCTTAGAAATAAATAAATAAGTGTATGAATTTCTGTTCTGGCATGAATATTTTGTATTTGAATTCTGCTTCTTGTTTCATGAGATCACCGACGGCCGGAGCTCGAGTAGTCAAAAATATTCAGTTCCGTGCAACAGATCTGCAGGTCCACAGTGATGACAGAACCAGTGTTTTCTCACAAGTTTTCAGACACACGAAATCAAACTATCGTGTCGGTACAGTTAGTCTGATAGTTCCGGGCAGGATGACAAAATTCCAAACTTTGCTGGAGGATCAACTGATCTACTCCGCCGTGGACAGACTCAGCACAAGCAGTAGTGAGCGGGAGAAGCCAAAAAAGAGAAAAATCACAAACTTCTTCACGTCAGTGTACAGTTAGCTTCGAGACGTTTTCCAAGGTTTTGATAAAAGCATGGAAGGACACGTGGCAATCAGCAACATTGTCAGGTGTGGGGTCTTCTTCCTCCGATGAGCTCTTCCCCCGCCTTAGTTGTTGACAGTGCAAGGAGTTTGCGAATTCTCGCGGGAATCCACAACAAATACACAGTAATCCTGTACCTGGCACTTTTGTTAGAGATACAGTATGATTACAGCGCACCTCCCGTTTCCATCCACGCTCATAAAAATAATCGAAAAGCGGGAATCCCCTAATCAAAATGCGGGGGTTGTTGGCTGGTTTTATTGTTTCAGGCCGTCTCCAATAAATAGTGGGGGAATAGGGTGAGGAACCATCAGAAATGCGTGCTGTCTTCTTGGTCTTCCTCCTGCTCGCCGTCTTCGGAGCCACTTCGGAGGCCTTCGGACACTTCTTCACGTCCGCCGGCGAGAGCGCCAAAGACGTCGTCAATCGTCATCTCGATCTGCTCAAGAAGGTTATGCAGGACAAGGACAGAAGAAATATGCTTCCGAAGTTGATCTACTTGGAGCCTCTAGATTATCCTGAAAATGAAAATGCCTGTAAGTTGCCAAATCAAAAATCATCGCAAAAGAGGGATGCTTCAGATTACATCTCTCTCCAGTACTACAGCATGTTTCTTCTCGACAGCACTGTGAAAAACGCCGCTTTCAAAAAACCCGGAAACATCACTGTTGTGCTTCAGAATGGAGAGTTCTCATCACCCGACCACACTTTCGAAGTTATTCTGGCAGGGGTAGTAGAACCTCAAATCAGTACCAACTCATGATAAATTTCAGACATCAAATGATCAGATGGGACAGTTCGTGATTCCTAGAGCTGTCCGCAAGGGTACGATCCGTCGCCGAGTCATCAGAAGTGACGAAAAAAAAGCGGGAGACTATCAGTGGTGCATCGTTTATGGGATCTGCTGGACTGTTAATAATGGATAATGAATAAATGAACATTTAATATCAAAACTGTCGGCTCAACCGTCAGCACTGCTCGCTCCAACTAGACTAATTCAAAACGGGATTTGAGGCGCGTTCGCGCCACACGCTAAACAGCGCGCTTGTGGAGTGTCGTTACCGAGAGAGCGCGGCGCAGCAGAGACGCAGGCAAGCGAGGGTCGCGGGCACCGAAGACCCGAAACTGTGTGTTTTTTCATCCACAATCAAATTATCATCAGAGAGAGAGTGTGTTTTTACTTTGTCCTAAATGGTGGTGAGCCCACACATTTCCAGCCAGAAACCACAGGGTTTGTTGCGGATTCCCGCGAGAGCCCGCTAATTCCTCACACGGTCGACAACTACGGCTCAGGGAAGACTCTATCCAAGGAAGATGGCCGACGCACGGATCTCTCTCTTCCTGTCGGCACGAGCCTTCCTTTGCATACTTGTTCTGCCCATGTAGGGGCCACCGCGCCGCTGTTATTCAGGGGATTGTCGGCACCACTAACTCTGACAATGGAACCGGTGGGCTCGTCGGCGAGGGTCACTCGCGCTGTAAGTGTGACAGGAGATAACTCCAACTTTGTCGAACCTTTCTTCTCGTCCACTTTTTCCGTCACAGCGGAAATTTTTGGGCTGCTAACCATAAAATGTTCGGACTGCTAACCATAAGCGCCTTTGTCGACGGCTCTGTGCTCCGCTTCTGTGGACAGCTTGTCCGACCAGGTGTGATTGACCGGCTGAAACATGTCGTCGATCTTCGACTAGCGAAATCTTCGGACAACTGAGTCTCGGTGCAGTAAAATAACAGAAATCATGAGAAAATCGTACTTCTAACCAGAAATGATAAGGATAAAGTCGATCCGTATTTCACGCTCTAAGAGCTGCGGATCTCGGACTTCATGTTCCAAAGACACCCGGCGGTGATTCGTAGTTGGCCTAGTTTAAGTCAGGTCCGGGCCGAGGAGTGTGACCGATTACTCTTCGTAGACGAAGCTACTACCCAATTGAGGCTGGGTGGACCCGGGGGTTGAGGCAAGGACTCGAACTCAGGACCTCTCGACTTCCAGCGGCCACCACTGCCCACTGAGCTATCGACCCCTTTAATCATACTATCACTCTATTCAAAGATCTTTCCAGACGGTTCCTGAACCTAGGAGGGTTTAAATATGGTATAGATTGTGCATAAATTTAAAAGACCACCTCTGTTATCCGCATTTCACAGAATTATTGAGAAAATCTCACTTCAAACCAGAAACCTTCAAGTTTCTCACGGAAGTGCAGACCTTTCTCACAACAGCGAGAACTCCGAAATAGTTTGAAGAAATCTGAAACGATCACAAATCCCAAACCAATGTTATTTTCACTGCGCACATATCGAATTTTGAGTTTGACTTCTTATGAGGAATGACTAAACTTGACTTCTTATGTGAAATGACTAAATAGCTTTTTTCCCTGAAATCAAAAAATGTTTCGTTGTTTTTTCGAATTAATAAATAGTTTTGGGATCGAAAATGAATTCAAATTAGGCGTATTTTCTCTTCAGGAACATTTCCGGAAAACTTCGAAAAATTATAATTTTTTGAGCAGTGTATTATTTTTATGATAAATTAGTATATAAGGCTGATTTTGAATGTTCATTTATTAATTATTGAATGTTCATTTATTAATTCATTCAATTCTTTCCAAAGTCACATCCCAGGTAATGCCACAAACACCATGGAAAGTTTGGAATGCTACGACGTCTGATAACGTGGCGACCATTCGTATTCTCGCGGACAGCTCTGGGAATCACGAACGCCCAGAAGTCTGAGGTCTCCAGTGGCTGAAATTTGTTCTTGTCAGTTCTTGTCACACATTGTTCTGCGGTCGTAGTACCTTGTACATGAAAATTTCGAAGGTGTGGTCGGGTTTCGGGATATCCTTGTTCTGCATCACGACAGTGATGTTGACGTTGCTTTGGAAGGAGGCGTCCTTCACATCGCTGTTGAGAAGAACGTTGGCATAGTGACGGAGAGCGACGCGATCTGAAGAAGTGATACTTGGACGTATATCTCGAAGCGAGAACTTACCGGCGTTCTCATCTTTAGGGTGGGCTAGGGGCTCCAAGTAGATCAGGACATGGAGGATTTGTGGAACGTCGTTCTCCTGCATACATTTCTTGAGCACATCAAGGTGGCGGTTGACGATGTCTCTGGCGCTCTCGCCGGCAGAGGCGACCGGAGTGGCTCCAAAGGCGGCGATCAGGAGGCAGAGGACGAGAGGAGGACGCATTTCTGATGGCTCCTCTGCTGCTGACACCAGTATTTATTGGGAACGGTGTGGGAAACCCACTGGTTTTATGAGCGTTCCGTTCTGGGAACTCGACGGTTTTCTCATGGGAACCCCACGTTTCAATTATTTCCGCCGCGGGAGGATGGGAACTCCAGGCTTACGGTAACTTGGTTTTTTGATCTTTCAATTTACGTAGCTCACAGATCGAAGGATCAGAGATGAATAGAAGAAGAGTTGGAACGAAAATAGTCATGCATTCCATCAGAATTATCTAATCCAACATCGGAAGAATACCCTAAAATGGCACGAGATTTCTGTCAAATTTATCCAGTTCTGCTCGAAAACAAACATGATCTTATTTCCAACCCTTTGTGGCCTATAAATATGTAGTGGGGTGAGGGACAGGGTACCAGACTACCCAACCGACTAACTCACATGCGAGGTTGGAGAAGTCTAGAACAGCACCACGATAAAGTTTCAGACGTTTCTCTCCAGCTTTACGGCGATCTTCTCGTCGAAAACATTGTTAAGAAGTCCTACTCGGATAGCACCGTGTTTGAGCGTAAGTAATCAGTATCAAGGCAAATTGTATTTTTTACCATTCAGAGATAGTTATTTTTCGGCGGGATCTAGCTAACAAGGTAAAATTTGACGAAGATCCATGTATCGGGGAGACTGTCTGAAACTTGCTATTATTCTCAGTGTTTGTTCTACCTCAATCAGAGATATCTCGTAGGTGTGATCGTGTTTTGGGTTGTCTTCACGCTCGAACACGGTGCTATCCGAGTAGGACTTCTTAACAATGTTTTCGACGAGAAGATCGCCGTAAAGCTGAAGAGAAACGTCTGAAACTTTATCGTGGTGCTGTTCTAGACTTCTCCAACCTCGCATGTGAGTTAGTCGGTTGGGTAGTCTCTGGTACCCTGTCCCTCACCTCACTACATATTAATAGGCCACAAAGGGTTGGAAACTAGGAGCATGTTTCTTTTCGAGCAAAACTGGATAAATTTGACAGAAATCTCGCGCCATTTTAGGGTTTTCTTCCGATGTTGGATCAAATGATTCTGATCGGATTCCCTCGAGAGCTCGCTATTTCTTCTATCCAAGGAAGATGGCCGACGCACGGATCTCTCGTCGATACGAGCCTTCCTTCGCATACTTGCTCTTCAAGTTCTAACAACATCAACTGCGTTGATCGACGCGTGACCTTCCAATGCCCTGCCGACGTCACGCCTGCCCTGCGTACTAGTTCAATGGACCAGGACAACTACGCGGCGACGTGACGTGTTTGCACGACTGAACGGGACGTCTTCAATCAGTACTCAAAACTCGCTTCTTCCGGAGAACGCAGCAGCTCGCTCCGAACTACTCCAGCCATTTCCGTAGATCAACACCCCGGACCCTCGAGGGAGCTCTCGAAATACATGAACAACAAAGTTCATAACGTCACCGAGAAATGCTACATAGCGTCTTCAAAATCTGGAGAGCTGATCTAAGAAAGCTACTGGGGTAGTGGAATCCGGATTGTATATCCTCCGTTTACTGAACCAAAAGGACTTACGTGCTGATCTCTTCGAATTTGACTATCAATATCCGTGAGAACAGCGCCTCGAAAGTCCTCGTGGCAATTAGTATAATTGCCTAGATGTCTTGGAAAACGAGCACATCTGCGAGATTGTGGTCACATCAATCATCAAAAGTTATGTCTGCTCTCTTTCCTCTGATGAGTTCGTTCCCAGCCGTGTTCGTTGACAGTGCAGGTAATCTACGAGTTCTCGAGGGTATCCGCAAAAAATATACAGATATAATAATGTTTACAATTTTCTCACAATCTCCTTTTTTCTCTGCGTTTTTTTTTCGAACGTTCCCCTCCATTCACCTGATTCCTCTTGAGTTGAAAGGCCGTCTGGAAAGATCATTGAACAGAGTTACAGTATGATTACAGTATACCTCCCGTTTCCATCCATCCTCATAAAAATAATCGAAGAGCGGGAATCCCCTAATCAAAATGCGGGGGTTGTTGGCTGGTTTTATTGTCTTGTTGGCTGGTTTTATTGTCTGCCGTCCCCAATAAATATTGAGGGGTAGAACCTGAGGAACCATCAGAAATGCGTGCTGTCTTCTTGGTCTGCCTCCTGCTCGCCGTCTTCGAAGCCACTTCGGAGACCTGCGGGCACTTCTTCCCAACCGCCGGCGAGAGCGCCAAAGACGTCGTCAATCGTCACCTCGATCTGATCAAGCAGATTTCTAATAAAGTAGAGTGTTATGAGAAACTTTCGAAATTGGTCATGTTTGACGCCGAGGGCCTTCAAGGTCTGGAATGTAAGTTTATATATCTAAGAAACGTCACCATATGATTGTTCAGATCACAGAATGGTCCGCAGCCTCAGCAGTTTTCTGCTCCAGGGTACTGCGGACTCTGCCCGGTTCCGAGGAAACGAGAATATCATCTTTATCTTCATTAATAAAAACTACCTAGACAGTCGCTTTCGAATCGGCATGAGCAAGGTAAAACACTTGTCTTGCTACCGTGAATCCAAATAAATATTCAGAAGACGAGCAATCCGGAGGAATGGTTCTTCGACATCTCCAGTAAGGTTCGTGGCATTGTGTACAAGGAGTGATGCCTCAATAGTGGACCCTGCTGAACTTTCACTAAGGAAGTGTAATGGATGAATGAATGAATATTGAGCATTGTTTTCTGTGTTTTCAGTTGATTTTTCACAAAATCTCAGTGGCGCAAAATCACTGAGCAACCGACTGGAGCCACAATTTCAAATGATATGTTCTCATCTTTCAGTTGTGTGATCTGCGACGATACCGTATCTCAAAGTTTCTAATCTCTCATAATGATTACAAATTTCCAATCAGTTTTTCAACCTCCATCCATTTGCATGAAAAATTAATGGCTCCCCCAAGCAGATATGGTTCATATGGCCCTCTCCCCCTCCACCAGAGATTTGTTGTGAGAGAGACGCAGACACATCGACAAAAAAACATCTGCCGATATGCGCGTATGGTACCGCGTAAGAGGTGTACACACCGTACCTATCGGTGGTGACTCAGTTGTGCCCCCCCCCCTCCCTCCTCCTCGCCCGCCAGTCTCGGCAAGTCTGGGCAGTGTTGGCAGTGGGGTGTCCCCTGGTCGGTGTCCTTTCTTGTTTGTCGTTTTGAACACAATCTGTGTTGCGCAATCCATTCTCCCGCATCGCTCATCTCACTTACCTCCCAATCTCCCTCTCTCTCTTTCACTTTCTTATCTCCTGAATTTTATTTTCAGGTAATTACTTTGTGAATCACTCTTTCTTCAATATGTTCCAACCGGACAAGTACAAGTTCGTATCTTACTACCCAACTCGCGTGGTGTTTGTTGAAGACGAGTTTGACTATTTCGAGCCACCAGCGATGGTAGCTGGGCAGCGCGCGTTCTCCGAAGGGTCCTTGGCGAATCCAAAGATGATGAAAAAAGTTCAGTCGATGCCAAAATTGCTGCCAAGCGACTACATTGAGGCGTTCCAAAGGGACTCGCTCGCCTCCTTCTGGTTCCCGTTCGACGAGTACGGCGCGGTGGTGAGTGTAAATGTTGAGTATCACGGCAATATTCGTTTTTTTTCAGATTCCTGGCACGTTTATAAGACGGAGCACCAGCAATGACGTGCAAGAAGAGTCGGAGGACGAGTTCGATGGCGACGATGACGTCTTCTACCCTGACATGCCGGCGAGGAACCAGTTGTTTTTTCCGCAAGCTCTCTGCAACAACGAGTCAGCAGACAAGCAGTTCTGGTTTCCCGGCGACGTCTATGACAAGGTGCCACCAACCAATCAACTCATGTACCCGAATGTCGCCGTTACTCCAACTATGCTCGCTCGCGGAGTCCAGGCACAGAATGCGCGAATGGCAAAGGTTCCAGCGTCGACTGAATCATTTGACCAGTCCGTCGAACTTCTCACTTTGATCAACAACTCGAGATTCGAACTACTCATCGACTTTGGAAACATCACTTACTCTGGCGCCAATTCAGTTCAGCCCGTGACTGTGCTCCCTCCCTGGAAAGAACTCGCCGTTTATTTGATGGGATGTCAATCGGATGTCACTTATTGCGCGGGTCTCCGTGTTTTCCAGGTACATACAGAAGGTTTCCGATCAATTAGCAAATTGGCTCTTTTCAGAAACCATCCACGGTCAGTTCAGGCGGTTCTCGACTGACTGTCAGCAGAAAGTTTCTCTCACGCAAATTGAACTTGACTGACGTCACTTTCGAGCCGAGGATGGATTTCGAGAGAAACGGCGGAGCCGTTGATGCCGTTGCCCAGTCATCTTCTGCTGCTCCAACGCGCAAGTTCGACAACTTGCTTCGCCTGAAACTTGTGGCTCCTAATCAACTCGCCATAATCACCTATGAAACATTTGGTGATCGTCCAGCATTTCCCCGGCTCCACACCAGGGTCCAGATTCCGGGATCTCCGAAAATTCTGACTTTGGCAAGAGGCAACGCGCGCGATGTTTTCAATGTCCCTACAATGCATCGAGACTTTCAACTTTGCTTACCACCTGCAAATATGATTGAATTGAGCGAGTCCGAAGAGGATGACAGCTCGAATATTGAGATCAACGAGGCCAAGCCATCGGAATCGGTAGCTGCCCCGGAAGTCTCGAGTTCACCACAAACGTCAGTTTTGGAGGGGAAGCCGAAGGTGACAGATGCGCTTTTTCTGGATATCGACGATTCGACTCCACCGACCTCTTCGAACAGTTCTACTACGGCTACCTTGTCCGCCGACCAGTCAACTGTTCAGAAGTTGGTCGGAGTCATTTCTGATTCCCCGGATCAGCAGGATCAATCCACTGCATGTGCTCCGCCCAATGAGGTAATTTCTTTGCCTCCTGCACAGCGCTTCGTCGTTGAATCTGTCGCCATCTCCAAGGAAGCTGGTGATACCGTCGGTGCAAAGGTTGCACTTCAAGAAGCGTCTGACACTTCGAGTCTTGCTGAACAGGCGACCGCTGTATGGGATACTCCCGATGACACCCCACCGACTTCGAGAAACGGTTGGAACCAGGACTGTCCGAAAGGATTGAGCCCAGCGAAGAAGGAAGAACTCGAAGCAGCTGATATCCGAATGCGGGAGTATCTTCGTGAGAAAGAGCAGAAGATTGAAGCTGATAAAGAGTCATCCCAATTCTCTGAGCCAAAGGTTGGTTAACACCCCCATCAATGCTTCTAAGAAAAATGTTTCAGGTTTTGACCCAGTCCACGTCAATTGCCGGGTCTTCGGACACCCCCGTGAAGACAGGAAATAGCTCGTCGGAGGCTGTCATGGCCGATGGGAGACCATCTCCCGGAAAATCGACGATCGGTCGTTTCCTATCAAATGTGATTTTGTCCCGCCGAAACTCAAAGCGTGACGTCAATGCTGATTCGAAATTGAAGGAGCAGCCGAAGTTGGCACGTTCCAAGTCAGTGGTTGTAGTTGTGAAAACGCCGAAGGAAGAACGCCAAAGGAAGGGCCGCAGTTGGCCAGGATTGCTGTCAATTTTCTGCATGGCTTCGCCCAAATCGTCCGCCAAAAATTCATCTAAAAAATTATCCAAGAATTCGTGCAAGGATTCGTCAAAGAGCAGAGCGACTGATATCGTGTCTGCCGCTTCTCCATCAAAAGGAAAGCAGTGTTCGATTCCCACCGAGAAAGACGAGGTCGACTTTTCGGGGATGAAGACTCTCGAGTTTGCTGGTCAAGAGGTCAGTTTCTAATGCTCTTCAGTTTCAGCAAATAATTGGAATTCAGGCTCAAACGGCGTCGATTCAAGCCTCAAACGTTACCAAAGTGCCAACTGAAGAGAACAACAGCCAGAGGGACGATGAACAGCCGGCGGACGGTGATCGCAGCTCGCCCAAGTTTCTCTCTGTGTTCGACTCGGTTTTGACTAGTGCCTCGTCTGGAACTGATGGGAACTCTATCGCCTCGATTGCTCAAAATGTTTCTCAACCCAATGCAGTCCAATACCCAAAGGATCTCAAGAAAAGAGAATTAAGTCCGGCGAGAAAGGAGGATTTGGAGGTTGCGGAGAGGAAAATGCAAGAGTTCCTTCGTGCTAAACGAGAGCGAGAGAATCGTTCGAAGTGCACGACAATGGATTCCTTTGCATCTGCTGTTAGTTTCTTGTTTTCCCTACTCAAAACAAAGTCGTTTTACAGTTTTCGCAATCGACCAATGCATCTACTATTGCTCTTGTGGCTTCGCCGAAAGCTTCTCGTTTCACGACATCCCCGGGAGTTGTGCATAGTGGAAACTTGGCGACAGCTGAACCTCCGGTTGCTGCACCAAACACAAACTCGGAATTGGGGTTTCACTCGGAGAGTGCAATCGAGGAGCAGGCTGCAATCCGATTCAAAACTGCCCAGATTGTGAAAACATATTCGGAGGTTTCGGTGCCAATTGCTACATCTCCTCCGGTCCCATCCTCACTCAAGGTACATTTCACAGAAAGAAAAACGGTTTTAACTGGAATTTTTCAGGTTGACGAAACATCTATCGTCGTCATGGTTCCGAATGAGAAAGTGCTGAGCCCGGCGAAAAAGGAGGAGTTGGAAGCGGCGGAGAAGAAGATGCAAGAGTTTCTGCGTGCAAAGGAGCAACAGAAAGAGTCTACTGTGGTTCAATGCAAACCCGACCCAATCGTCTCCAGGCTTGTCTTTGAGGAGGATAACGGCGTTCCGGAGAGTGAACCAAGCCCACGTGCACTCAATGCTCAGAAATCGACTCCAGACGTCGGAGATATTCAGAGCGACGAGCGTCTCTCCATTGCCGGATCCACGAACAGCCCACCAGAAGCTCAGCAGTGTGCGCAGCTCCCCACCGTGCCCTTTCCGTATACACTGAAGGACTTGGAAACGGGACTCTCCCAAATCTTTTTCCCGAATAAGAAACCAGTCGGATTCCCAGGATTCCCAGCTTACGGAAAACGCCTTCCCATCAATGAAGCGCCCGCTTCTTCGCCGGTATTTGACCAAGCCGCCACTTTTGGTTTCGAAGTGGAGGGCATTCAGGTGCAGGAGCATCTCGAAAATCTTCTGAAAGAGAACCCCCAGTTGGTCAGTTCAATGATTATCTCGTTTTGAAACAATTCATCTGATTTGCAGCAGGCAACGAGCCCAGCGTCCATTGTGTCCCCTACACAGCCGTTGAGCCCGTCGAGCATCAATCTGTTTCACGTGAGGTCTCCGAAGAAGCCGTGTCTTAGCAAACCGGATCTTTTCGCCAACGTGCCGGAGTACTTTGATCACGCGAAAACGGCATGTTCGAGCCCTGCAACTGGTCTGCCGTTCGACGCAAGTTCTCGATGCACCAACAAACCATATACTTCTCATTTTCAGAAAGATGTTCGTCCTTCGCCACCGCGTATCAATAGAGAGATGAAGAAGGCTCGCAGTTATATCCACCTCGTCTTTCCAAAGCAACCGAAGAAGATGGTCAAATGGCCGTCGGACAACAAGCTGGTCTCCGACAAGAAAAGTTTCGACGAGGTCCTCACCGCTGGCGGATCAGGATTCCGCATCATTTCAGTGCGCGATAAGGCCGCCAATCGTATTGACTTCCCCGGATACACTCCACCGGAAAGCCAATAGAGTTGTGATTGACTCTTTTATTTTTTAACTTAATTCACGCTTTTAATTGCATACCTCCCCAATTACTCTCTTTCTTTCGGGTACATTTACTCGGTGATTAAGTGGTTCGATTGTTTTACTTCCCATTGCAAAAATTATTTTTCACGAGTTTCCATCCTTTCCTCAAGCACAAGTAGATATGCCTATTTGTTTTTTTTTAAGTTGACAGTTTTATAATGTAATTCCCAATCTCCCTAATAACTAGTTTGCCAATCAAGCACAACTAGTCAATGTCTTCTTTAAATTTAAAGAATTAACCATATTCTTAGTATTGATTAAATAAAAAAGTAGTGAAGGTTGTTTCAATGATTTTACATTCATAGAAAATGGAAAGATTGGTGCCGTAGTCAAATACAAAGGCATCTCAAATTATGGAAACGTTTTGTTCCTGTTGATCTTCTCCGTGTAGACAGAGAAAGTGTTCCAGGATCCAAAGAAGCCCGGGTGTCGCTCTCGGACCTGTTCGTCATGTCTTTTTCTGGTTCGCAATCACTGTAGCCTCCAGTATAGTTAGTTCTGCATAATTTACAGAATCTGCTGGAATGCTAATATGGGATAATGAATGAATAATTTCATATGCCTAGCCAATCATTATCACTGATTGAGAAGCCGAGAACACAGTCCATTGAGCGATGTAGATAAATCACCCGTTAAATACGCATCCAGAACATATTCGGAATGTCCCATCGATAGAAAATTAGGAAGGTCTGAATCTACTGTGTTCTTCTTTCTTTTTTACATTTCCTCCCACGCATCTTGTATTGAAATAGAGTGAGAATGATAGTGGTTTCTCATCTTTGAGAACTGAAGACACATCACATCTTTTTATCATTCCGCTCTGTTTCCCGACGCTAACAATTTGCACTTTTCGTTTCAGTAGAATATCGCACAAACGACTATATTTGAAGTGCATCTACTCTTATAATCTGTTCAATTTCCTAAATGTTAGTATCCATTCAAAAATCGATAAACCATCGGTGGTATTCTCTCATCCTCTGTCATCGAGCTTCCGCGCATACTGTCCGATGCTTCCGTAGTTGTCAAAAAAGAAATAATCTCGGACGAGCGCGCGAACGCGAGAAGTCAAATTTGAAAGAACACTTGCCGCCCCCTTTTCTCTCTTCTTCTCTACGCCTCCGCATAGTGTGTGACATCCTAGCTTGGTGACCTTGCTCACTTTTTTCTTCCTTCTGTACATGTACAACTTGTTGCAAATCGATTTTTAACATAGTTCGTCTCGTTTCTTTCAACTCCTTCATTTATCACCCGTTTCGTGAATTGTTTCACTTTCAGGTTCTGCCTTATACTTGTGAATTGAAGTCTGCATTCTATCCTCAATTGTGCACCATGATTCCGGCGAATCCGCTCAAGTATATGTCGCTTTTCCCGACGATCATGGCACTGTCGGATGATCCGAAGGAGTTCGCACTGAGCTATCTCATCACTATCAAAGTGCCTCGCTCGATTTCCGATGAGAACTCGGCAATGCCCTCTACGTCTATTCTGCTGCCGAATGAGATGGTCGGCAATGAGAATCATCATTCTGAAGCGGCTTATTTGTACTCATTTGACAGTCACGGAGTTTTGGTATGCACTGATATCGAAATTCACATGGTCTTCTCCTTTCTGCAGAGGCCTTGGTTCAAACAGACGTTCAAAAAGCAGACCGAAAGCGGCACTTCAAATACGAAGTGTCTTTCTTTAGACGGAATTCAGTGCTCATTTAACACCGGCGAAACAATGAGTGTTCATGGAATCGAGGCGGAGCCGCAGAAAACATCGAATGTGGTCTACAGAAAGACAAAAGCAGTCGACGTTTTGACTGTCATCAACAACTCAAAACAAGAGTTGGACATTGATTTCGGAAACATCAAGACTTCCACGTTGTGCGCCGATTCGGTTGAAGCATATTCACCGCTCCCAGCCATGTCGTCCCTCACAGTTTACCTCATGGGATCACGATCTAACGACAATCAGGCGGCTGTTCATCACAATTCCGTGGTACATAAAAATATTTCTCATGATCTGGTACATCTGAACTTTGCAGGAAACTGTTCAAGTTGTCGATAAACAAGTTTCACGTCTTGTTGTCACCACAAAAGTGCAAATTCTCAAGACGACGGAAGTTGTATTTGAGCCGAATCTTGTGGCAAAGGAAGATGTCAGAAATGACGGAGACCTGTCCTCTTCTAGCAGTTCAAATACTGCTCCGCCTCGTTTCCCAACATCTTGCGAGTTTTCCAACAAGCTGCGTCTGGAGTATTTGTCTCCTAACCGAATTGCCATCGTTACTTGTGATGTTGATAGCGAAGTCACGGCTACACATCAGGATCTCGCCATTATGGAGACTACGGGTGTTCCAGAGATTGTCGGGCTGTCCAGAGGCAACTGTCAAGATATTATGGAAGACACTGATTCTGTGACGGCAGGCAGCCAATCATGGTTCACTACTGGTGCTTGTCCCTCTAGACCAACGACGGCGCCCACCCCACTTGCTGCACAGGAAAATGTTCCAAGAAGATTCGAAAATAGCAGTGTGGTGAACAGAGCAAATTGTTCGGAGATCTCAAACTGCTCTCTGTCGACAGAATCAGTAACTGCTTCAAATGTTTCAAATCAAGAGGCACCTGTATTCGAAGCGAAGACCCATATTGCCAAGATGCTGTGCTTGGAAATCGACGATTCGACTACATCGACATATCCAAATAGTTCAACTACGGCTACCTTGTCTGCCAATCAGTCAACTAATCAGAAGATGGTCGGAGTTGTTTCTGATTTCTTGGATCACCCAATTCCTTGTCCGCCGCCTAATTCACCAGCTCCTTCTCCTCGTACAACGGTCCAGTGCGTCGCAGTAGACACAATCTTTGAGCAGGCTCCAAGTTCCAAGGATTATGAGATCGATGAGGATGTCACCGAAACGTGTTTGAGTCCCACTCAGAAGGGATACGTTGCAGCCACAAGAAAGAAGATCGAACATGTTTTTGTTAACATAGCTCGTGTTCCTGTCGTGAACAGCTTCCAGACAAAAAAGGAGGTGGTCACTCGAATATAGCTTCGATTGATGAGTGCATTGTTACAGACTGATCAGTCAACTCCAATTGTGTTGGGAACTGCGTCGAAAACTGATGATTCTCCTCTGCCAGTGATGAAAGCTGATGACACCGCTTCCGTTTTGAAGAGCTGTTGGAACAAAGATAGTCAGCAAGAGATCACCACTACTAGCTCACCGAGTTCTGTGACAGTCGCTAGGATCGTTTCACAGGAGAACATGTTTAACGAAACCGCACCGATAGAGCAGCCAAGTATTGAATCGAGCTCGACGAAGAAGGAAGAATTCGAAAAAACCGAGATCCAAAGGCAGCAAGCTCTTCGGGAGAAGGAACGACAGAAGATTGCAGTTGCTGAACAACCATCTCAATTTTCAGAACCAAAGGTTAGTAAGCACCCATATCAGAATTCTTGAGAGAAGTATTTTAGGTTTCCGCACTGCCCGAATCAATTGCGGCATCGTCGAACACCCTCGTGAACTCATCCACCAGTCAATTAGAGACGGCTCAAAGAGCCAAGCCGGCAGTGAAGATTTTGAATACCGGATCGACAGCCAATGCGGAAACTACGGACCAGTCAGTAGAAGAAACGGATGAGCAGACTTCGTCGGATTGGATCAAAGATAATGGAAAACCATCTCCTGGAAAGTCGACGATTAGCCGCTTCCTATCCAATGTGTTCGGTCCACGTCAAAATGCGAAACAAGAAGTCAATGCTGACTCGAAGAAAGAAACGAAACAACAGAAATTAGTTCGTAACAAATCTGTGGTGGTGGTTGTGAAGAAACAAAAGCAAGAGCGTCCGAAGAAAGAGCGTAGCTGGCCAGGGTTCCTGTCAATGTTCCGGGAGGCTTCGCCTAAGACTCCAGTTTTGCCCGAGGGTGCGCAGAGGAAGACTGTAGTAGTGCCGGTCGCTCTCAAAGTTGCCCCACTCAAAATTGACACCTCACCTACTTTGGGTATCAAATGCAGCCGAGGGAATCAGCAAGGGATCACTGCTAACAGATCATCAAGCGGCTCGAATGCAGAAGTCGCTCTGTCCACTGATAAGAACCAAAAAACGCCCACTTCACAATCACCGTACATCAAAAACAACGAAAGCTTGACGATTGCCGATTTCTCGCAAGAAACTGTCCGAAATTCGGTTGCGACAAACTCTTCAAGTGATTCTCGATCGGTTCGAAAGAATAGGATGCGTGAGTTGAGTCCGGCAAATAGAAATGAGCTGGCGATCGCCGAGAGGAAGATGCAAGCGTTTCTTCAAGCTAAGGAAGAGCAAGAGAAACGTTCAAAGCGCTTAACAAAGGATCTTTCCGTGCCTACGGTTAGTTTCACACATTTGCTCCTTATCAAAGTCAATTACACTATTCAGAAACTGCATCCAATTGTTGAAAACGTCGGAGATTCTTCGAGCGACAGCCGTCCCTATGTTGCCGTGGCTCAAAAGCAAACACCGGAGTCGACGATCCCATTCCCGTTTACTTTGAATGACTTGACGGTGGGCCTTTGCCAGATCCTCTCCCCAACGGTTCCGGAGTGCGTGACGGCATGCTCGAGTTCTACGACTGGTCCGGCATCCAATGTGAGATTCTCATTAACCTATAAATGAAGGGCATCTCTTATTCAGGAAGATGGTCGTTGCATCAAACTGCCATCGATGATTTCTGAGACAAAAGGTATTGACGAGATCCCGGATTCTGGCGAGTCGGGATTCAAGATTGTGTCGGTTTTCAACAAAACAACCAATAACATCAACGATTCGGAATTCACACCACTTGAGAACAAGTGAACAAATTATTAATTCTTCTCTTACATATGTAGATTTTATATTGTACCGCACTTTTTTAGTAGCTCATCTACATCCCTACCGTGATTTTAATTATATGCATGATAACAGGTCATCCTTAGCAACTTCTAATCATTGTTTATCAAATTGTCCTTTCTTATTTTGTGTATTAGTTTTGTAATGCAACTTCTCCCAATTAGTGAATAATTTTGAAAACATTGCCATGTTTTCCTAATTCAGCAGCCAGTGTTGAATCTCCACCATTGTCGCTGATCATTTCTTAACGCAGAACAACGCGTGTGTTATCAAATCACATCTCGTCATCTTTCAAAGACGCGAGGTATCTCTTGGCGCGAGGCGCCTTCAAACACATCTTCCTCGGTAGTATAGTGGTGAGTATCCGCGTCTGTCACATGCGAGACCCGGGTTCAATTCCCGGCCGGGGAGAAATCTTTTGTGACTCACATTAGCGTGTAAGGTCGATTCGCCTACTAATATTTTGATACAAAGGCGCTCTAACACAACATCCGAAACCAATCAAGCAGACCAGACGCACACCTTTTTGAAGAACAGTCATGCATTTTTCATGCGAATGCGTATACATAGCACTCGCCCAAAAAAGGCTGACATTCTCGCAGTTGCACTTTTCGCTTTTCGCTAGAAAGAACAAACATGTCATTTCCGAGGGATGGAATGTGCCCATTTCAACATTGTTTCCCTGGAAACCAACACCCAAATCACTTTAGTTGTCATCGACTACTCAAAAAGCGACAAAGCGGCTCGTTCTTCTTCTTCTCCCTCCCATTCCCTATTTTTCGCCTCTGCTCTGCCAAAGATTGACACAAATGTCAAATTGAGACCGACTTTGTCCGCCTATTTGTACGAGATTTGGACAGCGGGAGGGCGTCGGGGATGGGATGCACCAAAGATAGATGTCTCACTACGCAATAAAGCGAATTCCTCGCCCCTCCCACCCACAGACGACTTATCCGCAAGGAAAAGTATATCTATCCCTATCCGCAAACCAAACACCCCCCTACGACCACATGTTCATTTTTCGACCGCCCCATTCTCCTCTTTTTGATTTGCTACATTCATGTGGTTACAATTGGTAGAAACGTGAGAAAAGGATCTTCCTGCTGCAAGTGACAAGAATGACACCAATGACACGTAGTGTAGTAGTGTTTCCATTATTTTTAATCCAATCCAATTCCCGAAGAAACCAATTCCTTCAAACATCTCTATACACATATAACCAACTAGATCCTTTTTCTCAAATGTCGCAGAGCTCTCTTATGTCTGCGACAACAAAGGAGGATCGTTTTGCTGCTCGAGCGGTGGCGGAGACCGACCGGCGACACGAGGAAATGAGACGTACGCGTGTTACCCCATTTGACTCGCCGTCGTCCTCGTTGTCGTCGTAATCTTTCATGTTTATGTTCTCCTTCGGCCCCCACATCTTCAGTGTTTCAATTTTAAACGAGGGCCCATAGACGGAGGACGCAAAAGTGTCTTGTTTTCTCTCTACCCGAAAGTCAAGATATCAAAGGAGAATACCCCTTCTACTTCTTCTTCCCTTCTTCTTTCTCCTTCTGGGTGGCACTCCTCACTCACTTTATTATCTATAAAATGTTTATATGCAAGTAGGGCGCTACTCAGAAAAGCTTTCAAAAAGATGGAAAGCCGATAACCTCGACCTCTTTTTCTTCTTTCGCTTCTTCTTCTTTTTAGTATATGAAGAGGTCATATCATTTTCAACCATCTCCATCGCAGCTCATTTTTTGCCACCTCTTCGTTTTTCAAGTGCTTACCCCAAACTTTGAAATCCAACAGGATCAATGTATTCTTAACAAAACAAACTATATATCTCGGTCATGCCCCACCAATTCATCGCCGTTGTGTAAAATGATAGGCGGTTTGGAAACGGTGATTCGGTTGCCCGTTAAACCAATCAATTTCCACATGAATAGCGATTCGCGATCGGTTTTCCTTGTGTCTGTTTTTCCCCTTTCACCGTCTTCATTCTCCCATCTCATTCTGACATTTCCCGTTTCTTGAAAAGCTGTCAAGAATAGAAGGAGATGGAGTGAAAATGAGAGGGAGCCCGAAAAAGTGCAGCCTTGAAGGGAGCCGTCAGTTTTTTGGCTACGAACTCAAACTCAATTGAATTTCCACTCTCTCCGCACGTTTTGCAACACTTTCTCTTTCTCTCCGGCTGCCTAACTAGCTAACTTTGTTCCCATCTCCAGAATTTCTGATAGAGACTCTCCAATTAATATTTAGGGATCGTTGAATTCAATGCATTATTTATCGTTTCGCCTCGCCTCCTAGTTTCACAATTACATTATGTTTTCCCCTCTTTCCAGGATGATCTTCCTCACTTTCGGCGTTTTGCTCATCTTCTCAACGAATCCCGTGTTTTCTATCAAATGCCACTCATGTCTGACTTATTGCAAAACCATTAACGGGAAGGTAAGGGACCACTCGTTTTCAAGTGTTTTCCTCTTTTCGAACGCCTTCGAATCCCTTTTTTTGTGGAATTTCCAGGTGGATCCGGTGAATTGCGACTGCAAATCGCCGCCTAATGAGCAATGCTCGTCAAATGCATGTTTTGCGAAGATCGAGCTGTTCGCTGACGAGTCGACGGCTATTGTTCAGGTGAGCACTCAAGAGGCTCTTTTTTGTGCTCATGGACGAGTCAAAATGTTGTAGAAAGGTTGCATATCGGATTTCCCCGCCGGACAGAGAGGATGTCAATATGCGAGCAATATGGACACGATACACTGTTTTTGTGAACAGGAGCAGTGCAATACGAGACATAAAGTAAGGGGGACGAGTAAACTTTGTGAACTGAGAATGAGTGCTTGTTAAGGAACAGGAAGTGCAATATTGAAATCGAGAAGTCTGATTTCAAAAAACCATTTGAACAGGGACCCGAAAAACTAACTTTTGACCATATACAGACTTGAGAGGGTTGTTCCCTTTATATCGTATTCATGAGTCTGAAGACTTCTATCGGATGCCGTCCAAATGACCCAGGAGAGCTCTGCCGGAAAATCATTATATCTTGAGATTGATGAGAGATAGACAAAAGTTGTTAACAGTAAACTTGTCGATCATAACTAGGACTATAACTAGGACTCCTTGGTTGCAAAGCCATTTCAATGGCATCCGATAGTATTTTAAACTCAAAACTTCATCTTCAATATAGCTTTCAAGTTATTCTTCTTTTAGGGCTATCTTTGAAACAGCCAGAAAGCCAGAAGCTCAGTGTTTCCTGCAAAAAGTCCCGCTTAGGCGATCAGTTTCAATGTCACCGCTCTAATTTCATTAGCCGCTTTCTTTTTTGCTCCAAACGAATGTCTCCTCTTTCCCCTTTTAGAACGTCAGTGTCGAACTTTCGAAGCGAAAAAGAGAAAAAGGAGGGACTAATTGAATTTGCAGTTGGGCAACTACATCCCGACCCGGCTTCCGTCCGTCGAATGCTGTCATTGCACTTCCCGTCATGGTGAAGACTGCGATTCGGGCTGTTCGAGCAAGTGTCGGGGCAACTATTGCGTGGTGGATTTTGATGGCAAAGAGCAGGTTTTTTGGTTTTGCCGGTGGTGATAGAAGACGACTTGTGGGGATTCAGGGCTGCGGATTAGGATATCCCCGACTGCCGTCTTTCCTTCGTGTTGACGATTACCGCGATTACGAGGGAGAATATCTGTGTACAAGGTGGATTCGAATAACAAATCCCCTCTTATTTTCCCTCAACGACCCTCATTTAGATATGAATCCAGCGCGTCGAATGTGATGAATGGTTGCGTTTGCACACACCCATCTGGTCTCTGCAATGAGTTCAACAAAACCCTCAATTACCAGGTCCCCCTCCAAAAAAGTCAAGGTCTCATCTGGCGTTTCAGAAGAGGCATGTGATTGAACGCAAGGATGATAATCTTCACTACTGCTACGCGTTGATGCACAAGGCTTACAAGCCGTTCGGACAAGAAGTTTTCAAAAAGTACGCGGAGGGGGGACAAGAGTGATTACATGGTTTTGTGGAGGGAGGGGTGATTGATAGTGTGTTTGACAAATCGCTTCAAGAACCAAGGTATTAACACATGGGAAACAAAGAGCTGTCTCAAACATCTAGAAGGGAATCAAGCATGAAAAGTAAATTTCAGATCATCCACCTGTGAGGGTCACTACTGTTTCATCTCCCTAACCACTTCTGAGATCGTCTTGGAAAGCGCTGATTTCAAGCACAATTATGAAGACCACGATGAGTTCATCGGCGCAGCACGACCCCGCTTCGAACTTCAAGCGGGATGCATCAAAGTCAATGGGGATGATGTAACTCAGAACTTCTCTATTCTCGGTACAATTTTCCGTTTTCAGAAGGTCAGGGTCGGATGTACAGTTGAAACGCAAGGGAACAACTCGGAGATCCTTGCGAAGCACTGCATTTGTGACAGCCACCTGTGTAACTTCCATCATTTGGTCAAGGGCACAGAGGATCCACGCCCGAAAGCCGCCTCTCCAGGTGTCAAACTGGTTAGTTCCTTATTTCCTGAGTTGTTCTACTCCAGAAACCATTCTGAGAAAGAGAAAAGACACGCGAGAGAAAAAGTGCATAATTCTGGGACGTTTTCGTCTGCCATACATCATCCATAACCATTTTCGAGTCGAAGAATGAACATGCCCAGTGGGATTACACTTGATTGCATTACAGACGACGAGCCAGCTGAATCCCGTCCGATTGTACACTTCGAATAAGGAAATTGATGAGAATGACATTTTGTCGGTCATGAATGGCGCGCATCGTGTGTGGCATCTGGTGGCAGCACTGATTTCAATCCTCCTCATCTTGTTATGAAGCGCATGTCTTCTTGATTTCGCAACATCCCGATTTTCAAAAATGTACGGCTACCTCCCCATCTTCCATCGTTTCTCTCACTATCTTCTTTTTTCTACAATACCGGTTTAAAGGCTTCTGTTCGTCGAAATGAATAATGAAATGAATGAAATATGTGTTTTGAATGAATTTATATAAAAATTGAGTGAAACGGAATGTGTCTTGTCAAGAATTGAAAACAATGATAAGAGTAAATGGATAAGAAGAAGAACTAATATGACAAAGGAAATAAGTTAATATTGTGCTGTTTGGGGGTATTATATTAAAATAGTTTAAAATTGATTGTAGATATTATAACTGAAACTGATTTCAAAATAACACGCAATTGAGCTAGAAAGTGGAAGGGAAAGAAGAAGCTATACAGAAGAATGTGTAACGAGCGGAAATGTACGTGAGAAGAGATAAGTGTGATTTTGGCGAAAGGGGTTTGAAGAGAGGATATGAGAAAAGAGGGAAATGGAAAAATGAGGGGGGTATTTGAATAGAAAACGACTAGAAAAGCAATGACAGAGCAAGTACAGAACAATGATGTGGGGGGAGAGGAGGTCATCGAGATTAGCACGCTGATAGGAAAGACACTGATTCAGAACAGTAGAAGCCTAGGTGTACAAGTGGAACTCGTAAGATCGCGCGATTGAGTCTGTCTTACGAGAGGAGGTTCGCTGCAAGACCACACAGATACATTTTTCAACGAGATTAGAGAGATCAAACAAGACTGTTGTAGTAGTAATTCGAGCAAACACACCACGCGGTCACCAGTATTGTGAAATAGTTAGAGAGGGTTGGTTGGACAAATTCAGATTAAGAATGGTGAGAAGAAACGGGAAGGGAAAACAGAGTCATTTGGCAAATTGGAGCAGAGCAAGTCAAATCACATGAGAACCGTCAGAGCATTCAGGGCATTACCGGATGCGAATCCGTGCCCCTTTGTTGCCGGTAATCATTCACAAGAGCGGTGAACTTTATCTCCAGGAGCTGAAAACAATGATAAACGAA
The DNA here is from genome assembly GCA_963932285.1 of Caenorhabditis macrosperma. Taxonomy (NCBI): domain Eukaryota; kingdom Metazoa; phylum Nematoda; class Chromadorea; order Rhabditida; family Rhabditidae; genus Caenorhabditis; species Caenorhabditis macrosperma. Next base: position 7,373,945 of record OZ010618.1, read on the forward strand.
ATCAGAGGAAAGAATGGTACCTGTCTGTTAGCCGAGTCTTGGGACCCAATTTGTAGAGCATAGGCGAATGCGGAGGCATCAAAAGTGTCATCCATGGCAATGAGTGCCCCGTGAATTCCACTATCCACCAGATTCCTTGAGAAAGAACCCAATCCAATTTCCTCTACCCATCGTTGCACTCGTTCATTCGACCACACAACCAAGTCTATAAAACCAGTTGTATAGGCACTCGCTTAGATTAGAATCCCGTGTTTTTACGACTAACCTGTGTTGATATTATCGCACGCCTTTCGTCGTTCCGCCAACACTTTCTTATCATAATTCACCTTCTTCAGACACATCATTCCGTATTGGAGACTTGTCCGGTGGAAGGTATCAATCATACGTAAATGTGTACGGAGATCGCGTTTTGAGAGGTGCTCAAGCATGCGTGCATCTAGGAGACACTCCATGAATGCTGATCGGTACTGAGCGAGTCCGAGGCTGGGCAACCAGTCGTTTCCAATGTATTCGTGGTTCATGTCGCCGAATGCAAGCGTTAGACGAGCTGTTCGTGGGGCAGAGGGGGATGTTAATGAGACCATTTCCTGAAGATTCCATTGTTCAGTGACACCAGAACAGGAGAATTACCTGGATAGCAAGTCGAAGCTTCAGTCGGTGAAGAGGATTCGAGATTCCAATCTCTTTCTGGATTTCTTGATCACTCAACGCTGACATAATCGCTCCGGACTTGACGTTGGCTCGACACGCCGCCACGTACCACGCGGGCATTCCAACCCAGAGTTCTAACCAGGCAACGACAGTAGGACCATTCCACAACGCAAATGGCGTCCTTGCCTTCATCGCCTCTTCCAGGAGCTCATGCTTCTTCTTCTTCCTCCTGTCATAGTCTGCCTTCTGGTTCCCTTCTGTCCCTGACATTTCTCCATCGGAGTATCCATCTCCATTCCTTCTGAAAAACGCCATTTTTCACATCAGGCTCCCCCTCTTTGCTTCAAATCTTACTTGAAAAGATCACTTGATGAATTCTTTTTCTTATTGAAGAACCGCCCGAGCGTTTTCAATCCACTTGAGCTATTCGACCTCTTCTTCTTGCCTCCTAGACCATCTGTCGAGGAAGCGATTGAAGAAGCGGGGCTCATGCGGTCTCCTTCATACTGCATCTACAAACAAAAACCGACATTGGCCCCTCTCCAGCCGTTCTCATTACCTCGTCAAATTGATTATACCCGCGACGTGGCTCATAGTCCAGATCCCGAACCATACGATCGTCGGCGAATTGCGTATTACCATAAATGTCATAACGCCGCTCGCCAGACACATTCGCCGGCAACTGCAAATGATTGAGTTACAACTTGTTTTGCCGTTGTATTCACCGTGTTGTATTTGTTCCGCATCGAATCCAGCTGCGGACTTGCCCTTGGCGAACTCCTCGTCGAAATGCCCTGATCGTCGTAAAACTCGCGACTTGACCGTTCCAACTGTTCGGCGACCCGTTCCGCATGGTGTTTCTCTTGTTGAATCAACCTTGAAATAAGTTACTCTTGATTGTATCTAACGCGTCTGGAGACTAACCTGATCTCCGAATTGATGGCATCTAATCTGTCCTGCAACATCGACGCCAGCATATGAGCATCTTGTCCGTTGCCCACATTTCCAGGATGTCCACTTTGCATTCCGCTTTGCATTCCACTATTCATCCCTCCAGCCATGATGTCCTCTGGTTGATGTTGTTGAATGTTAGTGTTCGAACGGGGAAGTGTCGACTGGCCAACATCTGCAAGCGACGGAGACGAGGAAAACGCTTGCTGAACGTTCGCTAGAACGTGCGCTTGTTGCAGTCGATCCCATTCCTGCTCATTCAGAGTCTGCACTTTGTTCGGGTCTTCCTGTAAAAGTTCACCCTTTAAAAAACTCTTTGTGTAAAAACCCACTTGAAGTGCAGCAATCCGTCCCTTGTTTGGCCGCCGCATTCCCACAGTCGCATAGGACGGTGGAGTTTGCTTGTACACCGGGTACGCGGATTGTTGGGCAATTGACGGCTGCTGAGGTACTGGTTGCACAATCGGTTGGGTATAAGGAATCGCGTGCATCCTGGAAGATTGAAATCAAGTTTCAGCAACAAAAACCAAAAGTGCTCACCTTGATTGGAATTGCGCCGTTCTCGCATTATAAAGTTGTTGCCGTAAGGCTTCAATCTCCTGCCGCAAGGATTCATTGTCTCTTTGGAGGCGATCCTTGATTCTTTCTGCTTGGTCGTAGATCTTCTTTGTTCCATCGAGCTGCTGCGTTAAACGGTTCTTGTCATCCAGCGCTTGCATCCGCTCTTTGAGATGAAGTTGAAGACGGTCATTGGACTCGGAGAGCAGCTAGAAACCAGGAACTCAGTGAAAACTCGAAATCATCAACGCTTACTTTATCAACAGTGCTACTGAGCCGCTGACTGTGTTCCTCGTTCATCCGCTCCCTCTGCACAGCCCTCTCCAACTCGGCAGTCAGCTCTTGAAGATTCCTATCGAGCCGTTGAATTCGTTCCTCCGCAGACACACTCTTCTGAACAACAAAGCCTGATTTGCATGACATCAAACAAACACAAACTTGTTCGGCCGCCGTCAGAGCCTCCATTCTCTGTTGCAATTCCGCTTCAACGGATGGAAGCGATTCGGCCTTCTTCAGACTCTGCGCAAGTTGCTTCTCCGCCAATTCCAATCTCTCTTGCAGCGAATGCACCTTCTCTTCATTCAACCGCACTGCCGCATCTTTATTGGCGAGCTGTAATTGATTCGATTTGCCGGATGGCTATTTTTGGGCGGCTTTCGATTAACCTGGTGCTCCAATTTGTCATTGAGGTCCCGGATGCACGTCGACTCTCTTTGAGCTGTCAGGAAGCGTGACTCGAGCGTCGCGATTCGCGTGTCCTGGTCGCTGCGTTGGGCGTCGAGCTGAATAAGTACATTTTTTCGTCGAACGCGCATTCATTTTCGTACCTCGCAGATCTGATTCTTCAACCGGGCAATGGTCTCCTGTGCCGCGTGCTTCTCACGTGTATCCTCACTCAATTGTCCCTCGAGTTCGGCGTTTCTACAAACAGCGCTTGTTTTTCGACAATTACCCGTTTTGTGCTCATTACCGATTCGTGACTTCCGACGACTGCTTCATAGCATTCGACAATTCCGTCTTCATCCTTTCCAACGCCTCCTGCATCTCAATGAGTCGGTTTGCACTTTCGCTGCTAATCGAGCCATTCGTACGTGCGTTGGATGCCTGGAAAATGGGATGATGTTTGCTCGATTGAAGATGGGAATTTAGAGAATCCAGAGATGCGCCCCTCCTATTTTTAATGAATAATTACCATAGCTTCTTCCGCTTCTGCTGCATAAGTGGCGATGCGCGCTTTCAGAGACGAATTCTCATCTCCCTTCGCGCTGACCTCCTCCTCGAGAGTCGCTACACGCTCCATCGCGACTCGAAGACGTTCTCGGACCTGAAAAACAAAGAATTAAAGCAATTACAAGACGGACAATTACCTTCTCGTCGAGCGCTTTGTGATGCTCGAACAAACTCTTCAGAGCCTTCAAGACCTCCACCTCCGACGACACTCCCGCGTGATTCTGCGCTTGACGCTGAACGGAACTTTATGAGAATATGATGGAAAAGGAAATTACCTTCATAACAGTCATTCTGAGTGATCTCTCATGACGGGAAACCAAGCACTCGAGGTGTTCCAGGAGTAGCCGTGTGTTATTCCTTTCTGCCTTCAACTCAACTATCTCCTCGTCCTTTTCTAGTAACTGTTCCTTCATTTGGCAGATTTCCCGTGTCATCGTTTGTAACTCCTGAAAAAGAAATTCGATTTGAAGGTTCAGAATGCTTCGGGGAATTCTTACCGATGGTAAGTTCTGCGTGTGCACTTCAAACTGGCGCTTCATCATGTCACGCTCTTTTTCGACCTCTTTCGTTCTGAGAGCCGCATTTTCCAGCTGGACCTTATAATTTTCCAGCTGTTCCTGCAACTTATCTCGGTCTTCCAACATGTTCATCATCAACTGAAAATCAAATCACGTCAATCACAATACACGTTGTCAAACCGCTCGAATACCTGTTCTATGTTGTCGCGGTCTGTCGGCTCATCTATCGGACCGCCGTGGTCCACGCCGTCTTCTGTGATCGTCGGCATGACGTCACACATCATGTTTCCATTGCTGTAGCTCATAATTCTGAAAATAAGGAAATCTAGTGGGAGGAAAAATGGGGGGAGAGAAAAAATAAGATTATTGATGAAAAGAGAGAAAGAAGCTTGGATTACAATTACAATATGCATGTACTAATGCGGCCGGCGGATTGTTATTCGGGGAATTCTTCCGAGAAACAAGGGAAAACGAGGGAAAATTCTCTTTCTCTTCCTCTCTCTCTCTTTCCTTCAGCGCCGACCGGACAGAATTAGAAATGTACACTTATCTATCCGTCGGTATTCGCTTCTGATTATTATTACCGAAATTTTTGGGTGGCGTTGGTTCCAAAAACAGGAAAAAAGAAAAGCAATACGCGCGAGAACCCGGGGGGACCCCGTAATTTAATACGAAAGAGCCGAAAAACTTACCAGGGTCAAGAGAGAATAACACATCCAATTGTACAATTCACGCCCTGTTTGATGTCATCACGTTCTTGCAATTAACCTGGAAAAACAAGCGAATTGATTGATTCTTCTGTCGTTTTCTTTGGGAAATGGGTGTTTTTAAATGAGGGAAGAACAAGGAAAAAGGAAGGAAAAGAGGAAAGAGTTTGCAACAAAGTAAGTAAGTTTCCGTTGAAAGTGTCTTTATTTCTTTATTCCTCCGTTCTACCCTCTCTTTCTTCTTCTTTCTCCTCTCTGTGTGTGTTATAAGTAATATGACTGCAACAAGCAACTCGGGAGAGGAGGGAGAAGTTGGGCGAGAGAGGAGGGGTAGAGAAGCAATAGGAGAGACAAAAGACACAGTCCGATAAAGAGAAAGAGCACCGAATTACACACGACGGTCACTAGTGCTCAGCCTCCCCTCTCGCCGGGGGCCCTCCCCGTCCCCGCTTCTCGGCCGGACGTAGCCGAATCGATGGCTAGGGGGCATTAGAGAATGGGTGCAAACGAAAGATGAGACAGGCCAGAGCCAGAGAACACAGGGTCACACATCTATCGGCCGTTTGGCTGCGCGCAAGACGCGTCTCGCGCTTTCTCTCGCTATTTCTTCCTCGATTTTTTCGCGTACGAGAGATTGCGAGAAACGCAAAGAGAGAGAGATGGAGAAACAGAAGGGAGGACAGAGAGAAAGAGAGAAAGATAAAAGGGAGGATAAGAGGTTAACTTTACAAGGGACCGAAACCGTCAGACTGCTGGCCAGAAAGTATAAAACAGTCTGTTCCGTAAAAACTTCTAAAATTTCTCCCTTTCTTTGCCTTTCCTCGCCCTAACATCAAAACCGTCCCTTATCTAAACACATTTTAGGCCTAAAAGCACTAAAAATCCCCTATGAAACACCCGCCAACAGGGGGAAATCAAAACGAGAGTGTTTTATACAGAAAACGATGACGCATTGTGTTGTTCTTCAAAAGAAGCCGAAAAACGTGCAAAACTGGGGGCCGTTTTTCTACGGCAGTGAGGTGGAAAAGAGAAGAAAAAGCGAGGAAGAGGCGACGGATTTCAATTTGGTAGAGTGGCGATGAAAATGAACATGACAAAACCTTCGCTATCTTTCCCTTCTCTCTCCGCTTTGTTCCTCCTCCCTTTTTCTTTCCCACTTCCCGTTCCTCGCCGAATTTGCATAACGTTTTCGGCGGGGACCTTGAATTGCCCAGTCGGCGGGAACATTGGCAAGTTTTCGTGGGTGAACGAGTACGAATAAGGTCAGGGGGAGGAGGGGCGAGGCGAAAAAGAGTATGAATATTCCGGGATTAGACCGGCCGACCGCACGCGTCGGGTCTCCGAGGGGCCCCAGACGGGCGGAGGGGACACCTGCCTGATAGACGGGTGGATATCTCGAAGTAGTTGGCCCCCTGCCGCGCAGCTGCATAAATTTTGGGGTGTCCTGGGGGAAACCTTATCTTTAGCCTTTTCCCAGGAAGAACAATGGATTTCAAGGTTTCTGAAAAAAGCTTTTTATCAAAATTAGCCATTCTCAAGTGCACAAATGGAAATGAGCAATGGAGATTTGAGAGAAAGGGGGAGGAAGACGGGACTCATCTAAAAGTCAGTGGAAACTAATTCTCAAACAGTTTAACTGCCAACGCGCCCTCCTCGAAAAGCTAGTAAACCAGAATTGGAAGCCGAATAGAATAGGGGAGCGTGGTTCAAATTGGTGACGATTATGAGCGTAGCCATGTGTGTTTGTCTCGTCGTTCTTCTGTTAGTAGACCCGAAAAAAGATGTGCGCATGCATTTGGCCGTTGAATCGGGTGGCCCACACATACACACATACATCGCCGTAATTACTCAAGATGACGTTGCAAAAGATAGCAAAACACTGGGAAACGCCACTTGTTCATAGTTCAGGCAGGCAGGCATGTGTTTATACCGATGGCCCGTCCCATTGCGTGTGTTCAGAGATAACGGGGGCACCTAACAATTGGTGATTGTTGTTCTGTCTGATTTTTGTGATTTGGAATGTGGGCGGCTTGTTTTCGGAAAGAGAGAGCCTCAGACTCGCAAAGTGCAGTTCGGAGCGGAATTTGAGGGACTCATCTTCCAGAGTGGTTTTCTTTGCTTCCAGGGTTCCCAAACGCTTTGTCCCGGTTAAACTATCTCCATTTTACCCGAACGATCATCCCCTGGAAGGTTCGGCGTACTTGGTCAATCCGTGATTTACAATGTTTCATATAAATCGGTAAGCAGTAAGCACTCTCACAACCGCGCACAGTTATCCGGTTTTCGCCTCTGACCGCCGCCCAAAAAATGGCAGGCGCGACAGCTAGCTCGACACAGTCCAGCGACGCTTCAAGTTGTCAAAAGTGTTGGTGTCCGGTGTGTTCCGCATCGTTTACTGCATCATTCAGCGGGTAGTGGCCGAAAAGAGAACAGTGAAGCGGGCGAAGAGTTCAGTGTGGAGACGTACACACAGACACACCACCACCGTGTCCAGATCATCTGCCGTATCCGCCCATCTTTGCGCGCGCCCCTACCGCTCGCTCGTTTTAGTGCATTTCAATCCGAAAATTCTGGTCATCGCCCAACGGCCGCCGCCCCGACTGTCGTCATATTCTTGTCTGACTAGTGGAGTTTTTACTTTTTTTTCGACTTTTTGGTAATCGCCCTCTGATTCATATCTGATTCTGATGCTTCTCGCAAGGCATCGTCTTCAAGTCATGGATACTGTATTCATCGTCTTCTTCCTGTTAGGTGAGTTCCATTGGAATTAGACTATGATTAGGGCCTTTTTGACTCATCTAGCTTCCGTGGTCTTTCACTGAACACGAGTTACTTATATTCCATCACATTGGATCCTCTCTAAAAATATCTGGTATCCCGACAGAATCCAGACCAAATCCTTGAAGACATGGAAAGCGAGAAGGTTACGGTTTCTCACATATCCCAAAGTAAACAAAACGGAATCGGGATCAAGGACAACAAATATTCCTCACATTTCCATTTCTATGCAATTAGAGCGCAACAGTCACAAAAGAAAGTAGGGATGACCAAGTTATGAATAATATCGAGTTCAAACAAATCCGTTACGGGGTCAAGATAACAGAAAACGGTGTGTGTGTTGGACGTCATTTTTTCAGTGTACACGGGCGGAGAAGTGCTAGCTGATGAACAGCTCCGACCAGCGGCAATCATACCATGGTCTCAGTATCAGAGAAGGTTGGGGAAAGTGAAAGAGGGCTCAATTGCATATCAGGTAGGGTAGTCGATCTTCCTCACTCTCACTTTCCATCTACAACCTCATTTCGCTTTCAAGAAGGAAACCGAGCCACTTATGAGCGGAGATGTCTCGTCAAGTGCCTCGAACTCGTTCTTCGGTAGTTATGAGAAGGAGGATATGTCACCGCGGCAGCTGCCGCACTATGATGAAAATGAGCCGAGGTAATTACGGAAATACATAAACTGCCGAGGGTGGTGGGCTCCGACGGCCCGCCTCGTCGGCTTGTCACGAACAATTTGTCCCAGTGGATAGATTCAGACAACATTCTCTTCTCTCGTGAAACTCAAATTTATGAGCTTTTTAGAAGCCGGCCCGCCGCTGCGGCCGCGAAAACGCGCTCGCAATATGGGAACGTCATCAGGCCTCAAATAAGGGGACGAGTGCCAGCTGATCCATCCGACTTTGTCAAAATCCCGAAAACAAACCAAGTCGAGTACCTAATGCAGAGAGGTTCTCCAGGAATGAATGGACTTTCGAAAAAATCAAAAACCTAATTGCAGAGTTGGACAGAAAGCCCTTAGTTCCACCGGAACGTCCCCATTCCTCTTCGAAACCCAATAAGCTTCCTGAACGAATTCCAATGAGAATGGAGCAGACGTCATCGCACCAGGAAATGAGTAAAGTTCCTGTACGTGCAGAAGTGTGACTTCATCTTACTTCGCAACTGTTTCAGTCTCTGGCCATTCCGAATGGAGTCCCGATGACTGCTGCCAGTTGGGAAACTGGTCAACCGCATTATACGGGCGACCGGCGGCTGCACGCTGCAAACACGTTTGCCGGATCTCCTTCGTTTCCATTCACGAATAATGTAAGAGGGGGAGAATCTTAACTTGTTCTGATCCCGCCGGTTGGTTTCAGTTGGTTGGGAATGAAGTGATCACGTCGCCAATCTACCAGAAAGCACCCGATGCAAACATTGTCAGTTCCATCTTCTCGCAAAGTCAAGCGAGATCCGGGGCTATTCCTACCATGGTCCAGGTATCAAAACGCAATGGCTTAAGCTCCATATTCAGCAAAAATCTTCAGACCTCACAGCCACAAGCATATCTAGAAAAATTCCTCACTGACGGCACCTCGCTGGACCAGTTCTCAAAGCTTGCCAAGAATCTTCTGGGAGTCGGCGGTGGAAACGGAGAAGTAATTGAAATGCTTACGAACATCTCGAATAATCCTTTAATAATGTCTAGACCGGTGGTGGAAGCGGCGGCTTGTTGGAGACAATGACATCAGTTTTAAGTGGTGGAAACCGAAATCTGCCAACAAGTTCTGCGGCGCACGATGACTTATCCCAATATACCCCGTCGTCCGCCGGAAGGCCGCAGACTTCGGTGTTCCAGAAGCTGTTGAATCAAGGTGAAAAGGGATATTGAGCACTTTGAAGAGAAACTTTCTATGTTTGTAGCTACCGATGCATTGAAAGACTCATGGAAGCAGAAAGATACCAAGGAAAAGCCAGATCTAGATGCTCTCATCAAAAAGTCAGATCTCTTTGCTCTTCCCACTCTACCAACACCTGAGAAGCCGAAGGAAACAAAACTTAGTAAAGACAGAGAAAACTCACTGAAAGTAAGTTTGAACTGATTTTTGAAAAAGTACAAATTAAACTACCTGCGAATTATTACTTGTACTCAACAACTAACATTGCAGCTTCTCGAGAACATGCCAGCGGAACAAAGAAAAATGCTGGAGGCCGCTATTCTTTCGGGAGAAATTGACGCTGATTCACCAGCAATCAAGTGAGCAAGCGTCGCTTTTCTTTTTTTATTTTTCACTTTCAATTCTAGAACATTGGTGAAGAATGATCTTACGGAAGAATCAAAGAAGGAGAAGGAGAACCGACTAATCGAGTGGATCCGAGCGAATCGTCCATCTTCAAAAACACCCGAGGCCCCTATTCCTAAGAATGTGCCGTATTACGGAAAATATCTGGGAAGTTTGGCTGAAACGGTAAAGTGTTCACAAGACAGGGGTAAATGACAACGCAACTACTATTCAGCCGACGACAAAGAAACAGAAGAGTCCAGGAGGCGCGTTATGGTTGGTTGATGAACGGCGGATCATGGTTACTAGATTCGTATTTGAATCCGGATCACTTTTGAATGGTAATCGGACGTTCAGAAGTTCAAAAACTCTGAATACTTCTAGAAAACGTCACGTTTTGGCTCGGACCAAACGTTCCAAGTGAAAACTTCATTGAGAACTTCATGCCATCGGAAAACGGATTCTATGTCAGGCCAAGACCAATCGAAATGTCGGCGTTTGCGATGAAAGAACTGCCAGTTGGTGTTCCCTGATTGCCCTCTATCTAACATGTCTGTAATTCCAGCCAATTGAAGCGAAACCTCGACCAAACGTGGCAGCAATCAAACTATTCGAAGGCCTTCCGCCAATTGTTGCTAACGTCACCAGATCGAAGCGCGACGCCAACGTTACGGAAATTGGAGCGACCGCTAAGCCGATTGAGCTTTTTGTGGAAGTATAGAGTGCTTGTTTGTTCAATGAAACAATTATTTCTTTTTTCAGGGTGGCGTCATGAAAGTCATGCCAGGAAATGGAAAAGAGACGTTGGAAACTGCACCCGGAAACAAACCTGAGTCCATTAGCTCTTTACCGGACGGATTCCGGTTGAGACAACCGGAATTTGACCCTATTGATGACACGGTACCAATGTTCGATCCCTGGCTTCATCCATCCGTTTCTTCAGGTCCCCCAGCCGCTCCAATGGTTCGAAGGATTCCAACCGCTTATGCTAACCCTCCCCTCCCCCAAAGTGTTCGGTGATATTCACTGGGTCTCTCTCAGAGACCACAAAAGAAATGTATGTAGCACGCTACTATTGTACCCGCTCTATACAAAATACAATTTTTCTCACGCTTCAGACTAACGTGGCATCGGTTATTCTTCCCAATGGACCCCTTGTACAAATTCCGAAAGTAGTGAGGTTACGCTCTTTGTCACCCAACAGTAAGGCTTATAACATCAGTTCCGGGTCGATTGAAGTAAAGGAGACGTGTTTAACTATCAGCTAACAGATTGATTATAGGTTCTCGATATTAAGACCATCAGATTCAACAACCTCTCTTTCCAACACGACGATGACTCTGTTTGGTTAATGATCGGAAGTGATTTCTTGCCGAATATGGGCGGAAAGATAGTCCCCATTTTTGAAGAGTGAGCTCCCAATGCTCATAGACCAACGGGCAAAATGAGTTGTTCAGGAATACGCGAGCATTCGACTGTCAGGCCCTCCGTAGCTATCACAGTGAAACAGTTGTGTTCCGACTGCCGGGAGACCTTACTTGGACAAATGTCTTCTGGTTCTCATGTGAGTCATTGCTTATTTTTCTTTTTTTTTTCTGGCTTTCTGATCTTTGCCATCGCTGATGACGACATATGTGTGAGAAAACTTCATATCCAGAGGGCAGAAGTACATTTGAGTTCTAACTTCCGCTATTTTGCCCCAGGGCAGCATGATTGAGTCAAGAAAAAAGGTCACGAGAGCTTACGGCACGCTAGACCAGTAAACAAGATTCCAATTAGACGCGCGGAAATGGGTTCAGTTTCCAAAGGAGCTTTTCGCGCTTGGCCGGTCGTCCTAATTACGAATTTTACATGATGCGCTTTATCCGGCTCTGTTTTGACAATGTCTTATAATCCGATTGATTTGGCCTCGTTTTGATTGAGCTCATTGGAAAAGAAAGAAAGCGATTGCAGAAGGAAATGAAAATGGGGGAGGGGGGAGAGGAATCGAGAAATCACTTTGTTAGAGGTGAATGAGTGGGATAATTAAATCTGACAATTGATGTGAGACGCGTGATGAAGGTGAACCGTCCCGGAATTGGCTTTGAGTAGCGTTTCAAACATCAAGGTGGATTAGGAAGGTCCTAAATGTCAATCTGAAATCAGAGCGGCGTCATGTAACCCGCAACGGTTCAATTTTCAGTCTTCTCAATGAAACGCCTCGTCTCCTACTCGGAAATCTTCCTTCCACCCGGCGACATGCATCTTTTGCCCGATTTGTCCTCGATAACGGTGAGTGACCAAATCAGAAGCATTACGTCGGAAAACAAGACAAGTGTATTCTCCGTTTCTCTCTGATTACAAAAATTGTGGCAACCGCCGACTCTCGAAATCAGTTTGTGCGTATAATCCTTCTGTTTTCACGACATCAACGTCGCTGACGCAAATCTTACTCCTTTCCCGCCTTCACCTTGAGAAAGAACAGCGTGTGTTCAGGTTAACATTGTCTCTCAATTACCCATGAGATATTGGCCATTAAGTTAGGGCAATTGCCTCTGTATCCTTCATTTCGAAAGGGGGAACCGAATGATATGTAAATAGTCTCTGTTAAATGTTGGGGCCTTTTCACAACTTCTCCCAAAACTTTTCTAGAAGTTCACCAAAGAAAACTCGAGCGATTTAGCGTAATGGGAACTCATAAAATAGAAGAGTGCTTCAAAATTGCCTTCTTCTTAAAGATCTGTACTATTTTTATGACTTCACTTGTGCTCCAACGGCTTTGCCTCCAAATTGGACCTAATCGAGTACACAACCGACACCATTTCAGACGCCAACATGCAAATACACACCAGCACTGTGACCCTGGAAAGGGCAAACGATGACAAATTATTGGAGGGGGGGAGAAAGAGAATATGTAACACAATCTCATTAATTTAAGCACGATACGAGTGCCGTCATGGCTCCTCATGAATCTTTCATTCCACTTGATTAAACCGACTACTGATGATTGTTTGAGTTCCATTCGTCATTATTCTTATTATTAATTCTGAAACCATGATCTCACCGGAACCCTTTTTTATTTTTCACTTCAATAAACGCATTTCCAGAACAACCCCGCCAAATTATGAACTTTTTATAGTATGTATTGTGTTCTGTTGTGTTCTGTTGTTTTTACCGAAAAACAGTTGGTGTGGAAGAAACAAAGGGATTTCTATTCTCTTTGTCATTCCATTTAGCCCGGTCTCTTTCTTCCCTCTCCCGTTGAAAAGTTCCCTTATCCGACGGTGGATCTTGTCGCCGCAGACGATCGTGGACCTGGCCGATGTCGCAATCGCTCAGCAGGTGCAAACAATTCCACGCGAACTTGCAGACTCCCCACGCCGCGGGCCGGTGGAGGCTGTTTTTAAGCGAGTTTGGAGCGGTTTGTTGGGTAGAAATGAAGCACGAAATGGAAGTTAGGCATTGGACCTTGATGTCCGTTGGAGGTACCGTTGATTCCCGGGATATATCTGTCTGGAAATCTGTGAAAAGGCAGAGAAACGCTCAACCGACTTAAGCTGACGTGTTATAACGGGAGACACCGCGGAATTGCTTTTTTACAACGTAGAGCTTCTAAAACTCACTTTACCCGGGTACACTTCACCTCTGGACGCATTTCCACAGTTATTCACGGCAATATTTCATATTCAATTGATGAAAAAAGAGTTTGGAACAGTGTTCTCCACATAAACCAGGGATTACCAACGCGAAGAACGACCAGAACCACATGTGGCTGCTGAGACGCTACCAGACGTCGCCACGATGGGTATTTGCACCAGAATCGTTTCGGCAAACAATTGTGCGATGCTAGAACCCTAATGCACCGCCTGATGTGGAGAAACCCATGACGTCATTGTATTCCAGAACGTTCTACCTGCACCACCTAGGTACAGACACCATTCCGTACCGCCTGGAGTGGGAGGTGAAGTTCTCGTCGCTTTTTCGTTTTCCCCGTAGCAAAAACAAACCTTCTTATCATTCCATCTTTTGCTTCTCGCTCTCCGACCCGACGACGCCACGGAAACCCGGAGACGAACTATCCATCAGCGTTTCACCACTTCCCCACTCGCGAGTCTCTAAACTTATCCACGACACCTGTTGCGGGTGTCAGTGCAACTGTCGTAATTGTGAGTGCGACGCAATTGGCAGATGTTTCGCGGGTGTTCCGCATCTGCTCGTCGTGCAACCGCCTGTATCGGCCACCATCGCTAAACTCACTCAGTTTTCGTCCGTTTCGAAGCCTCTCGAATCCTCTTGAGCCCTCTCGACCCTCTCTTCACAACTCCATGCCAACGTCAAGGCCTAACTGTCAGAAACTTGTCATTTTTGCCTACTACTTCATCCGCTTTTCGGGGCTCCACTTTTTGACTCCACCTCCTCTACACAAATCTTAACTTCAAGCGCCGCCCTTTTCTCCCTTTTCAAGCTCTCTCTGTTTTTATTTTCCGATTGTATTGTCTTCTCCCTGTTGTCTTTTCGCCCCCACATCGTTCCTTGCCTTCGATACCTGCAGCGGTCAGGTGACGTCACCAAACACAACGACAGGTGTTTCAGGCCACCGTTAGTGTTGAAGAATCAGGAGATGTAGGCCGCGGTGTCAGTTGCTCGCCCGCGGTTTGAATTGAATCGCTGTTGAATTCCAACGCGACCCAACCCGAATCCTTATCTCTAAAAGCGAGTGTGAGTTCGTAAGGACGTTTGCGTGTCGTCAAGCCGGCGCTCCCGCGGTCGGCTCTGTAATTGCGTAATGCGTGCGAGAAATTTCATCAACAGCGCTTTTGAAACTCTTGTTTTGCAGCGCGCGCGCCGAATCCGCGCCGAGCTCGAAAGTCGCTCTACTCTAAGCGTAGCCGAGTTGTGTTTGAGTTTGTATGTGTTTTTCTTCACACCGCCTTGTTTCTTCTCTCTTTCTTCTCAATTTTCTTTGTCGGGTGTGGCGCGGCGTCCTCGCACTAACGGGGGGGGGGGGGGCGGAGGAGGACTCTCGGCCTGTTGCGTATTGATCATCGCCCAGTTTCAGTGATGCCTATGCTCACGCGCGCTCTCCACCAGCCGTCTCGTCGCCTTTCCACTCGCGCTCAAAATCCACTCACAAAAAACGCTCACAGGCGTAGTGTGTGTACGCGCACAACAACTCACGCCACACGCGACGCGGCCGCCACGCGTTTTTCTTGACCAGTCACAGCGAGCGCTCGGAAGACGGAGGACGAGGGAGGGAGGGAGGAGGGCAACCGACGACACAATCCATATTCATTCGGTGCCTTACTATGCAAGCGTGCGTGCGACGGTGTCTGTGTGCGAGCGAGTAATGGCCGTTTGTGTGTGTGCGTCGGGTTGTGTGTGTGTGCTGCGAGGCAGAGGGCGAGGGGCCGGCCGAAGCTGTGGACAAGCCCCACCCACTCTGCCTCCTCGCTCTCCCTCACAGCCCCCCTCCCCCCCTTCACGGCCGCCATTCATTTCGCCTTCTTCTCGTCCGTGCTAGGCAGTCGCTCGCCTACCCCTCCACTCTCTGCCGTGGCATACAACATGGCCGGCCCGATGGGCAGAGAGTGTCTGCCGTCTCCGCACACGTACGTGTTCTCTCGCGCGCCTCTCTCGCCGTCTGCACGTCCTAGCCTATCGATCGCCCGCATCTTTGCCTTTTTCTTGCGCGCACACTATCTCGCTTTTCGCTCTCTCCTTCTCATTCGCCTCGCATAGATAGCGTCGCTGGTGTCCAATAGAGCGCATTTGAGACACAAGCCGAGCCATCAGATAATGATAGCTCATTTCATCAATGGTTGATATGAGTATGGGGTGCACGATTTTAAGTGAATACGCGATCAATGGTCTGCTGGGGAACACAAAGGAACCTTTATGAGGGAAATGGGTCAGCTGGCGTACTCTGTTACTTCACAGCGTAGACCGTCTTGCTACATTGTCTGTCGCAACATATGTACGTCTCGCTCACCAATTCGTTCGTTCTCCTTTCTGTTTTCGTTATTCACCTCAACCAATGATCATTTTTCGCGTTTCAGATGTCAGACTACAATGCAAAACCGTCCGGGAGCTTGACGCTCGACTACGATATGAGTTCATCTGACTCCGATTCCGAGGAGCACGTCACGCTCACTTCGAAATCAGCACACGCCAGCTCAGTCGAGGTGGCTGATATCGCCGTTGCCGAAGCATCTCCAGCCGATGGCGGCGTCGAGCCCGGATCACAGCCATCTGCTCCATCAACAGCCGCAATCAACAAGGAGGCACTTCCGGACGATGAGCCCACAGAGGAAGAAGATGAAGGCACCGGCAGACCAGTTGGAATGGAAGAGGAGCCAGATCAGCAGCAAAATGACACAGAGGAGTTGAACATCCCACAGGAAGAAGAGCCAGACGACACGCCGGACCGCACAAGGGAGCAGTCGGTGATCAGCAATATCAACGAGCCGGTTTCGCGGAACGACAGCGACTCTTCGGCAAATAGCAGTGATAACGAGGATGAAGACGATGATAATGATGATGAAGAGGAAAAAGAAGGTAGTGCTGAGAAGGAAGGGCTGCTTGAGAAGAACGAGGAAGAGGAGGATGGAGATGCGGAGCCGAGTGGTCAGCAAGGTGAACAGCTTGATAAAGATCTTAGCGAGGAGCGTGACAAGGATCTCAGTGAGGAGCGTGATGGAGAAGACGATGAGGAAGACGAAGATGAGCAGCAGGACAAAGATGATGAAGATGAGGACGACGATGAGGAAGAGGAGGACAAGAAAGAGGGCGAAGTGAAGGAAGACGTGAAAGATGGAGATCGTAACACTGAGAGCGAGGAAAAAGATGATGAAGCTGCTGCAGAGATCTCAGAAGCCTCGGAAGCCTCGAATGCCTCCAACGCCTCCAACGCTGTCAAAATGGAGGCGGGCGACTCTGACGAAGCAGGCGGCTCTGATGAGTCGAAGGCGGAGTCTCTCGATCAGACTGGTGCTAAGGGAAGAGATGACACAAGCGACGATGACTCGAGCGCCGCGTCTGATTCAGATGATAATGACGAGGACGAGGATCGTGAACAAGACCAGGATCAGGATGAGAGTCAGAAGCCATCCGAAGATCGGGATGAGCCGATGGAAACTTCAGTGGCCCCGGAAGACAACACGGAGGAAGAGTTGGCTAACGGTGTGAAAGCCGAGCCGTCCAGCAGTGGCGAGAATCCGTGGGAATCTCCAAAGCAGGTATGACTCACTTCTAGGTCTTCATTATGAACCAATGCTGTTTCAGAGCCCAGTCAATGGAATTGTCCAGCCACGTGTCTTCCCACCGGATGGGAAACCAACTCGTCACACCAACTGTCTTGATTTCGTCCTCTTCACCATCGTCAAGGATGCGCTGAAGCACAAGCACTCGTGGCCGTTCCAAACTCCAGTCGACACAAACAAGCTCGAGATTCCTGAGTATCACAACATTGTTGTAAAACCGATGGATCTTCGTACCATTGAGCGTCGCATTCGGAACATGTACTACTGGAGCGCCCAGGATGCGATTAAGGTACGTGGAGAAGGAGCACCTAGAGAGTATAATTAGGGATTTGGCAAGCTAAATTCGCGGGTGTCAGCGGGCGAGAGGAAGAGTATACATGTATATTGTGAGGGGTTTGGAGGACGGCGTGGAAGCGAGCAGATGAAGCGGCAACAAGCGACGCGAGAGATAGGTTGCCTAGGTGACCGAAAATAAGAGCTGACTGCCAGTCACAATCGGTTTATGGGTGAGAGGTACTTTCAGAATCAGCATGGCAACCGGCTGCTAGGAGCCGAGCAACAGCTTAGTAGTACGAAAAGCGAATCCCTTCCCGTTCCGCCATGAGCTTGCTGCTTATAAAGGTCGCTTATAGGATTTTGCGATAATGCTAGAAATAGTTGATGATGTGCGAGAGCGAATCTTTTTTCTCTTTGCTTCTCTGAGAATCCACCTAATTCACCCCCTCTCTCACCGCGCCTCTGGCCAAAGGACGCGAGCGCTTCCAGTTTCAGCGGGTCTCCGCCCACTTTCTTCTCCTTCTCGCGAGCTAGCCGAGCTCTCACTCGCAAGAGCTTCACCACTCATTCCCATTCTCATTTATATTCGGCGCCGCTGTTGCTGCACCTAACGTCCTGCGTTTTCATATCACCACCGCTTGTGAGCCCCCTTTTCATTTCACCCCCACCGCTCCCTCCCCGCGGCCGTTATTCATTGTTTGAATGGGGGGCGCGTCTAATGAAGAATAGAGACGCGTGGCGCTCTAGTCCTACGGTAGCTAACTTTAGTTTGCTAACAATCAGAACAGAAGTTTGCGGTGACTTGTAAACGAGAGAGGGATCGGGATTGGGCAATGGTCATCAGAGCGACCCGAGAGAATCGGGGTCAAATGCAAATGTAAACCAGAGTTTTGGCCGGATTATACATTGTAACGGTCATAATCAGGTTGCGGATGTGCCGGTGTTGCAACGAAACTCAACTCTTTTGCCTTTACATTTTTTTTTCCAATGAAATCAATCAGTCACAGAGAGAGAACAGTCCTAAACCTCCCCCCCTCGCTCTTGTTTACAAATGCATGATTGTTCTGTTTCGCTATCATTCTCACCTCTGCTCTCGCTCGCTCGCTCTAGCTCTGACGTTGTATGTGCATGAGTCATAACAACACATACTGTCTCATTCGAAATTGAATGGAAGCTATAAACAATAACAATAATAATAACGTTGCTAATGGTATTTCGCTATTCGTTTCCATCTCGATCCACTCGCCCACTCCCACTTCCACTCCCACGCTCGAAGCACTTTCAAGAAATTGAAAAAGACACTGCACAGCAATAAAACCTCGTCCTCCGCTCTCCCGCCGCTCTAACCCATTCCAATATTCGATTGCGTGGAAGCTCATCCACCCTTCGGATGAATTGAATAAGTCGCTTTTTTCGAGTAAGCTGCTGCTGCTGCTCATGCTTCTAATGTCGTTGCAATCGTCCTTTTCGTGTCTGATTTAGCTAATTCCCATCCAATTTTTCGTGAGACTGAAGCCTGGGAAATTCTGTGTGTATTAGTCGCCCCCGCTCTCTCTCTCTCTCTTGTCCATTACGCAAAATTTTGCAATAAATACACAAACACACGCACATAAACATGCGAAGGCAAAAGAGTTGGTTTCAGGACATCCACCAGTTGTTTGCAAACTGTTACGCGTTCAATCCACCTGAGTATGACGTATACAAGATGGCCAAAACTCTGGAGAAACAAGTTTTGAGTCAGCTCACCGAATTGCCTCGCTCTGTAAGTTTGCATTTTTCAATTTTTTCCCACTTTTCAGGATTTGAACGTTCTCTTCGAGAACTGCAAAAAGTTCAACGACCGCAACGACGATATTTACATCATGTGTGAAAATATCGAGGGTGTTGTCCAGAGAGGATTGGAGTGGATGCCATCTCAGGTTGATTAATGAATACGCTTAATCTTGCGCCGAGCACTTTCTCTGGAATTCTGACGTGTGACATTTTCACTGACTCATTTCCATTTTCAGGAGAGACCTGCTGAGCTAGCTGATCATCATCGTCGTGGGTTTTTCCCAGCGTCTACGCCATCCGGGAAGACTAAAGGCCCGAAGCAACGCGGACGGAAGAGCGCTCGTGGTGGACGCAAGAAACCCCCAGCGCGTGGTATTGCTGCTCCGAAGGAAGAGGCTATGGAAGAGGCCGAAGAAGACGTCTCTATGAAAGTGGAGCCTATCAACTTTGACGAAGACGAGGACAACGAGACAGAGAAGGATGTTGAGAGCCGTGCGATGTCGGTCCAGGATGAGGTTGAAGAGACGAAGCCCTCGACTTCCCAGCCACCAGCCAAAGGAAACAAGCGCAAGGTGGAGAATGGAGATAGCGGAACGCCAGCGAAAGCTGCAGCTCCTCCTGCTCCTGCCATTGTCATTCCACCAACTCCTCCACCACGCAAGAACCCGAACACTATGATCGATTGGAAGAGTTTGGTCCCACGCTGGCATGGAAAGCAGTCGGATTGGCAGAAGTTCTGCACGAAGCTCCTCCAAGAGATGCATAGCATCCGCAACAAGGGATTCGCCCAAATCTTCTACTTGCCGGTGGATCCGATTCGTCTCAAGATCTTCGACTACCTCGACATCATCACCAACCCAATGGATTTGCAGACCATTAAGAAGAAACTGGATTTCAAGCAGTATGCTGAGCCAGAGGAATTCGAGCAGGATATTCTGCTGGTAAGCATTGCCAAATCAAGTATCAGTGTGATAATATAATTTCCAGATGGTTAACAACTGCTGCACTTACAACCCAGAAGGCTCTTCGGTGTATCAGAATGCTCTGGACATGAAAGCGTTCTTCGAATCGAAATGGGTGGCATGCCCACGCCCTGGCGGTCAGCCAGACCTGCCACAGGCTCTGGTGATCAACACCGATCTCATGGAGGACGAGAAGATCAACAGCTACATCAACGCCGTCAAAGCCGAAGAGAAGAAGTGCGCTGAGAAGCTCGAGTTGCTCCGGAACATGAGCGAAGGACTCTATGGCATCGCCATGAAGAGACGTGAAGCCAAGTTGGCAGGCGACAATGCGCCTATCCTCCAAGACAATCAGCTCAGCCAGCTTGATAAACTCGGAATCACCATCAAACCGATTGCTCCTATCATGATGGCCGAACTGGTGTCTCCGGCAGTTTCGGTGAGATCTTCGGGACGAGCTCCTGTTCCCAAGATCATCGACGACATCGGACCATCTCCGATCAAGTCGAGGAAGATGTAAGCAGTAGCGAATTGATTCAACAACCAATAATAATTGTTTACAGCTCGAAACCACGTCCATCTACTGCATCTACTGTTTCGGTAGTTGTTCCGCCTCCAACCGCCCGTTCGAGAAAGAAGAAGTCTGGACGTCCACGCAAGGGGACCTACTCCCCGGCCGCTTCTCCACCGCCGCCGCCGCCACCACAGCAGCACCAACCACCGCCAGTGAAAAACCAGCCACCATCCGCGTCTATCACCATGGCCCCATACGTCTCCATCTACGGACGAAAAACTGTCTCGCAAGCCGAACGCCTGGAACTTTCAGACTATCTGAAAGATCTCGGACACGAGTACATCCCTGCAATTCTGAGAATTATGCAAATTGGACAGCACAACGCGGGCATCGATATCAAGAACATGCGCACGATCTGTAACGACGAGATCGACTTTAACGAAATGTCGGACGATCTCGTTCTTGAGATGCTGGATTTCGCGCAGATGGTGAAAGTCGACAAACCACGAGGTAAACAGTAAAAATACGCGTATGCTGATTCACACTGTGTTTTTCAGCTGAACAAACTGCGCGCGATCTGGAGACCAAGGCGAAGTTCTACGGTTTTGATGGTACCGGTATGCACTCAACATGTCTCAATGGTTACTAATCCACAAATGTTTTCAGGACCGAAAGGACCTCAAGCCAAGAGAAGAAAGCTCATGGCTCAACAGCAACAGCAGCAGAAGGAAGCCCGCCGTAACTCCGACTCTCCATCACCGTCGGCGTCTCGTTCTGGCAACCGCTCATCGGATTCGGAGTCTGACTCTTCTGATTCGGAGCCAAGCCGCGAGAACAGTGTCTCCCGACAGGCTCATCGCAAGCACATTAGCGGCGGGTCATCCAGAGCATCGACTCCAGCTGCGGGTACCAGCCGTGCTCCTAGCGCCGCTGCTCTGCCACCATCTCGTCCGTCGAAGAGCTCCTCATTCGTCTCTCAGAAGCCAGTGTACCCGAAACGCACACTGTCGGAGAGTTCCAGCTCGTCAGATGGCAGAACGTCTTCGGACTCGTCCGACTCGGATTCTGAACCAAGTTAGTTTCACAACAAAAACAACGAAAAGCTCACTCAACAACACGATAAATGTGCATGCACCTTATCCCTCCCAATGCTATTTCAACCCTATCACTCATTTCCGCGTATTGTCCCATCTTGCATAATTTTCCCAGTAATCAAGCCGCTTTCCTTTGTTTGTCTTTAAAACCGATTAATTTATGCGCGAAAGCATATTCTGAGCATATTCTAAGCATATTCTAAGCTCACCACCGGATCCTCTCAACCCCTTCATCTCCCCACTATCACTCAAACTAAGGTCTCTTATTTCGTTTCGATAATCTCTATATCTTTCCACACATGCTTTATCAAATGACGTCCCAGTTCTCAATATTTACGACAACAAATTGTTGCATTTCTTTTTGTGACTTGGCAAAAATAAACGAACATTGTCATCTTTGGAACATTTCGGCCGAAAATTAACACCCTTTCACTTTTACACTAACACAAGGGCTCAGAGACTAAGCAACACAACAAACCAGATCGTTTCGGTGTTGTATTGTAACATGGTGAAATTTGCAGAGAAGCAGGCCAAGAAAGAGCCGACACCGCAGAAGAAGAAGGTTTTGAAGAAGCCGGCTCCGCCACCAGCAAAGAAGAAGAAGCCGGCGCCGTTGTCGATCCTCGATGAGCTGTTGCCGGACACCCCTGGGATGAAGCCGAAGATGGCCACCATCCCAACAGTCAGCTCGTACACCCGCAACATGCCGCCGGAATCCATCTCTCTCCAGAAGCCAGTCAGCCCACCACCACCACCGCCGAATAAGGTTTCTGAAGAGCAAATCCGGGCTCAGAAGGAGATGGAGCACAACGAGGCACTCCGTAGACAAGCCGAGGTAGGCAATGAAACACTGACGACTGAATCCAAACGCTGACATTTTTCAGGCTCGTCGTCGTCGTGCAATGCAAGACGAGCAGCCGGTCGTCCATCAGGCGGAGGTCATGCAGGCCTTCGAAAGCCAATACGGCGATTTCAGTTATTAGAAGCGCAAGAACCGTACATCGATCTGAACGTCTTTTGATAATCACTTATCATTAAACTAATTTATTTTTATCGTTCCGCTCTCTATTTGTCTTCTATTTATTCTTCAAGGGTTTTCATAGCACTTTGTCATGGAAGCAGTCACATTTTCCGTTTCTGCACTAGTTATTTCGATTATTAATGTATTTTGATTATCAATCATTCATCACCATTTACAACTTCCCCCCTCAACCCACTACCTGGAATCTCTGATTGTTTAACAATATTTCTAGTGTGAAAAGTTCCTATTTCATGTACTGTCCACCGCACCCCATTCTTATCCGTCTCTAAACGATTCTCTTGCTCGGACCCAACTGGAATAAAAGTGTTGTAAATGTGAACTGTTGAATAGTTGGTTTACCGCGTTCTGTTGCTCAACGAACAGTGCGAACCCTTGCTTCAAAACACTGTCCAATTTGAAAAATCGTGCATATTGGCGTGACAGTGTCTACAAAATCGCACCGCAGGAACTCTTTGAAATAACAGCAACCGATTTTTCGGAAATCCCAAGAAACTTGTGCATTCAGTGTCGCGCGAAGTTTCCACGTTACACGTCATTCTTACGTCACACGTTTCAAATGAATCGATGCGTCGATATCGCATCACATTCTCTTCTTTCTCTGTGGATTTTAGAGGTTCTGGTTCCCCGGATAAGCCATTATGACTTTCAAATCAGATGGAATGGTTATGAAGCCTCTTGTTTGGTTCCCCTTTTCCAAACACTCATGCGGCGAAGCAAATGGTGCGAACTCTTTTTTTGCAGACAATTTCAGATAAAGTGCTACCGAAAAGACTTTTACACCTGACAAGAGCCATTCTGTATGTATGTAAATTCAAATGAAAATTCATTCGATCGTTTCTCATTTGATTCTTAAAAGCGAATTGGCTCAATTAGCCGATATTTTCCCAAGACCCAGTCTGGAAAAAATTGGGGAACAGGACAACTGTTGGCAGCCGAAATACTCTTGTCGCGCTCCACCGAATTGGATGGTCTCGCAACGGAGTAAGTGTTTTGATTACTCATCACATGCACGCCTAACCGTGTGCGCAAACCACTTCTTTTTCACTTTTCCGATGTGCCTTTCTTATGAGAACGTTGATTTTGGGCATCCTGAAAGTACCCAGGATTCCTGATTTTACATTCCAAAGCACCGCTTGTTGAAATTATGCTCAGCAGCACGTTAAATATATACGTGCCGTTTTTCCGTGCATTTTGCCACATAACTGCGCAGTTAGAAGAACCATCAATAATCAAGTTTTATTTATCGTTCTTTATTTATCTAGTTCATTCCGCATCCGTCTTCCTTGCTAGAAAAATCTTCTTTATTGATTAGACAAAACTGAATGTACCTTGAGAGTTGTTTTCAAGATTGCAAAAGTAGGAGAGGACACATGAACACGTGGGCACCTATTCGCCTCGTTCACAAGCACATGCCCGCTCACTTTCACTTTCCTTCCCGTCATCGCTGCTCCCCTCCTTTCTTACTGTCTTACTGTCTTCGTCGCCCCCTCTTGCTTTACTGTGCACTATATGCCAAGAGGTCATCCGCAGCAAACCAGAGTTTCGAGAGTCCGCTTGTCTGCGTCTGCACTCGAATCGGTTTTACTCTCTCTTATTCAGCCAATTCGTCAACGACAAAGCTAATCGTTCGCCATCTCAGATACCATTTTTGTGT
The DNA here is from genome assembly GCA_963932285.1 of Caenorhabditis macrosperma. Lineage (NCBI taxonomy): Eukaryota > Metazoa > Nematoda > Chromadorea > Rhabditida > Rhabditidae > Caenorhabditis > Caenorhabditis macrosperma. The sequence continues at coordinate 7,398,151 of OZ010618.1, forward strand.
AGTTTCTCGTGAGTATTATCTGTCTTTGAGAAGATGCAACTTTTGCGCAGACCGCGACGCAGCCGCGTGCGCAAGGTTCTTGCCAAGAGAAAAGCTTTTTCTACAGTAGTTTTCTTTAACAAGGGAACCTTTTAAGTCAAGGTTACAACTTTGGAAGACGGAATTCATAGGTTGAAAGAGAACCTTTAGTAGGTCATAAATCCGTTTTCAGAACCTGCTAAATATTATTTTGAAGTACTGGAAATTCGGTCTGGAACGCCATTTTCAGGCCTTACGGGCCACTGTGAACTCTCTGGTTCGTGCCCGATTTTCAAAATTTTCGCGAAACTTGTTTTTTTTCAGACTATTACTTTAAAAACAGTCAAAAATAGCAGAAAGGCAAAGAAAAATCAAAATTTTAAACCGGGGACACGAACCAGAGAGTTCACAGTGGCCCGTAAGGCCTGAAAGTGGAGATTCAGACCGAATTTCCAGTACTTCAAAATAATATTTAGCAGGTTCTGAAAACGGATTTATGACCTACTAAATGTCCTTTTTCAACCTATGAAGTCCGTTTTCCAAAGTTGTAACCTTGATTTAAAAGGTTCCCTTGTAAGGAAAACGGTGTTCCCAACGAGAACACGCCCGTGCGGCTGTGACGCGGTCTGCGCAAAAGTTTCAATGTTTCCAAGACAGATAATATTCTTCTTGGAGATGCGCATGTAGAACCACACATGACAGTTACATTGGCACATTTCCTCTTTGCTCACGAGTCTCTCAATCTACTTCAAATCTTGGTCTAACATATTCCTTTTCGCGTATAATGTCTGTTTCATAAACCATGCGCAATCTCTCCTTCCCCTATTCTATTCAGCCATTTCAGAACTTGATTTGCTCCCACAATGGACAATGCTCCCATCTCCGGCGACCGGAAAGTCCTATCGGCGAATGAAAAAACCGAAATAAAAGAGTTTATAAGGAAGCGCTTGCTCAAAACCATGACTGCTGAGAACTATTTGGAGATTCGCAGCATTGTGCAGCTCGATCTGCAAAAGCAGGCCGAGGACGTCTCCACGAGGGTTACCATGAAGATCGAAGACCAGCTCAAGTTCGTTTCGGATGGTGCCCTTCTGGAAATCGTTGACTGCATCAATCAGCTCAGAGATAGAGCGAAAGGTAAACGACAAACGGCGGTTCTACCGCTATTATCATATGTTTGACAAGGGAAGTGTACGATGTGTCTGTGGGATTTCGAAGCGGGACCTAGTCCATCCGATAGATTTCGATACGTATTACATATTACGCCTACGCGCGCGGAGCAACTTTGCGAGCTTCTAACTCCGCTCCTGAGCTCATTCTGCAAAATTTGAAAACAGATATCGAAAATCTATCGGATGGACTAGGTCCTACTTCGAAATCCCACGGACACTTCATACACTTCCCTTGTTAGCAAAAGAAGCGGCTGATCTCTTGGAGGCCAAAGCGATCTCCAACAGGATTGTGCCACCTTTCATTTCTAACGAATTCATAAACTGCTAAATTCAGAAAGGCTGGAGGAATGGAAGAAACAGAGAGAGAAAGATGCAGCAGCTCGTCGAAGGAAATCGCGGACGGCATGTTCTCAGTCAAAAGCTCCGCGAAGATCTCTTTGTCCTCCAAAGCGCAAGAAACCTAATGCTCGCACAGAGCTCCTGTTGTCACAAAACACTCCACCAGTTGCACACCAACCAGCGTCTGCAGATTCATCGGATTCGGAACCATGCTGGAAGAACACGGCTGTTCAAAAGCGACGCCGTCGAATTATGAGTGACAGTTCATCGGGAGCGTCAACTCCAGCGGCTTCTCCAACACATACGCCTGAAGAGGAATATCAACCAGCGTCTGCAGATCTATCGGATTCGGAACCATGCTGGAAGAATACGGCTGTTCAAAAGCGACGCCGTCAAATTGCGAGTGACAGTTCATCCGGAGCGTCGACTCCAGCGGCTTCTCCAACTCATACGCCTGAAGAGGAATATCAACCAGCGTCTGCAGATCTATCGGATTCGGAACCATGCTGGAAGAATACGGCTGTTCAAAAGCGACGCCGTCGAATTGTGAGTGACAGTTCATCCGGAGCGTCAACTCCAGCGGCTTCTCCAACATATTCACCTGAAGAGGAACATCAACAAGTTGTTCCTGTCAAGAAGCTGAAATTGTCGGGTGTAGAGAGAATGTATGGACGACTAGACAAGAAACTAGAAGAAACACGAGCCGCAGAAGCCAAGAGAACTGAAAACGCGATCAAAAAGCTTATCGCGTCAAGAGCTGCAATGAAGGCAAAGGAGGCAAAGAACGCGGAACGTAAGTAGATCACCTTGTGTTTGAACAAACAACACATATATTGATTTCTTCCAGCCGTCGAGCTCTTGACAGACGAAACGGAAGGAACTTCTGAGTTGATCCATGGAGACGCATCTGCCTATTTCATTCAATTGAAAGAAGAGGTAACCATTCTCTCAAAAGCAAAATAACTCACTCCTTTTTTTTCTAGATGTCCATGGATTCGCTCTCTGAACTCTTTCGTGGTTTCGGAGAGGCTTATTTTTCTGAAAAATCATGAAACTTCACATCACTGCACAATCGCAAAAACAAGATGCGAAACTATACAATATAAAGTGAGGCATCCACTCCACAAATTCATTGCTTTCTCAATAGGAGTTTCTCACTGAAACATGAACTACACCATCATTCCCTCTCTTCCTTGCTCTCGCCACAAAATGGAACTCCTTAAAAACAAATGAGTTTTGAAAAATTACCAATGTTTTTAGCAAATTTGACACTTGGCACAGAAAAAAACGCTTCCAACTAAAAGATGTTCCTTGTCATCTTATTATAGTAACATTATCCTCCATTTCACCCACTTCCCCCCTGTTATCCTCATTTATTGTCCCCTCAAGATTCAATCGATATTCACTTTCAAATGCCACCACCGGTCCAACTACCGTAAAAACTCTATTTTAACGGCACCCCCAAGTAATCGGCACCTCTAATTTAACGACACTAAACAAATGGAGTTGAAAAATTTAACAGCACCCTTTATTTAACGGCACCCTCCATAGTATTGTCGTTTCTCATTGAAAAAAATTCAATTTCTCCTCATTTTACATGTTAACTCGGAGTTCTCAACGTTTTTCTCAAAGATTTACTAATTTCCACGAAAAATGTTCATTGACAACGTAGATATATGTAGAAATTAGTCAAATAAGTTGTAAACAAGATATCGAAAATCGGGAAAATTTTCTGTGGCTACAGAATTGAAAATTATAACGGCACCCCTTTTTTGACGGCAATAAAAAAATGAGGTTGAACAATTCAAGGGCATGCCGTTAAAATAGAGTTTTTACGGTAACCAGCCATTCTTCCACAGTCACTTTCAACCATGAAACCGATTCGCCAATTTTCTCTCACCCAGTTTCTTCTCTAACTTATGTCATTCCCTCATTTGAGCGACAGACTCCTGCGGGTCGACTGATCATCGTCTATTTATTTTTATTTTTTCTGTCCTGCAAAGGTTTGACACTTCTGCATCGACCGCGACGCAGCCGCGCCGCGTGATTGTCCCGTATTTTTCTTTGAAAAAACAGCGTTCACGACGAGAATCACGCGTGGGCGGCTGCGTCGCGGTCGGCGCAGAAGTTTCAACTTTTCCAGGACGGATGATGTTCATCCTCATTATTTCCCTCTTTGACTACAAATAAAAACATAATTATTCGAAACCATTTAGATTTGCAGTTTCTATGAAAAGCTCGAATGTGTGCCGAGATGATGAGCTCTTCTCATCTCTTCAGGTGTAATGACAAAACAACCGATCTGATAGCTTCGACATAAAATGTGCTTGCGCAAATCTTGTGAGATTTTCAAAATCGACGTCATTTGGTCCGGCCGAAGCATGAATATCACCAGTCGTAGCCCTCGTTCCGTCTGGAATGGGACAACATTCATAAATGTCACCAAAATCACTTCACTTCAATTCACGTTATTTTTCGGATCTCCATCATTACAACTTTTCTATCCATTTTTCTATACAGATTGGGTTACGGACGATACAATTAGGGACGGCGCACAAGATTGATGATTGAGTTGCGTCTTGCGCTCTATTGCAACGGCGGCACAGTACCGGATGTTTCTTATTGAACCGGATCGGTTGAGGGTGATCGATACGTGGAATTGAGCATGTGTCGATTTCAGTCCCGGAATTTACTCCTTGTCTCTCGGGAAATGGCCCACTTCCCTCGGCAGTTCACCTGAACCGTCGTGTCCCCGTCGAGAACAAGCTCTTCTCCAGGGATGTGCGCCGCACTCTGTCTTTTTGCCGGTTGCCGCCGCGTTGTCCGATTCTATCAGGAATTTAAGCAGTTCTATCATAACCACCTGACCTGCTCACAGCGCATTGACGCCATTTGTGTTGTGACAGGAGAAAGAAGAGGGATGCGGCGTGCGTGAAGACGGAACGAAAATAAAACTAACTCATTAGAGACCGCTCTTTCCTTTGACGTTATCAGAGTCAACTGTGCTTTCGACTTTTCTCTCCTGACCAAGCGGCATTCAATTGCTTCGGGCGCAAACTACCCTATGAGAAAAAGCTACTCCGAAACGTTTTCCAAGTTTTTCAGATTGCATCCGCAATAGTCAACTTACACGAGAAGGAGTCGCTTTGAAACGTTTCCCAGTTGTTTTCAGATTGACGCCTATAGCTGGTAAACCGGGCGCAGGTATTCTGGTCGGGCTCATCAATATCTATTCTCCCTTCATTTGTTAACAACATTTCCCGAAAGAAGTCGCCTGTTCAAATCGATAAAGTCGACTCGCAAAAAACAATCTAGAACTCAAAAACTTTTGGCCACCAGCAGCGCTGCATAATTCTCACAAGTGAAAGCTCATCAGAATGGTGGACTCCAGCGAAAGAAATGAGTGGTCTGCCGGATGACGACGATCTGCAGATTCATCGAATTTGGAACAAAACCGTGAGAGAATGATTCAGTGTTACATCATACATTGCGTCAACTCCAGCAGCTTCTCCATCACCTGAGGAAAAAAATTTGGACTCTGGTTATGGGAACTACCTCCAGAAGCACTTCCGTACACACAAACTGTATCATGGCTACTGAAGTTCCCGATGGAACTCCAGCAGTTGTCGTCGAAAATTCCGACGTTCCGATGACTTCAGAAGGGCAGAAAAATCAAGATACCGTTTCCAAGAAGGCTCCGGATGATTTCACTGTATAGGTATAGAAAACTCTCCGTTAATCGTCTGATAATAATTTTCAGAGCAAGTTGAGTACGCTGGAACTCGCCAAAGAAAAGAAGACTCCAATGGAAACATCGTAGGGTTCGGAGGATTCAAAAGGTGGTACGGAGCAGGAATCTCAACAACAGATCGCCGAAGATGTTCTGATGACACTGCTAAACAAGGTTCAGAACAAGGAATTGAACTGATGCTCTTTGCATCCTTTCTGAAACTTTGAACTGTATTACTCTGTGTTTTCGTGGGAAAAATAAATATTTCACTCAAACAGGTAGCTTTTTCTCTCAGGAACTCCGAATCAATGTGTACTTCTAATACGTCACTCGTTCTTTTCAACTACACTAGAATGGCCATCAAATCGGCCGCTGCACAGTTTATGACCTTTGGCCGCTGCACGGTTTATGACTTTTGGCCGCGGTAAACAAACGCATAAATAAAATGCAAAACTGTATATAAAGCGAGGCATCCACTCCATTCTCCACAAAGCCATTGCTTTCTTTGATCACTGAAAGGTAGTGATGAAATACGCGGTTCTCCTCCTCTTCCTCGCTCTCGCCACCAAATGGAACTCTGACGTTACTCTCGGCGGTCAGCTTGCTGTTGGAAACGATGCTCCGGGAATTGTCGTGAATGCAACCAACATCACAGTTGGTCAGGAAACCGTCGTTGGAAGAGCGCGGTCTCTTCGACGTTCTGAAGGAGGAATCCTTCGTAGGAGAAACTCCAAATCTCCTAAAACTAGTGAGTGTTGGCAAATTAGCATTGTTTTAGCGAATTCGGAAACCAATTACAGAGAAAACGGCTCCAATCAACAAGATGCCCCTTGCCGTCTGATTCCGTCCGATACATGTCGTTTTTTAAATAAACAGCAATTTTTTTCTGTTAACACTGTTTTTTCCTGAAAACTGGAAACTGGAAACAAGCTTGGTGAAATCACGGTGATTATCTACTTTCAAAACGCCCGTCTCGGAGGATTCGAGTAGTTGTTGACAGATATTGCGAAACCGCTCTCTCTAGCGGACCTCAAAACAGATTTGTCTTGCTCATGGCCTCTATTTTTCCTCTTCACAATGATATCCGTATACTCCCTAAGAGTGCGACACTCGCAAGGACTTTGTCAATAAACATCGCCTAAAAACCAACAGAGAACATGTGCTTCCAATGAGGTTTTAGCAACCTTAATGGTGAATTTGAAGAACTGATAGTCAAAGAAGTTGTTATTGAGCGTTAGAAGAAACCGATGAATTGTACTCAGAAAGTAATTGTACCCAAAGACAAACCCTTCTGTTTAAAGTACGCTAATGAAGAGATCGTGGAACTTGTTATCAAAATCACCCATTGTTTGGTGTTCCGAATTTTTGAATGCAGATGACCCGGTTAATGGTTAAGGCGATTCGCTACAGAGAAAAGATCTTATTGGAGGTTTGACGATATGGTCCTCAAATCTGTGTCAAACGCTTCAACTTGCACACTTCCGATGTTCTAGAAACTCGAAGGAGAACTTGGAGGGTCCGCTTGTGTTCAACCTCCACGCGGTGCGGATCGGGAAACGGACTCGGATCAACATGCTGCCATCGACAAGCAGTCATATGAGATCAATCCAGTCAAGGCCAATAGGACACAAATCCTCGCTTCATTCAATCGACGTCGATAGACTGAATGGAAAACCGCAAGGGCTGGAGCCCCGGACCGGAAGAGAATTCAATTTTCCAAAGATACTATAAATAAAGGAACAACTGATGGATCAAACCCCGACGGACTCCCCGGAAAGGGGCCAAGGCGTTCGCCCCTCCCGGGCGTCGGAGGAAGACGGAACGCCAGCGGATCGAGTAATCGACCTGCAAGACCACAACACCAACAACACCAAAACCATCACCACACCAACCCACTCACCCTCAAGCTCGGAACCCACAACGCCCGCTCACTCGCAGATCCAACCCGTCGCCTCCACGAGAATCTCCTCGCCATCGAGTCAAACTGCGCTATCATCGCGCTGCAGGAAACCCGAATCCCGATTGAGCAGTCAATCATCTCGGACGAGGGAAACGAGTTCATTTTCATGCCGATGAAACAGAAAAAAGTCGGAGGCCTCGGATTCTGGATCGCAAAAGAATACAGAAAATCGATCGTGGAGACGGAAAGCTATTCTGAGAGGCTGGCGATTCTCAAGCTCAGAATCGGAGCTACGAAAATCGCAGTAGTCAATGTCTACTCCCCAACAAACTCGGCGAAAACGGAGGTGCTTGACAAGTTCTATCGAGACATCGAGAAATGTTATCGGACGATACCCAAGGAATGGAAAATCTTCCTATGCGGAGACTTCAACGGCGCTCTCGGCCGAACAACAACTGAAGATCACCCGCACATTGGCCGATTCGGAAACAAGTACACCGACAGAAACGACAACGGAGACCGAATTGTAAACCTCGTTTACTCTCTCCGTCTCTCAATTCTGAACACCTTCTTCAAGAAGAAAAAGAAGATGTGCTGGACCTGGAGAAGTGACAACAACGAATCTTTGACTACGATAGACTACATAATGTCTAAAACCTCCCTCAGATTCCTCTGCACCGATGTAATTACGTACACTTCGAAGAACAACCTCTCGGACCACAGGATCGTTCGTGCCACCCTTCGGATTGCCAATCGAGTCATCAACCGGAGATCCAGAAGACCGAAGGATCCGAAGAAAGTGGATGCTAAGACTGACAAGGAGACCCTACAAGCGGAAATCGCCGGAAGGTCCTCCGAGCTCGACAGCGCCACTTACGAAGAACTCATTGACATAGCGAAGAGTTGCCTCAGTCAAAGTCAATCTCCCATCCCCATACGCAAGAAGACCACTCCGGATACAGAGAAACTCCTCTCCAAGCGAGCTGCAGTATTTCTCGATCCAAATTCTTCTCACGAGGAAAGGAGAGACATTGCCAAAAAGACCAGGGAAGCAGTTAAGACGGATTTCGCCAACTGGAAAGGAGACACGGCAAGACAGGCTATCGAATCCAGGAAAAGTCTCTCATCAAGGATGAGGTGGAATGCCTTCATCCCACTTCTCCATTCCTCTTTTTGCTTTTTCTTCTCTGACTGCTCTATTCGTTTATATAAATTCAATCAATGTTGACGAGCTCTCTCTCTTTCAGTCGGCACCTGTTACAGAAAAACGATCTGCTCGTGTCCTAAAAACGCGAAGAGACCCGGCCGCCTGCAGCTGTCGAGGACACCCAAGAGACGGGCTCCGACCCCACATGTCGGTTCTCTTCACTTTCACGCTCCTCGTTTCTGTCCATATACCCTGAATTATCGACGTTTTTTCTCCTCAATCGAAATCGTTTTCATTTTACAGCGTCAAGACATGGGATCGAACAACTCTTGCTTTGCTAGAACTGCTGAACCAGACACGCTGACTCGGTAAATAAAATTACTCTCCCTTACCTTTTTTGCTGTCGAATTTTTTAATGAATACGATATAGGATCTATTTTTTGATTACTTTTTGGGAAATTGCAGCAAGCACCCAATGCGTTGCGAGGAATGTGGAGCACTTCCCTCTTCGCAAAACAACAAGCCGGTGCTGACATCGTCTCAATCAGAGGATCCAGTGCTGTCCGACTTCCCAACCCAAACCCGTTGCCAAGGTCTTCTAGAGGATGACTCTACTATCGGAGGCACCTTGTCCGAGCACATTGACCCTATCCAACCGACTCAAGTTTGCAAAACCCCGGCGGACGACGAGGCGCAACAATTCACCACCCATTTCCCTCCGTACCTCCAAACCCTACTCGACAGTCCATCCCAGGGATCCGCTGAAGAAGCTCTTCTGCATCGTAAGCTGAGAATCTTCGAAGAACTCTGCCTTGAGCATCATGAGCTGGTCGCAGAGCTCGATACTTTGGTAATATGATACTATTTTTTGCCCAAAATCGTCTTTTTTTGCTGCAGCTCCGCGACAAACGCGTTCGAACCCACCCCTCGTTCCCGAACGAGATCCAATTGAACAGAACCTTGGGCATCGGGTACATGGAACAAGTATGCGAAGGAGGAAAAGTGAGTTGTCAAAAACTAATTGATGAATAAGAGTTGGTGATCATTTCATCTTCAGGTCCCCATCCAGTCGTTCAGTTGGATCAACGAAGAGATGGTCAAGATCATCATCAAAATCACTCGTTGGCTGGCTCAACAAGTCTGAACCATCAAATGAGACCGTTCTCATTCACTAATGTCTGTTGCTCTTACAAAAATAAACTTTACTTCTTCAAAAGAAAATAATAGTCTTTATATCATATTTCAACTACATAGATAGTACAAGACTCAGTTGTCTGACATTTCACTTGAAGAGAAACTGCTGGCAGAACATTCAGCGGTTCTCAAGAACAAACTTCTCCTCCCCGGCCAACTCCTTCATTATCAGTTTGTTTTGCGTTACTCAGCCTGTTCTGTTCATAACATTTTCCGAATGGAGAGACCCGTCCATATCTGAATGAAGGACGAGAACACGTCAACACAGAAAAGACGTTAAGGATACCACGAGGGAGGGGGGGGGATGGAAGTGGTGCGGCGGCAGGTGGCGAGAGTTGGACAGGCAAACCATTTATTGAATGAGCTGACCCACGACAAACGCGCCAACACGAAGAAGACGTCACGGACACCCTCGGGGAGGTGACCCTTCCGTGTGTCGCCCTCTGGATAGTCCATTGACTCGCCCCCCCCCCTTCTCATCACTCCGCTCGTTCTTCCCCTTGTGGCTAGTGGTATTGTCGTCGGAATTAGCCCTGATCTGCTGTTTCTAGGTAAGTGATCTTTGACTTTTACTTGCCCCTCCTCGTTGCTTGCCTTTTTTCCTGAGTCAATCAGATACGCTGACACCTAGTTTCCAAAATTGCTCGTTCAAAAAGTCAGTTAGTTCGTGTACACGACAGCCCTCGCTCAAATGAGCTCGTCAAAATCAATACATCTGATTCGGCACAAACGGCCGACACATAGGTGACGTCACGGATACCGTGAGAAGACGGACGCGTTGTCTCTTACTGTCTGTCCCTCTGAATGACCCACCCTCCCGTCTACGCCGTCCTCTAATGTCGTCACTTGGCTTTTTCGTGTGTCCATTCGCTTTCTTTCCCTGTTTTCTCTTCCATTCTGTTTAAAAATAAGCTGATTTCAGGCTCTCCGGCGTACGCGATGGAGTCCTCCAATGTGCCAAGTTCTAGTCCTGAAAAGTGTCTGAACACTGAATCGTTAGGGCAGCCGGTGCCACTCGCCCCATCAAAAGTAACTGATATGTCCGAATCAAAAGATGCAGATGCGATGCAGTTAGATGACCAAGCTGGTTTAGCTCCACGAGCTGAAGTTTCGGATTTTGCGCTGGCTCCGTTGGCTCAGCACGGACCACTCGATCTTCCCAATCACGATTATCCGGCAAACTCGATGGAAATTGAGGCTTCTCGTTACATTGACAGAGTCGTTGAGACGCTCAAGGCGAATGAGTGAGTAGAGACTGAATGATTCTCTCGAATGTTTATCAATTTTTCAGCAGAGACCCGTATCTGGTCGACGAGCTGATTGAAAATATCGTTTTGACTCCACTAGGAGAGAATCTGACAATTGACGTGGACTCGTGGGCCCAGCCTGGACCAGTAATTGGGCCAGACATCAAAGATGTTCTAGTCTCAATGGATGATCTGGTGATTGGCGAAACGCAATCGTTGAACCGATTAGAATCATCACCAGAGATGGATGTGGACCCATTCGCTGCAGTCTATCATGACCACACGTACTGCTTGCCACGATCAAGTTTTCGTCAGCCTTCTCACTCGGTCTCCGTGGAAAAAGACATTTCAATTGTCCAATTCGAAAGAACTCCGGATTTGGTGCCTCCGCCGCCAACAGTTTCTCTGGATAGTGAGAAGAAACTCGCAAGTGCTGACAATGATTGGTGGCCACAAACTGGACCACTGATTGCTCCACGCAAGAACCCGAACACTATGATCGATTGGAAGAGTATGGCCCCACGCTGGCATGGAAAGCAGTCGGATTGGCAGAAGTTCTGTACGAAGCTCCTCCAAGAGATGCATAGCATTCGCAACAAGGGATTTGCCCAAATCTTCTATTTTCGGGTGGATCCAATCCGTCTCAAAAGCTTCAACTACCTCGACATCATCACCAACCCAATGGATTTGCAGACCATTAAGAAGAAACTGGATTTCAAGCAGTATGCTGAGCCAGAGGAATTCAAGCAGGATATTCTGCTGGTAAGCACCAAAAGTTAAATATCAGTAAGTGAATATACTTTTCAGATGGTTGAGAACTGCTGCACTTACAACCCGGAAGGCTCTTCAGAGTACCAGAACGGTTTGGACATGAAGGCGTTCTTCGATTCGAAATGGGGTTCATGCCCCCGGCCAAGCTGTCAGGCAGACATACAAGAGCCTCTGGTGATCAACACAGATCTTATGGAGAAGATCACCAGTTACGTCAACGTCGTTAGAACAGAGAAGTGCGCTAAGATCAAAGGTTTCGATGGCATCTCCATCAAGAATCGTGCTTACAAGCCGGTCGGCGACCATGCGCTTTTCCTCCGAGACAATCACAACAACCAGCACATCACCACCAAGGTTACATGCCCAAGCCCTGACAGTCAGTCAGATTTGCAACAGGCTCTGGTGATCAACACCGATCTCATGGAGGACGAGAAGATCAACAGCTACATCAACGCCGTCAAAGCAGAAGAGCAGAAGTGCGCTGAGAAGCTCGAGTTGCTCCGAAACATGAGTGAAGGGTTGTGTGGCATCGCCATGAAGAGACGTGAAGCCAAGCTGGCAGGTGACAATGCGCCCATCCTCCAAGAGAATCAGCTCAGCCAGCTTGACAAACTCGGAATCACTATCAAGCCGATTGCTCCTATCATGATGGCAGAACTGGTGTCTCCGGCAGTTTCGGTGAGATCTTCGGGACGAGCTCCTGTTCCCAAGATCATCGACGACATCGGACCAGCTCCGATCAAGTCGAGGAAGATGTAAGCAGTATTGAATTGATTCAATAACCAATAATATTCGTTTACAGCTCGAGACCTCGTTCATCTACCAAGGAGCTGTACATGCTTCAAGCGTTTGTGGATGCTCATGGGCTTCCCCGAAAATGCAGTTATTTGCCGTATCCGACTGCGCCATCCGCCCCACCACCGACGCCTGCATTGAAAGATTCCTGTTCCCAGGCTCATTGACGACATCCATCTGTCAGCGAATGAGTTGTACAAGAATTTTTATAGCACGTTGTCTTAGCGGAATTCCATTTTCCGCTCATTTGAACCCATCTACTATTACCAAAAGGGTACACCTTTACGTCGTATCCAACTTACCCTCCCACTATTGAATTCAAATAAAATTGTTGTGAATGAGAAGAATTGAATAATTGTTTGAAATCGTTCCGTTCCTGAACAAACAGTGCGAACCCTTTGAACAGTTCCAGACGAAGTGTGTTCTCGAGGGTTCTAATTACCCGGATAAGTCGCTATGACTTTCAGATTGGATGGAACGGTTATGAAGCCTCTTGTTTGGTTCCCCTTTTCCAAACACTTTGCGGCGAAGAAAACGGTGCGAACTCTTCTTTTGCAGACAGTTTCAGATAAAGTGCTACCTTAAAGACTTTTACACCTGAGATGAGCAATTCTGACTGTTAATTCAAACAAAAATTGGTTCGCTTCTTGTTCGATCCTTAAAAGCGATTCGGCCCAATTCACCGATATTCTCCTAAGACCCAGTCTGGAAAAAAAAAGGGAAACAGGACAACTGTTGGCAGCAGAAATACTCTTGTCGCGCTCCACCGAACTGGATGGTCTCGCAACAGAGTAAGTGTTTCGATTACTCATCGCATGCCCGCCTAACCGTGCGCGCACACCACTTTTATTTCCCTTTTCCGATGTGCCTTTCTAATGAGGACGTTGATTTTGGACATCCTGAAAGTACCCAGGATTCCTGATTTCACATTCCAAAGCACCGCTTGTTGAAATTATGTTCAGCAGCACGTTGAATATATACGTGCCGTTTTTCCGTGCATTTTGCCACACAAATGCGCAGTTAGAAGAACTATCAATAATCAATTTTTATTTTGCTTTCTTTCTCTAATTCATTCCGCATCCGTCTTCCTTGCTAGAAAAATCTTCTTTATTGATTAGATAAAACTGAATATACATTGAGAGTTGTTTTCAAGATTGCATAAGAAGGAGGGGACACATGAACATGTGGGCACCCATTCGTCTCGCGTACAAGCCCCTGCCCCGCTCACTTTCACTTTCCTTCCCGTCATCGCTGCTCCCCCTCCCCTTTCTTACTGTCTTACTGTCTCCGTCGCCCCCTCTTGCCTCACTGTGCACTATATGCGATGAGGTCATCCGCAGCGGACCAACTTTCGCGAGTCCGCTTGTCTGCGTCTGCCCCCTAATTCTTTTTTCCTTTCCTGCCTTCCTCACTTTACTCACGCGGTGCTTCTCCTCCTGTGCTTTCCCCCTCATCCCCTGCACTGTCCAACTCACGTCTCCGTGATGACTTCATTTGTGCCAGTGCGAAACCGTATTTTTCACAATTCTGCGTCTCTCAGAGTTGGCATCTGCTACAGAAAAACGGGTTTTTTTCTTAACTCAAAAACAAGGCGAACCCCCGTTGCAGCTGTACTTCGCGACCTGCAGCTGTCGAGGACTGCCACGGGGTGGGCTCTGTGCCTCACATGTCGATTCTCTCGCTTCCTCTCATTCATCCTTTTAGCCAGTTTCCGCCGCTGTCACTTTTCTCAATCAACACCATTTCCCCGGTTCCCTATGGGCTTTCCGGATCTTTCGGTGATCAGAATGTCAGCGAGATCCAAATAGTAGGACCGTAGGATTCGGTGGTCGGATTGATGGTTAGTTTAAGACAAAAGCGTCAATGGTATTTCTCCTATTTCGGTCCTTTTGTCATGAACAGAAATTGGGCGTTCTTCTGATCTCAAGCCTATTTTCCGGGCGTGGTCTTTGTACTGAAATCTTGTGATTTCTGGCGACTAATTGCGGCTCTCTCCTTCTCTTTGAATAATCTCGTTATCTTCTTCTTTATCATCGTTTTGCTCAAAGTCGATTCTCTAATTAGCTTACCTGAAATCTCTGACCAATTCGTCAACTTTCACGTGATTTCAGCTCCGATGCTGACTTGCTCCAAACCGCGTCGCGTGAACAAAGACATCGACACTAGCGGAAGACGCTGGAAGGGACCAAGCACGGATTGGCAAAGATGGTGCCGTGAACTCACTTGGAAGCCGCCCATGCGTTTTTCGTGTTTCGATGATCCAGTTGACCCAATCGAGCACGGAGTCCCGGATTATTTGGAAGTCATCAAGGAGCCAATGGACTTGCGCACCATCGAAGAAAAGGTTTACACGTTTCAGTACGTGACACCGGAAGAGGTCAAGAAGGACTTTCTGATGGTAAGCATACGGGAGAATGAACTATGAAATATGACGAATCTGCTTTTCAGATTGTGGAGAATTGCTGCCGCTATTACCCAAAGGGTTCGCCGGAGTACGAGAATGGTCTTGCATTCAAGGACTTCATCGAGAAGCAGTGGGAGGAGTGTCCGGCAGCAGATGACTTCCCGGAACCATCCGAAGAGCCAAAGGAGTGCACTTCGAATACTTCGGAAGGTTCGAAGTCGCCCAGAAAGGTAAATCTAAACAACGCGGCACTTGAAATCTCTCAGAAACACGGTTTTTTTCAGCGTTCTTCAAATGAGTACGCAGCTCCGGAACACAATCCGAAGAGAACAAAGGAGACTGGGGAAAATCAGATCTGATTTCATTACTTCTAGTTCATTCCAATAATCTTTCATTTCGTCTCGAATTAACATGCATATTATGACCCAGATATCATTAAATAAGTAAGTATCATTTTACGAGTTGCATAGTGTGAGAATTTTATTGTATTTCATCCAATCAGCGTTTAATTTCAACAAAATCTATCGCTTGCTTTTCTTGCTCACACCCATCTTCAATAAAAGTGCTGTAAATGCGGATTATAAATCAGATTTATTTACGGAACGTTTTCAGTGTGTTGGTTGTCATTTTGAAAGACCCCAAGCAATTCAAGTGGTCGAGTTGAAGTCCAAAACAGTTGTTAAATGAGAAACGCTATTGCCCACTTTTGAAGATTTTATGTTCTTCTGGATCTAGCCTTTTTCAAAATTTGGCAAAATTGACGGTTCCGTAAAGTTGTTGAGAGAGTTGAGAGAGTCGGATGAAAGCGATGCGACGCTGTTTGGTGAACGCTGGATTGTTCAACGGGAGGTGTTTTCCTGGACGAAGATACTCTGGTTTGATGGAGAAGGGTCGAACATCCCTCTCTGATTCTCTGAACTTCGTGTCTTCATCTCCGCACCGTCATCAATGCCAAAGACATCTTTCGACACCAGACGAGTCGGATTCCCAATTGTTTCAGTTGTTTCTCTCAAGCGCAACATCACTGAAGATCATGTAATTTCTACGCTCCAATCTCTTTATTATCATTAAGTGCATGGCTAATAAAAGGATATGTATACAATTAAAACGAGCTTAGTAATATATGGGATAACACGTGACAAAATTGGGTGAGATGCGCTTGTACGTGATTTTGTAAAACCACATTCAAGGATCGTTTTGGAAAAAAATATAGACTGGCGTAACTGGTGTTCATATAAAAATACTAGAAACGGTTGGAATAGGTGTAGTGGGGGCATGACAAACGCGTAACTCGTGATAGGGAAAACTTTCTCGCACTTGCATGCTACTCAATTGTAGAACCATCCCGCGCCGCTCTCTTTCTGGTTACTGGCGAAGAGCGATCCTTGGTTTCGTCATTTTTCGACTGAACCAAAGTATTGGCGACGTTTGAAAGCTGGAGAGGTGCTTGTGTGACACACGAGAGAGTGCTGAAAACATGTTGGTTTCACAATGTCAGGTGAGTTATAGACACTTACTCATTCATGGCAAACTTCTCAACACCACGCCGTCTTGTGACTGCTGATTTGGAAAGTGGTGAAGGCTCCTCGGCAACCAGTTTTCTGCGGCCTGTCGAATGTGGCGAACGTTTGATCGTATCCTGCGAAGGCTCCTTTGGAAGTTTTCCCTTCTTCGGCTTCTTGACAACTGGCGACGAATTGCTCGAAAGTCTTGACTTCTTGACCGGAACGGCTGGGAGAGCCTTTTTCTGGCAAGGAACGGGCGCTTCTAGTCGACTTCTGTTGATTCGGAACTTTGGCGCTCGGCTCGGAAATCTTGCTGCGGGATGGAGTTGGGCTCTTTTCAGAAACCCGGTTTTTGCTATCAGACGAATGTTTGGTTGGGATCGTGACGGCAAGAGAAGGCTTTTCTGAAAGCTTTGCCTTCTTCGACTCCTTGACAACAGGCGACGGATTTCTCGAAAGTTTGAACTTAAGAGGATTCAGAACTTCGTAGGGAGAGGCAGAGCTTTTCAAGAGGAGCCAGAACTTCTTAGGGGGAGCCAGAGCTTCATAAGAGGAGCCAGAGTTCCATATGAGGAATCGGAGTTTTTTGAGACTAACCTAGACTTCTTACGAAGACCAAGAGCTTCTGAAAAGATCCAGAACGTTGGAAGAGCAGCTAGTCTCTGTTCGAAAGAGCTCAGAAATAGTGGAGTGGTCAAATGAAACAAATCAGACACTTCTCAATGATATAATAAGTTTATTTCCTATCGGTTAGATTCCAAATTCAACTAATTACGTTAGTATTGCAATTTTAGGTGAGAAACCATCTTTCTAATCAATGCGACACGTCGTTACTGGAAAGTTGCGTGGTTCAGAGATAGTGGTTTCTTCTTGGGAGTTGTCCGGTTCATTCGAACTTCCTTCTTCCCGTTCGAATCATCGGGTATCTCTTCTCTCACATCTCTTATTGGTTCTCTCTGTGATGATCACTCTTTCGAGAAAAAACTTCAAAAACATATGTGTTTAAGGTACCACATAGCTGAATTTAGGTGACTGAGCTGATGAATAAACGTTCGTTACGTACATAATTGATGTTCTTAGCGGCAAAAAACCGTCTGTTTGACTAGGGAATGTGGCTTTGTTCGAATCATCTTCACCTATATCCAGACAATTATGCCCTTTGATCTGTTATCAAACCCGACTATCTGGAACCAGCTGGATATGTGGCTGTCAGATTCCATTGTTACGTAGATTCGCTCACCAGATAGAGCTAGGGCGGTACGCTGTCTGGGCGGGGCTTGGTTTTTATCCATAGCATTCGGATTGCAATTCGCTCCATTCATCGTTTTCTCCTGTTACCAACTCGTTCTTCTCTGTCCACCTTCTTTATTACAGATAAACTATTTGTCCATCTTCTTTCTTACAGGAATATGAAACGGCTAACATCGAGTTCATTGGAATTTGTTGAAATGTATCCTGAGTGAATCGACCGGTATGTTCATTTTCCAATTAAAGTTCTCTTCTGCCCACCTTCCTGCTCTCAGAGCAAGCAGTTCGTGTCCTAACTGACCTTTGTTTTTCAGAGAATATGAAACGGCTAACATCGGGGTACTGGAATTCATCGAGATCGATATGAACAGTGAAGGAATCCACGGTATGTTCTATTTTCCCATTCCAGTTCTCTTCTGCCCACCTTCCTGCTCTCAGAGCAAGCAGTTCGTGTCCTAACTGACCTTTGTTTTTCAGAGAATATGAAACGGCTAACATCGGGGTACTGGAATTCATCGAGATCGATATGAACAGTGAAGGAATCCACGGTATGTTCTATTTTCCCATTCCAGTTCTCTTCTGCCCACCTTCCTGCTCTCAGAGCAAGCAGTTCTTGTCCTAACTGACCCTTGTTTTTCAGAGAATATGAAACGGCTAACATCGAGTTGATTGGAACTCATCTACATGTATACTGCGCGGAGCAAAGGGTATGTTCCATTTTCCCATTCCAGTTCTCTTCTGCCCACCTTCCTGCTCTCAGAGCAAGCAGTTCTTGTCCTAACTGACCCTTGTTTTTCAGAGAATATGATGAAAACAAATGCGAAAAAACTGGTGGACGCCAACGAAAAAAGGACAACCCTGTGCTCGTACACACGGAGAAGTGTGCAACTTTTCATCTGTGATTCATTCGTGTATATTAACTTTTTCTGTCTTTCGTCTGTTTTTTGTTTCTGAATAAATACAATTTGAAATCAGCAGTAATGATGCAACATACACACACTCCTCTTTTTCCTTAAGTTTCTTCGACTGCTTTCACTTTAAAATGAAGACTTTTTCATACTACCCGGTTCCGTTCTGTTCGTTTTTAAACTTTAGCTGTCTCTATTCTCTTTTCCGAATATTCGTTCGAATGAATTCAATCAATTTTAACTATCTCAGTTGGCACCTGTTACAGAAAAACCATCTGCTCGTGTCCTAAAAACACGAAGAGACCCGGCCGCCTGCAGCTGTTGAGGACACCCAAAAGACGGGCTCCGACCCCACATGTCGGTTCTCTTCACTTTCACGCTCCTCGTTTCTGTCCATTTACCCTGAATTATCGACTTTCTTTCTCCTCAATCGACATCGTTTCCACTTTACAGCGTCAAGACATGGGATCGAACAACTCTCGCTCTGCTAGAACTGCTGAACCAGACACTCTGACTCGGTAAGTTTCTAATTTGAGTCGATGTAATTAACTGGATTCTAGACGTGTATAGATTCCATACAGTTCTCACAATCCCACTATTTCTCAGAACTATGGTTTTCCAAGGCTCTATATTCTGAATAATTTTGGGAAATTGCAGTAAGCACCCGATGCGTTGCGAGAAATGCGGAGCACATCCCTCTTCGGAAAACAACGGGCTGGAGCTGGTATCGTCTCAATCAGAGGATCAGTCCGCCGATCCAGTGCTGTCCGACTTCCCAACCCCAACCCGTCGCCAAGGTCTGCTGGAGGATGACTCTTCTATCGGAGGCACCTTGTCCGAGCACACTGACCCTATCCAACCGACCCAAGTTTGCAATACCCCGGCGGACGACGGAGCGCAACAACTCACCACCCATTTCCCTCCGTACCTCCAAACCCTACTCGACAGTCCATCCCAGGGATCATTTGAGAAAGCTCTTCTGCATCGTAAGCTGAGAATCTTCGAAGAACTCTGCCTTGAGCATCACGAACTGGTCGCCGAGCTTGATACTTTGGTAATATGATTACAACTCTTTTCTGTCTGAAATTGTCTTCTTTTTGTTGCAGCTCCGCGACAAACGCGTTCGAAACCACCCCTCGTTCCCGAACGAGATCCAATTGAACAGAACCTTGGGCATCGGGTACATGGAACAAGTATGCGAAGGAGGAAAAGTGAGTTGTCAAAAACGAATTGATGAATAAGAGATGGTGATCATTTCATCTGCAGGTCCCCATCCAGTCGTTCAGTTGGATCAACGAAGAGATGGTCAAGATCATCATCAAAATCACTTGTTGGCTGGCTCAACAAGTCTGAACCATCAAATGAGACCGTTCTCATTCACCAAATGTCTGTTGCTCTTACAAAAATAAACTTTACTTCTTCAAAAGAAAATAATAGTCTTTATATCATATTTCAACTACATAGATAGTACAAGACGCAGTTGTCTGACATTTTACTTGACGAGAAAATGCTGGCAGAACAGTCGGCAGTTCTCAAGAACATACTCCTCCTCGCCGGCCAACTCCTTCATTATCAGTTTGTTTTGCGTTACTCAGCCTGTTCTGTTCATAACATTTTCCGAATGGGTGGACGGGGTGCGGCGGCAGGTGGCCAGAGTTGGACAGGCAAACTATTCATTGGATGAGCTGACCCACGAGAAACGCGCCAACACGAAGAAGATGTCATGGATACCCTCGGGGAGGTGACCCTTCTGTAAATAAATGATTGCCTGAGAATGCGTCTTTATTCTCTTGCTAAGAGCGTTGCTTTTATAAAAATAAACTTTACTTATCCAAAATGAAAAGATTATTCTTCATATCAGATTTCAACTTCATAGATAGTACAAGGCTGTTTTCCGACATTGAACTAGAAATCTCATAAAATCGGATCGATTTTTTGCCAATTGTGAAAAATGATAACGATGTAATCAGCAAGAAAAGATAGAATATGCCGCTTTATAGGTTTTAATGTTTAATAACTCATACTTTCCTTAATTTTCAATGTACAGTCGAATATTCCCCTCTATCCTCTATCAATCGATTGCCTGATTGATAAGCAAACAGTGTACTCGTCATCAGTTCCTTAACGCTTGTTCAGTTGTAGAGTTTCTTCAAAGAAAACGGTCCATTTATGTGCGCTATTCCTCTAACGAACGCTTTCGTCAAAATCAATACAGTCCAGGTGCAAAACACGAATGCCGCGAGGAGGCGGCAAAACAACACCTCTGCCTTTCGCTGTCTGGTCCTCTCGATGACTCACTCTCTCGTCCACACCGTCTTCCAATACCATCTTTTGGCTCATTCGTGTGTCTATTAGCGTTTTTTTGTGTCTTCTTTTGTCTTGCTTTGCTTACCAATTAGCTGATTTTAGGTGATCGATTCATCATTTTTATCTAAAATTCTCCCGCGCTTGAAGTGTCATATCAATTCAGATAATATGATTCCAGTAACAATCGATATTCCCATCGAAATGCTTATGTCTCTACTATCGTACCGATTTGAAGAATCTGATTCATTTGAGTAGGCTAGCCCCTCGTCTCACGTTTTAATGAGAAAACTAAGTTTCTGGACCCATATTTTTCAACAAATCCAGTTTTGGCAACTACGCGAAAAGCAGTCTAATTCATTTTTTATTGAACATGTTAATTTGAATACGCGATAACTCTCAAATGAGCGCTCGCGCAAAAATCGATATCGATGACTCTTTTGCTGTCTGGTCCTCTGAGCTCTCTCTTGCACCGCCTCCATCATTTTGCGATTTCTCGTCTTCAACCGCACTATTTGTTCCTCCTACATTTTTTGCTCACCAACTAAATGATTTCAGGTAATAAATTAGTAATGGAAATCCATCCGCGTCTCACCAACCCCAATGATCAAATCGATTGGTCCAAAATGGAACATCGCCTGACGGGGCCAAAAACGGCATGGGAGAAAAAGTGCATTAAAGTCGTCACCAAGCTTCATAGCGTGGTGCCAATCGAGTTCTTCTGCCCGGTAGACCCCAACGCTGCCGGAAACCACAACTATTTGACTGTTATTAAAAGGCCGATGGATTTGCATACGATCCATCTAAACCTTCGTTCCCGTCAATACATATCTTTGGCTGAGGTGAAACGGGACTTTGATCTGGTAAGAAGATTCGAATACAACTAATACATTACTGATTGACTTTTTCCAGATTGGCACGAATTGCTTCACGTTCTACGAGGAAAATACGGATGAGTACTACACGGGCCTCGATTTCAAGGAAGCCTTCGACAAGCTTTGGAAAAAATGTCGATTCAACGAAGATCAGAGCTCCCAGGATACTGATCAGCTGAAGTCGGCAGAAAGCACCTGTTCCACAATCACTCGCCAGAAAAAGGCTCTTCCAGCCTTGCGGGCAAAGAAGTCCAAGCTTTCGAGAAATCCTGTTGTAAAGGAGAAGAAGAGGACGAAGCTTTCAAAAAGCCCCTCCCTTGCGGACGCGATCCAGACTGAACGTTCGTCTGATAGCGAAAATGGGGCTTCTGAAGAGCATCCGATCCCCAAACCAACTCCACCCGGCAGCGTGGTTTCCGAGTCGAGCGTCGCAGTCCCGGACCATCAGAAGTCGACTAGAAGCGGCCGTTCTTTGAGGACTCGCCAGAAAAAGGCTCTACCAGCCGTTCCTCCAAAGAAGCCCAGGCTTTCAAGAAATCCGTCGCCTGGTGTCAAGGAGTCAAAAAAGACAAAGTTTCCGGAATGGACATATTTTGTGGAAGCAGTCCAAACTGAAGGTTTTCCCCATGGCGAACATCCGTTTTTTGGAGAGCCTGTCGTGGTCTACAAACACAATCCATTCCCGGAAGATGATCCCAGGCAGAGCACCAGAGTCCCGGAGCACATGAGGTCGACTGGAAGCGCCCGTTCCTTGAAGACTCGCCAGAAAAAGGCACCAGCCGTTTCTTCAAAAAAATCGAGAAATCCGTCGCCAGCTGTGACGGAGTCGAGGAAGAGAAAATTTCCGAAAGAGTCTTCGCTTGTGGTTAAGGAGAAGATCAACCGTTGGACAGGCAGCAGAAAACAGAGAGCCAACCGCAACTCCTTTCCGTTAATTCCTGTTCCGAATGAGTACTTTGAGTCGCATTACGGGTTCATCAACGTCGGCCCAGAAGAACGACGAAAAGTCGCAACAGGAATCGCAACAATGCAGCCCGAGCAGCTTTTCACTGCATTACGTATTATCCAAATCCGACAATATGAGGAGACGAGAATTAGAACATCAATTCATGCTATGTGTGAAGAGATCGATGTCGATTCCTACAGCGAGCGCATCATTTTAGAACTGCTGGACTACTTGGAGATGGTGAAGAATGACCCAAAACGACGTAAGTATTCAGGAACTGAAGACAGATTGAAAAATGATTTTCCAGTTGAGAAATACAAGAGAGAGATGGGGTTCAGACTCGAGGCGCTGAAATTTGAAAAACTTAACGTGAACCCTACACCTGTTCAGCCTTTGATCAGATCCTCTCGAAAAGCAAGCAACTCCTCCGATTGTACGCTGACCGAAGAATCTCCAGAAAAGTCGAGTGACTCAACATCTCCCAATCCATGTAGCCCGGACAAAATCCCAGAGAAGCGGTCCTGCGAAGATTTGGATTCCGATAATAACACAGATCACGAAGGTTCATACATTCAGCGCGCTTCTTCGAAGCCTGGTAAGTATTCAATGTTGTTCTTGTTAAACATCTCGGATGTTTTCAGAATCACTCGAATCAGGAAAACCTCCACTTCCCATGACACAAGTATTCGAAGAAAGTGAAACATCGACACAGGGAGTCGAAATGGATGAAAGTTCGGACCGAACCCAGTCGATTTCGCAGCCGGTTGTCTCGCGTTCTTCAGGAACTGAAGACAGATTGGGAAATGGTTTTCCAGTCGACAAATACATGGAATACATGGCAGAGATGGTGTCCAGTTGCAAGGCGCTGAATTTGGGAGGGATTCGCGTGGAGCCTTCACCAAATCAGGCTGTGATCAAATCCTCTCGAAAACCAATCAATTCCTCTGATTGTACACTGCCCGAAGTATCTCCAGAAAAGCCGCGTGGTGTATGGTCTGCCAAGAATTCCGATCTGAGTCGTTCGACATCTAACCCATGTAGCCCGTACAAAAGTCCAGCGAAGCGGTCTTTCGCAGATTCGCATCCCGATGATCACGAAGGTTCATACATTCAGCGCGCTTCTTCGAAGCCTGGTAAGTATTCAGTGTTGTTTTTGTTAAACATCTGTAGTGTTTCCAGAAACACCAAAATCAGGAAAACCTCCAGTTCCCAAAACACAAGTATTCGAAGAAAGTGAGACATCGGCGCCGGTAGTCGAAATGGATGAATGTTCGGACCGAACCCAGTCGAATGTTCCGCATTTGAATTCGTCCATGGGCGTTCAGGCTCCTCCGAAGAAGAATCTCAGACACTATTTCCCCGCATTCAACAAAAAAGACGGAACTTCTTCTGCGGCCCCTGTGGCTCCTCCGAAGAAGAATCTTAAACACTATTTCCCTCTCGTCTCCAAAAAGAACTCATCTGGAGAATAGAACCATTTATTTGCCCCTCATTTACAAGTTAAGTTCTCCCACAAGTTAAATTCTCCCAGTTCACATCCCCTACAAAATTACGCGTTATTAATATTGATTTTATTCCCATTCTAGGCGGTAGCATTTATTGTAATGAGCACTTTCTAGAACTACTGTCTCGGCGGTTTAATAAGTTCTACTTTTGCTTCTACGATAATCCATAACCGCCTTGTGTTTTATATTGATCCAAAGAGGATCTCACGTTATTTATTACATATACAGCAATGTTCGAGATTTGTATAATTTCTTGAGCTTTAACACCGCCCACTTCCAACTTTTTATGGAAAACTTATGTTTACCAAATACAGTTGGTTTTCAAAGTAATGAATAATGAAAACTGGCTCTGTGGTTTTTTATCTGAAGTTCCCTCGCCGATTTTCAGCGCCTTCTTCTCCTGATGTTCCTCCGACTCTCCGAACAACCTCCGATCATCTGAAGCTCTCTTTCCGATCCCCAGCACTTCTTTCACCATTCTCCTGATGTTTTTTTGATCCTCCGATCATGAAGATCTAATAGAAATCTTCAGATTATTTGAGAGGGATGTTCGGAAGATAGAAAAAGCATAAGAAGCTCGAAGAAGAAGGTGCTGAGGATCAGAGTGGAAGCTTCAGAGCCTTCAAAAGGGATGTTCGGAGGGTAGGAGAAGGATTAGGAGGATTGGAGAGAGAGGTTCAGAGATGATCTTTTTTGGTTCACTTGAAGATTCAAGAGTTTCCCTAACTAGTTTGTTTTCTAACTAGAGAGGATATTGAAACAGTCAGGTTTTTTGTCGAAACATTACTGCACATTGGCTACCTGACATTCATTTATTTTAACTAGCAATAGTATCATAAACAATTTGAAGAAAAGATAGAAACGTTATCAACTGGTGACTGAATGTATCAATCGCTGAAAGAAGAGTGTGTACAGCGATACAATAAATAGATTGAAATGAAAAAAGAGAATGATGGAGAAATCATTGTTGGGTGAAGTCGTTCATTCGACGGGCAGATGGATCGATTGAACTAATAGCGACCAGTCAATTCGTATTCCTCCATAACCTCTGCTTGGTGGCGGAAGACGCCATTTTTGGCATTGATGAAGGCACGGTGGCGAAGCCACTGAAATGAATCACATCGGAAGCAGTTAACAATGCTTTTTTCTTACCACGGCCTGTCTTTCGAGCGCTTCCTTGTGTTGTTTTTCGCGAAGAATCCGTTGCTCCTCCAGCAGAGTCTGCAGCTCCTCTTCCGTAAGAGCAGGCGGCAAAGGTGGTACTCCGACGCCAGCAGGTCTGAGCGACAAGTCTTTTGTGTTTATTTCCGGATTTGGATTGGTAATCAGAAGTGGGTACTCTTGTGGCTTGTGGACAATGCGATCGGAAACCATCTTGTGGTTGATAACTGGAGAGTTGGGTAGCAACTTGTCCAGAATGCTTACTGGCGCTGGTCTCTTTCTCGTTGGTGGCTTTGGTTGCTTCCGGTGGATTTCCAGCTGAGAAACAAGTTCAACGTTTTTTTTTTCTTTCGACATCTAGCTATTCCGCGTGTTTTTTCCCTGAAACAACTGATTTGAAAGAGGAACTGAGTCGTTCAGAAAACGAAATACAGAGAAGACAATTGCAATTCCAAAGGTTTCTTGAAACGAACGCCACTGGTTTGTGTTAATTCATGAGGAATATTGTTTCGAGAAATGTTGAAAGTTAGATAAATGGGCCAGTACCCGATTCACTCACGGAAAAAATGTCTACAATGAATAGACGTCACGGACACTGCCAACAGTGAACAAGAGAACTTCAAGTTAAGGAACCACTAGCAGATTGTAAGTTCAGACACAAATGACTAAAATGAAGACGAATAAAGTGAAAAAGGAGAGAGGGAGAGAAAAGAAGAAGTAGGGCAGAGACGCAGCGTCTCTCGCAGCCGGAAACACATGCGCGACAGTATCCGTGACGGCTTCTCGGTGCTGGCGTCTTTACCGTGTGTTGTGGTGAAAAGGAGGAGTGATCTCTGTAGTAATCCAACGTTCACAATAGGAGATACTACGCAATATCCTCAAAGAGAGAAATTAGCGGAGTGATGAGAAGGGGGGGGGGCAAGTCAATGGACCATCCAGCAGAGAGCGAGACACGGAGGGGCAACTGTCCATGTTGCTCGTCGAATCCCAGTTTGGAACACAAGTTGAAGACATGACAACGCTCTAAGCAAGAGAATAAAAACACATTCTCAGACACTCGTTGATTTATTTCCAAGAGGAAGAGCATACATTATTACAGTTCAGAGTTCCAGAAAGGATGCGACGAGCATAAGTTCAATTCCTTGTTCTGGATTGACTTTGAACTCGTCCACATTTCCTTGTTTATCGGCGAATTCCTTGCGCCACTTGAGATACTTGCAGACGATTTGGAGAGAACTGGAGGTGATCAGGTGCAGATGGACAGTGTCGTTGTTGGATTGTTGACCGGGGACGAGGAGCATGTTCTTGAGAACAGGCGACTGCTCCGCCAGCTGCCTCTTGATCACGAACTCGTGTTGGTCCGCACTGATGAGTCTGACGTAGTCGATTGGGAGACTCGGGATCTCCTCCACTTGGTGCTCCATCTCTGCCTCCTTCGCTTCCTCGTCCTTGATGATGAACTTGGCGAACTGATCCTCCAAGTCATCCTCTTCCTCTTCCTCTTCTTCCTCCTCTTCTCCAATTGCTCCCAGGCTGTTCTTTGGCTTTTCGTCCTCTGGATGTCCTCCGATGTCATGCTCATCCTCCTCGTGCATCTCCATCTCCTCATTGATAATCATGATTGTTTTGAAATCAGACATATTTACGAATCTAGAATGAAAAAGGAATTTTTTCTATACTAATTGCAAAAAAACTCACCACAAAGTTGTATCTGTCCTTGAGTTCGGAGTGAATTCAGAAAAACCGCTCTTTTTTCGTCGAAAAAACGAAAGAATGAAAATTTTCGAAATGAGAATCGAAATGAACCACTGAACTCAATTCATGACGCGAAAATTATTTTCCGCGTGTCAACTTTTTGAATCTCGAATTTTGGTCCAAAAAAAAAGTTGACACGCGGAAAATAATTTTTGCGTCATGAATTGAGTTCAGTGGTTCATTTCGAATCTCATTTCGAAAATTTTCATTCCTTCGTTTTTTTGACGAAGAAACAGCGGTTTTTCTGATTTCTCTCAGAACTCGAGGACAGATACAACTTTGTGGTGAGTTTTTTTGCAATTAGTATAGAAAAAATTCCTTTTTCATTCTAGATTCGTAAATATGTCTGATTTCAAAACAATCATGATTATCAATGAGGAGATGGAGATGCACGAGGAGGATGAGCATGACATCGGAGGACATCGAAAAGAAGAGAAGCCAAACAACAACCTGGGAGCGATCGGAGAGGAAGAAGAAGAAGAAGAGGAGGAGGATGACTTGGAGGATCAGTTCGCCAAGTTCATCATCAAGGACGAGGAAGCGAAGGAGGCAGAGATGGAGCACCAAGTGGAGGAGATCCCGAGTCTCCCAATCGACTACGTCCGACTCATCAGTGCGGACCAGCACGAGTTCGTGATCAAGAGGGAGCTGGCGGAGCAGTCGACTGTTCTCAAGAACATGCTCCTCGTCCCCGGCCAACAATCCAACAACGACACTGTCCATCTGCACCTGATCACCTCCAGTGCTCTCCAAATCGTCTGCCAGTATCTCAAGTGGCGCAAGGAATTCACCGAGAAACAAGGAGCAGTGGACGAGTTCAAAGTAAAGCCAGAACAAGGAATTGAACTCATGCTCGTCGCATCCTTTCTGGAACTCTGAACTGTATTAATGTATTTTCTTCCTCTTGGAAATAAATTAATGAGTGTCTGAATTTGTGTCTTGGTCAAAACTTCCATTCTTTTTGAATGATGCTCGAGGGTCAGATTTAAGGATGTTATTCGAGGAGCTCCCGGAGATGAATTTCCTCCTCACGGATAGTATGAGAAAATCTATGGGCGTCTTTCTTCGTCTTCCTAAGAGTAGATCGGCTTGGGTGGTTCGCGTCTGTGGTTGATGCTACTGCTTACTGTTTTCTGGCCGAATCCATCTCTTCGGACGCTGATAGACAGTGTGATTCGGCGTAGATGTGCTGAGTTGGAGTGTCTTCCAATAGTGCGGTGCAGCGTCTGTTGACAAGACGAGGACAGCAAGAAGAAAGTCCAGCTTGATGAGGACTTTGCCTGTAATTGCTGAAGTTTCTATGGCGCCGCCCCAGGACGTTTCATCGAATGTCTGGAGGAGGATCATGCGCTGCGAGAGTTCTTCTGTCGTCTCTGACTGAGGTATGGCATTTAATGCAGAGCACTGTGTCCAGAAGAAGCTTAATCGAGTTTCTCATTGGGATGGCATGGTACTTTCGTCGATGCTTGTGCTGGAGGCGGTTATAGTGGTGTCGTCGGCCTAGCTTACGAGCAGGTATTTTGAGACGGCATCTAGCCTGTTCCGTAGGAAATGAGTTTGATTGTGTTATTGTTTAT
The DNA here is from genome assembly GCA_963932285.1 of Caenorhabditis macrosperma. Taxonomy (NCBI): domain Eukaryota; kingdom Metazoa; phylum Nematoda; class Chromadorea; order Rhabditida; family Rhabditidae; genus Caenorhabditis; species Caenorhabditis macrosperma. The sequence continues at coordinate 7,426,652 of OZ010618.1, forward strand.
ATAGACGAAGAGCCATTTTTTTCAGAATATGATTATGGGATTCTTTATTACAACAAAGTGAAAGATCATAGCAGTACATGTCATCAGTAAAGTTCCCGTTCAGTGAAAAAAAATAGAAAGAATGCAGCTATGACAATTGGAAAACAATACAAAGTTAAAGTGAACAATACAAAGTTTAAGTGGAGGAGGAACACGGAGTTGGAAGTCCAGTGTTGGCCAAAAAAGTATGCCGTTTTGGTTTTTTTGAGTTCTGCCGGAGAATCATTATATCGCGAGAATGATAAGAGATATAAAAAAAACTGTCAACAGAAAACTCGTAGTTCTAGTTATGATCTACACGTTTGCAGTTGACAACTTTCTGATATCTCTTATCAATATCCAGATATAACGATTATCCGGCAGTGCTCAAAAAACCAAAACGGCATACCTTTTTGGCCAGCATTGTACGTTCCCCATGAGCATCTTTTCCACTCGAACTCAAATCTGCTTTTTTGCAGTGGTCTGTAAAATGTTCTTTTTCCAGCTGTTCCTTCATTCTTTGGTACCTTCAACTTTTTGTCGACGACTTCTGGCAGATCATCAGTCTTCTTCAGGTTTTTCCTCTTCAACATAGCAATGTGCTTGTTTGCTTCAATGCCTTGATTCTTTTCAAAATTCAAGACAGGTAGTTCCCCAAATGATGGTTGCCCGTCTCGCCGCTTGCGCCCAACGTATCGGGAAAATTCCAACCGAGCGCTCCGGTCAAAAAAAGAGTCAGTCGATTTCTTGACAGTTGTGTGCTCGTCGAGCAAACCACAGACCGTCAGCATTTTCTTTTCAGCCGGTTGTCGGAGGTTGCTGACTCCCAATTCTTGTCTCCTCATTCCCAATTGCACCGAGTATTCCGTGGCTGAAAAACAAACATTGCTTGCTTTGCCCTAATTATCTCTGGTCATACCACGTTGAGGGTTTTCTCGGATCAGGAATAAGAATGTCATCATTTCAGCAATGATTTGTTCAGACAAACAGTCCAAATTGATTCCCGTGTTGTACATCGTATCCATCGTAATGTATAGTTCTCCTTCCTCCTTGCTGCGAACAGCGATGAGTTGAAACAAGGGCAAAACGAATTCCTTCGGCATCTCGATCATGTTCATTGCCAGATATAGTTTGACACGATGAGCCTGTCCATAATGATCGAATCCTGGGAACCCTGCGTTACTGAAAAACACAATATTCGCTGTCGACCACCCTTACATTGACACTCACAAGTTAAGAGCCTTAGTCGTATCCACCGGCAATCGAACAATCATTGGATTATGGCTGCCAGGACATTTTTTGAACTTTTTCTCCACGAACGCCCGCAAATCGGCCAGTTTCATTTGGTTTTCCGAGTTCTGGGTAGCGTAGTTGTAACAGTTCTCGATAACCTGCAACAGGAAAAATAAACATACTTTCCAGACCGTCCAAAGTGTCTCCTACTTTCAACATATCCATTCTAACTTCTCCAGGCAGGCCATAGTGTTTCTTTTCCAATTTGTAACGGATGAACTTTAAACTTTTCTTATCCGTGATATCCATGACGTCAGAGGAGTTGTGGATCTGTGACTCATCGATCTCTTCGTCATCGAACAAATTTTTTGTCGTTTCCTTATCGGAAACCGTCGAGACAAACGTGCAGCACCATTTGTACCATTTGCACGGTGGTTTGGGTGGAAACGGACCGGTTACAACGAAGTTTGACGATCTTCTCAAAGGCTGATCGGCATGGCGCTCCATCAGCTGAAAAAACGGTCATTTTTCGTCTTCACTACAAAGATCGTTAGCCAGTCGCATTCACGGGAAACGTGAAACTTGAGGGAGGTGCGATAACCGTGGAGACCGCATTTCGAAAATACAAGTATTCTACCAAAAACGTGGGAAAACGATAGTGTGTCGTGGCGACGGCGCGAACAGTGAGCGGAATGGGAAAAATCGTAAAAAAACGAATGGAGGTGTCTCGTTGAAATTTATTAGAGAGCCAAAACAACATGAGTAACGGGCTGCGGGGGTGGAAATGGCCGCATGAAATGACGAATGAGTCAGCGGCGGACGCATACGCGTTCTGCGCCATGAGAGTGTTCATGGCGTATTTACGTTCACGCGCAGTACAGAGCTCGTAGCTTATAAAGCAGAACACATGGGTTTGATTGCGAAGAAAAAAAATGGCACAAAACCCAACAAAACTACATATACAAATTAAGAAATGAAGGGAAGTGAAATTACGAAAAAAATTACCGATCCTCTGAACCTCCCTCTCAGATCCTCTGAACCTTCCTCTCCGATTCTCTGGACCTTCTTTTCCGATCCTCTGAACCTACCTTTCCGATCCTCTGAACCTCCCTTTCCGATCCTCCAATCTTTGTCCGATCCTCCGATCATCTTCGTATGTGTCGGACAGGAACAGAATGATTGTAAAAAAGAAATACATTAAACCCAGACGACGCTAGCCTTTTTCCTCTCGCTGTCGTGAAAAGATTCCGCTAAACTACACAACGTTGTTTCGAATACAATTTGTTCGATTGGATGAAAAACGGATTGATGACCCAATATCTAATTTGTTCCTCAAATATCGACGGAGTGTCTCCATCTTCATATCCATACAAACCATTCATTGGATGAGCTGACCCACGACAAACGCGCCAACACGAAGAAGACGTCACGGATACCCTGGGGGCGGGGGGAAGTGACCCTTCCGTGTCTCGCTCTCTGGATGGTCCATTGACTCGCTTGGTGTGGGTTCATCAATACAGCTGCGGTGCGGTCGGCGATAAGTGTCTTTCTCCTCTCACTGGCTCGCACCCTCCTCAAATCGATCTGCCTCTCTCGGCCCCCCCAGCCATTTTTCATAATTTTGCGAGTACGCGTATTCTCGTATCGGAAGTTGCCAATTTCAGAAGAGTGCACTTGGATCGGTATCCCCAACGGCGAATGATGTCATGTGTGTCTTGGTTGTTCTTGGTTGCTAGACTGACAATCAAACAAATTTCGAGAGGAGTGCAACGTAGCAGAAAAACGATCGCACATCCTGTACATGCTCGGAATACGGAGGCCACATGTGCGAAAAGCATATGTGCAAGACAGATTCCGAAAATCCAGAAAAAGCCGAAGGACAGTGCTGTCCAGTTTGTGACGAGCCGGCAATCATTCGCCCACCTGCCAAATGTCCGTCTTTTGAACACTGTTTCTTGAGGTAAGGTACTGTAAAAGCTTGAATTAGATCAAGTAGAATTTTCAGATGCGCCGACAGCCTCCGTCACGATAACATCGAATGCTATGTCTGCGAGTGTCTTCCGGATAAAATTTCTAATCCGAAATTCCGAGAATTGCGAGAAGTGAGTTGTTCTGCGTGCAGTTGAGCACTGATCTAATATTTGCAGGCAATGTGCCCATGGATATCTAAAAGACGGCTGTACAGTCTGCAAGTGCTCCAAGTGACCGCCTCTGCACCAATGCCACAAGCACTGTCTCTACGGCTTCAAGACGAATTCGACTGGATGCTCGTTGTGCAAGTGTCGAGGTTGGAGAAACTGAAGAGCTTACTCAGTTTGAAAACGATTGCAGCTTCATCGAAATTGGATAAGAAGGCAAGCTTGCGCGAGAAGGAAGATAATGGTGGAATGATGGCCGTAGACACTGCTTCTGCGAGAATAAGCAAGAGTTCTGCTTACTTACTTCGTGCCCTTTGGAACCATCGGCCTGCGCCGATGAGAGTTGGGTTCAGAAGTATGTTTTGAAGCTTCGAAAGCTCCATATGACACACACACAGACGATTGCTGTCCGTCGTGCATTGATCAGAAGAAGAAAACCAAGTCGAGCTACTCATTGGCAGCACAGAAGCACGAGCACACCGTCTGCCAGTCACCCGGCACCGGAAGACTGTTCACTGACGGAGAGAGGTGACAGTTGGCTCCATGTGTCTCTTACACATGCCGTGTCGGACACGTACTCTGCAGAACCACCGAATGTCTACCAATCGAAAACCCTATATCTCCAACCCTCAAAACATTTTTTGCCTATCTTCCAGTCTTTGTCCAATTCTCTTATCTTTGTATGTGTGAGGGACCACAGAATGATCGTCTCGCACTCTCCTGATATCGGTTCGCCTCTCTCGGCCCCGTCAGCCATTCGTCATCATTTTGTGCTTTCGCGTTTTTTCTCCCGTTGGTTTTCTCGTCATTTGCCTAATTTTGCCCTCGAACTCGCTGTTTCTAAGTTGCACTTGCAATATTTCTTGTTCTTTAAATGCGTGACAGTAATCGTAACGTCTCCTCGCTTACAACACGTTTTTCTCAATTATTTCAGTTCGATTATATGGCGCACTGATCGATTTTTCTGCGAATGCACAGGAAGAAGTATTTTATTATTAAAAGATTATTATTATTATGTTAAGTTGAGTGCGCGATAACCCTAAAATAAGCGCTCTCGCAAAAATCGTTCTCTTGCGTATTCTGCATCATTCTGCTATTTCTCGTCTTCAACCGTTTTCTTTCCGTTTCACCCGTCTCGTTTTCTTACCAGTTAGATGATTTCAGGTGATCAGAATGCTTCCGTTGCTCAACTATCAACGTAACCCAAACCACTACATCCCGTGGAGCAGCCTGGCCCCTCGTCTGACGGAGCCGAAAACGAACTGGGAAAACTGGTGTTTTCTGCTCACCACCAGGCTGCGTCGCCAGAGAGTGACAAGCAGATTTTTTTTGCCGGTGGACCCAAACGCTGTCGGAAACCGCGGCTACATGAAGCTCATCAAGACTCCCATGGATCTGCAGACAATTCAGCTGAAGGTGACTTACCGTCAATACGTGTCTCTGGCTGAAGTAAAAGAGGATTTTGACTTGGTAAGAAGATTTGAACACGAATAGTGCATTATCGATTGAATTCTTTCAGATTGTCTCAAACTGCCTAATTTTTCATAAAAAGCACTCGGCCAAGTACGATTCGGGCCTCGAATTCTCTGACTTCCTTGACGAGGAGTGGGAGCAGTGTCCTTACCAGGACTCCCCAAATGGACCTGTACCGAAGCCGAAAGCACCGAGAGATTCATCTACCGATGTTCAAAAGAGACGCGCGTCGAGAAGTGGATCCAGAAAAAGGGAGAAGTGAGTGTTTATTACTATTCACACATTGCAAAACTAAAACGTTTCCAGGTCTCTCCCAGGTGTGACGCGCGGTGTCCGTCTGAATGCTTTCCCCGACTCTCCAAATGAGCACTACGAGTCGATTTTCAATTCGAAATTGGGCAGCAAAGCTGAGAAGCAGCGTCTTGTCGAGGAAATTGATCAGTTGCCAGATAAACACTTCATTGCCGTTCTCCGTATCATCCAAATTCGTCGCTCTGAACGTGGTCACCAAGTTCGTTCCATCAGTAACATGAGCAACAGAGCACTCATTCTTGATAAGCTCTCAGATGACATAATTTTGGAATTGATGGATTTCGTCCGTATGGTTAAGAATAATGGTCCGAGACGTGAGTTGCTAAAAAACTAATCGAATTTCATCGTTACTTTTCAGTTGATCAGTATTTGCGGGAAATGGAGTCACGAAGGTACGAAATTGGTCTGGAGCAATTCAATGACAGATTTGAGGATGTTCGAGAGAAAAGAAATATGTTCCGCGAGAACGAGAGGCTTGCCAGGCTGAAACTATTGAAGCCTGGAGAGAACGCTGTATTGGATCGTCTGATTCTGAGACCAGTATTGAAATCGGCCACCGACAGAAGAATCGCAACTCGAAAGCCGCTATCAAACATGCCGAGGATTCCCATGCGATCTTCGAACAAGCAGGAATCCGAGGAGCATTCGCCACGAAAAAGAGATTGGTCGGGACACCATGTCGATACCAATGAGGAAAACGAGACTTCCCATCGATCTATCAAGTCTAGTCGGGCATCGATACCAAAATCTGAGCATGATGCGAATCCGTTTGAGCAGAGGAAGAGTGGCGGAGCTGCAAATGTCGAGGCGAGCGACGTTGAGACGAAGCGCATCAAACGTGAGTTACCCCAATTTCAGACTCAGAAAACTATTTAATTTCAGTCGACCAAAGTCGTTCACGTACTGATCCAATGACTGAGAATTCCCGGTCCTCGGACAGAGTGGAGTCCGCGGCGGAGCCAAACAAGAATGCACAACAAGCCTTTGCCGCGCAATTCAAGAACTTCTCAGGTCCTGACGACGCCGGCGACTCTCGCCGTCCAGTGGAGAATGAGCATTTTGATCATGGAGCTCGATTGGCTGAGTCGAGAACCATTCGTTCGTCTTGTGCCCCAGAGAAGAAGCCGTCATCGGAAAGAGCGAAATCACTGGCGGAACCGAGGGTCCCGCGTTCATCTCGCGCTCCCGAAAACGAGAAGAAGAGATCGACTGCGTCCATGGCTACCCGTTCTTACAGCTCTCCGAGACATGAAGAAAAGCGTTCGGTGGAGCCAACGACCTCACGTTCATCTCGCGCTCCAGAGAACGAGAAGAAGCGGTCGTCGGACCGACCGAAATCACTGGCTGATCCAAGGATTACGCGTTCATCTCGCGTTCCCGAGAACGAGAAGAAGAGGGCGACTGCGCCCATGACTACCCGTTCTTACAGCTCTCCGAGACATGAAGCTCGTTCATCTCGCGCTCTGGATAACTCAAAGAAACAGTCGGAGGAGCCAACCACCTCACATTCAACTCGCGATTCAGAGAAGGAAAATAAGCGGTCATCGGAAAGAGCGAAATCACTGGCGGAACCGAGGGTCCTGCGTTCATGTCCCGCACCCGAAAACGAGAAGAAGAGATCGACTGCGGCCATAGCTACGACCCGTTCCTACAGCTCTCCAAGGAATGACAAGAAGCCGTCGGTGGAGCCAAGCAGAACTCGTTCATCTCGGGCTCTAGAGAATGCAAAGAAGCGGTCTTCGGACAGAGTGGAATCACTGCCGGAACGAATGGTCACGCGTTCATCTCGTGCTCGCGAGAACGAGAAGAGAGCGTCGACTGCGTCCATGGCTACCCGTTCTTTCAGCTCTCCCAGACAGGAAAAGAAGGAATCGGTGGAGCCAATGACAACTCGTTCATCTCGCTATTCAGTTAAGGAGCAGAAGCGGTCGTCGGACAGACTGGAATCCTTGGCGAAGCCAACTACCTCTACTTCTCCGATTGTTCTGAAGAACAAGACGCCGGGTAAAGCATCACAAGCATATGCCGCGATTTTGAAGAAATTCTTCGGTCCTGACGACGATGACGACGACGACGACTCTCGCCGTCCAGTTACCTCCGATCATGGAGTTCGATTGGCTGAGTCAAGAACCACTCATTTGTCTTGTGCCCCAGAGAAAAAGCTGTCATCGGAAAGAGCTAAATCGCTGGCGGAGCCAAGAATATCACTTCGAAAACAAGAAGAGCAAAACCAAAAAGAGAAGATGCACAGCATCAATGAGAGAATAACACGTTTCCGATCAGCCAGAGCTGCGGAAGCAGTGAAGAATGTGAAGGAGGAGAAACGTGAGTTATGAATGTATTGTTCGAAAACGAAGAAAAATTTCAGACGTCGTGATTGATTCAAAGAAGTCCAAACAGTGTTTGGAAGGCAGCAATGGAAAAGACTCTCAGGAGCGAAAATTGAGATCTTCGGCTCTTTACGAGCAGCTACGTGTTTCTACAGCTCCTGCCAAGACGACGCAACCTAGACGGAGCAACCGGATTGCTGATGAGCGGAATAAACACGAGAAGGTGTCGTCATTTCACAAGTCTATCGAGCCCGACTTCTTCGAGATGACCGGAACATTGGATACCTCGTAAGTAGAGGGTGATTGCTTCCGTACATCAAGCGGGTTTTCAGAAGCGGAAAAGCCGAGGCATCTCGAAAGCGTGAGAGCCGTCAAACTGTTATCTCTCCCCCGGAAGATGAACCTGAGAAAATTGCGTCTTCTCCCACAACACCTGACATCAGAATCAACTACGAAACGCTTCTTCCTCGACTGACTGGAGAGATCACTCGATGGGAGAGATGGTGCTCTTTTCTGATAAAAGATTTGCGCAACGACATAAGAACGAGCCACTACTACAAACTGGATGATATCAAGCGTATTTTTGGACCCAGCCGTGATTTTCTCAAATCTCCGGTTGACTTCCAAACGATTGAGAACAAATTAAAATACCGAAAATACGTTTCATTGGCCGAGGTGAAGAAAGATCTCAAGCTGGTAAGCACATTTGGGAACTTTCGGTTTGAGAATACAATTTTGATTTACAGATTCGAGCCAGTCATTTCGGCACTGGAGAACTTGCTGAAGATACAGCCGGATATGCGTACGATGAGACTCTGGATTCTCTTTGGGGCGAATGTCCTTTTACCGGAGACACTGAAGGAACCTCGAGCCCTGAAGTTGACAATGAGTGAGCGGAGACTGGATGGTTTTATCGAATGTTTATCAATTTTCAGTAGTGATCTGAACCCTTTGCTGGTGAATGAGCTGGTAGAAGAAACCACGGAGCGGTCATGTATGTTGTTTGAAGAAAATATGTGGAAGGAGACTGGACCACTCGTTATTCGAAACGTCAGTGGTGTTTCGGCTCCGAAGAAAACTGATGCGACGCGATTGGATGGCCAAGTCGTTTTGGCTCCGCAACAAGAAGTTCCGGATACTGAGGTGGCTCCATGGGCGGAGACTGAACTACTGCCTCTCTCAAAGACCACTGATGTATCGCAATCGCTGGATGTTGAGCCGACTCGGTCCGATGACCAGATTGTTTTGACTCCGCAACAAGAGGTTATGGCTGCTGGGGTGGCTTCGTATTCGCAGATGAGACACCTCTTCCGTCCGAGTGATGTGTCGGACACGGTGGGAGATGAGACGACTTGGTTGCAATACGAAACGAAGTATTCGGCGGACCGAGCAAAGTTACTGGCGGAGCGGGTCATCTGTTCATCTGAGCGACAAGAAGAGCAGAAACAAACTCAGATTATTGACCGTCTTGACGAGGCTTTGAATCGACTTCAATCTGTCAGAGCTGCGAAAGCAGCGAAGACAGTGGATGAGACAGAACGTGAGTTAATCACTTGTTGTTCGAAAAAAATATTAGTTTCAGACGTCGTGGATGAACCGAAGAAGGCCAGCCAGTGTTTGGGAGACAAACGAGTTGTCATTTCTTCTTCGGAAGATGAAGATGAGACTATTATCTCTGCTGCGGAAGATAAACCCGTCGAGAGTGCTGCAACGCGGTTGGATGACAACGTCGTTGCGGATCATGAGTGAGTAGAGACTGAATGGTTTTCTCGAATGTTTATCAATTTTTCAGCAGTGATCTGAAGCGTTTGCTTGTGGACGAGCAGGTCGAAAAGACTGTTTTGACTCCACAACAAGTCATTTTGGCGGCTGATCTTCATTACTGCGCCCAGAATGGTCCCATCATTGTTCCAGACATCAATAATGTTTCGGACTGGATAGAAGTTGAGACGACGATGTTGGATGACGGAAGCGTTCCGATGTTCGAACCGGTGGTCACTCAAACAACATGTGATCTGGAGATTGAGGAAATGCGGTCGTTGGACCAATTGGATTCATCGTCAAAGACGGATGTGCCACTTCGAAAGGTTCTCGTGAACATGGCGACGCAGACGTCAGAAGACCTAGTCGCGGATCGTGCAGTCCTTCGTACGAAATCAACTGTTCCGCATCAACACAAATGCTGTTGTAAATGCGGAAGAAAACGTTCAGCGAGCGAGATGAGTTCGTCGGCGGACATTGAGACTCCTCCGAAAAAGAACCTCAAGCACTACTTCCCTGTCGTCTCCGGCGGAAAGAATATGGAGCTGACGGTGGCTGTTGTGGCTCCTCCGAGAAAGACTCTCAGACACTATTTCCCCATCGTCCGCAAATAATTCCTCCCCACCATTCAACTGATGATTTACCTATAATTGTTTTCTTTAATGCATTTTCCCAATATTCGTATCCCCCGAAAATTATATTCACATCCCCCCCAAGATCTTTCTTGGCGGTAGCATTTATTGTAATGAGTAGATTCTTAAACTACTATCGTAAAAAAGTTATCCTTTGGCTCCTTCGAGAAGTCACAATCCCTTTGTTTTGTATATCGATTCCAAAGAGGATCTCTAGTTGTTTTTTTAATTAAGAACAATGTTGGAGATTCAAATAGATGCTCAAATTTTAATACCGCCCACTCCCCACAACACAATTACCTGGTAACTTAATGTTCCCCAAACACGGTTGAATTTGAAATAAATAAGTAATGAAAACTAGCTCGTGGTTTTTTATCTGAAGTTCTCTCGCCGATTCTAAGCGCCGTCTTCTCCTGATATTCCTCCGACTCTCCGAACGTCTTCCGATCATCTGAAGCTCTCTTTCCTATCCCCAGCACTTTATTAACCATTCTCCATATGTTTTTTTGATCTTCCGATCCTCAGAATCTCCTTCTCTGGAGGGTCGGATGTTTGAAGAGTAAAATCGGAAGAGTATTTTCAGAACATTGAAGAGGGATGTTCAGAGAGTAGGAGAAGCATCAGAAGCTGGAACAAGACGGTTCTGAGGGTCGAGGATTCTCGATCTTTCTGAGTATCCGTTCAGTAACATTTGGTAGGATATCCAGGAAGCTGGCCATTCAGCCCCACGTGTCGAATCCCCGCGAAAACACTCTATCTTCCCATTTGCGTTATTTTCTTACTTCAGTATAAATTTTTCGCAGTCTACAGCCTCCAAACGTTTGATCAAGCAATTCCTGCTCAGCTAGAGTTGCTCAAGATGAAACGGTGACTAGGTTAGGTTAATGAGCGGCCCGTCGTAATAGCTTTCCTTTGTTTTCAAACGGGACAATGTCCTGTTACAAAGTGACGACGGAAGGACTATTTCCAGGCGTACGAACCCCGTCCAATCAACTCATGTTCCCCAACTTCAGCCGGACGACAGTTCTCCTCCGACGTAAATAACTCTGTCTTGAGCCTTAGGAACTAGTGACAGAACTCAAGTAAGTAAGTAAGTAAGTAAGCAACTGTTCATTGCGTGAAGTAGATCAGTTTCTTGCAGCTCAGTGACAAACGCGTTCGAACCCATTCTGCGTTCCCAAACGAGATTCAATTGAACGAAAACTTGGGCATCGGGTTCGTGGAACAAGTATGCGAAGGAGGAAAAGTGAGCTGTCCTTGCTAATTGATGAACAAGACTACGGGATCATCTCATTTTTTGGTCTCTATCTAGTCATTTAGCTGGGGACATTGTCAAGATCACTCGTTGGCTGACTCAACAAATCTGAACTTTCGAAGGAGGTTATCCGAACAAACAGTTGTCGCTTTCTTTTCAACATTATTGTGAAATCACTATTATATTTTTCACTAATCTTAAAACTTGCGCGAACGCGCTCCACTGAACGGGTGTTGGTCGTGCTACTACTATCGTCTCTGTCTCGTGTATTCCACGAGAAACGCAGACGAGGGTCGGGGCGAGACCAAACCAACATGAGTCCAGTGGAGCGCATTTGCGCAGGTTTGAAGATACATAGATTCTACAAAGTACACATGTTTTTTTGAAAACGCAACGTCTGAATTTAGAACACTTCCTGCTGTTCTGACTGACTACCTTGCGTAGACAAAGCTGCGCTATCCCGAGGTTGAAGCAAGAACTCGAACCGGCGACCCCTCGTCTGCCGGCGGCCCCCACTCCCTATTACGCTTCCACCCCCCGCAAAAAGGAATATATGCCGCCATCAAGCCATTTGTTTTTCGGTGTGCGTTTGCGTTCAAGATATAGCGAAATCAATGCAAGTCATTGCATACCGCGATCTCCCAACAAAACATTCATCCCAACACACACATACTCTTTTCGTTTACGCTTTTGTTCATCACGTCTTTTCTTGTTTCTTAGTTTGAAAATACTGTATGCTCCGCGATTTCCTAACCACGACTTTCTAGACGCTTTGAGTGTGCAGATTGCTCGATTGAAAATAATTTGGTTCACCATGAACTGCAAAACTATTGGAAAAACATGCAGTTTTGTTTCACAATTCCCCGTTTCATTGGATAGGAGACAATATTCCTATAGTTTTCATCACCCCAATTCCCTGAGTGCATTCCAAAAACAGTCCATTTGTTTGTGCGATAAGCGATAACTTTGAAACACGAACACGGGGGGGGGGGGGGGGGCATATTGCGGTAACCAGCGCCGGTCTCGCTGGCCGGTCCTCTGGATGACTCACTGTCTCGTCTACTACACGTTTCTCCAATATCATCATTTTGCTCATTCGTGTCTCCGTTCGCGTTTGGTTTCGCTTCTTCTGTCTTCTTTTGTTTACGAATTAGATGATTTCAGGTAATCTTCACATCACTCACCACCTTCTAAATGCTCCCGCGTCTGAATTCTCATAGCAATCCGAATCATCGGATCCGTTGGAATAATTTGGCCCCTCGTCTCACGGAACCGAAGGGATTCTGGGAGAAGTGGTGTGTTTTTCTTATCGACAAGATGCGTCGCGATAAGCTGACAAACAAGTTCAACATGCCAGTGGATCCAGACGCAGTCGGCAATCACAACTACCTGAAAGTGATCAAGGTGCCAATGGATTTGCAAACAATCTATCAAAAGCTGTCTTACCGGCAGTACGTGTCTTTGGCTGAAGTGAGAAAGGATTTTGACCGGGTGAGAAGATTTAAAAACGAATAGTATATTATCGAATGAACTTTTTTTAGATTGGCAAAAACTGCCTCAAGTTTCACAAGGAAAACTCGGATGAATACAAATTGGGTTTGCATTTCAAAAAAATTGTCGAAGAAGAGTGGGCAAAATGTCCATTTAAAGACACTTCACAAACACCATTTACAAAAGGCGACAAGATTTCCGAGGAGAAAAACAAGACTTCGGATTCGCAGAAGTCGGCTGAAAGTGCCCGTCCCGCAACTACTCGCGAGAAACAATCTTTATCAGCCGTTCCTACCAAGAAGTCGAAGCTTCCGAGAGATCCGTCGCCGTCTGTCAAGGAGAAGACCAAACTTGTGTCGATCAGCAGAGATCAGGTTCCCGTCGTGCCTATTCCGCTTCCCGAGCAAGCAGTCAAGAGAAAAGCCGGGCGTGCTAAGAGAGAATGTGATCGGAAAGAGTAAGTATTTATCACTGAACTTTGTGATACTAACATGTTTCCAGTACACGTGCGTGTAAATCGCGTGCCTCTATCCATCTCAATGCCTTTCCCAGGAAGCCGATTGAACGCTACAAGTCAATCTACGAGTTTACTCGATGTGACAACGCTGTAAAACAGCGAATGACGGATGAGATGTTCGATATGTCGGATAAGAATTTGATCTCGCTTCTTCGTATCATCCAAATCCGCCGAGCTGAACGTGGGCATTCGGTTCCCTCCATCAGTAAAATGTGCGACCGACCAATTGATCTTGCCACAATTTCTACTAGTATTATGTTCGAATTGATGGATTTCATGAAAATGATCAAGATAAATGGTCCAAGACGTAGGTTTTCAGAGAAGTGACTCAATTTTCAAAGCTGTCTTCCAGTTGACCAGTATATCAGGGAAATGGAAGATAGGAGACGCGAATTGAATCTTGAGGAAGCTTGCTCGCTAGAAACAGTTCACCAGAAACGAAGGAATTGGTACACCATTCTGGAACTGGGAAGCGCCTCCAAGCAGAAACAATCTGAACCTGCAGTGAGGAAAGAAAAGTGTTCGGATCGCTCGAGTCTCAAACAGTTGGCGGCTCCATCGAAACCAATCATGAATTCGTGTGATGTTTCCGTCAAGAAACCGTGTTTGAAAACATCGACCACTGGTTCACCGCTCAAAAACTACAAGCCCAAGCCGTTGACTATTACTGTTGACCAAAGAAACGCTCTCTCGGACGTTGTGAACAGTTTGGTCCATTCGAACAAGAAAGAATTCAAGGAACGCTTAGCGAGAAAGAGACCGGCGCCGATTGACAGTATGAACGAATTGATGACTGATGGCCCATGCACGAAGCAAAAGATGGTCATCGAGCTAAAAGTCTCAGCGACTGTGCTCATCGATCCAGCCGATGAAGACAAACCAGTCGAGCCGGTTGCCACCAAAGTGCCATTGTCGGCGCCTCCGCTCACTGAAGAAGAGCAACGGATTCTTCGCGATCAGCAGCACAAGGAGGGGCTCGAGAGACAGGCCGCGGTAAGAAAATGACAGTGTCTGCTGTTTCAAATGTTATTAATTCCAGTGGCTTCGTCGCCTTAATGATGCCAAAAAAGGCGACTTCCGCCACCAAGCAGAGGCTATGAAGGACTTCGAGTTGAATAACCCCTATTAGTCCAACCAATCTGATTGCTCGTCGATTGATAGTGTTTTCTTCGTCATTCTTCTCAATTCTTACAATCTATTCATCAACAGCTTTCTCTTGCTGTACCTTTCAATATTTTCTATAACGTTCTGTTTTCTCAAGATAGATACAGTTTCATTTTTCTGCAACTACCGTATTGTCTCGAATAGAGCTGCATATCATGAGATTGATGAGTGATATCGAATAGTTATCAACAGCAAACTTGTAGATCAAAACTGGAACTTTTAGTTTGCTGTTGACAATTTTTTGATATCTCTTATCAATCTCGAGATATAATGATTCTCCGCCAGCGTTTGCGGTGCCGCTCTATTCGAGGAAACACGGTAAGCCAATTTAATGTTATCCACCAATAACCACGAGTCATTTTCGAGTTGTTTTGTGAAACGGTTGTCAGTTATAATAACTGGTTGCTTTACCTAATACTACAGTTGATTATGATGATCATAGCCACGAATAAAATTGTTCCGATTTTGGACATGCATGGTTCCGGAAACGAAAAGTTTTCCGAGTTCCCAATTCGACGACCAGAACCAAGTATACGCTCAGAAATGGTAACTCCGGACTCATCATCCAAAGAAGAACAGGTAGCGGCTGGCACCTCTCGTTCTGCTTGGAACGCGGATACCAATGGTCCCACCATTGCGATTGTACAATTACGAACTCTCTGGATGATCCATTGACTCGCCTCCAGCTCCCCTCTCATTACTTTGCTTATTCGTGTCTTTTCTCGCGTTATTGTCTCTTAGGTTCGTCCACAGCGAAGCTGCCTCTAGATAAGCGAACTTGGTCTTTTTCTTGGTCAAAACATGCATGACAGTATCTGTGATGTTCATATTTCTCCGATCGTCAAGACATTTCTCGCCTACGTATGTGTGAGACAATCACAGACATTAGTCCCACTAGCTGGTGTGGGTTAACCAATATAGCTGCTGCCGGCGACGCGTGTGTTCCTCTTCTCACTGTCTCGCACCCTCCCCATTTCTGTCTATCCCTCTGTTTTCCTCTCTCTGCCTCGCACCCTCCTCATATCGGTTTACCCCTCTCGACCTCCTCAGCCATTTGTCATCATAATGCGTGTTCGCGTCTTCTTGCGTTGTTGTTTTCGCCGTTTGCTTGATTTTGCCCTCGAATTCCCTGTAAGTGCACTTGTACTATTTCTTGTTCTTTAAACGCGCGGCAGTATTCGTAACTTCTCCTTGCTTTCAGCACGTTTTTCGTGAAAAACGGAATAATGGGTAATGCTTACAAGGGAACTATCTGAACTGTCCAGAACCGTTTTAACTGAGACCTAGTGGAGTAAAAATAGCAAGTTCTCAGCATTCTACAACTATTTTCAAAAGTTACTATTGGGCTCATGGCCCAAATCAACTTGGAAAATCGAACCGTGGAAAATCGAATCCGACATCATTAGATTATAACTCGAACGTGTTCACCTCTCAGCCATTCGACCGCTGGTTTCAGCTGCTTTTCGAGGGTTCGAGGGGGCGAACTGTCCAAAATCTCGAAATTTCAATTTCGCTTTTTTTTTTTCGGCTCACGGAGCCCAATAACAGATTTTGAAAACTGATTCAGAGGGCTCAGATCTACCCATCGCACAAGGTTTAATTCTAAACGATTCTGGACTCTGGAGATAACTCCCTTGTTAGTTTCTTATCAAAATGATATGTTGAATCGAGTGGGCGATAACTCTCCAATAAGCGCTCGCGCGAAAATCGATATGGGCGGCGTGTGTCTTTCTCCTCTCTCTGTCTCGCACCCTCCCCATTTCTGTTTATCCCTCTGTTTTCCTCTCTCTGTCTCGCACCCTCCCCATATCGCTCTGCCGCTCTCGGCCCTTCGGTCATTTGGCATCATTTTGCGCGTTCGCGTCTTCTTGCGTTGTTTTCTGCCGTTTTTGTTCATTTTGCTCACAAATTTGCTGCTTCGAGGTGAGGACACGTGCACTTTTTCTTGTTCTTCTTGTTCTCGCACCCTCCTCTTATCGGTCTGTTTTGTCCCTTTTTTCTCTCGTCTCTGTGTTTCTCATATATATCTCCTTCCAGGCACCTCAACTCGGGTATTTCTTTTCTCCTTGCAATGCTACCGAGCGTTGACCCCAAGAAGTCCGCGGACATGTGAGTTAAATCCTCCTGCTTCACGCTCATTTTCATCGATTTTCCAGACGTCCGAAAACAAATCCAAATCTAAAACGAACAAATTCTTCATCGGCGTTTCGTAATATGAAACCTGTTCCGATTATTCCTGCGCATCACTTGAAACCGGCAAAATCATCCAGAGCTGCATTGTCAAATATTTCTAACACGCACGTCGGATCCCGGGGTACCAAGGTTCCGCAAAAGCATCTGGCAAAGGAACCGTTGCAAGTTTCTGAAAGGATGCAAGTAGAGTGTGAGACTGTGCTGACCAACGAGCCGAAACTTCCTGTCGAGAACAGTGTCAAGAACAGTGTCAAAAACAGCGTCAAAAACAGCGTCAAGAACAGTATCAAGAACACTGTCAAGAACACTGTCAAGAACACTGTCAAGAACACTGTCAAGAACACTGTCAAGAACACTGTCAAGAACACCGTCGAGAACACCGTCGAGAACAGCGTCGAGAACAGTATCAAGACCACTGTCAAGAACACTGGCGAGAACAGTATCAAGAACAGCGTCGAGAACACTGTTAGGAACAGCGTCAAGAACAGCGCCAAGAAAAGTATCAAGAACAGCGTCGAGAAAACTGTCAAGAACAGTGTCAAGAACAGTGCCGAGAAGAGTGCCGAGAACACCGTCAAGAACGGTATCAAGAACACTGTCGAGAACAGCGTCAAGAAAAGTATCAAGAACAGCGTCGAGAACACTGTCAAGAACAGAGTCGTGAACACTGCCAAGAACAGTGTTGATTGTGAAATCGAGAAAGTCACTCATAGGTACTTTGTTTCCAGATGTGTCAGAAATAACAAACAGTAACTATTCTAGTCATGACCCTCGCGAAATGGAACCTCTGAATGCATTTCCCAGTACACCAAATGCACACTATGTCTCCATCTATAACTTCACCGAGTGCGGAATAGCTGTGAAGCAGCAACTCATCGAAGACATGCAGAAACTGGCTCCCACGAACATGATCGCAGTGCTCCGCATTCTTCAGATTCGCAAGGCTGAGAAAGGAGACGGTCATCGTCTCTTACGCATTATGTGTAACGAAGAAGTTGATTTCAACTTGTTATGCAATGACATTATTGTTGAGCTGTTGGATTTCATAAAAATGGTCCAGATTGACTCACCAAGACGTGAGTGATCAACGATTTATTGAATTATGAACAATATCTTCCAGTCGACCGTTATCTGTACGAATTGGAAGAACGACGCAAAGAGTTGAATTTCGAAGTGTTCCGTATCCCGTCGGAGATGGAACATCAAAAGAAAAAACAACAAACTGGAGCTGAAAGAAGCAAGGATCCATCGCCGGATCGTTCGAACATCAAGCGCACAGTGTCATCTTTAGTATTATCAGAAGATTCAGATGATTCGGACGATTCAGATGATTCAAGTGATTCAGACGATTCAGATGATTCGGATGATTCAAATGATTCGGATGATTCAGATGATTCTGTCCAGAGCGGAATAATTTCTAATGATGTTCCTAAAGTGAGTGTGTTGGCGATTCAAACTGAACAATAACCTAATATTTTCAGGGTCATCATGCCAATAATGATTTTGTTACTGACAAAAAGGAAAAAAGAGTTACCTCTGATCCAGTGAAACAGTTCAAACAGGATCATCATGGCAAAAATGCTTTCGATACTGACAAAAATGAACGAGTTACCTCCGATCCAGCAAAGCAGTTCAAACAGGATCGTCATGGCAAGAATGCTTTCGATACTGACAAAATGGAAAAACGAGCTACCTCTGATTCAGTGAAGCAATTCAAACAGGATCGTCATGAGAAGAATGCTTCCGTTCCTGACAGAAATAAACGAGTTACCTCTAATCCATCGAAGCAGTTCAAGCAGGATTGTCATGGCAAAAATGCTTTCGTTCCTGGCAAAAATGAACGAGTTACCTCTGATCCAGCGAAGCAATTCAAACAGGATCATCATGGCAAGAATGCTTTCGATACTGACAAAATGGAAAAACGAGCTACCTCTGATCCAGCGAAGCAATTCAAACAGGATCGTCATGACAAGAATGTTTTGGTTAATGGCAAAAATGAACGAGTTACCTCTGATCCAGTGAAGCAGTTCAAACCAAGAGTGGAGACAACTATGACTGCATACCCAAACCATCCAGAGGCGAATATGAGAAATGCGGGTGTTGAATCAACAATCAGTACACAAGAAGTGATTGCGGATACTAAGAAGCAATCCTTGGTCACGATGAAGGAACGAGTCGTTCCTGATGTTCCGGTCAAAACGTACAAACCAAACGTGAAACCGATTGTGGCTACCTGTCCCCGCGCAAAGTTGTCAGAGTCGAAGGACCTCGCGCAGAGAATTCTCGAGACGAGAGAGCAGTTCAGACCAAGAGTAAACTCAAAAATGGCTGTCAGTTCGGAACCCTCAGTTGCGAAAATCACAAATACGTGCGTTGACTCAACAGCCAGCATGAATAAAGTGAATGAAGTAAGATTGAGCACTGATCCAACCTCAAAAAATCAAACTCGTTCAGGACGTTCAAAAGATTGATTCGTCGTTTATCATGGAAGAGGCATTCATTCCTGTTTCTCCTGAAGAGACGTACCAACCAAGTGTGAAACCGATTGCGGCTACCTGCTCCCGTGTTCTATTTCGCAATTGCACAAAGTTGTCAGAGTCAAAGGACATTGCGCATAATGTTCTTGAGGTGAGATTGTCGATTAACCGAGCTGAAGAACAAATCCAATTCGTTCAGCAGCGTCAAAGCAAGGATTCGTCATTTATGGTGGAAAAGGAATTCACTCCTACCGATCCTATCGAGACGGTAGAACCAACAGAAAAGCCAACGGTGCCAACCAACCCGGAAGTTGTCTTTCCCGACATAACACGGTTGGATTCAACGGCTGGCTCGCAAGGAAGGCTCGAGGTGCGGTTGTGGATGAATTCTGCGTCACAATGATTCAATTCGTTTAGAACCGTCAAACGGATCATTCCTCGGCTTCCCTGAACGAACAACTCTCACCCCAACTTCCAGTCAAGAAACCCACACCGAATGAGAATCCAATAGTGGCTACAAGCTCAAAAAATATTGTGTCCAATAACCCAAACTCGGCGAACTCAGAAAACCTCTCGCAAGGAGTTGTCGAGGTGGGATTGTGGATGAATCAAGCTCATCAATGACTCAAATTGTTCAGAATCGTCCAAATCCGGGTGTCTCGGCTACTATCGTAAAAGAACCCTCTCGTCCTACTTCTGGCAGGGTGTTCCATCTGATCTTCAATTCTTCCAAAACAAAGTTTATTTGGTCAACTAACCCGGATGCAACAGTCGACGACGAAGTTCTCGATGTGAGATTGAGGATAAATGAAGCTAGTAACTCAATTCGTTCAGAATTCGCATATCAACAAGCCATTGGGTACTGTGCAGGGGAATCTCGGTTCTTCGCCTCTCGTCAACCAATCAGGAATGAACCCAACTATGACTACCAAAAATTTCCTAACAAATAGAGCGTGTTTCCAACAAAAATCACCCAACGGTGATGAAACGTACGAGGACGACAGCGAGGAATGGTTAAAGGTGAGATTGTGGTTAAATCACGCTCATCTGCGACCCTGTTTGTCCAGGACTGTCGAAATCATGATCCATCGGTCAATGTGCTATCAGGAAGGAACCCAATTATGACTACCAAAAGTTTCCCAAGAGATGGGGCGTTTTTTCAACAAACATCACCCAGCGATGATGAAATCTCAGAGGATGACAGAGAGGAAGCGTTTGAGGTAAGATTGTGGATAAATCAAGCTCATCTGTGACTCAGTTTGTTCAGAACTGTCAAAATCGGAATCCAAACACCCAGAGAGTGTTTGTGGTACGATTACGAACGAATTCGGTCCGAAAATGTTCCAATTCTTTTAGAACCGTCAAACGTCAAATAACTTGGTTTCGCCAAATAATCAACTCGCTCCCAGTGTTCCAGTAAAGAAGTACATAGTAAAAATGGATCCAAGGATGGCTACAAACCCAAAACCTCTTTTGTCCAATAACACAAAGTGGATGAACTCGGAAAGCGGCTCGCAAAGTGCTGTTGAGGTGAGATTGCGGATAAATCAAGCTCATCTGTGACCCAGTTTGTTCAGAACTGTCAAAATCGGAATCCAAGGGTCGATGTGGAGGAACACGCTTCGGTTCCTGTGAAACGATACAGAATGTGCGTCAACCCAGCAATGGCTACCAGCTCAAAACCTCCAGTTGTGAATGCCACAAAGACGTACATCAATCCTATGCACAACGCGCAGAGACTAAATGATGTGAGATTGCGGATGAATTCAGTCCGAAAATGAACCAGTTCTTTCAGAACCGTCAAACTTCAAATAACTTGGTTTCGATAAATAATCAAATCACGCCCGTTGTTCCAGCCAAGAATTACATATTGAAAAGGAATCCGATTATGGCTAATACATCAAAAGCTTATTTGTCAAATAACCCAAAAGTGGCGAATTCAGAAAACGGCTTACAAAGAGTTATTGAGGTACGTTTGAGGGTGAATCAAACTCATTACTGACTCAAATTGTTCAGGATCGCCAAAATTTGAGTGTCTCGGATACTGGGAAACAACATTTTGTTCCTAAATATCCAGTAAAGACATTCCTACGAAGCGGACAGCCAATGACGGCTACCAGGGTGAACCCGCAATTTGCGAATCTTCCAAATTCGCGTGTTTATCCAACAAACAACACCCAGAGAGTGTTTCTAGTACGATTACGGACGAATTCGGTCCGAAAATGATCCAATTCTTTCAGAACCGTCAAACGTCAAATAACTTGGTTTCGACAAAGAATCAACTCGCTCCCAGTGTTCCAGTAAAGAAGTACATCGTGAAAATAGATCCAAGGATGGCTACACACCCAAAACCTCTTTTGTCCAATAACACAAAGTGGGTAAACTCGGAAAACGGCTCGCAAAGTGCTGTTGAGGTGAGATTGTGGGTAAATCAAAATCATCTGTGACCCCGTTTGTTCAGAACTGTCCAAATCGGGATCCATCGGTCAATGTGGAGGAACACGCTTCGGTTCCTGTGAAGCGATACAAAATGTGCGTCAACCCAGCAATGGCTACCAGCTCAAAACCTCCAGTTGTGAACGCCGCAAAAACGTACATCAATATGTACAACGCGCAGAGACTAAATCATGTGAGATTGCGGATGAATTCAGTCCAGAAATGAACCAGTTTTTTTAGAACCGTCAAACTTCAAATAACTTGGTTTCGATAAAGAATCAAATCACCCCGGTTGTTCCAGCCAAGAAGTGCATATTGAACAAGAATCCGATGATGGCTAATAACTCGAACGCTCTTCTGTCCAATAACCAAAAAGCGGCGAACTCAGAAAACCCCTCGCAAGGAGTTATCGAAGTACGTTTGAGAGTGAATCATACCCATCAATGACTCAAATTGTTCAGAACCAACACAATTTGGATGTCTCGAGTACTGGGGAACAATTTGCTCCTACAGTTCCAGTGAAGCCATTCCAACTAAGCGGAAAGCCAATGACAGCTACCAGGGTGAACCCGCAATTTGCGAATCTTCCATTTAAGCGTGTTCATCCAATAAATAGCACGCAGAGAGTGTTCGAGGTACGATTTTCAATAAATCTGACTGAAAAAATGATTCAATTTGTTCAGGATCCTGAGTACCAGAATGCCTCGGCTACTATTGTAAGAGGACGACGCGCTCGTACTACACCTCCCAAGACGCACCAACTGAAAGTCAATTCTTCTAATCCGAAAGTGCTTGAGGTGAGATTGTAGACTAATGAAACTCAAGAATAATCCAAAATGTTTAGAACGGTTCAAGTACAGATGCCTCGGTCACTGCAAAAGAACATCTCGTCCCTACCATTCCTGCGCATATGTTCAAACCAAGAATGAAACCAGTTATGGCTAACAACGCAAGTGCTCCAGTAGCAATTACTTCAAAACCGTTCGATTCTACAAACAGTCCACAAGGAATGTTCGAGGTAAAATTTTGGCTGAATCAATTTCACCAGAAATCCGATTCATTCAGGACCGCCAAAATATGCATCCCTCGGCTACGACAAAGGAATATCTCAGATCTAAGCTTCTCGAACAACAATTCAAGCCAAGACCAAACCCAACTATGGCCACCGGCATGAAACGCCCATGGTCTAATACCACAGAGATGGCGGGTACAAAACAAGGAGTGTTCGAGGTAAATTTGGCGACGAATCAAACTCAAGAATGAGCGAAATTGTTCAGAACCGTCCAACAATCGATGGCTCGAACACTGCGAAGGAACATCTCGTCCCTCCCATTCCCGGCGATACTTTTAAAACAAGAGTGGAGTCAGACATGGTCATGGCCACCAACGCTACCAACGGAAAACCCGCGAATTCCCCGAGAATTCAAGGCATGTTCGAGGTAGAATTTAGGCTAAATCAAGCTCACCAGAAATCCGATTCATTTAGGACCGCCACAATATGCATCCGTCGGTTACCACGAAGGAATATCTCAGAGCTAAGCTTTCCGAACAAAAATTCAAATCAAAAGCGAATCCATCTATGACCACCGGCATACACGCAAGTGTTCCCGTACCGATTCTTACAAAACTGTTAACAGCTCCAAATACAAACATTCCGCAAGAAGATTTTGGGGTAAGATTGTGAATTCCTCAAGTTGGAAAGAAATCCGATTCATTCAGTTTCATCGCAATTTGCATCCATCGGTTACGGTGGAGGATTATCTCAATTCTTGGCGTTCTGCGATACAATCGAATGCAAAACCAACGCAGAACATGACTACCAGCGCAATTGAAAATGCTTCGCCGATTGTTCAGGACGATCGAATTGAAAGTGTTTCGGCTACTAATGAAATGGCCAATTCTGCTGAGTTGGTCGAACCAATAACACAGCCAGCAATGACAACTGATGCAAGACTTCCGTTGAGCAATATTGAGAATGTGTGTTTTGGATCATCCAGCACGAATCTGAGCCCGAACCAACCGTCAAGAAAGAGACCGTTGCCCATTCTGGATGAAACTCTGACAAAGCCGCCAGTTGCCTCCGATACAGAAGTTTTGCCCTCAAATGAGACCGATTTCTCACAAGAAGCTCCAGTATCGCCGCCGCCGCTCACCGAAGAAGAGTTGAAAGCTAAACGTGAGATGGATCACAAAATCGCGCTGGAAAGACAAGCTGAGGTGGCAAAAAACATTCTCGACTATTAAAAATGTGTCTCATTTATAGGCTCGTCGTCTTCGTGACATCAAGAGAGCAAAAACCTCCGAGGATCCAGAACAAATAATGCGTGCTTTCGAGTCATACGGACAGTATTAGTTAGCCTTTAATAGCCCACCAATAATTATAGTTAATATCTAATTAATCCATGTCCCCCTAATAGAAAGAAGTTTTCTATTTATTGTTACCCTTCCCCCCGTATACTACTTTGTGAAAAGATCTCCCGTTGCAATATAATCCCCTATATTTAGATTCCCGTTAACTTACTGTCAAATTACTAATATAATACACTAATTCTCTGGAGAATCATCGTCATTGCTCAAGATACTAACGATACCGGTCTTCCCGCCTCCCCTCACCATTATTGTGTTGTTAAATGAATGAAAAACGGGCGGTCCCTGGAAAAAAGAATGATAGCAAGAGGTGAAAACAACTGAACACAGCTCATCGACTGGGGTTTGGTCGATATTTCGAAGCAAATCGGGAAGATTCATGCCGTACTTTGTGATGATTTCTTGGGTGTGCTCAAAGCAGCTTCACAGCCTTCAGTGATCGGTATTGAAAAGTTCATTCCGATTTGCGAAAGGAATTCGAGTGTAAACAAATAATCAGATATATATAATCACACCCTCATAGTTTCAAGCACTGATTGAACAGCCAACGTACCCGAGCAATGACCTGAATGACTCGAAAGCAAAACGTCGATCCGATTCTTTGAAAGTTCGATTTTCGGACGTAACAACATCTGAGCATTGTTTTATTCAGCCCAACGTTAGATGCAGGGCGTAATAGGGGATATACAGCAACGTTCAACTTGCATGAATCCGTCCATAGTCCGTTGTGCTTCCTCTAAACAAGCGCTCTCGTCGAGACACATCCTTGCAAAGGTATTCTCACCCAAAAGAGAAGTGCTGAGAAGGAACAGAGACAGAGAAAAGTAAATGAAGAAAACGTTCATTAACAACAAAAACAAAGAAACATGGTGAACTTCGGGCAACAAACACTTTTGTGATCAATCCACCGGCGATGGATGAGTGAATTGGCACCGAATAAAAAGAAAAGAATCGGGTAGCAATAGAGAGAAATAAGGATGAATAGAAGACAGATCTATCGATAAATATCAACCTAAAAAAGATGGAGATTGAAATGAGACAGAGGGATGCATAGAAAAAACATTGCTGGAGAAGGAATTGCGAAGACAGGGTCAAAATATAACGAAGATAGAGACGGAATCGATTGGAAAAGCTGTGAGAAACGATGATGAAGGAAAGGGGAACGGTGTCTTCTTTGTCATTAGTGACGGGGGATCTCGAACTTGGGGATTCCCAAAGCCTCTCTTCTCTCGTTGAGGTTTTCGGCGTGCTCTTCCGCTGAAAAGTTTGGCTGTTTCGAAGCTGTGTTGGCCATTGTATTCCTACCTTCCTCGCGATCCTCTCTGGTATTCACGACGAAATCTTCAAGTTCCTCGATCACCGCAGTCGACAACTCATCCAAATTGATATATCTGTTGTACATCTCCGCCATCGGGGGGCAATGCTCCTGTCTCTCCTGAGACTCCACTGCAATCAGGTTCAGAATCGCCACGTGGAATTTGATAGGGACCGCGAGCAACTTCATGGCCAGTCTATACTTTCTCTGGTAGTCCGCATCGAGTATCATGCCCCGCGGTCCAGTTCGACTGAAATAAAATCGTCTTCTTTCTGTGATTAGAACAGCGATACTCACAAAATGCGGGAAAAGCCGCTTCTCGGAAGTTGAACTTTGAGCGGGTCAACCGCTTCGGGGCACTTTGAGAATTCTTCATTGACGTATTCCGCCAAGAATTTCATCTCGATAACTTGATTCAAGCCCGGCAGTCTCGAGGAATTGTCGATTATCTTAAAATGAGAAATGAACACTTTTCTTGTCGAAATCCCTCTTCACCTTTAAGATGTCCTTTTTGACCCTATCAGGGCCCGGGTAGTAGTTATTACTTCCGAGGCGGTACTGCACGATCTCCAAGTTCGTCTCATCGGATATTTCACAGCGGTGGATCGCACGGCTTTGATACAGCGAGCTGCAGCAACGACACTTTTGTTGCGGGGCATCTCTTGAGAACAAATGTGTGTTGTTCACCACGAGCGCGGCGACTTTTGCACGGCACCATATCTTCCAAGGGGGCAGTTCGGCGTTTTCGCCGTCAGCGAGATTGTGGGCCATGACGGAGAATAACCAAGCTGCGAAAAAACTAATATGAATTGGAGGTAATGCAACGAGAAAAAGAATTCAAGAGGAGGAATATGGAACAATTTTTGAACTTGCATCACGCGTCCACCAGGAGGAGATAAAGAGATAAACAATGGGAAACAAAATTGAGGAGGGGGAGCGAGTTCTAAAACCGGCAAATGGTTACAATAACAATGTTTGTTGAGGGAAGAGAGCGAGGGCGTGTATGGGCGGGCTAATGTGTTCCTCTGTTTCAGGGGAAGTTTCGACCGACAGGGGGAAACGCGGTGTGGATGAAAAGGTAATGGGGGAATTGGATTGTTGCGTGGTTGGGAATCGTGGACTGTGGGAAACGCACACTTTTGGGAACACCGATACTGGTATAATTACTTGATATTTTCTTTCCAGCCTCATCACTGATATCACTGATAACACTGATATCAGGTAGAGGATAAGGATTTTTTTTTCATGATTCCCATATTCTGATTGTTTAGAAATCGAATTTTTCCTTTATCATTTATCGATACGCTCTTGGTCTTTTTTCCTTATTTCCTTCAAACAGGGTTCCCTCTGTTCTACTTTTCTAATGCTGTTTTTTTTCTGTTCACCTCCCTTTCTTTACCTTTACTTATCTTGCCCCCGTCTATTCAAAGGGGGGGGGGGCACCCGAGTGAGAGAATGCCCATTCATCGTGCCAACTATCCTGGCGCGATGCCAAATAACGATTTTTGGAACCGTGTTAAGTAGAACTGAAGACACACGTTGAAAGAAGTTATAGTGACCAATTGGACTTCCTCCAATTTTCATCGCCGCTGTGTCCCCCGTTCTGGCCCGCTTACCCCCTTGCCCCCTCATCTGGACGAAGCGGTGCAGTCGATAAGGCGAGAGAGAAGAGTATCAGACAGAGGTTTGTCGGACATAGAACTGTTGCGCAACATGGATGTCTGGTGAGACTGCTCGGTCCCCGTCCACCATTACAGGGTACGTCACCTGAGTGAGAGAAATACTCTGGGCAGACCTGTGTTGTTTTCCTATCTCTCTCTCCTGTTGCTTCCCATCGACAACCTCCCCCTCCCTCTCGCTCGGACAGTACCAGGCAACTTTGGCGAAAGAGCATCCACTGCTGAAGAGACGAAGAGGTGGGGTGGATGAGATGACTCGGGTGTACGAAAACGGAGACTGTATTCGCACACGTTCTGAGGGGGCTTGAGTTGGCACGGTGCCAGGTAGGGGCCCCAGTTGCCATGGTGTCAGTGCATGATTGTTACTACTGTAGACCGATGAGCCCTGAAGTTGAAAAAGTATTAATTCAGTTTTCAACCAGTTGAATGACTTTTGCAAAGTTTTCCATCGAGTTTGAGTTGTCTTTGTTTCCGCGTGCCGTCTTGTGGTATGTCTCCACTTCCCAAAACATTCCCCTCGTTTTTTCCTCAATCAAGCACATCCTCAATATCATTTCTGTGACCATAAGGGGAGGTGGCACGGAGGGGTGGTACGGAGGTGGCACACGTCCTGAGGGGCATGAGTTGGCACGGTGCCAGGTAGGGGCCCCAGGGTGAATGAAATGACTGGGATGTCCGAATACGGAGATTTCATTCGTATACGTTCTGGGGGACCTGAGTTGGGACGGCGCCAGGCTTGGGCCTTACCTTGGCACGGCACCAGGTCAGGTTCCTAGTTCGTCTTGTCGATGCACATCCCCAACATCATACCGTTATGTGACCATTGAAGGGAGATGCATCTCCTTCCCCCCCCCCCGCGATAAGGCGAGAGAGAAGAGTATCAGACGATGGTTTGTCGGACATAGAACTGCAGCGCAGCATGGATGTCTGGTGAGACTGCTCGGTCCCCGTCCACCATTCCAGGGGGAGGGGTACGGTACCCGGGTGAGAGAAAGACTCTAGACAGACCTGTGCTGTCTCCCTCTCTCTCTCTCTCGGTGGCACGGAGGTGGCACGGAGGGGCACCCCCCCCCCCCCCCCCGCTCCCCTCGCACCGCAAGTACAATGAGCGTCGCAACTCCGCCGGCCACCGTCAGAGTGGGCAGATGAGGAGGGGAGAGGAGTAAGCGGAGGAAAAGGAGGAGGGGGAACACGCCGGCAGTGATAGTTCGTCCTGTGCCTTCATTTCTTCTGTGCGCGGTGCCAAAAAAGTTCTTCGGCAGGCATCGCGCCAATAGTCGGTACAATGCCAGCGTATTATCGTATCATGGGTCTGGTCCAACGCTCTGTAGCCGCCTGCCACGAAAGGAGTTGGTGAGAAACGTTTAAGTGATTCATTCTTCATCTTTTCAACAAATAACCACTCTTCTGGTTTTTTTTTTCAGATCAGATTCGACAACCCCACCCCCAACCTCTCTTCCCCCAATACCATTCCTCAATTCCTCATTTCCACAATACATCCCTTCTCCCCCCCCCCCCCCCCC
This sequence comes from Caenorhabditis macrosperma, assembly GCA_963932285.1. Lineage (NCBI taxonomy): Eukaryota > Metazoa > Nematoda > Chromadorea > Rhabditida > Rhabditidae > Caenorhabditis > Caenorhabditis macrosperma. Next base: position 7,454,966 of record OZ010618.1, read on the forward strand.
TCCCTCCCGCTCTCGAACCTTCTTCCCACGAATTTTTGAAAAAGTTCGTACGAGGAATGCACTTTAAGGTAAGCATGCCTACGGTCGCCCTCACTCTCCCTTTTCGGCCATTACTGTCTGCGCTTCCGGGTGTCTTCTTACGCCCGAAAAAAACGCCTGTCAATCTCTTCTCTCTTTCGCACGTTTGCATCATCCACCCGAAAAGCGGAGAGGACCGTTGCTTGTCGAGGCAACTCGCGGTAACTCTGTCGGGAGGGACGGCATAACACTGCGTAGTTGTCGCGTCTGTGCGAGTTGGATGGCCAACAGTGTCACCCTCCCATGGCGAATTTATCGATTACTCAAGCGTTTCCCCTCTTCTCTGTGGGCGACCATTCAAAAAGTTTACCATTTAACCTTCCGTGTTTCCTCCTCTTTCTGCACAAGACCTCGTTAGTTTCTCAAATTCAATGAACTATTTCAGAACTTTCCGCTGTATTGCTCACCGATAAGCACTGAAATGTCAAGTGAGTTGTTTGTGTTGAAGTTTTTTCGTAAAGCTGTTTTTCCAGTCATCGACAAACTGCTCAGTTTGGATCGTGATGCGACGCCAGAAATTGGCGCCATACCGGGACGGAAGACTGTCCAAAGCCGCCGGAGTTCGGAGCAAGTAACGGAGGAATCCGTGGGAGCCGCCCCAGAAGTACTCGATTGTTCACGTCTCGAGAACAATCAAGCATTTCAAATGCCGAATAGGGGTTTTTTGACCTCCGCGGAGCTGCGCGTCCCGTCGAGAGACCCTCGCAGAGAGCAAGAACGAAGTATGTTGTAGAGGATTATTTTAAAATTTTGATTAATTATTGCAGATCAAATCAATTGTATGGCGCGGCAAGCAGACGAAGCAGAAGCCAACGCAAGAAAGGCGCGAAAAAGAAGAAATTTGGATGGAACACGAGAACATTTCAAACGGAGGCCACAGGCTCGAGAAATGACGCCGGAGGATGAAGAGGTGGAGCCAGCCGAACTGAGCGATAATGTTGCAACGACTGTTGAGCCGGTCGAGCAACCCACCGTCCGACTCACTGAGGAGGAGCTAAGAAGAAGTGAGATTAAGAGAATTGTTCAACAATTGTTATTATTAATTTCAGAAGAAATAAAGAGAATGGTTCGCCAAGCAGCCGAAGCGGAAGTCGACGCCGAAGTATGTCGAATGAGAAGGGAGTTGGACCAAATACAAGAGTATTGGAAGCCAAAGCCGCAGAATGCCCCCGAAATGACGCCGGTGGAACAGTGGGAGAGAAGCACGCAGGAGGTTGATGCCGAGGTGACGCCGGCGGAGGATTTGGAGCCAGCCGTGGAGGCTGCTGAAATTGGCGAGCACGCTGCGACGGTCGTTGATCAGGTCCGACTCACTTGGGAGGAAGAGGAAGAAAGTGAGTTTCAGAGAGTTGTTTATCAAATGTTACGAGTTATTTCAGTTGTAATGATGGAAATGTCGCAACAAGTCGATGAAGTTGAGGCCAGTGCGAGAAGAATTCGAAGACGGCAAGCACTGGAGCAGTGGAAGAGAAGGATGCAGGAGGTTGATGCCGAAGTGGCGCGGGCGGAGGAGGTGAAGCCAGCCGTGGAGGCTTCGGAAATGAGCGAGCAGGTTGTTGAGCAAGTTGAGCCGCAAAATCACAGTGAGCTAAAAAGAATTGTTCATCAATTGTTACAATTTTTTCAGCTCAAAAAAAGACAATGGCGCAACAAGCCAACAACGCCGAGGCGAGTTCAAAAAAGAAGCGAAGAAAGAGAGGAAGAAATTCGAATAGAAGGACGCAGGAAATCGATGGTAGACAAATGTACGAGGATCAGGTGAAGAAGGCTGACATGTGAGGAGACGAGAGAAGTAATTATTTGAATAATTTCTGTGTGTTTTTTTGTGCGTTTGAAAAACGAATAAAATGGATAATATATTTATTCCGTGTTTTATTTTCATTCCGTGTTTTATTTTCATTCCGTGTTTTATTTTCATTCCGTGTTTTATTTTCATTCCGTGTTTTATTTTCATTCCGTGTTTTATTTTCACGAGGAGTGAGCTTCTTCGGTTGGCAAAATGGCGAAGGGCAAAAAGAAGAAAAAGAACACGGAATCATCACCGGAATCGAAAATGTCAAGGTGGTCAGAAGCAAGGTTGGCAAGATTTGAGGATTCGTTGGTTAAGCGAATAGTAGAAGCTAATAAATTGATGGAGGATTCGTTGGTGAAGCGCATAGATGAGAGAATCAGCCGTTGGCTGGAGGAATTCATCAACCAAACGCCTCAACAGGAACAGAAAAATAACCACTCACAAGGAACAGTCTCACCCCGCGAGGAAAAAGAGGACTGCAACCAAGTCAACGAGGAACCGGTCACGCAGGAGAGTGAAGAGAAATCAGTAGGTATTCTAATTGCGGTCCAAGGATGTCAGTCCAACGAGACAGTCGTCAGCATTTCGAAGTGCGAACTCGATACGTGGAAGTTCGGTGAGCTCACCATGTTGGCGCCGTTCATTCACATCCGCAAAAGGACGATCTTCTACCGAATGGACTATGAACTGCATGGACCAATAGACAAATCTCCGAGGACAACGATTCGAGGTCCCTCTTCCGATGACGTCTGGCACAGATGGAGACAACGTGCTACGACGGAAGCAGACAAATTCTAGATCTGGCAGTTTCAGTTTACTTATGTATCACCGCACCCATACTTTCCTTTTTTTTTCATTCACTTCTTCGTGAAGTATCTATAAATAAAAAAATAAATAAATTTATATCGTTTATTCAGTGAATAAGTAAAAGAGAGGTATGGCCCCGCAAACGGCTTAACCAATGAGGTGAGAAGGCATAAGTAAGAATTAAGGAGAGAATATAAATGGGACAAGAAGGGAAAATAGAGTTGAGAATATAAATTGAGGAAGGAAGAGGATAGGAGGTTATTGAACTGGAAGGGAGAAAGAAAAGTGGCTTGGTTACAAAGAAGGAAGTTCCAAGCAGGGATGGTAGTGGCGAAGAAATCGTTAATATTGGGGGATATACAAATGAGCAGCATGGGGTGGCGGGGAGATGAGGCAGGGCGGCAGAAGAGGTTGAGGTTAGGAAAATAAGTGAGACCAGTTATGAATTTGTAGAGAAGGGTGAGTTGTGATAGGAGGCGACGGCGTTTGATAGAGGATAAGTTGAGCGCCACGAGGCGATCAGAGTAGGACGAGTAGGGGAGGTTACAACGCTGGAGGACGAGGCGAGAATACAATCTTAGTGACTTTTCGAGAAGAGCCGAGAGACGAGAAGAAGGGGGAGGCGAGTAGGCAGGGGAACAATATTCGAGGATGGGGAGGACATAACATTTGAAAAGAAAGGAATCGAATGTGAGTGAGGAAGATTTGAAACAATTGAGTAATTGGCGAGAACGGAGGAGGGAATGGGCGACAATTTTGTTGATGTGGGGCCGGAAAGAGAGAGAAGGATCGAAGATGAGACCGAGGTCGCGGACGGAGGAGCAGGGGGAAATGGGATTCTTCGGTTCGGGTCCTCATGGCCATCTGTGTTTCTTAGCTTTCTTCGCAGCCTTCTTCGCAGCCTTCTTCGCTTCCTTCTTCGCGATCGTTGCCTTCCTCTTCAGAACCGCCTCAGCTTTGATCTTCTCCTTCTTCTCTTTCTCTTCTCTTTTAAGTTTCTCGAATCTCCAATTCGACGGGGGCTCGGGGTGGGAAGCCGCAAATTTGCACTCGTTCTCCAAGTTCTTCATGAACGTGCTCTTGCCTTTGTCGTCATCTGGCAAGATCATCCACGAGAACGGAAGATGACCGTCAGGCGGAATTCTAGCCGTCAGTGGAATTGCTGACGACTTGGCTCTTTTCGCGGGAGCACGAGTTCGAGGAGATTCGACGGTGACGGCAGGAGCCACCGAAGAAGCCGAAGCCATCCGTAAATAGGCTTCGTTATATAGGCCCAACGGAAATGGGCCTGGAGCCAAGTGGCGTGCTAGCAAGGCTTCTGGACCTTCCTGCAAGAAACTGGCAATTTTGAAAGAAACCAAACTAGAACGTACCTCCGCTCCTCGTCCCTCCTTTGGAAATCCATCTTCCCTCTTCTCCTGCCGGCATGTGCTCCGGCTCCTGCTGCGGCTCCTCTCTTCTTGCCGTCCTGCCCTCCAATTTCTTCCACTTGTTGCCGATCTTCCCGACTCGTCCCGTTTCGGTGTTCGGGGACTCGCCACTCTCGGCGGGGAGCGAGGCGTCGCCGCCGCCTCTTGCGCCTTAGAAACAAAATGGTTGTCAATTTGTTGTTATAGTAAAGACTCACCAGAGCACTTCTATCCGGCGACACCGCATACGGCCTGTTGGCCGTTGGACGCTCCCCGCGGCTGCTGTAAAACCGGTTGCCCTCCCGGTTCGCCTGCTGGGGACGACGATAGTAGCAGTTGATTTTGCGCTCCATTTCTCTGAAATTCAAAGCTCTCATTGGAATGGTCAGGATGAAAAAGGAAATCAAAGACAACTGAAAAAGCTCAACGAATATCGAAATTTGCGGTTCAACCGAGTGAGCGAGAGAGGGAAACGAAGAGAAAAGGAGAGAGTGGAGTGTGGGGTGCGGAATGACGCGTTATGTTGTGCGCAACACCGTGTCGTCGCGGCCCTGCGAGAGTGGGGGGAAGGAGATGCTCCTCCCCCTAAACGGTATGATATTGGTGGTCCACCAGGTTGGAAGCTGAATTAATTCTTTTTCAGGTTTAGGGTTCAACAGTCTACAGTAGAAACAACCACAAACTGAAACTGTGGTAACTGGCTTCCCGCCGTGAGCAACTAGGACCCTAACCTGGCGCAGTGGCAAAGTTCGGCAACAACCTTGGCACCATGCCAACTCAGGCCTCCTCAAAATGTATACGAATGTGTTCTCTGCCTTCATCGATTCGTCTCTTCAGTTAAGCCATGGATGCTCTTTCGCCAAAATTACGTAGTACTGTCGGGGCGACAGGAAGGAGGGAAGTGGTCGATGGAGATCCACAGGAGAAAGAGAGAGAGAGAGATCTGTCTAGAATTTTTCTCCCACTCGGGTGACGGAAAGTTGGACTGGGACCGAATAGTGGCCCATTCATGTTGCGCAACAGTTCTATGTCCGACAAACCACCGTCTGATACTCTTCTCTCTCGTCTTGTCGATGCACATCCCCAACATCATACCGTTATGTGAACATTGAAGGGAGATGTCTGGTGAGGCTGCTCGGTCCCCGTCCATCCTTCCAGGGGGAGGGGTACGGTACCCGGGTGAGAGAAAGACTCTAGACAGACCTGTGTTGTCTACCTCTCTCTCTCTCATGTTTCTTTCCATCGACCACCGAGGTGTCGTCGATAAGGCGAGAGAGAAGAGTATCAGACGATGGTTTGTCGGACATAGAACTGCTGCGCAGCATGGATGTCTGGTGAGACTGCTCGCTCCCCGTCCATCATTCCAGGGGGAGGGGTACGGTACCCGGGTGAGAGAAAGACTCTAGACAGACCTGTGTTGTCTACCTCTCTCTCTCTCTCATGTTGCTTTCCATCGACCACCGAGGTGTCGTCGATAAGGCGAGAGAGAAGAGTATCAGACGGAGGTTTGTCGGACAGAGAACTGCTGCGCAACATGGATGTCTGGTGAGACTGCTCGGTCCCCGTCCACCATTCCAGGGTACGTCACCCGAGTGAGAGAAATACTCTGGGCAGACCTGTGTTGTTTTCCTATCTCTCTCTCCTGTTGCTTCCCATCGACAACCTCCCCCCTCCCTCTCGCTCGGACAGTACCAGGCAACTTTGGCGAAAGAGCATCCATTGCTGAAGAGACGAAGAGGTGGGGTGGATGGGATGACTCGGATGTACGAAAACACATGCGAGAGAAAGTCTCTAGACAAATCTGTGTTGTCTCCCGCTCTCTCTTCTGATGGGCTACTGCTAGTCCGAAACAGGCGTGCTCGAAGAAACGAAGGAAACGAGACATGGCACAGTAGGTAAAGTAACGTTATTTTAAATTTGCCGCGAACGTGGACTCTGCAGTCGCAGTGCCGGCAAAGGTCCCGCAACGAAGAAGCGAGGTTATATTTCAGAGACGGGGGGGGGCAATTTCAAAACTTTTCGGGGCCAAAAACGAGGTCCGTGACCGGCGACAAGAACAGAGGAAACAAATGTCTCCGAATGCGTTTCTCTATTTCAGTGGAGGTTTAGAGCGACAGGGAAAACAAAGCGGTGTGGATCAAAAGGTAAGGGGGGAAACTGAAATGTTGCGTGGTTGGGAATCGAGTTCTTGTGGTAAACACATACTTTTGGGAACAGCGGCACTAGAATACTTGCTCCTATGTTTCAAGCCTTATCACTAAAATCACAGATAACACCGATATCCGGGAGCGGCGTGTTTCTCATGTTTTGCTATTCTTCCGGAGTATTTTTCGTAATTCCGATCTTTAAATTTTGAATAAATTGAGATTTCAGTTATTATTTATCGATACGAGGCACCGTCTTGATCTCTTTTGATTTCCTTCCAGCTGCGTTCCCCAACATGGCTGTCTGATGGGCGGCTGTTCGGTCCCAGTCCAACCTTCCAGGGTCTCTCTCTCTCTCTCTCTCTCTCTCTCTCCTGTGGCTCTCCATCGACCACCCCCCCCCCTCTCCTGTCGCCCCGACAGTACTACGCAATTTTGGCTAAAGAGCATCCATTGTTGAAGAGACGGAGAGGTGGGGTGAATGGGATGACTGGGATGTCCGAATACGGATGTTTCATTCGTATGCGTTCTGAGGGGACCTGAGTTGGCACGGCGCCAGGATGGGATCCTAGTTGCTCACGGCGGGGAGCCAGTTACCACAGTTTCAGTGTGTGGTTGTTTCTACTGTAGACTGTTGAACCCTAAACCTGAAAAAGAATTACTTCAGTTTCCAACCTGTTGAACCACCAATATCATACAGTTTAGGGGGAGGAGCATCTCTACTTTTGCACGGCACCATATCTTCCAAGGGGGCAGTTCGGCGTTTTCGCCGTCAGCGAGATTGTGGGCCATGACGGAGAATAACCAAGCTGCGAAAAAACTAATATTAACTGCAGGACATACAACGAGAATGGAAAAATTTTTGAACTTGCATCACGCGTCCACCAGGAGGAGATAAAGAGATAAACAATGGGAAACAAAATTGAGGAGGGGGAGCGAGTTCTAAAACCGGCAAATGGTTACAATAGCAATGTTTGTTGAGGGAAGAGAGCGAGGGCGTGTATGGGCGGGCTAATGTGTTCCTCTGTTTCAGGGGAAGTTTCGACCGACAGGGGGAAACGCGGTGTGGATGAAAAGGTAATGGGGGAATTGGATTGTTGCGTGGTTGGGAATCGTGGACTGTGGGAAACGCACACTTTTGGGAACACCGACACTGGTTTAATTACAAAGAGCATCCATTGTTGAAGAGACGGAGAGGTGGGGTGAATGGGATGACTGGGATGTCCGAATACTGAGGTTTCATTCGTATGCGTTCTGAGGGGACCTGAGTTGGCACGGCGCCAGGATGCGATCCTAGTTGCTCACGGCGGGAAGCCAGTTACCACAGTTTCAGTGTGTGGTTGTTTCTACTGTAGACTGTTGAACCCTAAAACTGAAAAAGCATCAATTCAGTTTCCAACCTGTTGAATGCCCTTCGGAATGTTTTGCACCGAATTTGAGTTTATTGTTTTTTTCGTTTCATCTTTTGTCTTGTCTTCACTTTCCAAAACGTTTCCGCCCTATTTTTCCTCACACAAGCCCCCCCCCCTCACCAATATCATACCGTTTAGGGGGAGGAGCATCTCCTTCTCCCGCTCTCGCACGGCCGCGACAACACGGTGTTGCGCACAACATAACCCGTCATTCCGCACCCCACACTCCACTCTCTCCTTTTCTCTTCGTTTCCCTCTTTCGCTCACTCGGTTGAATCGAAAATTTCGATATTCGTTGAGCTTTTCCAGTTGTCTTTGACTTCCTTTTTCACCCTGACCGTTCCAATGAGAACTTTCAATTTCAGAGAAATGGATCGCGAATTCAACCGGTACCATCATCGTCCCCAGCCAAACCGGGAGCGTAACCGGTTTTACAGCAGCCGCGGGGAGCGTCCAACGGCCAACAGGCCGTATGCGGTGTCGCCGGATAGAAACGCTCTGGTGAGTCTTTCCTAGAACAACAAACTGAGAACAGTTTTGTTTTTAAGGCGCAAGAAGAGGCGGCGACTTCGCGGAGACGGGCTCATTCGAGAAGGAGATCGGCTCTCGATGGAAGCCGCAGTAGGAGCCGAAGTACAAGCCGGCAGGAGAGTAGAGGAGATGGGCTGAGAGCCACAGCACCTCCGGTGCCTTCCTCGCCAGCTCCGGTTTCTCCAGCGCCAATTCCGATGCCTTCTACGCCAGGTCCGGTGCCTTCTGCGCCAGCCCCGTGGCCTCCAGTGCCAGCTGGGGTGCCTTCCGCGCCAGCTACGGCGCCTTCCGCGCCAGCTCCGTGGCTTCCAGCGCCAACTCCGGTGCCTCCAGCACCCGTTCCGATGGTTCCCGCGCCAGCTCCGATGCAGGTAGGGCAACTTGGAGGTTTCCTGAACCACAATCTTCAGTATCTGCATTGTGAGTTTTTTCCTCAAATTGCTGAAATAACCCATCTTTTTACACAGGGAGATTTAATTATTTCCATGCGCAGTATACAAGTTCGAAGACGGTGTGTGACGGCTGCACGACATGTGGTGGCTGCTCGTCGGTGGTGGAGGATCAAAGTAAGTATTGAGTGACTGTTTTCAAGCACGTAATAATTTATTTCAGAACTCGCCGCAACGTCTGTACCAATCCCTCGACCACCGCCACCACCGCCACCAGCGAAGCCGCGCTCCCCGCCACCACCGCCTCCGAAGAAGCCGCGCTCCCCGCCACCACCGCCTCCGAAAACTCCGCGCTGCCCTCCGCCACCGCCACCGCCTCCGAAGAAGCCGCGCTCCCCACCACCACCGCCTCCGAAGAAGCCGCGCTCCCCGCCACCACCGCCTCCGAAGAAACCGCGCTCCCCGCCACCACCGCCTCCGAAAACTCCGCGCTAATCGACTATTCTGATCGCCGTTTCACCCTCGTCCCATCTGCCGTTCTCCAAGAGGCCGTTTCTGATCCTTCACTTTTTTTCATTGTTCATCATCGACCTTTCTCCTCCTTACTCCCATCACCAATCTCTCGGCTGTTGCCGAGGACACGAAGAAATATTCTGATTCCCCTTCCTCACTCCAGTAGACATCGACCTCATTTCCAACATTTTTCTGACACACAGTTTTCATTTATTTTTCTTTTGTTGTTAATAAACGTTGCTTCATTTACTCTGCTCTGTGTCTGTTAGTCGTATCTTCGACTCTATGTCCGACAAACCTCCGTTTGATACTCTTCTCTCTCATCCTGTTGATCACATCCCTCCGCCGGGTGAGGTGGGAGGAAACGAGGAGGAGAGTGCGAGGGGTAGAAAGAAGGGGGAGGTGGGGCCTTAGTTGGCAATGTGCCAAGATTGGCCCCAAGCTGGCACAGTGCCAGCGCTCGGTTGCCGCCCGGCACAAGCCGAATCGACGGTGAACACAGCATGGAAAGCCGTCGATATAAACTGGATGAGGAGAGAGAGAGAGAGAGGAGTCGTGTGGACAAAATGTTTCTCGCGTCTTCCAACTTCCTACGATTTGAAAGTCTTCGGTCCGGCAATATGGGATCTGAGCGGTACGCTCATCTATTGCCATGCACTGTACACTGCACATATCATAGCTTCATTAGCACTTAACCTCGCGAAAACCACCCCCTTCCTCCATCCTTCTTTGAGCCAGTTACATTAATTCCTGCCCATCGATTTTTGAAAAAGTTTGTACGAAGAATGCATTTTGACTTCAACCTACCTACAGTAGTCACTTTCCTTTCCGGTCACTCGAGGCTGCGTTCTCTGTCTTCACCCTCCGTCTGGCTTACTCCGTCTGTGGCTCTCCGATTCGGCCCCTCCCTCCCGAGAAGCGTGCCCCCCCCCTCCCGAGACGTTGCCTGTAGAGGCAACTTACGAACAGCTGGCGGGAGCTACGGAATAACATTGCGTAGTTGTCGCGGCTAAACAAGTCAGATGGCCAACAAGCAATGCCTCTGTGTTACCTTCCCACGTTAAATGTATCTGTTTATGGGACGTTTCCCCTCCCCCCAACCTCCCTTTTTCTCTCCTCTGTTAAATGAAAATTACCCTTCACAAACTCAAACTTGCATTTCAGAACTTACCGTTGTATCACCGGAAAAAATCGAAATGTCTCGTGAGTTTCAATTCGGGTTTTCTTTTGATAGTTCTTCATTGCAGTGATCGACAACTTGCTCAATTTGGACCGTGATGCCATGCCACGGATTGGCGACATGTCGGGACGGAAGACTGTGGAGAGCCGCAAGAGCATGGAGCGAGGATCGGAGGGATCTGTGGGTGCCGCCTCGAATGTATTCAATTGTTCACTTCCCGAAAACAAGCGAATCTTTCAGACTCCCAAAACCACTAGACGGGAGCGTTACGACCCGTACGCATGGCCGAAACACCGCCAGGAACTGCAGAAGCAGAACGAAAAGAATGAACAACTTGCGTTCGAATCGGTGAGAGCATGTTTTCAATGCAAACGAAGACCCAATAATATTCCAGACCAATGTCACTCGTCCCGTCGCGAGTGGCCAAATCGGACAGTTTAAGATTCCGGTGGACCTGCTCAGCTTGCATAAAGCAGCATGTGAGTTGTTTGACTTGTTGATTTTGGAAAACGCAGCTTTTCGTCCAGATGAACGGGTGAATGCGCTGAAGAAGGAGATCGAAGGATTCATGAAAGCGCAGATTGGTGATCATCCCAAGAAGATCTGCCCCGATTGCGACACCGTTGAGGTTTACTGGTGTCGCTCAAAAGGAGATGTGAGTTCCAAATGATAAGATTCTTCAGTGATTGAGAAGATGTGAATTCAGGTCTGCTGCCCATCGATTGAGGATTTCAAGAAGACGAGGGAGACCTACGTTCGAGTCGTCATTCCGCGGTCACTAATAAATTTGATAGAGACAGCGAGTAAGTTTTTGGTTTCATTCCACGCGAGAGCCTGAACACCTATTTTCAGAAGAGTACTTCAAAACAACATACACCGAGATTCAATTGCACATGACATTGCAATCTCGACAGATGGCTTGCTCGGAGTGCAAAAAATGTGAGGACTGCAAGAGAAGGAATGAATCGAGTGGTATGAACGCTTTGAAAATCTTAATTTTCACATTTCTTCAACAGGAAACACATTTCAAACGAATGATGATGGTCTTCCCATCCCACCAGAGCCGTTTGTCTACGGAAATTTGGAATAATTGCATGGTTTTTGTTGTTTCGAATAAATTGCTTTCACTGGATCAATCTGAAAAGTATTCATGTTAGTCGTTAGAAGCGTGAAAATCGACGATGTTTAGCGTTCTATTGCAGCCCATAATACGTCCTGTATTAGAGAAAAACACGGTGTAAAACAGACGTGGTGCAAAACTTTTCTAACAGATCTTTTGGGAGACCGATCACTTTATTCACTTTACCACATGTACATGACAGAACCAACAGTGTCTGGATCTTCCGCGTAGAATGGTATCCTCTTCGTGTGTCTAAAAATGATAACGAATCCAGTATGCTTTGCTCAAGCTCGTTCTTTTGTTTACTGTAGACTGTTGAACCCAGAAGCGGAAAGTTGCCGTCGATAAGGCGAGAGAGAAGAGTATCAGACGGAGGTTTGTCGGACATAGAACTGCTGCGCAGCACGGATGTCTGGTGAGACTGCTCGGTCCCCGTCCACCATTCCAGGGTACGTCACCCGAGTGAGAGAAAGTCTCTAGATAGACCTGTGTTGTCTCCCCCCCCCCCCCTTCCTCTCGCTCGGGTAGTACCAGGCAATTTTGGCGAAAGAGCATACATTGCTGAAGAGACGAAGAGGTGGGGTGAATGGGATGACTTGGATGTACGAATACGGAGATTTCATACGTATACGTTCCAAGGGGGGCCTGAGTTGGCAGGGGGTCAGGTTTGGAACCCAGTTGCCATGGTGCCAGTGAATGATTGTTTCTAGTGTAGACTGTTGAACCCTGAAGTTGAAAAAGTATTAATTCAGTTTTCAACCTGTCGAATGGCTTTTGAAAAGTTTTCCATCGAGTTTAGATTGTCTTTGTTTCCGCGTGCCGTATTGTGTCATGTCTCGACTTCCAAAAAGGTTCCGCTCTTTTTTCTTTATACGGACATGGGACTGTCGCGCAACATGGATGTCTGGTGAGACTGCTCGGTCCCCGTCCATCATTCCAGGGGGAGGGGTACGGTACCCGGGTGAGAGAAAGACTCTAGACAGACCTATGTTGTCTCCCTCTCTCTCTCTCTCATGTTGCTTTCCATCGACAACCGAGGTGTCGTCGATAAGGCGAGAGAGAAGAGTATCAGACGGAGGTTTGTCGGACATAGAACTGCTGCGCAACATGGATGTCTGGTGAGGCTGCTCGGTCCCCGTCCACCATTCCAGGGTACGTCACCCGAGTGAGAGAAAGTCTCTAGACAGACCTGTGTTGTCTCCCCCTCCCTCTCTTCTGTTGCTTTTCATCGACAACCTCCCCCCCCTCCTTCCGCTCCGACAGTACCACGCAACTATTGCGAAAGAGCATACATTGCTGAAGAGACGAAGAGGTGGGGTGGATGAGATGACTCGGATGTACGAAAACGTTTTCGCACACGTTCTGAGGGGCCATGAGTTGGCACGGTGCCAGGAAGGGGCCCCAGGGTGAATGAGATGACTGGGATGTCCGAATACGGAGATTTCATTCGTAGAAATTCTGGGGGACCTGCGCCAGGCTTGGGCCTTATCGTGGCACGGCACCAGGTCAGGTTGCTAGTTGACACGGCTGGGAGTCAGTTGCCATGGTGCCAGTGAATGATTGTTTCTAGTGTAGACTGTTGGACCCTGAAGTTGAAAATGTATTAATTCAGTTTTCAACCTGTCGAATGGCTTTCGCAATGTTTTCCATCGAGTGTGAGTTGTCTTTGTTTCCGCGTGCCATCTTGTGTCATGTCTCAACTTCCCAAAAGATTCAACTCTTTTTTCTTTATACGGACATAGGACTGTCGCGCAACATGGATGTCTGGTGAGACTGCTCGGTCAACGTTCATCATTCCAGGGGGAGGGGTACGGTACCCGGGTGAGAGAAAGACTCTAGACAGACCTGTGTTGTCACCCTCTCTCTCTCTCTCGGTGGCACGGAGGTGGCACGGAGGGGCACCCCCCCCCCCCGCTCCCCTGGCACCGCAAGTACAATGAGCGTCGCAACTCCGACCGGCACCGTCAGAGTGGGCAGAAGAGGAGGGGAGGGGGTGAGCGGAGAAAAAGGGGGAGGGGGGAGGCGGGCACACCGGCAGTGATAGTTCGTCCTGCGCCATCATTTCTACTTGGCACGATGTCAATAAAACGTCTTAGGCATTGCTCCGGGACAGTCGGTACACTGCCAGCATATTATTTTAGCACGGATCTTTTCTAACCGTCAGTCGCCTTCTGGCACGAGACGAGATGGTGCCAAACGTTTTCTAATACAAGTGCGGTCGGCATTTCTTTTCAACTTTCAATATTCATTCTTCGTCTTCTTTTTTCGACAAATAGCCACTCTTCTGGTTTCTTTTCAGATCAGGTTTGATAACCGCCATCCCTCTTCCCCCCAATACCATTCCTCAATCCCACAATACATTTCTTCTCTTCCCCCTTCCCGCTCTCGAACCTCCTCCCCATGAATTTTTGAAAAAGTTCGTGCGAGGAATGCACTTTAAGGTAAGCATGCCTGTCTCTCTCTCTTTCCGGCCACCACTGTCTGCGCTTTTTCAATCAATGCAATAATGTTCTAAAACACATCCTGGAAATAATCGCTAATAGTCCAGTAACGGGATAACAGGATAAATTTCAACGTTATCTTTGATTCGTACTCGTGATCATTGAAATATTTTCCGTTTTTTTGTGTTTTTTGCGTATGAATTATCTGTTTTCAGTGTATTCTCAGCTTGGATTTCATTGAATTCAACATGATTCAACAAGTGCGATATGTTTTTCACCGTCAAAACCCCAACCTTTCGATCAATTGGCATTTGCGTGTTCCTCTCAAGCGAGGTCCGAGAAGTTATTGGGAGAACTGGTATTCCGACTTGGTTGCCTACATGAAAGAAGACGATTCTCTCAACGGCTTCTTCAACCCAGTGGACCCGAACAAATTCAGAGGGTATCTGGACCATATCGCGGAGCCCATGGATCTGTTCACGATTCGAAACAAGCTGGCGCGGCGCCAATACATTCATCCGGACGAGGTTCGACAGGATTTTGTGAAGGTATGAAAATTTTAAAACAGGTAGCACATAAATATTTCACCTCTTCCAGATAACATCGAATTGTTTCGCATTCTTTCATAAAGATTCGCCGGAATACAAGAAAGGTCTTGTTTTCGAAGCATTTTTCGACGAGAAGTGGGTGTCCGAAGGTCCATTGGAAGACGATTCGGATTCATTGCAACTGAACGCCATCCCCAAACTTCCAATCGACCGCTACAAGTCGATTCACGGGTCCAGCATGGATCTTCGAAAGATCGATATCAATTTGAAGCGGGGGAACAAAACTCCGGAGCTGCCGACCAAATTCGGCGCGGGAGAGATTCAAAAAGGCTACATACACAGAAGACTTTTGGAAAACTCTGTTTCAACTTCTGGGTCTTCTGGTTCGGATTCCGACTCGGGTTCAAGCTCTGGTTCGGATTCTGGAGACGGTGAGTATCTGGTGTTTTATTTCCATTTCCAATAGTTTAGTCCAATAGTTTAATAGTATTCCAATAGTTCCGAGAGCATCTGATAATTTACAGACGTCGAGTCGAACAAGCATCTCGGAAAGAACGCTACCTCATTGAAGCGGAGGAACATTTCCTCTGTCGACGTGAAAGGTGTTCGTTCTTTGTCTCTTCTGCAGACTAACGGAATCCCGATGGAGAACGTCGCCAACAAACGCAAGCGTCCGTCGAACAGCAATCGGAGACCACCGTATCAGGTTCCAGACAGCGAATATGGACCAAGGACCATTTATCGTCATTTCATTCACGACGACGATCTATTCCAATACTAGATCTTACTTGATTATTTTTCATCTGCATCATCGGTAGGTTCGGCCGAATTTCATTTAACCGAATCGTCATTTTATAACTCAAAACCCAACTTTCTTTAACTTAATATCGTATCCATTTAGCTTAATTTTGTCAGGTTTTGACAGTAACAAACATTTTCAATTTGGACCCAAGTTTATCTAAAATTTTTACTTGATTCTAGTGTATTATATAATAGATACAATGAATCTCATAACGATAATCTTCTTAATACTAGTTCTCATAAGTTCAATATGGTTCGTTTTCGACTTTTTCTTATAATTTGATCCCATAGCTTCATATTGTGGGCGACTTGACACTGGTCGCCTTTTTATTGAACCTCCAACATTGCAGCTATTTTGGATTTCCAATCAGAGTTATTCAACTTGAAAGCATTCCAGTACGCAGTAATATTGTTGTGCAACTAAAATCCTCGTCGTTCTGCTCTTCCTTTGCATAAATAAAGGTTTTTGAAGTGAGAGAAGACAGTATGATTTTGAACAACTTACTGCGTCTCCAGGATGACATTGGCGACGTGAGTGCTTCAACGGCTACCGCAAGGCTGCTAAACAAGTAAATGGGAATAAGGAATCGATATTCCTACATTTGATTTCTCGACTCTCGCGGATCTACTTGTGTTCACTAAAAACAACTCTTCCAATCGTGTTTCCAATTTATTCAGATTTTATTAGGAAAATAAAAAGTACAGAAAACAAATTAAAATGTTTACTCCGGTTTGATCTGCTCGTGAACATCTTCCACATAATCTTTGGCCATATCAGCTCCACCAATTCGCATTGTTCGGCTCGTTCAGTATCCTCGCCAGTTTCCTCGGTGGCCTCTTCAGTAGCCTCCTTTATAATTGTTTCTACTGTAGACTGATGAGCCCCGAAGTTAAATAAGTATTAATTCAGTTTTCAACCTGTCGAATGACTTTTGCAATGTTTTCCATCGAGTTTGAGTTGTTTTTCTTTCCGCGTGCCGTCTTGTGGTATGTCTCCACTTACCAAAACATTCCCCTCGTTTTTTCCTCATTCAGGCACATCCTCAATATCATTCCGTTCTGTGACCATAAGGGGAGGTGGTACGGAGGTGGCACCCCCCCCCCCCCCCGCCGCTCCCCTCGCACCGCAAGCACTGCTAAACCGCTGGCGTGTACGCGGAGGACGCGCTACTTGTACGCAGCGGACACGCTGCGTACCCGCAGCGGTTGAAAGTTACCCGCTGCGTGTCCGCAGGCGACCTGCCAACCGCTGGCGGACCCGCTGCGTGCCCGCCGAGCAACCCGCAACCGCTGGCGTACCCGCAGAGTAGGCGCAGCGTACACGCAGATCCGATTTTACCCGCTGCGTACACGCCAGCGGTTTAGCAGTGAGTACAATGAGCGTCGCAACTCCGACCGCCATCGTCAGAGTGGGCAGATGAGGAGGGGAGGGGGTGAGCGGAGGAAAGGAGGGGGCACGCCGGTGCTTGGCATGGTGCCAAAGAAACTTCCTAGGCATCGCGCCGGGATAGTCGGTACAATGCAAGCGTGTTATTGTAGCATGGATCTTTTCCAACGGTCGGTCGCCTTCTGGCACGAGACGAGATGGTGCCAAACGTTTTCTAATACAAGTGCGGTCGGCATTTCTTTTCAACTTTCAATATTCATTCTTCGTCTTCTTTTTTCGACAAATAGCTACTCTTCAGGTTTCTTTTCAGATCAGGTTTGATAACGGCCACCTCTCTTCCCTCAATACCATTCTGACACCTCAATCCCAGAATACATTTCTTCTCTTCCCCCTTCCTATGAATTTTCGAGAAAGTTCGTACGAAGACTTTAAAGTCAACATGCCTACAGTCGCCCTGCCCTCTCTCTCTCTCTTTCCGGTCACTACTGTCTGCGCTTTCTCAATCAATGCAATACTGTACTACCTTTCCTGTACTAAAGATATTGGAAACAGATATTACGATACTCATTGAAATTTTCGAGGAAATTGCAGGAGATATCTTCAAAAATGTGCATGCCGTTCTTCAAAAAAGAACATTTGCAATAACCGATGAAGATGATCAACGAAAAACACGCGAATACAGGGAACCCCACAAGCTTGCTGTCTCGCCGTCCGCCTCTCTCTCTCTTGCACTTTCGTCGGCTGACTCATTCATCGATTCTCTCATTCTTATATCAGTTCAAACGGTGTTTGCCGTCTTTTTGTGTTTTTTGCGTATGAATTATCTGTTTTCAGTGTATTCTCAGCTTGGATTTCATTGAATTCAACATGATTCAACAAGTGCGATATGTTGTTCGCCTTCGAAACCCCAACCTTTTGATCAATTGGCATTTGCGTGTTCCTCTTAAGCGAGGTCCGAGAAGTTATTGGGAGAACTGGTATTCCGACTTGGTTGCCTACATGAAAGAAGACGATTCTCTCAACGGCTTCTTCAACCCAGTGGACCCGAACGTATTCAGAGGGTATCTCGACCAAATCGCGGAGCCCATGGATCTGTTCACGATTCAAAAGAAGCTGGCGCGGCGCCAATACGTCCATCCGGAGGAGGTTCGACAGGATTTTGTGAAGGTATGAAAATTTGAAAGCAGGTAGCGCATAAATGGTTGATTTCTTCCAGATCACAGCCAATTGCTTTGCATTCTTCCATAGAGATTCGCCGGAATACAAGAAAGGTCTTGTTTTCGAAGCGTTTTTCGACGAGAAGTGGGTGTCCGAAGGTCCATTGGAAGACGATTCGGATTCATTGCAACTGAACGCCATCCCCAAACTTCCAATCGACCGCTACACGTCAAGGCACAAGTTCAGGATGGATCTGGGAAAGAACGACATCACTTTGAAGCATGGGGACAAACTTCCGGGGCGTTCGATCTTGAAACGCCAGGCGGCTCCATCAAACCCATTTCACAATGCGATTCACACCAACACCATCAAGATGGATCCGATTCCAGACAAATTCGGCGTGGGAGAGATTCGACAAGGCAACATAAACAGAAGACTTCCTGAAAGCTCTGTTTCAACTTCTGGGTCTTCTGGTCCGGATTCCAACTCGGGTTCAAGCTCTGGTTCGGATTCTGGAGACGGTGAGTATCTGGTGTTTTATTTCCATTTCCAATAGTTTAGTCCAATAGTTTAATAGTATTCCAATAGTTCCGAGAGCATCTGATCCTTTACAGACGTCGAGTCGAACAAGCATCTCGGAAAGAACGCTACCACATTGAAGCGGAGGAACATTTCCTCTGTCGACGTGAAAGGTGTTCGTTCTTTGTCTCTTCTGCAGACTAACGGAATCCCGATGGAGAACATCGCCAACAAACGCAAGCGTCCGTCGAGCAGCAATCGGAGACCACCGTATCAGGTTCCAGACAGCGAATATGGGATAAAGACCATTTATCGCCATTTCATACACGAGGATGATCTGTTCTAAATATAGATCTCTCTTGAGTATTTTTCATCTGCATCATCGGTAGGTTCGGCCGAATTTCATTTAACCGAATCGTCATTTTATAACTCAAAAGTCAACTTTCTTTAACTGAATATCGTATCCATTTAGCTTAGTTTGGATATTCTTTTTGGACCGAAGTTTATCAGGTATTTTCATTTGACTCGAATGTATTACATACCGTATTTACTCGAATAGAAGGGCACTTAGAAGGGGGTTCAACAATAGAAGGGTATGCCCTTCTATTCGAGTAAATACGGTAGATGTTATACAAAGAGTTTAACGAAAATGTTCCCAAAAACAGTTTCCATCGTTTTAATACGGTTCGCATTTGATTTTTTCTTGTAGTTTTATCCCCATAGACCTTATGCTGTGGAAAGGGTGATTTGATACTGGTCGTCTTTCAATTCGTTCCGTTGTAATTTCCTTTTCGTAGTCGGAGGTCTTCTCTATTTAAAACTGCTTCCGATCACTTCTTTATGTAGAGAACATGTATGCGAAGATTGTATGTAGTGGATTCGATCTTTTAGGTAAAATAAAATCTGAATGAATTGAAAACACGATTGGAAGAGTTGTTTTAGTGAACACGAAGAGTATTCATACTATCAGTTGATCCGCGAGAGTCTGTGGAGAGCGGCTTCGCGGCGAAGTGGGATGACACGTCATTCCTTGTGGCCTGAAAATAGAAATTGTGCAAAATTTTTGATGAAAAGGAGAAGCGAATAGTTGCGAGGCCAATAGGAAATTTCGAGCACGAGGGCGCGGGAAGGAACGCGAGATACTAACAAATCAGAGCGCCACGAGAATGTTTGTGGATTCAGAACTCAGAGATAAAAAGCTTTTAGCGGAAAGAATAGAAGTAAATGACTGTGAAACCAGAACAGAACCCCCTAATTGATGAATAAAGGCGACACGAAAAACGGCTAATAGTTTTGATCCCCCGCTGAAAAAGTGATTCATTCGGTTGTTTTTGGAGAGGAGGATTAGAACACAGACAAAGAATTCGTGAGAGGAACACTCGATTGAATGTAACTATGTCGCTGCACTGTGATACTCGACAAATTTAGGCAAATTTAGTCCTCACCATTAGAGGTAAAAATTAAGCTTCAAGTGCAACAAGAATCAGTAAAGCGAAAACTATTGGATTATTTGTAATATGGAACAGTACAGTAACACAAATCGTGAGAAGTGGAATTCACGACCAGCGCGAAAATATCTTGGCGCGGATGTGTATCGCCGGTAGCACTAGCTCGTGCTACGCCATGCATAGAAAACAGAGACTTCTGTGTCCTCTGAACTAAGTGCTACTGGGGCGCTTCATTCAGACAAATATCAAGTGAATGAGCCTGAACTGTTTTCCTGCTGAAGACGAAAAAGACGCAATTGGAAGGAAGAGAGTGGAAGACCGCAACCGGTGTGGTTCAATGAGGAAGAATGACTGGGTGGTTGCTCCGGTTGAACAGCATGTGATAATTGGCCAGCACCGTAATGAACGACTCATAGCTCAACCGAGAACAGGCCAGAGGTACTTCGAGAGAAGATGCGGGTAACATATATAGTGCAATGAGGAGGAGTGACAGGATAATTGCTCCGGTCCGCGATCGGTTAAATTGTATGTAACGATGTGAGAATTGACTCACATCGATTGAATCTTAGATAAGCCGTTCATGAATCAAACGGTTTCTCAAGAGAAATCAACAGTTGAAAAACTAGCAAGTTGAGAAAGAAATGTGGCGCGCGTAGAAGGAAGGGACACAACACAAAATAGACAAAGAATTCAAAGAAACCGTCAGTGAATGATGTCAAACAGTGACTCTGAATAGTGATAGCAAACTGCGGATTTTATGGAGAATATGTAGGATGTACATTATCATCGATCTCAGACAGTTCAGAAAACCGTTTAAGTATGTCGTTGGGATACATGAAGGCGCAGGTCGGTGATCATCTCAAGAAGATCTGCCCCGATTGCGATACCGTTGAGGTTTACTGGTGTCGCTCGAAAGGATACGTGAGTTCCGAACGATAAGATTCTTGAGTGATTGAGAAGATGTGAATTCAGGTCTGTTGCCCATCAGTCAAAGATTTCAAGAAGACTTTTGAAGAAGACCTACATCCGATTCGTCATTCCGCGGTCACTTCAAAAATTGGCAACGACAGCGAGTGACTTATCGGTTTCATTTCACGCGAAAGCCGGAACATCTATTTTCAGAAGAGGCAAGGAGTGAAAAAAATGTGAGGACTGCAAGAGAAGAAATGAGTCGAGAGGTATGTCTCTTTGGAAACCTTAACTTTCACATTTCTTCAGCCGAAAACACATCTCAAACTGATGGTCTTCCCACTCCACCAGAGCCATTTTTTACGGAAATTTCGAATAATTCCAATGTTTTTTGTTGTTTCTAATTAACGGATCTCACTGAATCAATCTGAAAAGTATTCGTGTTAGTCATTAGAAGCGTGAACAACCATCGGAAATGTCTGTCAAACCCCCGGTGCCCTACACATCAAAAGTGTGTCATTTAAAGCCAACGCTCACAGCCAAATCAGGTCTATCACACACCTATAAACAAGTTCATTAACCAATTGATCTATGTAGTGCGTTCAACATTCAATTCATTTGATAATATTGACTATGATCTGATATTTCACGATACTCAGTGACGTTTTCGAGGTGAATGTGAAAAATTCATTCAAAAAGCCATTGGCTGATCACTTCGTTAATCAGTTCCCTAAGCTAAACAGTTCTCTCTATTCGGAAATCTTTGTGATTAATTGTTCATTAGTAATAACGAGCATATATGTTATATGGGGGGAGGGCACAGACGATGGTAGAATTATTGCCGTAGAATGGTAGCTAAATAGTTAGCCTAAAGATGCGCTGTCCCATCGGGACCTCTGCCTATAATAATTTTCTGTCCCTTTAAACTCCTCCTTCTTTCCTCTCTCCTCTTCTTCCTGTATCTCTCTTCTACTCTTCCCATATCGTTCCTCTAGAGAAAACATCCGCATCCTCCAGTGAGGAAGGAACAGTCGCAGAAATCGATGAAGGTGACCCACGTACGGGGTCCACAGTGCCACGTGTACCCCTTTCGTCGTTCACCTCTCTCTTGCACTCTCGTTACCCATCTTCGTTTTCATCATTTCTCTCATTCTCATATCCGCTCGCACGGTGTCTGCCGTCATTTCTTGGTTGTTGCATATGAATTGTATGTTTTCAGTGTCATATCGGCTTGCTTTCGACATAATTCCTACCACGCGACATGTTAATCGTATCCTGTCCGAAACCATCGAAGAGGATCCGAATCCAGACAAACTCGACAAAAAAGGGATTCCGAACGGCTCCAGCGACAGAAAACTTTCTGAAAGCTCTGTATCGTCTTCTGAGTCTTCTGG
The DNA here is from genome assembly GCA_963932285.1 of Caenorhabditis macrosperma. Taxonomy (NCBI): domain Eukaryota; kingdom Metazoa; phylum Nematoda; class Chromadorea; order Rhabditida; family Rhabditidae; genus Caenorhabditis; species Caenorhabditis macrosperma. The sequence continues at coordinate 7,476,946 of OZ010618.1, forward strand.
GTCGGATTCCGACACGGGTTCAAGTTCTGATTCGGGTTCTGGCAACGGTGAATTTACAGTTTTTTTAGTTCTGAGAGCAACTAACAATTTACAGACGTTGAGTCGAACGTGAATCTCGGAAAGGACGCAGATCCTCACGGCTCTATTATTGTCAAGGAATACGAGAGAGCGATGTTGAACAAGCCGAATCAACCGGCCAAGAAGAGCACTAAAAAACAGTAAGTGTCCATAGTTGTTCGACATTGCGAAACCGATCCAATTTCAGGCCTGCTGCTCCTGTCGCTGAGCTGAACGCATTCCCAAGACTCCCAATCTTGCGCTACAAATCAATTTATGATTTCACAGAATGTTGTAAGTGCAAATACGGAGATCTACACGTCATGTGCGAGAGTGCTGTCGCTGTTGTTAACGATCGGTAGTTGGTGTTAGTAGGGGGATGGGGGGTAGTTGAATTTGAATCCGTATCCAATTCCTTCATGTGACCTTGGCGCCCGTGATTTGATCGCTCATGACCGTGTGCTCCGCTGGCGTCACCGGACGGCCGGGCAGAGGCGGTCTGCGGGGAACTTGGGCAGAGATTTGAACTGTTGGTAGCATAAATTTTGTGCACCCACTTCGGCTTGTTGGGCCTGGTGGGGTGAGGCTTTTTGGGCCTCGGCATTCCAGTGTTCTGAGCTGGATTTCCGCGAAAACCTCCGGAGCCTGTCCCTTCGGCGTTCTTGGTTAACTGGTTTAAAACCTTTCCCAAAATGCCTCGTCACCACTGGCAAACGCTGCCTAGGACTACAAAATCTACATCGCCACCTTCATCCAGGTTTCGAAACTGAACGACGGCACAGTACTCGCCACACTCACGTGTGGTGTGAAAACGCCAGTGCAGAAAGCTTGGGGATCTGCCAAACCCGGTATTCTCTTCCTCAAAAACCACATGGAGATTCATCGGAGAAATCTGCAACGCCGCCACCGAAACGATGGCCGTCAGGATCAAGGTCAACAAGTCACAGTCTCCACTCCTCCCTGCTTTCGACTCGCCGGAGCCCGTTCGGTTCCTCCACACTCAGGTAACGGACAAGACGTTCCGACCCGTCGTTAACGCCTTTCGCATCCATCCTCGGCCGTCAGGAGATCCCGGAGTTGCCCATGTCCGATCAATTCGGCTTTGACGATAGGAGTCTCACCAACGCCCAATACGCATTCCCAAAATGCCTCGTCACCACCAACACCGCGGCCGTCATTAGCGAGTGCGGCTTCGTAAGCCCACGACGCTGATGCTCACAGCACACCACCTCAGCCGCCAAGACTCCATCGTTCTCCTACTCGCCTCCCCCAACGCAGAAGTGACCAACCTGTGCAATATCGCCAAGAGTCGAGGGACGGAAGAACTCACCCGCCTCATCACAACCAACAATAGAGTAAAGCTCGACTCCACGCTCCTCGCAGAGCAAGACCTGCCCTTCCAGATGGAGCAATACATAAAGGAAATCTGCGTCACCTTCATGAAGGCCGCAAGGTCCTTCATCCTTCTTAGAGGCCCGGAGCTACTAGTCGCGACCATTGACTCCGCCCTCACGTTCTACACCGCTCTCATTAGGCCGTCAGCCGAGCAGGTGGCGCTGGTCCTTCTCGACGAAGCGTCCCGGAAGCACGAGTCGCACTCGTCAGCAACCGACACCAGCTGCCACGGCTCCGGGACAATTCGCAGCCAGACATTTTGCAGCCAGACGTTTTGCAGCCGCTGAAAGGTGCACGAACAGCACGGTTTGTGATTAAAAACTCCAATTTTCTGCAAAAAAAAACAATTTTGATCACAAATCGTGTTGTTCGTGCACGTTTTAGCGGCTGCGAAACGTCTGGCTGCGAAACGTCTGGCTGCAGAATGTCTCGGCTGCACCACTCACTGCGGACGACGCCCACGAAGCAGTCCTGGAGTTGGGCTGCTCGAGCGTCTTGGACACCATCGCGAAGCGCCGAGCCTTCCCCCCCCCCCTTCTGGGATTACTTCCGGTGCCCAGTCGACATCACCACCACCCTCTCGCGGATGTTGTACGATGAACCCTCAAACCAAGGAAAGCGTCAGGACCACGACTTGAGCTCCCTTCCCTCATCATCTGGTCCGACGGATCTGCCCACTCGTCTCTCCCTTTTGCGAATGTCGAGAGCCCCTACGAACAAGCGGTTGCAGTCTGACCAACGCCGACGAAGCAGAGCACATCGTCAACATGACTCGTGAGTTCTGCCGCCTCCGCCAAACATAGACGATTGCGGTGCTGACGTTCTACCGGGCCCAACTCCTGCTCCTCACCGCCGTTCTCAGCAAGGAACCCGACTGCTCCAACGTCTTCTTGGGAACCATCGACGGTTCTCAAGGCCGGAAGTTCGACTCCGTCATCATCGCGACACCCACATCGGGGGAGGACGCTTCGGTCATCTCGGAACCCCAAGAGAGTGAACATGGCACTCTCGCGCACCAAGGACAAATGCGTGGTCGTGGGCAAGAGCGACTTCCTGAACAAGATACCCACCCGGAAAACTCTCATCGGGACGTCCAGGAATGCGAGCGAGAAGTGAGCCTACGGGATCTCATTATCGCGAGGACATTTGTCACTTGCGGTGCGGGTTCTCGTGGCCTCATCTAATAAACAATCACAAAAAAACACACTTGAACACCACTGATCTCCTGGAATCCACGAACGTTGCCCCATTCCCCCTCAGAGTATAGAGTCCACATTCCAAGACGCCCACAGATGACTCAGGTCACGTCTGAGTCTCCACGGCTTCACCCCTTTCTCCGATTCATTTGAAGCAGCTTCTTACGTTATTATATTCAGACGGAGGCTTTTTATCGGTGAAATCCTCACAAAACTCACAAACTCACAAACTTCTCACAAAACGGTCATCCGTGTATAAAAATAGTAAGTAAAAAAGATTGTCTTTTGCCTTCACGAATCGCTTCGAAAACTTAAGTGCTTTTAGAAAAGTTATGTGACAAAAACTTATTTCACATTTCTGATCCCTCTGTCCAGAAACGGGCCAAATCGGTCCAGTAGGCGCTGAGAAAAGGCAGCGGACAAACAAATGAACACACCGACGCATAGAATTTGTTGTTTATTTATTGAAAGAAAAGGTTACAAAAATACAGAAACAAAAACTTAAATCTTCACTCCGGCTTACACTGCAAACTCGACTGGCTTCTCGACTGGCTCCTTGACCGGCTCCTCGGCAGACTCCTCGCATCGGTCAGCCTTCTTGGCAGGATTCTTTGCAGGATTCTCGGCTGGCTCCACAGCTGGCTCCTCATCTCCTTGCTTCTCCTCTTCCGGAGTCATTTCCCGAGCGGTTGGTCGTCGTTTCCAGTTCCTTGTTAGCCGCTCCTCTGCCCGTCTCTTTCGGCTCTCTTTGGCGTAGGCCTCCGCCTCATCGGCCTGTTTCGCCATTGCGAGAACTTGCTCTGCAATAATTTGTTTTCATTTTCAAACAATCATCTGAAACTTACTCCATTCAAACACCTCTCTGGCGCACGGCTTCGCAGTGAATCGGAGGGGCACTTCATTCTCGTTGGCCATGATTATCTGAAAATAGTAATTGCGTAAAAAAATTGATGAAAAGGAGAAGCAAATGATTGCGAGGTTAATAGGAGATTTCGAACATGAGGATGCGGTAAGGAATGCGGGATACTAACAAAACAGAGCGCCACGAGAACGTTTGTGAAGCAAGAACCCAGAGATAACAAGCTTTAAACGGGAAGAGTAGACGTAAATGACTGTGAAATCTGAACAGAACGCCTAGTTGGTGAATGGAGGCGAAACGAAAAACGGCGAATAATTCAGAACCCCCGCTAAAAAAGTGATTCATTCGGTTGGTTTTGGAAAGGAGAAATAGAAAATTGACAAAGAGGAGTAGAAAATTGACAAAGAAGTAGCTAGTGACTCGATGGTTTAACAGGCCGGAGGTTTATGAATGCGTCTTTTGGCTGGTCTTGGAGAAGAAGACAAGAAACGAAGTGGGACGTCGACAAAGAATGGGTGCGAGGAGCACTCATCCACCTTCACAGGAGAGAAGGGTGGGGGAGTGCGAAAGATGTACCAAGATGGCAGGTGGCTGAATGATTCTACTAGCTCGCGCGCGGTCAGACTGAATGCAACAATGTCGCTGCAGTGTGATGATGCCAATCTTTGTGGAGATGTGTGCATGGCGTTGTAGAATTCCCTATTCTCGATAAATTTAGTCAATTTTTCACTACCAGTAACTTCCAATAATGTGGACGAAAAACGACTGGTTCGAACTGCAAGCAATACAGAAAGAGCGTCCGCGCCATTAGAACGTGTTCGAAAGAGGGAGGTAGGAATGAAGTTTCATGCGCAAGTGCAACAAGAGGAATTAGTAGAGAAAAACAATGGGCATGCTTGTAGAATAATATGGAACAGTGGATTGACACACTTCGTGGGAAGAGGAAATCATGACCGGCGCGATAATATCTTGGCGCGGATGTGTATCGGCGACAGCACTAGCTCGTGCTACGCCATGCATAAAAAACAGAAACTTCTGTGCACTCTGAACAAATTGCTACTGGCGCGCATCATTCACAATCAGACAAATATCAAGTGAATGATCCTGCACTGTTTTCCTTATGAAGACGAAAGTGATGCAAATGGAAGGAAGTGAGGGGGAAGACCTCAACAGGTGTGGTGCAATGAGGAGGAGTGACAGGATGGCTGCTCTGATCCGCGATCGGTTGAATGGTATGCAACGATGGGACTGCAGAATTTTGTTCTCAATGCCAAATTAAAAGGTCTCCATTGTTCTAGTTGTGTGCCAATAAAACAGAGCTCCACGAGAATGTTTGTGGAGCAAGAACACAGAGATAACAAGCTTTGAGCGGGATGAGTAGAAGTAAATGACAGTGATCCATTCGGTTGGTTTTGGAGAGGAGGAGTACAAACAGACAAAGAATGGGAAACAAGAAGGACACCGCTATGAATGTGCCGAAGTGGCTAGTGAATCGATGGTTCTACAGGCCGGACTACGAAAATGGGCTATGGTTTATGAATGCCTCTTTTGGTAAGTCTTGGAGAAGAAGACAAGAAACGAAGTGGAACGTCGATAAAGAATGGGCGAGAGAGGGCGAAAGATGTGCCAAGATGGCGAGTGGCTGAATGGTTCTACTAGCTCGCGGTGAGACTGAATGTAACAATGTCACTGCAGTGTGATGATGCCAATCTTTGTGGAGATGTGTGCATGGCGTTGCAGAATTCCCTAGTCTCGATAAATTTAGTCAATTTTTCATTGACAGTAACTTCCAGTAAAAAGGACGAAAAAGAACTGGTTCGAACTGCAAGCAATACTCACAAGGAATGCTCCCAAAGTGAAACGCGGGGATTTCGATGAAAGTAGGGGCGATCGGTAGTACAGTAAGAGGTATGATCACCCATAATGGGAAACTGGTGCCCGGTCCCTCGTTTTCGAGTTATGGTCAAACAAAATTTTTTTTGAAAAAACCGAAACTTCAACTTTGAGGTATTATAACTTGCTTGAAAATGGTCGTAGAATGTCGTTTAAAAAACGAAATTGTAGGTAATCATCTCTAGTTTACGATCCACATGTGATTGTTTTATCAAATTATCAGTAACTATCTTGAATTATCACTTTTCTGGAAATTGTCAAATCCTATCTCAAAAACTGACCTTAGAATTTCTCTGGAAGTTTTTCCATTCGATCCGCCGTCCAATTCTGAGCATTTTTCCCATGTGCCTATATACTGGTCAAGGGATGGATTTTGAGAAAAATAGGGAAAACTGAAAATGACACCTAAATTTTTGGGAAAATTGTAGGTTTTTGAGCTGTGAACGTGGTATTTTTTAATTGTATCAATGGATTTAAGCAGGAATTGTTGTAAAATTAGAATACAATTACATCTCCCTTGTTATCACGGAATCTCTTATCACTAGCTTAGCACTAAACAGCTTTTCAGCATTTTAGTGTATTTTTCAGCCAGAAAACTTTTTCTGGCGGTCACATTGTACCAAAAATGTAATTATATTATGATACGAACTGATATCGATGAAGATAAGCAAAATATACGTCACACTGAACCGGAAATCGTCATATGAAGGAAGATCAACGAACTCGGTGCTGATAAGTCTGTTTCAAGCCGTCTTTCACTTTCCGAGCCCAGAAAATCCTCCAAAAACAAATTAATTTGTTGTGGAAGTACACTGTACGTACAATATGACCGCCAGAAAACATTTTCTGGCTGAAAAATACACTAAATTGCTGAAAAGCTGTTTAGTGATAATCTAGTGATAAGAGATTCCGTGATAGCAAGGGAGATGTAATTGTATTCTAATTTTACAACAATTCCTGCTTAAATCCATTGATACAGTTAAAAAATACCACGTTCACAGCTCAAAAACCTACAATTTTCCCAAAAATTTAGGTGTCATTTTCAGTTTTCCCTATTTTTCTCAAAATCCATCCCTTGACCAGTATATAGGCACATGGGAAAAATGCTCAGAATTGGACGGCGGATCGAATGGAAAAACTTCCAGAGAAATTCTAAGGTCAGTTTTTGAGATAGGATTTGACAATTTCCAGAAAAGTGATAATTCAAGATAGTTACTGATAATTTGATAAAACAATCACATGTGGATCGTAAACTAGAGATGATTACCTACAATTTCGTTTTTTAAACGACATTCTACGACCATTTTCAAGCAAGTTATAATACCTCAAAGTTGAAGTTTCGGTTTTTTCAAAAAAAATTTTGTTTGACCATAACTCGAAAACGAGGGCCCGGGCACCAGTTTCCCATTATGGGTGATCACACCTCTTACTGTACTACCGATCGCCCCTACTTTCATCGAAATCCCCGCGTTTCACTTTGGGAGCATTCCTTGTCAGAGGGCGTCCGCACCACCGCTCCACTAGAACGTTTTCGAAGAAGTGAGGCAGAGAATAAGTGACACCATGCATAAAAACAGAAACTTCTGTGCACTCCGAACGAATTGCTACGAAAAAAAGAAACGAAGTGGGACGTCGATAAAGAATGGGTGCGAGGAGCACTCTGCCATCTTAACTGGAGAGAAGGGTGGGAGATGACGAAAGATGTGCCAAGATGGCGAGTGACTGAATGGTTCTACTAGCACGCGGTGAGACTGAATGTAACAATGTCACTGCAGTGTGATGATGCCAATCTTTGTGGAGATGTGTGCATGGCGTTGCAGAATTCCCTATTCTCGATAAATTTAGTCAACTTCTCATTAACAGGTCCACACCATTAGAAGTAATAATTAAATTTCATGCGCAAGTACAACAAGCGGAATTAATAAAGCAAAAACTATGAGATTGCATATAATAGGGAACAGTCGATTAACACGATTCGTGAGAAGTGGAAGTCGTGGCCGGCGCGATAATATCTTGGCGTGGATGTGTATCGGCGGTAGCGCTAGCTCGTGCTACGCCATGCATGAAATAACAGAAACTTATGTGCACTCTGAACGAATTGCTACTGGCGCGCATCATTCAGACAAATATTAAGTGAATGAGCCTTAACTGTTTTCCTTATGAAGACGAAAAAGACGCAATTGGAAGGAAGAGGGAAAGACCGCAACAGGTCTGGTGCAATGAGGAAGAGTGGCGGGCTGGTCGCTCCGGCCAGAACAAAATGTGGTAATTGGCTAGCACTGTAAATGGAAAGAAGAGTGGGAAGACCGCAACAGGTGTGCTGCAATGAGGAGGAGTGACTGGATGGCTGCTCCAGTCCGAACAGAATATGGTGATTGACCCGCACCGTAATTAATGACTCATATCTCAATCGAGAACAGGCCAGAGGCACTTCGAAAGAAGATGCGGGCAACAGATATGGTGCAATGAGGAGAAAAGACAGGATGGCTGCTCCGGTCCGCGGTCGGTTGAATTGTATGTAATGTGACTGCATTGAGTGTTTTGTTCTCAATGCGGAACAACAACGGCTTCCATTGTTCTAGTTGTGTATTTGTTAACGTCCGTTGTCAAATGAAAATAGTCAAAAGGGACGTTCAAAGTTACCAATTTTCAGAATTGCTATTTTTCTGTGCATTGAGATTTAAGACAATCTGGTTGATACACAGTCCATTTAGCCCCGAAGCAGTCCATTATCAGGTCATCGGACCATCGGCATCTGTCAATGATATTCTGCTCCTCGTCGATTGTAGTGTGACGCCAGAAGCCCTCAGAATGGTTCTGTCTGAAAGCGAATTCTGCAAAGACAGTCAGGAGGAAGAATGGAGCACAGCACAACTGCAATTTGCATTGTTTTCGAGGATTCTTTAAAATGTTCGGAAAAATGGCAATTTTCAAAGTTTGATAACTTTAAAATTGATTTGCAATTATTTCCTTTTGACAACAAAAACGGACGTTTACAATTACACAACTAGAACAATGGAAGCCGTTTTTGTTCCGCATTGAGAACAAAACACTCAATGCAGTCACATCGTTGCTTACCATTCAACCGTGTTCAGTCACATCGACATCGGGCCGGAGCAACCGTCCGCTCACACGTCTTGTCCATTGCTCTCCCCCTCTGCCCAATGTGCCGCTGACTCACTCCTCTTCACAGCACCATATCTGTTGTCCACATCTTCTCTCGGAGTGCCTCTGGCCTATTATCGCTAGAGCAATGAGTCGTGCATTACGGTGCGGGTCAATTACCACCATCCACCATCCAGTCAGTCACTCCTCCTCATTACACCACACCTGTTGCGGTCTTCCCCTCCATTTGCATCTTTTTTTTGTAGCAATTCGGCACATTCATTGCGGATGAATCCTATTAAATCACTTTTTTAGCGGAGTCTCTGAATTATTCGCCGTTTTTCGTGTCGCCTTCATTCATCAATTAGGCGTTCTGTTCTGATTTCACAGTCATTCACTTCTATTCTTTCCGCTCAAAGCTCGTTATCTTTGGGTTCTTGCTCCACAAACATTCTCGTGGAGCTCTGTTTTGTAAGTATCTCGCATTCCTTCCCGCATCCTCGAAATTTCCTATTGGCCTTGCAGCTATTCGCTTCTCCTTTTCATCAATTTAGTAAGTACATAAATAGAACAATGGAGGCCTTTTAATTTGGCACTGAGAACAAAACACTGCAGTAACATCGTTGCATACCATTCAACCGATCGCGGACCCGAGCAGCCATCCTGTCACTCCTCCTCATTGCACATCTGTTGCCCGCATCTTCTCCCGAAGTGCCTTTGGCCTGTTATCGATTGAGCTATGAGTCATTCATTACGGTGCTAGCCAATTACCACATTTTGTTCGGGCCGGAGCAATCATCCAGTCACTCTTCCTCCTCAGGCGATCAGAAAACGGGAAAATTCCCTGGGCATGCACAGCGGGCAAACTGTACCGTGCCCCGGGAAAATTTGTGGCAATCCCGGGGAATATTTGCGGCATCCCGGGGAATTTTTCCGGCATCCCGGGGAATTTTTCCGGCATTTCAGGCTGATCCGCAGCCGCTGGCCAGCTTGAATTTTGAAAACGCTGTACATTGGATAAAATCAATATATTTATTCATTTGCGGATAGGCAAAATTATGAAAATGACACATGAGAAGACACTACACGTATTACCATTGACTAACATGGGAAAATGTTTCAGGTCGGATTTCACAGAATTCTCTACAATTTTGCAGGCGCATTCTTGAAGCCATTCTGAGCAACTCTTCAGTTTACCGAAACTGCGGAGCTCTGCGTTCAACCGAGATGTTTCGGTTGAAAAATTTTCAAAATCTATAAGTAATGAGTGCTGGAATCTCGGTATCACTTTTTGCGCTTTTCATTCCTAGTGAAAATTTCTTCGTAAAAAATCAAAGTTTATGAAAAATTATCTTTTTTTTAACATTTTTTACAAGTTTTTTTGGGACTTATTTTTTTATTAGAAGAAAAAAAAAGATAATTTTTCATAAACTTTGATTTTTTACGAAGAAATTTTCACTAGGAATGAAAAGCGCAAAAAGTAATACCGAGATTCCAGCACTCATTACTTAAAGATTTTGAAAATTTTTCAACCGAAACATCTCGGTTGAACGCAGAGCTCCGCAGTTTCGGTGAACTGAAGAGTTGCTCAGAATGGCTTCAAGAATGCGCCTGCAAATTTGTAGAGAATTCTGTGAAACCGACCTGAAACAGTTTCCTTCTTAATTGGATAGGGCGGGTGCAGACAAAAACGCGGATCGAGAAGTAGGAAGTGTGAACCGGGTCCCAATGGTGGAGCCGATTTCTTCTGCGAGTGTGTCTGCTTTGACCGTTCCGTGGCACGAACAGACGTCTGTAAACCAGAAAACGCTCAATATCAAGAGTAATGAGATAGTTTACCTTCCGCATTCACTGGCCGTCTGGAATCCCGTGACTTCGCAAATTGTTACTGCAGGAGTAAACTTTCTGAAAGAAAGTCAAATCACTGGTTTTTCACTATCCCTCTCCCATGTTACCTTTTTCGTATGCTCGAAGTCTTTCTTTTTTCCTTTCTTTCGACGACTTGATTTTTGTTTCTTCCCGTCTAATTGTTCGCACCATCCAATCGATCACAATCAGAAGCTAGTCAGAAAAAATAATGGTTTTGTCCGTTTTGTCAAAATACTTACCAATTTCAAGAATTCATCCGAAATCTGATCGTTTTTGGCGATATTCTTGGCTTCATTTGCCTTTCCCGACACGGCGATAGTCGCTACAATTATAAAAAATAATAGAAATCAGGTCGAAATGTATGAAAATTGAAAAAAAAAAAGCGTGTGGCGAAAGAAAAAAAAACAAATAAAGAGGGCCAGAACGCGCAAACGACGCGCCGTTCTTACGCTTCGCTCGTTGTTTAGCGTGCCCGAAACTTTCCCCGGGAAATCACACAAATTCCCGAGACAAATCCAGGGCAAATTTCCGTCACGGTGTTTTTCGCTGTGCCACAAATTTGCCACAAATTTGCGCGCATGCCCAGGGAAATTCCCCGTTCCCTGATCGCCTGAGTCATTGCACCCCGTTTCTATTGTCGAAAGGAAATAATTGCAAGTGACTTTCAAAGTTATCAAATTTTGGAAAATAATTGTAATTTTTCCGAAAATTTTGAAGAACCCTCGAAAGCAATGCATGTTGCAGTTGTGCTGTGTTCCATTTTTCCTCCTGACTGTCTTTGCAGAATTCGCTTTCGAACAGAACCATTCTAAGAGCTTCTGGCTTCAAATTACGATCGACGAGTTCCTGAAGATGGCGATTGTCTGATAACCTGATATTGGGCTTCTTCGGGGCTTAACGGCCTATTTATCATTCAGACTGTCTTAAATCTCAATTTTCTGATCAGTGGTGGCACCATAGTTTTTGCTCTACTAATTCCGCTTGTTGCATTTGCGCATGAAACTTACTTTCTACCTCCTTTTTTCGAAAACGTTCTAGTGGCGCAGACGCTCTCTCTGTATTGCTTGAAACCCCGACTCGTTTTTGGTCCACTTTTACAAAACGTTGTAAATTTTTCGAGGATAGGCAACGCCATGCTCCTCGCTCCCATTCTTTGTCGACGTCCCACTTCGTTCTCTGTCTCTTCTTCTCCAAAAGCGCGAAAAAAAAAGAACAATATCAACACTGCGTACGTACACAAATATAAATATACACACAAAATACACAAATCATTAATTTTTCTCATGCGAAACGAGCCATATTTTGTTTCTCAACCGCCTTCATTCCATTTTCTTCGAAATATTTTATTTAGAAATCTGTCTTATTCTTGCTTTTAGAAAGCAGTGTCGATTTTGTTTTTTTCTACGCAAAAATTAAACCGTTGTTTTTTTTTCATATTCCGCAGTTTCCCCGTAAAAAATCGATAATCGTCCGCCCGAGTTGAGGTGGCAGCTGCCCGCTCCGAGCGCTTCTTTACCAATTCGCCGTGGAAAAATCATCTCATTTACACTCTCATTTCTCTTTTTCGCGTGGTGAGTGAATGCATGAAATCTGCATTTCATTCCACAAAACCCCCATCTCTTTCCCCTTTCCCATTCGTTGTTTTCCAGGTTCATTTCTCAAGTACAATACAAAATGAAGCCGCTTCCAATGCTTTCCAACATGCCATGGCATATCGTTGAGCGGATCGTCGCGTCGACCGATACCTTCTCGAAGTTTTTTCAATCAGTGTCCATATTCTAGAGTCACCAACAATTTCAGATTTACTCTCCGAAAGTGCTCCAGAATGCTACGCTCGGTCGTCGACAATGCGGACATGGACTTCATAGGGATCGATGTGAAAATCAGTGAAAACACGATCATTCTCGTCGTCATCGTAGACAAAGAAAGAAGAGGGTGGATTACAAAGAGAATCGAATATACCTGTCGACCGGACGGGTGCCTCGTCAAAAAAGGAGATCGCGAGGAACTGTTCCCAAATGAGACTCACATCTCGATGGCTGTTGCTGGATTTTCGGCACTCATCCGGAGTCCGAAAGTTTGCATTGGAGTTTTATACTTCGAATCGCATCCTTTTCGGTTTGGAAGAGACGTTCCGGAAATCAAGGAAACGCCATTTTTCACGGAGTTTGCGAATGTGTTCAGCCGATTGCACCGCAGAATCAAGGTCAATGCGTTGAACTTCTTTACATCTGAGCTATCAATGGACGAACTGATGTACTTCATGTCATCGATAGAGCCCGGAATCTTGGAGTATTTCACTGTCCAGTTGAAAGAAGGACATGGAGACATTTCGCGACTCACCGGCACCGAGCAATGGAAACAAGCAAAAGATATGAGTCTCAAAGCGGACACTTATCCACTCAATGAAATGGGACACTTTCTTGACATCACTCTGTTTAGTGCCACATTATCTGTGGACGACGTAGATATGATTATCAAAGTGAGTAACGAAAGGAAATAAACCAAGTCCAATACTTCTAATTTCAGATGGCTCTTCGACACGGTAGAAAATTCGAATCTTTTTTTTCGAGTCATACTAAATACGAAAACTACACTAATGTTTGCGAATCTCTTTCGCCATATTTCACTCGCGAAGATGATGATTACAAGAATTATGAAATTGCGTTCAACGAAGATGATGAGGATGATTTCCTTACAATCAAAATTAATGAGAGCTCACTAATAATCTTTGTGGGACCGGAGGAATCGGATGAATAAGATGAGTAACATTGTTTCTCTTCCGTTTTTTGAGTCAATTCTGCAACTAATCAGTTCTAATTACTCTTATTATTCTTGCATAATTATTTTTTAAACATCTTATATTCAACCATCCCTATTTGGAACGTTCATGTGCAAAACCAACATTCCTTTCTCACTCCCTTATAATTCCATAAGCTCCTCGATTCTCATGTATTTCCTTAACCCAAAACTCCATCTTCCTATCCCCTCCCTCTTATCCCCACCGTCATCCTCTTTTTCTTTCCCTGCTTTTCTTTATTCTCCCTCCCTCTACTGACTCCCACTCCCTATTTCTGCAGTCTTCTTTCTGGTTTTAGTTTTTTACGGGACTATTACCATAACTTGCATTATTCTTTCGACTAAATGATCTTTATATATTGAATAAAAAGTTCCAAACTATTGACGATGTTGTTCACATCAAAACAAGGCTATCAACGGAAACTGTGCTTACTCTGATAAACTTCGAATTCGAATGAACACGTTTTGCAAGTCAGAATCCACATTTTCCGTTTTTTCAGTGAATGTGCATTATTTGATAACGAGGAAAACACAATTCATTCACTCCGAACATAACAAACCACGTTGATTTCTCACTTTCACTTGACTATTCGGTAATGCTTATCAGCAATCTATTACTTTTTTTAAACGAATGCTCCACAACCAAATAAGCTCAACAAGGATATTCTGTCACTCAAGTTATATTCACTGCTCAACTCAACACTCCTCGAAATTCCGCCAATTCCATTCCGTTTCCCAGCCGCCGCCTTCATTTCATTTTCTTCGGAGTATTCTATGTATCCCAAAACCCCGAAATCCATCTAATTCTCGACTTTCGAACGTTCTTTGAACCCATTTGTTTCTGAAATTCAATGAGGAAATACACATGAGTCCCAAACTTTGCTCTCGTATGCAAAAAGTTCCAAGAATAGCGTGACTTATGTTTCTTTCGCCGTTTCCCAATCACAAGTTGCCACTGCCCGCCGAAAATGCTGTGAAGAAGTGTTTCATTGGTTCCCGAACACAGTTTCGTTGGAAATGTTGACCTCAGTGACCCTCTCGGCAAAAACGCCGTTTTTACCGCTTGTACTAAACATTTTGTATACTAGAGGAAAGTTTGAGACTCACTTGTTTTCCCTCATTCAATGTTCGGAGGAAACGCTGAATGAATGGTGTTTTCCTTGTTATGAAATAATGCACATTCACTGAAAAAACGGACAATGTGGATTCCGACTTACAAAACGTACGTTCAACGTTCAAAATTATCAATATTTGAAAATTGTCATTTTTTCTGGAAATTTTGAAGAACCCCTGTAATGTTGCAGTTGTGCTCTGTTCCAATTTTCCTCCTGACTGTCTTTGCAGAATTCGCTTTCGAACAGAATCATTCTAAGAGCTTCTGGCTTCAAATTACGATCGACGAGTTCCTGAAGATGGCGATTGTCTGATAACCTGATATTGGGCTTCATCGGGGCTTAACGGCCTGTTTATCCATCAGACTGTCTTAAATCTCAATTTTCTGATTGTTGTTTTTGCTCTACTAATTCCGCTTGTTTCACTTGCGCATGAAACTTAATTTCTACCTCCTTTTTCGAAAACGTTCTAGTGGCGCAGACGCTCTCTCTGTATTGCTTAAAACCCCGACTCGTTTTTGGTCCACTTTTACAAAACGTTGTAAATTTTTCGAGGATAGGCAACGCCATGCTCCTCGCTCCCATTCTTTGTCGACGTCCCACTTCGTTCTCTGTCTCTTCTTCTCCAAAAGCGCGAAAAAAAAGAACAATATCAACACTGCGTACGTACACAAATATACATACAAAACACACAAATCATTAATTTTTCTCATGCGAAACGAGCCATTCTGAAAACGCGCTCTATCGAGAGGCAGCCGCCGCAGAGCCAGCTCACGTCTATTTCTCACTTTCATTCAACGAAATCTATTTTGTTTCTCAACCGCCTTCATTCCATTTTCTTCGAAATATTTTATTTAGAAATTTGTCTGATTCTTGCTTTTAGAAAGCAGTGTCGATTTTGTTTTTTTCTACGCAAAAATTGAACCGTTGAACCGTTCTTTTTCATATTCCGCAGTTTCCCCGTAAAAATCGATAATCGTCCGCCCGAGTTGAGGTTGCAGCTGCCCGCTCCGAGCTCTTCTTTGCCATTTCGCCCTGGAAAAATCATCTCATTTACTTTCTCATTTCTCTCTTTCGCGTGGTGAGTGAATGCATCAAATCTGCATTTCATTCCACAAAACCCCCATCTCTTTTCCCTCTCCCATTCGTTATTTTTCAGGTTCATTTCTCAAGTACAATACAAAATGAAACCGCTTCCAATGCTTTCCCATATGCCACGGCATATCGTTGAGCGGATCGTCGGATCGACCGATACCTCCTCGAGGTTTGTTCAATCAGTGTCCCTATTCTAGAATCACCAACAATTTCAGATTATCTCTCCGAAAGTGCTCCAGAATGCTACGCTCGGTCGTCGACAATTCCGACATGGACTTCATAAGGATCGATGTGAGAATTAGTGAAAAGATCATCACCATCTCTCTCACTGTGGAAGATGAAGAAAAAGGAAAGATTGAAAAGGAAACGGAATATACCTGTCGACCGGACGGGTGCCTTGTCAAAAAAGGAGATTGCGAGGAACTGTTCCCAAATGAGAGTCACATCTCAATGGCTGTTGCTAACTTCTCGGCACTCATCCGGAGTCCGAAAGTTTGCATTGGAACTTTAAACTTCGAACCACATTCTTTTTCAATTGGAAGAGGATACACTCTTACTTCGGAAATCAAGGAAACACCAATTTTCGCGGAGCTTGCGAATTTTTTTAGCCGGTTGCACCACAAAATAAGTGTCAATACGTTGCGCTCCTTTATATTTGAACTATCAATGGACGAACTGATGCACTTCATTTCATCGATGGAGCCCGGAATCTTGGAGCATTTCAGTGTCAAGTTGAAAGAAGGACATGGAGACATTTCGCGACTCACCGGCACCGAGCAATGGAAACGAGCAAAAGAGATTGGCCTCAAAGCGGACACTTATCCGCTCCAAGAAATGGGACACTTTCTTGATATCAATCTGTTTAGTGCCACATTGTCTGTGGACGACGTGGATATGATTATTGATGTGAGTAACGAAAGGAAACAATATAAATTCTATTTTTCTAATTTCAGATTGCTCTTCGGCACGATAGAAAATTTGAATCTTTTTTTTCGTGTCATGTTAAATACGAAAACTACGCTAATGTTTGTGAATCTCTTTCTCCTTATTTCGATCGCGAAGATGATGATTACAAGATTTATGAAATTGCGTTTAACGAAGATGATGAGGAAGATTTTCTTACAATCCAAATTGACGAGAACTCACTAATAATCTTTGTGGGACCGGAGGAATCGGATGAAGAAGATGAGTAACATTGTTTCTCTTCCGTTTTTTGAGTCAATTCTGCAACTAATCTGTTCTAATTACTCTTATTATTCTTGCATAATTATTTTTTAAACATCTTCTATTCAACCACCCTCATTTGAAACGTTCATGTGTAAAACTAACATTCCTTTCTCACTCCCTTCTAATTCCATAAGCTCCTCGATTCTCATGTATTTCCCTAACCCAAAACTCCACCTTCCTATCCCCTTCCTCTTATCCCCACCGTCCGTAATTGGTCACACACTCCCCGGCTCGAACGTAATTAAAACTAGGCCAATGTCGGATCACCACCAGGTGTCTTCGGAACCTGAATCGACTTTATCCTTTATCCACTTTGTCCCTTATCCCGACTGAGCAGTTGTTCTGATCCGTAGTTGAATGGTATGCAACGATGTGGCTGCACTGAGTGTTTTGTTCTCAATGCGGAAAAAAAAATGATTCCATTGTTCTAGTTGTGTATTTGTAAACGTCCGTTTTTGTTGACAAATGAAAGAAACGTTCAAAGTTATCAATATTTGAAAATTTTCATTTTTTCAGGAAATTTTGAAGAACCCCTGTAATGTTGCAGTTGTGCTGTGTTCCATTTTTCCTCCTGACTGTCTTTGCAGAATTCGCTTTCGAACAGAACCATTCTAAGAGCTTCTGGCTTCAAATTACGATCGACGAGTTCCTGAAGATGGCGATTGTCTGATAACCTGATATTGGGCTTCATCGGGGCTTAACGGCCTGTTTATCCATCAGACTGTCTTAAATCTCAATTTTCTGATCATTGTTTCTGCTCTACTAATTCCGCTTGTTTCAATTGCGCATGAAACTTAGTTTCTACCCCCCTTCTTCGAAAACGTTCCAGTGGCGCGGACGCTCTCTCTGCATGGCTTGAAACCTCAACCTGTCGTGTTTCGTCCATTTTTACAGAAAGTTGTAAGTTTTTCAAGGATAGGCAACGCCATGCTTCTCACACCCATTCTTTGTCGACGTACCACTTCGTTCCCTGTCTCTTCTTCTCCAAAAGCGAGGAAAAAAAGAACAATATCAACACTGCGTACGTACACAAATATACACACAAAATACACAAATCATTAATTTTTCTCATGCGAAACGAGCCATTCTGCAAACGCGCTCTACCGAGAGGCAGCCGCCGCCGAGCCAACTCACGTCTATTTCTCACTTTCATTCAACGAAATTCATTTTGTTTCCCAGCCGCCTTCATCTCATTTTTTCCGAAATATTTCACATAGAAATCCGTCTAATTTTTGCTTTTCGAAAGCAGTGTCAATTTTATTTTTTTCTACGCAAAAATGGAACAGTTGCCTTCTCTTTTTCATATTTCGTAGCCTCTCCGTAAAAAGTCGATAATCGTCCGCCCGAGTTGAAGTGGCAGCTGCCCGCTCCGAGCGCTTATTTACCAATTCACCGTGGAAAAATCATCTCATTTACTTTCTCATTTCTCTTTTTCGCGTGGTGAGTGAATGCATCAAATCTGCATTTCATTCCACAAAACCCCCATCTCTTTTCCCTCTCCCATTCGTTATTTTTCAGGTTCATTTCTCAAGTACAATACAAAATGAAACCGCTTCCAATGCTTTCCCATATGCCACGGCATATCGTTGAGCGGATCGTCGGATCGACCGATACCTTCTCGAGGTTTGTTCAATCAGTGTCCCTATTCTAGAATCACCAACAATTTCAGATTATCTCTCCGAAAGTGCTCCAGAATGCTTCGCTCGGTCGTCGACAATTCAGACATGGACTTCAGAACGATCGATGTGAGAATTAGTGAAAAGATCATCACCATCTCTCTCACTGTGGAAGATGAAGAAAAAGGAAAGATTGAAAAGGAAACGGAATATACCTGTCGACCGGACGGGTGCCTCGTCAAAAAAGGAGATCGCGAGGAACTGTTCCCAAATGAGAGTCACATCTCAATGGCTGTTGCTAACTTCTCGGCACTTATCTGTAGTCCGAAAACTTGTATTCACAATCTAACATTCTCACGAGATCCTTTTGCGTCAAAAATTGAGGACACGCCATTTTTCACGGAGTTTGCGAACGTATTCAGCCGATTGAACCACAGCATTAAGGTTAAAAATCTGTTCATCTATGATTTTGTACTATCAATGGACCAATTGATGCACATTACGTTATCGATGGAGCCAGGAAACTTGGAACAATTGAGAGTCTATTTGGAAGAAGGACATGGAGACATTTCGCTATTCACCGGTACCGAGCAATGGAAACACGCGAAACGGATGGGCCTCAAAGCGGACACTTTTCCGCTCCAAGAAATGGGACATTTTCTTGACATCAGTCTGACTAGTCCCACATTATCTGTGGAAGATGTCGATATGATTATCAAAGTGAGTAACGAAAGAAAGTAATCCAAGTCCAATACTTCTAATTTCAGATGGCTCTTCGACACGGTAGAAAATTCGAATCCTTTTTTTCGTGTCAAACTAGATACGAAAACTACGCTAATGTTTGCGAATCTCTCTCTCCATATTTCGAATACGAAGATGAACACAAGAATTATGAAATTGCGTTCAACGAAGATGATGAGGAAGATTGCCTTACAATCAAAATGGATGAGAGTATGCTAGAAATCTTTTTGGGACCGGAGGAATCGGATGAAGAAGATGAGTAACATTGTTTCTCTTCCGCTTTTTGAGTCAATTCTGCAACTAATCAGTTCTAATTACTCTTATTATTCTTGCATAATTATTTTTTAAACATCTTATATTCAACCATCCCTATTTGGAACGTTCATGTGCAAAACCAACATTCCTTTCTCACTCCTTTCCAATTCCATAAGCTCCTCGATTTTCATGTATTTCCTTAACCCAAAACTCCATCTTCCTATCCCCTCCCTCTTATCCCCACCGTCATCCTCTTTTTTTTCCCTGCTTTTCTTTATTCTCTTTCTCTCTACTGACTCTCACTCTCTATTTCTGCAGTCTTCTTTTTGGTTTTAGTTTTTTACGGGACTATTACCATAACTTGCATTATTCTTTCGACTAAATGATCTTTATATATTGAATAAAAAGTTCCAAACTATTGACGATGTTGTTCACATCAAAACGAGGCTATCAACGGAAACTGCGCTTACTCTGAGAAACTTCAAGTTAGAATGAACACGTTTTGCAAGGCGGAATCCACATTTTCCGTTTTTTCAGTGAATGTGCATTATTTCATAACGAGGAAAACACCATTAGTTCAGCGTTCCCTCCGAACATTGAATGAGGGAAAACAAGTGAGTCTCAAACTTTCCTCTCGTATACAAAATGTTCCAAGAATAGCACAGTTTCGTTGGAAATGTTGCCCTCAGTGACCCTCTCGGCAAAAACGCTGTTTTTACCGCTTGTACTAAACATTTTGTATACTAGAGGAAAGTTTGAGACTCACTTGTTTTCCCTCATTCAATGTTCGGAGGAAACGCTGAACGAATGGTGTTTTCCTTGTTATGAAATAATGCACATTCACTGAAAAAACGGACAATGTGGATTCCGACTTACAAAACGTACGTTCATTTGAATTTAAAGTTTTTCGGCTAGGAGTGAGTGCAGTTTCAGTTGATTGCCTAAATATTATAAGAAAATTGGAAAACCTATGGAGAATATGTAGAATGTACATCATGCGCCTCGATTTCAGAAAGTTCAAAAAATTGTTGAAGTATGACTTTGAACGGGTTCTCAAAGGGAAAGACGAGAATAAGTCAGAGGCACATTGGACAGACGGGAGATGGATATGATGCACAGACGATGTATGAGTGGACGGTTGCCGCGGACCGAGGTAGATGTGGCCGCCCCGAGTGCGCTTGTTTTTGATGTAGAGGCAGCACACCTGGCCGAATGACTCCAAAGGATGTGGTCTTAACAGTGTCTGGAACATCGAAAGAAGACTGTGTTATTAAAAACAACAAGTAGCTCAGAGAAATCCCAGATTAATACGTTTTGAAATGAGTCGCTCTTGAAGACAAACAGAGCGACTTCCTGAACAAAATCCCCACCTGGAAAACTCTCGTCCGGGAATGCGAGCGAGAAATGAGTCTACGGGATCCCATTATCGCGAGGACATTTGTCACTAGCGGTGCGGTGCAATGTGGTACAATGAGAAGAAGTGACTGGATGGGTGCTCGGGTCCTCGGTCGGTTGGATCGTATGTAACGATGTGACTGCAATGTTTTGTTCTCAATGAAAAATAAAAAGGCCTTAATTGTTCTAATTGTGTACCGTTGTCGTTGCTTACCAGTCAACCGTGTTCAGTCACATCGACGTCGCGCCGGAGCAACCGTCCACTCACTCGTCGTCTTGTCCATTGCCCTCCCCCTCTGCCCAATGTGCCTCCGACTCACTCCTCCTCATTGCACCATATCTGTTGTCCATCTTCTCTCGGAGTGCCTCTGGCCTATTATCGCTAGAGCAATGAATCGTGCATTACGGTGCGGGTCAATTACCGCAGTCTGTTCAACCGGAGCACCCATCCAGTCACTCCTCCTTATTGCACCACACCTGTTGCGGTCTTTCCTTCCCTTCTTTCCGTTTACGGAATCACGTTTCTAGCGGGGTCTCTGAATTATTCGCCGTTTTTCGTGTCGCCTTCATTCATCAATTAGGCGTTCTGTTCTGATTTCACAGTCATTCACTTCTATTCTTTCCGCTTAAAGCTTGTTATCTCTGTGTTCTTGCTCCACAAACATTCTCGTGGCACGGCGAACCACGATCGACGTGTTAGAGGAAAATCTAGGCCATATTTGCGTTTTGAAACTCCGCCTCCGGACACCGTTTCCTAGTCCCCGAGGGTTTTTCGCATTTTTCTCGAAAAACTTCTTTAAAGTTGCAAATTTTTTTATACAAAACCATCAAAATTAATTTTCCAACGATTTAAAAAAAATTCATGCCATAAATTTAAGACCTTCGCCCTAAAAATAGGGGGAAGAGGGCGTTCAAAATGCGTTTTTGGGAGGACTCCGCCAATCGGACCTGCGTGCGGCGGAGTTGCAAAATTTCACGCGGCGGTTGCGAAAGTGGCGTGGCCCACGTTTCAGGATTGCTGATTGGTGGCCGAACCCGGAAAAATGCTGCAAAAATTTACTACTAGACGTCGCCGCTGGTTCGCCGTGCGTGGAGTTCTGTTTTGTAAGTATCTCGCATTCCTTCCCGCATCCTCGAAATTTCCTATTGGCCTTGCAGCTATTCGCTTCTCCTTTTCATCAATTTAGTAAGTACATAAATAGAACAATGGAGGCCTTTTTATTCTGCATTGAGAACAAAACACTGCAGTAACATCGTTGCACACCATTCAACCGATCGCGGACCCGAGCAGCCATCCTGTCACTCCTCCTCATTGCACATCTGTTGCCCGCATCTTCTCCCGAAGTGCCTTTGGCCTGTTCTCGATTGAGCTATGAGTCGTTCATTACGGTGCTGACCAATTACCACATTTTGTTCGGACCGGAGCAATCATCCAGTCACTCTTCCTCATTGCACCCCGTTTCTATTGTCAAAAGGAAATAATTGCAAGTGACTTTCAAAGTTATCAAATTTTGGAAAAAGATTGTCATTTTTCTGAAAATTTTGAAGTACCCTCGAAAGCAATGCATGTTGCAGTTGTGCTGTGTTCCATTTTTCCTCCTGACTGTCTTTGCAGAATTCGCTTTCGAACAGAACCATTCTAAGAGCTTCTGGCTTCAAATTACGATCGACGAGTTCCTGAAGATGGCGATTGTCTGATAACCTGATATTGGGCTTCATCGGGGCTTAACGGCCTGTTTATCCATCAGACTGTCTTAAATCTCACTTTTCTGATTATTGTTTTTGCTCTACTAATTCCGCTTGTTTCACTTGCGCATGAAACTTAATTTCTACCTCCTTTTTTCGAAAACGTTCTAGTGGCGCAGACGCTCTCTCTGTATTGCTTAAAACCCCGACTCGTTTTTGGTCCACTTTTACAAAACGTTGTAAATTTTTCGAGGATAGGCAACGCCATGCTCCTCGCTCCCATTCTTTGTCGACGTCCCACTTCGTTCTCTGTCTCTTCTTCTCCAAAAGCGCGAAAAAAAAAGAACAATATCAATACTGCGTACGTACACAAATATACATACAAAACACACAAATCATTAATTTTTCTCATGCGAAACGAGCCATTCTGCAAACGCGCTCTATCGAGAGGCAGCCGCCGCCGAGCCAGCTCACGTCTATTTCTCACTTTCATTCAACGAAATCTATTTTGTTTCTCAACCGCCTTCATTCCATTTTCTTCGAAATATTTTATTTAGAAATCTGTCTGATTCTTGCTTTTAGAAAGCAGTGTCGATTTTGTTTTTTTCTACGCAAAAATTGAACCGTTACCTTTTCTTTTTCATATTCCGCAGTTTCCCCGTAAAAATCGATAATCGTCCGCCCGAGTTGAGGTTGCAGCTGCTCGCTCCGAGCTCTTCTTTGCCATTTCGCCCTGAAAAAATCATCTCATTTACTTTCTCATTTCTCTCTTTCGCGTGGTGAGTGAATGCATGAAATCTGCATTTCATTCCACAAAACCCCCATCTCTTTTCCCTCTCCCATTCGTTACTTTTCAGGTTCATGTCTCAAGTGCAATACAAAATGAAACCGCTCCCAATGCTTTCCAACATGCCATGGCATATCGTCGAGCGGATCGTCGGATCGACCGATACCTTCTCGAGGTTTGTTCAATCAGTGTCCCTATTCTAGAATCACCAACAATTTCAGATTATCTCTCCGAAAGTGCTCCAGAATGCTACGCTCGGTCGTCGACAATTCCGACATGGACTTCATAAGGATCGATGTGAGAATCAGTGAAAACACGATCATTCTCGTCGTCATCGTAGACAAAGAAAGAAGAGGGTGGATTACAAAGAAAACCGAATATACCTGTCGACCGGACGGGTGCCTCGTCAAAAAAGGAGATCGCGAGGAACTGTTCCCAAATGAGACTCACATCTCGATGGCTGTTGCTGACTTTTCGGCACTGATCCGGAGTCCGAAAGTTTGCATTGGACATTTAACCTTCAAATCGCATCCTTTTCGGTTTGGAAGAGACGTTCCGGAAATCAAGGAAACGCCATTTTTCACGGAGTTTGCGAATGTGTTCAGCCGATTGCACCACAGAATCAAGGTCAATACTTTGAACTTCTTTCAATCTGAACTATCAATGGACGAACTGATGCACTTCACGTCATCGATGGAGCCCGGAATCTTGGAGCGTTTGAAAGTCAAGTTGAAAGAAGGACATGGAGACATTTCGCGACTCACCGGCACCGAACAATGGAAACAAGCAAAAGATATGAGTCTCAAAGCGGACATTTATCCACTCAATGAAATGGGACACTTTCTTGACATCACTCTGTTTAGTGCCACATTGTCTGTGGACGACGTGGATATGATTATCAAAGTGAGTAACGAAAGAAAGTAAACCAAGTCCAATACTTCTAATTTCAGATGGCTCTTCGGCATGGTTGGAAACTCGAATCTTTTTATTCGTGTCATACTAAATACGACAACTACGCTAATGTTTGCGAATTACTTTCTCCGTATTTCACTCGCGAAGATGATGATTACAAGAATTATGAAATTGGGTTCAACGAAGATGATGAGGATGATTTCCTTACAATCAAAATTAATGAGAGCTCACTAATAATCTTTGTGGGACCAGAGGAATCGATTTGAAGAAGATGAGTAACATTGTTTCTCTTCCGTTTTTTGAGTCAATTCTGCAACTAATCAGTTCTAATTACTCTTATTATTCTTGCATAATTATTTTTTAAATATCTTATATTCAACCATCCCTATTTGGAACGTTCATGTGCAAAACCAACATTCCTTTCTCACTCCCTTATAATTCCATAAGCTCCTCGATTCTCATGTATTTCCCTAACCCATAACCCTACCTTGCTATCCCCTTCCTCTTATCACCACCGTCTTTTTTCTTTTTCTTTCCCTGCTTTTCTTTATTCTCCCTCCCTCTACTGACTCCCACTCCCTATTTCTGCAGTCTTCTTTTTGGTTTTAGTTCCTT
Source organism: Caenorhabditis macrosperma (assembly GCA_963932285.1). Lineage (NCBI taxonomy): Eukaryota > Metazoa > Nematoda > Chromadorea > Rhabditida > Rhabditidae > Caenorhabditis > Caenorhabditis macrosperma. The sequence goes on from OZ010618.1 coordinate 7,501,560, forward strand.
GCGGGACTACTGGACTATTTCCATAACTTGCATTATTCTTTCGACTAAATGATATATGCATATTGAATAAAAAGTTAACTATTGACGATGTTGTTCACATCAAAACGAGGCTATCAACGGAAACTGCGCTTACTCTGAGAAACTTCAAATTCGAATGAACACGTTTTGCAAGTCAGAATCCACATTTTCCGTTTTTTCAGTGAATGTGCAATTTTTGATAACGAGGAAAACACAATTCATCTCACTTTCACTTGACTATTCGTTAATGCTTATCAGCAATCTATCACTCTTTTTTTAACGAATGCTCCACAACCAAATAAGCAAAAACACTCAACAAGGATATTCTGTCACTCAAGTTATATTCACTGCTCAACTCAACACTCCTCGAAATTCCGCCAATTCCATTCCGTTTCCCAGCCGCCGCCTTCATTTCATTTTCTTCGGGATATTCTATGTATCCCAAAACCCCGAAATCTATCTAATTCTCGACTTTCGAACGTTCTTTGAACCTATTTGTTTGTGAAATTCAATGAGGGAAAACACATGAGTCCCAAACTTTGCTCTCGTATGCAAAAAGTTCCAAGAATAGCGTGACTTATGTTTCTTTCGCCGTTTCCCAATCACAAGTTGCCACTGCCCGCCGAAAATGCTGTTAAGAAGTGTTTCATTGGTTCCCGAACACAGTTTCGTTGGAAATGTTGACCTCTGTGACCCTCTCGGCAAAAACGCCGTTTTTACCGCTTGTACTAAAGCATTCCAACACACTGTTTCATTTCGCAACCCCCTCTTTTTCCTCTCGGCGGCGGCTGCCTCTCGGTAGAGCGCGTTTGCGCAATCGCTCGTTTCGCAAGGCGGACATGAGGAAAACAGGTTGTTTTAATATTTGTGTGTGTACGCAGTGTCGATTTTGTTCTTTTTCTACCCGAAAATTCAACCGTTACATTTTCTTTTTCATATTTCGTAGTTTCCCCTGTAAAAAATCGATAGTCGTTCGCCCGAATTGTGGGGGGCAGCTGACCGCTCTGAGCGTTTGTTTACCATTTCGTCGCCGAAAAACCATCTCATTTACTCTCACATTTTCTCTCTTTTGCGTGGTGAGTGAATGCATGAAATGTGCATTTCATTCCACAAAACCCCCATCTCTTTTCCCTCTCCCATTCGTTGTTTTTCAGGCGGAGCGAGAGAAGCGAGTCACCCGACCACCGGCAGTCCTTTGTTTTGCCGTCTGCGTCTCGGTCGTCTTTCAATGAGCATTCTCTAATCGGTCATCGCTCTGTTTTGGTGCTGGACGTCCACACGTTCACCCCTCGGGTCGATACGATGAAAGTTCTCCTACTACTTGCCCTTATCGCCACCACAGTGCTCGCCAGCAACAATGGGAACACCCGACTGGATATGGCTGCTCAACGGGTAAGATTCCTCTATTTTACACCTGAATTCCACCAGTTCATACCTCCAGAGAGCATCGAACATCCACCGGATGGATACTATCATCCTGCTCACCTACGTCTCCGTCATGGTCCTCATTGTGGTGACAGCTTGGGCTTTCAAGCACTACCGATTCCGGTTCATCCACGAGAGCGGCGTCACCCTCTTCTACGGTAACTACGATTTCTTGTCTAATGAATGAAACGGGACGACTTCCAGGCTTGCTCATTGGCTTCGTTATCCGTTACTTTGGACTAGGACTGCTGCAATCGCAGACGTTCGATGTGATCACCAAGAACCGAACGATTGTGAAAGAGCCTCCAGATTACTTGATGTGAGTATTCTTGTTTCTTAACGCTTAAAAAAAACAAGCGACTGTACGATTTGTAAGTTGTGGTTGGCCGAAGTGAGTAGAAGGAGAAAAACAGGAAAAGGCGCGCCATAATTCAACGTTCCGCGATTTCAAAGAAGACCCCCTGTCATTGCGATAATTGGTGTTTTCTAGGTTGGAAGTGAAGCCAGAGGGTGGCTCTCGAGTGTCATTCCATTACGAGCTTATCGAGGGATTCTTCGCTGACAAACGAAAGAAGATTGAACAACAAATCGAGCAAAAGGTTCACTCCCTCGCCTCTAATTCGAGCCAATCATCATTTCGCAGAGTGTCTTCTCGCCCGAGGTCTTCTTCAATATGCTTATTCCGCCGATCATTTTCAATGCGGGATATTCGCTGAAAAAACGCCACTTCTTCCGAAACATTGGCAGCATTTTGGCAATCGTCTTCATCGGAACGACGATTTCTTGCTTCGGCACGGGGTGAGAGAAGAAATTCAAGGGAAAATAAGGAAAATGGGTTGCTGTTCAGATGTTTGATGTTTGTTTTCACTTCGATTTTCAATATGGGCTACTCGTTCAAAGAACTCCTCTTCTTTGGTGCCCTCATTTCTGCGACAGACCCTGGTAATTGGAAAAACAAAAGTTTGGCGTTTTCCCGGAAATGAAAGAATGGCTTGCAGTGACAATCATCTCTGTTTTCAACGATATGAATGTGGAAGCCGACTTGTTCGCCCTCATTTTCGGAGAGAGCGCCTTGAACGACGCGGTGGCTATTGTGCTGTCAGAGTACGTGAAAACTTAGTGAATGCGAATGGCACATTCACAATTTCTCAGAGTCATTGAGAACTTCTCAACGACCAACGAGGCGATTACTCTTCAAGACGTCGGCAGTGCGATTGCTGGATTCGGTGGCGTGTTCTTCGGCTCGTTGATGCTGGGATTCGCGATTGGCTGCGCAAATGCTTTCCTTACCAAAATGACTCTCATTTCCGAGCACCCATTGCTAGAAAGCTCGCTCTTCGTGCTCATTTCGTATATATCATTCCTGGTGGCAGAAGTGTGTGGACTAACGGGAATCGTCTCAGTGCTCTTCTGCGGAATCGCTCAGGCGCACTATACATACAACAATCTGTCAGATGAGTCGCAGAGCAATACGAAACACTTTTTCCACGTGAGAATCAGTAGAGCACTTCAGGATGGGAGTTTTCGATTTACAGATGATTTCCTTCATCATGGAGAGTTTCATCTTTTGCTACATCGGTGTCAGCGTCTTCGTCACCAACAACCAACGTTGGAGTTTCTCCTTCCTCTTCTTTTCACTGGTATGACGTCTTCAGAAATGAAATTTTGTTGGAAAACGAGATATTTCTAGATTTCAATCACAGCGTCACGCGCACTCTTCGTCTACCCACTCAGTTGGCTTCTTAACATTCGCCGTCGACCTAAAATACCAAAAAGGTAAGATTGCTCATTGGTTCCTGTGAAAAAGCCATAATAACAGCTGATTTCATGGCAGGTGTATAATGTCAATTTTCCAGGTATCAACACATGATTTTGTTTGCTGGTTTGAGAGGAGCGATGGCTTTTGCGCTTGCTGGGAGAAACACGGCTACTGAGAACCGACAGGTATACTGGAAAAGGGAAGCATGAGATGAGTTCGTTTTCTTCAGACTATCTTCGCAACAACCACTGCAGTTGTCATCTTCACAGTGCTAGTGAACGGTGGATTGACGTCGTGGATGATTGACTATTTGCAAATCAAGTGAGCGAATTTAGAACCAAGGGAATGAGTTAATTGGATATGTTCTAGGCACGGAAAGGACGCCATTGAAGAAGGTCAGCGGCTGGAAAGCGCGATGAGCTGCTCCCATGAGAGCAACTCGGAGTTGGATGAGAGTGTTCCAGTGACCATGTCTCCTGGACTCAATCCATGGGACAAAGCTTTCCTGCCAAGGAAGTGGTATCACTTTGATGCCAGGTGAGATGATTCGGAGAAGGTTCTCCCTTTACCAGTGAACTTCAGTTTCATGAAGCCACTTCTGACTCATGCGACGCCATCTCTGGAGCAGACACTGCCCCCGATCTGCCTTCCGCTCACCTCTCTCCTCACGTCAAGTCGCCAGCGCGCGGTGAGAAGACCATCTTGATAATAACATCAGCACGTCGTGAACTTCTCCCTTGCAATAGTCACCTTCCAATGCTTTCCTAACTCTTCACCCCCCCCCCCCCACTGCATGATAACTTCTCATCCTCAATGCTATCTTAATCATTAGTTCTATTCAGGAGGAGACAAGGACCTACGATACCGAGTAAGCTGCATAGGCCGTTCCTTTGTGTTGTGTATGTTTTCCACCTTTCAGTGTGTTTTCTCCTCATCTTACCTTTCAGCCTGATTTTGATCATTAGTTATGACTTTTCTAGGTGAATAATGCCTTGTAGAGTGTGACTGACGGAGATCAAGAAAATAGTGTGTTTTTTTCAGTATGTGAACGCAGAACCCTTCAACACAATCGTCCAGTCAGGTAGTCCGAATAACCGAAGCTGTACCTAAATCGGAATGTTTCAGAAACATCTCTCCTCGACGGATCCGGCTGTGTTGAAGAGCCCGTTTAATTAATGACTGTAATTTCTCACATTGTCACCATTACCCCGATTTTTCTGTAACTTATTGTTTTCCGGTGATTCGCTCATCACTTCCGCCAGTTCTTCTCCCTGTTTAGCCAGTTCCTGCACTACGGCTTCCCGCTCTAACTACTTGCTTGCGACGATTGCCTCCGTTCTCTGACACGAGTTTTTGTCCCCCTCCCCCCATTTTCGACTTTGTAACTGATTTGCTTTAAAAACTTTGTGACCGTTGTGATGATCGCATCATTCTACATCCAGCATTGTCATTGATTATATTTATTTATAAGTGAAAATGTTATTTATCGCATTTCACTCGGGATTGTTTCTGCTTTGTTTCGGAGATGATTAAAACTGACGAACTTCGGTTCTCTGTCGCCGCAGTGCTGAAAGATTGCAGATTCTCTAGAGACAACGAGTGATCTACTAACGATACTGATCCACAACATGGAATGGAGTCGTGGTGTTCGGATACTCGGGAGGAGGTGGCAGTTGGAACTGTTCGTTCAAGTTCGCCCTCCGCCGCTCTTCAACTATCAACTTATCCGTTCTCAATTTCACCAGAACAGCACCGCAAATGAAGATCGTACCCAATCCAAGAATAATGGATAACACAACCACTAAGGCCAACATCAATGAGTTGGTTTCTGGAAAGTAAAAGCAAGTAGAATTGCTGTTCAGATAAGTGTCAAACCATGCATGACCATCAGAGTGATGATATCTGTATCTGGCACGGCACCAACGCTCACCGACTCGTCAGACAGTTGGAAATCAAACTCGCCGTATTTTGAGCACTCCTAGGTGAATTTTAATTGGAAACTCAATACACAAGTTTTGTTTTCTGAACCTGTATCATTAATGCGATCTCTTCAGCTGTCAGTGGTTTTGTTTCATCAGTGAACGGCAAAGTGACGGTTATATTGTAAACGACGCCTGAAACATGGTTCTAAATAAGGGTAAAGTCACAGGAGCTCACCAAAGAAGACTTTATAGTTTTTGAAGCGATACTCAGAAATTTGCAGTGTAGTAGCAATGGTTTGAGCCCATTTCCGAGCATAGTCATCAGCGTCGCTTCCGAGTTGTGTTAGGTAGGATTTGAGGAAGTTGAAGGTGACTTTTCTGGCGTTACTGTCTCCGCTTAAATCTGAAAATCAATCCCGGTCATCGAGAAGTTGAACAAGCAAAACTTGCCTCGTTTAATCACAGAGTAAGTGAAATTGAGAACAGTTATCACATTCAGAATCTTCTGGTAGCCCACTGCTTTCTGAATTGACTGTACTGCAAGACTGTTGGGCTTCTGATCCGTCCGGAATGGCGGACGCAATGTAGCGGTGATTGTCTTGTTGCCTTTATTGGCAATTTTCACAAATCTCCTAGAAAAGTAGCTCAAGATACGGTTTTTTTGTTTTTTCAACCCACTTCGGATCAACCTCCGCTAGAACTGCTATTCTTGAGAAAATCTTGGCTAGATCGTCAGCAGTGACTTCTACATCAATAACAAGTGTCAAGAGTATCTCATTATGGTCTGGTAACGGATCTGGAGTTGGAGCATTCACAAGAAACACTCTGAAATGGAAATCGTTCAGATTGCAATCTCTGAAGAATCTGTTCACCCCACGATCCCTGTTGCAGAACAGTTGCAAGTGATGAAACTCTGTCCTTGAACTGTTTTGGCGTAATTTGAAGAAACACACTGTCTGAATCCCCAACCAGTGTTTTGGTTGTAAACGAAACACTAAAAAGAGAAAGGTGAGCGAATAATTGGTGGCTTGGTCGGGTTACATTGTAATAATTGATGGGTTTGTAACCAGACACCGCCAGGTCCACCGAATAAAGAAATTGGCCGTTGGAAGGCGTCAATAGGACACCTGATATTGGATCCACGAGACTCAGCTGCAAATTATACATTAGAACACCGAACGGTGGAGTATCAGTGTGTCAAACTTGATGCAAGTCGGAGACGCTTTTGTTGAGAGACAAGTCGATCTGATCCATGAAAAGAGATTCAGTGAGGTAGGTGTTGTCTGTCATGGCGGTGTGGTTTATCCACGCTGTTCCAAGGCAAACGTATCGGCACGTGGAAGTTGACGAACTTCCACAGCTCCAGGAGGAGTAGGATGATGCGAAGTAAGATGAAAATGTCACCTAAAACAATGACTTTTTAGCTGAAACTAGGTTGAACTGACGTTTGATAGGTTATCTGGTCCACTCATATTGAACCTTCCATTGTATCCATCCAAGTTAGCATTGATACTCTGTGTCTGGATGGTGGTGTAGCCGGAGCCCTGAATCTAGAAATCTTCTGAAATCCGCGTTAAATGATTTCTACCACGCCAAACAAAAACTGTTTCGAGTTTTCATCTAATTGAATGCAGAATCCAGTCAAAAAGTCGTTGATGTTCAGGAAAAGCACATCGACGACAGGTTTGTCCTTCCCGATCAGAATGTCATACAACTTCAGCATGTCATTCGCCTGAAAAGAACCCCTCGTCCCCCCACCACGTAATCGAATCTCCCGCTCACTTCTGATTCAGTGGCTTTGTACACTTTTGTTGTTGTCGCCTCCTCCGTGGACCTCTTTTTACGGACGTTACTATTTTCAATAGATCCTTGAAGTGTGAGCTGCCGATAGTCGGAGAGCACGTGAATGAGCTCCGTGAGAATGTCGGAAGACACGACTGGCAACAGAGAGTACGCCGCTCTCAGGGCTTCTTTGAATTCTTGGCTCTCTCTGAATAAGCAAGAGTTTTGCAAACACTTCTGCAAGTGGTTTACTCGGAATCCGAAAGAGATTCAAATAAGAGCATTGTGATTTTGTCGGTTTGTGACTGGTCAAAGTTTGCCGTGCAAAGTTCAATGTTCAACGCGTTGATTTTTCCAATAGCTGATATAAAATTGGCTGGAATCAACCCATTCTCATCAGAAACTTTGAAGGAACATACCATTTACAACATCCGTATTTAACAGACGCATTAGATCCATAGAAGCCATGGTGTCATTCGCTGATTGTTCCACATCAAATTGTCCCGATTCCTCAGAATTACAAGATCCCAAACGGTCACAGACTGAGAGAAGAGCACTGATGCCCACTCGCTCTCCACATCCTTCAGTACTATTCCCACTGGCTGAAATAAATGTGTGGAGCTATAAAAATAAGCTAACTTACTTGATGGTAAGAAGAACTGGATGTATTTGACGGTACTCCTTGATCCCCAGTATTCATACGTTTTGTTGTCAGAATAATAGATCTTGTATCCGAACTGATAGCTCAACGGGAAGTCATCCTTATCGTCATTCCAGCCGTCTCCAACTGAGAATGTCACTGGTGTTTCCAGAGCGATCAGAGGAAATGACTGAGACGCTATCTGGAACCAACATTGTTACCGATCTTCGAGGTTTCTGAGAACACTGACGTCAATGGCACCAGCAGTTGGTGGGGAGTTGGTAGACAGATGTATGTCAGCAAACGACGTTCCTTTGTCATTTGTTGCCCAGAGACGGATCACAAACGTCTTTCCGCTCAGCAAACCTGGCCACGCAGGGAATCTAGAGTAGCGAGTGTAAATGTTCATGTTTCAAGGCAAAACTAACTGTGATCCTGCAGGAGGAATAGTAAGGGAAACGAACACATCAGCCTTCGAATCCACATCTTTGATAATAGTAGTTGGGCTCGGGAGAAATGAAGATATGTTGAAGAAGCCGAACTGTGAGTCTCGGACTATCTCCCAAGTCACATTTAATGTTGGCAACGATGAGCTGACTTGCGCTTGGATTCTGAATGGGCCATGTTATTTTTCTACTCATTGAGCTCCTCTCAACCTGATATAGTCAAACACATTCTGTTTCTTCTCTGCCAATCGGAAGAATGAAATTGTGGGCAACTGGGTGGTTCCCACTGTCACCAAGCATGAAGAACTATCAGATTGCTCTCCAGTTGAGACGGTAGCTGTGATGTTCATTCTGAGAGATTCAGATGTTCCATATGTTCCATGATCAAATGACTGTTCTTACATAGCGTTCTGGATAAGTTTAGCGCTCGGTATTCTCAGCGCCTCTTCGTTTAACTTTGTCCCATTAATTTCACAATTCTGAGAACCACTGCTTCCTGAAATACCGCGGTTAGTGTTTGAAGCCGGTCGAGATTTACCATTGATTATCACACAGCTCCATTTGTATTCGAGCGATGAGTGTTTCCGGGATTGATCCATAGCAAGAGCATGGACGATTAGATCGTGATCTTTGCCCACTTGCCTCTCGACGCAGTCCAAAATGACCAGGAGAGGTAATCCAAAATACTAAAAACCGAATGATATGGCTTCGTTAGCATGAGTTTCAATTTACATGGATGGTCTTGGTGGTACTCGATGAATAAGGCTTCTCATGGTTATACTTGGCTACCAGCGTGATGTTGACCAGTTCATCCGCAGAATAGGAATAGGCTGGGAGCTTCAGCCCATCGTCATACAACTGGCCTTCTCCATTGAGCTTCCATTCATACTGAAAATGAAGTAAGTTGATGAAGGAAAAGGGAAACAATACCTGAACATCTTTTGGTGAAGTTTTAGAGCTGCACTGCTGAAAAGTCGGGTTAGCATGTAAACGGAGACCAAATGAAGTGGGTGTCTCCTGTTCGTAGCCATCAATGGACACAGAGAATATTGAGGCATCGTCGACAAGATTTGTTGATATCGGACCACTAGAAGTGCACTTTCCAGCTAGATTACATCCAGTAACCACAATAATATTGTTAGTGGTCAACTGAAATCAATTTCTAGAACTCTGATCAACCAGACGTCTCACATGTTGCCTCGGAACTTCCAGTAGTCGCTCGAAAGTTGAATTCGCTAGTTTCTCCATGTCCTCCGTGCCTGAATGAACCAACCTGGTTCTCAACGCTTTAAAACTGTCTTACCATTTAGAATAGACCATTCAAAATGTAACGGCATGAACCCATTCCCTGAGATTTGCTTCACTTCGAATTTAGTTGCGTTTGAACACGTGGCAACTTCTTTCTCGTGGGAAACGGTGAAATTCGGGTAGACAGCGTTTTTGGCACTTTTCAAGAACGCTGACCTCATTGAGTACCTAAAAAGCAATTCGAATGAATAATCGCCGATTCCTGGTGCTTATATGTGATATATTACTTTGTCTTCACTTCCTGGGCCACTTGCACTCTAGGATTCGCGCCGAACTTCACCGCAATGTTCTCACCGTCTCCCAAACAAACCGGGTTCTCTGAATGGCATGGGATTTATGATTCGAGGAGTAGAGAGTACCTCCTAAAATATCGACGTTATCCATTAACGCCGAACAATTCATGATTCCAATTGGAAATTGGATTGATCTGTTGACGCGTCGGATATTGAAACCGAGGAGGTCATCGGATAGTTCTACGGTGTAGTCGACGACTTGGTCGATTCGGAATTCCAGGTCTCTGAGAATTATGCGTAAATATTGCTAAATTGATTTCTGATACCTATTCTTAGAGTTCGGACAGAATCTGACCAATAGAGACGGGATTGGTTGAGGTTGACAACTCTGAAAAACTTGTTATCATGAGAAGTCTCTCCATCAACCACTAACATCATTACAATCTGACAACGAGAAGTACGACATTCCTTTTATCCTGTCTCTACTTGCAGTGTCCCAAACGAATGGGATGATAGATAGTCCACTAGACCCACAATCATCCGTGGTCCCGTTTGCAGTGAAAAAGAATCGGTAGTCGGGTGGAACCACAAATACCTGAAAGAAAACACTCTAATTGATGGTTCCCTCTTTCCCATTTTATCTGTCGCTATTCTATCTCACCTGAGTGGCTCCAAGGAAGTGAGTGCATTACACTGCTCTTTCAAATCCCCCAGTTAATTTCCTTCGCAGTAAGATCCATTTCCCCCCGACTCACACACACCTTTTCATTTTACACCCCGTGTGAATAATATAAAAAGACAAGAGAGCAGTTGGCCTTTTACAAGGTCTTTGGTGCCAAAACACATCAACAGACGGGGGGCGCGAGAGGAGAATCGAATCAAAGCGAAAGGAGACGGGACGGGATGGGATGGAACGACACGAATCGAAACGCGCCATTACATTACACAACCATATGGTTCCCATTCTCTCCTCCGTTTTTTGTTCGGATGCGGTTGGTTGCCGTGGATCGCGAATGACCATCGGGCCCCTCTGGAGACACCTAGATGAATGACGCACCCGTTTCACTTCATCTGCATAATTTTGAATATCGATGCAATGGACTGTCACATTGGCAAAAGGACTGTCGTAGCCATCTGCATCTTGCATCTCAATCGGATGCTCGCTTGACTCATCCGGCGAAATTTTCCATTGGACCTTCGTCCGAGTGCCGGCGTTAACCACCTGAATAAAAGGCAACCTTTACAAATTATTCAGTGTCCGGGGCGTTCCGAACCAGCGCGCCGAGTGACCAACTATGATTGAATGCCAAATGACTCAGAAGCTCGCTGAGCACAATGCGCGTCGAGGTGCTCGAGTTCCCTTTGAGCGTCGGCACATTATCGCCGGTCAATTGGACAGTGTCCACGAATTCGAAGAATGCCTTTTGGAATCGGATGCAAATGTTACCAGATGTATAGCAATGGTCGAGAATTGTAGATTGGCCAATGCAGCAGAAAAGAAAGAGTAGGAGAAGGAAAGTTACCAAGGTTTTCGTTTCCATCAATGAATTCACATAGTAACCACCGAAAAAGCGAGTGGGAATATTGCTTCTGCGGCTTCGCCGAAAAAGTTGTGTCTGATTGAAAAAATGCGGCGTGGCGTGCGAGTTTATTATATCACTATGGAAACCCAGCGTTATTTTCCATTTGAGGGCTTCTATTTTTCATATTTCCCTTCCGAATCGCAGCTTTCCCCTTTATAGGCTCAATTTTAGGAATGGGACGTTTTATGACTGATAGAATAGGAACAATGAGAATAGTGACATTTGAGAGGGGAAAGGTTCAAGAAGGGGGGAGAGAAAGGAGAGATTTGGGGGAGGGGGCAAGTTTGCAAAACTCTAGCAGATAAGTGCCATCAGAAACCAGAGAAACCACGTGAAAGAGAATTCGAAGGGAGCGAGAGGGGGGACAACTAAACAGGACCACATATTTCAGGATATATTCATTTTGCGAATATATATCATTATATTTCGATTAATCAACACATACTCAAAAATTACGCGAAAAACCCTATCCCTAAAGTCAAGTAGAGTGTTTATTATGATAGGTTATGATAGATACTTGGTATTTGGCACCATGAATTCAGATCAATGTATATTATCAAATTATCACGAGTGGAAGAGGAGGGGAGGGGTATTGGGGAAGTGGTGCTCCCTTTACAAAAGGGAATATGGCATTTGGAATGAATGGATGAAATCTGGAGAGGGAGGTGGGTGGAAGAAAAAACAGAAATTTAAAAGAAACAAGGATGGGGGTGGATTTTAAATGACAGCACAGTTTGATTGATTACGCGTAAAACTCCTTCGTCGATGCTTTGGTGTAGGCATAGGTGGCGTATGGCTTCGGCTGTTTAGGCTCGTCCAACGCGTACGATCCCTCGTCCTTCTTTCGAATGCGAAAAACGACGAAGAGTACCAGTAGAATGGCGGTGATGACGGCGACAAGGACACCTCCGGCGATAGCTGTAAGAATGTTGTGTTTAGAACAAACAGGTGTTCTCCCGAGAAAATCCCGAAATTCGTTTCCATTTCTCTTGTGAGAATGCCATCGAAAGAGAACAAAAGAAGCCTTTGTTTCACCCCAGAACCCATTACTTTGTCGTCGAAACGGTTCGGTTCAAAGACTCCATTCGCCTTTTCCCTTTCTCCCCTGCATCCCCCCCACTCAATGTCATAAAATCAAATATGCACAAAACGCGGCGACCCTTGACCTCGGCTTCCGTCTTCCGTCGTCCCTTCCCTCCAACCTTCTTGGTGATTCTCAAGAGAATTGGATAGATGGGCGGATGGCCGTCCCCCGCCCGGTCCGCCGCAGATTTTGATAAGCGGTTTGGGTGGGGAGAAGGGAAGGGGGAGTGCGTTTTGAAACGAAACGACAATTCGAGTTGCAAGAAACGGATGATGTACACTTCTCATTTCTCTCTCTCTCTCTCCCTTCCATGCTTGGCCTCGCCGCGACGTCGACAACGGCTTAACTGTGTGTCGTGTGGTCACATCATTGCACTTTTAGGCAGAAAAGTTTACATTCCACGAATAACAAAAGAACCAAAAACCAGCTGGATGGCAGAAGAGAGGGAGGGAGAAAGAGCCAACATGATAAATTAGTCCCTCTCGTGCCATTCGGTGACATCTCTCATTTATTCTCGAGATGAGTCCTTCTGGTCACTCCCTTCTCATATAATACGATTTCTGGCGTGTCATCCATTCATACTTGTTGGTTTCTTTCCTCCCCCTTCATCTCTTCTTGTGTACAGCCTCCGGAAAAGAGAGCTCCCTTGCCCCACACTGAATAATTAGACACATGGGCGAAGAAGCGTGTGTGCATCATTCATACGAGGGGCGGACGAAGAGAGGGGAGAGAGGACCCATCGCGACAAGAGAGGCCACGCCATCTGTCATTAAGAAACAGCTCAACAACAAACTAGCACATCCTAGCTGTACACATTGATTGATAGACTGGACGCGACAAACGGAAGGATGACCGAACGATGCCAAAGTATGCATACTTTTATGCAAGTCTCATCCCCCCGACGCCTCTCCGGATGTCCCCGGACATCCCTCTGACACATATCCGCCCGGTGTTCTTGTCAATGATATATCTCTGGGCGTTGGCTATTGATTAATCAGTCGCCAAACGATGCGATGACGATCAATTTATCATATCGCAACAAATCATCGGGCCTGTCGGACATCGCGTGCGGGATCCGATTTATGTATATTCTACATTTAGCAGCTGCCGTTTCTCAGTTACACCTCCAGCGAAATCAAAATTAATGAAAATGGGTTGGGATGGATAGCATTCTCTCCGCAATCTCTATTCCGATTGGCCCCCCCAACATACCTGCGTAGAAGCCATTTGTCATCGTCTCATGGAACGGCGAGAATGGGCCAGATGAGATGGTCGACGTGACCAGCGGTGGTTGGTGTCGCGGTGGAATCGTCGAATGTGCCACATGTGACCTCGGAGGTGTCATCCTGGAAGCGAAAATTGTTCTATGGATCACATCGCAAAAAAACGACTGAAGAGTCGATTGAGAGGTTCAAAACGTACGTCGTGACAATGACAACTGGATGATGGGTGGTGGTAGTGGTGGTGAAGAAGTCGTCGTCGTTGTGAACGTTCTCATCGGCAAAGTCGTCGTCGTCTTCATCATCATCCTCATCATCTTCATCATCGTCGTCGTCTTCGTCCTCCTCAACCTTGATCTCCTTATCATTAGCGGCTGGCTTGGGCTTTGGCTGGACAAGAGGTTTGAAGCTCTGAAGAATGAAAGATTGCTGGGTGGCGGAGATCAAAAGGCGCCGACTAACCGTTGTAGTAGGCAGCGCTATCGTCGGCTTTACGGTCACCGCGACACTCGCCTGTGAGGTTGGTTTCGACTTTGTGGTGGTCGTGGTGGCGGCGGCGGCCGGGACAGCGGCAGGGACAGCGGCGGATTGAGATGACGGCGGCTTTCCTGAAAAGGGAACAGTGTTGAGTGATTGACCGCGCAATCGCTTTTTTGTAGGCTTCTGAGGTACAGCCGGCGGAACACGACAGTTGGGACAAATTAGCGCGTTTCGGAGGCCATACAATCTCATTTGCATCTGGCACGACAAGCACTTCAGTTCCCTAACTAGATTTCTGGTTCTCAAGCTCTTCCGGGTGTCCTTGGCGTTAAAAACAGATGTTTGCCAGAAGCAGCAGCTGAAGCAACTAAAACACACCTGAGCCGTGAACATCATCGCCGTCCTCGTCGTCCGTCGGGTAGCCGGACCCATTGACTTCGATGTCGGCCAACTTGCTGGGAACATTTGCACTTCCTTCAACCTGCTGCAAATTTGTTACTTTACATTTAATATAATAAATATTATTGGTGGCGGTTATTTTCCATTGCGCCCTCTATTATATCTCTTTGAATAATGCAAATATTTTGGTGCGGGCGGCGTTTGCCGCGCTTCAGATTCAACTAGAGCTGCCGCGCAAACAAATAAGTGCGCAGCGGTCAGAATCACTTCGAATCGCAATATTATATAATATAATAATATATTAAACGATACAAACCTCTGAAGAGCTCGAGTTTCCGGCGACGCTGCTGATTGTTGTCGTCGTCGCCGGTTTCGTCTTGGCTTGATTTGCAGCGAGCGCTTGTGTGGAGAGGGCGAGAAGTATGAGGACCGAGTAGGTCGACAGGCAGCACATGAGTTTTCGAGTCATTCTGTTGTCCTGTGTTCACCTGACTGGCATGTCTTTGATAACGCGCAGTACCCCTGAAAACAAATGTGTGGTTGGTTTGGTTGGCGGGACGACGTTTTAGTGGTGGTTGATTTACAACAGACAACCAAAAAGGCAGTATTCGACGACGGGTGGCGTTTGTGTCGGCAAGGGGGGGGGGGTTCCAATGAGAAAAGGTTATCGTAAATTTGAATTGGGAAGGCGGGATGAGATGGCTGAGAAACGAGGCAAGGAGGATGAAGAGATGAAGGAAATGTCGCAGTTTTTACAACTTGGACGTGTGAGAAGAAACTGAAGAATCAGAAGAGAGATACTGAAGCGAGAAAGCTATAAAAACTGTTTAGAACGCGAGATGAAGGCAGACACGTTTCCTTTTCATCGGCGTACTCTGTTGATTAAAAATAACAAGAGAAGACGGTGTGTCTTGAAGAGGAGATGTAGTTTTACTCACTTGCCACACAGACAATACGACGGGCGGGAGATTGGAAAAAAGAAAGTGAGGGGGGAAGCGAAGTAAGTAAGTAAGTGAAGGAAAAGGAGTGGTCAAGTCGAAAAGGAGGGTGAGGGTAAGCGGATAAATTAAAGAGAGCCGACGAAAGAGAGGGAGGTCCGGCGGGTGCGTAATGAGATGGAGGGTAGCTCTTTCTCTCTCACTCGCTCAGCCTCCCGTGCAGTGCCCCCCAAGACAAATTCCGTGCCAAAACCTCTCCGCGCGCGCCCCTCCCGGGCCAATGACCCTTCAAGACGAAGGGGCGGGATGAACAGGGCAGACAGAGAGGAGCGTCTCGAGTGTCCGTGGATCACTTGCCTGGATCTCACTGATTTCAATATGATGATGCGATGCGGAGAGGAAAAGTGAAACAAAGAAAGCTGGATCAGATAACAAGGGGCGCGAGAGGTGAGAGACGGGTAGAGAGATTACGCGAGTGGTGGCCAGATGATGACCTCGTTTAGGGCGATTTCCGTAATACCGGCTTTATGATTATACTATCAGTGATTGCAGGAAAGTAGTGAGAGAGAGAGAGAAGGGAGAAATAGAAACAAGAGAGATAAGTTCTTGTTGTTCTATTTTCGCGTAAGCCAATTACTGGTAATGATTTGTTGTTTTGGTTTTTCGAGGCCCCGTGTTCCTAAAAATGTTTGTGGGAGGGCTGAGAAAGAAGAGCCAAGATTGGAATCCGGAGAGGAAGAAAACAAATCTCTTTGGAAAGATGCTCGTTGCGGAGCTAGCGAATCGAATCGAAACCTACACTCGAGAATACCAAAAAGCCTCTTTTCGAAGGGGGCTGGGCTACTCTTGCGAAAAAGCTCGACGATTTTTTGGCTGCTCGCGCAGCTTCGCTCTCCGGAATCTCCGGACTTGTGTGAAAATGAGAAAAGAGCAGTAAAGCGCGCACAAATTGCATTTAGTGGCGTTCGGAGCATCCGCATCACATACATACACCGAATTCGGGAAGAGGGGGAGGGAAGGGGACATGCCGCAGAAGCAGCGGGGGCACAAACGAAACGAGAAGCGACGAAAGAGTGCCCCCGGAGGAGGGTGACGGAAAGGGGCGGACTTGTCATGTCAAAATGGGAAGTTAGCTCTCTCTCTTTCTGGCCGAGGGTCAGTTCAAAAAGTTGACCGGATGGCTTCGTAATGAGTTGGATGGTCTGCGATCGGATAGGATCGGCGCAAGGATCGATTCAGGATAATTCACGCGGAAAATTGAGAAGTGACAAGTTAATGCGGTAGTTGGAAGGAGGGGAAAGGGATGATGACTGTTCATCTGGCAGTCCTGTCCGTGGAAGGAGGCGCTACCGCATGTGCTTTCGGTGCCGGTCTGAGACGGTAGCAGATGTCGCGCATATGTTGTTTCCGCTGGAAGTACAACGCTAGCCGAAAAATACCAGTTTTTGTGGTTTTTTTTTCTGCCGAGAGAGAACTCGAAAGAATTGGATTATTTCGGTTCGAAAACGGAATAGCAATGATCGATGAGACACTAAGTCACTTGCCGGAGAGCCTGACATTTGTCGAAAATAAGGGAAAAGGCGGAAAACGGAACAAAACATGGAGGTGGTGTCTGCTATCCGTTTAATGGCGATGTGTTTCGCTTCCTTCGGGACGACGAAGAAGGAATGGAAATGAGGAATACAAGAAGAAACTAAAATACAATCGGGGGGAGGAGGAGAGCGAGAGAGAAAAGATTGGGACAGCGCGGGACGCAAAAAAAGGCACAAAAACGGAAAACACAACACGGCATAGAGCGCGCGGAAGGTAATAAAGGAGGCAAAAACGGAGAAGAAGAAGAAGAAGAAGAGGAGTGGGAGGAGGAGGAGAAGGGTACCGAGACTCCCGCAATTGATTCGACCGGCGATGTGCGCGTGTGTGTGGTCGGAGAAAACCGAAATGGTATGCAAATGTGTGGCCAACACCGCTTGCACGCCAAAGCGCCGTAAATACGCGCAACAGATCGTACGGGTACTGCAGTTTTCGAGCGTTCCCCCGAGTGAAATCGCTTCGAAACTTTTCGAGGAATTGGAAACAGAGAGGGGAAAAGGCGTTGGAAGTGAGAAAAACAAATGGGAGAAGTGAGAAAATACATCTTTTGTTCATATTGCTCTCCAGAGGAGCGAAGAGATGGAGACAGGGAGAGATCGGATGGGTGTAAAGTCGTTGGCTCAACTGGCTCCACTTGTTGTTGTAGACAATTTGGAAATTTTTTGAAAGAGAAAAATGAGACTCGAGTGCTTGCCGGCCGGAATGAAGGTCCTTCAAGTTTCGCAATAATCGTGACGGGTCATTGCATTTCAAGATGGGTCCAATTTCAAATAATTCATGCGTAAGCGGAGGGGCGGCGCGGCGAAAGTGATATGAGGACGAGGGAAAGTAGGAATCGAGAACAGTAGTCGAAATCAAATATCAGCCAAAAAAGGACCAAATATTGGGTAAGAGGGTGTGCGAGGACAAATAGTCCGGTAGCTGGACGACGTCCAAGACGACGGCCCATCTGTTTTATTAGCATTACGACGAAGACGATCGATCCCCGCGTGGTGTGCACTCTCTCTGTGTGCCTCCTAATTCTCTGCCAAGTCCGAGTGTCTGCGTCTCTTGTTGTCCAGTGCGCACTGTTCGGAGGGACTCGGTCGGACGGGTTGACGGGAAGAAAGGTTACCGCAACGAAGGAGGCTGGGAGGCCGACTGGCCCTTCTCCTCCTCCTCCTTCTCCTCGGGGCTTGTGTCCACTCACCCCGTTGCGCACCGGACAGCGCATTGTTTCGCTCTCTTTGGTGCTGCGTCACAAAACCATAACATACTATCTTGTATATATTTTTTCGCGGTCATCAGGTAATCGCGCGAGCAAACATGCAGAACGAAGTGCAACATTTGTTGTCACCTGATAACAACTGATAAAGGAGTATGGGGAAAGAGGAGGAAATGGAGAGACAGGGAAGGGAGAAGAGGTTCAAAACAGGAAAAAAACGTGTCTGTCAGTCGCTGCTGCAATCATTTCTGAGGCTTCGCGGGGTTTCGGAGGGGGTTTCGGAGGCTGCGGAGAGTTGAGAAGATAAAAATCTACCCCCTCAGGCGGTAGGTGCCTCGACCTTCTCGCGGCGACATGGAGGGACAATTGACAAGTGAAAAAGTTCGTAGAGGAGAAGATCAAGTGGCCAGATATTCCGAAAGAGCACGAGGCGAGGAGGAAAAAAGATCTTCGCTCGGATCGGTTACTGGGGCAGACAAAGGCGAGTAACTGAGACGTATGGTTCGAATGACGGCAGAAAGTGGCGTTCACAGCTGGACACCTCTCTCTCCCCTGTTCCATTCGCTTCGGATCCATTCGTCACAGAAGTCTCATGTATCAATGGATGACTGGCTGTCCAAACAGTGGCCAATCGGGGGCAACAATTTTCAAGTGCGTAGAGAGGGGGAGAAGGGAGTGTCTCCAACCGGAAATTGATATCGAGAATGATAAATAACACTCATTCCTAATGTACTCAATCAGAGGCATATGAGTCAGGAATGGAAGGGGATGGAAGGAAGGTACAAAACGATACGTCGGCGCAAGATCATACTTGGGACAGGTTCCGTTTGTGAAATTTATCGCTGACAGAATGAAAAGTGTCACCTGATGAGGGATGGGGGATGGGAGAGAAGTCGCTTCGAAATCACTAAACTTTATCACTGTCCTTGGGGAGATCGCAAGAAATAATGGCAATCATTGGGCCGACACGTCATAAAATCGGATTTTCACATGAGAGACCATCACTTTCCGTCTTTCCTCTTTCCAATTGACATTGCGAAACAAGACAAAGAATCGAGGGGGGATTGGGCAAGGAGCTTGAGTAGTTAATCCCCCTGTCCTGGCTTCCCTTCTGACAATTATTGATGACATTGCGGAGCAATCTGCCATGTTTCCCCCAGCCCCGTTCATTATAATTATTATACCCTAAATAGTTCGAATTACGGGCTCACTGAAGGGACGGGGACGTAAGACGGTGGGGAACGTTGACAAATAGCAAGCGCATGCAGAAAACCAAGGCTTACCACCGAAGAAAACTGTTTGCTGTGCCTTTTGGAGTCTGTCGAAAGTGCTGTTTGTCGATGAACACCACAAAAAACACTTTCTGAGAGTTTGTGGGCGTTCGAGTGTGCGGCTCTTGTAAGAAATATCAATACAGTTATTGCAGGGAGATGGTGGAGGAGTTTTGGGGCCGGGACTGAAGGGAATAAATCACGTTTGACGATAAGATAGGAAAGTGCATCACTTCTGAATGTTGCGCCGGCAGTTTGGGCACAGAAGAACAATTTTTATCAAATGAGAAACTGTTTGATTAATAATGTAATGGTGCAAATAATCCTCTCTAATTCTACTTCTTATCAGCGACAATTTATTTGCTTAACAGTCACACCAGCTGAACAGAAGCGTTTCAACATAAAACGGAGAGTTTTATAGGAAATTTATGACGTGAAATGTGCACACGGATCTTACTCAAATCATATTCGAACTCTGAGCATTCTGAAGTTAGAAATCTATTATTGCTAAGTTTTCTCGGCGTTTTTGAAAAGAAAAAACAACTGGAATTTTACTTTCCAAAAATAGGAACTCAATCAAAAAACAAAAGACAATGTTTTGGTAATTTTAAACAAAATTTCTAATCTTGCTATTATTTTTTAAGGTTTTTAAACACATTTTTCATGGCGCTTATCAATCAATCCCACATAATGGTCAGTTGCACTAATTTGTAGTTTTGCTGATATTTCGCTTCAAATGCACTCAAACATATGGTTTGTTGTCAAATTTCGTGGTTTAATCACCATGATGCCAAACATATCCATAAAGTACTCAAATTTTCCAGATTGGCAACCAACAAGTTAATATCCGAAACGTCTTGAATCCCTGTCAGAGAACATATGAAACATGTGCCGAAAATCACAAAATCATGCTAGACCATATCTGAAGATCGGAAAACGGGCACTTTTTGATCCAATGGTGGCTTCAACTCAACCAGATAAAATCTTCTCCAAAGCCAAAACTTGTCAGCTTCCTTGAAGATCACTCTGTAACTTCGTTCGTTTTTCCAAAACGATGGATGGCGCTTCATTTTGCATCTTTAACTCCAGGGACCTGAAAACCCCTCGAAAACGTGAAAACGCTGATCCACTTGGATCTTCGCAACAAGAAACAGCCCAACTCACATTCAATATCAATCATATTTTTTCTCACGGAAAAAATTTTCTAGTTTCTTCTCATTACCGAGTTTCATTCCTTTCGCCAACGTGCAGTTTTATCTGATTGGATCTGGTGTTTGATACGCAAGCAGTGATTGAAACATCTTGTTGTCTGTGAGCATTGTTTAGCGTCTTGAAACTACAAAATGCGTTCCGTTGTTCTCACTGTTATCGTAGAGAGTGTTTTGGAGAAATGTATATATGATGTATGAGGAGTACGTCAGAGAATTCTTTGACAGAGACACTCTAACGAATTCCAGTGAAAAATCTGGATTTGGCCATTTTCCAAACATGCATCTAACATCATTGTTGCGCTTTCTTGCGCTCCACCAGGAATACGAACGAATTCTCGAAACTCACGGGTAGTGTGTGATCTTCATTCTAAAGAATTTGGAGTCTATTGTGGATTCAGTACTTCTCGGAATCCACCCGAACATCAAAACCATCGGAACACAAAAATGGAAGGTTCATTCTCCGAGAAGTGCCTTCCAGTCTTCAGGGAGTGAGCCGCCGAGTTCATTGTTCATTTCTGGAATGGATGGAACAAAACAGAAACTGCCGGCACTGCTACAATACGTGCGTGCGTGTCAGGATGATGATGTTCTTGATGTCATTTTGAACAAAAACGGAAATTGGATGTTATCACTTATTCATGGAAGATCTCCTCAATTATGATGAGGAAATATGTGTGGGAGATGGAATGTCAGCATGGGGCCAAGATCAAACATCCAGAACACAGCGGAACTCCCAGTTTCAGCAAGGATCAGTGTACCAGTGTCTCGAACGGGAGAAGGAAGAGGATGTGAAGATTTGTAAGGATCAAACACCTCTGGAAATGTTATTTTTGTCAAAAACCCAAGATCAGTTCCGTAATCTCGTGGTTGACTCAACTTTATTTGCTCCTCTGCTATTCTCCCATCTTTAATTTCGGTTCCCACACAACTTTCTCAATTCTCTCGTCTGATTCATCGAGAACGTTCAATACGTTTATTACTTTGATTTCTGACGTCCACACGACGGCTACAGCTACAAAAAAGAATGTGTCAATGTGCGCACGTGCGAGGCACTGATAAAGCACTGATTGCGTTTGAAATTGAAACCCTCGGGGACGTTGTTTGTTGACAGGTGGCTCCCTCGGTGACGTCTCCGTGCCCAGTCACCAGCCCGCTTCCACGTCAACACGGAATCCTGTCGAAATCGGGATGAAGTGGTCCCGGCGTTTTATGTATCCATGGGAATACGAAACGATTCTATGCATTTTAATCAGAATCCACCGTCGGCGCAGACGACGTGGCTGAATTCTGAGTAGGAAAAACTTCAAAACACACGTCGGCAGCACCATGAAAACACATTTCCACATAAGTGATCATCGCTTAGGTTTTAAGGATCGTGCCCCCCGTGAGCCATCAAAACAGAGCGTCAGTTGCAAGGAGAATGCGAAAACGCGGAGCAATCGAATCACGTATTCAGCAGCCTCATTGTCCGGCTGCCTGCAAAACCGGTCCGATTCATCGTGTCTTCCATTCAAAGGCACTTCCTGTTTCTTCAAATTCCAATTTTAGCCGTGTAGCTCCGCCAGCTGCCAGTTCAAAGGCTGAGTTCATAACCTCAAAGCTCCATAACCACTATTCCGAGGCGATATATGATTCATGGACACCCACGGCATCCTCATCGCTTCTTCATTTCCTGATTTGTTAAACATTGAACTAAAAGATATCCGGCTCGCGTCTGGTCAAACCTGAGAGGGAGTGAAAAATAAATGAAGATCCATGATATACAGCATGAATCATGGATCGGGCCACCGTCATATTTCCGGGATGACACTGCACATTAACAGTTCCTCTCTTCACTTCCTTTCACAAGAACTGCTCTTTGAGACGTTTCCTCTGACGTGCCCATTCTTCTCGACTTTCCGATCATTAGCACTAGGCTTCGTGCCCTTCGTCGTCCCAGTTTCGCATTCTCCACCCCCTTTCCTCCGCGCCATTCCTCTCGTCGTCTTTTTCTCGCAGGAAACTCCTGAATTCTGAGTAGATATCGCCCCAAATCCCCGTCATCGTAAATTTAAGCCACTGCCCAGCGCCCCGTCGGCTCAATGTGTCCAGGACACGCCCACCGAAGCTTCATTCATTGCACCGACATGTCCTTCCAGCTCACGCTGCTTTCCATGCTTCTCCTACTAATTGCCGTGGCCGTCGGTGAGTGAGGGAGTGAAAAGACTATAAAGCCTCGCTGTCTTACTGTAGTGTCTTATAATATAAAGATCACATACAAAACTGTCTGAGAATAGATCAAAATATTCGTGGGTGGCATTTGAATACGAAATGATCCATTCTCGATGACTCAATTTGCAAGTTAATTTATTTCAACGCTAGTGATGAATACTTCCGCTTCCCCCGGCGGGGAGGTTTTCAGACAATAACACTGTGACTTATTCTCGAGAGCCCAAGGTAGTTCCGAGGGAATTTCGCTTCCGAGAGTCTCATTACTCGTTTCGCAAGACCTCTTCCGAAAACAATCCATATTCCCAGAGTGTCGTGGCGCACCGCTGCTAATTAGACACTCCAGAATTCTCACGTGGCTTGGACTACGCACATTCCCCAGGAATCACCGTTGTTTGCAGGACAACCAGTTCAGTCACAGCCCAGTGACGTGAAAGTGCCGGCCGTCCAGGAGAACTCGCCGTTCAGTATGGAGGTGCTCAACGACGAACCGGCGTTGTACGACTACTTCGAGGTGAGTGGGATGGGAAGGATGGGAGGGGAAACGAGGGGATTTCACGTCGAGATGACCATCATTTTGACCATGGGGGTGTTTTTCAATTCCGTTTCGGAGGATTAGATCCGACGAAAAGAAAATATGGGACACGGGTAATGTGAGAGGCAAGAAGCCATCAGCATTCCGTCAAAAAATAATGAGCTTTCTGTTCTCCTACTGATCCACTTCGCAATCTGCATCCTTCAAAAATACTCTCAAGGGGTGTCCTAGAGAAAAGACGACTGATTGAATGGGTTCTACTCACCACTTGAACGAGTTCTTCACGTTTCAGCAACCCGATCCATCGCTCAAGAGCATGGAGAAGCGATGGGCGAACCAAGTGAGATTCGGCAAGAGGGCATCTTGGGCCAGCTCGGTCCGGTTTGGTTAACCGGTCGCTCCTCGACACGGACTATTCTCCGTTCCACACCACGACACACGATCCGCGCACATCAGACTTCAGACGACAATCAGCACACTTTTTTCCTCTCTCTCTCTCTATTTCTCTGTCTCTCTCTCTCTCATTTTGCTC
This sequence comes from Caenorhabditis macrosperma, assembly GCA_963932285.1. Taxonomy (NCBI): domain Eukaryota; kingdom Metazoa; phylum Nematoda; class Chromadorea; order Rhabditida; family Rhabditidae; genus Caenorhabditis; species Caenorhabditis macrosperma. Next base: position 7,525,348 of record OZ010618.1, read on the forward strand.
TTTTCTATTTCTTCATCCCCGTCCCGTCAATCTCCCACTCAAAACCCATTCCGTTACCCTTTGTATTGTCAAAAAATTAGCAATAAAGTTTGCGACTTGTTAACAGGAACGGTGTCTTGAAAACGGGGATTTTATTCTGGTAAAGGGGGGATTTTTCGCATAAGAACAATTATGCAGACAAGATGGAACATTAGACATGAGAATGTTCACATGAAAGTCAGGAGGATATTATAAAAATGAAAGGGTAGGGGGGAACAAATACACCGTTTGGTTGCGATCAGTGCGAGTTAAACATGATAGAATGACAGAAGGAAATCTCATCAGATTGAGTGGGGGGAAACTACACGTCTTTTTCAGTTGCCTACAGTTATTTGTTTTCCATGTCAGTGATTAATAACGAAGGGGGAATATCAATTATTAGCGGTCCACTAGACGCATGATTTGATCGAAACAGTCCTGGAAGGCCATCATTAGCTTTCCGTCGACTGGTTTGGCTTTGGGATTATGCGAGAACTTGATTTGGCGGTTGTACGTCTCGAGTTGCGATAGGAGTTCTCTGTAAGCGACTTGTTTGCTTTTCAACGCTTGCTTTCCCAAAGTCTTACTTGAACCGGAATTTGCTATGCGGGGAGATTTGTTCTGCGTAGACGGAACACGTTGAATGCAGTTTTTGTACATTATCAGCAAGTCTGGAAGAGTCAACAATGTTTCGGATTCTCGGCCTCGGATCTTACATGACAAACTGCTGAAGCTTCTCGTCAGTGAGCTCTGTGCTAGAAGAGGTGGATAGAGTGACAAAGTCCTTCTGGATGATTCCCAACAATGAAACAATCAACTCCTGAAAAAAGTCACGGTTTGTTTATCAGGTCCCCAATGGTTTCTGATCATTATGATGATGTTGATAACACATGGTGAAATCATCCACATAATCACATTTTCTGTCCGGAAGTTTTCCATTATCCGAACTACACTGTGTGTTGACGTCTTCCCGCTTCTGATTTGTACAACGCATTAAAGCGAAATCGAGTTCTATGAATTTGTTTTTGCAGAGAGAGGCAGAGGCTCTCGAGTCGTACTATCATAAAATAACCATCAAAGGAAAGGGGAATTAGAACAGCAAAACTCATTTCGCCCACTGTAGTGAGTAAGAGGTTTCGGGTTTTATGACAATGGACGACTAGTGGATTCTCCGTGTGTGCGAGGAAATAGGGAAAGTAATAGGGGGTTTACCTTGCTGACAGGCTCCTCTTCGATAGCACCCACTTCCTCCATGTTGCGGTTTCTTCGTGGCGGGACCACATGCTTCAACTCGTTACTCCCTTCCATCATCGAGAATCGCTTCGAACTCTTCTTCTCGAGAGCGTGTTCATGATACGGAGCTTCTGAAAACGGATCCACTCAAACTTTTCATCCCAATTATTCATCCGGGCACACACTACGTGATGAAGCTGCGCTTTCGACGTGATACGCCCGCACGACGGGGGGAAAGAGGAATCACGCGAAAAACGACGCCAAGACGCTCGTATCGGATTGCACACGTGTCATAACGAAGGCGTTAGGGTCTCAGTTTGCTCATTAGTGAGCCTTCCGTTGGTTAGTCCAATCGCCCACGGATAGTGTGGCCATTCAGAGAAACGGATGCAGCAAAAAAAAAGCGGAGAGTGAGTGGGACCGAAAGAAAGAACCGAGAAAAATACACACCTTCTGGCTTACTTTCAGCAGCCGCAGGGGTCCCGAGTTGTTCGAATTTGGTGGTGATGTCACGAAGGGATTGAGTACGTGACATTGAACTTGGCTCCTTTCCAGGCATTATGAACAGCTGGAAGTTTCCCTAGAAACCAACAATTACAGTTTGATGTGGAAAACACAATATTACGTGTTCATCCAAATGGTTATTAATCTTCGGCCGGAAAGGCGGTGGAAGTTTCCTTTTTTTCTCTTCTTGAGTCCCGGAAACAGACGATGTCTCCGAGCTGTCACCTTTTTCGGATTGCGAGACTGCCGAACTTGTCGAGTTATTCGGGCACTGGAGAGAGAACGGGCGGTGGTGTTGCAAGGGGAACACTTTTTGAGTGATCAGCTGTTTCACTTTCGTCTTCTCATTCCCCTCTCTGGTAGGTGGCGGTCCAAACCAGAAGGTATCTCTTGGCGCAACAGCCTCCACCGGTGATCCTTCTTCCTGACTCACGCTGTTTTCCTCTTTGGAAACATGACGCAAGTTCCTTATTTTAGCCTTCAATTCTCCTTCCACATTTGGCTGCGAGTCATTCTGAAAACAGGAAAAAACAAATTTCTAAACAATACCTCCCACTACGACAACATACCTTAACCGCTTCGATTTTCCGAGTCACTGCGTGTTTTGGGCCCCACATTCCAACGTCTTTTGTTGTTTCATCTGATGAATCCTCGGGCTTCAGGTCCGTTTTGACGCTGACTGAAGCATTGCGGGATGGGGGAACAGGCACGGGAGAGGCTCTCGGCTGGTGGTTATCTTGAATATCGGAGCCGTTTTTCGCTGGGTGCTTCGAGGTCTGCTTGCCGAGGGATCCGAATGGTGACTTGTCAGACTTAGTCACCGACTCATCAGCAGTATCAGAGTCGATATGATCCATCTCTGGTGTCTCACTACGCTTCTTCAGTTTTGAACGAATTTGACGCAGATACACGTTTTCACCAGTTGTCGTGTGCATTTTTCCATACGCACTAGAGCTCATCGAGTCAGGAAGTGGTATCGTGTCGAGTGAGTCATTCGAGACGGTTCTGCTGAGAGACGATGATCCAGCGCCTTCATTATCAGCGTCAGTGCTCTCTTTCCAGCTTTCCACTTTTCTCATCGAGTCCAAATACGCATCGATCCTCTGTCCTTTCGGCATGGTTCCGCCAAGTCGAGTTACAGCTTTTCGGACGTTTTTCTCTGCCAGAGGGATGATATCGCCCTGCTCACTCCTTTCGAATTCCTCCGAAGCGTGTCGAGCATTGCTGTTCAACACCGACTTCAACAACTTTGGCTTCGTGTTCTGTTGAGGTGGCGCTGGGAATGGGACAGCCGAGCGGAACGATGTCACTTTGCTGTCCGTCGGTTTGTTGCAGAACATTGTGGTGCCGCCATCATTTTTCACGAAGTTTCTGTTCGGGAACTCCGGATTGGAGTTGCGTGAGTGCAGCGACTCCCGATCGCGGTCTCGATCATGATGCGAATGGCGGGATTTGGAATCGCTCCGCTCCCGAACGTGAGATCTCCTCCTATCAGATTCCATTTTCTTGTCGGAACTCTTCTTGAGCTGATTGCCCACTTCTTCGTACAACGTGTTGTTAACGATGAGGTTTTCGAGATTGTAGTGTATTTCACGGAAGCGAGGACGATCCGATGGAGACCAATTCCAGCTGAAAATCGTAATTCCGAATGTGTCGTTTAGAAGAAACCAGGCCAATCGAGGCGGCTAACGCCGCCTCTCAGCCTGGGCTATGCAGTATTTTCCGTCCCCTCCAAACCTGCCTCTGGGAAGATAGGCGAGTCGAGTCGACACGCAACCTTCCCAGAGGCGCGATTAAGAGGGAAAATACACAAAAAACAGTCCAGAAGCCGTAAAAGTTGACGGATCGCTTAGGAAATTCACGTGCACCTTGCGGTCAATACTTCTAACCTCTGTGCCAAAAATGGGCTAAAACGGTCCAGTAGCGGCTGAGAAACGGCTGTGGACAAACAAACGGACAGACAGACAGACAGACATCCTTTGCCTTTTAGTATAAGAAAGATCCCTTACCATTGTAGCATAAGTCTGTACACCGAGGCTGGACACCCTTGTGGACCATCCATTCTAAACCCGTTCTCCAATAGCCCGTAAACATTTGAAAGTTCAACTCCTGGATAAGGAGCCATTCCGTAAGTGGCGATTTCCCATAGAAGCACTCCAAACGCCCAAACGTCAGATTTGGAGCTGAATGTGTTGAATGCCAATCCTTCGGGTGCCGTCCATTTGATGGGGAACTTTGCTCCCGCGTGAGCAGTGTACGTGTCTTCCTTCATAAATCTTGCGAGACCAAAGTCAGCGATTTTTACAACATTGTGCTCGGAAACCAGGCAATTTCTGGCGGCGAGATCTCTGTGTATGAAGTGTCTCGCTTCCAGGTACGACATCCCCGAAGCAATTTGACTGGCCATGTGGACGAGGGTGATTGGCGGCAGTAGGCTTTTATCGGTTCTTCTCAAATCAAAAAATCATTAAAAAGCAATTCGGAAAGAGCAAAGACTCACCTCAAGTACTCGAGCAGATTTCCATTGCACATAAACTCGGTGATGATGTAAAACGGGGCCTCGTGAGTGCAAACGCCGAGCAGTCGGACGAGGTTTCTGAAAATGACAGACAGCTTTGGATAGAAGACCTCGGAGGATTGTTATACTTGTGATGCAAGTCTTTCATGATTGCAGCTTCCGCCAGGAACTCGTGAAGCGGCATCGCATCTTCTTTCAGTGCTTTCACGGCAATTGTGCAATCGTGTCGCTTCCAGTACCCTTCGTACACATCGCCATACTGTCCGCCGCCCAATTTGTTATGCATGATAATCTCCGACCTATCCAGTTCCCACTCGTCCGGCGCATTCGGCGACAGAGAGAATAGGCCACGTGTCTTGTCTTTCTTGCTAGCCGGATACATCAGAAGACAGATCAACCCGTCGGGATGGACGCTGTGATGATGCACAAGCTCCCCCAGTGTGCGGAACTTCACTTCTTGCGTGATGAACATCTGGAAGAACCGTTTTATTTGCACACCTTGCGATGAGCACACTGAACATCACATGGGCTGCTCTGCTCAGCTCAGATCAGCTAGTTCAAGTACATGGACTCACTCGCTCTGTGTTATCCACGTTTATCCGGTAATGAAACACGCGGCCATCGTGTCTCACTGAGATTGTGTACTGTCCCAGACTGGTTTCGCTTTCTCGAACCAAAAACGATCCGGTGATACCGCTACCCAAGATTGTTTCCGAGTCAGATCTAGAGATCTTCCCATGGTACCATGTGTACTTGTCCAGAGAATTATATGGTGCCACAAAGTTACTGGGCACCCATCCGATCTCGCCGATGCGTCTCTGACTGCTCGCATCGTTCTTTCGTGTCGAATAAAGACGTGCTTCGCACCACTCGTTGTTTTTGTTGTAGCCCAGAATTCGCACCTGCAAAAATCGGCTGATTGAGCAAGTGACACCCGGGGAGGCAAAAGTTGTGTGTCCCTCTCGCGGCGAGGCAAGAAAAGAGCGAGCGAGAGGGGGGGATGGAGACAACGAATATCTGACTGGTCCTCCGACCGTTGATTTATTGATATCCGTCCCCCAAAGCGCCCGGTTGTTGATTTATGATAACACACTAACCTGATCACCCTTTCTTATTGAAAGCTGCTCTTCGCCGACGCCATGGAAGTCGTAAAGAGCGACGAAGAGTGGGGAGGAGGAGGAGGAAGACGAGGAGACTGTGTTCATGTCGTGCACGTTGTTCACCGAGCTACATGCTACCAGGTCTTCTCTGAAAAACAATCATTGTAGCCTTTAATATCAATATTCACAATTTCAATTCGTTTCCTGCAAAAATACGATGGAAATGTAGTTGGTAGTAGTCAGTCAGAGTGAGTAGTGACGAAACACCATCAAAAATTCTGTTCACTTTCGCTTCGGACGTCCACTCGGCCATAATAATGGCGTTTTGATGAAAACCTCAGGTGAGGTGACAACGGGAAAACAGAACAAAAAAAAAAGCGACACAGCCGCCAAGACCGGTGAAGCATCAAACATTTTTGGGCAACTGAATATCCGAAACTAGGCGGAACTAGGCAGGTTTAACTGGCTATTCGATGTACAAGGCAATGGCAAGTCAAGTGAGCGTAATAGGATAAAAATGACAGGAGGCGCCGGATGGGAGAAAAAAACGAGGAATTATTAGGCCACACTTGATGAAAAATGGCTGGTTGACTGACGGACGGACGGATAGGACGGGGCGCTTCTATCCATCTTCAAAGGCATATAAAGCGAACAGATGATGAAACTTTCCATTTTTAATAATAAAAGCCATTCTATTCTATGCTATTCTATTCTCAGAACACGGGAGAAGGGGGGGGGCAGAGAAAACTAGTGGGGAGTTGTCGATGCGGATCAAGTTTCTACCCTTTGCATGACGAGAGGAGTGATAAGTTATGCAGGTGATACTTCAAATTGGATTCCCGCCCAAAGAACAATGTTTTCTTGATGTCAACCTCCAGACGAAATAAGGGAAGCCAAACGGGAAAACGTGTAGATGTTGGGTCAATTCCTCAGAGTATTCGGCTTTCGTGGGGTTTACTTACAATGAGTCGATGGTGGCGGTGATAAAACAAATGCTCTCGGCGAGTTTGTGATGCAAATAGTGCATCGGTAATGCGACAGATGGTAGACTCCGTGACATGACCTGTGATGGATCACCTGTCCTTGCCAAGTACATGGTGCTTCGCGACTTGGCCCGCGTCGTCGGCTTCTTCCGTTTCTTCGTCCGCTGTTGAGACCGCTCACGGAAGCACGGATTCATGATCATTGTGACGGTGAAGATGAGGAAGAAGCAGAGGAAGAAATAACTTCCGAGTATTTAGCAGATGAAGCGACGTGCCAACAACTGATGATGATGCATCCGCGTGCGCACGGAGAGCAAGGCAACGCAGAAACGACGCTCGTGGTGTATTGTGTGAGAATGAGTGATGCGGGGCTATATGAATGATGATCAGCAGGGAAACGGACCCCGGTGCCTTCCTCCTCTCTGCCGGCACCGGCTGTTCCAGCGGTCGAGCGACAGATAGATTAACACTTGGCAGGCGCGGCTATCTGATTATGAGAGGTTTTGGAGAGCCGACGCGATGATGGACGTTTTTCCAAACCCCTCCGAAACCACCTTCATTCCCACACTTTCGCCATCCGATTGCATCCATAAAATTGTAGTTCACCCACGCCAAATTGCCACCCGACGACAAGTATTTATCTATTGCAAAGCGTCTCATCATTCGAGGTTCACTGGTGCCTTTCCCCCCTCAAACGATTCGAGGTCACTTCAATCATCGTTTTTGGACAGCAATTGCCGCCCACATCATTTCTGGATCGCCGTTCGGAACTTCGCGCAATTATTACCGCAAAGACTGTGAGGGAAGAGGAAAAGACGGGAACTCAACTTAAGCTTCTTTTTCCCCTACTTTCCGTGTGTCATACAAATGTCAATGGCAGCCAAAGAATCAAGAACTTTTGTCCGAGACGAGAAATAGGAAATAGGGGAATAGGAAAAAAAGTGAGAGGGAAAATAAGGACTATTCGGGAGAAAGTTCAGAATGTTGTGCGGAGAGAAACAGAGAGATCGAGTAAGCAGGCGAATTTACATGAATAAAGTTGCTGGATTTGCATACATTTCAAAATAAGGGCAACTAGATGTCCATATTTTCGATAGGAGGGGAGGAAGGGAGGAGGCGCTATGCATTTTGAGAACCCTACTTCTGTTTCTATTTTCTCTATGTATTGACAACAGTAAAACTTCCGTGTTTTTGTTGAATTTTTGATTGATTGTGTTTGAAAAAAGGCCTATCAGGATGGTCTAGACAGGGGAAGAACTGGAAGGAAACGGAAGGAAACGGAGGAAAAACAGAACGGAATAGTCTTTACGGTCGAAGCGGCAAGGAAAAGGAACGGAAGGGGAAAGAACAGTGTCTTTGCATATTTGGTGGTGGCTCGGCTTCTTCCGAGAGAGCAAAATCGGCCGATCGGTTGACCATGCTCGTGGGGGAACAGTGTGAAATCGAGAGACTCGGAGAGCAAAGGAAAGATGATGCACAAAGCAGGCAAAAGACAATAGAGAGTCCATACGGGGGGAGTTCTATCAAATAGGCAAAGGAAACAACGGCGCGAGCACACTGCCCTCGTTCATTTCCATTCCTATTCTCCCCCTCTAAAGCCCCCCGTGTGGTGGTGGAAAGGGGGAGTATGTATGGATGCTCGAACGATTAGATTGAACTCCAATTAATTCTGCTCCGCCAATGTCCTCCGGGTCGAGTGTGTGTATGTGTGGGGGGGGGGGGGGGGTGGATGAGAAGCGAGCCCGGAGGAGAGAAACAACGGATGGACACCCACCGACTAGTACCATCAAAATAGTGAGGGAATTGCAAGAGAGTGCGAATATTTGAAGTGTGCGGTGGTCGCCAAGAATTGTCGTGTCAGTGAGTGTACGGAGAAATATGTGGGAATATCACTTTTTTGAGTCGCTTTTGGTTTCTACCCTGTTATTATTGGAAAATGGGTTCAGAGAAGACGAAGAAGAAGAAAACGCAGCTGAAAATTCAGCTGTTTTCGTTTTGCTTTTTGACTGGAGAAGAAAGCAAAGAATGCGAGCAGAAGAACGAACGTAAACGGGAGATTCTCGCGCCCCCTTCCCTTCCAATTTCCCTTCCCGGTGTGCTCTGAGGGGGTTTCGTTGACGGGACGAGGGAAGTGAACACCAAATAGCAAAAACAAACATACCTGCTTTGGCTGCCACGGAAAGTCGAGGAGCTGTCACCGTTGGACGGTCGAAAAGTGTCAAACGTCGCTTGTGGTCGAAACATCTAAAAACACCAAATCCGGAGTGTTCGGGGAAAGTGGAGGGGAGAGAGCAAAGGTCTGATATTTCTCGGGAGGAAAAAACCAACGAGATCATCGCATTGTTCGGAGGGAATATGAGAAAATGAGTGAGCCAAATGGGGATTTCACTTTTTTGAGACTAGTCGCACTCTTGTTGTTGCTTTTGACAAGTACACGCCGACTCACCTCTAGCTCTGGTTCTGGTGCAAACGGGCTTCTACTCCGCTCTAATTCTTCCGCTAGCTTGCTCGAAATCTCCGATTTCGGACTGGCCACCGGTTTATCGAACACAAGGTCTTCTGCAATGAACAATAAGTTAGGAGAGTTCATTTTCATCTCAAGGTATTTGTTCAGTTTGGTGAGCAATTCGAGTGATCAATGTCGTCACGTTTCATTCATAAGAGAAAGGGAAAGTGGCAGAGAAAGAAAAAGGTGATAACGTTTACGACTATATGAGTAGAGTGCGGTAAGAACCGACACACTTTTTCTTGTGGGTGCGGTGAAAAATTACTACGTACAACTATTCCGCTGCCTCCCAGAGTATCGGGGAGGGTCAAGTGAGAACAAAAGGATGGTGTTGAGTTGAGATGGATGCTCTCCTCTTGAAAACTCGAAAGCATATTTCATTCAAAAGCGAAGTGAGCATATGCGGAATAAACAAAACAAAACGTCGCGTAACGTATATGCTAATAGAAAGTGTCTTTGGAAAAGAGTTCTGAGGAGGAGCGCATGAGCTAATAATAGGAAGGAGTGCACACACACACATCCGCTGGTTTTTGTCCCTACTGGTAGACGGCTCGAACACGCGAGCTACAAGTGAGCAGCGGCAGTCTCCGACGACCGGTATTGAAAAAAGAGAAAGAAAAAGAGAGAAGGAGGCTTCATATTGACAGTATGAGGGGCGAGAGGGTAAACGAAATAGCACACGGTAAGCAGGTCGATTCGACATTACAGCTTACCACACCCAAACGTTAACCCCTCGCCTTCGCATAGTCTCATTTCTGCGTCGCGCGTGGGGAGGCGACAGGGCTCTTGTCAGAGGAGCAAAATCTCCTCCTTCTCTTTCTCTCGCTCACTTTTCCTGCTTGGAGCCTTTCCCTTACGCGCGATCGTCTCGCCATTTTACGGTTTGTCTTTCTTTTTCAACTCAATGATCTACAAACACCAGGAAGGGAGTGAAACAGATAACGAGGGCGAGGTGGGAGAGGCACTAGAACAATAGCGATGCAATATGCAAATTCGACAGTTTCCGATCGCCTCCTTGTATGGGGCCCCCCGGAAAACAATGGGGGTATTAAAATGACACAAGTGAGGTGAGGAGGCCTTGTGAGTCATTGTTTGGGAGAAAAACTGCCCATGTAGGGCTAGGAGAGTGGACTCGAGAAAAGTGGTGTATTGCGAAACAGAGGGTGAGGCGGGTCCTCCGAATGAATAGCATGACAAAATAGGGTCCACAGGAAAGTAGGAAACTCTGTTCGCCCCAAGTTCTCTCAATTTCTTCTTTTAAAAACAAAAACATTGGATATCTCATTACAACATTCTCCTCCTTCACTTCAAACATGTGCGACTAGGAAACACATCTAGTATGGCATTCTGACTTGTTCCATTAGTACCAATTCGTCCGAAATTCGATTGCGAATCCAGCCTCTATGTCCCTATCAAATTACCACGAAGAAGAAAGGAAAAGGAGCATCATGACTAATCCCAGGGAACTAGGAACTAGAGGGGAGGGGACAAAACAAAAGAAAACAAAACAAAGTAACACAACACTACGAGGCGAGACTGCTGGAATTGAAATTGGTGTTGAGGCGTCAAAGGAAACGAAAGAAAGAGAAGCGTAGTGAGACCGGGGGAGTCTGCGTTACTCTTGACCCAGGTACTTTCCATAAGTAGCTTATTATACCACTTGGGGGGCCGGTCGGGCGGTATCAAAACGTCGCGGGGGCCGTGTGTCCGGGGAGTTGTAAAACTGGCAGGCGGATGGATTGTGTGGGGATGTTTATGGCTCGCCTCTCACCCTGTGTCGCACCAAATCCATCATAAAATAGGCAGGAACGCGTCTCTCGCCACCCGACACACAGCAAAAGTGGGACCAGCCGAGCACATTTTCTAATTGGCGGACGTCTGGTAGTACTAGTAGTCCAGCTGCTTTGCCGCCGGCTGACCCGATCGACCGCATTGAAAACGAAGCGAAATCCGCAAATCCTCGAGAAAAAAGACGGCGGGTGAGCATTTATAACTGCGAATATGGCATTGAAACCTATTGAATTGGAATAACAAGTTGGTGGGAAGGGATATGAGCGAGCGGGGCGGGAGGAAGCGAAGGGAGGGGGGTTTGGGGGAGAGAAGGACGGGAAAACGCGTGAAAGGCAGACATTCTTCGGAACTGGATCCTTTATCTTCAATATGAAAGCCTAACCGTTTTGGTATACGGTTAAAGAATCCCCTTGCCAATATTGCAAGTGTTTAGATATATAAACGCGTGGTTGGCAAAAAAAATGATCCAATTATTCTAGATGAGCGACCAAGATACAGGCCAGGCCATGGGCCATATTTGGATCGCGTGCGTCCGTTCATCTCCGAAAGAGTGTAGAAGGAGGGTAGTCGGGGGGAGGGAGGTGACCCTTGGGCCGCCTGCGCATGGCCCCTTTGCACACTATTCTCCGATCCACCATACCAGCTATTACTATGTCTTGTGCCTCTTTCTCTGATCCTCTTGGTCCGAGTCACACGGAAAGTCACTCTCACGCCGTCCTCCGTCCTCTCATTGACCAAGAGAGAGGATAGAGGAGCGAGAAATAGATAGATAGAAAGCAAGGACGAACGGGGGCAGAGGATTAGAGAAACCGCATAAAGCATTCGGCTTCTGGATCTGTCACCCTTTCCCAATCCCCCCTCTCTTTCTTCCCATCCCATTCCCTATTGTGAACAGAACATTTAAATGTGTTTCGTTTGTGTTTCATCAGCATGAGGGGAAACGAGGGGAAAGTCGGACCGGACCCGAACAAAAAATAGCTGATGACGCGGGATCTGGAGGATCCAGGGATCACATTTCACTGTCCTCCTCATTTTCACGCGGATCAAACAAACAGCCGATCCTGCCACCCACGTTAGAAGGTCTACTTTTTAGGCCAATCCTTTTTTACATTTTTTTCAGTTTTTCAAAAAACGAAACACTCACCAGTGAAAAATAGGTCGTTGTCGTTGATTTCTTTGCCAGTGCTATGTGAGTGACCCCTGGAAAGACATGACGAATGTTGTGTGAGAAAGCTGAACTCATTGACTCACATATTTTTGAAAACCCTACATGGAATTGCGATTGGTAAGTCTGGAAGTGTGTCTACGAGGAGAGACAAATCTGAAATGAGAAATGAGAAAAAAAAGGAGAAAGGAATGAGAGATATGAGGGAGAGGAAAAGTTTTTGGAGGGCGAAGTAGAAGGCCGATTGGTGTGAAGGTATGTGTCGAGTACCTCGCCCTCTTCCCCTCATAACCCCGGGGGCCAGTTGTTCGGCAGGGCGCAGTTGCACTGTTTTCATACTCCTCTCTCCTCCACACACAACAACTACTACTCCTGCCGCCCCGCCGCACCGCCGCTAGTCCTATTCAAACAAATACAAAAGTCACAGAGAATGAAATAAGTGGTCAGGTTGATTTGCGGTAGCAATTGGTGGGTGAATGGGTGTGCGGTGTTGGGTACGGCCGGAAGACAACTGACTGTTAATATTGATTTGCATACTGTCCAAAGGGCAAAGCAAAATCACAACTGAAATGTTGGCACAAGCATTACCCCGAGAGGCGAGCGACTACGGGATTATATCGATACGAGAGGCGCGTCAAAACGCATTCGCAATATGTTCCGAATGTTTTATACAAATCGCGGCGTGTACGAAAACGAAATGTGTGTATTGAGACTGAATTGGAGAAGTGTGAAACAAAAAAGCCGCGCCGTATACTGTCGTCCCATACTGTACAAATGGACATCAAATATGAAGCCTGCCCTTGGCCCCAAATGGGCGGGGGGCGTTGAGCCAATTCAATTTTATGGCGTCTATCGGCGAGGTGGAATTGAAAGGGAATGGGTGCTCGTGTCGAATAATCACATCACCCCCAGAGGACAAAAAGCTGTTGTTGTGGGCATTTTCTTTCGAATTTGAAAATGGAGACGAGGATCTAGTGAGAGGGGCTTGTTTACTCTTGAGAGCGTTCCATCTGGAATGGAAACTTCGAGAGAAACAAATGTTCGAATAAATAGAAAACACCAAGCGACTTTTACACACCGCTATGAAAACAAAGAGGACGAACATTGGGAACCGAACGGACAAAAAAGTTGTGGTAGTAGAAGCTGTCGGATAATATCCCTCTACTAGCTGAATGAAGAGAAGAAGAAGGCGAAGAAGAATAAGAACACAACAAGATTGTTCCTTCTCTTCGCCGCCTCCTTCCTCTTCTTCCACTCGAAAGCAACTATAGTTGGCTGGATGGACTGACTCGACCATGTTTTCGATAATGAGCTTATCGCTTTTCGGCTTGATGCTCCAACTCTAACCAATCCAATCTGGTCCTCCAATCATTGTGCGTTTTCTGCGATTGCTGAATGCGACTAATGATTTCAGATTTATAATCATATATTCTGTTACAGAGGGGGAAGAGGCAGGCATTTGGAAGCAGTAGATGTGGGGGGAGAAAGAGAAACAAAAGTGAAAACGAAATGACATGTCGGGCCTGTGAGACAAGAGAAGGCCGATTAACTTTCCCTATATTAGATTTGTTGATTTTCAAATGTACAATTGACCACGTTTAGGTTCGCACGGGGATGATTCCAGCATTCATTGCGATGAGTTTGTCCATATCCACATTTCCGTTTGTGTCCTCCTTCTCGAGACTCTCCATCTGAGCCTTGAAAGCTTCCTTCAGCTTCGTCCGCTCTTCCTGTCTGTAATGAGCTTCCGTTTCAGTGTCGGCGAAAGATTTCACTCACTTATACCACAGATTTCCGCCATATTCGCATGATGGGGTTCCGGCTGCGTTGGCAATGATGCGTTGGACCCGGGAGGCAAACATCGTGTTGTTCTCGTGCTCTCTTCTGGTTTCCATTGCTGAAAGACATTTTTTGGAATTGAAACCAAAGGGTCACTTACGGAGGTATTGAATGTCATAAACAACCGCCCAGTTGAGCATTGTTCTGAAGAGGTACCAGAAAAAGCCATCCTCGTACCAGAAGCCATCGCCAAACTCTGGAGCTTGTCTGAAATAAGGGAAATGATTTTTTCCCAGTTTCACTTGTTCAACTCACTTGATGGAAATTGGGTAGATATTCACATTCTCTTCAAAAATAGCTTTTCTAAACTGCAGAACCTTCGAGTTGTTAGAGCAGTAGCCTTCCGGGAACAGAAGCACAGGCCCTTCTCTCTTGGCGATTTTCAGAACTTCAGCCAGGAATCCTTGCCGCTCATTGAGACAACGTCTTTCCAACCACAACGACGGACACAACTTCTCCACGAGGTACTCGATGGCTCCAATGATCCCCGAGTGCTTCTGACCAGTTACCACATAACCGTAACTGCTTCCGTGAGGAGTTCCAGCGAACAGAATCTGGATGTCGTTCGGGGTCAAGTGGTTGGCGACGGCGACTCCTGAAACGTTTCTGGATGATCATTTAGTTTTTTCCCATGATTAACCAGGTTTTTTCGGTCGATTCTGTGGGTTCCGATAATTCGCTACTAGTCCCATGCTACTGCAAAACAATCGGCAGTAAATAATAGCTACCCAAGTTTTCTCTTGGTCGGAAAGCGGCTGGAAATTGAAATTCATTAAATGGAGAGATTTTGAGTAAAGATACTCACTCTCACTGCCGTGTGAAGTCCTGCCAAGCCAACAAACACGAAAGAGGTGATGAGGAGGAGAAAACGGACGGGAAGAAGGAATGCTGCCCTGAAAGTTTGGCAGATAAGGATAACAGCTCATTTTCCATAATTCACGTACCTGATGAATAATCCAAAGTAGAATCCGACGCATTGAGCTGTATTCCAATTTTTCGAGTGTCTACACCCCAGAAGAGTGGTTCTGGTGGTTGGGGCTGTGTTGAAGCATGGTCCGAGATCGTTCTTAATTTTGGATGGTTAATAGTAACACGGTTCCTTGACAAACATCGATGATATCTTTGACTTTCTGCTCCGCTTTCTGATCGTTTGTTTTCACCTGTGAGTCAGAAATTGAGATCAGAGAAAGGTTAGTTCAACTTACCAACTGTTCATCATCATCTTCCTCGTTTTCGTTGTCATTTTGCGGAAGAGGGAAATACTCTTGAAGCCGAGCGATCGCGTGGAGGTACCAATGAGGAATACGACCCCAACTGGAAATCCATTTGGTTAGGAAATTGTACGTTTTTAGGCTCACCTGAATCCAAAGAATATCATCATACATGTTGAAGAGAAGGTTAGGGTTATAATTGAGCCCCAGAGCCAAATTAAGTAAGGCACCATACCTGAAAAGTGTGCTGATTTTTCCACGATCAATAGTGGGGAGGAATGGATGTTAAAGGTGGAAGGTGAGCCAAGCGGTTTGTTTAACCAGACAGTCAAAAGGAAATGGAGAATGCTTGTTGGACTGTTGACCCAGTTTAGCACAAGACAGTACCTCGGTACAGACAAAGAGTGAATTGGAGATTTAAGGAGATAAAAGACAGAGATCAAAGGTTTTTGCGGAAAGAAGATGGGTGGGGGAGGGGGTTGGCAATGTGATGTCAACGATCAACTGACAAATGGTCTATCAATCTCGGTATGATTGATAACTACTATTTTCAATCGGGACAGCCGCACACACTGCGAGGAATAAAAACAAATGGCGACTGGAGAACTGTAGACGAGCGGCGGGGAGGTTGTGTGTGTTGGTCTGTCTGTGAATGGGGGGAGAAGAGAAAACGACTACGCTGGTCCATTTGCACCCCAAGGGCCGGCCTGCTCGTTACACCATCCACGAAACGTGAGCGAGAAAAGAGGCAGGGGTCATCGGTGTGTAGTGGTCTTTCTCTCGACATATGCGACGAGAGACGTGAGACGGAGGATGAGAAACTGCCGTTTCATGAGTCCCCGATCACCGAGAATAAGTGGTAAAGGAGGAGAAGTTAGTGGGGAAGAGCGTGCCGATCGGTGCTTGCCTCTTGAATTTTGGGACATTTGTGTGTACTTTATGGATGTTTTGCACGTGTTTCAGTTTCTTCACGTTTTTCACGTGAGGCGCTACGAACGAACGGCTTGGATAAACAGCACTATTAAATCAAGAAATGAGTCATACAGGTCACGTTGACTCCCAAGGTTATCAGCATGACAAACAAGTACGTGGTGAGCTTAGGTACCTATTTTTATCTTTCCCTTGAGTATTTCAGCGTTTACCACAAAACAAGACTCTATTTGCATAAAGTGCAATACAGTGTTCAATACGCGTTTCACAAGGAACAAAGTAACAGAGAGTGATATGTTATCTTTCAATCTACGGACACTTCCAGATAACACGAATTCAATCAAAACATGACGAATCGAGAAGAGACCAAACTTTGACCATAAAAATGTTCAACTAGTGCACTGACAGAACTGGAAACGGAAAGAAGATAGACCTTTTGACAGCAAACATAAAAATTGTTGCCATTTTGACAATGATCATTTTCAGACCAGCGAAACATAATGGGACGTTAAAAAAAAATGTCCAATAGATGATTTTCGATCGTTTTTTCCAATTTCCAATAAAAACAGGCCACTTGAGAAATGAATTAGCTCAGTTTTCTTATTAAAATTCTGGCAAAAACAAACAATTCTCAATTTTATGAGAAAAAAAGAAGGCGATGGAAACGTGGTAGGTGTGAGAATAAAATGTGCAAACGATCATCTTGAAGTGACCTTCGCACATAATAAAACTCGAAAACTGAAAAAGATGAAAGCCGCGGGTTGGTTCATAAAAAGCGTTAAATTCTCTCAAAGATAACATTATCAGCGTTTAAACTATGCCTCTTCGCAATTAGAAGACGAGCCGGTGAAAGTTCAAATACGCACTCCGAGAGGAACAGATCAGGCACAGATCTGTCTCCTGAGTCATTCGGAACTAGAGTAGAGTTCGCTTCCGTTGTTTTTGTGATCGGCAGCGGGATTCGAGACCTTTGATCGTTCCCTGCTTGCTACTTCTCCTCACAGACGCTGAAAACAAGCACAACAAACACACATGTCTAACCAAACAGTCACGACTCAATAGACTTCAGCAGCTCACAGAACACATTTCAGAGCTCTCACGGTTATCAGCACTACCGTGTTCTTCCTGCATTTTTCGGAAATTTCATTGAAATATGCGTTGCGATAAGAAACCATCGAGCAGCATGAAGAGACGGCAGTTAGTCATTGTGATTGGTTGCTTCTCAAAATACGCAACATTCGGTGGAATGGGTGGCCGAAAAAAATTTGAGAAGTGTAAAGTAAGAAGTTACAACTAAAGATACACTGTGGGCGGCGGAAAAACTTGCAGAAAAAGAATGAAAGATGATCGGAATGCAGGTATCTGCAAAATATATGACCCTTTTTTGGATACTTTTTCAACTTTTCTCTAGTACCACGGCTATCAGACAAACCAGAAACATAGAAACCTTCGCAACACTCACTACTCAGTGACATTTGATTAAAAACGCTCTTGTGATTTGAAATTGAAGAAAATTGGCAAAAAGGGAAAACGACTCGTGGTTTTTATGGCTCCGAGAGCTAAGCAACGAGTTATTCGCTTCGGAAGTGATTCGGAATAAGCCCTATACACGGCATTTGCGTCGTTGTCCATATAAAACGACCTATTCTTTATTCAACAGACATTCTCCAGTGTTCCCTGCCTTTCGTACATTCTCGGCTGCAAGGATCCATAAGGAACGCTAAAAACGTGAGTTTCTGACTTTCCCCCGTTGAAATGAATCATTTTCGATAAAGTTCGACCATAGTTTAGTTTCCCCTTGTGGTTCTGATTTCGTTAATTACGGGTGGCATTTACGGCTTGCAACGGCCTAATGAATCGCAAAACAAGTAACATTTCTCGTTTCGGCTTTCACAGTCGAGAAGATTAATAAGGAGCTGAAACTGGTCGCTGAAGTGATTTCAAAAATGTTTCTGACAAAATTTACTGATTAGCAGTTCAGAGGCGAATGTTACAGATCAGAAACTGGAAAAAAACGGATTATTAAGCTTTGGGAACTTTATCCGCTGGAACAGAGAAAAATTTAAAATACGTTTCTCAAAACCTTGTTGTTATAGTGGAAGCTAATTGTATCACGAGAAGTACACAGGGACAGCCGTGTATTCATTTTTTACGGCTTCAGAAGATCAAAAGATTGTCCTCACGTGGTAAACTGAAATTTTATGTGAAGACAGACAGGATCAGGGATGGATCGCTTTGCTTTGCAGAAAAAAATCATCCGGTGAAAATAATTCGATTTTCGCCGATTTGAAGAGTGATAGTTCATCGCTGTGTACTTCGTTATGAAAACAGCCTCAACTAAAAAATCGCCAAAATCCGAAATTTTCCTAAAATCGGGGATTTTGAATGTTCTCCGAACTCATAGGTAACTTTTGAACTGAATTTAAGTTTATTAATACTCTATGCCTTTGAAATTCAAATTTTCATCCACTATTCCTCTATAGAAGGAAAGGTGCCAGTTTTGCACAATCTGGTTGATAACTGATATTGGAACATCATATAATTCGGGTACACCCGATGGCAGCCTTCTTGATCTTCCGTCGCCTAGTTTTCGCATCGAATCACTTTACGATCAAGCAATTCTGCATTTTTTGAGGCAAACAATCGCGGCTTCTAACAGTTCAGTTATTTTTTGAAAACTTGATGGGTGTCTGTCTGAACAGCTTCTGATACTCCCACTGGAAGGAGCTGGTAGAAGCTGCTTCACAACGTCGCTTCCGAAGAGACGTGCGATTTGATATTGTTCATATCACTTATCAATCCGCGATTCTATTCGTTGCGCGTTACGTTCCAAAAATCTGCCTCTCCCAAGAGGAAATAAAAGTGGATCAGATGCCGTCTCTTATCACCCATCTGTTTTCACGCGTCTAGGCGCTAAAGAAGTACAACACAGGCAAAGGGCGTTTTGTGGAAAACTTGCTGATGATTGAGACCACCCGCCGTCAGTAGGTTCTTTTCTCCGATTATTTTTCACCGTCTCTTCAGCAACATTCACTAAACACACTCACACCCCAGATACACATACACACCTGTTGCTTGTGTCCTTCTTCAGGTTAATCAGAAAAAGTGCGAGAGTGTAGTGTCCTTTGTGGTGGCCCTATATTGTATTTTCTCATGTTTTATCGTTGCGTTTCCCTCTCCACGAGCCTTTAGTCGTCTCGCGAAGGACATGGCCTGTATGTTTTCTATTCGAAGGCGTGTCCAAGTGTGCTCAATTGGATTGCGTGTCAACCATAGTCGCATGATCCGATTGCCACTTTCGAGTGGAAATTCTTATCAGAAGAGGGTCAAGTGGTTGTGGTGAAACATATCCGTGAAGCATTTGGGTCACGGCAACATCAAAAGCTCTCTTTCGGTTACGTATACGTACGAAAACAAAACATTTTCCTCACAGGTCTTGCACTTCCTCGTTTTCCAAATGCACAAATTTCAAAAAGCCATCGAAACCTTCTAACCCATAATTACCATTGTCTAGAACCTACGTTCTCAAAGGCGAGCACTTCTTCATCCTCGTCACTTCATTTTTCTTTCCAAGCTAATATTGGATCTCTGAATTCTTCCGTCACTCAATAAAACGCAGAGCCGTCTGGCTCAACGCACTTTTTCCCATTTCCTTCCTATCTGTCTATCTCTTTTCATCCATTTTCGGCTAATATCATCGTCATTATTAACTTCCGAAATGTACCTCTCTTTTTTCCGCAAAAATGCTCCACAGCTCAACAGAGAAAATTGCAAATTGCGACAGATATCGCTATTTTTAGCATTCTGGAGATTAATTTGAATTTTGATTAAGAAGAAATGAATGAAAGTGAAGAATCTCTCATTTTTTGATCCCATCCGACTAATTAGCATATAAATTGGAAATTCCCTTCTTTCCCTGGAATTCAACTGAATTTGAAACATTTCTACTTCATTTGGAGCCCAACCTCTTCTACCCAATGTCACGTTTCTCCTGACCAACCCTTCCGTGTCACATATATGGCCCATCATCCGAGCAGCTGCGTTCATCAATTTCCGCCCGTAAAGTATACCCTGTCTCCAATGTAACCGGTGTCTGGCACATGGCACCGCGCCTTTTTGTATGCCCATAATAGTACCGACAGCTGGGCACGTTCCTCTCACGCGCTGCTTTTCCGCTCTCGGCCGTATTACTTCCCCATTTGAAAAACTCGTCCTCTCCGCTCCAATCTCGGCCATTTTATTCCATTTCCCATATTAGTACACTGATGAAATTAAACCTCTCAGACATCTAGCCAATATTCATTTCTATTTCCTCTTTCTCTCTCGCCCCGCTTGCCTTTCAAATGTCAGCTAAAACGCATCATGATCGTGTCTCTCCGTGCCATCTTGCACTTCAACCTAGCATTTTTTCCCCCTTCTTCCCGCGTCTGGAGAATGCAAGGCGTCATTGAAAGGCCAGCTTAGAACTCTGATCTGGATACACTTTGTTAAAGTGCAAGAGCGAGGCGGTGCCATGTGCTAGAAATAATAACAAACAACGTGAGTCAAGGAGATATTCGCAAGCTTTTCTGCAAGTTCTGTGACTCGAAAAGAAGGCTAGAACTTCTTATAAACAACAAATGAGGCCGATGGGGGTTATCGGAGCTTGTTTTGAAGTTCATGGGGGCTTCTAGCTCATTGGAGGGAATAATTCGAGATGCTTCCTGTTTCACAGTCAGTATTCTCTGTCGCTTTCCCGCAGCTCTTAACCAATTGAGACTTTCACTTTCTCGAGCAAATTGAATCAACTCCTTTCTGAATTTCAAACATTCACCCTCCCCCCCCCCCTCTCAAATGTTGTTTGTATCACATCTGCGCTGACCACTTGAACACAGAAGAACAGTTTTCGAAAAGTTGCACACGCATGCTCTTTTCGGGCGAATGTGGCTAGATAAGCAGGCGCTGATCGAGCATTTTCCGGCGAACTGAAACCCCGAATCAGAGAACTTTGCATTCGCGATCATTCCATTTCGAAATGTGCCCACCACATGTCAAAGAACTCAATGTTCATTCGTTTCCGCGTCTCGGTGGAGCCTATGAAACAATGTGTTCTATCCGTGTTTTTCGGAGTTGGGAAGGGAGCGACTGCCCGAATCCGACGTTGCCAAGCTACTGCACCACTGCGCCCACTTTCCTCAATTTGAAGAGCGTTTTGCATTTGCACTAAACATTTCCACCTACATATGACTTTATCCGGAAATGCACCTGGTCTCCACTGACCATTGTTTTCTCGGGTGTGAAACATACGATGGAATTGGATGATTAGAATATTCAATTTCTCGCTTCTCAATGTACATAGTAGTGCACCAATCTCTCCCCCCATTTTTTCCTCCTCCTTCTTCTTTATTTCTCCTGCTTTTTGCCGGATATGTTGCACTTCTAAAAGACCTGCCATTTCAAGCCGTTTCTATTACTTTCTGCGAGCAGTTAACTATAGGGTGCATGTTGTTTGATTATAGGGCAAATGGCGATACATCGAACCTTTACCCGGTTGTCATTCGGCGGATGTTCTGATCAGAAGAAATATTCAGAAGGACCGCCTTCGCACCGAAAAACAGCACACATTGTGCATCAAAATTCTCACTCGAATTCCCTCCCTTCTGCCTTTTCGGTTCCTCTCTGAATCTTTGAATGCTTAAGTCTAATCCACTAGAGGACTTTTTGTGGGTGAATGGAGAGCGAGGCGGTCGTCGTGAAAGATAAGAACACGCAGAGTTTTCCACCCTATTTAATCCTTCCGCGTCAACTCTCAAATCTTTGTGAACTCGTCGTCACGCGAACTTTGGCTAGTTTTATGTGCACTTGTTGTCTTTGTTGTTTCTGGTTTCCAAACTTCTTCCTAATCCTTTTGGTTTTTATACTTCCCTTTTATACTACTTTTTATACTACTTTCAGGATCGGAGAGCAGTTTCTTCGGGTGCAAAGTTTGCGGGATCGAATTTCGCCGTTGGAACAATCGGAGGACACAAACGAACATATAAACGGAGGCTTCATCTGCTAGGTGGCCTATAACTAAACTCTACATCAAATTTCGGCATCGTCTGCGAGTATAAAGGTACGTCTACGTCATCGGAGCCTTCTGACGTTGTCCCTCCCCTCTTCCTCTTCTAGACATGCGCTTCCAGACATTTCCCACGCTTCCTCCTTATTGCAAAAGTGCTCAGAGTCTATTCTAGATTCGGTGCATTTTGGAGTTTGAACCGTTGAGCCAATTAGTGATTGTCACGTTAGTGAATTGTGACTCGACTAGTTCATTAGCATCAAACGTCTCGTGGCTCACTTTCGACAAAATGTGATTAGGTATCGCGTGTTAGCAAAGTGCTCTCCCACACTCTTCAGTTATCTATTTCATTTTCTTTCTAGTTCCGTGAAGTGAAGCGATCCAACGAATAGTTCAACCAACATACACCCGCAGCCATAAAATGTTCTGACAGTCGCTAAGTGAAGTCACTGTGTACTGTTCAAACCGGCTGTGGATAGTGCATGACGAGAAAAAACGCGAAAACTTCCTTCGCAAAAAATCGTATATTTGTTGTTACACCTGGTTGTTCTCACACCTATCTTTGATTGCGAATCGTATCCAATTGCTCTTTTGGCAATTTCCTGGTTTGGGAAGAATTGGACGTTCTGGAAGTTAGGGCTGAATGGGGGAAATCGTTGAACCGACTGATGATGCGAAGTATTTGACAGTACAATCCAATTCACTTCTTTCTCCTCTTTTGAATTCTCGTTCCCGGGTACACTTTGGTATTTTATTTCATTGCCATCCGATTCCTTCTTTTCCACTTTCCCTTTGTGTTCAAATTGTTCCGATTCGTTTTGACAATGTTCATGTAAACTTTTGGCTGCAGCGGCGCCTCGCTCCCTTCTACACACAAGATCCCCCAGAATGTGGTTCGGCAGTTGAACTAAGGACCTTGTTTATGATAGAGGCTCGGGATTGTTTACCAGAATGTTTGCTACTAGACCGCACTCTCGCTCATCCACGCCCATTTGTTGTTCTTGCCACTGGCACCGGCGCCCGCGCGGAAAAGGCGTTTGTTGTTGTGAAAGGACGCATGTTCGATAAGAACGTACACAACTAGGAGAGACTGCCGACGCGCGCTAGGTGGTAAACAACCGTTCAAAGAGCCTCTGTGCTATCCACGCCCTGGAACGGCGCCCTCTCTCTGGGAACATCAGCGGCTCTCGCTGTCTCACTCTCTCGCCGGCGATGTTGCGAAAAGCGCGATCATAGGTCGGAAAAGGGGCGGGGCGCAAGGCGCGCGCTTGCCGTGGACGGCGCCGACTCTGTTTTAGAACGGCCGAACATCGTCAGTGGCCGGCACGGGCTGATACTGGGCATGGGGCCGCCGCCGCCGGGGGCGCGCTTGACTGAAAATAGTATGCAACATGGCGAGAATCTAAACAAACGCCGCCAGAGGGCTCGGCACTGCCGACGAGAGAGACGCAGATGAAGCAGCAAACAATGCGACATGGAGGTTTGGCGCGGGGAGCGAGAGAAGGAGGCGCAGCGGCCGCGAAACCTTCACGTATGCGTGCAGTGGTGGCGGCGGACTGGCGAAACATCACGTCGGATGCGGAGAGTAATAGTGGAGGGAAAGCGAATAGAGAGAGGAGGGGGGATACAAATTACTCGGCATCGCACGCACTCTTCTTTTCCTTCTTCTTCTTCGTCCCGCCACACTTCTCTCGCATTCGCAGCAAACTAACAAAATGTTGCGAATGGCCGACTGGGCTGGCAGGAGAAGAGATGAAACAATTCGGAACACACGTTAGAAAACCGACAGCCGCCATGACGGCGAGGCAGGAGAAACATCGGAGAGAAGGAGGGAAAGAGAGGGAGATGAATCACAAAGAGCACGCCAGGGCTCCTCACATCCGGATGATCATCATGAAGTGGCCACTCCTGGGACTGCGTGTTACCTCGTCGGGACGTTGGATCCTCGATATTTTTGTTTATCCCCTCCGGCCACCCCGTCCTTGCTCATGGCGGCAACATTGTGGCTCACGCGCCAAACGAAGGAGGAACTTTCGGACCGCTGGTCAAGCCCTCCTCAAAGTGCTCCATGCTGCGGGCAGCCGCATTTATCAAATGCGACATGACGCGCTGGGAGCTCTAAATCCGTGACATTACATCGCACCCCCCTCACGTCTTCTAGTCGGCTCTCACAGTTTCTATTCCAATTCCTGCACCCTCTAGAAGGGCGTGCGACAGTGAAGAAGACAAGACAAAGAACCATATTTTTACCGCAACCTGCTGGAACCCGCGGAGAGGATTTGTGGTGTGTTTTGCATTCAAGATCGCCGCGAATGGAAAACGAATTCCATAGGACATATGCTAACGAAGATGTCACATCGGACTGGTAGGAAAAGGGAACCGAAACCGCTGCATTCACCTTTCCTTTACACTTTTCTCTCTGGTTCCTGCTTCCTCTCTCGGCTTCCCCCCGCGCTTTATCTCCACTGATCGAGTCGTTGATAATCCGTGGATAATGAATGGAGAAGTGAGCCCTAGAGCGCATTCGTTTGGCGCGCTCGTTGTTCCCCTGCCACAATGCACATTTTTCACTGTCCGTTTGACATAAGGGAGGAGAGCGCTGGTGCCTTTGAGACCCACCACCCCACGCCACCATTCCATCCCATTTCTCACAGTGATATTTCAAATTCGAGGCGGCGAAGAGAGGGCGGTAGGTCGTGTAAGAGGCTCGAGGTCTTGCACCCATCAAACCAACAAGGACCCCTTCTCCTTTTTCCTGCTCCTGCTCTCTTCAGAATGCACTGGCCACATTTCAAAATGGCCGGCAGGAGGGGCCCTCCTCCTTCTCCCCCTTCTCCTCTTCGCTCCCCCCCGGAACATTTTCTTGACATTCCGACCCTAAAGCAATTTTCTTCCTGTGAAGGATATATACCCTCTCATTCCCTACGGAGGTGACCTTTAGGTAGTCATAAAAGTGCACTTCCGCCAAATCCAAAAGTCAGTGTGTGACAGCGAGGAAAGTTGGTAAGTCTGTTTAAACCGATCATATGTCTTCTCACTTACCGTTTCTATCTCTTCACGTCAGCTCTCTCCCAAGTTCCAATACTCTCTACCCACTTCAATTTTGCTGACCGTTCAGTTTCTGTTTCGTTCCTGGTAATATGCATTCATCTCTCATCAATGACGTCATCCGCTCTCCGCTCAAACTCCTTATTCAGCATTTTCGAAATATGTCCTAAAATTGTGCTATCATTCGCTCGTTCGGGAAGTTCGCGACGCGACGAAATGCGGCGCAGCGTTGTGTGCTCTGAAATGCTTCGAATCAAGCGACGCCGCTTGCAACTTTGATACCGTATGTGTACACGCAGCATTCGGTGATAAGAGCGGCTGAAAACGTACGCAGAACTCTTGTTCTTACCCACTTCGCTTCAATTCTTCCTTGCCTCGTCGCCCCCCTCGTCTCCTCATTCATTTATTCATCGTGCGGCCGCCGTAGGAGATGATGCCACCAGCCTCAACTCGATTTCAATTCTTTCAGGCTGCGCTTCGTTATTCTTTCCATTCCCACTTTCGGAAACGAAACGCGTTTACCTCTTATGTATTCGCACTCTCTCCGCGCTCTCCCGTTTGCCTTTCGGTATTGTTTGTTGGTGAAACACAGCCCTCCCATATGTCTGGTCTCTTCCGCACGCCGACGATGTTGCGTTTTTTGAAGTGATCCGAATGCAGAGCGAAATCCATGAACCGTTTACGCAAAAAGCGGCGTCATCACCGCGCCGCACATCGCACTTGTATCTTCACTTCCTTCGGGGGCGACAGAGATTTCTGATTTCTTTTTCTTACAAGATTTTTGTATTGAACTGTCACGTCTTCGCATCTCTCCCCCAGGCCTCCCCGTATCAACATTCTTCTTATACTTTCCCCTGTTTTTCATCATCATTCTCTCTCTTCCGATCCATTTCTTCTCTTTTCTTTTCCCATAATCGACACGTTTCTCTCCAAACTGGGAGGGAGAAGAAACGAGAAGGAAAATGGGGGGAAAGAGGTTTAAAAGAAGGTCATGAAGTCTTCGCTTTCCATCGAGAATGTTGCGAAGTGAAGAAAGGAGAAGACAGATGAACGAGCGGGCGAGAACACAATCCGCAACTCTATTTCTCAAAGAAAACAAAGATAAACATCTCTGTGGAACAAGCCGAACATTTGTGTAATGTTAAACTCTGCCAATGACCCCCATCGCAGTCCGAAATGTTGCGCTTTCACGCTTTAATGGGAGAGTGAGAGAGACCTCTTTTGCGGCCCGATGATGTTGGTAAATAGTCAGTCAACAACTGAAAAAAGCCAAATACGCGTGTGAGACGACAAGGACAGGGTAGGCCGCAGAAAAGAAGACATTTCGGAAATGGAAACAGTGGTCAAATTAGGTGAGAAAGGACGAGCGAAAGTTGGAAAACGCCGCGGCATTCGCGATTACTGAGAAGAGTTTCTTTTTCTGAGGAATCGAAAGTGTGGTCTTTCAAACTTTTTCTCGCACAGAACCTTCACAGAACATGATACCGCAATTTGTTCCCGTCCAAACACGAAAAGATAAACGAGACAGCGAAAGGGCGATGAAAAAAGCATGCATTAATTCGACACAATTACTCGTTCCTTTTCATTCATAGGTTATTATCCGGAAGGAATCGGGTGGCCAAAGTGGTGTGGCATGTCGCGTCTGCAAAACTTTGAGCGAAGGGCGGTGGCCGGGGGGAAGCGAGAAAGAGTGCAAAATTCAAATTCGAAAGTTACGAAAGTTGTAGTTTTGTGGAGGAAAACTGCCTTGCTCTCGGAGTCGGTTATCATCACAAGCACACAGTGCAAACCTTCTCCGCTTTTCCTCGCCTCTCTTTGTTTCTCGTTTTCCTTTCTGTTTGTTTGCATTTACTCATTTTCCATGCGTATGCACTTATTCCAATCCACGTTTTTTTGACTGCTCCGCGCCGTCGTCCTAGTTTCTCACTGATATTAGTGCATTTTGGCGTGTTGCTCTCTTCGGCCTTTTCCGGAAAAAAAGAGGGAGGGAAGAAGAGAGGGGGGATGGCTCCCGGGCTATATCTCTCGTGACTGCCCTTCCAAACACTTTTCGTGTCCATGTCGATTCCCCAGAGGGCACATTGTTTGTTTGTGCATTCGATTCGAAACAGTAGATCTCTGGTTGATTTAGGCCAACGCCGCTTACTCAACTCGAACTTTTCTCCTCTCGCCGCGGAACACATGGGCGCCTGCTGCGGATCGGGCTCGAGACTCACTCCCGTGAAGTCACAATCGAGAGAAGGCGAACCGAACACTGCACTGTTTATTCAGTGCTCAATAAATGTTCGCGGTGGGGGGTTTTTCGTTTCCCGTCTCTTTTTCCCTTTTCCTTCCCTCTCCGACTCATCTCATCCCCAAATTGCGCTTTTTTCGAGTTACCGCGCATTTTTTCCAGCGATCTTTCGGTTTTTTTCCCCGCGCCGTGAAATCCTTCACTAGCGCCCGTTATAGTGCGTGTGCACCCTTTCCTCCGAGCCACTATGTTGCGTTTTTGACTCGTCTCCTCCTCTTGCAACAGAGCCCTAATGCCGTTTCTCCCTCCACGCATTTTTCCGCATTTTTTCCCCTTCTGCGTCTCATTTTCTTGGTTGCGGCGGTCCGTGCTTGCTTCCCTTTTTGCTTTTTGCGTTGCGTCTATGACCAAACCCCTCGACCTTACTCCAAACGAGTGAGGGGGATGAAGAGCTTAGCCGCTCAGCTCCACAACCTTTCCAATTCGAAATTAACTCAATCTAAGGTTTTGGCAAGTGTAACAAGTAAGAAAGTGGCGTGCTCCGAGTGCAACGTTGTTATTTACATCGTGTTGTTCTTTTCTCATCACTCACTTCATATTCTCTCGTTTCGCCAAATTGCGTGAAATGTCGCGGTGGGGGGGGGGGGATGAGGAAGGATAGACTCCTCGCCCAATTATTCATACGCATTCTTCGCATTCCACTCTTTCTCTGCTCGTTGGTCCTTCCCGAACTACTTCAAATATCTCACGTCTAGAAGTGTGTCGTCGGGTTGGATGACACTAGACATCCTCCCTTCGAACGGCCTCTGGCCCAAATCAGAACTGACAGCACTCGTCGACTAATCGACCATTTTTGGAGTCGCTGCCTCGTCGCGAGCCCCCGTTGAGCCGACAGAAAACCCGCTTTCGTGTGTGTATTCGGCTGCTGAAAAATCGCAGATATCGCTTGTCATAGTTAACGAAGCGGATGAACAACATGATAACGAGTTTGCACTTTTACAATCCAATGACTTTCACTAATCTCCTCCTCTTACCTTCGGCTCGTACTTTTGCTATGCGTTGTCCCTTGAGAGCACGCCGAGGCTGCCACAGTGATTCGTCGAAGCTCACTAATTCATTTGCTTCTCCCTCCGAGAGGTTCACTCTTTGATGCATCCGTCTTGCCGTCGCCGAGCCGAACGAAACGTTTTACTCGCTCCCTCTCTCCCTTTCTATCTTTTTTTCGAAGGAAAGGTCCTCAAACACTAAACCGCTCTTGGTAAAGCAAAAACGATGGCTCATAATGTGTACTTCAGGATTTACTTGGATTCTCCGGGGCCCATGAAGCAAATGTCCTTCTGCTCTTTTCTCTTTGCCTCTTCTTATCCTTCCTCCTCTCCGATGATTTTTTTTCGCACTCTCCGAAGTGCACGTGTGACAGCGGCAACAACTTTTCTATCTCTATAGGATTTGTTGCTCTCCTCCTCCTCCCGGGAGCCTCATTTTGATTGTTGTATACATCTTCGAAATCTCCGCTCTCTATTTCGAAATTCGCCACTGTTTTGTTGTTGTTATTATGCTCTCTTTCTGTTCTCAATTCGAAATACAATCTAGTCCACTACTCTAGCCGCCCGTCACTCACCGGCTCAGCTGACCTTTCCCGCCATTACATACCCCTTTCCCAGCCCCATTTTGGGTTTCATAATGTCAAACTGTACTCGGCCGACTCTCGATTGAATGGCCAACCCATCGCATACGGGAAACGAATGTACAATCGGTCGGCAGCGATAAGGGCGCGTTCTTGCTCTCACTTTCCCCATTTCGAATTGAAACGCGCTCCAGCGTGTACTTTGCCACCAATCGGAACCTGGTCCGTTTCACATCGCTCTCTAGATCTTTCTCCATCTCTCTCGCCCGGGCTCCGCCGCCCACCCGCCCTTGATTCTCTTGCGGAACATACACTTCCGCGCATTTCTCATTAACCTTTTGCCATTTACAACCTCTTGAAAAACAACGTCGTCCAGAAATATATTCGCATTTTTTCTCTCATCTTCGTCCAAATCTTATATCCTTTTTTCAGCGCACATTCTGGCGCAATCAGCGCCATTTAAATGGGCACAAATGGAGGAGCGCTGGAGGCAATGGAATGTGAGACGGCTGAGACAACTGAAACAAATGAGACAAATGAGAATCCTGAAAAAGTTGAGCAGCCCGTCGTTCGCCGGAAAAGAGTAACTCGCAGAGTAAGTCGCAATGGTCGGGCCTAAACAGTACCCCGTGGTCTTCGAATCCCTGGTCAACTTGTATCCGTTTGGAGTGCAGAAACCTGAATGTTCGAAACTTTCCTGTGGGTGATAAGCAAAGTATGTCGCGATTCGGTGACAAATTCTAGAGAACAAAAAGAAGTCAGTCATATTCTTATCATCCACCCTCTTTCTTCTCTCACCCCGTTTTCTTCTATCTTGTGTGTGTGTAACCCGTCAGCAACATTCATTCTCTCATCAAAAGTGCAATTCGGGGGAGTTGAAAACTGTTCAGCCTCCGCAACGGCGACCACTATCGCAACAGGACGCGCTAGGCGAATCAGATCAGTGGCAACAAACGCATTCGCTTCTCGGTTGCCTTTCGGAGAAGACGTGCGAAGGGGAGAT
Source organism: Caenorhabditis macrosperma (assembly GCA_963932285.1). NCBI lineage: Eukaryota > Metazoa > Nematoda > Chromadorea > Rhabditida > Rhabditidae > Caenorhabditis > Caenorhabditis macrosperma. The sequence goes on from OZ010618.1 coordinate 7,555,097, forward strand.
GTACTGTGACTACACGCAAGACTATTATTCTCCTCAACCCGCGCCGCATCCCTATTACCCACCGCCACCGTACGATGCTCCTACCCAACCTCCCTATACCTATATTCCGCCATTTGCTCCTATTGAGCATGTGAACCGAGGAAAAGCAGGGCCAAAACGCACTCGCAAACGAGTAGGGATCCCCCCGATACCGTAATCTTCGAGGTATCCTAAAACTGTCTATTTTCAGCGCCACAGACGAATGCACAGCAAAAGTAACTGTTTGACGCCACCGAACAGCGATGACGACGTTAGTTTGTTATTATTTTTTCTCAATCAGGTTAGACTATGAGACAAGTTTACTCTGCACATCCGTTCTCGAGACCTTTTCCTCTCGACAACTTATCAATATCGTTCTGGTTACTGATTGGTTGATGGCGATCGCTTTCCTCTTTCTGTGTTGTGTTTGGTTACTGTATCGTCCGCTTTTCCCCAGTGGTCTTTGTTTTTGAAAACAATCCGAGAGAAATCTCGGGGATGAGACGCGCTGGTCCGAGGGACGGGTGCATCTGTTCATTCTGCTCCGAGAGCTCCGTATGTTTTTGTGCAGCGATAAACTCACGCCATTTTGCCCCCCGCGTCCAATGGCCCGCCGCTGTTTAGAAGTGAGAAAGAAGAAAGGAGGAGAAGAAGAAGAAGAAGAACTGATGTTCTATAGTGTGATGCGCTTTCGATGCTAGTGGCGGGAGGCCAAGAAAATGTCGAGAGACAGCCCTCGGCCTCGCTGTGTATCTTTTCACAACATCGCGGAGACCTCGGAGCAGATCTCTCGCTTACTATTGTTTCGTTTGAAAATTGGGGGAGGAAGCACGGTGACATTCAACGGAAGGTCATTTCATGGTGGCATTGGGAGATAAAGATTTGAAAGAAAAAAAACTTGAATACAGTGTGCACCACCAAGTGAAAGTTAAAAGGTCATCGCCACAAGTGCAGATATAAAAGGGGATACGGTAGATAGTGGTGTCGTCGTTTTCTAACGGGAGGCCCCAAGTTCTCTGAATTTTCGAACGAATCGGCGGCCGTCTTATTACCGTACTCCACTTTATCACATCACCTTCATATCTCTCACTTTCTCTCTTGTGTTCTGGACGGTCGAATACGGTAGCTGCGAAATCTTAGATCATCTTTAGACCCCCCGTGTCATCGAAATACGTATAAGTGCTCAACCTTACTAACTATTAAATTCGTTTCCTTTTTGGCCGTTCCAAGGTCATTCGGTCAAACAGGGACACACAGACTGCGAATACAACACATAAGTTTTCGGGTGTTGTCGTTCGGCCCCGATTTTTTAAGTGTGTTCCATATTACCGCAAAAACTACGCAACAACGTTTTTCGGACGACTTGCACCCCACCCCCCTAGACAATATTCGTTCCCCCCTCTGCGACGGCCGAGACGATGAAGTATTGCTGCTAATCATATTCCAACGACGGAAAAAAGGCGGCACACAAGGATGGTTCTAGAAGCGAAGGCAACGGCACTCACCAAATTCATGACGTTCGATAAAATGCTTGCAGCATTGCGAGTAAGTGAATAAAACTCGAAAAAATGTGTGTGTGGGTAGGCAAAAGTGAGAAAATTGAAAGGAATAATGGAAAATGAGTTTCTCCATTCTCCCATAAACTCTTTTTCTGAGGGTTCCAATTAAGACTCCTGTGACTGCCAGACTTGGCGTTCTCTCGTTTCTCACCAACCCAGACATTTCCCATTTTCCAGCTCTCTCAGTTTTTGTTCATTGCCCTTTTCCTAGTCTTCTGGGATATCTAGAACGTCTGGTCTGTCTAGAACCTTTTGACGCATGTGATTTCGAGAAAACCTTTAGCTCATTGTGAGTAGCTTTCAGTTCTCAGCTTTGTGTTGCTTTGCCTTCTTCACTGATTTTCGGTTTTTGTTCTCTCTACCCCCTACCGTAACGAAGTACGAGAAGCCTTGATGGCGAGTGGTTGTGACAAGTAAGAGATGCGAACGCAGTTTGCCTCGACCTACATATAGGTTATTGTAAGTAGCGCGCGAGGCCTTTTCCAGTTTTGGGAACACCCGAACACAACATGACACAGGCGGCGATAGATAGTGAGAGAGAGGCGCCGGAGAACTATATTCAGGAAATGTTGCGATCGACCTTCTTTTCGTCTTCTCTCTTCCTCTCGCGCTCCCACAGACTCTCGTCTCTCACGCCACTGTCGCCGCCGCCGGCGCCGGCGCCGTCATCATCATCGTCGTCGTTGTCGTCGTCGTCGTCGCCGTTGTCGCGAATTTGCGAACCGCTCGAATGCGACGACGGTGGTCGCGCGTTTAAAATGCAAGCGAAAATACTATGCGTTCTTAACGCGAACAGGGCGACGGGGGTACTTGAGAGAATGCAGAAAAAAGGGAAGACGCTGTCGGCGACGGAGAGAGACGCTGACCGTAGCTATCCGTCACCCCCAGTGCGCCCCGCATCTCGCGAGACAATCTTTCGACCTGAACCCGACCTGCGAAGACGAGACGGAGATGAAGTGTGGTTATGGTTTAGATTTCAAGTTTTGATTGTCTGCTGCAGACGGCAAACCGAATTGAGAACAGTGATCGTTTAACGAAGCGTGGGGGGAAGAGATACGACAAACTGATAGTAGTTACGGGTGCTTACTAATTGCTACTTGACGGCTCGATATGCTGACGTCACGGGGTGACTAACCAGAGGAATTCGAGATGAGGGAACAGATCATAAGGCATTGATAAGCAAAACACATGATCCCTACCTTAGGGAGTACACTATATTGCAAACGGCACGGAGAATCTCCTAATTACCTATTTCTCACCTATTTTGGCTGGGATCCTGGTCGGGGGTAGCACAAAGCATGAGCCCCTTGTTGGTGTCTTGTCTGCTTCCTCATCCTCCCTCCCTTCTGGATGATTCAATTCAATTCGATTCAATTCGACTTAAAACAACACTCAAACGTTTTGTTTTTGAAATGACGCAGTTTCGGAGCACGGTATATAAGAAGCGGACAAGGAACCATATGATGGTCTTTGTAAACGTCAGCAGGCCTACATGATTTATCGAAGAACTCCAGTGCACGTTGGCTAGGAAAACGTTCTTTTTTCGCGGCGTTTTTTTGAGAAATCTAATTTGCGGTTTGCCATTCGCGCCGGAATTCCTTGAAACATAACATTATCAAGCACTGATTGGCATTTCCTTCCTCCTTCTCGAACAGCATTCGCGAATTTGCCATCGTCAACTCCGTGGGTAGAATTCTCAGATTTCTCTCTGCTCTCCGCTTTCCCAGTGCTCCCTCGCTGGCCCAGTTTCCCACAGAAACCTCTAAAAAAGGTGGAAACCCATTAACAGCGGTCTCCCTGAAAGTGCAACGGGAGTTTTGCGTTGTGTTTTCGCGCATTTCGTGCCGCCGCGTATCACAAGTTTTTCCGCATTCCCTAAAAATTGGCCTCCTGTCGGTATTTTCCTTTTCCCTCTTCCACCTTGGAAAATAAAAACCCGCCGTGCCGGCCTGCTAATGTGTTGTTTTTGATTCGTAGGAAATGGGAATAGGAACAGTCGCGCTTTTGTTATCAAAAATTTGCGCTCTTTTTTTTTCAAACGGAGTCAACACAGGGTTGGTCGGTAGGCGAAAACGTCTTCGCGTCCATTCCGTTTGGTTTTTCGCCATCCGATCCCCGACCTGGTCTAGAATGTTGATATTATAGCGCGGGCAGACGTGTGCAATGTTTAGGTTTCCACACTCTTTTCCCACGTGAATGTTTTGGAAAAGTAGTATATCAAGCTCGGCAACCGATCAATTCGAATTTTCGGCCTAAACATCACACGCCAGCTCTTCATATTTTCCACTTGCCGCTTTTTTTTCCACAGTAGGCCCCCCGGATATTGGAATGCACTGAGCACCGCGGCTCGCTCCTGTTCACATTCCCACCGCCTTAGTGCATTGTATCCCCCGTCGGCTCGAAGGCACGCAGCTCCAGCCGCCGCTCGTTAATGCTCTAGTGATTACGACTATCTGCTTATTCATCCATAACAGCTCGAGGTGTTTTTCAATCATTTCCGTGATGCTCACGACCCCAGACCCCATAGCGTTCCATTAGAAGCAGAAATCATTGGTGTCTAGAGAGCGAAGGGAGGGGGAGAGGGAATTCCTACAGACCAGAGCATTCTCCTCGCTCCGCAATGTCCGCCCTGGTTCTTGCCCTCCTTCTCCCCCCTCCTGATCAGAACGAAAGTGAAGAAAATGAGAATTGGGAAAAAAGAGAATCGACGGAGGAAACTTTTTCTCTGTTTATTCCGCGACTCCCCACCATCTCCTCTCCGCAATGCTTCCGTTTGTTTCTGAAAAGATCACTCGGCGCCTCTGTCGCACAGACTATAGTCACCATCCATGAAATGTTGCGATTTTTGATTTTCGCGATGATTTAGCTAGTTTTAGACAGTTTGATAATTAGGTGTGATCAACATCACGATGCGAGAGGGAGAGAGTGCATAGTCTTTTTGAAGTTTCCGCAATGCAAAAAGTGTTCGGCTATCTCTCCTCTCTCTCGAATTCTCGAATTCTCAGACAGTAGGGGGTTATTGCGGCATAATGCGATGAAAAACTGCGCCTTTTGTGTCTGCCTTGTTGATACGCGTAAGCGCTGCCAATAAGTTGGGCGGGATCAAGTGCAAGATATAACGGTGTATCAGTATGGTTTCGGAATCCAATTCACTCCGTTTTCTCTTCACTTTTTCTCTGCTATCACCTGCAAGAAATACGCTACGCAACCTCGGAGAGGAGACTGATCACGCGTTCAAGGAATTCATAGACATCACCGGTGTTGCAGTCATAGTCTACAATTATGTCCTCGCGCACGTAGTCTCCGGCGAGCTTTCTCCTTCGCGCCTGATAACTAGCAGGTGGGTAACTGTCCATTTTGATCAAAGCTCATAACCGCACCAGACACGTTCGGCTGCTCACACGTGCCGCACACTTGCTCCGTTTTAGTGCGCCACATCTGTCGCTCCGTTCCAGGCGTTTTTGCATCGCGCCCAGCACAGACACCATGTTTATCTTCGGGGGTGAGCTCCAACGACCGCCCAGACCATATGAACCCCTTTAATTTCTTCTCTCTTTCCGCTCTCATTTTGCCCTCTTACTGATTTTGTTTCTATTCAGCAAGAGAAATACTATCATCTCCAAGTCTTTCAAAGTAATGTACACCCCACACTGTGATGGGTCGTCTTTCAACGATGACAGTTACGACGGGTTCCGTGAACGAGGGGAGTCAAAGGAGCAGGCCGACTTCTTCCGCCAGTTTACCGAAGGATATTCGAGCGATGATGAGGAGAAGGAGGCCACGTTCCGAGGCACCCGCAAACTTTTCGGACCGTTTCCATCGTCGTCTCGTCAGCTAATGACACCGTCTCCAGCGCCGAATGCACGTGCTTCACCGGAATCGGAGGATGAGCTCCTGAAGATCATCGAGTCAACTGAGAAAAAGAGCCAAGGAGGAGGCCCTGTTTCTCTGCCTGGCATTGATGAAGAGTTTCAGTGCAGCAAGAGGTTCCTGGAGACACCCTCGCCACCACCGCCGCCACCGAAGATCAGGAAGGCGGACGTCTCCTACATCTGCATAGAACCTAACCGGGATAACGCACTGTTCACACCACCACTTCTTTCGCCAGCCATCCCTACTAACAGCCACCAGCACCACTACTCGCAGCAACAGCAGCACCAGCATGAACAACAGCAGCAACTGCAGCAACAACAACAGCAGCAGCTGCAGGAACAACAACAGCAGCAGTATTATCAACAGCAGCAACTACAGCAGCAGCAGCACCAAGAATGGCAGAACAGTCAGTGGAATCAGGTATACGGACCGTCGGTACCGTGGGCGCAATACCACCAAGCTTATCACTGTGTAAGTTGCTTTTTCGTTTGCTTGGTTGGGAAAACAGGAAAATGGGAAAAAATGAGGGGAAAACGAGGAGAACACACGTTGGTGAAAGGAGTCAATCTTTGTGCAGATATTGAATAATTCAATAGAAGCACTAGGTGGTGAAAAAGGGAAAAACAGGGAAACAACACAAAAGTGGAACTCGAACCAGAAACCATGAAATGACCCCCCTCTGTTGAATGTCGCCGCTCCATAATTGTTGTGTTGTTGTCGTGTGCACTTGAAGAATGCGACTGAAAATAGATACCCGTTGTAAAAGTACAAATCAGAGTTTTCGCAAAGAGATCAAGGTTAATTTAAGTGATAACTAGTTATCAAACGTCTACTATAGCGGTTACCGTTCTTCTCTCTTTCACCGACTTTATCGGTTCATTGTTCTCAAATTCTTCAAATCTCTCTCTCTCGCCTTCTCCACCTTAGAAAATGGAGATCTGCGGTGGCGATACAATTGAATCGAACAGTCGTTCTACTTTTCGGTCGTTCATTACCCCTTACCAGCAGCGTAACATCACACATATTTTGCGAACGTCGAATTGACACACATACCGCGTTTACTACGTCAATGTAGCTTTTAGAAGGAATGAGTCAATTTTCTGTAATCCCAGTCCAATTTCGCACTCTATTGTTTTCCACATACATACACCCGACTAGGAAGCGCGGAAGATGAATTGGCAACGTTTCGAACGCACATTCAACCTTGAAGAAGTAGAACGAACTGCCGTGCGAAGAGAATTGGGGTGGCCCGATTGCTACCACTGCGCATGTTTACTTTTTTCTCGACATGTTTTTTTCTCGCCATGTCTTGAAATATTAATTGTTTATGATTAATCACAAAATCTCCCCCCTTTTCTCAATTCACCCTTATCTTTTTGGCCTGGTCCCTCATTCTGAGAAGCGAAAAACAGAAATGCAGAGGGAACAACAGTACTCCCCGGAAATTAGTGTTGTTCATCGAGCGCCGATGCCAATTTCGAAAAGAGCCCTCATCCGGCAGTTTTTACGCGGCCGCCGGTCTTCTGTGCTAGGTTAGTACCACTCTATCTAACAACTTTCCCTTTCGGTTCTCGTCACAAATAATGGCGTCTTCGGTTCAACTCCCCCTCGTTTCGCTGCAATTTCGAAACGATTCGCCGTTTCTAATTTGAAACCGTTTTAAACTGTTCTGTTCTGTTCCAGCGTACCTATTCTTGAGATTATAACGCAGATAGTACACCTAGTCATTAATCAAGATTCCGCAGTTCGTGTAGCACTGGTTCAGGCCTCCTCCGCGCCGGCCGACTGAACGCCATTTACTGGCCATTAAACTCCTAATGAGACAAATTTTGAATACCAGTTTCCCTCTTCCCAACAAAACTGTCCAGTTCAGTCCCGCCGGCATGTATCAACGGCGTTATCAACGTTTCAACGTGAGTGTACACTTGTTTTCCCTTTACTGATGTCTATGGACAGTTTTTTGTGTGTTACAAAATTCTTATCAAAAAGGGGGGCGTCCGAAGCGGAATCGGCTTAGCAACCGGGAGCCAGAAATTGCGAGCAGCGAGAGCCAGTCATTTCTAGCCAAATGCTTGTTTTTCGCACTGCACATTCGTATTCTCCTTTTAATTCTCGTGTTATCTTGCCGTTCAATCATTCCAAATTCATGGAATATAAATACCGAGAAATTGTGTTTTTGAGAGAGGGGCGGAGCTTGGGCGCGCTCTCCGTCTTAAATGACGATTTTTAGTCCGACGACTTCGACTAGCGTGCCTAGTGGGTGGTAGAGTGGAAGGAAAGGACGAATAGCGCGAGTAGGGGTGGGGTGGGAACGTTGTTTTGCAACAAGACCAGAATATCTCCGGAAGTGTTAGGAACCCCTCTTCAACAAATTGTACATGTCACTAGTACGATGAGCCGAATAGAGAAGTACGTCATCAATGATGTATCGTCAGGACGTCGTCTGGCTTGCTCCCCCTTTCTGACTCATTCCTCACTAGTCTCCTCACTAGTCCCCTCAACGAACGTTCGTGTATAAAAACAAGAAAAAGCCTCTGCCAGCTACACTTTCAGTTGGAAAGGGAGGAGAAGAGGAAGACGTTTCTGTTCCGCTTGTTGTCCTCGTTCCGTCGCCGAGTGCCAATCACACACGAACCCCCTTCCCCGAGAGGATGAGGAGCGAGGGAGCGGAGAAGGAGCACTGACAAAAGCTCACGACGAACACACAGCAGCACTCGTCGGAGGTCTTCTTGCCTAGTTCCCTTTTCGCCTCCTCCCCGCGATGTCGACGGCCGCGACCGACGACGACAGCGGCAGCGACGACGACGGACAGACGGACGGACGGACGGGGGGCTGAAAACGAAAAACAACTTCGCAAAATAGTCCACTAGTTCAGCTCGCAACCACACACACTCACAAGTGGAGAGGGCCCTCTCCCTCGGCGTCCGTCCGTCCCTCGCAGCTCCTCCTCGTCTCAGACTTCTTTGTCACAAAACAGCAGCAGCACCCTTCCGCCCCACAATGTCAGTTGACCTGAGAACAGACCCCTAGACACAACTCCTCAGCTCGCCCCCTCTATTATCTTCATGAAACCAACCACTCCACTCATTCTTGGAGTCGCGTTTTCTTTCTTCCTGCTCCAATTCTCATGACCTACAGTAGTCCTTCCGAAATCTAAGAGTACGAGCGTTCTGCTTTCGCAACATTACTCAATTACTCCAGTTCACACGCGACCAGACAAACAATCCGTTTTCCCACAAATAATCCAATTTTTGAGGTAGAGGTACTGTAGACGAATGATTTTCGTGCTTGATTTTCCCACACTCACGTCAACTCGTTAACCATTCCATTTCAAGTTGCGAACACATAAGATAGGATGAAAAAGTGAACGCATAGAGACATAGACGACGAGTATTTTTCACCAAAGCACCATCCAATAGTATGCCTACGTTCTCTGCGATCCGTGCAGTCTATTCGACTGTTTTTGCCGTGTGCACTGCCGAGGCCGCCGTTGTTGATGTTTTTCGCCCATGGCACTCGTTCCCCTTCTCCTTCCGAGCGTGTGCTTCCTCCCTCATATTTTTGTGCTATTACGACCCAGTCTTTTTTTCACTTTTGTATGTGACTGCGTTGTCGAACTAGAAGTTCACACGGTCCAGCGACCCTATATGGTCGGCTGGTTACAGTCCGGCTATTGGAGACCGTGGGAATCTGAAAACATTGTTTTGCACAAGAGAAGTGGCCGATGAGAGGAAATGGAAGGGTACTGTATTGATAAGGACATTCTTCGGTCTTTGATATAGGAAACGAGAAATGATGAGGAGAAAGGAAGAGAAGAGAAGGAAAACGGAGAACATCAGCTGAAAACAATCTTTCTGAAACTCCCATCCACTAATGCGGAAATTCGATCTTCCGCCTATTTCGCAATGCGTAGGAACGAGTAGAAGAGTGATTTTTGTAGTGGCGCCAAACAAACAGAAACAGTCGACGTGAACTTCAAAATAAGGGCGGAGCCCCCTCCGCCACCTACAGTACTCATCTCTTTGTAGCACTACAATTCAGTTCATAGCGGATATTTTCGAATGTTAATGATACGAAAGAGGAAATACAGATGAGATTGGCTCGTTTCGAGCTCTAATGCAAAAACAGAACCCCCCTTCGACTACCTGCTTTCGCGAACAAATTGACGGATATGAGAACGCGGGGCCGGCGGTCAGAAAGTCTAAAAAACATCACTCTCTTCTCATTGCTAGTCGTACTCGAACGGAAGGCAGAGACGGCTCTCGACACGGGGCGTTGAACAATTTATTATTATTATTATTACTATGGGGGCCAATAGTAGACGTCGGGTGTCTTCTTTCGAAATTTCCTGTTTTGCCGCCTTTCACACCCCAGCCGATGCTATTCTCGGTCTGACACAATTCCAACCTAGAAAACGGTTCTTTTACATCATGGCAGAGAGAAATTCCAATACGCGCGAACATTGTTTTCCTTTCAATCAGCCCCCCTCTTTTACCGCGCGTCGATCGAAAGCTGTCTGGTTTTTTTTTCCCGAGAGAGGGGGAGAGCACCTACAGTAGTACTTTAACAGGACGATTGTTTACCGTTGTTCTCCCCCCATTTTGCCACCTATCGTCGCCCCCGTCGTGTACTCTCTATTTTCTTATTCTCCTTTCAGCCGCCCCCCCTCGTGCCCGGCGCGACGTCTTCTGCTTTTTGCTTCTTCTCCTCTTTGTATCAGACTGATGCTCAGTGCTCTTACACAGTACCCTGATACCCACGCATATATATGTTAATTAATACCCCAAAAATGACAAAAACGACACAAGAAACAAGCGACAATGGCTTCTTCAGTCATTATTCTAAGAACACCATGTTTTGAACATATGCCACTCTGCCAAAAAAGTCACCGCCCGCCCTTTTCTCATCTCCAAAAGAGAACGCGCTGATTAACGAACGTGTGGTATTCTCCGCAAAGATTAGTTTTTCTTAGAGGCAGGAAAAGCGGCAAATATCCTCGCTCTCTTGATTTCGGTACTGCTATACTTCCTCCGTCACGCCGCGGCTCTTTCTCTTCCCGCCCTCTTCTCTCGCGTCGCGTTCTCGGCTTTTTCTCGTGTGTTCGTTGTCGTCGTCGTTCCGGGAAAAGCTGAAAAACAGACCCGCCTCACACTTCCATCTCATCTCTTTCGCATTCGTAGTCCGACAAGTTCGCCTGGTGTCGTTCTGATAAAGAACATTCCGGAAATAACTCCTTCTTCCGGCTGTTTTCTCTTCGGCATTTTCTTGATTAGTTCGTCAGAGTCTTTCCCACTCATTGTCAGTTCGCCCTTTGTCAGTCCTCCTTGAGAACCAACCTGATTATTTTTGCTCATCCAACAAAACAGCGCCTAAAAGTTCAACAAGTCAGATCACCTGATCTCTGTCAATGTTTCATCCTGTTTGACCCTGAAAACAATTGCTTGAAAAACAGTGTGCCGCATTCAGTTTTAGTGCACGTCAACTTTGATTCCGATTCGACATTCCACCCCGCACACCGTGCCCTCTTTCGTCCACGAAGAACGCCCGGCGGGCGCCCTCTTCGAGTGTAAGGGACAATATTTTTTACCGTATACTTTGTTTTTGCTGCCCGCAAAGTGAATTGAACAAGATTAGAAAGAGAGAGTGGATGCGAAATAGCAGTCTCGACAACAGAGACGACGATGCCAAAGTGGGCGGAACTCTGTCTGCAGGCCAGAGCTGACACCGGCCAATCGGAGTGCGGCGCCCCCCGGTGTGTATTTGCTGAAAGATTCCAGAGTGAGAAAGCGGTCGAAAAAGTGAGCGTGGACTGGCGAGAGTACGAACCCCTCCGACTGCCACTGCCGCCTCCGCCCCCCAATCTACTAGAGCGATTATAGCCCTGGGGCCGACGAGGCTGAAAAACAGGCAATAGAAGGCGCAAATATGGAACATTCTCACACAGACACAGACATTGACGCATACACACTCACCCATGTCAAAAGGAAAATGGACGAGGGGGACGGGACGGAGGACGGCCAAAAAAACTCGTGACCAACCAAGTTTCAACTTTAAGACTCCTCACCACCTTTATCGCTGTGTGTTACACGCTCTTCAAATTCAAAACATCCAACTATTGTCTCAGCCGTAAATGACTCTCCTGATAAGCACTTTAGATGTTACCCACGCCTTTCAGGTCACTTGAGTCCGTTCTTCCCGGGCTCTTGTCTATATTCCCCGAAAGGCTTTCCGAAATCTTCCTTAGTCTCTGGCACTGTAGTTCAGTTAACCTTAAAGTCCATTCCATCTGGAAATAACGGAAAAATACTAGAACTAGTGGTATCCTCCTCTTGTTTTTCAGTTTTCGTGTCTTTTCGAATTCTCCGGGGGGTCCGATTGTAACTGAAAGACATGTTTGGTTCTAGTGAACGTTTCCACCATAGGACGAACAATTGAGAGAGGTCCACGGACAAAAAACAAATATTTTCGAGTCTTCGTTGTAGAAAAGTAAACAGTGATGTGCCAGAGACATGCAAACGGAGCAGAACAGTTGACCCCCTCTCTGTCAGTCTAAGACACACTTACCATCTTGTTTTTCCCCTCTTTCGCATAGTTTCGAAATACAAAAGGAAGTGCCAATAGTCGAAAATTCCCACCACCTGTCCTTCTCTGGCAGATGCGTTTGCACTTTTTTCCAATTGACAGTTCACAATCACTTCCTGGTGCACTCTGGAAGAGTGCTCCGTTTTCGCGGTTTTCCATTGACATGCATTGGAAAAGAGCACACCCTCCAACCCAAATTTCCGAAAAAAGCCCATGCTCATGATTATTTTCGTTATATACTATACATATATTCATATCAGCTTGTTGTTCATGTGTGCCGTTCTTCGAAAATGGTTGTTCAGCACTCTATATGGATCTTGAATGTTAGTGTGTGCGTGTGCTCGCCGCGTTGGCCGTCGCCGCGTCGCGCCTGAGGATATGAGAAAAACAAAACTTGTTTTGAGCGCGAACGACTACGACGACGACGACGGGCGAGCACGTCGATTGAGCATGTTACTGACGACGTTCGTCCGTCCCCGCCTCCTTTCTCTCTCCTATTTTGCTGTTTCTTCATCTGCGCTGTCCCCGCTCGTAGGAGGAACGAAAAAAAGAAGAAGAAGAAAAAAAGAGTGAGAGGAGGGACGGACGGACGACGCAAAGAGTCTGAAAAGAGCGAACGATGTTAATTTTGAGATTCACAGAATAACACGCGAAAATAGAATGATGAAGATGGTGGCCCGGCCTTCTGATGAGACGGCTTACGAGCTCTCGTGATACCGTTAGTGCCCTTTTGATGCCCTTAGAGGGCAATGCTCAGTTGTCATGGTTCTCGAGGAAATGAGATGGCTCTCACCCATTTCGACTGTTTAGATGAGCCTCGCGGCGCCCTTTCTCTGTGCCCTTCGGCAGGTCGGGTCGATTATCATTTTCTCACTGCAGTCATATGAAGCACCGCTAGATAAACACACACGCCATTAGAATAAACAGAATTCGTGGTTCCCACTTTTCCCTCTAACTTCAAACTTTTTGATTGATAGCGTTACTCTAGTTACTCCGATTGATCCCAACTGCTCCAATGGCTCAGGCGCTCTTTTGTTTTTTGCCTTCTAGAGCCAATCATCAAAGATCCAAACTATTCTGATCGGAATTCGGTGCAAAGTATAATGGTGTTGCCACTACTTTTTCTGATAATAGCGCTTCGTAGAGAGAAAGCAACCGTTAAGCTTTTGAGTTCTTATCAGTTCTGAAATCGCATCACCTACACACGCACACACGCTCAAACATTCACCTCAAAACATCGCTATGATTAGTGATCTTTCGAGAACAAAGAGTCTGCTGAGAAGCATCCGGAACACATATGTCATAATACTTATGGTTTTACGACGTCGAACAAACATCTAGACGGGGGAGATCCGATTGGACTATTAATCAGTTTACGTTCTTTCAAAATTTTACACAACTCTCGATAAAAGTGCGAGGAAAGACGTCTCGTGGCGCCGGGGATTTCGAATTTGTAGCTGCTCTCCGACAAACCATCAATATCTCTGAATGACGAGCACCAAGTTCGTTTAGCGGCGGATTCCCTCAATTTCTCGGAAGATTATCAATATCTTTTGCGAATGGAATCAGTAGGAGATCCTCAGGAATGTTGTTCTATCTGATAAGCTTACATGACGGCATGAAGACAGAAAACCGTTCTCATTCGTTTTTTCACCGGAACTTAGGGCGCTGTAGGGCTGTGAGCTGCTTGAGAGGCTCTCCTCTATCCGATCTACCAAATTCTTCAGTGTGAGTCAAAACAACTCTCCCTCTCTTTCCCCCGTCCCCCCCCCCGTTCCGTTTTTTCCTCTCCCTCCTTCACCGAATAATTTTCATCGTTGCTCTCTCGCGTCTTCGTTCACAAAAAACCCACGCCTTCCTTGTTTTTCTTGTTTTTTCCTCTTCTCTCGGCTCTTGCCCGGTTGTTTTGTTTTTGCTCTACCCTCCCTTACCATATCGCCATCTAAACGCCGACCTTCCAGGGAGCCCAGGTTTCCTCGATGAATTGACTGTCGTCATTGGTTGAATGTGAACTTCAGCTGTACCCTCGGTGTTAAACTTCCTACTTTTCTCTACAAAACTACCTCATTTTCTTTTGTAACTCTACACATCAAACACAATCTCATCTAAAAGCAATCAAGAAGGAGAACGGATCGAGCAAACTTGTCTATAATTGTACATTCCTCAAGTTGAAGTCGAAATTGAATTGAAAATCGAAAAACCTGCAAAACTACCAATATTCTCTTCCCACCCCCAACCCCTTCATCAGCAATGGCTGACAATTTACTTTCGTCGCAGAACTATATTAATTGGACGATGCTGAATAAGTTTTACGGAAAGGTAACTGTAGTTAGACAGAATTCGTTTGGTTGCTCAACTTGTACTTTACTCCTAGCCATGTAACGGGTGATCGAGAAAAGTGGGCATATCAATAGACACTTTTATTCCTGATTGACGAGAATCAGCAGGAAAAAAAAGAAGAAGGACAGACACCGACCCGCTCTCTAGCGCCCGGGGACGGGACGCCACCCACTTTTCCGTGCCCGCATGAAAATTTTCTTGCCCTCCGCCGCTCCTCCACTTTTCCCTTTCTTTACTGCCCTTTGGTTAGATACGAGGTGATAAGCGAAGCGTTGTCCTGCAACGATGTTCCATCACTTTTGCCCTCTCCTCGACTTGGAGACGCTCATCATGTATCACCTACTACTCTCTCTAAACAAACCCCACATTATGCCGGTGTATGTGCCGAATCCACTTCTGGAAATCCTTCGGGAATCCCAGAGAGAGGAATTGTATTCGGAGGAGCCGGAGGACGTTGCTGTGCGACGGAGGCATCGCAAAAACAGATCTCGAGTAGGTAGTAATGATATCATACCAGTAAGTAGTCAACAAGTAAACTACTAGAATGAAAACCGAATGATCTGCATGACTCAGTGGTAGTAGCTGGATGAAGGAGAAACATTGATGTTGTGACGTGATTTGATCCCTAATCATACTCATTTACAGCCTCAGATGAACACACCAGACGACCCCGTAATACACAGTCCACCGTCGATCGGAGCAGCGCCTGGGATGAATGGTACGGTAGTGTCCGGTTTCACAGATCAAACTGGAACCAAAAATCACTCAATCAGCCCATTTCAACATTTCACCATCTCGGGTACAACTCTAATCAGAAGTTCCTTGTCAAATTTTCCCCGATGCATCCAGTCTACTATCAACGTCAAACGTTGATTCCGTAGTCATATCATTTAACGGCAAACAAAAAATAGTCTATGGAAATAGGGAAAAGCATCGTCGAGTAGTTTGATAACTTCTCTGATAAGGGAACTGCTACGCGAAGCGACTTTTCGTTCGTCAGTCGCACTTTTGCTGCTTCATCTTTCTCTGCCGTAGCATCTCTCGCTGAGCACTTTCGAAATCTCTCCAGAAGCGAAAAGGTGATAGGATAAGAACACGAAAAATACATACACATTACACACTTCGTTTACAACTCTTCTGGCGTCGAGAACAACATAGTAGTGAGCAGGCATCTACCGGGCGGCAGCTACTGCACTTTTCGAAAGCAGGAGCTGCCCCTCTCGCCCACAAAACGCCAGAGGTCCGTGGGTTCGCGACGGGGACGACACAACAGACAACTGTTGTCGTTGAAATGAGCTCCTTGATTGCATTCGAAGTTCTCCATCTCTTTCCAGGATATCACGGGTCCGGTGTAAAGCTTGAGGAAGGAGTCGGTGCGTGTGGTTCTCCGGACGATGGTAACATGGAAGCTAACGACGTACGCAATAAACAGCAGTGCAATCAAGAATGGGGGATATTTTCAGGAGAGCCGTCGGCGTCAGAAGACTTGCAGAGTCTGCGGAGATCACGCGACTGGTTACAACTTCAACGTGATCACCTGCGAGTCGTGCAAGGCGTTCTTCCGGAGAAATGCGCTGCGTCCAAAGGTTGGTTTAGAGGCGTTGACAGACGATGCATGTCTGATTAGTTGCAGGAGTTCAAGTGTCCATACTCCGAAGACTGCGAGATTAACTCGGTCAGTCGGCGGTTCTGTCAGAAATGTCGTCTTCGCAAGTGCTTCACAGTCGGAATGAAGAAGGAGTGGATCCTGAACGAAGAGCAGCTTCGGCGGAGGAAGAACTCTCGTTTGAACAACACGACGAGCGTGAACAAGCGAGCACAGCACATACCACACCAATCTTCCCAAACGCAGCCACCGTCACAACAGCAGCACCAATCACCAGTACCACACCCAGCGGTCGCTGTTTATGTGAGAACACCTAAAATAGCCGCACGATTCTCATTCCTATTGTGTTTTAGCAGCAGCAGTCTCAGGCGCAACGTCCATTGACCATCAATCCACTTGACAACCAGATGATGCACCACATGCAGGCGAATCGACCAAACGTGATGCCACAGCTCATCAGCCCACCAGGAGCTCAACCGGTTAGTCTTGAGAAGGGGTGATGGATACCGTATACCTCCGCTGGGTGATATAGGATACGCACGCTTATCTATCGGAAGTTTCGGTTCGGAACTAAGAGAAAAAACGGCGCGGAAGCCAATAAGACAACCCGGGAACCGGTTGTAAGGACAAACCGAGAATTCGATTGTTTTTTTTTTAAAGTCATCAGAGGAATTCTCGGACGTGAATGACGACTAAGGGATTATGCATTTTTCAAGTTCGCCTGGTGTACTAGTCGGGGACGATGTCTCGGGACAGAAGTATAATTAAATATGAGTCAGATTTCACGGTATTCAAAAGGAGAGCACGTGAAATTGCAAAAACCACACGTCCATGTCCGATGCTTTAATTAAAAGTAGTACGAATTCATGTGACTTTCGCAATGGAGCTCAGAGAATGAGAATGCGAATATATTTTTTTCTCCTTCCTCCTCTTGTTTTCTATCCATGCCCTTCCCCCGACCGCGCTCATTCTCCGTATTTTTCAGTATCCGCTCACGTCGCCAGTCGGTTCAAGTGCGTCGGATTCGCCACCAAATCGAAGCTTGACAATGATGCATAATGGAGATAAAAGCCCAGACGGGGTAGGTTTTCCGAGAGAGTGTTGATTGGAGAGGTCGCGACGGTTTCGATTTGCGACGAGAGATAGAAGACGCCGCCGCGCTATCTCGCCCTTCCTTTTTCAATTTCCGCGATTCGCCGTCGGGTCTCGATCTCGCACTGACTTTTTTTTTGGAATGATGAATGGAAATGTCATCGAAACCGTATAGACACGAAAGCAGAAAATTGAGAAAAACCATGATACGACGGGTGATATTGTTCGGGGGGCCGCCGGAGCGTTTGTTAAACTATCACTTGATGTGGCGATGGAATGAATTCTGATAAGAAGCGCGCGCAAAGGGCACTACGCGCAGAACAACGGTTCTTGTTTGGGGGGAGACAAACCGGAACTCCAGGGGTCGAATGCAAACTGTGGTGTGCTCTACTATGTGTTTTTTAAGTTCAATTCACATACACACTTTCAAACTATCCAATAGCCTAGATAGTTAGTGAGAAGCATAGTGAAACAGATAGAAGTCCGATCCTTTACTGTTTCTGTTTTTGTGTTCCTCGAGACTATCCTCGAGTCGCTTCCAATTGAGTCATGTCGCACACCATCTGTTTCACCATGTCTCGATTTGATAGAAGTTAGAGTACACTTTCACCTCATCAACCTATCTTTTTAGTATGATCCGAACATGATGGCCCATCGCATTTCCCAGACGTCCCTCAACCCAAGACCGAAGATGGACAACGGACAGGTAACCGATTTCCTTCTATGCATCGTCCCTTCTTTCCTCTAACCATTCCGCTCTCGTTTTGTGCCTCTTACTTCTATTTCACCACTGCACAGTGATAATGTGTTAGTTTATGAGCTGATTATACGCGGCGACCAAACGAGGAGTCTCGGTGCCATGGGCACCTACACGCACCCCGCGCCCGGTTTCTTATCTACGTTTTTTGCAGGTCGTCCTCTCTACGGAAGAGTACAAGCAACTGCTGGCTCGCATTCCGGGCGCACAAGTTCCAGGCCTCATGAACGAGGAAGAACCGATCAACAAGCGGTACCAAGCGGGAAATGAGATAGATCATGAGAACCATTCACGATTTAGTGCTGCCTACAATTGCAACGGTCATCCGATGCCAGCTGACACTACTCCACCGTACAGCGCTCCGATGAGCAACATGAGTCTGTCGCGCAACAACTCGACATCTTCCGGTACGGCGGGAAATGTAGGAATGCATCCTAGTTGGAACGCGATTCCAGGCAGCAGCGCCCCAACGCACGGCCACTTTGACATCGCGTCGTTCGGTATGGGAATCGTCACCGCGACCGGCGGTGGTGACGCCGCTGAGGAGATGTACCGCAAGATGAACATGTTCTGCGACGAAGTCATCAAGTCTGCTCTCGATAGCCCAGAAAACATGGCACCGACGATGCTAGAGGCCTCAATTCCAAAACCTGAATACGTAAGTTTTCTGCGGCGCCGCATTCCCCATTCCTTTGTCTCGTCTGCTTTGTCTTATCGCACTTCGCGAATGGTGTCGCGGAGAGCGCGGCGGAGACGTGAAATAGAATAGCGCAGAGATGCACTTTTAGCCAGTGCCAGACAGTGGCAGGGAGGGCTTCGCCGTCAAGGCAATCATCTGTCAAACCTATCTTCAAACCGTTTTCCACACCCCCTTTTTCGGTGTCATTCGTCTAGCTACTGGGCGGCCAGACTGCCATTCTTCCCGCTGCGCCCGGTCCAATCGTGTGAGTTTTGCAGATGACTCCCGCCCACGGCTTCCAATACGATGCTGAGCCATATCCGGCACCGCCAGCTGATCGCAACATCAACTATCAGCTCAATGCTGCCGAGCTCAAGGCTCTGGATGCTGTCCGCGAGACATTCACAGGAATGGACGACCCAATGGAGCAAGGACGTCAACTTCAGTCCTTCCTTAAGGTCTGTCCATGTCTCCGTCGGCTTCATCAATCCATGAGGTTACTTTTCAGGCCAACAAGTCTCCAGCTGACATCATGAACATCATGGATGTCACCATGAGACGCTTCGTCAAGGTCGCCAAGGGAGTCCCGGCCTTCCGCGAGGTCTCCCAGGAGGGAAAGTTCTCGCTGCTCAAGGGTGGCATGATTGAGATGCTGACCGTCCGTGGAGTGACCCGCTACGACCCGATGACCAACTCGTTCAAGACCCCAACCATCAAGGGAATGAACGTCTCTGTCAACGTGGATGACATGTTCGCTAAACTTAGCTCAAATGCGCAGGCGCAGAAGGCTAAATGCCTAGAGTACGTATCACGAAAACAGCGTTCAAGTGGTCATGGTCGTCCATTTCAGGTTCTTCGGTTTCTTCGACGAAGAGATCAAAAGAAACGAACTTGCCGTATATCTAGTCATGCTGGCTGTTCTCTTCTCTGTCCGCTCGGATCCGCCAATGAACGAGAATGACGTTCGCATCGTTACCAACCAACACAACCATTTCATGAGCCTTCTCAACAGGTAGCTCAGAATCGGGGAATTCCTGTTATAGTAGTGGCTATTGTTCCAGATACCTCGAATCTTTGTACGGAGAGCAAGCTCGCCGTATCTTCGAGCGTCTTCCAAAGGCTTTGGGAATGCTGAACGTAAGCAGCGAATTACCGGTTACTGTATCAATTAGTACTTTCAGGACATCGCTCGTAACGCCGGAATGCTGTTCATGGGAACCGTGCGCTCTGGAGAAGCTGAAGAGCTACCAGGAGAATTTTTCAAGATCAAGTAGAACCTCTAGAAGTATCAACCTCGAAAATGATGCCATGCCCTCCGATTTATACCTCAACCGATCAACCGAATGCCTCGAAAACCTCTAGCCACATTTCCATCCAATCCACACACTCAGTACCTCGCCCCACCCCCAGACCTATCTAATAATCAACCTCCTACCTCACTATCCGTCATCCTCCCTTCTACCTGACTATTTCGCACTTAAATTGGAACTACCCACCATCATATCACTATTGCTTATATCATTTCTCTCCTTACCTCTCTTTCCTGTCCTCCTACCCTTTCACGCACTAAAACTCGATTCCCCCGTCTAATCTTTCCTTCGTTTTCCTTGAGACCAGCACCGAACAAATTCTCTGAACGAAGACCGTCGAGCTTCTTCTTCTTTTGGAGAATTTCAGGTATTACGGCTAACCTCATTGCGAGTTATTGTTCGGTCTCCGGTTTTCATGTTCTACTTTGACTAGAAACCTTTCCCTCTATATTATCCGGTCCTATCTATCCCAGTCTGTCTATCTAGGTACTTTCCCTCCCCAACCCCTTTGTTCCCATATTCACACTGTGCTGTCGATTGTATTTTGTGATTATACAACCTAACCCCTACCTCTATTCCTAACTATCTCAGATTTCTGTTGAAGAACTGGTCTGGTACTATCAAATCTTCAGAAGTAGTAGTTTCTCTCTCTCTCTCCCCTTCCACTCCTCTCTTTCTTTCCCCGTCTTCTATTCGGCATTTGTTTGAATTTCTTTCGTTCTTGTGGTCTGTAGTTCATCGATTCTAAGAGTGCCCCAAACCTTCCTCAAAGTCAATTCTTGCTAATTTTAATTTTTATTGTGATGTGTCACTATTTTATTGTGATTTTGTGATTGAGCCCTTAACTCCATTGTTCTAAACTTATCTACCCTTCCACCTACTTTCCAGTACAACTTTCTCATGCCCGCTGATACCCTACTTACCCAACCCTCTATTGCACCCCACCCTCACCTCCATCTTTTCTATTCCACCTCCTCTTTTCATTTCTGCACTGGTTTTGTATAGCTACGGTGAATTAATCGGAATTGACAGTAGCGTATGTAACTGATTTCTCTCGACTTTTAATGTAATCCACCTCACCGCCCGCACCCCCTCCCAATTTCTACCTCTAACTACTCTTCCTCTCAATCCACATCTTCTATTGTTCCTCCTCGATCCCGGCCACTCGTTTACCAGAGAATTTTCCCCCCGATCCCGATTCTACCAGTTATTCGTTTCCAGTGTTTCCTAATGCCGCTCCCCGTACCCTATATTATTCTTACCGTAACACTCGTTCCGCCTCTTCTTGTTTCTTATTTTTATTTGAGTTTGGTATCACAACGATTCGATTTCCCCTTTCCTCTCTCTCTCGCCCATTCTCTCTCTCTTCTTCAATTGCAAATCTCGTCGTTACGTGGTTTCTTCCTCCCGATTCCACTGAACTACAGTAGTGCAATGTAGGTCTTAAATTCTCCTGTTCGGCATTCTCTCTCTCTATCTCTCTCACAACACTTGTTCCAGTCGAAAATAAAGTATTTTGAAAAAAGAATCTCTAGTCTGCAAAACCTGCAACTTTTGCAACATTTTCATCACCTCAAAGAACAAATCGATGAAATGCAAAATAGATGGTATCTCAAGAAACAATCGGTTAATGCAATCTGAAGGAAACCGCGACATTAAATAATTGTACCGTAGCCTCCTTCTCTGTCTTTCTTTCGAGACACTGGTCTGTGAACTGCCTCGAAGATAATTCAATATCGCCGAATTTACGTGAGACGAAAGAAACAAGCGGTTCAGGCCAAACACCGCGATTATATCTTTGAACAGTCCTTGAGAAACGGTGTCTTCTTCTATATTTCCATCGTAACACTCGAATACCAAACCGTTTAATCATTCCGCTGTACTCTAGCTGTCTTCGCTGCGCAGTAGTGTGTATTGATGGGTTCAACAGTTCAATTTGACCATGAAAACATAACACACCCGGTAATTTATTCGACACTCATTGGGAGGAATGGGATCACTATATAAGGCTATTGTACAAAAAAACAATAATCGGAGGTTATTCACAGTATTTGAAGCATTTTGGCTTTGTGGGGAAATCTTATAAGACACAAGAAAAATAACGATGGAAATTATTCCGACGGAGACGATGACGATGGCGATGCGGAAGAAGACGACCACAACTCCCTTACTTTGAACAAGAAAGGGAGCTGGAAGATGTGGCGCTTCGGCGACTCCCATGGCTTAACAGGACGGACCATTGGTGGTGGGTTGTTCGGATGTTTGCCAACCTGTAAAAGATTTTTTTCAGAATTTCCATCGAAACATTACAAAATCACCTTTTCTTGAGAGCACCGTCTTTTTGCGTCATTTCCAGTTGCCGGTAGGTTCTGTGCACGCTTCAGTGGAATGCGGGGAGCGCGGGAGTTGTCCAACTGGTTTCGAGAAAGTGCCACGGTGTTTTTCTCATTCGTATTCTGAAAATAAGAGAGTTCGCACAAAAAATTGCATTTATTTATTACCTTCGTAGTGTGTTTAGCAAAGTTCTCGGTTTCCAACGCAAAAGTCTGATGTTGTTGGTCAGAACGGATAGAGGAGCACGCATTTTTCGATGGAAGAGCGGCGACTTTTTCGATCGGCT
The DNA here is from genome assembly GCA_963932285.1 of Caenorhabditis macrosperma. Lineage (NCBI taxonomy): Eukaryota > Metazoa > Nematoda > Chromadorea > Rhabditida > Rhabditidae > Caenorhabditis > Caenorhabditis macrosperma. The sequence continues at coordinate 7,577,533 of OZ010618.1, forward strand.
TTCGATTGCTTGCGCTGCAAACTGAGCCCGTCGTCGGCAATCCAGTCTGAAAATTGGATATCTCTATCAAAGAACATGCTTTTCTCTGTTACCTTTGGTGCATTTGCTGTCGGAATGACAGGGGTGCAGGTAGAGCTCGACGTCGATGCAACGACCTTTGTTGTCTTTTCATCCGATGCACTTTGAATCCATCGCCCGAATTTCTCGTCGACATCTTTTTGAGTTCCATTGATCGTTTTTCCAGCTGCTTTTTGAACACTTGCTGTCGCCACACTCAACTTGTTCTTCTCTTCTCTTTTCTTGAGATGTTCAAATTTTGTTCGCAGTTTTTCGACAAGGTGTCCGTAGTTCGCGTCGTTTTGGTATTGGTTGAGCACTTCTTCGGTGCGGCATGCTTCGAACGGAGTGATGACGTTTCCGATGTTATAGAGGTGAGTGAGAGCTCGCTCGACCTCTTTGCCGCACTTCAATCGGAGGGTGTAGTACTTGACGAGTTCCGCCGTGTTCATTTGATTTCCGGAATGGTCCTTGTTCTTCGGTGGGAGCCGCTGACTGCGCTCAGTCGTCTTTAGCTGTTCCGCTCGGCATTGAGAAACCATCTTTTATAGAACAGGAAGTCGAACTTGTCCTGTAACAATTAAATTGATGAAGGAAACGACTGCCTGCATAGTAAAAGACGAATATGCTGCGATAATAAATGGACACAACGACATGAACACAGAACGGAAAGAGTGAGCTGATCAATACGACCGCTGCACGACTGCAATGCTGACCAGCGTGCATTGCGGTGACCGAGAGGGTGAAGATATGTCAGGCACGGCTAATGACGTCGTCTCACACGCTCATCCAAAGGTGACACGTTGCATGAATATCTGCAAAAGTTGTCAGGTCTGGGTGGACACTTGCAGTCTGCACAGCACTGTGGATCGATATCACAGCGAGGTTCTCTTCGAAAAAAAAGAAGAAAGAGAGAAATATGTCTTGAGAGATTGAATGAATCATTGATATCTTCGGCGCCCGGATTTTCGATGAAAAAAATGCGATTGCTGAACCTTTCTCTTATCATGTTTTATCTTCCCAGACGCTTTAAACAAGTGGGTTCTTAGAAAACTCAAAGAATCAAATTGTATTTATGCACGAAACAAGAGTTATAATAATCATTTCGCAGTGAAGATAATTCTCAGAAAAACCACAAAATTTGCTAATGAAGTTGTTGCCGATTCATCGAAACTACCCTATCAATGGAACATCATCAGTCATTATATCATATCAATTGGAAGAGTTCAGCGAAGAGTTCAATGTTCCCTTTTTGGAGTCTCCAAGACTGGTTCCATCTCCGTCGTCTGAATACAAATGGGTGGGATGAGCACGTTATTGAGTTAACCTTCTATGAAGAGCGTGCGGTCGATGACTTGCACGACTTCTTTGAAGACAGTGTCGGGGTCTGCGTCGCCGTCAACCTGGAAATGATGGTGTTGTTGAGTTGAAAACGGTTCATGCAGAGTTTGATAAGAATCTCATTCCGATAGTGTTACAGAAAAAAAAAAACGCCGAAGTGATTGGAAACACGTTAGTGGACACTGAAACCTTGCACCCACTCATGCAGGAACAAAATGGGAAAGTTGTTAGTTTCAGAACATGCTTCAGAAGAGTGGAGAAGTTGTGTTCATGCCAGAAACCCGTTTCTCGACTAACTATGCTTGAAACTTTGTCCAGAAAGAAAGATAGAGAGAAGTATAGATAGAGCATACCGTCACATGCGTATGTCTCACCACGCGAAGTTTCCCCTTGTCGTCCAGAGTTTTGAGCATTGGGAGGGTGTTCTTCTTGAAGTACTCCATTCTAGCGCGCACCGCATCTGAGCCATCGTCTGAAAATCACAGGTACAACTGAAAGAAGAAGAGGAGCTGACCAGTTCTCTTGTTCTCCTGGTTTCTTCTTCCAATGACTTCCAAGCAGAATTGCTCAGTGCAATCGACTAGAATTGCCAAATCGGTCCGTTGTAGCTGGAAAATCACAATTTCAGTCTTTCTAATGATACTAGTAATACCGAGTGTTCCAGATCTACGAGCTGATCCGGTGTCTTCGGATATCCCTCAATCACGTAACCCCAATTTGCCGATCCGCGGCTTTGAAGCTCTTCATACAACACCGTCCGACACATCTTCGTCGGAATTGGCTCTCCATTGTTCATTTTCTTGGACACCTTCTCCCACATCTCATCATTCTTCTCCGCGTTGATCTTCTTTCGCAGAATCTCTCCCATCGAAAGCATCGTGAAGCCGTCGTACTTTTGAGCGATTCTCCGACCAATGTCGTTCTTTTGAGATCCCGGGGCCCCTGGAACAAAGTTCAAACTATAAACTTTTTCTGAGACGGAGTTACCTAGCACCAATATCACTGGAGCATTATTCGGGAGCGCCACCGGATCTCCCATCTCAACCGAGTTGGTTTCCGACACTTCCGCCGAGTTATTATTGGTCTGGTCTCCAACACTCATTCTGTCTGGAAATTCTCTGATTGTCGACTGAAAATGTGACCATGCAGTGCATAATTTCACACTCATGCAAATTGAAAAACGCTATCTTTCACTCGCATATACCGTTTTCCCGCGGGAGATTTAACATCGGTACTACGATGGAGTTGGATGCTTGTTTGTCTAAACTCGCTAATTATCTATCCTGCCTGCTCAATTGTTTCCATGTTTACTTTGTTTCTCGTTACCTGGCGTGGGTGTTTTCTCCTTCTTCGCCGAGCCTCTGGACCTTGCAGTGGAAGTTGCTCTACCTGGAAAACACGCAAGCAAAACAGGGGGATATTTCACCGGAAGCCACACTTACTCTCGTCAGGCGTATGAACAGCGGGTGTCTCGGGGTCTCTCTCCGTGCTGGCGGCCGTCGCTCCTCTCGAGTTGCTCTGAGGTGTCTGTGCAACAGACCGTGGCTCCCGAATCGCTGACGTCGACAAGTCCTGAATGCGTAGGACGTATGACACGAGCGTTCTCTAACGAGCTCTCTATCTCACATGATTTATGTCCTCATGATTGACGATGTCAGTGTTGACGACAGTGTTGGCAATTTCCGCTTGCGCCATTACAGGAGACACAATCTTCGGTGGCTCGGGGGACTTTAACAAATTGGGGTTCAAACTTCAAAATTGATTTTCTCACCATAGGAGCAGAAATATGGTTCCTGTCGCTAATCACAGATGGTGGAGCGGCTAGAACAGGAACTCCTGTCTCCAGAGCCTTCACAACCAACGCCTTCATCTTCTCATAGATCGTCTGATCATCCTTCTCGCCAGGGATCTGAAACATCACCCGTTCGCGTCATCCACCGATGACTAATTACCAAATGAAGCAGCTTCTGATCGTCAAAGTACTTTGCGGATGGGAGCGTCTTCTGCTTGAACTCTTTGATTTTCTGGTCAATGATTTCCATTCCAAGTCCTCGTCGTTCCATGTGATCTCGAAGGGTTCTCTCGTCATAGTCCAAGATCAGCGCCATATTTACTGATTTCACCTGAAAGCCATCAATTGGAGGGGAAAAAGTAGGATTGAGATACGACACCTGTCTCTCGAAATCCTCCACTTGACGGGCTTCCCGCGGATATCCCTCCAGGAAGAAACCTTGTGCGTCTGGACGTCTTCCCATCTCAGCTTTCAGCAGTGTCAAAGCCAACTGATTGGGGATGAGCTCTCCTGGAATCCATACGTAGTTTGCTAGTGCTCTATTTTCACATTTTAATCCCTTTCTCTATTCTGCCCATGTTCCATCCTCTATTCACCTCGGATATAATGCTCATTCGCATCTTTCCATTCCGGATACTTGTCTTTGTATTTGGCGAGAGCCGTCCTGATTATATCCGGCATACAAATGTGAACCAATCCGTTATCAACAAGGGAATCAGCCACACGAGCCGCGTGTCGTGTCTTCCCACCACCAGGACCTCCTAGAAGAATTGATGTGATTTGAAAGAAAGTAGCATAATGGATATCATACCCATAAAAAGGATAATTGGTACATCTGGGATTTTGGCGACTTCCGCGGCACGTGTCACCGAAGGTACTCTCTGCATCACCTAGAAACGGGTAAAAGTGCGAGATGACAACAATCAGAAGACAAAATCAAAGGTGTGACTAACCATTTCCTCGTCTCTAGAGTCTTCCGACGGAAGCCGTGGCTCAGGGGTGCGGTGTTCAACTGTGTTGGTTCTTGACGGCTCGCGTGATATTTCAGCTTCGTTTAACTCACTGGAAGTGCATATAGCAGAAAATGAATAACACCATGAACTGAAAATACTTACGGAGTGTCCTCTATAGCGTTAGTGATTATTTGGGGTTGAGAGGCTTGTTGTTGAGTGACAGGTCGACTCTGGTCCGGTTTCTTGAAGATCTTATGGTCAGGCGGGTAATCTCTGCCCCGACGACCTGGAAACCAAGAATAGACTTGTGGACCAGATATTCGAGAAAACACGGACGGATAGAAAAAGAGTACCTTGCGAGCACAAAATAACCTGCGGCGGCGGGAAATAATTGCGTACGCGAGAGAGCTCGAGGCCTCTTTATGGACGGGAGCACGTTTGTCTGAGAGCGCACCCACAATAAAAAAGGTGTGCTCTTTCCCTTCTTTACCTTTTATTCTCTATTTTGGCTCGATTTCCTCCCATTCACTTCCTTATTTCTTTCTTTTCGAAATGACATCAAACGAATCTATTTCGCAAGAGAATCTATTTTTCTCTCTTTTCAACAAGTCATGGACGAGTCAGATACCTCAATAACGAGTCGCACACCCACTACAAAATGCATAGGATGAATTATGAATGTCAGATGATGGTCAAAGATAAGAACTGAATTCGCGAAATGTGTGACTCTCTGGCACGTAAATTGGGTCTTGCGTAGTGTAGAAGTTCTGCGATTAGCAAATGTCGACCGGAAACCGGGTGTTTTCCGGCTTTTCAAACATCAAAAGTTGCGAAGAAAGCGTGTTTAGAGAAGAAAGACTGATTCTCAAAGTCAAATGAGCATTCGGTTGCTACCACAACGAGGCCGTCACTCTCGGCGCACTCTAATGAAGTGCGAAGCACGAGATTGCTCTTACCTGCTTCCTCGGGGATGAACATGTCCCATGATAGTTTGATTCCGGGTGTTGAGCGAATCTTGACAATGGACTCTTCGAGAAATTCCAGAGGATCATCAGGACGACTGTAGATCAATCCAGTCATGAGGCCCTGGAAGAAAACATTGATTGTTCACAGGGGAAGGGGGTTTGTTAAGCTTTGGCGTTTCTTGGCACTAAGCTGAATAGTCAAAGACAAAATATGGGTTTGAGATTCTAACGAACTGTAAACAGCCTATCCTGGGAAAATAGAAAAACAGAAACATACCTCAAAGAGCTGTGGAATATTGTGGTTCTGGAGGTAAAGTCGCGCATCGGCGGCCCCGTTCATGGGTGCGTAATCGACAGACGAGAACGAAAACGGAGACACTGTGGCAGTTTGTTGAACAGTCGTAACTGTCGTCGGTTGCTGGAAGCGAGACAATCAAGCGGTGTGTGCTCACAGCGGAAGAGTTATATCAGTGCGCGCACGCAGTCAGAAGACGAGGGGGGATATGTACGTTTCTGTCGTCGGCTGCTAATCACCAAGAGTGCGCAATGTGAGCCAGTCGTGCCTAGCTCTTTTTCAGAGTACGCACGTGCTTTCGAGAGAAGCGACAGCTGAAGGCGCGTTTAGATGTCACACTCTTTCTTCTTGACGCCTAATCAAGAGATTTTCGGACTGCACTCCCCGGGGGCCCTCTCATCAGTGCACTCTTCTATGTACAAGTTCTCTCATGCATATATTCAAACGTGACGAAACGAAAAGCCTAGCCTAGCAACCGAAGGAGGGGTGTCGATCCGAGTTAGTCACGCCGGGCGACCGCCATCAAGGAATTTGTGAGACGAGAGGCACGAAAGGCAAAACAAGATATCGTGGCGGAGAAAATTTGATGTTTGCGTGAGAGGCGCAAAAGATAACTAGGATTTGTTGCCGCAGCAACCGAGGCTGTGAAAAGGGATCGGCAGAGGATGATCTGGTATTCAAAACTTTGTTATTCTCAAGCTGATAACGAACACAATAGACGCACTACGGTTAGAACAAATATCAGGATTATCTTCCCAATTGCTAACTATAGATTATATATTTTCAGCTGTAGCATTCCGAGAAACCTTAAAAGTGTCCGACAAACAAATCGCTCAAGATCCGTGCGAGACAGAGGTCTTATTAGTGAGTGCTGCAATCAAAAAATCACGCTCAACAAAACAATCAAAACCAGATAATGGAAAAGTCTCTTTGGATCTCATGATAAAAGCACAGAGTTAAAAAAATCTAAATAAATCAAAACGAATGATCATCAGAAAAACCGGAAGACCGCCACATTTATAGTAGATCATCTGATCATTCTCACAGCGGCACCTAACTACAAACACATTTTTGAGCTGGTCATCTTCATGGCTTGTTCTGTTATCCAGGAAGTATTTGAAAATATGACCTGTCTAGAACAGAAAGAATTGATATCATAACCGGAAATTTGGGAAATTGAAGAAGTTATTATCAAAGTGAATTCAGCGAAAACAACCAGAAACCAATTTCCTGCGACTGAAAATAATAATAACTTATAAATTATCTGAGTTACTCGTATGGTTTATTATGGCTACAAGATCGAAGTTGGGGGAGAGGGGGACCGACAACAAATCAAAGTTATGGAAACTTGCTAGAACGTGCTGTGGACAATACACAACTTTAGTGAGAGCCTACGAGATACAAACAATATGCAACTAACCTCGAGGCAATCCGGCGCTCAACACTTCATCGAAAGTCGCACAGCTATCCAGCCGACGGAAATCGTTCATACTTGGCCAAAACGGATATTCGATTAGGTCTTGCGCTCCAGCGCGTTCTCAACGTTTCCAAAGTGGTTGTTTCTTTAGACGAACGGGATAAGGAGCCAAGGGTGTCTTGATAATGCCTGATTAGGTCTAGACAGAAGGGCCCGTCGGCAGGAAGAGAGTACACGCCAATTACGTTGGCGGTGTATTATTATAATCCGGACGGCTTTGCTTCTCCCGTAGATTTATTTTCTTCCGATTTCTCTGCAAAGAGTCCTGTTCCAATAGTACAAGAGACGGTGAGTTCCTTTACATTCAATTTTATTTACGGAATCATTGAAGTTTGATTTTAGTGGTAAATACCATTTTTGATAGATGAATCACACATCAAAAGCGAGAGGGATTTTGAGTGTATAGGAGCGAGGGGAAATAAATAAGAGTGAACCACGCAAGCATGCGCAATGTAACCATCGACTACTATCAGCAGAGTTTCACAAAGTGGCGATATATTTTTCGAAGACGTTTTCAGTTTAGAATAGGGTTCCCATTTGACAACATTTTTGACGGCGCGTGGAGTGGATAGATGACATTAGGAGATTGGTTTGGCCTCCTCGGCGACTGGAGTTCCGGTCTGGCTCGGTGCGCGTCCGGCTCCCGCGAGATGGTCGATCGATGTTGAAGCAGCCATCTTCGCCTGGAAAACATCAATGTAATGGCTTCAAAGTCTCTCGATTTACCTGATTGTAAGCACTTCCGAGCTTCGACTCGAACGACTTGAAGAGCGATGAGTTTCTCATATCGTTCCACTTCTCCTTGACGGTATCTGAAGTAGCGGCAGCCACCTCAGCCGTCTTCTGGAACGCCTCGGTGTCGGTGACAGTCTTGAGACTGCGGTTGAGGTCCTGCGAGAGCTCCGAGAATGGAGTGAGTCCCAGCTTGCGCTTGAGCTCGGCGGCGTGCTTCTGTCGGGCAGCGAGCACTTGCTTCAGAGTCGAGATCTCCTCTTCGGTCTGAAACATTATCATTTGTGACTCAAATGTTGCGAAATCTACCTTGTCAAGCTCGATGCGGAGCTGATCCTTCTCAGCAGCGGAGAGCTCGGTTTCTGGAAAACAATGGTTATTTCTTTATGAATGGGCACTTTTGATGTCTTACTGTTATTGTCAGAGCTAACATTTTGAGTGGGGACTGGCTCAACGGTCGGTTGCTCAATTACAACTGCGTCCTCATCCGAATCACTTCCTTGCAATTCTTTAGCAAATTTATCAAGATCCTCTTTTTTCTCAGCAGAAACTTTCTTGTTTCCTTTTGGCATTTTGTCTAAACACTAGTCAATTTTGAGCGGCACGAGAATTGGTTGCAAACGGCGATTTCGAAATGAACGGAAACGAAAAAGAGTGAGTCATTCCACTAGTCAAACACCGGAAAGTGACGATAAATCGAGAGAAATGACCGGGAGAAAGAGGTAAAAATAGTTGAAAACAGCGATAAACCGAACCATTTCGTCACAGCGGGCGATGGGACGGCCGAATGAAGAGGATCATAACAAAAAACGTGGCTAACGGTTGAGCGAACAGGCAGAGACACTCACTAACACTCACACTGCGATACGTGTATGGCGGTCGCTCAAACAAACGACCGATCAATATCTGCACCCCCTCTTCACTGTCTCGGGTCTCGTGTTTGCCGGTTCTATTTCGCCGATGGCCACTAGCCCAATCTTATTAGTTCATCTCACGGTTCTCGGTTAGCCAAGAATAGTATAGAGGGTTTGATTTATTTGTTTCGCTGGAGAGAGATTCAAAAAACAGACGCCACCGGAGAAGGCAGACTGAATCGCTCGCTTGAAATTGAGCTTCGGAGCGCACTAACCTGCCAATTAAGGCACGTCTAGGAAGACTCACCGGGTTGTTGATAAGTCTCGGCCATCTTGGTCAGGTTGGCTTGTTGGAGCGAGAGTGTTTGACTAGAGAGGTTCGCTGCAAATTGGATAGTTAGAGGTGAATGGCAAGAGAAGACACACGGCGAATGTATGGGCAAACGAAATTGAGATTGAGAAAAACGGAATGGGGAGGAGTGGGGTGGAAGAGATGGAGAGAAGTAGAGATAGGATAGATTGTTTTTGTTTCCTTTTTTGATAAGATAGGATAGGATACCAAAGAGAGAGAATGTCTTATTGTCACGCGATTTTTACGACCGCAACTGACTCGTTTTTTTGGTTCTGAGACGCAGTGGCTTTTCTCGCTAGATTAAAAGTGGAATAGCGCGGCTCGGCGGCTTTCGATTGGAAATGTACATATCGCATTACAACAAGGGCAGCTGATTAACTTTTCTCGAGCGGCTACTGATTAAAATTCTGAGCACTGCAGCGTTTCGCCGAAAAATGAGTGGAGGAGGAAATAACGGCGGGAGAGGGGGTGATTGCGAAATAAATCGTCATGGTTTCGGAAGTGAACAACTTCAAACAATGAGTGTACAGTTGTGGAAGAACCGACAAAAATCAATAGCGGTGTGAACACAAACAGAAGTCACATGTCGTGTACTCAACACGGTTTTGGCAATCAATACGTGCCTCCCGGGGGTTTTACGCACACTGCTACATGTTCTCCTCGTTGTCTGCATTATGGGGGGATGTGGCGGCGGCTCCTTCGCGGGGTGAGCAGACCGCAAATGGATGACATGCCAAAAGAGCCAAAGAGAGCGGGTCGCGACGAGAGAAGCGGCCGAGGAACATCAAAATAACGCGGCCGAGCGGCACATGAGCATCCGAGTGGGCAGTCGAGGCAGCAGCGGCTTGCATAAATTTGAGGAATCACACATAGTTGCTCGAATGAATCGACGAATGAAACTTGTGAGAGTGACGTTTCGTGCGCGCATCCAGAGTGTCACGATGGATGATGGGACGAGAATTAGACATAAACAAATGGAAAGCGGAAGGAAAGAGGGGGAGAAGAAGAAGACGCTGGAAAACAACGTCGCCCCCCTCCCTGGAGATATTGAATTGCATCCTACGGGCTCTTCAGAACATCACTACTCTCTAGTGTCAAAAAGTGTTCAAGAAATCAGCGGGATCTTGCGAACTTCTTAATCATCGGGTGAATTTTAAATGTCATTTTGCGTAGACAGACGGCTTTGCACAATGTCTAGGTTTTCGAGTTTTTAAACTTCCAAGAATGTCTTATTCGCAACTCATTCTCTTCTTTTGCCTATCTGAGCTATTCCTTCCATGAAGAACTCGGGAGTACCCGCCGTTTTCCAAAAAATAAACTGATGAGTATATTTCATGTATAGAAAAACAAACAACTGACCCAGTACGCAGCGAAATTCATTTCTCTATGAAGAAAGAAAAAAATATGTTTTTCACACGCGCACACACTCTCTTTTTTATGTAATGACATTGGTCTTCGAAGAAAACAAGAGAAAACCCGAGAAAAGCAAAAAACGAGCGCGTGTTCACCCCCGAATCGGACTGCCAGCACTTTTATGACTTGTGCAGCAGTGTGGGCCGCACATTGCGTATCTGTGCACTGGATCTGACGACAAGACTGTACAGCTGTTATTATGGGGGGCTCGCGTGGGTAGATGAATGCCAAATTGAGTGTGCAAATGAGTGGTTTGGAACGGGACCAGATGGCGGGGGCAAGGCCAACGGGCCCCTCCAGACACATGCAGCCAATGCTCATTTAGGAATAGGTCCGGAGAAGGAATAAAACCGAGGCCTCCTTGAGAAAAGCCAATTGCATGCGTCAAGCGAGCACTTGGCGGCCGGAATAGCAAACATAAACGTCACTGTTCTGAAAACACATCTATCAAGTGGACGGCGAATGAGATCGTAAGACTGATCAACACTGACTAATTGTGGAATTGAGGCGCTTGCCTAATTTTGTGTCAAAGCGCATCGCATCAAGTTAAAGAAGTGTTTCCGGGTGTGGTGCTGGTTTCCATTTCCCAGCGATGGCTTTGTCTATCTTGTCACGTAAGCCACGGCTGGCTTCTTCTAACTATGGGAGAGAAGCAATTTTTGATGTCTCTGAAAGTTTACCGGCAGGGGGCGAACCGCAGGTCAAATGGAATGGAACGGAGAGACACCTCTTAAGCCGCCCATCGGCTAACAGACTTGCGTGTCTTTCGAACCAAATAAGCAAACACGCAACATATGCACAATGTGCACTGTAGTTTGATAAACATTACTTCTAGTCGTCCTCCTCTCTCTCTTTCCTCGAGGCTTTCTCGAGCACCGCGGGCTTTGCATTCTACCTTATCAGTTTGCCGCACTTCTTCTTCCTACGTTCTCTATTTCTGTCCTTGTCTTTTGTCTCCCCATCTTTCCGAAGTCGTTCAGTTTTTATTACCGTCTGCAGTGCTAGGAGGAGATAGACGTTAAGAAGAGCTCAAGAGTGGCTCTGTTGCACATTGTCGTTTATGCCGTCGCAACCCGCTTCAAATCATGGCTTTCTATATTTAGCAGTTCATCCGGGTTCCCCTTGCACTTTTATGTAGAGAGAGAGAACGGCGAGAAGCCCTAAACTCCTGGATAAGAACACCGTCCTCTGATCCCTGGACACCCCCGTTGAGCTTTCGAACCGCTGTTTTCTTCCCTTCGGATGCACGAAAAAGCGATAGTCACTTTACAGCGACGAATTCCTCCAGAAAACCCAAACAGCTTCATTAGCTTGCTGTTACACACCGCTCGGTGCCTATTGAGAACCCATCCAACCCGTCCGATTGCGAAAAGTTCATTAGTGTCAATCACATTGCGTTCTGATTGATTGATGTTTTTTGTCAGGACCCGTCGCAGTCAACGAGAACCGAATCAGATAACCAAAGATTGTATACAGTCTGTGAGGACGGTTCTGCCGTCGGCAACGGGCACGTCTTCTCGCGCGATTCTCGACGTTCGCGCATCTCTTCTCCTATCTCTTCCTCCCTCTCTACTTCAGTTGTTCTCTAGTTCTCGTCTCTTCGGAACGGATGAGATCTAAAGTTATCTGTTGTTTTCGCTGAGAGGCACCCAGCCAGCATTTAGGTGAAGACAACCCGTAGACCGTTAACATTACTCACAACATCAAGATGGGTTGAGAGGATAAAGAGAACGAGAGAGAGTGGAAGAGAGGGCGAGAATCGTTGCCAATCGATTCCAATCACTAGTCAGCCTAGAAGTGAGACCCGAGACAAGACAAAGTGAGGAGACAGCAAGGGAAAACGAAACGAAGAGAAGAGAGGAAGAGAGAGAGACGGGAAGATACCCGCGGGCGCCTTTAACAACCAGTCGTTTACCCCGTGAGTGTGAGAGCGGGAGGAGGTATGTGTGTGCATGTAGGTTGAGTGATTTGTGAGTGTAATTGTGTGTGTATTCTTGGTTTTGACTAGGTGAGATCTCGCTATCCGTTCCAGGGCCGTTCCATCAGCATGTCCAAAAACTGGTATTCAATCCGCCATTCACTCTTCCCAGAAGCTGCCTTTATTCCTGGACCCCTAATGATTCACAGGATCAGATCAGTGAATACTCCCATCTCTCTGATATCCACAACTCCATCAGAAAGCCACCAACTCGTTTCACTCTCCCCAATTTAAAATTTCCGATCGGAATTCGTTTCCGAAAGATCATGGCATTAAAATTCCAGCTTCACCTTTATGACTAATGACGTAAACTCGGAAACGCTGGAAAAAGGCGTCATTCGAGTCGGTTGGTCAGAGAACTTCCTTGATACCCAAGAAGTTTGAGTTGTGATTCTGATAAGGGAGTGCAAAAAAGCCGATCTTTCAAAGTTTGAATAGATAAAACTATAGTGTCCCGTTTTGCGCCCTCGATTACCTGCATTTACCGCTCGCCCATTTCTCATCAACACCAACAAATTTGTCATGCTCTCTTCCCCTCTCTCTCTCTTTCTCGATTTCTATGTTTCTCTTTCTGTTCATTTCACAATTTCAAAGTCATCAATCTCTAGAAAGAATCTACAAAGAGAATCTCTGATCGCTCGCAGTTTTTTGCCTCCTCCCTTCCGCAGTTCAGTTCAACTCGCAAGTTGAACCGAACTACGTCAGTAAGCCGAATACTCTGTTCTATTTGCCCATGGCGCGGCGGGTTTCGAACATTTTGAACCGTTGTGATACATAATTCAAAGTGCATATAAACAAAACGCATCTCGCTTCCACTGGTTTTTCACTTCCAATTCGAAGAGATACCCTCCCACCCACATTCCAAGACACAATCAGTCCAACCAACAAATACCGCTATTTCCCAATTTGGGAATCGAAATCAAAATCAAAATCGAATGGGTGACTCATATGTTTTGCGCAACTTTCTATTTCTTCTCGCCTCTTCTCCTTGCCGTTTTCAATACGGGAAACCGTCTCTCTCCCCCCGATTTGCCTCGCCGGCCAAGTCAAGAATATCCGAATCCGAAACTTAGCGGACACCAGTGGAATACGAAGGCCGTCTCGGTCTGGTGTCTAATATGCCTAACGCTAGTGACCTAGTATCGGTCGTTTTGTTGCAACACCACTAAAACCGAGCGACACTTTCCAATTTTTGGCGCATTAGATAATAATGAGGTGTGCCACGCCTTTCTCCCTGGTTTCATCTGTTCTATTACCTTTGCGCAATTCTCGGGCCAATTTCTGTCGGCCAATGACTCGTGTTCTAATCTCTTCGCACACTACGCAGAAAAGAAGTGTCGCCGTCGCCCTCTAGCGTTCTAACCCCGCACATCAGGATACTAAAAAATGATAACTCATGTGACTGAATTGTAAATAAATACGGGCGTACTGATATAGAATGGAGTTGTTATCAAGCATGTTGCCTACCCCACCCATTTTTCCACTTTTTTTCCGTTTTCACCCCCCAACTTTCCTTCTTCCTCTCTGATTCATCTCCCCTTCCCATTCTTCGCCGATTTCACTTTCAATTCCAGTAAATTCTCGAGAGCGGTTTTCCATTCAGTGAAATTGATTGATAGTGTAATGCGTTTGAGCCGCGACGCGTGGGAGGGCGACATCCACTCGGCCGCTGCACATCTAGAGCTTGGCAATAATTCAAAATCCATCAAAGTTATTGCCAGATAGGATTCATTAGAGAACACATGATAAGTGATGACGTAATGACCTCTGGAAGCCGTTTCCTTCCTGCCCACGCAAACTACCTAGAATCCAGCTTCTGGGCCAATATCATCTCTCTTACAAAAAATGGCTTGTTTGATGGGGTGGTCGTAAAAATGAGATTTGCTTCGTATCACGTGAACCAATCCAATGGGCGTCTACGATGTCTTCCACATGAGATATCACACTATGGGTTGGGTGTTTCAATGACTCGTCTCCGGACTGGATTTGAGAGGACTGATATGTGATAGCTTAGAGAGTTCGCTATTGAGAAAAAAAGCATGGATTGGCTTAATTCGACGATTCTGACCGTTTCTTTCATCATCTAAATCTGGGCAAACAGGCATTATTCAAGATGAAGTGCAAACAATCCAGACGGTCTGGTGTTTGAACAATTTTAATGGACACAGAGTCCGTGAAGGTGGGAGTCGAATGAAAACACAAGTGAATGGTGATGAACCCCCCGCGACGACCGTTTGTGGATATATTTGAGTGGGCGAGAGAGGTGTCATGTGAGCACACCTTGCGCTACCACTCTTTGCACTTCCATCCCTTTTTTCATGCTCCTCGCGACGGTAGGATGAAAGTGACAAACTACACACCTTTCCGCAACACTGTTTTACCTCGCTAGCCTCACGTAAGCAGTCTGGGCTCATAGGAACATTGGACGGACCTTTTCAGCTTCAGAATGACGAGAGCTTTTCCAAAATGATAACATACTCTAATAATAGCATTTCCGGCTTCTCGGGGGAGCCTGGAAATAATACCATTAAGCGCCGGACAGGTGTATTTCCCACAACCCGATTCTTCATTTCTAGCTCAATTCTAAATGTATTCAGTAAACCTCTTCCAGGTGATTAGAAGAGATCACTGTTAAACTATGATATCACACCTACAGATCACACTAACAATCAACAAAGACCAGTAACTCCTTCTTTGTTCTTCCAGTCTCTTTTTCGCCGAATTTCCTCCCGTTCTCTTTTCTCTCAGTCCCCTCGATGACACACCCTACTCTCGCGCCTCTCCTTTTGTTGCCGTTTCAGGCCACGTCCGCCACCCTTTAAAAATACAAACACATGATTGTTTTGGTGAGCGCGCGAGAACAACGAAATGAAATTCAAAACGGAGGCGAGGCGCGATTGTGTTCGAATACAAACACTACAATCAGTTCATTAGACAAACTTACTACTGAACAGTTGCGCGGTTAGCCATTGGGAGGGGAAGCGATGAGGAAGCAGAGAGAAGAGAGGAGGAACGCGTATTTGTTTGTGCGCTACTTGTGGCATTGTATGTAACACCCAGTACAAACACTGTTTCTAGAAGGATCGTAGACCGATTCTCGTGATGTTGTGCCTGATGTAGATGGTTTCGATTGATAGTTTCAACTATCGAAGGAATCCTCCCCCTCAATCCCTTCATCCTGGACATAGGTTGCCGGTAGCGCAGTAGCGAGGCGCTGGGTATCCATCGGATCAGTTCATCTACTCGTTATCTTCGAGTTGATCATAATAAGTAAGGGGTAGTGAGGGTTAGTGGAGGAGGCATCAGGCACCCACACACCCCGCACACAACGAACAATTGGTTGACCTTCTAGACACACGATTTCGTGTTCCTCCCTTCTCTCGCATCTCTCGCCTCCGTCTTCTGATTCCGTTGCAATTGTATTAAACCGTCGCCTCTGCTTTGACGACGAGTCGTTGTCATCGTCGCCCGCCCGCCCCTCCCAACCTCTGTGTGGGTGAATCGTCAGGATGAAGCCTATGATTCGTTTTTGTTTTGTTTTCTCCGCGCTCTCTCTGCCTTCTCTGCTGAAAACCATTGGCCGCTTGTCCTATTTGCTGGTAACGCCTCCGATCTTCTTCTCCTCCTCTTTCTCCTCCTCTCTCCTCCTTCGTCTTTTTCATCTTGTAACACATTATTATTGGTTTCGTATTGCCTTCTGCCTTCCTCCACCCATTCATTCGTCCTTTTTCCCATCCAGCTTGTGGTGGTCTGATCCTGAGGCCTCTCTCTTATCGACTTGCGCTTGCCTCTCCTCCAGGTGCTTGTGTGCCTTCTTCTCAACTCCTTCTTTCAGGCTTGATGGCGTTTCGGAGCATTAACCGGAAAGTCTTGATTACACAGTATCAAGACACGGACCAAAGTATCCAAGAGTTGATACGTCCAGAGAAGAAATACGAGAAGAATCCGAACCCGAAGGTTAGTTGGGAAGCTTTTGTGACGTGTGTTCTCTGTTGTCTGAAATCGACTACAGCGAAGTGTAACACCATACTAGGATGGCGTTGCATCACAGTTGACTTGATTCTGGGGTCAGAGTGTTCGACATATGACGGAGAGAAGTGATACATTGAAACAAGATTCTCTCCCTTTGATTACGTCACAATCAACTTGCAACGAGGAATGTGTTCAGGGACAGAGAAGAGAACCGAACTTTAAGATGGGATGACGGAACATATCTTCGTATTAGTACATGTTTCGCAACACTTTTACCCCTCCCTTATAGTGGGATGATAACACGTTGGCAACGGCGTCTTTCCAGAAACCGCCCTCCCAACTACCACCATCATTCTACCACCAGAAAAGGCCTCGAGGAAGCAGTGCCGGACACTCGCCGCAGGTATTATTTCCGGCTCATTGGAGAGACACTGGTTGACCTTCTGTCGCTCTCCCTAACAGTAAAGCGACCGTTTTCAAGGATTCCTTGCAGAACTCAATAGATGATGGAGCGTCTAGCAGTCGGGCAGCCGTCAGTCCGGCTATGGGTATGGTACCGAATCAGAACCAGATTCTCCACAAGCGACAAGTCAGCGCGCCGGAGCTTCATCCGGACTACAACATCGAGTAAGTGTGGGGGGTGAGAAAGACACGTGAGAGTTTAACGAGTGCAGTTCAAGTTGGGAGAGAAACACATGAGTAGACAACAAATCAATTTTAGACGGCCGTCCGTCGCTCCTCAACCCCCACCACCACAATTTGTCAGTCATCAACATTCCAAAGTAAAACGAGACTTGAACCGGGTCACAAAAACAGAATGTTGGGTTTCAGAGCGTATCCGCATTGCCACCGATGAACGTCGGTTTCTCGCCAGAACCATCACACGTCAAGTCCGTATCTCACGAAGCCAATTACTCATACGCGGGATACTCAGAGTGAGTTGAATTCTTATGATGTCAAATGATAAGATAAGGGGGGACAGACCGGATGCTTTCAAAGATGAAAAAATAATAGGAAATTGAAAGTGCTTCGGGGAGATGGAGAGAAAAAACCAAGGAAAAAGGAGGCCGCAGCCATAAATCGGCTCCTTTGTGTCTCAACTGGCCATTATTATCCCTTGGCTCCGCAGGTGCAAAACAATGATTAAACCATCCATTTCACCTGCTCTACTACGCATTCGTCCTTGTTGACGTAGTTAATGCAGCTGGAAACTGGAAAACAAGAAAGGAATTTGCTGTGGGAAAACAAAACGGGACTTTACTTTCAGTAACCCAACTCCACATCATGGAATGTTACAACAAGGACGGGAAAAGAGCATGTCGTTGGACCCAATGAGGAGGCCGTTCATGACTCCACAGGATGTGGAGCAGCTCCCAATGCCTCATGGGTGGGAGGTGTGCTATGATAGCGAAGGACACCGCTACTTCAAAGATCACAACACGAAGACCACCACTTGGAATGATCCAAGGCTAATTGGTAAGATAGCTTAGGAACTGTTCAATCTAAATTTTCTTTTGTTCTAGCTCCTGAGCAAAACTACGCAGGAGGAGGAAGCGGAGGAGGAAGTGGAGGAGGAGGAGGCGGAGGAGGTGGGGGAGGCGGGGACATGTCCCAGGGATACGGGAGTTACTACGAAAACGGGACCTCTCGGTCTTTGCCTTCGATCCACCAACATCCGCAGATGGTTCCCAATCATCCACAACCTCAATACTCCTCTCAACAGCAAATGGACTACATCCAGCAGCTGCAAAACGAGCGGATGATGATCCAGGAGAAGAACGCACAACTGATGAACTCGGGACTTCTCGACAGTCCTCAGCAGTTCCAGCCGATTTCTCCGATGGGATCGAGCATGATGCATCCGCACGAGCAGAACTTCATGTACCAGCAGCAACAGCAACAGCAGCAACCCCAACATTCCAACCAACAAGTAGCACCACCGCCTCATCCGGCTTTGAACCAGATGCCAACACAGTTCCAAAGTGTAAGTGAGCCCCAAGGAAGATGAATCTCATTATTCATTTTAGAACCAGATGAACGAGACTGCCATGGAGATTGACTACTCGATGCCACCGCATCCACAACATCAATCTCAACATCAACAGCACCCACACCCACCGCAAATGCATCGCCATCATTCGAACATGCAGACCAATTACGGGATCGATGTAAGTTCACTTTGAACCGTTTCCCACTTGAAATTTGATTTCCAGGACATCAATCCACGAGAGTTCGACCAATACCTCCAGATCAGCAGTGGAAACAACCGCGGGGAAGGATCCATGGTGCACCACTATCAATAACTCTAATCGCCCTCTTCCAATTGTGTCTGTGTCTAGATTATAGCAACTTGTGACTTGTAGTCACTCCCCCGAATCTTGTCGATATTCCATCTATTCAACCATTTCTTTTGTGATTTTCTTTGCCAAACCCCGTTTCGAATTGCATTATCAAATTGTGTTTGTACTATTTTCCGACCACCCATCCTTTCCAGCAAAGTAGAGATTGATTCCCGAAACGAATTTCTATTGAAACATACCATATTAAGAAGAACTTTGAAACCAAACCAGTTGCCAACAAAAACGAATTGCTCCGACTTTTCCATCCAAAATAAAACAGATCCATTTGCTTTACCGTGTTAGTTGCCTTTTCCCAACCGCTTTTAGAAGAGACAAGATAGTTCAAAACTGAGTGTTGTTCGTGATATTTCGTCGTTTGTATGCATTTCTGCACATTTTCTTGCATTCGAAATCCCCAATTTGTAAACGTTTTCGTCGTTCGTGAATGAAAACTTGAAAGAAATGAGCCACCTAGTTGAGTGTCTTGTCATTGAATGCCTTATGTCATTATTGTCTTGTGATTGCATTTCCGTCTCGTTTTACCCAATAAAAATCGATTCACGCACTCCTCAAATATGCCTCGGAAACGTCGTCGACGTATGTCCACGTCACACAAACCATTCCGACCGACGGCGCACTGTTCACGTGTCGCTAAACATTGCCGTTGGCCTGCGGACCGAGAGACCCGAGGAAAACGCGCTCCACCGCACACAATGTATTTTTGTGGCATTTTCTCACAGTCCACTCGTTTTCCACAGTTTTCCACTCTTCTTTTCGCGATTTCTGCCATTCTTTTGCTTCTAAAAATTATTTTTCCAGCAAAATGTCAGAGAAAGTGCTCAGACGGACCACCTTCAGCGGTAGATTACTCCATTTTGGGGAGGAGAAGGAAATTAGCCAGAAAACTGCTATTGTGAAAGTGGGTGATTGCTCAGGACCTTCTAAAATAAAAATTGACTTCCAGGGACTCATTTACATGACACTGGACATTGTTATCGGCTTAGGAGTCAGTTGTTCACTATTTCTTTGGTTTTCCGGGTGAGTACTGCTAATTATCGAGGAAACCACCTAAAAATCAATGAGTGCAGATCCGGAATCAATCCGTACGAAAGAGCGATGCCTTGCGGAGACCTTTCCATCCAACAGCCATTCAAAGAAAACACAGTCGGCCTGAAAGTACGCCGAAAATCCGAAATTTCCACGGGAAACAAGTTTTTCAGCATCTTCTGGTCATTTCTCTCGGTTCCCCATTCCTAATCATCGGACTTGTTGAGGCTATCCTTCACTACAAATCGAAGGTATTTTCCGCTCTCTTCATCACCGAAAAAGTTCAAAACTCGACTGAATTCCAGGGATCCAACCGCCTCGCCAAATTCTTCTCCGCCACCACTATCACGTATCTCAAGTACTTGCTAATTTATGCTGGATGCACATTTGCGATGGAGTTCCTCAAGTGCTAGTACGTCAATCTGCCGTCGAATTCTCACAAAATGGGACTTTTCCAGCGTCGGACGCCTTCGCCCGCATTTCTTCAGTGTTTGCAAGCCCGACTGGTCGAAAGTCGACTGCAGTGACAAGGAAAGCTACATTGATCGTGAGTTTTTGCACGAAATTTGTGAAAAATTGGAAAGAGAAGCGTGAGCAAGTTGGAGATGGACATGGCCGGCTGGGGAGATCGTAACGAAGCGCTCCCCGCTGTGGCAATCTTCAAACGTGACGGTTCCATAGTTTGGCCAGTGGGCTCAGAACCATGAAAATGCCTACGTTTGAGTCAACAACAGACAGAAATTGATGAATAGTGTGGAATCCGTTGCCCTACCAGCTCGGTTCATTCCAAATGTTGCGAAAATCGAATGACATTTATGAGACTCAGTTCATCCCCGTATTTCCTGAACATCTCTGTGCGATTTGGTCGATAAACACTCTAAGGCCACGTTTGGTTCAAAATTCACAATTCAAGAAGAAGTACGCAGCTTGTAAGTAAAGGCCATGATGAATCTCTTGAACCAATGGATTGTCCATGTCGGCTGGATTGTCCATGTCGGTTGATGCCTTCCATGAAGTGTAGTGGGTCAATTTTGTGAAAGTCGGCAATGATCAGGATGGGAACCTGGTCTGCTTCTCATATGGCTATTTCGAGAACATGACGAGTAGGCTTGAGCGACAATGACGCGAATTGCTGTTTCTGACTGGAAATTTCGCCAACTGGCAACTGTGGTCGGAAAAAAAATGTTTGGTTTCTGTTCGAAAAAATGACCATGTTATGTCTCGGCGATGTTTTTTCCGGCTATCCAGCTTATTTGAATCAGTCCGAGGTTCAATAATTTGACAAAAAGTTCGAAAACACTCAGAATCGTAGCAGCCCAGTCAAAAATTCGATTTCAAATGCACATTTAATCAGTTTCATTTTTCTGCTAGTGGAAAACTCAAAATCTGAAGGTTATGCTGTCATTGTTCAGTTTGCCGACAATTGTCTTTTTGTTTTTCGACATTTTTTTTTCACTATTAGTATTCAAAAAAAGGAATTGGTTAGGGAGACGTGAATTTTTTTGCAATGTTTCATGGAAAGCTTGAAGTGACGCGGTTTAAATAAGGGATCCCTTCTATCCTGCAATTTCGCAACATTCTCATCTTTCAGCCAGCGATCTGGTGTGCACTAACCCAAATCCGCGGAAGATCCGCACCGCCCGCACTTCATTCCCATCTGGACACACGGCGGCGGCTGTTCACGTGTTCCTCTTCGTTTTCATTTACTTGAGAAGGTAAGAATTATTCGAGCTTGAACTATAAACAAAACTTATATTTCCAGAATGGCATCAAACACCGGAATCAGAGAGATCATAACAGTGAAGAACATTCTCGTGCCACTTTACGCCTTCTGGACACTTGTCACCGCCGTCACGAGAGTCACCGACAATTGGCACTTCCCAACTGATGTCCTTGGTCAGTTTTTTTCTCTGAAATTAGTATAATCAAGATGGAATTTGTTCAGGCGGCGCGATTCTCGCGGTAATCTTCATCTTCCCCGCATTCCGCCGTTCCTGGTCCACTTCGGCAATCATATATGGAACGCGGAAAATCCAACCGGCCGATGACACCAAAAAGGCACAATAGACTTCTAATCGGGAACGCGTATCAAATCGGGACTTGTCTTCATTCATTCTGTTCGAATATCAAAAAAAGTTTCAATTTGTTCTTCTCATATTGGGTGGAATACGAGTTTTTTCCAAAGATTCGCTTAAATAAATTTTGCTGTTGATGATGTCAAATTATTTATTTTTAGTTTCCCAAGAGGATCCGAGCAGTTGCATTTCTTGCTGATACTCTTATTCTTTTATGTCAGTGAATTTTATCGAACTTTTTATTCGTCTGCAGATTCCGAGAAGCCGTCGAAAATCCCTACTTCTCATGTTCCCCCCAACATCAGCAACAGATAGTTTTCTCGATCTTCAAGCAGTTGTGACGTATCCACTCGGTTGAAGTCTTTAATCCCGGTTTGTACCGGAGAATGTAATCCACAAGAAGGATTTGTTGCCAGCTATACAATCCCAAGGGCAGACGCTCCGAATACACGCCACACCTCACCCCTCTCTTCTCTCTCTCGCTCGCTCGTCCGCTCGTCATTCCCCCGCTGGTTATTCAACTAGAGACCGGCGCATTTGCCCACCAAGACGGTTCTCGAGCTGACCTTTCCGCCGTCGGACCCGCTCTCACCATCTGCGTCGTTTGCGCTAACGCACAGATAATCCACGTCTCGTGTCGTATCTCCTATGGCCCAGGCGGTTGGGTGTATGCCAGTGTGTGGCTGTGTACGCGAGTGTGTGGCTGTCTCGGTGGCTGTGAGTGTGAGTGTGTGTGTATGGGTCTCGTGCGCGCGTGAGTGGGTGAGCGAGGCACGTGAGTGTGTGAGTGTGTTTGTGCGTGAACGTTTTCTTCTGATTTCTCTCTTCCTATTCCATCTCTTCTCTTCTCCCAACGGACGATTTCCGTTTCTTGATGCCTTATTTCTCCTCTCTCCCAGCACGGGAATTCACTTTTAACATTCCTCCTCTTCGAGTTCAGTAATTACATCCTCATACTCAAAGCACCCCCCTCATTCTGCTCCTTCCAATGAATACCGTTCTTTACCGTTGATAAAACGAAAATATTGCGAAATTCCCATCTCATTTTCTGGAATAACTTCTAAACCAATCATCTACTCATGTTTACTTCGAGATTGCTTGTTTTTGTGGTTTGTGCCAATTTTTCTTCCCACAAACAAAGTTTCCAACGAGTAGGGCCGAATTTCTAGAAATTGCGTTGCAAAATCGCGCCGAGAATGTTGTGCCGCGGCACGCACTCCTCCTCTCTCTCTAACGGGCTGATCACGTTTTCTGAACGCGCCATTGCATCGCGTACCTTGCCCCGTGATTGGATGCGCGCTGAACTGATCGTTTTATCAGCATCCTCATCTTCTCTTCCTGGTCGTTGGCTATTCACGTTCAGCGACGAACTCAAAGTCTTATATGATGAACGCTATTATTGGTCTTCTCTTCACCGCAGCTGAATTATCATTGTTACGTCAATCAGAGTGTCATACACTTCTATCTTATCATCGTCTTTATTTTTCTCTCTATCGCTCTGTTCTGACCAGTGCCGTCGCGTACCTTCTCTCGCGTCCATGTCATCAGACACAATACGAATTTTTCATCTTTATAGGGTACACCACGTCTACGTGATAATCTTCTCGAATATCACGTCAGTTTCGTGATGTCGAACGGAACTAAACGTTCTCATTCACCGATGGATTGCTCGCGGGAAGGATCGCTTCCAGAAAAGCGCTCGAACCATACGGATGAGGACGAGAAAAATGATGACAAGGATGATGAAGATTTGATTATCGAAAAAGTGACGTATGGCAACTATAGACGCCAGTATACCCGTCTCAACGCAGCCATAAATCGCGGCGAAGTACCACCCGAAGGAATAATCAAAGCGAAGAAACGCCGCAACCACTCCAATGAGCACCCAGTAGAGGAAAAGAGACGTACCTACACCAACGGAAATATCAATTACGACGAGATCCTGGGTGAAGGTTTGACGACGGACCTGAGCCAATTGAGCCCACCGACCGCCTCTCAGGAAAATGGGGATTGCTTAGATGATGAGGACGATTTGATTGACGAGGCCGTTACAGAGAGTCCACAGGTCGAAGAGGAGTGCAACGTTGTCACTACTGACGCGACGAATAATCACCCGGAGAATCGCAAACAGTTTGAGGAGCCAAGAAAAAGTCGCAACACGCTGTCGGACGATGAGCCGGAGGAAGATGAACCAGTTGTTCTGGTGGCTCCGAATCAGTCCACTTCCCAGGTATCTTGTGGGAAGACCGCCATAGGCTTAACAATATACATTCCAGAGTGGGTCGAAGGAAGGCAATGAACAGGCCGCAAATAAGGATCCGGTAGACGACCGCCTCGAGAGTGACCACAAGAAGATGCTGGATGAAATGGTCCAGCTCTACAGACAGGAGGCTGCAGTGCGTTTCTGGAGATCCCGTGGTATTCAACCAACCGAGGACACGAAGTAGACATTTCACGGATAGACGGGAAGATTTGGACTAAACGCGAAAACACCATTGCATGCCCAGAAAATCCAACTGTTTCGCCTTTAGATCCAAAAACCCAAGAAAAGCTAAACATCCAAACAAATCATATATAATCCCATCTTCAAATTCCACATTTTTCCACATGTTTTTTTTCGAGAATTAGTGTTATTGCATAGAACTTCTTAAAATTGCCACGAAGTTCGAGAAAACAAGTAATGATATTCACACAGCCTTTTGTCACGTCAATCATAGAAATGAACCAGTGACTGAGTGTCAAACTCTTTCCTCATATTTCAGTTTAAATTCGTAGAGTGAACAGTAGCAAAAAACATAATAATCTCAAACTTCTTAGCTTTTCCGTACTTCTTTTCACTTTGATTGTGAACTCTCTTATTGTGAACACCGCTTGCATGAATAAATCATAAAAAGAATCAACGTGGTTGTTCCTACTTCTCAGACTTTGTTCACTGCTGAAATAAGCAGAACAATTCTCAATAAAAATTCAGGAGGACAGTTTCATTATGGCAACCACAAACATTCATTGCATGTGCAAAAGCCATCGGTCCCTCGCAAAACCCTATCATCGGTCAGTTTCCCTCGGACTTCTAACAAAATGTAACACGTTTTTTTCTAACAGGCAGCGCCATTGTCGATCTCCTCTTCTCCGGAACTTCATTCGTCTTGGTTCAGGACAAACAGCGGAGAAAATCATGGTCTTATCTTGGACGGCCTCTCGAACTTCATTCGTCTTCATTTGGAACTGGACGCTGGAAAGTAATGGACGGATTCCCAACACTCCTTCGTCTTGGCTCGGAACTAACGGCGGGAAAACTAACGGATGCCCGATCATGGACGGATTTCCGAACATCATCCGAACTCATTTGGAACTAAAGGCGAAAGACCCCTGAAGGGATTGGATTAAAATATGAGGACTGGAGCTTTCTATCGCTTCGGGCATCGCAATTTCAATCAATTGGAAGATATGAAGACTATGAGGCCAATAATCAAATTGGATAATTCGAATGCCATCACGCTATAACAGAATAGTTGTATGCGGTCATTATACGCCGCCGCTTGGATATTTACCAC
Source organism: Caenorhabditis macrosperma (assembly GCA_963932285.1). Classification (NCBI taxonomy): domain Eukaryota; kingdom Metazoa; phylum Nematoda; class Chromadorea; order Rhabditida; family Rhabditidae; genus Caenorhabditis; species Caenorhabditis macrosperma. The sequence goes on from OZ010618.1 coordinate 7,602,729, forward strand.
TGCCGTTACCGACAGTTAGCAGTTCTTCATCAAATTGTGAGTTCTCTTCTAAATTCCCGCAAACATTTCTTTTTTCAGGCAGTGCGTGTATCAATTATCTCATCTCGAGCGCCGTCGTTCTCAGTCAACCATCGCAACTGCAATTGGAAGCTGGGAAGGCAAATCAGCCAGAAACACTTCCTAATTGGCCTTCTTTAACTGGAAACTCGTCTCGTGCCGAGCATCACACGCATGTTGTTGCCATCGTGTGGAAATGTTTCAACTCTATTTCTCACGTTCAAACGGACTTCTCCAACGATAAGTTTCAGTGAACATGCGATTTTTACAATTTTATATTTTCAGGAATAATCCTACAAGGAACAGCGGGCATACTGTTCGGAGTGGTGCTGATTGTCGAATCCGTACTCTATTGCGAAACATTTTTCTCTTTTTTTTGTGGTTTCGAATCCTCAATGCTTGGAGTTTGAAATTGACGCTGCAAAGCAGTAGAATCGGCAGGAATAGCCCTCGATCACACTTTCCAATTAAAAACTGATGATCCGAAGTTGGAATCGGTCCCGAGACGTCCCAGATAATTACTCCATTGAAACATCTCGGTCCGTACTACATTGTACCCCCTAAACGCGGCAAAGACGCACATATGCGCTCTAGCGAGACGGTTCCTGCCTGACCTTTGCCGCTGGACCAATTGCTATCGGGGGAGGACGGTCTGCGTGCTCATCTCCCCTCGTTGGGACCACTCTCCTGGTCATTCGCCCCCAGCCGGCATATAGTCATCCCTCGCCTCGTGTGTTGCGTGTGTGGTGTGTGAGTGTGCGAGTGCAGTGGTGACACGCCATTCGCTTTCTTTTTCCTTTATCGATTTTTCCCTATTTTGCCGAGAATTGTACGCGGAATTGTTCTCATCTTGTGTTGCTCATCGCAATATTTCCCAAATTCTCTACAAACCCAGAATTTAATTTCTAACAAAGATATGATAACTCTGAAAACGATATTTTGCTACGCGCGTCATTTCAAAAAAAAAAATAAATTCGAGAAACGTGGAACATTTGTGGAATATTTCAGTATTCATTAACACTTTGAAAAACCATTTTGTCCCCCGGCATAAATTTGAAAAGTAACTGATTCGACGGCCGTGGCCGAGGTGTCGCAATGCAAAAATTTCGCTCCATTGAGAACTATGTGCCTGCGTATATTTGTCACAGTATAGCATCCCCGATCACTAATATTTCCACAGAATTTGTCTTTTTTTTTGAAGAAGAAGATTAGATGAAAAGTGAAAGAAAACAACGTTCTGGTAGCCGCGCATAAATTTTAAAAATGAGCAATACGGCGGCCGTGGCCGAGGTGTCGCAATGTCACAATGTCGCTCCATTGAGAACTATTTATCCGCGAGAAATTTTAGGCCAATCTTCTATTATTTTTCGACATTTTTCCACCGTATGTGATCTCTTTCAATTTCAACGGTGTCCTGACACTCCATTGGCAACTATCCTGCTTTCCTTTCCTACTCTCTCGAACACACGTTCTCGTTGTTGTGGATATTTTTCCTTCTTCCTCATTATCGTCATATTGCCTTCAATCACCACTTTCTATCTCCATTCTTTCAGGTAATTTGGGATTTCGTACGAGCATTGTGCGCACACGAAACATGGCCGATCCCGGACCTTCAAAGAAAATTGAAGTCATCACCCTTTCATCGGATGACGAGGACGTTCCGAAGGAAAAAGTATGTACCCTGATATTGTGATGGGGGTTAATGTAAACAGCTAGGTATTCTTCCACAATTACCCCCCCCCCAAATTACTCCCGATTACCCTCCGCGGGATGCAATCGTGATACAACCCCCACTTGGGATTTAACGGTACCTCCATCGTGTCGTCTCTAGCTCCGGATGACAGAATAGAAGAAATATATGAATTTCGAACCATATTCGAATGGGAGTCGGGTTTCAGAACAAGGTCACGCGACTATTCGAACGTTCTTGCTAGATTTCGACAATTCAACGTGTGGGGGGGGGACGATTCCCTACTTTTCCGGCGGGGGGCATTTCCCGACTGTTATGGGAGGTAATTGTGGAATGTTACCTGTTCAGGTTGTTTCGAAAGAAACCGTCCTCACGCGCCGTCGTCCTGAACCAAGATACGCACGCCGTCCTCCACCTCCTACAATTCCACAAAGAGACAGGTTGAACAAGGAGCCGAATGTAAGCAACCCTTCACAAGAGGAAAAACAAATCACTATGTTGCAGCCTGGTTGTATCAGAAAACAATTCGACGAGTCGATAGCTTCGCGTACACAGAAATTGGAAGAAGAGAAACGTAAGAAGGACGCGAACGACGAAGGGGTAACTTGCAAGAAACGACTGAGAACGCACATTCTATATTTAATTCCAGGAAACATCGATCGAAAATCCGGCAGCGAAAAAGGCAAGAATGAGCGAATTGGAGGGCGCCGGCACTTCGGAGATTCCTGAGACGTCCGAGACTCCGGCTTGTCTTCACGCCGCATTGCTTGCTTCTGAGACTCCGATGGCAACTAAGACTCCCGAAACTTCTGCGGTCGCTGCAGCTGCTTCGTCGATCGCTCCGGCAACAGAGAAGAAGGCGAGTGTCAACGATTTGGTGCAGCAGTACCGCCTTGAGGCTGCTAATCGCTACAAGAACGCTCGCAAGGCACTTCTCACCGGTCCACGAACCTTGTCGTCGGCGGATGAATCCAATTCTGGCCAGGGATCTCAGGAGGGTGCTGAAAAGAAAGAGGAGGAAGTCAAGAAGGTTCCGAAATCGCTCTGGAACCAACGCTTCTAAAAACGTGATTTATTGAATACAGGGTGGCGCATAAGTTATGTCGGTTTGGGACCCTCGAATCAGTTTTCAAAAATTTGCTAAAACGGTCCGAGAGCCGAGAAAAAGCGGCTCAAAGTTTCGAGGATGTCGGCCGCTCGCCAATTATCGAAATCCAAAATTGAAAAATGTTTTTTTGTGGAAATTTTCGGACTTTGACTTTTTGGGCATCATTCTCATGCCGATAAAAGAATGCAAAAAAGAAAACGATTGTGACGGAATCGATCATGACACCAGTCGACCCATAGATGAACCCACTACAACTCGGCCATCCGACCGTTGAGGTAACTGGGTCCTCGAGAGTTTATAAGCGCGGTGTCGGCAAGCGGCCGAAATCCTCGAAACTTTGAGCCGCTTTTTCTCGGCTTCCCTGTTAGTCAATGAAGTTAGTGGATTTGAGTTATGGCGTTGTATACTTATACGCCACCCTGTATACCATCAACAATTTATCGTCAACTGCCACTTGTACCATTTCCTAAAAGTTCTTAACATTCGCTGTCCAGTAGCAAATAGCATTAGTGGCCATTCGTCGCCACAATCATTGCCTACTGTTTTTTTTTAATTTTAAAGTCATCGAGTTCCATTTTTGTGCAAGTTTTCTCTCAACCAAACGTTCTTGTGTCTCATATTTAAAGTTGTCGTAATTTCTTTATTTTTTTCTTCAAAAAAATTGAATTTGGCCGACCTTTTTTTATTGCCTTCCAATTACCATCGAGTCCTCTGATGAAAATTTTCGGCAGATGTCTTAGCGTTCATCAATATCTCCTACTAGTTGTTCAAACTATGCTTGATACTGTTTAAAAAAGGATGACGGCTGCCCCGAATAACGGAGCTACAAGCGCCAGCGTTGCTCCTGTGGTCAATGGCAAAGTAGCCGCTGAAACGAAAACGATAGCAATCTGGTAGGCAATGGCAAAGAGAAATCGCCCAGCAGTGGGAAATGGTAGGCACTGCACAGTTGAAATGAACGGATAGTGGTACAGTTGCAGACGCGATGGGAAGGTCAACGTAGGAAACGGTGGACGAAAACTGGAATCTACCCTGACGGCCAGGATCGATGATGAAGCGGCGGCTGGAGTCTTGGAAACACGCTGAACATTTAGACTTTCTGGATTGTTCTCAAATCATCTTGCTCGTCGGCGGACATGAACTGTCTAGTGGTATAGTGGATTCTATAAATTTGAATAGTAACGTCCATAAAAATTCTTTTTTCATGGAATTTTTCCAGGCGCCCGATCAAATGGATGGAAGCGATGATTTCGAACCGGAAACTTTCCCAGATAGATGCTTCATGCCGATAGCAAGCTTCCGCAGTGGCGGATTTTCAATCTATTCCCTCAAAATACAAAAAAATCCCTTTTTTTGCGAATTTCTCTTCTTCTTTCTCTGAGCCCATTATTCTCTTTAGTTATGCACGAATACAAATATTTTTTTAGTTTGAGGAGCCAAGAAAAAGTCGCAACACGCTGTCGGACGATGAGCCGGAGGAAGATGAACCAGTTGTTCTGGTGGCTCCGAATCAGTCCACTTCCCAGGTAACTTGTGGGAAGACCGCCATAGGCTTAACATTATACATTCCAGAGTGGGTCGAAGGAAGGCAATGAACAGGCCGCAAATAAGGATCTGGTACATTCATTGCATATGCGAAAGCCATCGGTCCCTCGCAAAATCCTATCATCGGTCAGTTTCCCTCGGACTGCTAACAGAATTTAACACTTTTTTTTTCTAACAGGCAGCACCATTGTCGATCTTCACTTCTCCGGAACTTCATTCGTCTTGGCTCAGGACAAACAGCGGAGAAAATCATGGTCTTATCTTGGACGGCCTCTCGAACTTCATTCGTCTTCATTTGGAACTGGACGCTGGAAAGTAATGGACGGATTCCCAACACTCCTTCGTCTTGGCTCGGAACTAACGGAGGGAAAACTGACGGATGCCCGGTCATAGACGGATTTCCGAACATTATCCGAACTCGTTTGGAACTAAAGGCGAAAGACCCCTGAAAGGATTGGATTAAAATATGAGGACTGGAGCTTTCTATCGCTTCGGGCATCGCAATTCCAATCAATTGGGAGATATGAAGACTATGAGGCCAACAATCAAATTGGATAATTCGAATGTCATCAAGCTATGACAGAATAGTTGTATGCGGTCATTATACGCCGCCGCTTGGATATTTGCCACTGCCGTTACCGACAGTTAGCAGTTCTTCATCAAATTGTGAGTTCTCTTCTAAATTCCGGCAAACATTTCTTTTTTCAGGCAGTGCGTGTATCAATTTTCTCATCTCGAGCGCCGTCGTTCTCAGTCAACCATCGCAACTGCAATTGTAATCTGGGAAGGCAAATCAGCCAGAAACACTTCCTAATTGGCCTTCTTTAACTGGAAACTCGTCTCGTGTCGAGCATCACACGCATGTTGTTGCCATCGTGTGGAAATGTTTCAACTCTACTTCTCACGTTCAAACGGACTTCTCCAACTATGAGTTTCAGTGAACATGCGATTTTTACAATTTTATACTTTCAGGAATAATCCAACAAGGAACAGCGGGCATACTGCTCGGAGTCGTGCTGATTGTCGAATTCGTACTCTATTGCGAAACATTTTTCTCTTTTTTTTTGGTTTCGAATCCCTCAATGCTTGGAGTTTGAAATTGACGCTGCAAAGCAGTAGAATCGGCAGGAATAGCCCTCGATCACACTTTCCAATTAAAAACTGATGGTCCGAAGTTGGCATCGGTCCCGAGACGTCCCAGATAATTACTCCATTGAAACATCTCTGTCCGTACTACTTTGTACCCCCTAAACGCGGAAAAGACGAACATATGCGCTCTTGCGAGACGGTTCCTGCCTACCTTTGGCGCTGGACCACTCGACGGTCTGCGTGCTCATCTCTCCCCCGTTGGGACCACTCTCCTCGTCTGGGTTACTTGCCCCCAGCCGGCATATGGTCGTCCCTCGCCTCGCATAGAACCGTGGGCCGCGTTCTCGTGTGTTGCGTGTGTGGTGTGTGAGTGTGCGAGTGCAGTGGTGACACGCCATTCGCTTGCTTATTCTTTATCGATCTTTCCCTATTTTGCCGAGAATTGGACGCGGAATTGTTCTCATCTTGTGTTGCTCATCGCAATATTTCCCAAATTCTCTACAAACCCAGAATTAAATTTCTAACAAAGATATGATAACTCTGAAAACGATATTTTGCTACTGGCGTCAATTCCAAAAAAAAAAAATAAATTCGAGAACCGTGGAACATTTGTGGAATATTTCAGTATTCATTAACACTTTGAAAAACCATTCTGTCCACCGGCATAAATTTGAAAAGTAACTGATTCGACGGCCGTGGCCGAGGTTTCGCAATGCAAAAATTTCGCTCCATTGAAAACTATGTGCCTGCGTATATTTGTCACAGTATAGCATCCCCGATCACTATTATTTCCACAAAATTTGTCTTTTTTTTTTGAAGAAGAAGAAACGAAGAAAAGCGAAAGAAAAAAACGTTCTGGTAGCCGCGCATAAATTTTAAAAATGAGCAATACGGCGGCCGTGGCCGAGGTGTCGCAATGTCACAATGTCGCTCCATTGAGAACTATTTATCCGCGAGAAATTTTAGGCCAAGCTTCTATTATTTTTCGACATTTTTCCACCGTATGTGATCTCTTTCAATTTCAACGGTGTTCTGACACTCAATTGGCAACTATCCTGCTTTTCTTTCCTACTCTCTCGAACACACGTTCTCGTTGTTGTGGATATTTTTCCTTCTTCCTCATTGTCGTCATATTGTCTTCAATCACCACTTTCTATCTCCATTCTTTCAGGTAATTTGGGATTTCGTACGAGCATTGTGCGCACACGAAACATGGGCGATCCCGGACCTTCAAAGAAAATTGAAGTCATCACCCTTTCATCGGATGACGAGGACGTTCCGAAGGAAAAAGTATGTACCCTGATATTGTGATGGGGGTTAATGTAAACAGCTAGGTATTCTTCCACATTTGCCCCTCAAATTACTCCCGATTACCCTCCGCGGGATGCAATCGTGATAGAACCCCCACTTGGGATTTAACGGTACCTCCATGGGGGGCGATTCAATACTTTTCCGGCGGGGGGCAATTCCCGACTGTAATGGGGGGTAATTGTGGAATGTTACCTGTTCAGGTTGTTTCGGAAAAAATCAACAAGCGCAGTCATGCGCAGAACATGCACAATTATTATGCGCAGAAGATGCGCGAAAATGCGCGCCGTCCTCCACCAAGCTACACGCGCCGTCCTCCATATGGTGCAAATGCACAAAGAGACAGGTTGAACAAGGAGCCGAATGTAAGCAACCCTTCACAAGAGGAAAAACAAATCACTATGTTGCAGCCTGGTTGTATCAGAAAACAATTCGACGAGTCGATAGCTTCGCGTACACAGAAATTGGAAGAAGAGAAACGTAAGAAGGACGCGAACGACGAAGGGGTAACTTGCAAGAAACGACTGAGAACGCACATTCTATATTTAATTCTAGGAAACATCGATCGAAAGTCCGGCAGCGAAAAAGGCAAGAATGAACGAATTGGAGGGTGCCGGCACTTCGGAGATTCCTGAGACGTCCGAGACTCCGGCTTGTCTTCACGCCGCATTGCTTGCTTCTGAGACTCCGATGGCAACTAAGACTCCCGAAACTTCTGCGGTCGCTGCTGCTGCTTCGGCGATCGCTCCGGCAACAGAGAAGAAGGCGAGTGTCAACGATTTGGTGCAGCAGTACCGCCTTGAGGCTGCTAATCGCTACAAGAACGCTCGCAATGCACTGCTGACCGGTCCACGAACCTTGTCGTCGGCGGATGAATCCAATTCTGGCCAGGGTTCTCAGGAGGGTGCTGAAAAGAAAGAGGAGGAAGTCAAGAAGGTTCCGAAATCGCTCTGGAACCAACGCTTCTAAATACGTGATTTATTGAATACAGGGTGGCGCATAAGTTATGTCAGTTTGGGATCCCCCCCCCCGAATCAGTTTTCAAAAGTTGCTAAAACGGCCCGAGAGCCGAGAGAAAGCGGCTCAAAGTTTGGAGGGTGTCGGCCGCTTGCCGACACCGCGCTTATAAACTCTCGCGGACCCAGTTACCTCAACGGTCGGATGGCCGAATTGTAGATCAATTCCGTCACAATCTTATTCTTTTTTGCATTCTTTTGTCGGCATAAGATTAATGCCCAAAAAGTAAAAGTCCAAAAATTTCCAAAAAATTTTTTTCAATTTTTGATTTCGATAATTGGCCGGTTTGGAGACTTTTGTTCAATAGCTCTATGAAGAATAACTCAATGGAAAATATCGTTAATAATATATGAAAAAACCAAATCTGCCCGCCACCAATTATCGAAATCAAAAATTGAAAGAAAACATTTTTTTCGGAAATTTTTGGACTTTGACTTATTGGGCATTATTATATTCTCATGTCAACGAAGGAATGCAAAAGAGAAAACGATTGTGACGGAATCGATCATGACACCAGTCGACCCATAGATGAACCCACTACCACTGGGCCATCCGACCGTTGAGGTAACTGGGTCCTCGAGAGTTTGTAAGCGCGGTGTCGGCAAGCGGCCGAAATCCTCGAAACTTTGAGCCGCTTTTTCTCGGCTCTCGGGTCGTTTTAGCAATTTTTGAAAACTGATTCGGGGGTCCCAAACCGACCTCTTCCCATCCCGCAAGATTTTTTTTCCAAACGGTTCTGGACCGTTGAAACGTTTCCCCGTTAGTCAATGAAGTTAGTGGGGTTGAATTATGGCGTTGTGTACTTATGCGTCACCCTGTATACCATCAACAATTTATCGTCAACTGTCACTTGTACCATTTCCTAAAAGTTCTTAACTTTCGCCGTCCAGTAGCAAATAGCATTAGTGGCCATTCACAATCATTGCCTACTGTTTTTTTTTTAATTTTAAAGTCATCGAGTTCCATTTTTGTGCAAGTTTTCTCTCAACCAAACGTTCTTGTGTCTCATATTTAAAGTTGTCGTAATTTCTTTATTTTTTTCTTCAAAAAAATTGGATTTGGTCGACCTTTTTTTTATTGCCTTCCAATGACCACCGAGTCCTCTGATGAAAATTTTCGGCAGATGTCTTAGCGTTCATCAATATCTCCTACTAGTTGTTCAAACTATGCTTGATACTGTTTAAAAAAGGATGACGGCTGCTGCCCCAAATTACGGAGCTACAAGCGCCAGCGTTGCTCGTGTGGTCAATGGTGAAGTAGCCGCTGAAAAGAAAACGATAGCAATCTGGTAGGCAATGGCAAAGAAAAATCGCCCAGCAGTGGGAAATGGTAGGCACTGCTCAGTTGAAATGAACGGATAGTGGTACAGTTGCAGGCGCAATGGGAAGGTCAACGTAGGAAACGGTGGACGAAAACTGGAATCTACCCTGACGGCCAGGATCGATGATGAAGCGGCGGCTGGAGTCTTGGAAACACGCTGAACATTTAGACTTTCTGGATTGTTCTCAAATCATCTTGCTCGTTGGCGGACATGAACTGTCTAGTGGTATAGTGGATTCTATAAATTCAAATAGTAACGTCCATAAAAATTCTTTTTTCATGGAATTTTTCCAGGCGCCCGATCAAATGGATGGAAGCGATGATTTCGAACCGGAAACTTTCCCAGATAGATGCTTCATGCCGATAGCAAGCTTCCGCAGTGGCGGATTTTCAATCTATTCCCTCAAAATACAAAAAAATCCCTTTTTTTGCGAATTTCTCTTCTTCTTTCTCTGAGCCCATTATTCTCTTTAGTTATGCACGAATACAAATATTTTTTTAGTTTGAGGAGCCAAGAAAAAGTCGCAACAAGCTGTCGGACGATGAGCCGGAGGATGATGAACCAGTTGTTCTGGTGGCTCCGAATCAGTCCACTTCCCAGGTAACTTGTGGGAAGACCGCCATTGGCTTAACATTATACATTCCAGAGTGGGTCGAAGGAAGGCAATGAAGAGGCCGCAAATAAGGATCTGGTACATTCATTGCATATGCGAAAGCCATCGGTCCCTCGCAAAATCCTATCATCGGTCAGTTTCCCTCGGACTGCTAACAAAATTTAACACTTTTTTTTTCTAACAGGCAGCACCATTGTCGATCTTCACTTCTCCGGAACTTCATTCGTCTTGGCTCAGGACAAACAGCGGAGAAAATCATGGTCTTATCTTGGACGGCCTCTCGAACTTCATTCGTCTTCATTTGGAACTGGACGCTGGAAAGTAATGGACGGATTCCCAACATTCCTTCGTCTTGGCTCGGAACTAACGGAGGGAAAACTGACGGATGCCCGGTCATAGACGGATTTCCGAACATCATCCGAACTCGTTTGGAACTAAAGCCGAAAGACCCCTGAAGGGATTGGATTAAAATATGAGGACTGGAGCTTTCTATCGCTTCGGGCATCGCAATTCCAATCAATTGGGAGATATGAAGACTATGAGGCCAACAATCAAATTGGATAATTCGAATGCCATCACGCTATAACAGAATAGTTGTATGCGGTCATTATACGCCGCCGCTTGGATATTTGCCACTGCCGTTACCGACAGTTAGCAGTTCTTCATCAAATTGTGAGTTCTCTTCTAAATTCCGGCAAACATTTCTTTTTTCAGGCAGTGCGTGTATCAATTATCTCATCTCGAGCGCCGTCGTTCTCAGTCAACCATCGCAACTGCAATTGGAAGCTGGGAAGGCAGATCAGCCAGAAACACTTCCTAATTGGCCTTCTTTAACTGGAAACTCGTCTCGTGCCGAGCATCACACGCATATTGTTGCCATCGTGTGGAAATGTTTCAACTCTATTTCTCACGTTCAAACGGACTTCTCCAACGATAAGTTTCAGTGAACATGCGATTTTTACAATTTTATACTTTCAGAGATAATCCAACAAGGAACAGCGGACATACTGCTTGGAGTGGTGCTGATTGTCGAATTCGTACTCTATTGCGAAACATTTTTCTCATTTTTTTGTGGTTTCGAATCCTCAATGCTTGGAGTTTGAAATTGACGCTGCAAAGCAGTAGAATCGGCAAGAATAGCCCTCGATCACACTTTCCAATTAAAAACTGATGATCCGAAGTTGGCATCGGTCCCGAGACGTCCCAGATAATTACTCTATTGAAACATCTCTGTCCGTACTACTTTGTACCCCCTAAACGCGGAAAAGACGAACATATGCGCTCTTGCGAGACGGTTCCTGCCTACCTTTGGCGCTGGACCACTCGACGGTCTGCGTGCTCATCTCTCCCCCGTTGGGACCACTCTCCTCGTCTGGGTTACTTGCCCCCAGCCGGCATATGGTCGTCCCTCGCCTCGCATAGAACCGTGGGCCGCGTTCTCGTGTGTTGCGTGTGTGGTGTGTGAGTGTGCGAGTGCAGTGGTGACACGCCATTCGCTTGCTTATTCTTTATCGATTTTTCCCTATTTTGCCGAGAATAGGACGCGGAATTGTTCTCATCTTGTGTTTCTCATCGCAATATTTCCCAAATTCTCTACAAACCCAGAATTTAATTTCTAAAAGAGATATGATCATTTTGAAAACGATGTTTTCTTACGCGTGTCACTTCCAAAAAAAAAAAGAAATTCAAGAAACGTGGAACATTTGTGGAATTTTTCAGTATTCATTAACACTTTGAAAAACCATTTTGTCCCCCGGCATAAATTTGAAAAGTAACTGATTCGACGGCCGTGGCCGAGGTGTCGCAATGCAAAAATTTCGCTCCATTGAGAACTATGCGCCTGCGAATATTTGTCAGCAATTAATTCATCAATATTCTACGCATTCTTCTTGCAACTGCTCATTGCATTTTCGTCTCTAATCGACAGCTCCATTATCGCTCGAAGACCAATCAAATGAACTAATTTGATCATTGTGAGACGAGTGAGACAAGTGAGACAAAAAGCTTTTCCAGATAAATGCTCTATGTTCATCGCAGGCTTCTAAAGTGATGTTTTTCCTATTTATCCCGTATGGTACCGCAAAAAACCCCTATTCTGTTTCCGACGTTCTTAACTATTCTTCTATGTTTGCTCCTTTTGACCCATCATTTCTTCCCTCTATTTGCAAAATTTAACAGTATAACATCCCCGATCACAAACATTTCCACACAATTTGGCTTTTTTTGAAGAAGAAGATTCGATGAAAAGTGAAAGAAAACAACTTTCTGGTGGCCGCGCATAAATTTTAAAAATTAGTAATACGGCGGCCGTGGCCGAGGTGTCGCAATGTCACAATGTCGCTCCATTGAGAACTATTTGCCCGCGAGAAATTTTAGGCCAAGCTTCTATTATTTTTCGACATTTTTCCACCGTATGTGATCTCTTTCAATTTCAACGGTGTTCTGACACTCAATTGGCAACTATCCTGCTTATCTTTCCTACTCTCTCGAACACACGTTCTCGTTCTTGTGGATATTTTTCCTTCTTCCTCATTATCGTCATATTGCCTTCAATCACCACTTTCTATCTCCATTCTTTCAGGTAATTTGGGATTTCGTACGAGCATTGTGCGCACACGAAACATGGCCGATCCCGGACCTTCAAAGAAAATTGAAGTCATCACCCTTTCATCGGATGACGAGGACTTTCAGGTATGGACCCTGATATTGTGATGGGGGGTTAATGTAAACAGCTAGGTATTCTTCCACAATTACCCCCCCCCCCAAATTACTCCCGATTACCCTCCGCGGGATGCAATCGTGATAGAACCCCCACGTGGGATTTAGCGGTACCTCCATCGTGTCGTCTCTAGCTCCGGATGACAGAATAGAAGAAATATATGAATTTCGAACCATATTCGAATGGGAGTCGGGTTTCAGAACAAGGTCACGCGACTATTCGAACGTTCTTGCTAGATTTCGACAATTCAACGTGTGGGGGGGGGGGGGGGGACGATTTCCTACTTTTCCGGCGGGGGGCATTTCCCGACTGTTATGGTAGGTAATTGTGGAATGTTACCTGTTCAGGTTGTTTCGGAAAAAATCAACAAGCGCAGTCATGCGCAGAACATGCACAATTATTATGCGCAGAAGATGCGCGAAAATGCGCGCCGTCCTCCACCAAGCTACACGCGCCGTCCTCCATATGGTGCAAATGCACAAAGAGACAGGTTGAACAAGGAGCCGAATGTAAGCAACCCTTCACAAGAGGAAAAACAAATCACTATGTTGCAGCCTGGTTGTGGCAGCAACCGATACAAAGAGTGGAAAGCTTCGCGTAGACAGATTTCAGAAGAAAACAAACGTAAGAAGGGCGCAAACGACGAAGGGGTAATTTGAAAGAAACGTCTGAGAACGCACAATCTATGTTTAATTCCAGGAAACATCGATCGAAAATCCGGCAGCGAAAAAGGGAAGAATGAACGAAATGGAGGGTGCCGGCACTTCGGAGATTCCTGAGACGTCCGAGACTCCGGCTTGTATTCACGCCGCATTGCTTGCTTCTGAGACTCCGCTGGCAACTAAGACTCCCGAAACTTCTGCGGTCGCTGCTGCTGCTTCGTCGAACGCTCCGGCAACAGAGAAGAAGGCGAGTGTCAACGATTTGGTGCAGCAGTACCGCCTTGAGGCTGCTAATCGCTACAAGAACGCTCGCAAGGCACTTCTCACCGGTCCACGAACCTTGTCGTCGGCGGATGAATCCAATTCTGGCCAGGGTTCTCAGGAGGGTGCTGAAAAGAAAGAGGAGGAAGTCAACAAGGTTCCGAAATCGCTCTGGAACCAACGCTTCTAAAAACGTGATTTATTGAATACAGGGTGGCGCATAAGTTATGTCGGTTTGGGACCCCCAGTCGACCCATAGATGAACCCACTACCACTCGGCCATCCGACCATTGAGGTAACTAAGTCCGCGAGAGTTTATAAGCGCGGTGTCGGCAAGTGGCCGACATCCTAGAAACTTTGAGCCGCTTTTTCTCGGCTCTCGGGCCGTTTTAGCAATTTTTGAAAACTGATTCGGGGGTCCCAAACCGACCTCTTCCCATCCCGCAAGATTTTTTTCCAAGCGGTTCTGGACCGTTGAAACGTTTCCCTGTTAGTCAATGAAGTTAGTGGGTTTGAGTCATGGCGTTGTATACTTATACGCCACCCTGTATACCATCAACAATTTATCGTCAACTGCCACTTGTACCATTTCCTAAAAGTTCTTAACATTCGCCGTCCAGTAGCAAATAGCATTAGTGGCCATTCGACGCCACAACCATCGCCTACTGTTTTTTTTTAATTTTAAAGTCATCGAGTTCCATTTTTGTGCAAGTTTTCTCTCAACCAAACGTTCTTGAGTTGCAATCAGAAATCACTTCCGATTGGGTCCGCGGGGTTAAAAGAGAAGAAACAAGCGATTTAGAGGTGTATCACGGTTTATTCAGCTTAAGCAAGCTAAATAACACAAGAGAAAACTAACAAAACGACCCGAAATGAGTCTTGAGTCCGAGGGACTGTCGGATCACCCGCCAGCAACTCTCGCTCAAACCAGACTGATTCGAAACCGGGATTTAAGGCATTTGAGGCGCGTTCGCGCCACACGCTAAACACAGCGCTTGTGGAGTGTCGTTAGGGAGAGAGCGCGGCGCAGCAGAGACGCAGGCAGGCGGGGTTCGCGGGCACCGAAGACCCAACTTCCCCCCCCTCCTCCAAGATGGCTGTCCCCAGCCATGACATCTCGACCGCAACTCAACACCAGCACGAACACTAGAACACAAGTCAGCACTACGACTAAAAACTCATACAATAGTAACTAAAACTACTCAAACTAGAAATGATAGGGGTCAAAGGGTAAAATACGAACAATAATTAGATAATATTCACCCTCGCATGGGCTCGCTTTCCGGCGCTGCTTCGCTGCTTCCCTCCGTCGAGACACCACATGCTTCCTTGATTTTGACCTCGTCCTCGTCCAGGGCGTCGATCAAGTAGTTTGCCAGTTCTGTACTGGACTTCACACTGCTGTTTAGAATCAGTGGGAGATTCTGCTCGCCACTGCTCTTCAACGGGTTCACGATCGAGACGTTCGGGAACCTTTCCCTCCAGTACTCGTAGATCTTCTGTACCTCTTGGAACTTGCAGTCCATGGGTCCAGGTACGATCGTTACCTCCTTCCTATGTTCCCGGAATTCGTTGATCATAGATCCAGCCGCTTCGTTGTACTTCCGGTCTTGTGTGATCCTCACAACCACCACGACCTTCGTCACCTTCGCGTCATCGTATTTCTGGTGGAAGATCGGCAAGACTGCTCGCCGAACTTCATAAATCGCTGTCGCTCGGATTCCCATTCGCGGAACCACGATCACCAGTCCCTGCTTCATGCTCACCTTCCTCGGCTTACACTCAGCTTCATCTTTTTCACGAGCGCTTTTCTTCGCGTCGCTTCCTTCTTTCTTCTGCTTCCGGCGATCTACATACTTCTGCTCCGTCTCGGTATTCACCATTGAAGACACTTTCTGCTCGACCGTCAGCTTCTTGTTGTTCACATGCTTGTGGACCTTTCTCGATGTACACTCGTACTTCCTGTGACCTATCCCGCCACAATTGAAACACGTGAGACATCTTCTGTCACGCTTTTCCTTGACTTTCTTGTCACGAACACGGTTCGCGAAGCGTTCCTGCTCCACGCGTTCCATCTCGTCCGCCCATGATTCCTTGATCCGTTCAACAGGTTTCTTGAGCTGCCTGATGTCCTTCATGCCTCTCTCTTGCGATTGATTGACATGAACACTCATCTCTGTGAGCTGTTCATTCTCGCTTCTCGGCTGGATCATCTGCAAAGCCACCTCCCTAGGTGCCTTCAGCTCCTCCTGCAACTTCTCAAGCTCATTCAGCAACGATCTGTTCACGTTGTGAGCCTGCAACACTCCTTTTCCCATTGTCTTGAGACATTCCGCCAATTCTGCGCCTGATTCAATGCCGTATTGAGCCATTACGCCCAGCACGTCATCCCACCATTCGTACATATCGATGTTTCGCCAACCTTCCCGCAGTTTCTCTCGGAAATTATCGATTGGTTTCACAATAGCATTTCTTTGGTTCGAAGTACACTTCGAATACGCATACAATTGTCTGCGCACTTCTTCCTGCAGATTTTCTGCCTCATCAGTCACAATTCTGTGCATTTGTGACAGTCGCTCTCGCTTTTGCTGCACGCTAATGCCATCTTTTGCGCTGTTCGTTCTTTTTTCATCGGTCCGAGCACTGTTCACGTTTCGTCCATCGAAACCAGCACTTTTCCCGCTTTCCTGATCTCCGGCCGTCATCAGCACAATCTTTTGTTCACTGGACACCTTCTGATCACTCGATCGCTCTGAATCTGCGGTGGCCTTTTCGCTATTGCACTCCCCGATCACCGGTTTGCTGCTCACGTCATTCACCAACTCATCTTCCACGATCCTCGAAGAATTCCTGGTCGCCGGCACGACATTTCCGACTAGCATCACGCCGTCACACTGGAAATCGCCCGAACGCACCAATTCTTCTGTCATTTGCTAGTAAACTCGAGTGCTCCGTTTCTCCTCCGAATGCTTGTTGAATTTATCGATTTTTCCGGCGATCGCCCGAAAATTTCCAATAGACGCACGAAAATCGCTATCAATCAGTCACCGCACTTGCTTTGGGCTGTTCCCCAGAGTACAAGC
This sequence comes from Caenorhabditis macrosperma, assembly GCA_963932285.1. Lineage (NCBI taxonomy): Eukaryota > Metazoa > Nematoda > Chromadorea > Rhabditida > Rhabditidae > Caenorhabditis > Caenorhabditis macrosperma. The sequence continues at coordinate 7,619,202 of OZ010618.1, forward strand.
GTGTACACCGGCAAAAATCAATAATGACCGTCGAAAACACGAAATTCCAGTGATTTCACTCCGTTTCACTCGATCTCGAGCAAAATATGCGAAAAACACGAAAAATCGGCTCGATTATCGGCAACCTGCACGAAAAATCGATAAAAATCGAGAGTATTCCAATGAAAAGCTGCACGCGAAATGTACTCAATTCACGTGTCAGCGGATTATCAATATTTCTTGCAATCCGGCAAGAAAATTGATATTCCCAAAGAAATACAACCAACCGCACGAGAAATGTACTCAATTCCCGTGTCAGCGGTTTATCGATACTTCTTGCGCACGAGAAATGTACTCACTTCTCGTGTCGGCAAGAAAATCGATATAAAAATCGGTTCGGCCCCCAAGTTGCAATCAGAAATCACTTCCGATTGGGTCCGCGGGGTTAAAAGAGAAGAAACAAGCGATTTAGAGGTGTATCACGGTTTATTCAGCTTAAGCAAGCTAAATAACACAAGAGAAAACTAACAAAACGACCCGAAATGAGTCTTGAGTCCGAGGGACTGTCGGATCACCCGCCAGCAACTCTCGCTCAAACCAGACTGATTCGAAACCGGGATTTAAGGCATTTGAGGCGCGTTCGCGCCACACGCTAAACACAGCGCTTGTGGAGTGTCGTTAGGGAGAGAGCGCGGCGCAGCAGAGACGCAGGCAGGCGGGGTTCGCGGGCACCGAAGACCCAACTCTTGTGTCTCATATTTAAAGTTGTCGTAATTTCTTTATTTTTTTTCTTCAAATAAATTGGATTTGGTTGACCTTTTCTTTATTGCCTTCCAATTACCACCGAGTCCTCTGATGACAATTTTCGGCAGATGTCTTAGCGTTCATCAATATCTCCTACTAGTTGTTCAAACTATGCTTGATACTGTTTAAAAAAGGATGACGGCTGCCCCGAATAACGGAGCTACAAGCGCCAGCGTTGCTCCTGTGGTCAATGGCAAAGTAGCCGCTGAAACGAAAACGATAGCAATCTGGTAGGCAATGGCAAAGAAAAGTCGCCCAGCAGTGGGAAATGGTAGGCACTGCTCAGTTGAAATGAACGGATAGTGGTACAGTTGCAGACGCGATGGGAAGGTCAACGTAGGAAACGGTGGACGAAAACTGGAATCTACCCTGACGGCCAGGATCGATGATGAAACGGCGGCTGGAGTCTTGGAAACATGCTGAACATTTAGACTTTCTGGATTGTTCTCAAATCATCTTGCTCGTCGGCGGACATGAACTGTCTAGTGGTATAGTGGATTCTATAAATTTAGAGTAACGTCCATAAAAATTCTTTTTTCATGGAATTTTTCAAGGCGCCTGATCAAATGGATGGAAACGATAATTTCGAACCGGAAACTTTCCCAGATAGATGCTTCATGTCGATAGCAAGCTTCCGCAGTGGCGGATTTTCAATTTATTCCCTCAAAATACAAAAAAAACCCCTCTTTTTTTTTGAGAATTCCTCTTCTTCTTTCTCTGAGCCCATCATTCTTTTTAGTTATGCACGAATACAGATATTTTGTCAAAAAATCGCAGAACAACGTTTCGGCGCTCGTATAAAATCGAAAAATAAGCGACTTGGCGGCCGTGATTTCGCAATGCAACAATTTCGCTCCGTTGTAAATTTTTCGGCCGCAAGAAACGTCGGGCCGATTATTCATCGATTTTTGCTAATTCTTCTCATTATTAGTCACTTTATTTGCGCCTTTTCTCTACATCTTCATTATCGAGAACATTCATCCTTTTCCAGTTTCCAGTTCTCCATAATTCCCTTTTATTCAGTTCAACAGCGTTCACACGCATCAAGAGCAAATATCTTCTCCTTTATTTCTTATCTTTTAGTAGCTCCAATCACAAAAAGCTTCAGTTTCCAAAAAAAATTTGCTCTGTTTATTAAAATTCATAATATTTACACTTTCTTAAGCTCATTGGTCATTTCTTTTGCGCCTATAATCTTCATCTTTATTGTCACTTGGTGACCATTTCTATCAATTGATTTCATCATTCGAAAAACGTTCACTTTCTTCCAGTTTCCAGTTCTCCATAATTCCCTTTTATTCAGTTCAACAGCGTTCGTCCCCACCAAGAGCAATAATTTTTTTCTTCGTATTTTATTTTTTACCTGCTTCAACAACACAAAAAACCTCGTTTTGAGAAAATTCGCTCTTCTGCAATGTTTATGGAAACCTATTCGTCAGATTTCTCATCCTTCCGTCCTTTTTGTCGTTGCATTTACTCCCGTTTCTCATTTCAACGGTCTCCATTTTTACAGAGTGTTTGGCATTTGCTACAAGCAATTCGCTCCTCAAGAACATGTCAGACCAAGCGCCACGTAAACGTCTTCGATCAAAAAAACCGGAAAATGACGCCATCGAGAAATGCATCAAAACGGGTACTACACTTGTCGCCCCCCTTTCATCAGATGATCAGGGCGGTTCATTTTATCGAAAGAAATATAACACGGACCAGGTGACTGAAATGGTTCTCATGAAAAAATAACATTACATAATTTGTTTCAGGCACCGGCTGTGCAAGCGGAGGAACTTGAAAGGAGACTACGCGAGCGCAGGTCATATCTGAAAACGCTGGGCGAGACATCTACCGCAATGCGTAAAATGATCGATGTGGTGTGGTGGGAGGAAGAGAGGGTAAGTCAACGCAAAAGGCTCAAAACGCACATTCTTGAGCTTCAGGAGAGGTTGCTCGATAAAGTGGCAGTTATGTTTGTACAGATAGACAGAGAATGTGGAATTCGATCTTCCGTCACTCCCGAGTTTCCGAGACAAGTGAGTTGCATCGCGAGCACAGAACCGTTCGCGAGCACAGAGTACACTGCAATATGTTTCAGACAGACGCTGCGCGAGCGGAAACAATGGGCAAATCACTGAAGTTCAAATCGAAATATGCGGTGGGATGCGAAATTCTTGAAAGGTTGAGCAAAATTCATGATTTGCTATCGGCGAGAATGACTGAAAGCGAATTGGCGGCTGAGGAAGCGATGCGAGATGAACAAAAAAAAAAAGCTGCCGCTGCTTCCAGACTTTATCCAAATTTCATCGATGCGGCCGACATATTCGAGGAAAGACCACATCTTTTCTTCCTGCGCTACGTATGTGCAGCACTGTATGACAGGACTGAGCATGAAAGCAGGAGAGCAAGAAAATTGGTAGCTACTCTGAACTGAGGAAAAACAAATCAGAATGGGTTTCAGGCTCGGGCTGCGGAAAAGGAGACGACACGCGACAAAAATCAACGAGGTGCAGAGCTAGGAGAAAGAGGACAACGTAGAAGGAAAGATCGGGTAACTCGCAAGAAAAGTGCCAGAGCACCCTTTTCAAATTGAATTCCAGAACACATCGTCCGAGGAGCCAGATGCAAAAAAAGCGAAGATAGAGGAAGCAGAAAGCGCTGAGACTTCACTCGCTCCAGAAACGTCCAAGACGGCGGTTAGTTCTCAGGCTCTTGTTGGCTCCGGTATAGCGATCATGAGATTAACAGAATACATTCCAGAATAAATCGGATCAGAAGCAAAGAGATGAACAAGCCGCCGGTGACGATCCCGAAGAGAGTGATTACAAAAAGTTTCTGGATCAAACCATCAGACTCTACAACCAAAAAGCCACGGAGCGCTTTTGGCGATTCCGTGGTTACGAGAACGGTCTATTTTCTGAAAATAAGTTGTAAGCAACAGACGGATGGATGGATGGAATTAGACTGAATGCGAAAGCATTACTGTGTTCTTAGAAAATCCACCTGTTTCGTTTCTAAATTAGTTTGTATTATTAAAAAAAAAACGAAACAGCAAATTGAATCGTATTTAATCCCAACTTCAAATGTCATAACTTTGAACTTTTCCGCCGACTTCTTTCCACTGAAAATATGAAAATATGTTATCAGTGATTTGAGAAAAATTTTGAAAAACAACAAAAATGATATTCTATCACTGATAACGACCTTGAATGTTTTTTCTGTGATTTCTGGTTATCATAATAGTATTCTACGGGTCAAAATACACCTACAACACCAATTTCATACCTAAAGCTGAATATTGCTGAAAATCAGTGCTCTGCGAGCAGACGAACATTTTCGCGTTTCGGTTTGAATTTTGCGGGACAGGTGTATTTTGACCCGTAGAATACTATTATGATAACCAGAAATCACAGAAAAAACATTCAAGGTCGTTATCAGTGATAGAATATCATTTTTGTTGTTTTTCAAAATTTTTCTCAAATCACTGATAACGTCTTCAAATGATTATTCTTGGTTTTTCGGTAATGGTATTCGTAATGTAGAAGTGATTTTTGTTGATAAAAAGAAGATTTTAACTAATTTAAAAATTGATTTTTTATCTGTGATAACGACCTTGAATGATTTTTCTGTGATTTCTCGTTATCATATTCGTACTCTACGGGTCAAAATACACCTGTCCCGCAAAATCCCGACTGAAACTTGAACTTTTTTGAAAATCAGTATTTGCTCTTGTGCTCCGCGAGCAGGTGAGCTAGTACTCCAAATGTTGTATTTTCAGAATGAGGGACCCTTATAATACATCCATGCAAAATTTCAACCCGATCGCAACAATTATACGGCTTCTATGAACTCAGCGAACAAAACAATCATGAAAGGATTGAAGCTGCTTCAAATCACGTTAAAGTTGCGAAACGGCATAGTTGCGAAACGGCAGGTTGCGAAACGGCACAGTTTCCAACTGGCCAGTTTCCAAACGGCACAGTTGCCAAGAGGCATAGTTGCGGAAAGGCGGGTTTCGAGATGGCGAGTTGCCAAAAGGCACAGTTGCGAAGCGGCACAGTTGCGAGTTGGCAGGGTGCGAGTTGGCGGGTTGCGAACAGGCACAGTTGCGAAACGGCAGAGTTGCGAGAAGGCAGGGTGCGATTCGGCAGGTTGCGAAAATTCAAAAAGTTGCGAAAAGGCACAGTTGCGAAGCGGCAGGTTGCGAGTGGGCGCGGAGCCGCAGTTCTCCATCGATTCATCAGTTTTCTTCTGATTTGAAGATGCCTCCGACCGTTCTTTCTTATCCCCGCCTGAAAGTTGAAAGGATCGTTCTGCCAAAAAATCAATTTTCATTTAAAAAAAGAAGGGCATAACTGAGCAACGAGTGCCAGCGCCGCTAGTGTAGTCAATTGCGAACATTTTGGCGCGTGCACAAATTTGAAAAATGACACAGTTTCGGCGGCCGATACGTCAGATACGTGTATGGCATTTGCTACAAGCGATTTCGTACTTATGTTTCGAATTGAAACTTCTCAATCGGAAAATCCGGCAGTTAGAATTACCGAGAAATGCACCGAATCCGACACCAACCTCAAAATTGTCGTCACCCTTTCCTCGGATGACGATGACGCTCTGGTTGCTCCGAACAGATGTAAAACACGTAATTGTCAGGTAACGAGTAGTTCTCATGAGAAAACAATCCACAATTGGTTCCAGGCAACAGGTGTGGTTCCAGTTGCAGAGACGATTGGCTTGAGACCACGCGACGAGCGACGAGACGAACAAGAAGGAGTTGGAACTTCCGAGGTTTCCGAGAAAACTCCCGCGGTCGCGACTGCTGTCAGCTCGTCTCTTGTTCCGGCACTTGATCAGTCAGTTGCTCAGAAAGGCACTTTTGAATGCAATGAATGCGACAGCGACCATGTCGTCACTCTTTCATCAGATGGCAATGACGTCCCGGTTCACTAGGTGACAATGGTTCTTTTGAAAAAAAACAATCCAAAACGGCTCCAAAAAGTGAAAACCGGAGAGATAGATTGACTTCTTTCTTTTTTTCCAGTTTTTCTCCGAATTTCTCCGCATTCTCCGGAAAAAAGTTTCGGAGAAAATTTGAATTCTCTGATTCTCCGAAAAATGAATTCGGAGAAATTTTGATTTTCTGAGAAATTTTCTCCGAGCAAGCCTGATCACAATAAAAGTGTTGTTTTCTTATAATCATTTTATTCAAAGAACAATGTTCAGAAACGCAAACAAAAAACAAAAAAAAATTTAATAGAGATGTAATAAAGTAATAAATAAAGATTTGAATAAAGATGTAAATAAAGATGTAAACAAAGATGTAAATAAAGATATAATAAAGAAATAAAGAATAAAAATAAAGATGAATTATAATAAAGATGATGATAGAGGCAAATGTAAAATGAAAAAAACCATCAGTGTCGTATGTCAAGTGGGGGAGATAGGGGAAAGGAAAGCAAGGAGAATTTGGCGGGGAAAAATCTTTTAGGAAAAAACCGATTCCGGAGAGGGAGGTAACGGTGAAGGAAAGCTGCAGAGGATGGGCCAGCACGAGTCAGGAAGTACGGGAATCGGGGAGAGCGCGCGGGACTGACAAGCATTGACAAAGACGGAAAATGGGAATCCAGGGAGATGATTGAGTGGTACATGATAATAATAGGATAAAATGCGCCGGTTAGTGAGGGGAAAGGGAAGAAGAGAAGATAAGAAGAGAAAGAGAGATTACAACGTTGGGCGATGGAACGAGTGAAGTAACGGAAGGGGGCTTCAAGCTTTTTGGAAAGGAGATGACTCGAGGGGTGGTAAACGGGGCCATAGGTTACACTTCAGAGTTGTGCGGAATTCCAACTTCCGACTTCCGGATTCCGGATTCCGGACGTTTTTGGAACTTCCAACTTCCGACTTCCGAATTCCGGAAAATAAAATTTCAATTCCAACTTCCGACTTCCGGTTTCCGGAAAATGAATTTTTACTTCCAACTTCCGACTTCCGACTTCCGGTTTTCTGTTTGGAACGATGCTCCGAGGCAACGCTGCGTTTGCGGTTTACCGTAACCCGACACAATTACTTTGAACCAAGATTTTCCGCATCTCAAATTTTTGGCTCACAAACTCCTTGAAATCCCGGCTACTTCTTCTGAATCTGAGCGGTGTTTCACTAATGTTGGTCTGATTCTCTCACCAAAAAGAGTAAGAATGAGCCCCAAAAATTTGAAAAACTAGTGTTTTGTTCATTGAATTTGAAAGTTTTCGGATTTAATAATTCGTGGCGGTAGAATAAGTTTAAACTTTGCATAATTTGAGTCATTCTTGATAGTTTTTCGATTTTTTTGATATTGTAATACAGGATGGCTAAGTATACAACGTTTTAATAGCCACCTGTATTCAAGCCTTTCTTTATTTTTCTGCTAGTTGTCGATGTTGAAATACATTTTAAAAATATTGATTTTTCGAAATTTTTTCTTCCAAATTCCGACTTCCGGATTCCGGATTCCGGACGTTTTTAGAGCTTCCAACTTCCGTCTTCCGACTTCCGAGAAAAAAAATTTGATTCCAACTTCCGACTTCCGAATTCCGGAAAATAGAATTTTAATTCCAACTTCCGACTTCCGACTTCCGGAAAAAAAATTTTACTTCCAACTTCCGACTTCCGCTTTCCGGATTTTCAAAAAACCACTTCCGCACAACTCTGTTACACTTACTATTGCTTGAGGATGGCAATCCCACAGTAGAAAGTGATGTTCTCCTCTCTGAACTGCTTGCGGAGTGCCTTCAATCTTTCCTCGACTTCTTCAAATCTCGTAACCTCCTCCAACGTGCGCTTTCTGGTGACCTTCGTTGTTCTGGTCTCTCTGGTGACCGCCCCGAGCTCCTTGAACTCTTTCTCCAGTTCATGCTTCTCCTCGATCAACTTCAGTATCGGTCCGTATTGATTTGGCGCCGCCGACGTCGTGATATCGATTTTCCGATTTTCCTTTTTGGCAACCAACATGTTTCTACCGCTCGGTTGATTATCGGAGAACCTGAAACTCATTGATTGATACTCACACATTGGCAATGGGAACTCACATCATAAAGCGATTGTCCCCGTCCTTTCTCATCCCCAAACCGATAAGTCCTCCGAAAGTCTCTGCATACGACTTTAAATGCAATGCGTTTATAGAAACCGGTGAGTGTCTTCCGGATTGCCAGTTTTTAAAAAACTCAGTGTTATAAGTTTCATAGTATTGAATTTTTGCCAGTTCGTGGCGATTTTCCGGAACAACTTCGTATTCATAACGGCCTGAGTAGATTCTACCTATCCCTGTGAACTCAAGGAGTCCACTGCGGTATCCCTGCAACAAAAAGGATACTACAGAACCATGCGAGGAAAATGCACCAACCCTATACGCTCCCCCGAACGTGATTGCGAAGGGCAACTCGTTGTGTGTATAAAGTTGCTCCAAATCAACGAGCTTCTTTCTATTGAAACCGTATTTAATCATTCCTGGCCACGGGCAAATGGTGTGCAAGTGACTGATGAATCGGGGAAGGTCTCGGAAAAAGTCGTTGACTTTCATCTCCTGAATCCCATCGAACAGTCCCCGACGGCTTCCGAACCTGAAAATCAACAGTTCATAGGGCCCGATGAACAGATCGAATGACTCACTCGACAACAGCGAACTCTCCTTTCTTGCTCTTCAGATAAAAGATGTTCTCTTTTTTCGCTCCATTCTCTCCGAATTCGATTTTGTTCTTCAAATCGACGACGAAGTCAATCACATGTGCATAGTCTTCGGAAAGTGTCACTTTCGCAAATCCTTCATGAATCGAAACCGCGCACCTGGCGATGTTGATTGGTCGGTTGAAGTGTTTCGCATCGTCTGAGCACAAGTGGAGCATAAGTCTGTCGGCGGGTCTCAAGTTGGAGTCTATTTTTTGAATAGCCTTCATGTCGAGTTGTAGAAGTTGCTTGACGTGATCGGACATTTCTGAAAAAACGAAGGGATTTGGAACACACACCGGAAGAACGGGAATGCGAATGAGTGATGCGCAACCAAAAAAAACACAGCTGCGCAGCAGGCAATCAATAAAAACAAAACCGAGCCGGTAAGGCGAGAGGGGAGACCAGTGAGCGAGAAGAGGGCCGGTGAGCGAGAGGAGAGCGACAGTTTACGACGAGAAGTCTAGGGGGTCGACGAGGGGATAGATATAAACCGTGTGCAATCTGAGTACAACGCACAACGAGTCGAATGAGTGAAAACAAGGAAGAAAATCAATATTTAGAGGTAGGGACCGCAACGTGTTTCATGAAAACGATTTTTGTGAGAAACCGACGGTCGGAATGTGTTCTACGACTCTATCTGAATACATTCCCAAAAAATCTTTCGAAAATATTCAGCGGTTCCCGAATTATAGCCGTTTTTTTTTTGGGCGATTGGGTACTGCTGATTGGATAGTGCGGCAGGGTCGCCCAGGGGGCGGAGCAAACTTTTAGCAAGCGTGCGGCACGAGTTCGCGCAGACGGATCGGCACCCGGCCGTGTTGCCACTTTACCAAAAGGTGCACTGTTGTCGACGCGCACCCGCGCCAAGATATCCTCGCCAAGATGTCTTCGCCGCCCACCACCACCGGCGCGCACTAATTTTCAGTGTGAATCGATGGAACAAATTCAAACAATGACAGGAATTGCGGCCGTGGCCGAGATTTTGCAGATACATCAGCCTCGCTCTAATGAGAATAATTCGCGCGCGAATTATTTTGAATCCATTAACCATTATTTTTTACACTTTCTTTATCTAATTGCTCATTTCATTTGCTTCTATAGTCGACATCTTCATTAAGTTCCGGTGCGCACAGACTGTTTCATCAATATGTTCTCTTTTTGTTGGGTTGTTCATTCCATTTGCGTCTCTTTGAAGACTAGTCATATGCATATTTTTCGAAATTTGAAAATGGTCACGTTCGTTCAGATTTCCCGTTCATTCATATAACACTCTAAGCTTTTCACGCAAATAACTTCCATTCTTTCAGAATAAATCATTCTGTCTTATGAATAAAGTTTGAAGAACCGGAAAATCGTTTTTTTTCTTTTCAATGACCATATGTCAATTGACTGTTACATATCTCGCCGTCTCTTGCAGAATTCCATTGCAGAACTCCAAATATAAGTGTTTATCAAATCAGCAGGGCAAAATAAAATGAAGAAAAAGAGAGTTGCATTGAAAAACTGCCAAAGAATCCGTGAAGATGCAGAAAAAAAATAGTGGTGAAATGAGACAGAATTCAGGAGAGGAGAAGCGTGAAAGTCGAAATTCGGCGGAAAAGGAAACAGACAGAGAGAGAGAGAGAGAAAAGTTGAGAGGAATATAATGACACAACTCTCACAACGGGCTTGGTGGGAAAAGAGAAGAGAAATTAGAAGCTGCGGAGACAGGACAGTGTTCCTGAAGAGTGTATTGTGAAGTTAGAAGCGTTAGGGACAGTGCGACAGTTTACAATGGGAGTTGCTCAAGTCATGGGCTGGATGGATGGCAGGCGCGGGCGCTTTGGAATCATTTTCCGATCCTCCCCGACATCCGTCAGCGTTTCCTCGCTCACCGACCGGTCTCGAGCGTCCACATCCGTTGCAAGCTTCTGTAATAACACCAAGTATTGCGAAACAGAACCAAAGTTCACTTTGTAGTGATAAAGCTGTTGTTTGACGACGTTGAGTTCGTTTTGCTGGTCTTGAATCACCTGCATCAGCGCTTTCAAGTGATTCATAAGTGGTGCAGCTATAGCGGTCAGCTGAAGGAAGAAAATGATGTGAGATTCGAGACGGTGGTTTGTGAACCTTGTATGACGGCACTGACGGAACATTTGGTTCCTGGTTGTCGAGAATGTAGATGTCTCGACCATCCTCTCCCATCTCCTTCCGAATGTTCAGACTTTGGTTGATACTGTCAAGGAGTCGGTTTCCATGGACAATCGCAGACATGGCCAGCTCTTTTCCATCGCGTTGCTTCAAATCGACCACCGCCAAGCCACCGAGCATTTCGGTAATCTTCTCTAGCTCAACAGTGTTACCTTTCTGTAAAACAACACAAAATGAAGAAGACCTTCCACAAATGCTCACCGAGTCGTCATTCGAGAGGAACTGCGCAAGGATAGTCTGCTTAGTGATAAGGGTCTGCATAATGATCTCATCACTGCGTTTCAACTTCTCCGCAGGGGTCAGCACCGGCTGCGCGTGCTCGAGGATTGTCGGCTGCTGAATGGTGATCTCGTTCGCGTTGACAAGACGCGGATGAGTGACGACATTCACTTTAGCGATGCCATCCGAGTCGAGCGTTGTTTGGGCGCCCACTTCGAAGTTGTGCTCAATTCCGGCCGTTTGGTTCTTCTTCTCGCTCATTATTTGTTCGCCCATCAGTTTGAACCATCTGAATTATACATGTAGTTGCTGATTGTTAGGGGTTATTACGTTTTGCGTTCAGTTGCTGTTCCTGCAACGAGTTCGTAGATTTGTGCGCCATATTGACTGTTGAAGATGAGGAAGAAGGCTCGTTTGTCATTAGCCTTCTCTTTCGCAATCAACGGGGCTAGTGGGAGAATCGGCGACCATCTGGTTTCTTTCGATGGTTCCAATGCCTGTAATAAGAAGTCTCCCAGTGCGAATAGCCAATCTCTCTGAACCTTGAGCATCAACTTGTTTCCGTCGCTGTTCTTTGTGAACAACACTAACAAATTCTCGAGAAGAACAACATGCAACTCGATCATCTTTCCGCGATTGAAACGACATGTCAATGGGCCGTCGTGCACGAGACGGAATCTGTAAGAGCACGAGATAAGCGGGAGAACAGAGGAATCTCGTGACAGACTTGGTCAAATTCAAGGAAGTATAGTCGTGTCCGACGAATTCTTTATCGAATGGTGACGTGTCCGTCCGCTTTTGCAGCTCTTCCAGACGCCGCAAGTTCTCTGCGTTTCGTTTCGCAGTGTTCACCGCACTAAGAATACGTTTCGCGGATGTCACTGTTCTCAGAAGACAGTCCTGCTCCTAAAATGAGAATGGTGTACTTCACTCGCTTAAACGCTTCCCAACCTCGCTGGGCTCCGTCGTGTATTTGGCAATAGTCTCGAGGAGCAGCGGATACTTGACCAATCGCTGCATTTCCACCGGAATCATATCTTTCAGTTGCAGTTTGCGACAAACGGGATTCATCTCAGCCTCCGCCAAGAACCGCACAAATGCGTCATCCTTCTCTCGCTTGCATCGAGTTCTCAAAAACTCCAACGCGTGTTGCTGATGTTGACAGAATGTCGCCGTGATGCGCATCAAGTTCTCCGCCGCCTCGCCATCAAACATGCCCTCCATCAACATACCAATGTCCCCATAAATACCGCCGTTTGTGCGTGGAGGAGATGTTCTCCACTACAAACAAACATCTGTTAGCAGTCACATAACACTCGGGCGTACCTTCTCCACCTCCGCTCGCATGGCATCCGACATGCTCTTATGCAAATTAAGTAGCTCCTCCAGATTGGCAAACAACAGTTTTGAGATCTCATCAGAGACAATTTTGTTAGATACAATTGGCTTATAGAACACGTGGTACAGTATTTTCAGATTGCGGACGTGAGTCCTCTCAGTATGGAAAAGCTCTGAAATCAGGCTCGCTCAAACAGGTGCATTTCAATTCACAATCACTTACCATTTATGACTTCCTGACGTTTCTTCTCCTTCGGCTTCAAGTGCCTGATGACATCCCATCCGATGAGCTGCTCCAGTGGTGTAGCTTCAGTTTCCAGCTCGAAATCGCTGTCACCATCCATGAATCCAGAGAACTGGAGAGTGGTAGTTCTACGGACGCAGATCTGGAAGCGAATGAGTGTGGGAGCATTCGTGCTCAAGGAGCATACATCGTCATCGGTAACAACGGATCCGCTGTGATGGGAGCAGCTGGAAGCGGCGCTAACGCTTTGGAGGTCAATCGCCATACGACTTGAGCTTTCCAGAGATCTAGAAGGAAATCTTAAGATCTGTGAAGCATTCCTAATCTCACCTTCTCTCCAAATACTTCATTTTCCGATCGTTCAAGTCGCACTCGTCAATCTCGTCAGCAGGAGTCAAATCGTGACCAGTAGATCTCTGCCAGCTGGGTGTAGCCGATCTGTCGCGTTTTGAGCTTGGAATCGAGACTTTGTCCTCCGACAGAGACTGCGGAAGTGTGGCCTAGAATGTTATGTTCGAAACGTGTGACATGACATTACTCACAACGCGATATCTCATGCTGTGCGACCTGGAGACTAAGCCGCGCTCCAGGTGTTCGCCGCCAATCCCGCTGTCCGAACTTGTGGACTTGACATTGGGCTGCTCATGCCGCGCAGTACTCCCACTGTCATCATCATCGTTAGCATCAGAACGGCCAATTAGTCCGGACAATCGAGACTTGAGAGGTAACAATAATGGTTAATTGATTACATCACACCACTCAAACCTTGGATTTTTGTTTGGACTGCGTCACGGGGTAGCAAGCGTCGGTGAGTGCCGAGGTGCAATGAGGGTGTACTTTCACGTCGCAATCTGAATTTCACGGGTTTCACACTGACACGTGATACAGGAGGGACTTACTGCTACAGAAGTAGATCCACGGTTGCATTCCCCAAATGGCATCTCTGCATTGATAGCAGTAGTGGACAGTGTTGACCGAGTTGATGGAGAAGCTGTGTCCTTTGACTTGGATGCGGTTTTTGATGTTTGCCGGCAACTTGCGACTCTTTCCGGGAGGCTTGTCGCGTGCCATGAACTGCGGAAACTTGTCCAGCATCTTCTCGTTAGAAGATGATGACGTTTTGCCCAACACGATCTTAATGAGGGACATAGTAGGAATATGTTGAAGCGCGCCCCCCTCCAGCTTGATACCTTGATAACGGTGGCTAGACTGGAGATAATGGCTTGGGTGCGGATTTCACAAGAGTCAAAGTCGCTCGAGTTGCTGCACTGCTCAAGACACCGGAACAACATCTGCTCTCCCACCTGAAAATCAATGTTTTTCAATTTACTCCCATTCCACCTGCTCTTCTCAGAGCCATGACGAACCCTATGCTCCATGGCCATGTCACCGCGAACCATATGCGTCAGTTGGTTGGCCGACTCGGACACCTGCCCTCCGAGCTGCTTTTTCTGCCGAAAATCGTTCAAATACATGTTGATGTCAGCCACCGCACGCTGCCTTCCAGGGACAAAGATTCGCTTCAAAGTGTCCGCATCACTATCCCCAATGTGTTCAGCAGTCATGCACATTATCTGAAGCCAATAAGTTTGCCCTCTGGGGGTCCGCCAACGGGAAAAACCTTGTCAATCGGTTGAATGACGCTCTGGTTCGAGTTGGGAATACACATTGGGGAATTGGGAATGATGAATGTGGAAAAGATTTCGAACGCCCAACGCCTGAACTCTTTGGCGGTGCCGTATGCGGACTGATATGCATCGGTGATCAAGTAGAAGAACTGGAAGAGGGATGAACAGATTGTAGGAGAAGATAAGAGAGAGAAGTTTGTTTTAGAAATCCAACATGTGTCAAACTGAGGCTTACCAAGCTGGATGGATTCCCATGTGATAACAGGTAGTTGATGAAGACTGCCAAGTGAGCAGGATGGGTTTTGAGCTCTGCCAAATTGGAAAATGGACCACCCTGGGACTCCGGCTGAAAATCAATTGAAATGGAGGAACTCATCTAGGCACTTACAATGTAAACAACGTCATTCTCTTCTTCATCACTATCAATGTCCATATTGAGGTTGGTCTGAGAATGGGACATTCGGGTAGAAGTTCAGGTTCCATGATACTCACAATGCTTTTCTGGCTTTCGGAAATGATAGACTCGGGTTTTATCTGTTTAAGTTGAGATTGCAAAGAGACAATTCGTTTTAGAGCACGGTCAATCTTCTCGCCATTCTGCGACGATTCACGGAGACCCTGGAACAGTGGTTCGTTGGGAGGGATTAGTTGGAACAAAGTGAAATCCTAGCGGCGCTTAAGAATAACATTTCCTGCACAGACACGACAGACAAGAACTTTTTTGATGAGCAAATTATAAACATTGTGCCTCTGTCCGCTCCTCTCCCTTCCACTTCATTCATCCTCCTACATGGTGCTAAAAACAACACACTTGACAAAAGCGGAAGTAGTAGGAGTGGGAGAAGAAAGAAGAGCCCCGCATGGCTTTTTCTAACAATTATGAATTCATCCTTATAGGGTTCTTTGCCCCCGAGTAGTATTCCTAGTGTGTAGGAAGTAATCTGAATTGAGAGGAGGGCTGGAACTGATACAAAATGTATATATATAAAAAGAGCAAAACCCGATGGAATGTGGTGTGGGAGGGATGTTGACAACAGGCGTTGCAATTGGATAACCCCCCGACGCTTTGGAATCATCGAATAAGGGTGGGGACAAGTGACAAAACTCTGTGATTGGGAGACATTCGACGCACACAAAGGCTACGAAACGATGCCCAGTTTGTCAGAGGCTTCGCGATGGAAAAGACGACCGCTGAGACATCTCCCCCCTTCTCTCGGCCTCGAGAAATCGTCGCATGTTTATTTGGGAAAACTTGTCAAAAATTGGTGACTCTATGGTAGTCCCACTTGGAAAAGAAGAGCGCGCGGGATTGTTTTAAGTTTTTCGCGTCGCGCGTCTCGTCCAAAATGAAAAATGGTAGGTTCGAAACGGAAATTGATGAGAATTGTGGAAAACCGAGAAAACGGATGGAGACAGGGAAACAAGGAAACAGCTATATCTTTGTTTTCTCGGAAAATAACCCGGGGGTGAATATAGCCAACACCATTAACAAAACCGAATTTGCATATAGACATTTTTTGTTCCAGCCGTCCAAAAGGGTTGATTGGACTGCAAAAAGGGACTATGTGCGTCACGACTCGATCATGGGACCAATTACTTCCAAACAAGAAATGGGAGAGGAAATGGAATATTAATAAGACTCGGCAAATAGAAACAACTACTGGAGAGGGATGGCTGGTCGGCCGGCGCGTGTCCTTTTTTTCGGGGGGGACGAAGGTCCGTCGGGAAATCGGAAATCGGGGGGCTTGTCTTTGAGAAGGAAGGGAGAAAAAATCGGGGGCCTACACCGAAACCAATATATTTTGTGGATTGCTCCGAAGGACGTCAGAGCCTCGCGTATTGGTACAATTTGTCTTGTCAGTGAGAGGTTCTTTGGGGTCTTACATTCACAATGTTCCTGCCTTTTTTGGGATTGAAACAAAGCACCCCCTCAGCCGGAGAGGGGCTTTCGAGGGTACAAGTGGCGGGAAAGAGAAGGACATGAGTATCAGAGGGGTATCAAAGAACCAAAAAATCACACATCTCGACTGACCTCAACGTTGCGACGCTCTTCATCGACCATCTGACCAAGTAGCTCGTTCCGTCGTTGTCGCCAGCTTTTCGAACTGGCCTTAAGTGTCAAAAATGAGATTTATGATTTAATAACTGAAATGCACCTCAATCAGTACTGGATCTGCGATATGTATTTTCTGTTCGAAATGCGCATTTTGGAACGGAATCGACGACAATGGTTCCGGCGGCTTTCCCAACAGCGTCAATGCCACATTCTGCCCGTCTGAATGATTGAGAGGATGTAAGGAGAACTGCTAGTCAAACGAGCTCACTTGATATCATTTGGAGCACTTCCTTATGATTATTGGGCGACACTGACATCCCGTTGACCTAGAAAGAGTGGGTGTTTCAAAATAAGATTTGACAAGAAAGGGGGGGGGGGGTAATTCGTTTGAACTTTGCGGCAAATACACTGACCTTCACTATCCGATCTCCTTGTCGTACTCCAGCACAATACGCTGCTCCGTCGGGTTTCAGGGTGTGCACATAAACTGGGAACTCGCTGGTGACAGTGAGCCCAAAGCCATCTGGCTGCCGTTGCACCACCACGCATCGTTCTATCATGTTGTAGCTGGACGATGCTGAAATTGATAATGAAGTAAGATCTTGAAGAAAAGGAGGATGGCTTGGACAACTAGGGGAGGAGGAAATATGGCAGTTTCGGTGAAAGAAAGAACAAACCACAATTTGAGAAACAGAAAGAAAAGTTGATTTCGTTGGCGACAGAGGCAAAAAGAAGATTTAGTTCTGCAGGGAACATTAAAAGCTAGACACGACGTAGATTTCTTGACATTCCCATGTCAGGCTGCAGAAGGCGAATAGTTGTTGGCTCGTTCAACTGATCGAGTTCCTAAGGGCAAATGTGGCAGAGTTTGTTTCAAACTGAGATGAGAATTGATGGGATTGGAAGTGGTTTGAAGAAGGGGAAGTCAGTAATGGTTGTGGCGTTTCTTGACGAAATGAAACGCGCGAATAGTCAATTCACTGAAAAGAGAACTTTCGGGCCGGAAGATGGGTTTTTCCTGTCGTGAGAAGCGATTTCGGAAACCGCGACTTGAACAAATTTTTCGACGCGTCCGCCTGCAGCATCAACGCTCAAGTAGTCAAGTATTTGGGGGCAAGAGAGAGAGAGAGAGGGATGTAATGGCTTTTCCGACTTTCCGAGAATTCTTAGTTAGATTTAAAAGTTTTGAGATTGAGGAAGAGGAGCTGAGTGTCTGTGTTGAAGAAATCAAAGAGTCTCCTCAAAAGTGATGAGAAAAAAGACATTATACTAAAGTGTTCCGTGTGAACTTGAAACAGGGAGTCGGGTTGGAGAATGCGGAAACGCCACGTGGATCCACGTGAAAGGATCAAAGTGATTTTTTGAAAAACACAGACTTCCAGGTAATAATGGAGATCAACGGGAAATATTCAATTTAGCCATGAAGAAGAACAAGAACCATCACTGGCCAAATATTCATTTCCAATTCCCGTCATTAATCTCCCATCTCAGAAATTGTGGCAAAAAGATGCGAAAATGACGGGAGAAGCGATAAGAGAATGGGAAGAAAGGTGAGATGCGAACGGATAGACGTCTCATGTTCCTTTTCCCCGCATCCTTCTCCCCTCCTCTCTCAGAAACGCCGAACAAAAAAACGGGCATGTAAATGAATGAGATATCGGGACGAATTCATTGAGAACCTAACCAGCAAGTGTTTTAAAGAGGGTTTGGGGGAAAAGAGAAGAAGACGGAAAGGACCAAAAAGAAAGTTTGTTGGTGTGGTGTTAGGAAGTTTTGTTCTTTTCCGGTTTCTGTAAACTTCACACAAGTTATTGTGCAAAAACAAACAGCTTCTTCGCCGGGGCGAGAAGAGATATGCTCATCCATCATCTGAAAAGTCTCCAAACGTTTGGAAGCGGGTCGGGAGGGAAGTGAGGAGAGGGAAAAAGAATAGGATTAGAGTGTGAAGATGTATAAAAAACGTCATCAGGAGAGAGGGGGCCTATTTTATATCCACTTTGTATCCACCGCCTAAATCCTTGAAAGGCGCGAAACACGGCCGTAACGAGAAGCGTTGATGGTGGTCGAGACTGTCGGCTGGACGGCATCAAGTCAAGGACATGTCGGAATGAAACGAAAGTTGAACGCACATCAAGAGACACGCTCTTGTTTTCATTCATTTACCGGTATTCAGATTTCCTCCACCTAATCTCTTCTCTACAAAATCGCCAAGGAGGCCTTCTTATCCGCTAAGTGTTGCGCGCGGCGGGCGCGCGTGAATTTCTCAATTTCGCTGTTCTCAAGCCCCTCTCTCTACCCCTCTCTTTCCCTATACAGTCAACGGAACGGTGGCTAAAAAATGAGGACAAAACATCGTCGTCATGGAGGCTGGGAGAGGGGGCCAACCCCCACACACACCCACGACCGCATCAGCATTTGAAACGAGTAAAATGTGAACCGGTGATTTTATGAGGCCACTGGGGCTTGGCTTACCATCGAAATCGGTGTCTAACGAGGGTTTTAGTCTCACTTCGATGACGACTTACTTCTGAAGACGATGATGAACGAGAAGTAGTAAATCCCGCAATAAGGTCAGTACTTCGCAAAACTAATATGATTTTCTTTTGTTAGTTGAACTGCGACTAGACTCAACCAAACTGGAGTGCAGAAGAAGTAAAAGAGAGAAGAGAGGCCGTCTTTATGGACTTTTTAGTGATTGCGCTAAACAAACACTTGCAAAGTAGTAAAATAGTAATACTTTGCGTATTTTGCTCGTTCGCAGTGCCCTTCTCTTCCTGAAAATGCGAAAACGGATATAAATCTCTTCTCGGATGCCAATCTGGTCGTCCGGCCCAAACGACCTTTTTCCAGATGAAATATGCCCGACTACTGCTAATGGAGTAGCCAATGAGCGTTAGTAAAACGCTAAGTACTATGAAAAATGGGGGAAAATAAAATGACCAAATGGGGGAACGTCTTGAGACTGAAAGTTTCTGTTTTGGAGGGATACAATGAGAGGAAATGCTTCATAGACTTCCGATGGCACTTGTAGCGAAAATCCACTTATATCAAGCTTTCCCTCGTTTCCTTTTGATTCATAAGAGCTTGTTACTCGATAAACACCGTATTTTTTGTCGTCTCCCTTAGAAATATTCGAATTCCATTTTCTAGTCGCAAAGTCTCTCGGAAGAGATCTTCTCCCTTTCCCAAGTTTCCGAATGAATCTCCAATCAACAAAGAGCGTAGGAAGTTCCGTTCTTAACCATTTGCACATTGAATCCTCACTCTTCTCTTTCTCTCTCTCACTCTATCTTCTCATTGTCAAAACCAAGAGGCTGTACCAACTTGCCGGATTTGTCACAACAACGCCTATTGAGAACACAAGAGCAAGATGGCTCTTGGGAATATAACAGGGGAGGATAACTTTCTGCCAAATTTAACATGGGGAGGAGACCCGAGACCCCCGAAACGCATATACACACATATTCCGTTGAGATTTCAATCTTGAATGCTGTTGAAGAGCAGAGCCATCAGGCGGTTAGAAGAAGACACAACGTGGAGTTTTCTATTAGTTTTGCAACAGAACCAAGTGAAAAGGAAGGAAGAGAAGGGAATGGGAATGGACGATGAATGGGGATACAAGTTTAACAAAATACTCACCTGTAGATGGCGACAACGGCTGAATGGAGGGCACTGTCCTGGTGACGGCGACATCATCGACGAGATACGTTTTGTGGCGGTCGAGTTTGAGCGGAGTGTTCGTCACGAACTCGTATGAACGCATAAACCTTCTCTGTCAAAAGAGGAACGTATAGATGGTATGATAGAGGAGAAGAATGGGCCACGAATAAATTGCGCGTCTCTCTCTTTCCCCGAGAAGCTCTCCTACGCAGCAAGTGTGCAGAAGAGGAAGAGGGCGAGTGTTTGGTGCGCTGATTGCGGAACGAATGTTTATATATGACAAAGTGACGCTGACAATCGACAAAAACTATTGCTGAGAGAAGGGGAAAGCGGGCGGCTCTGGAGAAGAGGATATTTTTTGGTGTGTCGCGTTCGTTTTCATTTCGCTCTCAAAACAACCCAAACAGTTGTTGCGGACAAATTGTTGAATATATGAGAATATGAATGTGAAATGGGGGAACGCGTGCGGGAGAAGAAGAGTTGAGAAACTTGGGAGCAAAAATGGTAAAGAGACGCGTGTAAGAGCGGATGCTGGCCGGGAGAAAAAGAAAGTATTTTCATTTTCATCGCCGTCGGAAATCATGGGAAAACGTCTCGGAGAGTTGTGCCGAGACACATCAGATGGTGAGGGGAGGAAAACATTAAAGAGGTTGTACGATGAGAAGCAGCACGCCTATTTGAGAGTTCACACGCTTAAAATTGCCGTTGGGAATAACGATGGGGGCCCGGGGTCCTTTTTGGAGGGAGTCGACTAGTTAGACGGCGCTGATTCTTCGCACTTGAGCAGCACGCAGATGTGACATTGCTAAACTGTGCCGGCGGCTCGGGAGGAGAGCAACATAGGCGGCACACTTAACAGATAGGGCAGTGCGGATGAATAATGCTTGAGGGGTTCAATTCGGGAGACGACTTGACGTCTCTAGCCGCGTTTGCAAAAAAGGCACGTCTAGCACCCAAACTGGACGTGGTCTACTCGCGACTCTATCTCTATCTGGGCTCGAATTTCAGATATCTAATACACGCTTTTACACACTTATGGAGAGAAAAGAAGAGGAAGGGGGAGAAGATTTGAATATATCTAAATGGATAACAAAGAAGACGATTGAGTTTATACTTTTGGCATTTGCCGCCCTGCTGTGAGGCCTACTGGTTTCGGATTACTCACAGGTTTGGTTCGCGGATCAACAACTGTTGTGCTTCGCGGTGGGAGCAGTTGTTTTCTTTTCGGAACCGAACAGAGGCGTCAGAGGAAAACAAAAGTCACCCCACAGGTGGGGAATAGGTGATTGTGGCTGTTGCTGCTGTTCAGCAAATAAACACAAAACGAGCATGAAACTGATTGACTTTTTTTTTTTTTTCATTTTCACCTTAATTCTCTTGATTTCCACATGTGTTTTGAGCAGAACGTGATGCTCTTCGAAGAAATCAGATCAAGTACCTTTCTCATGAGAAAATCGTGTTAAATCCTGAGTTTAATGCGTTTTCTCGCTTTCCAATGGGATAAAACGCTTGACGCCCCCCCCCCCCATTTTCACTATAAATTGTGTTTTTCTGGAGAGATGAACCTGAATTCCACATCTGTTTTCACTTGATGTAATGGTTCTCCCGACAAACTATCCAACAAGAAAACAACGTAGATCTGCGATTTGAAAAACATAGTAAACTTAGAATTGGAGAATTGAACGTGGAATGGGGTCTAAAGAACAGAGGATTTCTTTGAGTTTTGAGAGTGAGAACTCTCGATGAATTGTGGGGGTTGGTGTGGATTTCTTGGATTTCTATCAGAAGCCGTTTGTCCAAAGTAAAGTGCGTTTCCGCACAAAACTTCCAGCATATACCATAACTTTGGTTGGTGACGATTTTGCATACTAATTGGTGATTTTAGATATTGGCTCACTGCTAAACTGTGTTGCATTTGAACAATTTGAGAACGTTTGCCTTTAAGCGCTATTTGTTCAAAATTCCATTCAAACATGAACATTTTTGCATTTCCAGACATAATTGCTAAGAAATTAGAACTTTGTTTGGCTCGAGATCAGAATAATAACTTGAGAAGTATAAAGTATAATATCCTCAGTTCACGTAACTTCTGAGAATTTTGTGTGAATACTGTCGGATACCATCGAATTGGCCGCGCAACCGAGGAGAGCTCTGCCGGAGAATCATTATATCTCGAGATTGATAATAGATATCAAAAAGTTTTCAACAGAAAACTTATAGTCCTAGTTATGATCTACAACTTTGCTGTTGATAACTTTTCGATATCTCTCACCAATCTCGAGATAAAGTGATTCTGCGACAGAGCTCTCTTGCAGGACCGTTTCCACAAACGTTGCCCCGGAGAATAATTTCATCTCGAGAATTATAAGAGATATCGAAAAGTTGTCAACTGCAAAGTTGTAGTTTTAGAGACAATCTATAAGTTTGCTATTGACAACTTTTTGATATCTCTTATCAATCTCGAGATGTCTTCTCGGTTGCGGGGCTATTTTGCTGTGCACGCAGTTTTAGAAGAATAGTACACTTCTTCAAGACATATCAAGTCAAAATTAGAAAAACGTGTTGAGGATAACAAAATCTTCACAGCGATGAGAATATGACAATTTTGGACCAATTGAAGCAAAAATTCCAAACTTTGATATTTCAAGGAATATTGGTGAGTCAGAGCTAAGTATCAAGATGAACTGTACTTTTATACACTTTCACAGCGTTACTTTGATTGTGTTTGTTTTGAAGTTAACTGGAGAAAGAGACACAAATATAAAACTTGAAAAGGACTCGTGCAGCTCGGGAAGAAAGTTCAATGTGATTAACGAATCTCAAACAAAAAATCTAATCATCCTCTGAAGTGGCCAAAAAAGAGAATTAGTAGAAAGTTGACAAGGAAGAGAACTTCAGACAAACCGAGAGAAAATCGTACTTAATTTACTGGAAGAATGAACCTTCTTGTCCGGGGGGCAGAATTCCCGTTTTTATTCGCTGGTTAGGCATTGCGATTGATGACGTTGAATGCACTTTCAGAGCGAAAGCTGGCAACGTTTCCCATTTTTCAAAGAGCTTTCGCGACACGGTGTACCCTGGTCCGGCGGAGACTACATCCGGTATTTCACACCTCCGAGCTTGAAGACTTCAGATTCGAATCAACTTCCAAAAGTAGAAGATCAGACATCACAAGTGTTTCCGAAACATTTCCTTTTTTGGCAAGTCTCACAACTGGAACTTTTTCGAGAAAGCGCTTTTATCCATTGATTCCACCATAAATTGTATTCATTCAATTCCAAGCAGTTGACAGTTGTTGCATAATGACATTGAAAGGTTGCAGGAATGTACACAAAAATTGCGTTAATTGATAAAATGAAGCAAATCAAGTTCCATAGTGTACATTACTGAATGCTGACTTTCTGGACGCCCTTAGAGATGCTCGACGCATTGTTGTCGTTGTCCTTTCCGCAGACGCACTTCTTCTCGTTCTCCTGCTTGTGGACAGGAGCCATGTAGAGAACCACCGGACGGTCTTGGGTCTTGATCTGGAATATGAAAAAGGTGATTTATGTCGAAGATTTGGTATCCTTACAGTTGCAGGCATATGCGGTGTTGTAGTGATGAGCGGGAGAGAGTTGTCGTTGTGGGACTCGTGGAGGATGTCCATGCAGAACTCGTGATGGTCCTCATCGTCGATTGGAAGCGTAGAAACCATTGCGTTGGTCATGTTGGCAGCTAAAAAAATGCGAAATTGGAAGAGGAGGGAAAGGCCTGCTGGCAGTAATCAAGTTGATAGAGGCCACAAAAAAGTAGTAAAAGGGAGGGATGCGGACGTTTTTATTCAATTAGAAGGAGCAGGAGGCTCGTCAAACTTTGTGTTGTTTTTCGTTCTGACGTAACATGTGGAAGAAGAGAAGAATGGAGGAAGAGCTCGAAGAAGGCGAGAAGAATACTTAGGTGGTTTTGTCACATTGATGTTTCAGTTGATGTACTGAAGAGGCAGAAAGGAAACATTTGGAATGGAGGGAGAAAAGGGGAAGCGGACGGAAACGAGTGCGGGGGGGGGGGGGAGAAGAAGAGAAACGAGTAATACTTTTGGTCGACTTTTCCTATCTTACTGCATTGTGCGCCAATTTTCCGCTCAATTCACCAGGGAAACTCGAGGAGTTTTGGAAAATCTTTTTGACCTCATTCTTCACCGACCGACGCCTCTGGGAGTCTGGGGGTCGTTCGGGTTTTGTTTTTGACGATGGACAAAATGCATTGTCTCGTTTTTTTTCTGTCTCTTCAAGCCGTACGCTTCGATGATTCGGCACAAACTGCGAAAGTTGACAAAGGTTTGAAGAACGAAAAAAGAAGGAAAAGTGACATGATGAAACATCAGAAACATCAAGGACCATGTCACTTAGAGAGCAACCTCACCTAGATGATGATCATTCTGTTTAATAATTCATTTTCCGTTCGAGCGGAAATCGGGAGACAATAAGACTAAAAGGAGAAAGAAACAGAGACAAACTCTTGAAAAAGGGAAAAGAGATGGAGTGTTCTTTAAAAATCTGAACTGGACACATCACTCAGAGCGAAAAGGAGGGGGCACAGAGGAGGCAGGCGGGAGGCGGCGAGGAAGACCAACGAGGTTGCTATATATGCGCGCGAATCGCGGCGAAATTTCGTGGCCGTCCAGTGAATCCCAATGGAATTATCCGGCGGTCCAAAGGCTGATCAGTTTGCACACATGACAAGTTTTTGCTCCAGAAGCCGTCGAGAACGACGTCGAGACAACCAGCGTCTCGTGTTTCATTTGGAATCCGGTTAGAACAACTAACAAGTTACACTTTTATGGGGCAACTGGCTCAGCCGCTCGGCTCAGAATGACCAAATCTTGAGGGGGGGGGGGGGCTACTATCATCTGCCAAATGACGTTAACTTGGGCCGTCGGGAGCGACAAAGACAAAGTTTTTTGTTTTGTTTCTGTCGGAGATGTATGTGTATAGGATGGTCGGTTGTCGGCTATTTTAGGCACCAAGTCACGGATTTCACAGCTAAATTTAGACGGAGAAGAGAAAAAACGCTGGCGAAATGTTTGAAAAGAAGAAAACGCCTGACCGGATGTCACAGTGTTCTGAGCCTTCTGAGGAAGAAAGAATGCATGAATGACTAACGCCCTAATAGAAGATTCCAATGGGTACACTGTCATTTTATGACATCGGGAAGTGACGGAACCGTCAGAAACAGAAGATGAGATCATCTTTGTACTTTTTTCGAGGGAAATGTTTATTTGGATTTCAGCAGACTGAATTGGAATACTACACCAAAATTTGTAAACATTATTGGTGTACAGAGAATGTTTCAAGGCCCCAACTTCTCGTAATGTCATTATGCAAAAAGATGCAGTTCTCGAACTTAAATATCTCCGCTGTGAGCCGCTTTGGTAAGTCTAAATCTACTCAAAACTTATTTACACTTGTCTCGAAAGTACGATAATCTTCTAGAAACAAAAAGAAGAACACCGCACCATTTTCTTCAAAATTCAGAAAATGGATTTTCCGGAGCTCAACAGCTCCTCCGACCTCCAAAAGAAGCATGAATGAGCCTTTTTTGGCCTCGAAAAGTCATGGTTATCTGATTCAAATCCTCAGCCAACCAAGACGGATTACCCATTTCTACCACACCATCTGTCTTGGCTCCTCGTTCATCAATGTCTCCCTGACGTTTGCGCACTGGTTATGAATTTCTCTCAATTCTTCATTCATTTTTTCTTCGAAAAAACAGTTCCCGCTCTCGGACGGTTTCTGGCGTCCATCGGGATTAGCTTATCGCTTCGCTCCAAGTTAATAAGTTTTCTCTAATCGGAACTCTTTGTTGTTTTTTAATTGTTTATTGGTAAGCGTATGGTCGAATTTCGAAAGGAAGCCAATAATAAGGACACACGCGTCCTATGCGGTGGTACAACTGTGTGAATACGTCAGATGGCCACGTGGATGGGATGACATGTGGGTATTAGATCGATTTGAAGTGACAATTAAGGGTAAAAGAAAGATGGGAAAAATGAAAAAAAAAACGAACTGGAAACTAGAGAAACTCTTGTTCGGAAGATGTGCTGCGGCGTGATGAAAGATGCGACGGGAGCTTCTTAGTTTTCTGTGTCCTCTTGTTAGAATTGTTGTCTTTGTTCTTGTTCCGTGACGTGATCGTGTGCTGTGCAAGATGAAACTCTAAGAACGGGTTCTCAACCATTCCGAAATATGTGATCTAATTACTTACTCCTTGATCACGTGGTGAGTCTGTCAGGTACCTGGCCTGCCAAAGACCGTCACCTCCCTCTAGATTGTATTTCCGCTCTTGACAATCCTGACTTCCGCAATTGTATATTCCATTGCGAAAGAAGACGGAAAAGAGCTTTGTACCCATAGTCACAAAGAGTTTGAAGATCCGTGGTATAAGGGGAGACGGCGGTGTGGAACAGTTAGAAGAAGGGGATTGCAGTTAAAGTAATGCCTGAACGACACATGACCATGTATGCTGTTTAGTGAATACCGTATTTACTCGAATAGGAGGGCACTCGAAAAAGAGAGTTGAACAATAGAAGGGCGTCTCGAATAGAAGGGCACCCCTGGCACCCTGAGAATTGCCAGATTCCGGACAGTTTTTTTCCGGTCCGGAATTAGTACATTTTCAGTCATATCTCGCTCACATTGGTGCTCAATTCCGGATTGGCAAAAAGTGTCTGGAATCTGGTCATTCTTCAGGTTTTCCTGATGGGAATTAATCGTAGAAACGATTGCCGCTCTCAGAATTGAGAAATTTTGCTTAGGAACCGAGATATGGCTGAAAATGTGCTCGATTCCGGACCGGACAAAAGTGCTCGGAATCTGGTCGTTACTAGCCTTTTCCAGACAAAAATTGTGTGTAGAAGCGATGGCCTCTCTCAGTCAGGGTGCCAAGGGTGCCCTTCTATTCAACGACCTTCACTAAACAGCATACACGATCCTGTGTTGTTCAGCCATTACTTTAACTGCAATCCCCTTCTTTTAACTGTTCCACACCGCCGTCTCCCCTTATCTGTATAAAACGGATCTTCAAACTATTTTTTCGCAATTGAATCCACACAATCAGTCATTTCCTTGTCACTCTCATACTACAAGACAGAAAGAGCACAGTAGGTAGTTCCCTTCTTTTTCTGTTTTCAATCTTTCTTTTCACTTTCCTTTCCCGCGCTCCCCCCTCCTCTCATCGTCCCTGAGCTTTGTCTCCTTCCTCCTCCACAAGTCATCGTTTGTTACCTCTATCTCCATGAAGTTTTAATTATCTGCTAAGAGAAAATATCAGATATTTCCTTTGTCGTACACCCAGCACCTTTGAACATCAGTTTCGGCGATAACCTAGCGTGTTCGAAGTGTCGCGGAAGCCATCGAAGACGGAGGAACAACCGAGACGAAGGAAGGTGCAAACGCGCTTGGAGGACAATGCGTCGATGTCTGCATGCTCTCATCTTTCGTCGACGCGAACAAGTTGCGAAGCAAGTTCTAATTTATCATTCTGTCTGTTTTACCTAGGTGGTAACCGTTCTTCGAGCGGGAACTGCTCCCTGCTGGCGACGCCCGTCCCTTGGCTACTTTTTCTTCCCTCCTTTTCTACCCCTTTGTCTATCGTATCATTGTATTTATTTTCCCTCGCATACCAGTGCCCAGGTGTTTCCCTCTGTTCGCGACGTTTGCTGCCGAGACAGTACTTCAAGGATCTGAAAACATCAACAGACAGCACATGTGCGCTCAACTTCTGTATTTTCCGAAACATGGTGAAAAGCCACAACCCTCCGAGGATAAGCCGCAGAAGTTGGCAAGAGTATACGCCGTCATTCATTTTGTTTACGCGTTCCCCGCTCTCGGCCTCGCGTGCGATTGAGAGTGCTATGCACCTTATAATCTCTTTCGATGTCCCCTCGCCACCTGGCTCCAGCTCGTCGCTATGCAACAATCTCTCGCTTCAGTTTTCCCTTTTTTGTTCATTTACTTTTCATCATCTATCTCTTATCTTCCAGCAATAACTTGGCCAAAATGCTCGATATGAAAGAGTTTCTAAAGTTTTGGAGCGGCTACATCCCGGGATCAAACTATTGCGATGGGGGATTCCCAGCGTGGTTGAACGTGCTTCCAATGAATTTTCCGGCCCTTCTCGCCAAGAAACTTCACCCAATTGATATGTAAGTGCACCGTTCTGCTACTCTTATTTCATCCGTTTGTTCCAGCGTCATGTTGGCCGCTTGCGGTCAAGAAGGAAAAGTTTTCGCAAGAGTTGCTGCCCCAAGACCACAAACGTGCACTCTCGAGATCATGGAGGACAATGACCGCATATTGCCAAAAATTGTGATAACAATCACGTTCTCCAATTCTCCTTCACTGATTTGGCAGTTGCCTTTTAGAGGATTCTCCTCGAAAGTTGATACGGTCCGAATGAATATTCTCGGGATGAGTATTGCTACTGCGTGAGTGACATTAACTATATATTCAGCTAATTTCTCATTTTCAGTCGTTCAGTTGACGAGAACGGCCAGCCATGTCTCGAGTCACAGATCGGCCGATTCGAACGACTCGTCCATTTGACTGGATGGCTGAAAAGCGTATTCAGAACGGACCTCACTAGCATCAAGTTCGCAGGGGACAGCGTGGCCTCGTGGGACAAGTTCCACTTGTGGGACCAGGTGCAGAAGGTGCCCGATTTGTATATCGAACTTGTACCCGACTATCATACCATCTCTGAGATTCTCAAGAGACGTGCTGTTAACGAAAAGGTATGCTTACTTTTCACATGTTTTTTGAATGCGATTTGGTAAATTATGCCCTATCGGGGTGTTTGGACCTGCTCGGAAGCTCAAATTCATTTGAGTACAGCCTCAAATCCCAAGACGGATATGAAAACCGTTTTGATTCGTTTTGCAACAAGAAATCTCCGAGTTGAGCTGTGCGTGATATTTTAGCCAACAGCTCCGGCAGAACCTCGCAATTAGATGTCTCGAAGAGTTGTCTGCAAAGCGCTTTTTGTCGCGAGATTAGTCGATGGTCACAAGAGTTGTATCTGCGGCTCGGCGCCTTGCTTCAAAAAATAATGACCGGAACTGTTCATAACCATACTGACTTTTTTCCAGATTACCCGCTTCGAAAACTTCTACATCAAGAACGGGCAACAGATTGACGGAACAACTCTCCAATTCGTGATCGGCAAAACGATTTGCATCGGAGCAAACGATTTGGGAGTAACGGAGATAGCTGCCGTAGCGGAAAGACACTACAACGTGGATACAGACCCGTTGAAAGCGTTGACACTGGGAGTTTGCCATTTCGATGATCAAATGTTCCGAGAGCTGTGCGACCGTTTGAAACTTGTCCAGTTCAAGCATGTAGAGAACCTGCATTACACTGCTCCGCGAGCTATCAGATTCGATTTGAATAATCTATCGGAGCTCTACTTCCGAGGAAGCCACGTTCCGGGAGAGACGAACGGCACCAACTGGGTGTTCCAACTCTTCCGAAACTCCAATGATGAGCCCATGCGTTTTGAGATGGTCCGCTGGCAATACAACAGCCGCATCGAAGAGGAAAAGAGGAGAACACGGAGCGCAGGAGACGGAACACGCCAATGAGCACTGAGATATCTTGGACGCTATGCAGTCTACTAAACATCCAACTCTGTCTCGATATCTTTCGTATGTTTTTCAACCCACACTCTAATTGTTACTGACTCACTGTTTTGTTATCCCGATCACTATGAATAATCTTTGAACTCAGTGTTGTTCTCCGATGGGTTCATTCGTTACATTGCAGGTAAAAAAGTAGATGAAAAACGAAAAAAAACCTGCAAATCCAGAAGATGCGTTCACCGTAGCTCATAGTAAATTGGCGGGCGGATGAACGCGAGGTGATCACTCTCCTTGTGCTTGCCGTCTTTCTCCGGGACACCGAGGAAGTCGGCGATTTGTTGATCGCTCCAATACTTCATCTTCTCGGCGATGACAAAGCCAATTGCCTGGGAGTAGTCCTCGCAGCCCAGGAAGCAGGCCAACTCGATGACCTCCTTGAGCTCGTCCATGGAGAGCTTCGATGCGTCCTGATAGTCGTCGAGGGTTGTCTGGAGAAAGTGTTCTCCCGGCGGGACAAACACGAGAATCGTATTGGTCAGAAACTGCACGCTCTCATAGGAGAATGGAATGTACAGAGGCTCCGTGAGCTCCACTCCCTCGGTTTCCCAATCCGGGTTCTGAAACGTTCCCGAATAACTCTAGTGAAATGTTTTCGGTTGCTAACCTGCATTGAGACGGCAGTGGCGAGAGTGGGAGTCTTCTCGAGCACCTCCTTTTTGATGATGTATACCAGGTTGTTGCTATCTTTGACCGTAAGGGGGACGTTGATGACAACGATCTCGGTGGGCATCATCACTGAAAAACCAATAATTATGTGAAGATAGAGAAAAGAATGAGCCTTCGGAGAAGCAGCGACCAACAATCAATCATTCGTACAATCAAAAAAGAAAACCAAAGTTTGTAAATGACTCATGCGAAGCGGTCGCGGAGCGGCTACTGAGGGAGGGGAAATCTATGAAATGATCATAGCCTATGCAATCACGCAAAACGCGCCAAGAGGTAGCAATGTTGACACAGAGTTATCCTAGTGATTAGTCATTGATATTGGCGGGAATTCAATCGGCAAGCATAAGCAGCAGACAAGGTACCTGGCGGCAGTTGAACGCGCGTCCCCCTTCGCTAACCGCTCATCACACTTGTCTCCCCTCCCCTCTATTCTACCCGTTTTGTCGATGCCCAGAGTTTTTCCGTGTAGATTGGAAGTTTTCCATCTTCTTTTGCAGTGAAACTTCTAAACCCCCGCAAACTTCCTCGACATTTTTATTATTGGCCTTTCTCTTCTTTTCCTGTTGTGACAATTTCTGCACGCGTCACCATTGTCCCCCCCCCCCACATTTTTGCATGCCACCTGTTCTCGGCTTCTTCCATGTCAGTCCAGCTCTGCAATCAAAAGTGCGACACCAGCGAATAATCCACTGAAGATTCTCATTTTTACGCGACCTTCCTTCTTTTTACCCTGTCTTTTCCTCCCTTTTTCTCCACCTCTCACATTATAGGCGGAAGCTCAATCAACAAACAACAAATCTTTAGTAGTTCAGGCGTAATTCGAACAATGATGAATCTTTCGAGTTTCGAAAATCAAGGCCAGATTGAGCCACAAATCCAGACACGTCCCGAGCGCAAGACGTGTAACATGATCCCCTCCTCCGTGTTGCGACACATTTTGGCGTGTACAAGAACGGTGTGAGCGGGAAGTCATCGCGGCATAAAGGTCACCAGCTGTGCGAGCAACAACTGACCTTGTCCGTCTCTATTTCAATGTTGTGCACTTGCTAATCTTCTCCGGATGAGTGTGGTTATGTGAGATGCGGTTAGAGGACCTTTCTGGAGTCACGAAATCTTTTGATCAGCCGGGGACGATGGAAAAGTATGACAGTGCAATATTCTGGTTGTTGCAGGAGGACCATCAACTTGGAGTGACATGGGAGTCTAGTCGCACTTGGAAAATTTCAGCTTTTTAACTTCCTACTGCATCCATGCTCTTCCTTTCTGACTTCGAATGCTACAAAGTACACGTGGCAAACGAAAACAGAGCCACTGACTGCCAGGGACATGAAAAAAAACAGTTTTCCGGAGCTATATGACATTTATTTGAAGGAATAGTTGGAGGAAACGGCTGATAAAGTGATAGGAGGAGAAAAAAGGTGGAATTGTACAATATACAACCAACAAAAACAAACAAGTGGAAGTCGGTAACAACAACAAGGAATCAATGAACACAAACAACAATTATGTCAATACCTTAACAGCTACAGTATCTTACATATTTCTCTCCATCACGCGGACATATCCGGCGTTTACCACACGCTGTTCCGCAACGATGTCATCATAGCTTCTGCCGAGAACTACATATTGAATGACGAAGTTCTCGAGAAAGTTCGTGAATCGAACTGTCTGCAAGAATGTCTTGCGTCTGGCCTATAACAAATAACTATCGTTTTTTCAAACAAGGTCTGGATTACCTGAGTGTACATCTTTTTCGCCAAGTGCAAATGTCCTCTGAGAATTGTCTTCAAGTAATTGATAATGTTCGGGATTTCAACGGCTCTCTGAACAATTATCATTATGGAAAAGAAATACAAAATATCAACTAACCGGATTCTGCTGCAATTTCGGCAGGCCTTTGTTGAGTTTGCCTTCATACAGCTCGAATTCATCCCTGCTGATGACTCGGCGCTTGGTAAGCTTGATTTTCCGAATGCCAACGCGAACCATGCTTCAGTGGCTGAAAAGAAACAATTAATGAACAACAAGCGATTAGGATGAGAGGAATAATGGTGCACACGAGTGTGTGTATGTCAATCGGTGTTATGTTACTGTTGAGGAGCAATCGACACTGTCCGCGCGCAAATGACCCGAGCGGATTAGGAGAGCAGTTAGCCGCGAAGACAAGAAGGAATCACGAGAGAAATATTGAAAAGAAGACATGAGACATGTGTTGCCCTTGAAGCGTCAAGAGTAAACTTGCGGTAACGGATGGATTATCGAATCTTTAGTTGCAGTTAAGAGTGTGCTTCTGAGGACTGGAAAGCTTTCAAACATCGCTAATATTGTATTTTCTCGAGAAGAGCGAATCGATTCGGTCCTTTTTGTTTAAATTTGCGGGCGGTTCGAAGGTCAGCGCGCACGGAAACGAGGGTAGAGGAGACGCAGAGTGCGCGACATTTAAAGGGACAATGACTTTGAGCGGCGGAGGTCCCGCCACGTTCGGCGTGCAGCGCGATTTCTGCCGGAATTTGAAGCATTCTACGACGCTGTTACACCCTGAATAAACTCTGTAATATCGATAACCCTTACAATCCATTCGCTCTGACATCGGGAAAATATGTTCTTCGCGAGTGAAGCGAGAGAAGAATAAGCATTTAGGTGGACAAAACTGAATTCCTTCCTTGGCCCTACGGGGTCAAAACCACACGGGGTGAAAATTTCAAATGGCAAAGTTGTCGCGCACAAGGCGTGTTGCTGCCACTGCACCCGTCTACAGCAGCCAGCAACCATCTTCCTTCCCTGAAGTCAATCGATTCGCTGGAACGCCTCGTCGCCTGGAATCTCCTCTCCGCTCACACTCTCTCGGTGTCTGCGTCTCCATTGCCGCCGCCGCCACACTCTCGTCGCCGCCTCACGCGCAAGTCTGCAGTAAACCCAGGATTACTGTAAGCAGAGGTGTTTGCATACACTTCTAATTTCGAAATGTTTTGTTGTTCAACTTTTTCTTGGGATTCTTATCTTATCTTTCTAATTTTACATTTTCTTATCAATTTTCATCATAATTTCTTTCTCAAAATTATTCCCAAAATTCTACTTTCTAGTTTTATTGTTTATTACCACTGAATCACCATTCTATAGGCCCTTTCCTAATATCCTAAATTTAGGCCACTAAAATTCCTCATAAGTTTCCATTTTTTCCTTGTCAACTTCTTTTTCCCCTTCCTAAATTCCCATTTTCCCTTCATAATTACCATTCAATATCTCTTTCCCTTCTTGAAGGCCCCCATTATCTTTCTCACTCTAGTAACCATTATTCTTCCTTTATCATCTTTATCGTAGTTTCCCTCAATAAATCCTTTTAACTCCCAAATGGTCGATCCAGCCGAAGGAGTCGGGTTCAATTCCTGACTATAGCCTTCAACGAGGCGAATGGAAACAGAAAAGTTAGCATGCTTTGCCAGAGTGTTTGAACGAAAGTTCCTCTTTTTTCTGCCGTTCACCACCTGGCCCGTTTTGTCTGTTGGCCCGAGGTCTTCTAGCCCCGACGGCCCACCAAGAAAGGGGGACACACAGCACATCATTACGTCATATTGATCAAGACCCACCACATTGCGCAACAGTCCGCTCTCCCCTTCACTCCGAAATGTTCGCCGTCCCAAACCCCGCTCCAATCCTTTCCAAAAAGGAAATCGATGATCTGAAAGGAAAACTGAAGCGTTTTTCGAGGTTTTTGAGACGCCAGGTATGTTAAATTTGATTTTTCTCTCTTAAAAACCCTATTTCAGCGCTCCAAGTTTCCGGAACTCCATGTGCCTCTCCAAAACCTGCTTCATCTCATCAGGATAACTCTCATCTGGGAACTATGCCACTACAGTCAAGTAAGTATAATATTTCGCTTCTTATTCAAATGTTTATGGTTTTTCTTCAGGAACTGCGAGCCGGAATCGAGAAAAACCTGCGGAACATCGCCGTCCTGGAAAATGCGCTTGTGCAAGTTGCCGTCCAGAAGAAAGATTACCTTGAGGTCTTCGAGGCCGCCGGATTGATGCCGAATGGAATTTTCATTGATTGATGTTTTCTCCCGTCTCTCGCGTCGTGTCTTTTTTTTTGGTATTTTTCGATGTCATGCCAATTTATATCCCCCATTTTGATACACAAATTTCTTCCTTTTTAATTTTGTCATTTACACGGCGGACCTCGCTCACCACGTCAATAAGCGTACCGGACAGGTTGAGATGATGAAATATTGCAAACCAACTACCACATCATTCCCCTGGCATATTTCGTTTCATTTTAGACGGCGAAATCCGCTCTTCACGATTTGACAATTATTGGAACTATAAATTCAACTTTCGCTCCAATAGACCTACTTGAAAGAATGAAGGCAGTTGGATAGTCGGCCTGTGGGAAGGTGTGAGGCCTGCTCGGCTACAGAGCGCTCGGGTCACCCCTCCACGTGCAAAGGCCGTCTGCAATCGAGAACATCTGCAGACAACCGGCATGCTCTTTTCAGACCGATAATACGAACAAAAGTGAGATTTATGAAAGACAACACTTATGAAAGTATAGGGATTCTGGATTTGATGATCAAGAGGGAGACACACTCACTGAAGTTGTTTAAATATGTTAAGGAAGTGTATGTTCGGCTTTGCGCACTGTTCCTCGAGAACATCGTCAAAGTCGCGTCTTTTAACCACCTCGAGCATTATGTTCTCTAAAATACTTGTGTAGAAGAAGGTCTTGTCCACCAATTGCCGGTTTTCATGAAATTGTCAGTTATTTAACAATCTGGAGACAAATATGATTACCTCATCAAACGGGACATTCTTCCACATCAGATTCCTGTTCAATCCGATGACGAGGTGTTGGAGCATCAGCTGGAGCTCAACGTTGTTGGCGTGCTGGAAACAATACATCATTTTTCGAGAAAAGAGAAATATTTTACTAACCGGACTAACCGGTCCCCCTCCTCCTCGCCGTTACTCTACTCCAAGATATTATTGTTTTCGGCTTTCCTTGTGATTATGAGTCATTGTCCAGAGAAACGGTCCGCAACTTTGCCTGCAAGCTCACCTATTTCGAAATATTGAGAATGACTCAATTCTTTCTAGAATGTTTTTGCATATGTCGACGGTTTCTCTCGTTTTCTCTCCCTTTTCTGTGTTTCCTTGTTTCTTGTTGATTGAAAAACAAAAGTGCTGACCCTGTATGCGTACCTTCTCACGTCGAAATGGGATAGTTTTCGATGCATCAGTTGTTTTCCTAATTTCTTCGTTTTGCAATTGAAACTCTTCCCACATCATGTTGAACTTATAGAATAATGGATAACTCGGAGCAAAAGTCTCTACTGGATATGCCACACGAAATCACCGAGAAGATATTCGATGCTGTCGGATGTGACGCGAGGTACAGAACACAAAAATACGTACCCCAAAAACGATAGGTTTTCCAGAGTCAAGCTCCGCTCAACTTGCAAGTCCATCCGTGATTTCTGTTTTACGAAAGACCGCGAAATCAGTCTTCTCCGTGTGTATTGGTCAACTCACAACTTTCGAGTCGATTTCCACTACAAAAATGGAACGGAAACTCAGAAGAATGTCATATTTTCTACTGGAATGGTCGAATGCGAAGAAAACGGAGAGCAAGTTGGTACTTTGGGGCCCTTCGCAAATCGGTGTCATGCGGTGGCTCAAATTCTCTGCGACATCCTTTCGCATCCTCATTTGGCCATCGACAAGCTGGAGGTTGACTCGAAAGATCTACACTGGTGGAGGAGAGTTAACCCGGGGCCATTTGTGACGTGTTCTACGATTGCTCAAATGCTTCGATCTCTGAATCATCGCCTCAAGGTGAAGGAGCTCTACGCCAACAGCTGGCCCGAGAGCACAGGCGTCGATTTCACGTTGTTCTTGCACGCACTTGACGAGACTGTGCTCAAGAAAATCAGCCACTACAAGAACGGGTCCATGAATGCCAGATTTGACACCAGAGAGATCACTCAAAGTCCGCAGTGGAAGAACGCCTACGATATTCTTTTCTGGTCTCATCCACTGGATGACATTCGCGAATACTGGGATGTTCCGTGTCTCTCACTCCGAATTGATACCATCAGCAAGGAGACCGTAGAGCAACTTCTGGAAGTAAGAGCATTCAGTTGTGATATCTTTTACCAAAAACACTCACTTTCAGCATTATGCGAGAACCGAGACTTTCTCGAAAGTGACCTTCTTCTGTGACACCCGCTTCCAACTGACTGCAGGCTCGTTCCCGGAGCTCCCGCGCGACGAAACCGACCAAAACACTTTATTTTATTATTGTGCGGAGACCAACGTCACTCTGACTATCAGATTTATCTATAGAAGTTTCGGAATTCAGCGCGTCTTGCCAACTGGTGCTTGAATTCAATCTTTATAAATACCACCGGTTTCAAATAAACTGTTCAATTGTTTGTAGCGAGTTGTACCGTCAAATTTGTCGCTTTCTCAGCGTATCAAAGGTTTTCCATTTCGATCAGCAACTAAAAATTCGTTAGACCCTGCAGAAAAGCACTGGAAGTACCTGAAAAATGCTTCAAACGGGTTATTATTTATTTCATTGATGTTGCTGACCGCTCGTGAAACGTCGTAGCCCGCAAGTTTTCCAACAAATTCGCCTATTTCGAAATGCAGAAAGTTGAGAGCAAGCTGATATTATGATGAACGTATGATACATCAATTTCTTTAGAATCTTCCCTATCTTCCTCAATATGCGACAGAAAAAAGTTCTGATCCCCCAGATTTAAGAGAAGCAACAGAAACTTGAAGAAGAAGATGCTAAAGATGGGAGAGGAAGCTTCAGACGATTGGAGAAGCATTTGAAGCAAAACGTGGGAAACTTTACAATTTGCAAACCGAGGGAACTGTAGAAATTTTCACGTGATAGATAAAACCGTTTCGTTGAACCCTGCTGTGACACCTCACAAAAAATACTTTCGTACTCTTCGATGACTATACT
Organism: Caenorhabditis macrosperma; assembly: GCA_963932285.1. Taxonomy (NCBI): domain Eukaryota; kingdom Metazoa; phylum Nematoda; class Chromadorea; order Rhabditida; family Rhabditidae; genus Caenorhabditis; species Caenorhabditis macrosperma. The sequence continues at coordinate 7,656,335 of OZ010618.1, forward strand.
GAAACACGAGCAATAGGCTTTGGCGGAAGGTTCAAGAAATACTCGGAGCTGCCAATAGTTCCGGTTCCAATTCCAGCTGGGGATTCACTTAACAACTCTTATACATTCCGTTTTCAAGCCTAATCTCATATTTTTAGTTCAAATTGGCACGCCGATGAGAAGGATTCGATGCGAAGTCATTGACATGGAAACTGATACTGTTTCAGAAGACTAACAAAGTCAAACTCAAACCCCTACTGTTCTCAAATTTACCGTGATTTTGGTGTCTTCTATTAATCTTTGTTTTTTGTCAAAGTGATCTGATCGCGGAAGCGCAGTCCCATCTTCGGCTTTATGATCTTTCTTCTTCACTTCCTCTTCTCACTTGTTTTGCTCGTTTTGTCTTTGTTGCTATGTTCATGAGTTGCCACCAATCAGTTCTGGAACTCATCGATTGACTCAGTAACTCCGGCATCTTGTTTCTTACCTATCGGTAGCATTGCCCTTGCCCTTGCCAAACCACCTGTCGTTATTTAGTATTAAGGTGGACCGTGGCCGAGGGTCGTGGAAGAGAAAACATAGGAACAGCGCGGAAACATGTTTCCAATAGGTATCCACGAGGCTGACGTGGCGATGAAAGGACACTGTGTCTCATTCGTGCGGGCAGGTGGTGTGCCCAAATGGCAGACCGTCTTGTTTTTGTTGCCGACCACTCGCGTGTCATTGATTCTTCTCGAGGCGATAGGGTTTATTGATCTCAACTAACGAATGTTGGACCTTTGAACCCTTGTTTTACTTTTGCTACTACTTTGTTGCTTGCATATCAGCTCATACACATTTTCTAGGGAAAGATAGTGTCATGTGTTTATTAACATTTCGGTTCGTTTTCAGAAATGACCCCAACGACCAGATCTACCAGTGTTTCGAAGGCCAGGGTTGCGACCAGGAAGAGCACGAGAGCGGCGAAGACGACGGCGAGAAAAAGTGCCCCGACCACCACCACCAATCAGGATTCGGTGGAGAAAGTTGAAAAGGAGCTGAGGGCAATTGTGGAGAAGACTGCGGAGAAGGCGAAATCGCTGGAACGCCTGAAGGAGGAACTCGCGAAGGTTCAGCAGAAGTTTGGTGGTCTCCAAGAGGACGAGGATGCCAGCAGCAACGATTATGATGGAAGGAAGGCGGCCCTGAAAAGAAAGAAGGCGTCACTGGAGGAAACGATTGCCGTGTCGACGAGCTCACAGACCCAGTCGATGCTGGCGATGTTCGGCGATCGCGAGCAATACCTGGTGGAGACGAGAAAGGTGCGCCTGCAGGAGGAAGAGGCGAATGGCGGGCCGATGGCGTGGCGTTGCTGCGAAATTTGCACCGACCGGTACAGGAGAACCGGAGAACGCGTACCTCGAGTTCTCGGTGAGTTGTTGTGCAATCGGGTTGAGCAATTGAGCAACATTCCAATTTGAGGCTGCGGACATACACTTTGTCAACGGTGCATCCGGCGAATCGAAGTAACGGACAACGGACGTAAGCAGATCGACTGTCCGTTCTGCAAGACACAGTCACTTCTCAGCGGCAGAGGGCCCGTCAGGAATTCGGCTCTCGTTCAGATCTGAATAATCAGGTGAGTCTTACTGTAGCTGTGAAAAGTCTCTGCTCACCTGTGCCTATGATCCTTGAAAGTTTTCCGGAAGAGATGTGTGGAATAATCAATCGATACGCGCACCGGTCCCCCCTCGGGGCCCTGGCTTGGCGCCCCACCCCCCCCCCCCTAATCGAGCAAACGCGCCCTGTTGAGATGCACTTTCACTTTCGTTCGCCCTTCTAGGATCATTTTTTAGGAACGCCTACCAATTTCCCTTTTTATTGTTTTTTTTTATTTCTATATTTTTCCAGGAGCAACCAGTCTTCGATTCTTCGCCATCTCCTTCTTTGCCATCGCCAACAAGGTGAGTATTTATTTTATATTTATCAAAGAAAATTATCACCTAACATCAACAATTGGTGCACGCATTCTTGTGCCCTGTGTAGAGTGTAACCACTGGTCAGATGAAAGAGCGAGTACTGTACCCGTCGGCAGCGAATGGTCGTGTCCACCTTCCGCCGAGAAACCTCGATGACTCATTGCAAACAGAAGCCGCGGCGCTTTCACTCGACCACGCGGACTATTGATCGTTTCGTCGGGATCACTGACTGCGTGGCTGATTAGTTAGATGCACTTGAATAGCTCGCAAAGAACGACAAGGTGCCAGCAGTTAGTCAATGATTCCGTGGGCCATCCCAGTGACGCTACAGTTGAAGGGTCACTCCGAAGATAGATCACGTGCTGAGGCGACTGACTCTCAGATAGAATCTCCCTACTGTCCAATTATTGTGCTACTAGTTATTCAAAGACAATCAGATAGTGAGGTGCCAGCGGTAGAACATCAAGAGTTTGGGAGTTAAAGTTCTTGTACTGGAAGCCATGTGGACCCGGTCAATCCGGATAGTTCAATTCGTGTTCCGAGACTCCGGAGATTATAAAAGAGTCCGGAAGTCAAACGACGTTTATCAACTTTTGGTCCTCGAGACAGAGTAATGACCGGCTCTTCTAGTAGAATCGGAAGGATTGTCGATCTCTAAACAATGTGTTGTAAATCACCTGAAGAACTAGGACACCCCTGAAATCCCCCACATATCCATTTTCAAATGTCAACTTCTTCCAGAATACACCATGACGCCGACCACCACCAGTAGATCTTCCCTAACAGTCTTTTAGCTCTCTCGCTCTCTCTTCATTGATGTTTTTCTCTTGATATAGTTAAATAAAACGACATTTTATTATTATTATCTCTTTCACTTGAATCATTTGAATACGTTCTCAACGCTTTTCCATATCTCTATTGCCTTTTCCCATTGATCACCTCCTCTTCAATTAGAGAAAGAGTGCCCCGACCATCGCCGCAGGCCCGCAGCAGCTCGGCTGTGAATCCGTCCTTTCCAGGAGTTTTCCTTGGTGGAATTGACTCAATGGCTGCTCTTATCCCACTTGGTAGGAAGGCCTGGGCAGAAGGGAAGTTCTTTTGGTTGGAGGGGGACATCGTTGTGCGACCGGTGCGAAAGAGATCCGTGTAGAACTCTTTGGTCTCCTCTTCAATCCGGGTTTTTGATGTTACCCTCCCCCCTGACGCCGTCGTCAGGCTCGGAATTACTTCCTTGAATACTTTCAGCGACCTCGTGGCAACTTTGAGTTTCGAATGTTACAAAAGACACGTAGCAAACGAAAACAGAGCCACTGACTTCCAGGGATATAAATAAAAACAGTTTTCCGGAGCTATATGACATTTATTTGAAGGAATAGTTGGAGGAAACGGCTGATAAAGTGACAGGAGGAACAAACGCTGGAATTGTACAATATATGTACAACCAACAGAAACAAACGAGTGGAAATCGGTAACAACAACAAGGAATCAATGAACACAAACAACAATTATGTCAACACCTTAACAGCTACAGTATCTTACATATTTCTCTCCATCATGCGGACAAATCCCGCGTTCGCCACACGCTGTTCCGCGATGATGTCATCATAGCTTCTGCCGAGAACTACATATTGAATGATGAAGTTCTCGAGAAAGTTTGAGAATCGAACTGTCTGCAAGAATGTCTTGCGTCTGGCCTATAACAAATAATTATCGATTTTTCAAACGAGGTCTGGATTACCTGAGTGTACATCTTTTTCGCCAAGTGCAAATATCCTCTGAGAATCGACTTCAAGTGGTTGATAACGTTCGGGATTTCGAAAACTCTCTGAACAATTACCATTATTGGAAAATGAAGACAAAATATCAACTAACCGGATTCTGCTGCAATTTCGGCAGGCCTTTGTTGAGTTTGCCTTGATACAGTTCGAATTCATCCCTGCTGATGACTCGGCGCTTGGTAAGCTTGATTTTCCGAATGCCAACGCGAACCATGTTTCAGTGGCTGAAAAGAAACAATTAATAAACAACAAGCAATTAGGATGAGAGGAATAATGGTGCACACGAGTGTGTGTATGTCAGTTGGTGTTATGTTACTGTTGATGAGCAATCGACACTCTCCGCGCGCAAATGACCCGAGCGGATTAGGAGGGCAGTTAGCCGCGAAGACAAGAAGGAATCACGAGAGAAATATTGAAAAGAAGACATGAGACATGTGTTGTCCTTGAAGTGTCAAGAGTAAACTTGCGGTAACGGACGGATTATCGAATCTTTAATTTAAGTTAAGAGTGTGCTTATGACGACTGGAAAGCTTTCAAACATCGCTAATATTGTATTTTCTCGAGAAGAGAGAATTGATTCGGTCCTTTTTGTTTAAATTTGCGGCCGGTTCGAAGGTCAGCGCGCACGGAAACGAGGGTAGAGGAGACGCAGAGTGCGCGACATTTAAAGGGACAATGACTTTTGAGCGGCGGAGGTCCCGCCACGCTCGGCGTGCAGCGTGATTTCTGCCGGAATTTGAAGCATTCTACGGCGCTGTTACACCCTGAATAAACTCTGTAATATCGATAACCCTTACAATCCATTCGCTCTGACATCGGGAAAATATATTCTTCGCGCGTGAAGCGAGAGAAGAATAAGCATTCAGGTGGACAAAACTGAATTCCTTCCTTGGCCCTACGGGGTCAAAACCACACGGGGTGAAAATTTCAAATGGCAAAGTTGTCGCGCACAAGGCGAAGGGAAACAGAAAAGTTCGCATGCTTTGCCAGCGTGATTGAACGAAAGTTTCTCTTTTTCCTGCCGTTCACCCCCTGGCCCGTTTTGTCTGTTGGCCCAAGGTCTTCTAGCCCCGACGGCCCACCGAGAAAGGGGACACACAGCACATCATCACGTCATATTGATCAAGACCCACCACATTGCGCAACAGTCCCCTCTCCCCTTCACTCCGAAATGTTCGCCGTCCCAAACCCCGCTCCAATCCTTTCCAAAAAGGAAACCGATGATCTGAAAGGAAAACTGAAGCGTTTTTCAAAGTTTTTGAGACACCAGGTATGTTAAATTTGATTTTTCTCTCTTAAAAACCCTCTTTCAGCGCTCCAAGTTCCCGGAACTCCATGTGCCTCTCCAAAACCTGCTTCATCTCATCAGGATAACTCTCATCTGGGAACTATGCCACTACAGTCAAGTAAGTATAATATTTCGCTTCTTATTCAAATGTTTATGGTTTTTCTTCAGGAACTGCGAGCCGGAATCGAGAAAAACCTGCGGAACATCGCCGTCCTGGAAGATGCACTTGTGCAAGTTGCCGTCCAGAAGAAAGATTACCTTGAGGTCTTCGAGGCCGCCGGATTGAACCCGAATGGAATTTTCATTGCTTGATTCTTTCTCCCTTCTCTCGCGTCGTGTCTTTTTTTGGTATTTTTCGTTGTCATGCCAATTCATATCCCCCCCCCCCATTTTGAACCAGAAATGTCTTCCTTTTTTGTAAAATATCGTCCTTTTTTAAATTTATCATTCGTTGAAATAAACACCTCCCCGCAGAACATCATGTTTTCATCGTATTGTCCTTCTCTTTCCAATTCTGCACATTCACACGGCGGACCTCGCTTACCACGTCAATAAGCGTACCCGACAGGTTGAGATGATGAAATACTGCAAATCAACTCCCACATCATTCCCTTGGCATATTTCGTTTCATTTTGAAAGGCAAAATCCGCTGTCCACGATTTCACAATTTTTGGAACCATTAATTCAACTTCCGCGCCAATAGAACTATTTGAAATGAAGGGAGTTGGATAGTCGTGCGAAGGTGTGAGGGCTGCTCGGCTACAGAGCGCTCGGGTCGCTCCTCCACGTGCAAAGGCCGTCTGCAAAGGCCGTCTGCAAGCGAGAACATCTGCAGACAACCGGCATGCTCTGTTCAGACCGATTATACGAATAAATATGAGATTTATAAAAGACAACACTTATAAAAGTATAGGGATTCTAGATTTGATGATCAAGAGGGAGACACTCTCACTAAAATTGTTTAAATATGTTAAGGAAGTGTCTGTTCGGCTTTGCGCACTCTTCCTCGAGAACATCGTCGAAGTCGCGTCTTTTCACAACCACCTCGATCATTATGTTCTCTAAAACACTTGTGTAGAAGAAGGTCATGTCCACCAATTTCCGGTTTTCCTGAAGTTGTCAGTTATTTAACATTCTGGAGACAAATATGATTACCTCATCGAACGGGACATTCTTCCACATTAGATTCCCGTTCAATCCGATGACGAGGTGTTGGAGCATCAGCTGGAGCTCAACGTTGTTGGCGCGCTGGAAACAATACATCAATTTTCGAGAAAAGAGGAATCATTTACTAACCGGATCGAAGCTTTCCTTCGATTGCTTCTGTTTCGCGTTCGTGCAGCATTAGAGGAGAGCATGGAGCGGCAAACATGGCCGACCGAGCGGAGACAGGGTAGGGACACACCAGTGTGATAACGTTGGTATGTGATCCGGGAGAGAAGACGAGAGAAGGCAACGAGGAGTTGCAGGAAGGAGAGGAGGGGTGTTATCGTGCAACAGATGATGGTTCTCGTCTATAATGTGCCTGGTATTCAAAAAGGGGGGGACGCAGGTTTACACTACCACCCGATCAAATAGAGCACCGATATCAAGCATAAAAGGGGGGATACTGTTTGATACGTCAAAGTACTTGAAAAAACAATCATAAAAGAACGAAGACGTTTGAAAACGGAACGTATTTGAAAACAGATTGTTTCAATGGAGATTCAATGGGAGCTTACCTAAGTAAAGAAGCCAAGAGATCCGCAACAACAGCAACATTCCGTGAGTTCTGCGAGTGCTCATCACATACTGCTTATATTTCCAGTGAACGGCGTGGATGCCACCGCGCACAGCAACCCACGCATCTATCATTATCGGGCAGTGGATTGATAGCGGCTCCCTCTTGCTGAAAGTAAGCTTCATTTTCAACTCCCGCTCGTCGAAATTTAGAGTGACTCATTTTCATCTAGAATACGCAAATGCGCTCCACTGGATTCTGTTGGGGTCCTATCGTACTTCTCGTCCCGCACGCTCTCTCTACTAGAGAAGCTCCCCCCTCCCCCCGGCCAAGTCGCCTCTTTTTGCCCACTGTTCAAAACACTGGCGCTGACCCAATATGCGCACCCCTTCCCCTTTCTCACCCCTCGCCGTGATTATGAGGGACGGCCGGACAAATAGTCCGCAAATTTCAAGGCAATTTCGTCTATTTCGGCATTTAGAAAGTGACTCATTTTGTTCTAGAATACGCAAATGCGCTCCACTGGATTCTGTTGGGCTCCTCTCGTACTTCTCGTCCCGCACTCTCTCTTTGCTACAGAAGCTTCCTCGCCCCTCCCTTTTGGCTGTGTCGCTCCTTCGGGCCCGCAAGTTTGTCTGCGAATTCGTCTATTTCGATAACTTGGTTCACGTCGTGTCCTCTTATTCCCGTTTTTCATGCACTCTTTCGCCCTTTTATTTGAAACACAGGCGCTAACCCGGTGGGCATTTCTCCTCGGGAGTACTCGATCCTTTTTGTCACCAGCTGTTTTCATTTCGTCGCCAACAGACATGCATGCTTGCTGCGAATTGATACGTACCGGCTATTGAACAAGTTATTGTTTGTTTCATACCGAGGGATTGGGCTTCCTTATTGTTTTCTTGCGTTTAAGTGTGTCCAAACTCCGCCCGGCTTCCATGCGAGGATCTCTGTTTGAAATATTGTCATGATCGGTATAGAACTGGCCAAAAGGAGGTCTAAAAGACGCAAAACGGTCAAAACACTGGCGCTGACCCGGTGTGTGTGCCCCCCCCCCCCCGTCTCCCCTCCTCGCCGCTACTCTACTACTGCATGATAGCGTTGTTTTCGGAACTCCTTGTGATTATGAGTCATTGTCTAGAGAAACGGTCCGCAACTTTGCCTGCAAACTCACCTATTTCGAAATATCGAAAATGACTCATTTCTTTCTAGAATGTTTTTGCATATGTCGACGGTTTCTCTCATTTTCTCTCCCTTTTCTGTGTTTCCTTGTTTCTTGTTGATTGAAAAACAAAGGTGCTGGCTCTGTATGCGTACCTCCTCACCTTGAAATGGGATCGTTTTCGATGCATCAGTTGTTTTCCTTATTTCTTCGTTTTGCAATTGAAACTCTTCCCGCATTATGTTGAACTTATAGAATAATGGATAACTCGGAGCAAAAGTCTCTTCTGGATATGCCACTCGAAGTCACCGAGAAGATATTCGATGCTGCCGGATGGGACGCGAGGTATAAAACACAAAAATACGTACCCCAAAAACTATAGGTTTTTCCAGAGTCAAGCTCCGCTCAACTTGCAAGTCCATCCGTGATTCATGTCTTAAACAAGACCGCGAAATTAGTGTTCTCCGTGTGAATTGGTCAACTCACAACTTTCGAGTCGATTGCCACTACAAAAATGGAACAGTGACTGAGAAGAATGTCACATTTTCTACTGGAATGGTCGAATGCGAGGAAAACGGAGAGCAAGTTGGTACTTTGGGGCCCTTCGCAAATCGGTGTCATGCGGTGGCTCAAATTCTCTGCGACATCCTTTCGCATCCTCATTTGGCCATCGACAAGCTGGACTTTGACTCGAAAGATCTACACTGGTGGGCCAGAGTAAACCCGGGGCCATTTGTGACGTGTTCTACGATTGCGACAATGCTCCGATCTCTGAATCTTCGCCTCAAGGTGAAGGAGCTCCACGTCAACAGCTGGCCCGAGAGCACAGGCGTCGATTTCACGTTGTTCTTGCACGCACTTGACGAGAATGTGATCATGAAAATCAGTCACTTCAAGAACGGGATCATGGACGCCAGATTGGATACCCGAGAGATCACTGAAAGTCCGCAATGGAAGAACGCCTACGATATTACTTTCCGGTCTCAACCACTGGATGACATTCGCGGTTACTGGGATGTTCCGTGTCTCTCACTCCGAATTGATACCATCAGCAAGGAGACCGTAAAGGAACTTCTGGAAGTAAGAGCATTCAGTTGTGATATCTCTTACCAGAAACACTCACTTTCAGCATTATGCGAGAACCGAGACTTTCTCGAAAGCAAGCTTCTTCTGTAGCGACCGCTTCCAACTGACTGCAGGCTCGTTCCCGGAGCTCCCGCGCGACGAAACCGACCAAAACACTTTATTTTATTATTGTGCGGAGACCAACGTCACCCTGGCCATCAGGTTTATATATAGTAGCTTCGGAATTCGGCGAGTCTTGCCAACTGGTGCTTGAGTTCAATCTTCTTAAAAAACACTTAGACGACACCCTTATCATTCACGTTCTATTGTTAACAAAAATCGAAACAAGCTTCCCAATTTTTATCCAATAGATCTTTAAATGCTTGGAACAACCTTTCATCTACTAGTTTTCCCTCTAACTTAAATGAATTCAAACAAACTTTGAAAAGTTTGAATTTAACCCATCATCTGATAATCAACTAAACATTTTAACTATTCTTTTATGTATTGCATAAGTGGCTTTTAGTCCTTCAATAAACTATTATTTTTTCATAAAAAACCACCGGTTTCAAATTGCTTGCAACGAGTCGCGCCGTCAAATTCGTCGCTTTCTCAGCGTATCATAGGTTTTCCATTTCGATCAACATCTAAAAATTTGTTAGACCCTGCAGCAAAGCACTGGAAGTACCTGAAAATGCTTCAAACGGGTTATTATTCATTTCATTGATGTTGCCGACCGCTCGTGAAACGTCGCAGTCCTGCAAGTTTTCCAACAAATTCGTCTATTTCGAAATGTAGAAAGTTCAGAGCAAGCTGATATTATGATGTACGTATGATACATCCATTTCTTTAGAATCTTCCCTATCTTCCTCAATATGCGACAGAAAAAAGTTCTGATCCCCCAGATTTAAGAGAAGCATCAGAAGCTTGAAGAAGAAGATGCCTAAGATGGAAGAGGAAGCTTCAGACATTCGGAGAGGGATGTTCAGAGGATAGGAGAAGCATTTGAAGCAAAACGTGGGAAACTTTACAATGTGCATACCGAGGAAACTGCAGAAGTTTTCAGGTAATAGATAAAACCGTTTCATTGAACCCTGCTGTGACACCTCACAAAAAATACTTTCGTACTCTTCGATGACTATACTGAAACACGAGCAATAGGCTTTGGCGGAAGGTTCAAGAAATACTTGGAGCTGCCAATAGTTCCGGTTCCAATTCCAGCTGGGGATTCACTTAACAACTCTTATACATTCTGTTTTCAAGCCTAATCTTATATTTTTAGTTCAAATTGGCACGTAGATGGGAAAGATTTGATGCGAAGTCATTTACATGGAAACTGATACTGTTTCCAAAGACTAACAAAGCCAAACTCAAACTCCTAATGTTCTCAAAAAAAGATTTCCCGTGATTTTGGTGTTTTCTATTAATCTTTGTTTTTTGTCAAAGTGATCTGATCGCGGAAGCGCAGTCCCATCTTCAGCTTTATGGTCTTTCTTCTTTACTTCCTCTTCTCACTTGTTTTGCTCGTTTTGTATTTGTTGCTATGTTCATGAGTTGCCACCAATCAGTTCTGGAATTCATCGATTGACTCAGTAACTCCGGCATCTTGTTTCTTACCTATCGGGAGCATTGCTCTTCCCTTTGCCAAACCACCTGTCGTTATTTTGTATTGAGATGGACCGTGGCCGAGAGCCGTGGAAGAGGAAACACAGGAACAGCGCGGAAACATGTTTCCAGTAGGTATCCACGAGACTGACGTGGTGATGAAAGGACACCGTGTCTCATTTGTACGGGCAGCTGGTGTGCCCGAATGGCGGATCGTCTTGTTTTTGTTGCCGACCACTCGCGTGTCATCGATTCTTCTTGAGGCGATAGGGTTTATTGATCTCAACTAACGAATGTTGGACTTCTAAACCCTTGTTTTACTTTTGCTACTACTTTGTTGCTTGCATATCAGCTCATACCCATTTTCTAGGGAAAAGTTATACCATGCTCCTCACGTCGGCCCAGAAAGAATGGCTCGAAGCCAAAATCGGCGACCTGCTGGCGCTGAGAAACAACTCTGTAAGTTTTACTCTTCCTGTTCCAACTCAATTTTTCTTATTTTTTAAATTGATGTTTTCAGGAAGCGCGCCGTCTTATCGTCAAGAAGCTTCTTGCTAAAACGGTTAACTTTGCACACAAGCTACTAGAGCAACACCGCCAAGGAAATCCATCTTCGGTGAGTACATTGGGAGATGAGTGTGAAAAGAAGCTAGTTCTGAAACGCTAAAAACTGAGACTTCGGTGTGTGTAAATAACATGGCATGGAACTGCATGGAACGCCAATTCAATCAGTTTTTTTTCCAGCACTCGGCTCGTTACGTAAAGATATCAATTCGTAAAATCCGACACGCCGAGTCCGACATTCGGGATCTTCTTGCCGGCACGGAGTATGCAGTCGTTGTTATGCGTCGCAGACAACATCGTTAGAGCACTAGAATCTGCTGCTACTTCCCAACTCAAAATTTTAAAACGACCCCTGTGACCCCGTTTCGGCTTACTTCCCAGCTATCTCTAGAAAATAATATATTTCTCTCCCCACCCACATCCAATAAGTTCCTGGCGCCTATCCAGATCAGAGTTGTAATGAGAAAAGTATAGTATTTTGTTCCGCGCCCCAACCAAATCATTATGTTTCTCGACCCACCCAAATTTGTGATGAGCAATAAATACATACATGCCCTAAACATTTAATTCTGACATTCCGACTTTCTCTCTGATCTGAGCAATCAGGATCCTAACTTCTGATTAAATCGGATGAGCTACGAGACATTGACAAAACACGACTGCTGAAACACAGCCAAACAAGTTGATTGGAACAGCGACAGTCTTCGTGAATTGCCTATGAGAATGGAATCACTACCAGGGAAGGAAGAGAGAAATTCAAATTGAAGACTATCAGCTTCTCGTCGTCTTTTCCATGTGCCTTCGCCTGACTTTTCCCCTCTCCAACCTGGAAATGATTGTGAGTTGGGAGTGGATTGTGAGTGATTCTCAACTCTTCCACAACATCCACATTCCCCGAGTTTTCCAAATGGATGTTATTGAGTGAAACGTCAGAAAGATACCGAATTAGCCGCATAGCAACCGGTCCCTTGGGTAAAGTCGCCCGTCACTAAGCTCACGGAGCTTCTCTCATAATAACGACTGTTCTATCGACTGCTCCCCAACTCCTGCTCAATGGATTCTTTGCTGTCATTTTTTCCTCCTTTTCAACAATTTAATGAATCTAATCTCAACGCCAACGGAGAAGAATTCATTAGAATCATCGAGGACCCCTATGTCACAGTCTCTGTGATCTTCTATAGCTGGATAATTGTCAAAGTGTCAAGGGGCTGTGCGGAGGTTGTTTTTGAAAAGGACTGGAGCTTGCTGGAACACTGGAATGCCATCTGTGTTCAAATATTCGTGAATTTCTGTAAATTTCTTGATTTCATAAATATTAGAAATTATGTTTTCAAAACGCTACCTCACGAAATAAGTAATATCGTCGAGTGGGTTGTGCGTATGGCGCGGCGCGCAATAGTTTTTAGGCAATCAGAGAAATAATATCAGGTGATTTTCGACACAGTTGCGAGAAGAAAGCGACATCTTCGCAGCACTTCGCCTTGGAAATTCAGGTAATCGCGTCGATTCGGCCACATATTATTGAATGCCATCGAAATGACCCCGCAACCGAGGATAGCCCTGCGGGAAAACAATTATATCTCAAGACTGATAAGAAATATCAAAAAGTTGTCAACAGCAAATTTGTAGATCACAACTACGACTACACGATTGCAGTTGACAACTTTTTGGCATCTCTTATCAGTCGAGATATAATGATTCTCTCGCAGAGGTTTCTTCGGTTGCGGCGCCATTCCGATAGCATCCGATAGTATCTTCAACTTGATTTGTGTTAACTTCTCCGGTCATCAACTTGATGATTTTGTCGGATAGTAAGCGAGAGGTCTCGGGTTACATGTTGATGACTGGAAAGTTGAAGATCGCAATGTTGATGAAATTTAGTGCCGAGTTGTGTCATCAATAAGTGCTTGTCTGTGTGACAATATGACACATGATTTTTTTCAAATGTGGCAAAAAGTTGAAATGAAGAACACTCGAGAAACAGGTTTTATTTGCAATTGTTTTCAATGAATTATCAGTCCTCGATCTTCAAAGAACTCTCGAAGAGTCCGAGAAGGTTTCCGATGGCTTGAGACGACGACGAAGAGAAGTTATCCTTCAGAGACTCTTCGGAGTGACGACGGCCGTTTTCTTCAGTGACTTCAATTGGCTTTTCGTTCTCGATGTTCGATTTCAATGAGCGTTCCTTTGTGGTCTTATTTTCGAGGTTTCCCACTCATCCGCGGATGATGTCCTCGAGAGTTTCAATTTGAACGGTTTTCGCATATCCCAAATAGTTGTTCTGGTGAAAGCCCATGGCCGTTCGACCAGAACGTTCAGTAGCACAAAGTGCCGCCGGTCATTGATATCAGCTTATTATCGGATGCCGTCAAAATGGCCCTGTCATGAGGTCATGGTCGTGTGAAACGAGTACTCACCCTGCAGAAAAATAACGTCTTCTTGGCATTTTTTGGCCATATCATGAAAAATGCGGATGTTGTGAATGAGATTTCTCAACGAGAACTCAGTCAATTTGGTGTTCCAATGAGCATCCAGACCGGCCTTAAAGCTGACGACTGGGTTACAAGCTTATGTTCCAGAGTCACTCGCTAAAACTTTGCCAAATTTCATAGTTATGCAAACAATATAAAAACCTTCATCTGAGGTCTTATGTTTCGCATTTTTTATTGCTTCCCGCTGTCATGAAACGTCTTCCTTTATAAATACTCAACGGCGTTCAGTCATCTCGCAACTCGCTTACGTTCGAAATGAAACCTCTATTCCTGATACTGTACATTTCCAATTACCAATTGTCAGCCAAGCAGCGATTCTCAATTGGTATGATTTAAAGTAAGTTTTCGCTGTTGACTCCGTTTTGATGTTGACCTTCTCATTAGAGTACTACACACCCCTGCGCTGATTAGCGTTTAGTAATTAGCAAATTCCCTTCCAAATCCTGTTCTGATCTTTTCGGAACGTACCTCTCTTACCACTTCTTATCAGTGCATGTCGATCTATTTTTTTTCGAAATGAAAATACATCATGCGACAAACATACTCACGGAATTTATTTTGACATGTCACGCCTCCAAAACGCGCACGCTCGGCCAATTGCGATATAATAGAGGATGCAGAAAAAGTAACGAGTCAAAACTGCTGTTCTTCTTAATATCGCGACTACCATGGAGAAGCTCATGATTTACTTGCGGATGCTATCGAAATGGCCCTCAGTGTGAGAGAGCTCAACAGGAGAATCATTATATCTCTAGGTTGATAAGCGATATCAAAATGTTTTCAACAGCAGACTTTTAGATCATACTTAAGACTACCGGTTTGGTGTTGACAAAAAACAACATTCAGTTATGAAGCGAGCGTTCGACGATCTCTACTTCCACTACGAGTGGGCGCGAGCTTACAGTAAGATCAAACACACCGAGGTATTTGTGGCAGATATGGCCGTGTTTTAATCAGCTCTTTTCAGAAATCCGTCATTTCCGTGGAGAAGATTTTCGCATCGATTAGAAGACTCGAAAACCAAATCATTATGTACCTGTTCGTAAACGTTCGAAATGAGTAATATTTAGTGCGATTGTTGTTTTTCTCTTTGTTCTCACAGAATCGTCTGTTTTCTCGTGCAACTCATTATCGGATGCCGTCGAAATGCCCCCGTAACACAGGAGAGCTCTGCCGGAGAATCATTACATCTCGAGACTGATAAGAGATATCAAAATGTTTTCGACAGCAGACTTTCAGATCATACTTAGGACTATAAGTTTGCTGTTGACAACTTTTATATATCTCTTATCAATCTCGAGATATGTTGATTCTCCGACAAACCTCTCCATGGTTGCGGGGCCATTTTGATGGCATCCGATAGTAGTAAATAACAAATAAAGTCTTAAACTTGCACAGCCTCCAAAGCTTTGATCGAGCAATCGATTGATATTGGTATTCTCCATTTTTCAATCTGTTTCATTGTGTATTAGAAAACAAGGAAAACTGCTCGAGAAAATTACAAATAGACGACGATCTTTTGGCGCCATGAATGCAAAATAACTGAGCAACCAGAATCCAGAATCCAGAGAACCTATTTCACAAGAACTCGAGTCAATATGCCGCAGGTGTTCTACCTCTTGGGTGACCTCCTGCCGCTCGGCTACACTGTACCATATCGTGCCCCCCCCCCTCTCTCATCGCCTATTGCCATCCACCAACCGTGGTTCTATTCTGCTCAGCGTCGGTCTCGTCTGTGCTTCTTAAAATGTTTCGTGAGCCCAAGATCCCGCGCCGCTTTCAAAATCGTTCAATCAACAAGGTGAGTTTCAAAAGCCAATTTTAAACGTTTAGTATACACAAAATTATGTTAGAACAACCTGTCGGCCAGCACCACGCCAAGCAACATAACTAGTCACTCGAGCACAAACATCGTCAAGTCGCAAGAAGGCGAAAACATTGAGAATAAGGGAAATGTGAGATAATGAAAACATTCATGAAACTCCATCGGAACCATTAATTTCCAGACCTTCCGTATGGCCATCTCCAAAAAAGAGGTTTCGAATGCGCGAGGCAAACTGTGCTCGCTGGATATTTTGGAAGAGCATCCGGTGAGTTGCATTAACTCTAAAATGCAATTATTTCAGTCGTTGTTTCAGAACGCCCAGCAACCGTTCGCGAAAAGATTCATCAACGTCCTTCGCATTCTGCTGGACGATTACATCGAAGGGCGCAATTTCATATTCAACGAGGTGAGAATTGTGCTTCTATTTGACTATCAAAACCCTGAAAACAACTGAAATTCGATAAAAACCAATCCATGAATTTTGACTACTTTCACAAGAATTAGTTATTCAAACAGGTCTCAGTGGTCACTCAAACATTGTGTCTTATTCCAGGAAGTTGCTTGGCAGTACGTCGAAACTCTCCGCAAAGTGGACCTTATCACGGCTCTTGCCGTGAGAATCATCGTTCAAGAGGAGAAAATCGACGAAACTGCGGCAGCCGATTATGTGATGCACGTTCTCCGCAATCGGTGCACGTAGAGTTATTTTCCTAGTCTTTTACTGATAGCATTCTCGATTTCGCATGGTTTCTTCACATCTCCAATTCTCAATGTTGATTATCCTTTCCCAGTTTTAATTCGTTCCCGTTTTAATTGTACAATAGTTTCATTAAGTCATAACAGCGTTTGTGCTCTTTATCGTATCCTTTATATTCGCATTCTAGTCAGTTTCTTAATATTAATAGGGTTATCACAATATTGGTAGTGTTCGACTTCTCTTGTTATCCTATCGATTCCGAAAATTCATAAACCCTTGCCTCACTCGTTTGGTGTTGACAACTTTTTGATATCTCTTATCAATCTCGAGATATGTTGATTCTCCGACAAACCTCTCCATGGTTGCGGGGCCATTTTGATGGCGTCCGATATTACCGTGGTTAAGGTATCTTCAATTTTGATCGAAATGCAATTTTCTGACTGAATAATGTTACCAAAGTTTGCTCAGATGGTAGTGATGTTGGCATCCACAAACTGTAGCGCCAGAATAATGTTTTCTACGGCCACAGAGGATCTCCGGCTTTCTTGAACTGCCTTGCTCACAGAAATATAGCACGATGACGTCCTACGCCTTCATGAGGACGAGTTCCAGTGACTCCAGATTGTTTTGAAGGCGAACATAGTCATCGTTCTCAAGAACCGTCTGATCACTATAGCCGAGTGGATTCAGATGCAGTGAATATTGAGGTGACTCCGTGGAGTGTGTTTTTTACCACGAAATTTCAAAACGAGGGCTTGGTTTGGAAATGAGCTTACTATCCATGAATGATACAAAAATGGGAGCTGGGATAATGAACACCCATTATCAAATTAAAAAAATAAGTATTATACAAAAACTGAGTTCGCATAACACCCCGCTGAGGCAGCAAACCGCGTGAATACCGCTAGAATACTTTTGAGCCACCGTGTATGATCTTTCGGCTTCAAGAAGAGATTCTTTGACTGAATAATGTTATCTATTGAAATGATGGTTTCAGAACGCCCGTCGTCTCATACCAAGCAAACTGCTCGAACAACTCATCGGCTACATCAAGAAACTGCTATGTTCATAAGTTGTCACAAATCATTTTTGGAATTCATCGATTGACTCAGCAACTCCGGCATCTTGTTTCTTACCTATTGGGAGCATTGCCCTTGCCCTTGCCAAACCACCTGTCGTTCTGCCTAAAGAACGAGACTGGAGAACGGCTGACCGCCAGACCGAAAATCGAAGAAGAAATCAAAACCTTATACACGAACCTTTTCCAGTCAGTCAGACACGTCTCACCACAGATGCCGCAGCCACCCACCACAACCACAACGGACCCAGAATTCCTGCATTCAGAAGTAGAAGCCGCCGTACGCTCACTTCCAAACGGAAAAGCCGCTGGCCCAGATGGAATCACCGCAGACTTTCTGAAGATAAGCGACGAAGAAGTCACGAAGGCCATTGTCGAGCTGTTCAACAACGTCATATCCAGAAAAGAAATACCCGACCAGTGGAGAAGCTCGAAGACAATCTTGATCCACAAGAAAGGCGACAAAGAAGACCTAGGTAATTACCGACCGATCTCGCTTCTTCCGGTGATATACAAGATCTTCTCGAAGTACATCCTCCGGCGAATCAAGGACCGTTTGGAAGAAGAACAGCCCGTCGAACAGGCCGGTTTCCGACGAAAGTTCAGCACTCTCAACGACACAACTACTGTCCAGCGACTCCTGGAAGCAGGGAGGGAACACCACATGCCACTGGTCCTCATCTTCGTCGACTTCAAGAAGGCGTTCGATTGCATCGAACCCGACTTCATCTGGTCAAGCCTAGAAGACCAAAATGTGGACAGAACCTATATCGACGTGTTGAAACTCTGCTACAAGAATTGCTCCACCGACATCACTTCGTTCCACACGGCAGTGATGGTTCCGATCAGCAGAGGCGTACGCCAAGGAGACCCGATCTCCCCGAATCTCTTCTCTGCGACACTCGAAACCGTCTTCAGGATTCTCGACTGGGACGACTACGGAGTGCCGATCGATGGAAAGAACATCAACCATCTTCGTTTCGCGGATGACGTCGTCCTGATCTCACACTGCCCACTGGAAGCGCCCAAAATGCTCAACGAACTCATCGCCGAAAGCAGGAAAGTTGGTCTGGCGATCAACGAGTCGAAGACAAAGCGCATGCGCAATCCATTCGCTCCAATAACCACCGTTCTTCGCGAATGGAGCTCCGATCGACGAATGCGAAGAGTACGTCTACCTCGGGCGAAACCTGAACAAGAACAACGAGTTGCTCCCAGAAATGCACCGAAGGAGACGATCAGCTTGGGCGGCCCTAGGAACCATCCAAAGAGCGTCTGACCTGATCGTCGACCCGAAAACCCAAGCAAATTTGTTCGACACGACCGTCCTACCTGCACTCTGCTACGCCGGAGAAACGTGGTCACCAACAAAAGCCCACCTCGAATGAATCCGAATAACCCACGCTGCTCTGGAACGAAGAATCGTCGGGATCACCCTGACCGAACAACGCTCAAGAGATCTCCACCGCGAATACATGAGAAAGTTCTCGCAAGTCAAGGACCCGCTGAAGCACGTGATAAGACGAAAACTGGAATGGGCTGACCACGTTGCAAGGAGAATGCACGACCGCTGGACGACAAGCACACTCCACTGGTACCCGAGAGACTGGAAACGCCCAAGAGGACGTCTACCGATGCGCTGGGCCGACATGATTAAGAAGGACCTGTCTGTCCGGGACGACGACAACCAACTAACAACAAACTGAACGACTCTCCCAACATGGAAAGCTGTGATCCGCGCCACCTACGGATCTACGGATCGTCTAAGTAAGTAACTAAGTAAGTATCCATGAATGATACAAAAACGGGAGCTGGGATAATGAACACCCATTATCAAATAAAAAAAGAAGTATTATACCAAAAACTGGGTCCGTATAACACCCTGTTGAGCCAGCAAACCGCGTGAATACCGCTAGAATACTTTTGAGCCACCGTGTATGATCTTTCGTCTTCATGAAGAGATTCTTTGACTGAATAATGTTATCTATTGAAATGATGGTTTCAGAACGCCCGTCGTCTCACACCAAGCAAACTGCTCGAACAACTCATCGGCTACATCAAGAAACTGCTATGTTCATAAGTTGCCACGAATCATTTCTGGAACTTATCGATTGACTCAGTAACTCCGGCATCTTGTTTCTTACCTATCGGGAGCATTGCCCTTTCCCTTTGCCAAACCACCTGTCGTTATTTTGTATTGAGGTGGACCGTGGCCGAGGGCCGTGGAAGAGAAAACACAGGAACAGCGCGGAAACATGTTTCCAGTAGGTTTCCATGAGGCTGACGTGGTGATGAAAGGACACCGTGTCTCATTCGTACGGGCAGCTGGTGTGCCCGAATGGCAGGTCGTCTTGTTTTGTTGCCGACCACTCGCGTGTCATCGATTCTTCTCGAGGCGATAGGGTTTATTGATCTCAACTACCGAATGTTGGATTTTTGAACCCTTGTTTCACTTTTGCTACTACTTTGTTGCTTGTAACTCAGCTCATACCCATTTTCTAGGGATAAATTAGGCCATGCTACTGACCGCGGCCCAGAAACAATGGCTCGAAGCCAAAATCAGCAACCTGCTGGCTCTGAGAAAGAACTCAGTAAGTTTTACTCTTCCTGTTCCCACTCAATTGTTTCTCTTTTTTTTAAGTTGATGTTTTCAGAAAGCACGCCGACTGATCGTCACGAAACTTCTTGCTCAAACGGTTAACTTTGCGCATAAGCTACTGGAGCGACACCGCCAAGGAAATCCGTCCTCGGTGAGTACATTGGTAGATGAGTGTGAAATAACACAAATCGATAGGTTATTTACTCGAAAATGATTTTGTTTGAGACGCCGGATATTTTTCTGCCGCGTGCAACGAAGTATTACACTGTCTACAGGCCGTACACTATTTCCGAATTATGTAGGAGAATATATCGTTTTGATGGGAAACTAAGGATGAAGCTAGTTCTGAAACGCTAAAAACTGAGACTGTGAAATACTTCGATGTGTGTAAATAACATGGCATGGAACTGCATGGAACGCCAATTCAATCAGTTTTTTCCAGCGCTCGGCTCGTTATGTGGAGCAATCAATTCGTAAGATCCGACACGCAGAGTCCGACATTCGGGACATCCTGGCCGGCACGGAGTACGCAGTGGTTGTGATGCGCCGCAAACAGCATCGTTAGATCACTCGACTCTGACGCTTCTCCCTAACTTGCAATTTACAAACCGGAGATAAATTAACCCCGTGATAAATAACCGCGTTTCAACTAATTGCGCAAATTCAACTTTCTCTAGAAATTAGTACGTTCCTCTCTCCACCCAATTTCAGTATGTTCCTGGCGCCCATCCAAATCAGAGTGTGGACCTTATCACGGCTCTTGCCGTGAGAATCATCGTTCAAGAGGAGAAAATCGACGAAACTGCGGCAGCCGATTATGTGATGCACGTTCTCCGCAATCGGTGCACGTAGAGTTATTTTCCTAGTCTTTTACTGATAGCATTCTCGATTTCGCATGGTTTCTTCACATCTCCAATTCTCAATGTTGATTATCCTTTCCCAGTTTTAATTCGTTCCCGTTTTAATTGTACAATAGTTTCATTAAGTCATAACAGCGTTTGTGCTCTTTATCGTATCCTTTATATTCGCATTCTAGTCAGTTTCTTAATATTAATAGGGTTATCACAATATTGGTAGTGTTCGACTTCTCTTGTTATCCTATCGATTCCGAAAATTCATAAACCCTTGCCTCACTCGTTTGGTGTTGACAAAAAACAACATTCAGTTATGAAGCGAGTGTTCGACGATCTCTACTTCCACTACGAGTGGGCGCGCGCTTACAGTAAGATCCAACACACCGAGGTATTTGCGGCAGATTTGACCGTGTTTTAATCAGCTCTTTTCAGAAGTCCGTCATTTCTGTGGAGAAGCTTTTCGCATCGATTAGAAGACTCGAAAACCAAATCATCACGTACCTGTTCGTAAACGTTAGAAATGAGTAATATTTAATGTCATTGTTGTTTTTCTCTTTGTTCTCACAGAATCGTCTGTTTTCTCGTGCAACTCATTATCGGATAACGTCGAAATGACCCCGTAACACAGGAGAGCTCTGCTGGAGAATCATTATATCTCGAGATTGGTAGGAGATATCAGAAAGTTGTCAACAGCAGACTTTCAGATCATACGTAGGACTACAAGTTTGGTGTCGACAACTTTTTGATATCTCTTATCAATCTCGAGATATGATGATTCTCCGACAAACCTCTCCATGGTTGCGGGGCCATTTTGATGGCGTCCGATATTACCGTGGTTTAGGTATCTTCAATTGTGATCGAAATGCAATTTTCTGACTGAATAATCTTACCAAAGTTTGCTCAGATGGTAGTGATGTTGGCACCCACAAACTGTAGCGCCAGAATAATGTTTTCTACGGCCACAGAGGATCTCCGGCTTTCTTGAACTGTCTTGCTCACAGAAATATAGCACGATGGCGTCCTACACCTTCAAGATGACGAGTTCCAGTGACTCCAGATTGTTTTGAAGGCGAACATAGTCATCGTTCTCAAGAACCGTCTGATCACTATAGCCGAGTGGATTCAGATGCAGTGAATATTGAGGTGACTCCGTGGAGTGTGTTTTTTACCACGAAATTTCAAAACGAGGGCTTGGTTTGGAAATGAGCTTACTATCCATGAATGATACAAAAACGGGAGCTGGGATAATGAACACCCATTATCAAATTAAAAAATAAGTATTATACAAAAACTGGGTTCGCATAACACCCCGCTGAGGCAGCAAACCGCGTGAATACCGCTAGAATACTTTTGAGCCACCGTGTATGATCTTTCGGCTTCAAGAAGAGATTCTTTGACTGAATAATGTTATCTATTGAAATGATGGTTTCAGAACGCCCGTCGTCTCATACCAAGCAAACTGCTCGAACAACTCATCGGCTACATCAAGAAACTGCTATGTTCATGAGTTGCCACCAATCAGTTCTGGAATGCATCGATTGACTCAGCAACTCCGGCATCTTGTTTCTTACCTATTGGGAGCATTGCCCTTGCCCTTGCCAAACCACCTGTCGTTCTGCCTAAAGAACGAGACTGGAGAACGGCTGACCGCCAGAACGAAAATCGAAGAAGAAATCAAAACCTTCTACACGAACCTTTTCCAGTCAGTCAGACACGTCTCACCACAGATGCCGCAGCCACCCACCACAACCACAACGGACCCAGAATTCCTGCATTCAGAAGTAGAAGCCGCCGTACGCTCACTTCCAAACGGAAAAGCCGCTGGCCCAGATGGAATCACCGCAGACTTTCTGAAGATAAGCGACGAAGAAGTCACGAAGGCCATTGTCGAGCTGTTCAACAACGTCATATCCAGAAAAGAAATACCCGACCAGTGGAGAAGCTCGAAGACAATCTTGATCCACAAGAAAGGCGACAAAGAAGACCTAGGTAATTACCGACCGATCTCGCTTCTTCCGGTGATATACAAGATCTTCTCGAAGTACATCCTCCGGCGAATCAAGGACCGTTTGGAAGAAGAACAGCCTGTCGAACAGGCCGGTTTCCGACGAAAGTTCAGCACTCTCAACCACACAACTACTGTCCAGCGACTCCTGGAAGCAGGGAGGGAACACCACATGCCACTGGTCCTCATCTTCGTAGACTTCAAGAAGGCGTTCGATTGCATCGAACCCGATTCCATCTGGTCAAGCCTAGAAGACCAAAATGTGGACAGAACCTATATCGACGTGTTGAAACTCTGCTACAAGAATTGCTCCACCGACATCACTTCGTTCCACACGGCAGTGATGGTTCCGATCAGCAGAGGCGTACGCCAAGGAGACCCGATCTCCCCGAATCTCTTCTCTGCGACACTCGAAACCGTCTTCAGGATTCTCGACTGGGACGACTACGGAGTGCCGATCGATGGAAAGAACATCAACCATCTTCGTTTCGCGGATGACGTCGTCCTGATCTCACACTGCCCACTGGAAGCGCCCAAAATGCTTAACGAACTCATCGACGAAAGCAGGAAAGTTGGTCTGGCGATCAACGAGTCGAAGACAAAGCGCATGCGCAATCCATTCGCTCCAATAACCACCGTTCTTCGCGAATGGAGCTCCGATCGACGAATGCGAAGAGTACGTCTACCTCGGGCGAAACCTGAACAAGAACAACGAGTTGCTCCCAGAACTGCACCGAAGGAGACGATCAGCTTGGGCGGCCCTAGGAACCATCCAAAGAGCGTCTGACCTGATCGTCGACCCGAAAACCCGAGCAAATTTGTTCGACACGACCGTCCTACCTGCACTTTGCTACGCCGGAAAAACGTGGTCACCAACAAAAGCCCACCTCGAATGAATCCGACTAACCCACGCTGCTCTGGAACGAAGGATCGTCGGGATCACCCTGACCAAACAACGCTCAAGAGATCTCCACCGCGAAGACATGAGAAAGTTCTCGCAAGTCAAGGACCCGCTGAAGCACGTGATAAGACGAAAACTGGAATGGGCTGACCACGTTGCAAGGAGAATGCACGACCGCTGGACGACAAGCACACTCCACTGGTACCCGAGAGACTGGAAACGCCCAAGAGGACGTCCACCGATGCGCTGGGCCGACATGATGAAGAAGGACCTGTCTGTTCGGGACGACGACAACCAACTAACAACAAACTGAACGACTCTGGCCAGAGACCGCCCAACATGGAAAGCTGTGATCTGCGCCACCACGGCGAACTACGGATCGTCTAAGTAAGTAACTAAGTAAGTATCCATGAATGATACAAAAACGGGAGCTGGGATAATGAACACCCATTATCAAATAAAAAAAGAAGTATTATACAAAAAACTGGGTCCGTATAACACCCTGTTGAGGCAGCAAACCGCGTGAAAACCGCTAGTATACTTTTGAGCCATCCTGTATGATACTTCGGCTCCAAGAAGAGATTTTTTGACTGAATAATGTTATCTATTGAAATGATGGTTTCAGAACGCCCGTCGTCTCATACCACGCAAACTGCTCGAACAACTCATCGGCTACATCAAGAAACTGCTATGTTCATAAGTTGTCACAAATCATTTTTGGGATTCATCGATTGACTCAGTAACTCCGGCATCTTGTTTCTTACCTATTGGGAGCATTGCCCCTGCCCTTGCCAAACCACCTGTCGTTATTTTGTATTGGGGACCGTGGCCGAGGGCCGTGGAAGAGAAAACACAGGAACAGCGCGGAAACATGTTTCCAGTAGGTTTCCATGAGGCTGACGTGGTGATGAAAGGACACCGTGTCTCATTCGTACGGGCAGCTGGTGTGCCCGAAAGGCAGACCGTCTTGTTTTTGTTGCCGACCACTCGCGTGTCATCGATTCTTCTCGAGGCGATAGGGTTTATTGATCTCAACTACCGAATGTTGGATTTTTGAACCCTTGTTTCACTTTTGCTACTACTTTGTTACTTGTAACTCAGCTCATACCCATTTTCTAGGGATAAATTAGGCCATGCTACTGACCGCGGCCCAGAAACAATGGCTCGAAGCCAAAATCAGCAACCTGCTGGCTCTGAGAAAGAACTCAGTAAGTTTTACTCTTCCTGTTCCCACTCAATTGTTTCTCTTTTTTTTAAGTTGATGTTTTCAGAAAGCACGCCGACTGATCGTCACGAAACTTCTTGCTCAAACGGTTAACTTTGCGCATAAGCTACTGGAGCGACACCGCCAAGGAAATCCGTCCTCGGTGAGTACATTGGTAGATGAGTGTGAAATAACACAAATCGATAGGTTATTTACTCGAAAATGATTTTGTTTGAGACGCCGGATATTTTTCTGCCGCGTGCAACGAAGTATTACACTGTCTACAGGCCGTACACTATTTCCGAATTATGTAGGAGAATATATCGTTTTGATGGGAAACTAAGGATGAAGCTAGTTCTGAAACGCTAAAAACTGAGACTGTGAAATACTTCTGTGTGTGTAAATAACATGGCATGGAACTGCATGGAACGCCAATTCAATCAGTTTTTTCCAGCGCTCGGCTCGTTATGTGAAGCAATCTATTCGTAAAATCCGACACGCCGAGTCCGACATTCGGGATCTCCTGTCCGGCACGGAGTACGCAGTTGTTGTGATGCGCCGCAAACAGCATCGTTAGATCACTCGAATCTGACGCTTCTCCCTAACTTGCAATTTACAAACCGGAGATAAATTAACCCCGTGATAAATAACCGCGTTTCAACTAATTGCGCAAATTCAACTTTCTCTAGAAATTAGTACGTTCCTCTCTCCACCCAATTTCAGTATGTTCCTGGCGCCCATCCAAATCAGAGTATTAATGACAAATGTCTAATATTTTGTTACTCGCCCCATCCAAATAAATATGTTCCTCCCCCACCCAAACCAATGAGCAATAAAAATGTATGTGCCTTAAACATTTACTTCTGACATTCCGACTTCCTCTCTGATCTGAACAACCAGGATCCTAACTTCTGGTTCAATCGAATGAGCGACGAGACATTGACAAAACACGACTGCTGAAACACAGCCAAACAAGTTGATTGGAACAGCGACAGTTTTTGTGAATTGTCTATGAGAATGGAATCACTACCGGGGAAGGAAGAGAGAAAAATCCAAACTGAAGACTATCAGCTTCTCGTCGTCTTTTCCTTGTGCCTTCGCCTGACTTTCCCCCTCTCCAACCTGAAAATGATTGTGAGTTGAGAGTGGTTTGTGAGTGATTCTCAACTCTTCTACGACATCCACGTTCCCCGAGTTTTCCAAATGGATGTTATTGAGTGAAGCTTCAGAAAGATAACGAATTAGCCGCATAGCAACCGATCCCTTGGGTAAAGTCGCCCGTCACTAAGCTCACGGAGCTTCTCTCATAATAACGACTCTTCTATCGACTGCTCCCCAACTCCTGCTCAATGGATTCTTTGCTGTCATTTTTTCCTCCTTTTCAACAATTTAATGAATCTAATCTCGACGCCAACGGAGAAGAATTCATAAGAATCATCGAGGACCCCTACGTCATAGTCTCCGTGATCTTCTATAGCTGGATAATTGTCAATGTGTCAAGGGGCTGCGCTGAGGTTGTTTTTGAAAAGGACTGGAGCTTGCTGGAATACTGGAATGCCAACAAGTACTTCTCAATCCACACGGAAGACTATCAGCTTCTCGTCTTTTTTTCCATGTGCCTTAGCCTCACCTTCCTCCTTTCCAACCTGGAAATGATTGTGAGTTTTGACACATTCTCAATCAAAAGCTCGAAAACTGCATTTTCAGCAATCACTTGGCATTTTCCACATTGCATTCTACTCCTGTACGCTCTTCCAATGGACGTTTTCCCTCACCGCCTCCTCATCTCTCAAACCAGTCGAATGGGACCTCTACAACGTCTCGAAACCGAAATTCCGTCTCTACGTTCTCATTGGCCTTGCTCTATTTGTAATGGAAGGTGTCGAGCTGTGTGTCTTTCTGGAAGACAGTGACCCAGAACACCCATTCATCGGTCAGCTCCTTTTCACCGTATCTTTGGTTCTTCCCGTGTACTTCTTCTTCCAAGCAATACGACTCTTCGCTGCAACCAAGCTGTTTGTTTTGAAGGAAAACGAGGTTGTCAGTGTGATGATTCGCCATGAGACCGGCCACAAGTTCGAGCACTGGGAGGTGGAATGACCATTACAAGAAGAATAGATTGTCTGTGTTCAAATAGTCTTGATTCTCTGTGAATTTCCCAGATTTTATGTGAGAAATTGTGTGTCTTTTTGTGTCTAATAAATCTGTGAACAGAGATACATATCAATCGAAATGCGGTTTCATTCAGAAAAAATAACCGAGTGGAGCAAGAGTTTATATATATTCTCTGAATCGACATGATAGCACTGTTAATATTGTAAAACCGACTAGAAGGCTAATATAAAGAATACTTAAGAGAGAACAAGCGCTGTTATGAATTAAGGGAACTATTTGACAATTAAAAAGTGAACGAATCAAAACTGAGAGGGGAAAATCAACATTGGGCACTGGAAATGTGGAGAAACCAGGAAAAATCGAGAATGTCATCAGCAAGAGACGAGAAAGAGAACTCTACGTGCACCGATTGCGGAGAACGTGCATCACATAATCGGTTGCCGCAGTTTCGTCGATTTCCTCTTCTTGGACGATCAATCTCACGGCAACAGTCGTGATAAGGTCTACTTTGCGGAGAATTTCTGGATACTGCCAAGCGACTTCCTGGAATAAGACACAATGTTTGAGTGACCACTGAGACCTGTTTGTTTTATGGTACATCTAATCCTCGTGAAAGTAGTCACAATTCATGGATTGGTTTTTATCGAATTGCAGTTGTTTTCAGGGTTTTGATAGTCAAATAGAAGCACAATTCTCACCTCGTTGAATATGAAGTCGCGCCCTTCGATGTAAGAGTCCAGCAGACTGCGAATGACTTTGATGAATCTTTTCGCGAACGGTTGCTGGGCGTTCTGAAACAACGACTGAAATAATTGCATTTTAGAATTAATGCAACTCACCGGATGCTCCTCCAGGATATCCAGCGAGCACAGTTTGCCTCGCACATTCGAGACCTCTTTTTTGGAGATGGCCATACGGAAGGTCTGGAAATAAATGGTTCCAATGGAGTTTCATAAATGTTTTCATTATCTCACTTTGTCCTTATTCTCAATGTTTGCGCCTTCTTGCGACTTGACGATGTTTTCGGTCGAGTGACTAGTTTTGTTGCTCGGCGTGGTGCTGGACGGCAGACGGGTCTAACATAATTTTGTGTATACTATACGTTTAAAAATTGGCTTTTGAAACTCACCTCGTTGATCGAACTATTCTGAAAGCGGCGCGGGATCTTGGGCTCACGAAACATTTTAAAAAGCACTGACCAGACCGACGCTGAGCAGGATAGAGCAGGATGGTTGGTGGATGGGGTGAGTTGACTGCAGGTAAATCAATAACGGATGAGAGGGGGGGGGGGTACGATGTGGTACAGTGTACCCGACCCGAGCGGCAGGAGGTAACCTGCTGCATATTGACTCGAGGTCTTATGGAATAGGTTCTCTGGATTCTGGATTCTCGTTGCTCAGTAATTTTGCATTCATGACGCCAAAAGATCCTCGTCTATTTGTGATTTTCTCGAGCAGTTGTCCTTGTTTTCTAGTACGCAACGAAACAGATTGACAAATGGAGAATACCAATGTCAATCGGTTGCTCGATTAAAACTTTGGAAACTGTGCAAGTTGAAGACTTTATTTGTTATTTGCTATCATCGGATGCCATCGAAATGGCCCCACGACCGAGGAGACCTCTGTTGGAGAATCATTATATCTCGAGACTGATAAGAGATATATAAAAGTTGTCAACAGCAAACTTATAGTCCTACGTATGATCTACAAGTTTGCCGTTGACAACTTTTTTCTATCTTTTATCAGTCTCGAGATGTAATGATTCTCCGGCAGAGCTCTCCTGTGTTACGGGGCCATTTCGACGGCATCCGATAATGAGTTGCACAAGAAAACAGACGATTCTGTGAGAACAAAGAGAAAAACAACAATGGCATTAAATATTACTCATTTCTAACGTTTACGAACAGGTACGTGATGATTTGGTTTTCGAGTCTTCTAATCGATGCGAAAAGCTTCTCCACAGACATGACGGATTTCTGAAAAGAGCTGATTAAAACACGGTCAAATCTGCCACAAATACCTCGGTGTGTTTGATCTTACTGTAAGCGCGCGTCCACTCGTAGTGGAAGTAGAGATCGTCGAACGCTCGCTTCATAACTGAATGTTCAGCTCTCTGAATGACGCACTCATACAAACGAAGCGTTTTCCCTTGCTCACCGGATTCTTACTGAGGTGTCGGAGGCTGTTAATTTTCTTGTGCAGACCTTTGAAGATCTTCATTGTTGACACTGGATCTGGGGGAGTTGGAGCTTTGAAGCCATCCGCAGACGATGCAGAACTCATTTTTAATCTGAAGCGAAAAGTGATGAGCTGATTTTTATCAAAAACCATCAAAAGGCTACGGCGAAGACATGAATGGTGTTTTCTTAAACAAGTATTGTTATTCACTTGGACCCATGATTCAGTGTGTTTTTCAAAGAATCTTTTTTAGGTGTCCATTTATCCCCATGACTGTTCATGACAAAGTTGAAAAACATCGTATAATCGAGAAAAATAGGTACACGCTATTGAAATCGTACAGTATTGTTTTTCAGAAGATGACGTGATTTCATGGGAAAACGGACACTGAGAGCTCCCAATAAAGAGAGAAGCTGGGAGAACAAGAAGGTAACTGCAAACGACCGGAAAAGAGAGTAGAGATCTAATTGTACGTTGAAATTGTGAGTTACTTGAAGTCAAGAGCTTTATCTTGATGCTTCTAGCTTTTTTCAGTGGAAACATCATCCATTCGCATAGAAAATGAAATAAATGAGTCTCAACGGCCAGAAAACCTGAGCACGAAACTGATCACGAAACTGAGTCGTCGCACGAGGTAAATTTTAATTATGAGTGTCTGAAGTCTGGGACTCCCGTTTACGTAATCCTCATCCTCTCACAAGGAATGCTCCCAAATTGAAACGCGCGGATTCGATGCGACTAAACAGTATTGCAAGTTATAGATTATCTGTGTTCTGGCGTTTCCACAGTATCCACACAAATACCATTCTGATTTGTTTCTTATGCACCATTTTTGTCCTAGTTTATAAATTATAAGGAAACAAGTGTCATACATTCAATAACACCGGATTATTTGCAATGATCTGTGGAGCTACGCTCTCTGCGACTAAACAGCATTGCAAGTTCCTGAGCACTGGAGCTTTATGTGCCATTTTTGTCCTAGTTTCTGAATTTCTGAAGTTTCTGAGGTTTCTGAATTGCTAATTTTTAACTCTAATCAACACGGAACTGAAGCGCATCGACCAGGTCTCTAACATTGGAGTCCAGTGTGAGCCCCCGTTTCTGATTCATATTTGTTCTTTCGAAGTACACGGCTTGATGATTGTCATCTGTCTGGTAGAGCAAGACCTTATCGAGTTCACACAGAACTCGGCAACTCCTGGACGCTGTGTGATTCACCGATGTAATCGTGTTAGGCACTACCGAATGCTTTCAGACGGCAAAGTCAGAATTGATGTTTCCCATTGCAGCATTCGAATGGACCTGAAACTAGGCTGAACTCACTTTGTCGGTGGTACTACTGACATATTCGTGATTGCTGAAACAATTGAATTGGTTTCACTCGATATTCACAACCATCAGTATTCTAACTGAGCTTCAAAATTCTGAATAATTTCAATTGAGAGCACTTCATCTAATGCGCCTTTCCAATCAATATTGCACCGCCCTCCGGCGAGAGACTGACCCAGCAAGAGGGCGTGAGACACATCGCGCGTGGAGCGAGAGTGTGGAAAACATGGAGAGTGCGAGACACATCGCGCGCGCGTAAGGTGTGCTGACGTGGCCACGGGTGTTGTTGCAGTATCCCCCCCCCATTCATTCATTTGTTCGTTCACCCAGAACAGTCGTTCTCTTTTTTGCTGTTCTTCCTCCATTTTTGCCTAACGGTGTCGATTTCTTCTCAGACAACTTGAAACAATTTCGAATCTTTAGGAGAATCCACTGGTAAAGTTGATTAGATCGGGTCGTATTACTGAAAACGGATTTTTAATACGTGAGGGAACATTGTCTTGGAAGAATGGAAGGGGAGAAAGAAACGTCACCCTGGCCATCAGATTTATATATAGTAGCTTCGGAATTCGGCGCGTCTTGCCAACTGGTGCTTGAATTCAATCTTTATAAATACCACCGGTTTCAAATAAACTGTTCGATTGTTTGTAACGAGTCGTGCCGTCAAATTTGTCGCTTTTTCAGCGTATCATAGGTTTTTCATTTCGATCAACATCTAAAAACTCGTTAGACCCTGCAGAAAAGCACTGGAAGTACCTGAAAAATGCTTCAAACGGGTTATTATTCATTTCATTGATGTTGCCGACCGCTCGTGAAACGTCGCAGTCCGCAAGTTTTCCAACAAATTCGTCTATTTCGAAATGTTGAAAGTTGAGAGCAAGCTGATATTATGATGAACGTACGATACATCAATATCTTTATAATCTTCTTTATCTTCCTCAAAATGCGTCAGAAAAAATTTCTGATCCCCCAGATGTAAGAGAAACATCAGAAGCTTGAAAAAGAAGATGCTAAAGATGGAAGAGGAAGCTTCAGACGTTCGGAGATGGATGTTCAGAGGATAAAGCCAAACGTGGGACCTCACAAAAAATACGTTCGTACTCTTTGATGACTATGTATACTGAAACACGAGCAATAGGCTCTGTCGGATCAAACCTTTCGGAATTTTTGAAATTCATTTCCAAAAAAAGTTCTAGAAATACTCGGAGCTGTCGATAGTTCCGGTTTCAATTCCAGCTGGGGATTCACTTGGCAACTCTTATACATTCTGTTTTCAAGCCTAATCTTATATTTTTAGTTCAAATTGACACGTAGATGGGAAGGATTTGATGCGAAGTCATTGACATGGAAACTGATACTGTTTCCAAAGACTAACAAAGTCAAACTAAAACTCCTAATGTTCTCAAAAAAAGATTTACCGTGATTTTGGTGTTTTCTATCAATCTTTGTTTTTTGTCGAAGTGATCTGATCGCGGAAGCGCAGTCCCACCTTCGGCTTTATGATCTTTCTTCTTCACTTCCTCTTCTCACTTGTTTCATTTCTGAAATTCATCGATTGACTCCGATTGATTGGCCCGAATGGCAGACCGTCTTGTTTTTGTTGCCGACCACTCGCGTGCCATCGATTCTTCTCGAGGCGATAGGCTTTTTTATCTGAACTAACGAATGTTGGACCTTTAAACTCTTATTTCACTGTTGTTACTATTTTGTTGCTTGCATATCAGCTCATACCCATTTTCTAGGTTGAAGTTAGACCATGCTCCTTACGTCGGCCCAGAAACAATGGCTCGAAGCCAAAATTGGCGACTTGCTGGCGCTAAGAAACAACTCAGTAAGTTTTTCTCCTCCTGTTCCCACTTAATTTTTCTCTTTTTTTAAATTGATGTTTTTAGAAAGCCCGCCGCCTGATCGTCAAGAAGCTTCTTGCTCAAACGGTCAATTTCGCTCATAAGCTACTCGAGCAACACCGTCAAGGAAATCCGTCTTCGGTGAGTACATTGGTAGATGAGTGTGAAATAACACACATCGATCGGTTATTTACCTGAAAATGATTACGTTTGAGTCGCCGGATATGTTCTGCCGCGTGCAACAAAGTGTTACACTGTCTACAGGCCGTACACGATTTCCGAATTTTGTAGGAGAATACATCGTTTTACTGGGAAACTAAGGGTGAAGCTAGTTCTGAAACGCTAAAAACTGATACTGTAAAATACTTCGGTGTGTGTAAAAAACATGGCATGGACCTGCATGGCACGCTAATTCAATCAGTTTTTCCAGCACTCGGCTCGTTACGTGAAGATATCAATTCGTAAAATCCGACACGCCGAGTCCGACATTCGGGATCTCCTGTCCGGCACGGAGTACGCAGTGGTTGTTATGCGCCGCAGAGAACATCGTTAGAGCACTAGAATCTGAATGCTCCTCCCCAACTCAAAATTTTAAAACGACCCCTGTGATAAATTAACCCCGTCTCGACTTACTTCCCAAATTGAACTTTCTTTAGAAAATAATATATTTCTCCCCCCACCCACATCCAATATGTTCCTAGCGCCCATCAAAATCAGAGTATTAATGAGCATTGTCTAGTATTTTGTTACTCCCCCCTTCAAATCAATATGTTCCTCCCCCACCCAAACCAATTGAGCAATAAAAATGTATGTGCCTTAAACATTTACTTCTGACATTCCCACTTTCTCTCTGATCTGAGCAATCAGGATCCTAACTTCTGATTCAATCAAATGAGCAACGAGACATTGACAAAACACTGCTGAAACACAGCCAAACAAGTTGAAACAGCAACAGTTTTCGTGAATTGTCTATGAGAATGGAATGGAAAAAACAAGAAAGAGAGAAATCGAAACTGAAGACTTATCAGCTTCTCGTCGTCTTTTCCATGTGCCTTCGCCTGACTTTTCCCCTCTCCAACCTGGAAATGATTGTGAGTTGAGAGTGGTTTGTGAGTGATTCTCAACTCTTCCACAACATCCACGTTCCCCGAGTTTTCCAAATGGATGTTATTGAGTGAAGATTCAGAAAGATAACGAATCAGCCGCATAGCAACCGGTCCCTTGGGTAAAGTCGCCCGTCACTAAGCTCACGGATATTCTCTCATAGTAACGACTCTTCTCTCGACTGCTCTCCAACTTCTGCTCAATGGATTCTTTGCTGTCATTTTTTCCTCCTTTCCAACAAAATGATGAATCTAATCTCGACGCCAACGGAGAAGAATTCATAAGAATCATCGAGGACCCCTACGTCATAGTCTCCGTGATCTTCTATAGCTGGATAATTGTCAATGTGTCAAGGGGCTGCGCTGAGGTTGTTTTTGAAAAGGACTGGAGCTTGCTGGAATACTGGAATGCCAACAAGTACTTCTCAATCCACACGGAAGACTATCAGCTTCTCGTCCTCTTCTCCATGTGCCTTAGCCTCACCTTCCTCCTTTCCAACCTGGGAATGATTGTGAGTTTTGACACATTCTCAATCAAAAGCTCAAAAACTGCATTTTCAGCAGTCACTTGGCATTTTCCACATTGCATTCTACTCCTGTACGCTCTTCCAATGGACGTTTTCCCTCACCGCCTCCTCATCTCTCAAACCAATCGAATGGGACCTCTACAACGTCTCAAAACCGAAATTCCGTCTCTACGTTCTCATTGGTCTTGCTCTATTTGCAATAGAAGGTGTCGAGCTGTGTGTCTTTCTGGAAAACAGTGACCCAGAACACCCATTCATCGGTCAGCTCCTTTTCACCGTATCTTTGGTTCTTCCCGTGTACTTCTTCTTCCAAGCAATACGACTCTTCGCTGCAACCAAGCTGTTTGTTTTGAAGGAAAACGAGGTTGTCAGTGTGATGATTCGCCATGAAACCGGCCACAAGTTCGAGCACTGGGAGGTGGAATGACCATTACAAGAAGAATAGAATATCTGTGTTCAAATAGTCTTGATTCTCTGTGAATTTCCCAGATTTTATGTGAGAAGTTGTGTGTCTTTTGTGTCTAATAAATCTGTGAACAGAGATACATATCAATCGAAATGCGGTATCATTCAGAAAAAAAACAATCGAGTGGAGCAAGGGTTTATATATATTTTCTGAATCGACAAGATAACAATAAAACGTCGAAACCCTAACCCTATTAATATTGTGATAACGCTATTAATATTGTAAAACTGACTAGAATGCTAATATAAAGGATACGATAAAGAGAACAAACCTGTTATGACTTAATGAAACTATTATACAATTAAAAAACGAACGAATAAAAACTGGGAAGGGATAATCAACATTGAGATGTGGAGATGTGGAGAAACCATGAGAAATCGATAATGTCATCAGTAAGAGACGAGAAAGAGAACTCTACGTGCACCGATTGCGGAGAACGTGCATCACATAATCGGCTGCCGCAGTTTCGTCGACTTCCTCTTCTTGGACAATGATTCTCACGGCAAGAGCCGTGATAAGGTCCACTTTGCGGAGAGTTTCGAGGTATTGCCAAGCGACTTCCTGGAATAAGACACAATGTTTGAGTGACTACTGAGACCTGTTTGTTTTATAATACATCTAATCCTCGGGAAAGTAGTCAAAATTCATGGATTGGTTTTCATAGAAGCACAATTCTCACCTCGTTGAATATCAATTTGCGCCCTTTGATGTATTCTACAAGAAGAATACGAATGACGTTGACGATTCTTTTCGCGAACGGTTGCTGGGCGTTCTGAAACAACGACTGAAATAATTGCATTTTAGAGTTAATGCAACTCACCGGATGCTCCTCCAAAATATCCAGCGAGAACAGTTTGCCTCGCGCCTTCGAGGCCTCTTTTTTGGAGACGGCCATACGGATGGTCTGGAAATAAATAGTTCCAATGGAGTTTCATGGATGTTTTCATTATCTCACGCTGCTCGTTTTCTCAGTATTTGCGCCTTCTTGCGACTTGACGATGTTCTCGGTCGATTGACTAGTTTTGCTGCTCGGCGTGGTGCTGGACGACAGACGGTTCTAACAAAATTTTGTGTATACTATTATACATTTTAAAGTTGGCTTTTGAAACTCACCTCGTTGATTGAACGATTTTGAAAGCGGCGCGGGATCTTCGGCACACGAAACATTTCAGAAAGCACTCAAGATGGGGATGAGGTGACTGCAGGTAAACCAAAAGGCGATGAGAGAGAGGGGGGACACGATGTGGTACAGTGT
Organism: Caenorhabditis macrosperma; assembly: GCA_963932285.1. Classification (NCBI taxonomy): domain Eukaryota; kingdom Metazoa; phylum Nematoda; class Chromadorea; order Rhabditida; family Rhabditidae; genus Caenorhabditis; species Caenorhabditis macrosperma. The sequence goes on from OZ010618.1 coordinate 7,691,925, forward strand.
AGCCGAGCGGCAGGAGGTCACCGAAGGGGTGGAACACCTGCTGCATATTGACTCAAGGTCTTGTGGAATAGGGATTCTGGATTCTGGTTGCGCAGTTATTTCGCATTTATGACGCCAAAAGATCCTCGTCTATTTGTGATTTTCTCGAGCAGTTGTCCTTGTTTTCTAGTACGCAACGAAACAGATTGACAAATGGAGAATACCAATGTCAATCGGTTGCTCGATTAAAACTTTGGAAACTGTGCAAGTTGAAGACTTTATTTGTTATTTGCTACTGTTGGATGCCATTGAAATGGCCCCACGACCGAGGAGACCTTGGCCGGAGAATCATTATATCTTGAGACTGATAAGAGATATATAAAAGTTGTCAACAGCAAACTTATAGTCCTACGTATAATCTACAAGTTTGCCGTTGACAACTTTTTTCTATCTTTTATCAGTCTCGAGATGTAATGATTCTCCGGCAGAGCTCTCCTGTGTTATGGGGCCATTTCGACGGCATCCGATCATGAGTTGCATAAGAAAACAGACGATTCTGTGAGAACAAAGAGAGAACAGCAATGACATTGAATATTACTCCTTTCTAACGTTTACGAACAGGTACGTGATGATTTGGTTTTCGAGTCTTCTAATCGATGCGAAAAGCTTCTCCACAGACATGACGGATTTCTGAAAAGAGCTGATTAAAACACGGTCAAATCTGCCAGAAATACCTCGGTGTGTTTGATCTTACTGTAAGCGCGCGTCCACTCGTAGTGGAAGTAGAGATCGTCGAACGCTCGCTTCATAACTGAATGTTCAGCTCTCTGAATGACGCACTCATACAAACGAAGCGTTTTCCCTTGCTCACCGGATTTTTACTGAGGCGTCGGAGGCTGTTAATTTTCTTGTGCAGACCTTTGAAGAGCTTCATTGTTGACACTGGATCTGGGGGAGTTGGAGCTTTGAAGCCATCGGCAGACGATGTTGAACTCATTTTTAATCTGAAGCAAAAAGTGATGAGCTGATTTTGATCAAAAACCATTAAAAGGCTACGGCGAAGACATGAATGGTGTTTTCTTAAACAAATATTGTTATTCACTTGGACCCATGATTCAGTGTGTTTTTCAAAGAATCTTTTTTAAGTGTCCATTTATCCCCATGACTGCTCATGACAAAGTTGAAAAACATCGTATAGTCGAGAAAAATAGGTACTCGCTATTGAAATCGTACAGTATTGTTTATTAGAAGATGACGTGATTTCATGAGAAGACGGACACTGCGAGCTCCCAATAAAGAAAGAAGCTAGAAAGTAGAGATCTAATTGTACGTTGAAATTGTAAATTACTTAAAGTCAAGAGCCTTATCTTGATGCTTCTAGCTTTTTTCAGAGGAAACATCATCCATTCGCATAGAAAATGAAATGAATGAGTCTCAACGGCCAGAAAACCTGAGCACGAAACTGATCACGAAACTGAGTCGTCGCACGAGGTAAATTTTAATTATGAGTGTCTGAAGTCTGGGACTCCCGTTTACGTAATCCTCATCCTCTCACAAGGAATGCTCCCAAATTGAAACGCGTGGATTCGATGCGACTAAACAGCATTGCAAGTTCCTGAGCACTGGCGCTTCCACAGTATCCACACAAATACCATTCTGATGTGTTTCCTATGCGCCATTTTTGTCTTAGTTTATAAATTATAAGGAAACAAGTGTCATACATTCAATAGCGCCGGATTATTTTCAATGATCTGTGTAGGTACGCTCTCTGCGACTAAACTCTCGATGTTGTTCAACTCCAAACATCCTCATCACGAATCAGTTGAATTATCAGTTCGTTCAAACTTTTACTGACAATGATTGTGAGCATTCTTAGCTACCTCACATTGCAAAAATATCTCTGGTTGAGCTATTCAAGAAGAAAGACAGCGAAGAGCCATGGAGACACGTTGAATCTGGCAATTGCTCTGTTCAGCAAGATCATCAAGACTGTGGCTCCCCTCTTTCAGGAGATCCCATTTCGTTGAGCGTGCGTAGTCAATTGCCACTCGGAACTTCAAAAACATGGAACTATTCCTGATATAATTGAGACATAGCTTCTAGATCACCCATAGAATCACTAAATGCTCCTAGGTTACCGATGAATCCTATCCCTACCCTCCCTCTCCTCATTCGAATAGTGTCCAAGTAGGCTTTTCTTTGCTCTTCTCATTGTCGAGTCCTATAAATTATGAATACTGACCTAATTCCCATCATAAAGTGTAAATACCCCATTTCATTTTTCGAATTAAAAATTCAATTTTTGCTATCAAGACGACATGCAGAGGAATCCCGTTTCCAACAAACACAATCAAAATTAGGACTTATAATCAAAGTTTCAGTTGTATTAGTTTTAAGAACAAAATCAGTTCCTATTCGTTTCTCGAATTCTTGACGATGATTTCGATGACGGAGTTTTCAAATGCCCAAATTCTTTCGAAAAGACGTTCGATTTCCATGAGGTTCTCCTGAAAGTCGTCGTTTTCTCCATTTCCCTAACACTAAACATACCTGAGTCGGAAGGCGAAAGCGGTATTTGATTAGTCTCCCAATTCGGTTCTCAAGGTTCCTGCAGACTCGCCTTGCGTGATCATTTTGGGCGCGCTGAAAAGTTTTCGAGTTCAGCGTTGCCATCCGGAATAATTAATATTTACCGGCTTCTTGCGGATCTCCTGGAGATTGTCTAACTTTCCACGGAGGTCGGCGATTTGACGGCGAGTTAGAAGGGGTGGTAGAGGACGGAGAAACGGCGCTTGGAAGGCGTCGACAGTTGACATTGTCAGCCTGAAACAAAGAAGGAAATGGCGAGAATAGCATCAATTCTCGAAAATGTTAAGCGACGTTGGCTGACGGATATCACTCCTATTCGAACAAAGTGAGAGAGAGGGTGAGATCCTCTTTTCTAATCCAAAAACACAGTTGTATCGAAACAGATATCTCGTCCAGCAAGTTTGACGAGAAAAACCGATGAGAAGAGTAACTCATTACTGCGTTTCCACTAGCAACCCATAGTCTCCGGAGACACTATTATAGTTTATCGTCTATGCCATTTCAATCAGTGATATGAGAGAAATAAATGTTAATTAGCAGCTGTAGCCGGTCTCACATGGTAGCTAAATTCCCGAAATCTTTAAATTTCTACGGAACTTGGGTTTTCGGGCACTTTTTGCGAATAGCCGTGGGATCGATTACAAGTATCCAAAAACGTTCATTGCAAATTTATATGAAAATCTGATTGTTATACCACCACTAAAAGTGATATGCTTAAAACTGGGAAATGTTTTTGGTCGGTGCTACATGACGAGATGAAACGTGACCCAAGGGACCCGTTGCTATGCTTCTAGAAGGTGTTGAAACTCGTAAACAAGCGAGAGAGAATTATGACCAGTTCTGACAACGTGAAGACGTTAGTAATGACTGAGAAGCCCAAGGGACTGTGTGATTCTGGGAAATCTGGATTGATGTCTTTGCTGGTCCTGCAACAGCTTCGGCTCATTTTTTTTTATTTCGACACAAATATAATGAGTGAATCTCTGCAGACGCTGTGTGTTTTAAAAGCTTCATTAAACAGAGTTTCGGTGATCTAAGAACTGTCATCTGCCGATTGAATCGAGAAGGAGCTGGACGAGAAGCCATATTTCGAAACGAATGATGTTCCCAGAGAGATTCCGCTTTTTGTAGAAAAGCTTCACTAATCGAATCAGAAGTTTCCATCCGCTCCCCTCCCACACAGTCTCCGCCCCGATATGGGTGGAAACCAGCAATAAAACCAGCGCCCCGAAAACTATGTAAACTCGCAGGCCTCAGTCACAGTTCATAGTCGAAATGCGTCTTCTTCTTCTCCTTCTCATCTCCGCGTTCCACTTGGCACCGGCTTCTTGTCAAAGCGGAGGACTTCGTGTTGGAAGATCGACGGGACCCTCTGCCCTCCGTGTTCTTCAAGACCAAGCTGATGCTTTTACGTCTGCCGCTGCTCGAAATGACATCGCTGCCGTCAAGTTACTGTTCGCTGACGACTTGGGTGAGATTCCAAGACACTGATTTCTGTATATCTGTCGTTGCAGAGATAGAAGTGTCTGCCCTCTTACCCTCTTCAAAATATCCCGTTTTTGGGAGAGCTTCTTCTGCGAAATACGTTGGCGAAGGAGTGGAAGGAATCATGGATATCATCTATCGAAACAGCTCGAAATTGCATGACTCTATCAATATCCGCTTGGAAGAGGTTATCATAATCGTTTCATAGACAAAACTGGAAATTTTTCTCAGGATCATACGACTAGCCCCACGGGATGGAAAATCGTGAAAGTTATCTCGCACTCTCCTCAGACTAAGAAGCGTGTGGCTCGAGCGCCGTTTATCGTGGAGCAAGGCAGAGTTGTCATCGACGAAATGGCCGATGTTCTCGGCGACTTTTTTGGATGAACTTGGTTGTTGATTCAATTATGTGTTCCTTGAATAAACGTTCATCCGAAAGAGCAAGTGATCAGGGGGTTCCTGAATTGAAGACTTTTGAAGGTCACAGCCTCTAAATTTCGATCTTCGTTTTGTCGATACACAGTTTCGCTCATCTTTTCAGATAGAAACCTCAAAGACACGGCCATTGACCACGACACTGACAGTCCTTCTTCCCAAAAATCTTTGTGTTCCAGGATTTGTCGACGGTTTCTGCCGCCCTTCGAAAAATTTTATTTTCAGAAACCTTTTCGGCGTTCATGCGAGAAAGATCGGCGAGCATATAAATTTTGAGAACCGACGCGGATCAGGCGAAGAAATTGGATCTGAAGGATCTTCTGCCGTACAGATTCGCTCTCCATCACGCCGGAATAGACAGAGTAGATTGTTCGCCGATAGACACATTCAGGCATAAGAATCGAGATTTGTTTCCGTGACCAATTTTGCATTCCCAGGTACTCTTTTCCATCGCCACCTTCGCGTGGGGAGTTAACTTGCCGGCGCACACTGTCATCATCAAGGGAACACAGATCTACATTTCCGAGAAGGGACCTTGGACCGAACTCGGTGTCCTCGACATTATGCAAATGCTCGGAAGGTAGTCCGCAATACGACGAACAAGGAGAGGGAAACCTGATCACAAATCACTCGGAGCTCCAGTACTATCTGCCGCTGATGGATCAGCAGCTGCCGGTTGAGAGTCAGATGATCTCGCGGCTCATCGACATGCTCAACGCCGGAATTGTGCTCGGAACTGTGAGCAGTGTGTCGGAAGCGACCAATTCGCTCGGATACACGTTCTTCTTCGTCAGAATGCTCAAAAATCCCACACTGTACGGAATCACTCATTAGCAAGCGGGGAGAATTTTCCAGAATTTGAAAAGAAATTTAATCGAAAAATGTTCACCGGAAAACATTTCTTTCGAATTTATTCTCATTTCCTTGCGCTTTGGGTCGGTTTGTGGCGACTGTGCACCTCTGCATCTCTAAATCTCTCGCCGAATCGGCTATTGATTTTTCGAAATTCGACAATAACAAGATGTTTTTGGGGGGGGGGGCTTATTATTGGAGTTTTGTCTACAACGTCTATGCGCGCAACAGATGCATATTTGTGCGCCCGCGTGGCCTAATGGATAAGGCACCGGCCTCCTAAACCGGGAATGGGGGTTCAAGTCCCTCCGCGAGCTATACGTTTTTGGGCTTTTCTCGAATTTTGGAAGATTTTTGTTGCACTAGGTAGCGTCAAATGGCGAGTAGCGACTGATGAATATTGAAGTTTCCGACTACTAGTTCGAATTTCTTCATTTTCAGCGTGCCGATCTCGTTCACACCGCGGGCGTTTTGCTCGACAAGGCCCAACTCGTCAAGTACGACAAAGGAAACGGCATCATCCAGGCGACGGAACTCGGTCGCATCGCCTCGCACTTCTACTGTACCTACGAATCGACGCAGACCTATAACAAGCTGCTCATCAAGACGTGCTCCGACATTGACCTCTTCCGTATCTTCTCGAGGAGCTCCGAGTTCAAGCTGCTCTCCGTTCGCGACGAGGAGAAGCTCGAATAACAGATCTGTTACAAGAACCACTTCTGTGTACACCCAGTGTTCCTAGGATGGTTCTAGTAGTAAATCTAAGACACGAACGCGTTTCACTTTGGGAGCATTCCTTGTGAGACACATTGCGAAGCAGAAGCACGGCTGTGCGGGTCACGCGGCGAAACGAGAGGATGGTTGATGGACAACGGAAACGTTGACATGGTATCCAATATGGAAAAGAGGTCGAGAGGGAGACCACCGCTGAGATGGATGGACCCCTTCACAAAATTCCTGAACGTCAAGAACACCTTCGGCGACACCACCACCCACTGGACAACCATCGCGAAGAACAGGGACAAATGGAAGTCGCTTTGTTGCGGTCTGCACGGTCAACAGCCGTGATCAACAGGCCTCCTAAGTATACTGAGTAAGTAGGACTGGCAGAAAAAAACCAAGGGCGTTTTTGAAAAATGGTAAGTTTTGGAAAAGCGTGTAGGCGAGGAAAGAGTGTATGACAATCGAATGGACAGCTGATAATATCGATTCACCATCAACATCAAGAACGCCGGAATGAGTAACTTCTGCGAATGAGAATTGACGTCAATAGAGCTCTCAAAAAATCATGTGAATCAAAGAATACAGTCCCTCGGGTCATTCACATTGCTTTCGAATTTATTCTCATTTTCTGCGCTTTGGGTCGGTTTGTGCCGACTGTGCACCTCTGCATCTCTAATTCTCTCGCCAAATCGGCTAGTGATTTTTCGAAATTCGACAATAACAAGATGTTTTTGGGGGAGGGGGGCTTCTTATTGGAGTTTTGTCTACAACGTTTATGCGCGCAGCAGATGCATATTTGTGCGCCCGCGTGGCATAATGGATAAGGCACCGGACTCCGGAACCGGGAATGGGGGTTCGAGTCCCTCCGCGAGCTATACGTTTTTTGGCACTTCTGGAATTTTGGAGGATTTTTGTTGCACTAGGTAGCGCCGATGGGCAAGTAGTTCTTTTTTTGGTATTGATACAGGTAGAATGAGTGAATCTCTGCAGACGCTGTGTGTTTAAGAAGCTTGATTAATCAGAGTTCCGGGGATCCAAGAACTGTCATCTGTCGATTGAACCGAGGAGACGCGAGGAGCTGGACGAGAAGCCATATTTCGAAACGAATGATGTTCCCAGAGAGATTCCGCTTTTTGTAGAAAAGCTTCACTAATCGAATCAGAAGTTTCCATCCGCTCCCCTCCCACACAGTCTCCGCCCCGATATGGGTGGAAACCAGCAATAAAACCAGCGCCCCGAAAACTATTTAAACTCGCAGGCCTCAGTCACAGTTCATAGTCGAAATGCGTCTTCTTCTTCTCCTTCTCATCTCCGCGTTCCACTTGGCACCGGCTTCCTGTCAAAGCGGAGGACTTCGTGTTGGAAGATCGACGGGACCCTCTGCCCTCCGTGTTCTTCAAGACCAAGCTGATGCTTTTACGTCTGCCGCTGCTCGAAATGACATCGCTGCCGTCAAGTTACTGTTCGCTGACGACTTGGGTGAGATTCCAAGACACTGATTTCTGTATATCTGTCGTTGCAGAGATAGAAGTGTCTGCCCTCTTACCCTCTCCAAAATATCCCGTTTTTGGGAGAGCTTCTTCTGCGGAATACGTTGGCGAAGGAGTGGAAGGAATCATGGATATCATCTATCGAAACAGCTCGAAATTGCATGACTCTATCAATATCCGCTTGGAAGAGGTTTTCATAATCGTTTCATAGACAAAACTGGAAATTTTTCTCAGGATCATACGACTAGCCCCACGGGATGGAAAATCGTGAAAGTTATCTCGCACTCTCCTCAGACTAAGAAACGTGTGGCTCGGGCGCCGTTTATCGTGGAGCAAGGCAGAGTTGTCATCGACGAAATGGCCGATGTTCTCGGCGACTTTTTTGGATGAACTTGGTTGTTGATTCAATTATGTGTTCCTTGAATAAACGTTCATCCGAAAGAGCAAGTGATCAGGGGGTGCCTGAATTGAAGACTTTTGAAGGGTACAGCCTCTAAATTTCGATCTTCGTTTTGTCGATACACAGTTTCGCTCATCTTTTCAGAAAGAAACCTCAAAGACACGGCCATTGACCACGACACTGACAGTCCTTCTTCCCAAAAATCTTTGTGTTCCAGGATTTGTCGACGGTTTCTGCCGCCCTTCGAAAAATTTTATTTTCAGAAACCTTTTCGGCGTTCATGCGAGAAAGATCGGCGAGTATTTAGATTTTGAGAACCGACGCGGATCAGGCGAAGAATTTGGATATGAAGGATCTCCTGCCGTACGGATTCGCTCTCCATCACGCCGGAATAGACAGAGTAGATTGTTCGCCGATAGACACATTCAGGCATAAGAATCGAGATTTGTTTCCGTGACCAATTTTGCATTCCCAGGTACTCTTCTCCATCGCCACCCTCGCGTGGGGAGTCAACTTGCCGGCGCACACTGTCATCATCAAGGGAACACAGATCTTCATTTCCGAAAAGGGAGGGGAAGGGGGTCGATAGCTCAGTGGGCAGTGGTGGCCGCTGGCAGGCGAGAGGTCCCGAGTTCGAGTCCTTGCCTCAACTCCGGATTCACCAAGCCTCAATTGGGTAGCAGCTTCGCCTACGAAGGGTAATCGGTCACACTCCCCGGCACGGACGTGACTTAAACTAGGCCAACTTTGGATCACCACCGGGTGTCTACGGAGCCTGAAATCCGAGATCCGTAGCTTCTAGAGCTTGAAATACGGATCGACTTTATCCTTTATCCTATCGGAAGGTAGTCCGCAATACGACGAACAAGGAGAGGGAAACCTGATCACAAATCACTCGGAGCTCCAGTACTATCTGCCGCTGATGGATCAGCAGCTGTCGGTTGAGAGTCAGATGATCTCGCGGCTCATCGACATGCTCAACGCCGGAATTGTGCTCGGAACTGTGAGCAGTGTGTCGGAAGCGACCAATTCGCTCGGATACACGTTCTTCTTCGTCAGAATGCTCAAAAATCCCACACTGTACGGAATCACTCATTAGCAAGCGGGGAGAATTTTCCAGAATTTGAAAAGAAATTTAATCGAAAAATGTTCACCGGAAAACATTTCTTTCGAATTTATTCTCATTTCCTTGCGCTTTGGGTCGGTTTGTGCCGACTGTACACCTCTGCATCTCTAAATCTCTCGCCGAATCGGCTATTGATTTTTCGAAATTCGACAATAACAAGATGTTTTTGGGGGGGGGGGGCTTATTATTGGAGTTTTGTCTACAACGTTTATGCGCGCAGCAGATGCATATTTGTGCGCCCGCGTGGCCTAATGGATAAGGCACCGGCCTCCTAAACCGGGAATGGGGGTTCAAGTCCCTCCGCGAGCTATACGTTTTTGGGCACTTCTCGAATTTTGGAGATTTTTGTTGCACTAGGTAGCGTCGTATGGCGAGTAGCGACTGATGAATATTGAAGTTTCCAACTTCTAGTTAAAATTTCTTCATTTTCAGCGTGTCGATCTCATGTCGTCAAGTACGACAAAGGAAACGGCATCATCCAGGCGACGGAACTCGGTCGCATCGCCTCGCACTTCTACTGTACCTACGAATCGACGCAGACCTATAACAAGCTGCTCATCAAGACGTGCTCCGACATTGACCTCTTCCGTATCTTCTCGAGGAGCTCCGAGTTCTAGCTGCTCTCCGTTCGCGACGAGGAGAAGCTCGAATAACAGATCTGTTACAAGAACCACTTCTGTGTACACCCAGTGTTCCTAGGATGGTTCTAGTAGTAAATCTAAGACACGAACGCGTTTCACTTTGGGAGCATTCCTTGTGAGACACATTGCGAAGCAGAAGCACGGCTGTGCGGGTCACGCGGCGAAACGAGAGGATGGTTGATGGACAACGGAAACGTTGACATGGTATCCAATATGGAAAAGAGGTCGAGAGGGAGACCACCGCTGAGATGGATGGACCCCTTCACAAAATTCCTGAACGTCAAGAACACCTTCGGCGACACCACCACCCACTGGACAACCATCGCGAAGAACAGGGACAAATGGAAGTCGCTTTGTTGCGGTCTGCACGGTCAACAGCCGTGATCAACAGGCCTCCTAAGTATACTGAGTAAGTAGGACTGGCAGAAAAAAACCAAGGGCGTTTTTGAAAAATGGTAAGTTTTGGAAAAGCGTGTAGGCGAGGAAAGAGTGTATGACAATCGAATGGACAGCTGATAATATCGATTCACCATCAACATCAAGAACGCCGGAATGAGTAACTTCTGCGAATGAGAATTGACGTCAATAGAGCTCTCAAAAAATCATGCGAATCAAAGAATACAGTCCCTCGGGTCATTCACATTGCTTTCGAATTTATTCTCATTCCCTTGCGCTTTGGGTCGGTTTGTGCCGACTGTACACCTCTGCATCTCTAATTCTCTCGCCAAATCGGCTAGTGATTTTTCGAAATTCGACAATAACAAGATGTTTTTGGGGGAGGGGGGCTTCTTATTGGAGTTTTGTCTACAACGTTTATGCGCGCAGCAGATGCATATTTGTGCGCCCGCGTGGCCTAATGGATAAGGCACCGGACTCCGGAACCGGGAATGGGGGTTCGAGTCCCTCCGCGAGCTAAACGTTTTTTGGCACATTTGGAGTTTCGGAGAATTTTTGTTGAACTAGGTAGCGTAGAGTGAGTATATCTCTGCAGACGTTGTATGTTTTGAAAGCTTGATTAATCAGAGTTTCGGTGATCCAAGAACTGTCATCTGTCGATTGAATCGAGAAGGAGCTGGACGAGAAGCCATATTTCGAAACGAATGATGTTCCCAGAGAGATTCCGCTTTTTGTAGAAAAGCTTAACTAATCGAATCAGAAGTTTCCATCCGCTGCCCCTCCCACACAGTCTCCGCCCCGATATGGGTGGAAACCAGCAATAAAACCAGCGCCCCGAAAACTATGTAAACTCGCAGGCCTCAGTCACAGTTCATAGTCGAAATGCGTCTTCTTCTTCTCCTTCTCATCTCCACGTTCCACTTGGCACCGGCTTCTTGTCAAAGCGGAGGACTTCGTGTTGGAAGATCGACGGGACCCTCTGCCCTCCGTGTTCTTCAAGACCAAGCTGATGCTTTTACGTCTGCCGCTGCTCGAAATGACATCGCTGCCGTCAAGTTACTGTTCGCTGACGACTTGGGTGAGATTCCAAGACACTGATTTCTGTATATCTGTCGTTGCAGAGATAGAAGTGTCTGCCCTCTTACCCTCTCCAAAATATCCCGTTTTTGGGAGAGCTTCTTCTGCGGAATACGTTGGCGAAGGAGTGGAAGGAATCATGGATATCATCTATCGAAACAGCTCGAAATTGCATGACTCTATCAATATCCGCTTGGAAGAGGTTATCATAATCGTTTCATAGACAAAACTGGAAATTTTTCTCAGGATCATACGACTAGCCCCACGGGATGGAAAATCGTGAAAGTTATCTCGCACTCTCCTCAGACTAAGAAGCGTGTGGCTCGGGCGCCGTATATCGTGGAGCAAGGCAGAGTTGTCATCGACGAAATGGCCGATGTTCTCGGCGACTTTTTTGGATGAACTTGGTTGTTGATTCAATTATGTGTTCCTTGAATAAACGTTCATCCGAAAGAGCAAGTGATCAGGGGGTGCCTGAATTGAAGACTTTTGAAGGGTACAGCCTCTAAATTTCGATCTTCGTTTTGTCGATACACAGTTTCGCTCATCTTTTCAGATAGAAACCTCAAAGACACGGCCATTGACCACGACACTGACAGTCCTTCTTCCCAAAAATCTTTGTGTTCCAGGATTTGTCGACGGTTTCTGCCGCCCTTCGAAAAATTTTATTTTCAGAAACCTTTTCGGCGTTCATGCGAGAAAGATCTCCGAGCATATAGATTTTGAGAACCGACGCGGATCAGGCGAAGAATTTGGATATGAAGGATCTCCTGCCGTACGGATTCGCTCTCCATCACGCCGGAATAGACAGAGTAGATTGTTCGCCGATAGACACATTCAGGCATAAGAATCGAGATTTGTTTCCGTGACCAATTTTGCATTCCCAGGTACTCTTCTCCATCGCCACCCTCGCGTGGGGAGTCAACTTGCCGGCGCACACTGTCATCATCAAGGGAACACAGATCTACATTTCCGAAAAGGGAGGGGAAGGGGGTCGATAGCTCAGTGGGCAGTGGTGGCCGCTGGCAGGCGAGAGGTCCCGAGTTCGAGTCCTTGCCTCAACTCCGGATTCACCAAGCCTCAATTGGGTAGCAGCTTCGCCTACGAAGGGTAATCGGTCACACTCCCCGGCACGGACGTGACTTAAACTAGGCCAACTTTGGATCACCACCGGGTGTCTACGGAGCCTGAAATCCGAGATCCGTAGCTTCTAGAGCTTGAAATACGGATCGACTTTATCCTTTATCCTATCGGAAGGTAGTCCGCAATACGACGAACAAGGAGAGGGAAACCTGATCACAAATCACTCGGAGCTCCAGTACTATCTGCCGCTGATGGATCAGCAGCTGTCGGTTGAGAGTCAGATGATCTCGCGGCTCATCGACATGCTCAACGCCGGAATTGTGCTCGGAACTGTGAGCAGTGTGTCGGAAGCGACCAATTCGCTCGGATACACGTTCTTCTTCGTCAGAATGCTCAAAAATCCCACACTGTACGGAATCACTCATTAGCAAGCGGGGAGAATTTTCCAGAATTTGAAAAGAAATTTAATCGAAAAATGTTCACCGGAAAACATTTCTTTCGAATTTATTCTCATTTCCTTGCGCTTTGGGTCGGTTTGTGCCGACTGTACACCTCTGCATCTCTAAATCTCTCGCCGAATCGGCTATTGATTTTTCGAAATTCGACAATAACAAGATGTTTTTGGGGGGGGGGGGGGGGCTTATTATTGGAGTTTTGTCTACAACGTTTATGCGCGCAGCAGATGCATATTTGTGCGCCCGCGTGGCCTAATGGATAAGGCACCGGCCTCCTAAACCGGGAATGGGGGTTCAAGTCCCTCCGCGAGCTATACGTTTTTGGGCACTTCTCGAATTTTGGAGATTTTTGTTGCACTAGGTAGCGTCGTATGGCGAGTAGCGACTGATGAATATTGAAGTTTCCAACTTCTAGTTAAAATTTCTTCATTTTCAGCGTGTCGATCTCATGTCGTCAAGTACGACAAAGGAAACGGCATCATCCAGGCGACGGAACTCGGTCGCATCGCCTCGCACTTCTACTGTACCTACGAATCGACGCAGACCTATAACAAGCTGCTCATCAAGACGTGCTCCGACATTGACCTCTTCCGTATCTTCTCGAGGAGCTCCGAGTTCAAGCTGCTCTCCGTTCGCGACGAGGAGAAGCTCGAATAACATATCTGTCACAAGAACCATTTCTGTGTACACCCAGTGTACCTAGGATGGTTCTAGTAGTAAATCTAAGACACGAACCGCTTCAGTGCAAACCCAGTGATAAACTTGGTTGTTGGTTTAATTCTGTGTTCCTTGAATAAACGTTCATTCGAAAGAGCGAGTGATCAGGGAGGGGGGAGTGAGTCAGGGGGGGGGGGAGAGGAGAGAAGTAGGGGGAGCAGAGAGTTTAAAGGCGCATGGCCTTTTAAGGCGCGAATATCTTGCAGCGACGGCGTGAGCCGGGCGGCAAGGCGGCCGGCGCCGGCGAGCGGGGGGGGGGGGAACCATTCTACGTAGTGTTTACGAGTCGCAAGTCAACGTGTTTACAAATTTCTTTTTTGAAACGTCGGCGGTGACCAGCAGCAGCCTTCAATTCACTCCCCCCCCCTGATCACTCGCTCTTTCGGATGAACGTTTATTTAAGGAACACAGAATTAAATCAACAACCAAGTTTATCACTGGGTGTGCATTGAAGCGGTTCGTGTCTTAGATTTACTACTAGAACCATCCTAGGTACACTGGGTGTACACAGAAATGGTTCTTGTGACAGATATGTTATTCGAGCTTCTCCTCGTCGCGAACGGAGAGCAGCTAGAACTCGGAGCTCCTCGAGAAGATACGGAAGAGGTCAATGTCGGAGCACGTCTTGATGAGCAGCTTGTTGTAGGTCTGCGTCGATTCGTAGGTACAGTAGAAGTGCGAGGCGATGCGACCGAGTTCCGTCGCCTGGATGATGCCGTTTCCTTTGTCGTACTTGACGACATGAGATCGACACGCTGAAAATGAAGAAATTTTAACTAGAAGTTGGAAACTTCAATATTCATCAGTCGCTACTCGCCATACGACGCTACCTAGTGCAACAAAAATCTCCAAAATTCCAAAAGTGCCAAAAAACGTATAGCTCGCGGAGGGACTTGAACCCCCATTCCCGGTTCCGGAGTCCGGTGCCTTATCCATTAGGCCACGCGGGCGCACAAATATGCATCTGCTGCGCGCATAAACGTTGTAAGCAAAACTCCAATAAAGCCCCCCCCCCCCCCATCCCAACAACATCTTGTTATTGTCGAATTTCGAAAAATCAATAGCCGATTTGGCGAGAGAATTAGAGATGCAGAGATGCACAGTCGGCACAAACCGACCCAAAGCGCAAGGAAATGAGAATAAATTCGAAAGAAATGTTTTCCGGTGAACATTTTTCGATTAAATTTCTTTTCAAATTCTGGAAAATTCTCCCCGCTTGCTAATGAGTGATTCCGTACAGTGTGGGATTTTTGAGAATTCTGACGAAGAAGAACGTGTATCCGAGCCAATTGGTCGCTTCCGACACACTGCTCACAGTTCCGAGCACAATTCCGGCGTTGAGCATGTCGATGAGCCGCGAGATCATCTGACTCTCAACCGGCAGCTGCTGATCCATCAGCGGCAGATAGTACTGGAGCTCCGAGTGATTTGTGATCAGGTTTCCCTCTCCTTGTTCGTCGTATTGCGGACTACCTTCCGATAGGATAAAGGATAAAGTCGATCCGCATTTCAAGCTCTAGAAGCTGCGGATCTCGGATTTCAGGCTCCGTAGACACCCGGTGGTGATCCAAAGTTGGCCTAGTTTAAGTCACGTACGTGCCGGGGAGTGTGACCGATTACCCTTCGTAGTGTAACGGGCTCCCTTTGGTGGGGAGTCGTTCTTCTACACTAGACACGACGGTGGTTATGATCTCCTTTATTAGTTAGATAGATAGATATAAAATAAAGGAATAGAAGAGAAGAGGGGAGCGGGTCACCAGCATGCCTGGTGTCCCGGTGTCCAACTGTCGTTGGTGCCTCGCCTTCCTCTCGGTGGGAGGGAGGAGAGACATCACAGCTGGCCGTCTGTCCTACGATGTAGGGCTTAGGCCGGGGCTGTCACAGTAGGCGAAGCTGCTACCCAATTGAGGCTTGGTGAATCCGGAGTTGAGGCAAGGACTCGAACTCGGGACCTCTCGCCTGCCAGCGGCCACCACTGCCCACTGAGCTATCGACCCCCTTCCCCTCCCTTTTCGGAAATGTAGATCTGTGTTCCCTTGATGATGACAGTGTGCGCCGGCAAGTTGACTCCCCACGCGAGGGTGGCGATGGAGAAGAGTACCTGGGAATGCAAAATTGGTCACGGAAACAAATCTCGATTCTTATGCCTGAATGTGTCTATCGGCGAACAATCTACTCTGTCTATTCCGGCGTGATGGAGAGCGAATCTGTACGGCAGGAGATCCTTCAGATCCAATTTCTTCGCCTGATCCGCGTCGGTTCTTAAAATCTATATGCTCGCCGATCTTTCTTCTTAAAAGATGAGCGAAACTTTGTATCGACAAAACGAAGATCGAAATTTAGAGGCTGTACCCTTCAAAAGTCTTCAATTCAGACACCCCCTGATCACTTGCTCTTTCGGATGAACGTTTATTCAAGGAACACATAATTGAATCAACAACCAAGTTCATCCAAAAAAGTCGCCGAGAACATCGGCCATTTCGTCGATGACAACTCTGCCTTGCTCCACGATATACGGCGCCCGAGCCACACGCTTCTTAGTCTGAGGAGAGTGCGAGATAACTTTCACGATTTTCCATCCCGTGGGGCTAGTCGTATGATCCTGAGAAAAATTTCCAGTTTTGTCTATGAAACGATTATGATAACCTCTTCCAAGCGGATATTGATAGAGTCATGCAATTTCGAGCTGTTTCGATAGATGATATCCATGATTCCTTCCACTCCTTCGCCCACGTATTCCGCAGAAGAAGCTCTCCCAAAAACGGGATATTTTGAAGAGGGTAAGAGGGCAGACACTTCTATCTCTGCAACGACAGATATACAGAAATCAGTGTCTTGGAATCTCACCCAAGTCGTCAGCGAACAGTAACTTGACGGCAGCGATGTCATTTCGAGCAGCGGCAGACGTAAAAGCATCAGCTTGGTCTTGAAGAACACGGAGGGCAGAGGGTCCCGTCGATCTTCCAACACGAAGTCCTCCGCTTTGACAGGAAGCCGGTGCCAAGTGGAACGCGGAGATGAGAAGGAGAAGAAGAAGACGCATTTCGACTATGAACTGTGACTGAGGCCTGCGAGTTTACATAGTTTTCGGGGCGCTGGTTTTATTGCTGGTTTCCACCCATATCGGGGCGGAGACTGTGTGGGAGGGGCAGCGGATGGAAACTTCTGATTCGATTAGTGAAGCTTTTCTACAAAAAGCGGAATCTCTCTGGGAACATCATTTGTTCCGAAATATGGCTTCTCGTCCAGCTCCTTCTCGATTCAATCGACAGATGACAGTTCTTGGATCACCGAAACTCTGATTAATCAAGCTTTCAAAACATACAACGTCTGCAGAGATATACACACTCTACGCTACCTAGTTCAACAAAAATTCTCCGAAACTCCGAATGTGCCAAAAAACGTTTAGCTCGCGGAGGGACTCGAACCCCCATTCCCGGTTCCGGAGTCCGGTGCCTTATCCATTAGGCCACGCGGGCGCACAAATATGCATCTGCTGCGCGCATAAACGTTGTAGACAAAACTCCAATAAGAAGCCCCCCCCCATCCCAACAACATCTTGTTATTGTCGAATTTCGAAAAATCACTAGCCGATTTGGCAAGAGAATTAGAGATGCAGAGGTGCACAGTCGACACAAACCGACCCAAAGCGCAGGAAATGAGAATAAATTCGAAAGAAATGTTTTCCGGTGAACATTTTTCGATTAAATTTCTTTTCAATTTCTGGAAAATTCTTCCCGCTTGCTCATGAGTGATTCCGTACAGTGTGGGATTTTTGAGCATTCTGACGAAGAAGAACGTGTATCCGAGCGAATTGGTCGCTTCCGACACACTGCTCACAGTTCCGAGCACAATTCCGGCGTTGAGCATGTCGATGAGCCGCGAGATCATCTGACTCTCAACCGGCAGCTGCTGATCCATCAGCGGCAGATAGTACTGGAGCTCCGAGTGATTCGTGATCAGGATTCCCTCCCTCGTTCGTCGTATTGCACACGACCTTCCGAGCATTTGCATAATGTCGAGGGCGCCGAGTTCGGTCCAACGTCCCTTCTCGGAAATGTAGATCTGTATTCCTTCAATGATGACAGTGTGCGCCGGCAAGTTGACTCCCCACGGTGGCGGTGGAGATACCTGAATGTGCCTATCACCGCGAACAAGTCTTCGACCAACGTATTTTATACCAACTATTTTTATGCCCAAAGACCACGACACGGACAGTCCTTCCTCCCAAAAATCTTTCTTTTCCACTATTCGTCGGCGGTTTCTGCCGCCCTTCGAAAATTTTTAGGAGAGTGTGCCAAAATCAGGCGGAATTGAAAAATGTGGTTACCATAATCGGGCGTTACCAAAATCGGACAAAATGACCAACATCGGGCGAAAACGACCAAAATCTTTTTTCTATAGAAAATGATGTTTCATACAAGTACTCATGTCAGGACATGAATAGTGCAATTTGCTTATCACCTACTCTGCTGAACCACCCTCTGCCCTCTTTCACCATGAAATCTCGTTTTTGGCCTAAATTTACATGTTTCTATTTCCTTTTCGTATTTTCACGCAATTCCCACAATTTCTCTTTTTCCCATCTAGTCACCATTTCACTTTATTTTCCCCTAAATCTCTTTCTTCCTCCCATTTCTCCCTCTTTTTATGTGGGATACACCGATTGATTTTCGCCACATATCGTCATTATCTATTTGCTTTCAATTCTTCAATCTTTCAATGAGTTTTTTCTTCCCAATCCCGTCGGTCTAGAGACTGCCTCGGGATCAATTCCCGGGGCGATACTCTCTCTCCACACTTCCAATGCATAATCTTCTTCTTTCACTTTACACTTTCTTTCTTCAGACCACAATTCGAACTACCAAGTGATCACAACAATTCGTCAGTTGTCTGCCGCAACTGAGACGTAGATAACATGTACTCGCTGGCTTAAGAGAGGTTGTAAAGTTCACTCTTGATTGACGCAAAAACTTCTTATCTTCAGTCTCAATCAAAAATTTTGTCGGAGACAAATTATCGGTGGAAATTCGCGATGATTTGTGCTGTTCTCTCCTCGAAATTCTTATCAATTCTGCCATCGATTCACTGTATGATGCCTCTCCACATTTAACTTTTTCACGCCGCCGAAAAAAACCGAACACTGTCAACGTAAGCATATCATAACAAAACTACATGAGACAATGTTATTCACTCAGAAATACGTCCTCGCCTACAATTTTCTTCTATCCGAATCGTTCGATCGTCGCGGTTCATCTGAAACCGACTGAAAATATCGTAATCTCCAACATCCGACAAGTGAGAACCATCGAAAAGCCACTTCAACCAAAACAATTCAATTTCAGACAGTCCATACAACGTTACGTGCATGATAACTCCGACAATGCGTAACTCCTTCCCAAAACAACACCCGTCTTCCGAAGAAACAAAAAGAGTGAAAATTTTCTAGTGAGTGGCGAACAGCGGTTAATAACGAATTGAACTAGTGTTCTAGATGCGATAGACTTCGTCAATACTTCTTGTGATGAGCTGATTTTTGGTAATAACTCATGTTCCAACTGCTGAAAATTCATGTAAGAATCATCAGAAAATCATTCCTGTCAAGACAACTCAATTTCAGATTGAACAAAGAATTGTATCGGCACGATTGTTTTCTCCACAACTACTAGAGCCATGTCATGCTCCCAACACATTCAACGACAGCTCATCATCAAACATCAGCGCTTAGGCAACCGGACCCACAGTTAGTTCCATTCCATCTTCCATTCGTTTCAACTCTTCCCGTACCCTATTAGGTTTCATCATTTCACTTTGTTAGATTAGTGATTTACATGTAATACTCAGAATAGCGGAACCAGAAAGTGTGAAATTCGCGGGTAACTCGTTAGGGAGCTACTCTCCTGAAGGGATGAATCTTAGGAGTTTCTGGAACTTAGAAACATGGTTTCTCTTTTTTTTCTACCAATGGATTAGAAGAAACCATTGACCACTGTTGGAACGTCAGTAATGTGACTTTGCCACATTTTGGCTAAAACTTAGCGCGTTTTTGACGTACGCGTTGGGATCTGCAATTCACGAACATTACGCGCAAAACCATTGCATGGAGGCTGCTTGCAAAGCATCCGTACTAGTTGCAATACCATCTTCCGAAAGGAAGAGTTTTTATAGATAACAAATTGCTGCAATTTTTTTGAAGAAATTTCCTTCTTTTTTTTGAACATCCGTTTTCGTTATACTGATTGAACTATTTTGTCATCGTCAACATTATCGGCATGATACCCTCCATGCGACACCTCGTCGGATCGACACTTGTGGTTGAGTAGGTAGGTTTGGTAACATTTCGCATTCAAAACGGCAGCTGACAAGCATTTGGAATTCACTACATCTGTATCGGAGGCTTCAGAGGTACTGTCAGTGTCATCAGCGACTATCAAAAGGATTTGACTTTTTGGGGATGTTGTTCTGCATTCAATACCATTATTGGTTGCTGAATGTAGCGCATCAAGTCGCTGTGGAAGCAGCGACGGGCGAAGAGCTCGCCGAGCTCGTGGGAGATGGAGAAACGGTTAGGTTAAATGAACAAACGTTTTAACCCAGTTACCGGAGATAAGAGCAGCCAGAAATGGCGCCGAAAATCGACGGCTGTCTCTTCGACTATCATTTCCAAAAGTGCCGTGTTTACTGACCGAACCTCACCATCTGCGGTCCATACTATCACATTTTGCTCGAATTCGACAACAGTTTATATCGGAACCGTTCGTTTCTCTCGGTGGTTCGAGTAATTTGCGAGCGAGTGCACGAGAATGCGCTGAAACACCATCTGACACTCTGGAGCCTGACAACTGGATACGTACCGCCGACGGAGGTCGTAGTTTCGACCGCGCAGAAGATGTGCGAAGCATTGCGCCGGTTCGAGGAGAACGGACAAAAGTTCGATTTTCTCGATACACGGACTTATCGAGACGCTTCCGGATAGCCGACGTTCTGGGAAGGATGAGAGCGTTTCTCACGAGTGGAGCACTGCGGGAATCAGTCGAGGCGGCGTTCGGAGCCGGCGCCACTGAGCCTATTAAGACGAGCAGTTCGAAATTTGCAGTTTCTGTTCTGAAAAGTTGCAGTCGCGTTTCGTAGTCGCGATTTTCCAAATTTACGCTGTCGACAGTAATCCTCAAAAATTCCAAAATTTACGGAGTCTGCAAAGAGAGGTGTCTGTGTTGAACCATATTTTGCTCATGATTGCAGACTCCGTACATTTTTGAATTTTTGAGGATTGCTGTCGACAGAGTAAATCTGGAAAATCTCGACGACGAAACGCGAACTTGGAAATTTCTATTTCCAATACAACTACAAGTTAGCACAGCCAAGCCCTAGGAGGATTGTCGGGTGAAGCTTTTGGTTCTGATATGAACTTCAAAATAGTTCCACCCTGTTGAGGGTGCATTCACAACCAATTTGTTCCTGATTTGGAACATTATCCTACTGGATTTCCTAAGAAGGAATTATATTTAACTGTTGTCATTCCTAGTTTTTTGAAACTGTTATCACTTCAAATTACCTTTGAAGACTTACGGAAAGACACTGGAGAGATGAAGTGAAAAACTTCAAAACAACAAATGAGACATGGCAGGAAATCTGGAAACCTCTCACGTTCTTAATTTCAAACGCGGGAAATACGTGGATTCGTAGCAAATCTCTTTCGAGGCTGCTTATCGCAAACACGACTTCCCACGTCGTTTGAACTGAAGTTTCGTTTTTTTCCAGCCGTTTTAGAGAATTACTGTGACTAGAACAAGTGTGTGTGTGTGTGTTTGTGTGTACATAGGGAAATTTTTGTCACCCTACAAATAGTTGACCATATCTCGGCTCAAAACTACGTTTGAGCTGGGACTTGGACATGGGGTGGCTTAGAGTTTTGAAATAACAAGGACATGTGCCTGTTAAATGCAAAACTTTACCCTTTGCTTATATAAAAGCAGTATAACACATAATACACAGAACAATCTTGTTCAAAACAACCAACTTTAAGAGGATTGGGAACTGAACCATCCTTAGTTGGCTGGCGACCGATAGAGCAACGCCCGGAAATAGAGGGACGCTCTCCGATCGTCAAGCGTTTAAGAAAACGCAATACAGACATGGTAGCACAGGCAGGACAAATTAGGTACCGTAATTCCTCGAATACAGCGGCACCCCAAAAGCTGCCGGAGAATCATCTGTTGATAAGATATATCAAAAAGTTGTCAACAGAAAACTTGTAGATCATAACTAGGACTACAAGTTTGCTATTGACAACTGATATCTCTTATCAATCTTGAGATACAATGATTCCCCGGCTGAGTTCGGGGTGCCGCTCTATTCGGGGAAATTCGGTAGAGGTGCACGAAAGTGCTTAAATTACACATGATGACACAGGCAGGGAGCATAGTGTTTCTTCGATTTGAGTGGCACCCCAAACACTACCGGAGAATGATTATATCTCGATATTGATAAGAGATATCAAAAAGTTATCAACAGCAAACTTGTAGATCATAACTAGGACTACAAGTTTGCTATTGACAACTGATATCTCTTATCAATCTCGAGATACAATTATTCCCCGGCTGAGTTTGAGGTGCCGCTTTTTTCGAGGAAACACAAAATGACATAATGAAACAGACAGTGAACAAAGCAGTACCGTATTTCCTCGGATACAGCGGCACCCCAAACGCTGCCGGAGAATCATTATATCCCGAGATCGATAAGTGATATTATATATTTCCATCGAAGTGGCGCGACAGCGACGCGTGGGAGGAATCGGGTCTCGCCACGAAAACACAAAATTTTTCGAAAATCGACATGCGCCTTTAAAGAAACTACGGTAGACCGTACCACAAAGTTCAAAGGCGCATGTCGATTTTCGAACAATTTTGTGTTCTCGTGGCGAGACCCGATTCCGTGCCTCTATTCGAGGAAATACGGTACGTCATGTAAGCACAAAAGTGGAAAAATGACATGGTGACACAGACAAGGTTAGGCTGAATACTCAGCCACGGAAAAAAAAATATATATACGGCGCGGAAATTCGAACAAGAGATCCGCGGAACTCCCGTTAAAAGAATTAGGAGATGACAACTTTTCCATAATGTTGATTATGGATGGAATGGCTTAAGCGTCCAGCCCATTCAAGAACTGGTCCGGGATCTGCCTTTGAGGCATTTCCTGTGGTCTACTGGACGTTTCCGCGTGGCCAGGCGTTTTAAATAAACGCCTTACAGACATGGTGACACAGGCAGGGTTAATAGCACCCCAAAAGCTGCTGGAGAGTCACTATATCTCGATATTGATAAGAGATATCAAAAAGGTGTCAACAGCAAACTTGCAGTCCTAATTATGATCTGCTGTTGACAGCCTTCCGATATCTCTTATCAATCTTGAGATATAACGATTCTCCGGCGGCAGAGTGCTTTTAAAGGAATGGCCTATCACATGATGACACAGGCAGGGTTGATTGCACCCCAAAAGCTGCTGGAGAATAATTATATCTCGATATTGATAAGAGATATCAAAAAGGTGTCAACAGCAAACTTGTAGTCCTATTTATGATCTGCCGTTGACAACTTTTTGATATCTCTTATCAATCGCGAGATATAATGATTCTCCGGCGGCACAGTGCTTCTGATGGCCTAAGAATGGCCAAACACATGATGACACAGGCAGTGTTAATAGCACCCCAAAAGCTGTCGGGGAACCATTATATCTCGAGATTCATGAGAGATATCGAAACGTTGTCAACAGCAAACTTGTAGTCCTAGTTATAATCTACAATTTTGCTGTTGACAACTTTTTGATATCTCTTATCAATCTCGAGATATAATGATTCTCCGGCGGCACAGTGCTTCCGAAGGCCTAAAAATGGCCTATCACATGGTGACCCAGGCAGGGCTAACTAGTGAAAGTGTCTGAAAGTTCGGCACCTTGTTGCAATCCCAACGAGTAAAATGCCTGAAGAATCGAGGATCAAGCGAGAAGCGGGGATTTCAAAAAGAACGGAAATGCAATTTGCGAATGTTCAAATAAGGAATTGTTATAGATTTTTTGTTTGAATTGTTATTTGAATTATTCAATGCTTATGTCAATGAATACATTCTACATATACAATTTTTTCTTCCTTGTGGAAAGTTACTTTTTACTTTTTGGTTTCTTTTTTGCATTTCGCGCGTATTGCTGATAAACAAAGCAATTTTTTGCAAGTATTACTCGTTTAATGACGTTCCAACAACTGGTTGTGAAGAAAGCAGAAAAAACAAGACTCTGATTAGTTAGACGGCGTCTTCGAGTCGATAAGGGTAAAAATATGGTTCTCTAGCGGAAAAGGTCAAAATTTGAGAAAAAAAACCGCGTTTTCACACTGGGTCCCGCTATTCTGAGTAGTAAAAGTTAAAAGTCCCGTATTGTCTCCCTTTCCTTCTTTTCACGTTTAAGTAGTTTTTCATGTGTGGTTATCGTTCCATGTTCCTTTTGTATTTCACTTACGATATTTACCTCTTCGCATGTATTATCGAGTTGTTTCAAATAAAATAACAAATTCGATAATGCCAAAATAATCCATGCCAAACTTTAAGTGTTTTCAGTTATTTTCCAGGTTCCAGATGAATTTGAATGAGTCGGATGTTCGGGATCAGTGAAAATGCATAATTAACAAGCCGCAACTGTTGGCTTATCTATCGGGACAGTACTATCGTGTGTCTTGTTCGGTTCAATTTCAATGTGGAAAATAATCGAGATAAAATATGCAAGAAAACAATAGATCTACACAAAGAAAGAATATCTAATAGCAAAAGGAACAATCCTTACGTTCAAATTTCCATGAAAAGATTCAACTTGGTCTGAATTCAAATCAGATAGAAATCGTCAAGACACAGGAGCTGCCACGATTCAATAAAGTGTTTCTGTTTCTGTTTTACATGATTTTCCATTTTGACGCTGCCTGGTTTACAGCAGGGATGCACGGAAGTGAAAATTTTCTTATACGGAAAGCGGAAACGGAAACAGAAGTCCCAGAATGCGCGGGAGACGGAAACGGAATACGGAAACGGAATTCCGTGCATCCCTCGTTTACAGTCTCTTCATAAAATAATATTCATTCATGTTGTTCCATGGAATAGACCTTTAGGATTTTCTCGTATCACATCGACCATCGTGCACTTTTTCACCTCTAAACATCTCTTCCTTTCCTCAACATGACTATTCCCTGTTTTTTTCTGCGCAGTTTCCCTCTTTTTTTTGTTAGTAGTTTATTAAACAATTCAGTCATTCAACCAACATTTTAAGGGGATTACAATGGGAAGCCAGAAGGCTTAGGGTCGTTATACATGATAGTCATGAGAAAAAGTTGTTAGTAAAGTTGAGTGCCGTGGGGAGTCTCACCACATGGTTGATCCACCCGCATGACCATTTTGGTGTATTAAATGGTTGCTAGGTGGCCCTGGGATCGACTCAACAGTCCCACGCACTCCGTCGGCCATCGTCTCGTCGTCCATCAATCATCCATCCTTCTCGCCTCCTTCTATCCGACTCGCCCATCTTCTCCTCCTCTCGCCTCATCCTTTCCTTCCAGCTCCTCCAGGCGTTGTACTCGTCGTTGTCGTCGTCGCTGAATCTGACTTTGACTCTTCTTCTTTGCGTCTCCTCGTCCATCAATTCCGCCTCCGATCTCCATCCTTTATCACTCCACCTTCCTCTCACCTGCTCCCTCATCTTCTTCGTTTCAGCCTCACCTTCAGACACCCATCCTCTTGCCGTCCTTTTGCTGCTCGCCTCTTTGTTGCTCTTCCGCTCCTTGCGTCCTCTGGCTTGGCTTCCTCTTCTTTCCTTCGGCTCGCGAGTACTCCTGCTCCTGCTCCTGCTCCTGCCATCTCTCCGCTTTCTTCCGACTTCTTCCTTCGCAGAGCTCTCTTCTTTCGCCTCGAACGTTCAGGGCGATGTCATCGTCTCTTGGCACAAACTCCAGATGGAACAGTGGTGCTCCCTGATTTCGACTTAGTGTTTGTACCGCTTCATTCATCCGCAGGAAGAGATTGTATCCTCCTTTAGAGATTCTCTTACTTGTTAGCATTCAGGTAGTCGCATTGTTGCTGAAGAGTCGCTGGTGCCCTCAGTTCCAGGTGTTTTGCGGCGTAACACATGGACCATCGCACAGGTCATTGTGCATTTTTTTTGTCTGCCTCTCTACGTCTCCGCATTGCACATACACCCTCTTGCGTGCGTGCAACGTGGACGTGACGTTTTGGGTACGACACTCCGCCAGAACGCTCTCTCGTCGCTCGACCATCCTCCTTCACTCCTCATTCGCTCTGCCGCGCATACAGTTGAGGTAGACAGCATCTGCTGAACGCCGCATCACAATCGTATTCATCCATCGCTATAATGCAATTCGGTATGAAACCACTTCCAATGCTCTCGCATATGCTTTGGCACATTGTCCAGCAGATCGTCGGATCGACTGATACCTTCTCAAGGTTTGTTCAATCAGTGTCCATATTTTAGAGTCACCAACAATTTCAGATTTGCTCTGCGAAAGTGCTCTCGCATGTTACGCGCCGTCGTCGACAATTCCGACATCGATTTCAGATCGATCACTGCGCACGTTGTTGAGAACAGCACCCTCATCGTTCTCGTCGTCGAAGACAGAAAAAACGGAGAGCGGATCAAGAAACAAATTGAATACAACCAACGACCGGAAGGGTGCCTCGTCAAAAAAGGAAATCGAGAGGAAGTGTTCCCAAATGAGAGTC
The DNA here is from genome assembly GCA_963932285.1 of Caenorhabditis macrosperma. Lineage (NCBI taxonomy): Eukaryota > Metazoa > Nematoda > Chromadorea > Rhabditida > Rhabditidae > Caenorhabditis > Caenorhabditis macrosperma. The sequence continues at coordinate 7,718,146 of OZ010618.1, forward strand.
ACATTTCGATGGCCGTTGCTAACTTCTCGGCACTCATCCGTAGTCCGAAAGTTTGCATTGGAACTTTAACCTTCACACCATGTTACTGGACACCCGAAGGGACCATTGTTTCGGAACTCGAAAAATCACAGTTTATCACGGATATTGGAAATTTGCTCAGTAGGTTAAACCATACAATTATGGTCAACCAGTTGTATATCGAAAAATATGCAATGTCCATCGACCAACTGATGCACTTTGTGCTATCGATAAAGCCAGGACACCTGGAAAAACTGCACATCGTTTTGGAGAGAGGACACGGCGCTATTTCGCAACTGACGGCCACCGAACAATGGAAACAAGCCAAGCGATTGGACCTCAAAGCGGACACTTATCCACTCGAAGCAATGGGGAACTTTGTCGACATTTATATAGAAAATCCCACCTTTTCTGTGGATGACGTGGCTTTGATCATCAAGGTTAGTAACGAAAGGAAACAGTCCAAATCCAATATTTCTAATTTCAGTATCTTAGACACGGTGAAAAACTCGAGTATTTCCATTCACCACATGCCACTTTCGAAAACTACGCGGGTGTTTGCGAATATCTCTCTCCCTTTTTCGATTTTGAAACCGATTTGACAAAGTATTACGAAATCGCGGTAGATGGTGATGAGATACGTCGTTTTGCAATCGAAATCGGCGAGCACGTGATTCGCATCTTCGAATCGGACGGAGACGAATATTAGTAAAATGATTCATCTTTTTTTCAAGACATACTCGTATCCAAATTGTGCTACTTACTTCTCTCGTGCTTGCGTATTTTTTTTTTAAATAAAAAGTTCAAAGCAAATGATGATGTTGTTGCTATCAAAGCGAGGAAATCAACTGAAACCTGCGCTCCGAGAAAGTTTCTATTCGAATAAACTATTCAGTGCTTCTTCCGAACATAGCAAACCATGTTGATTTCTCATTTTCCTTTATTATCGTCGCAAAGTGGCAGTAAGGACGAAAAAGAGCGCGCTTATTTTGCAAAGATCGTTTCCGATATGTTTCTCGTGCGGATTTTTTGCCGAAAAATCAATAGAAGCAATTAAAATTTTTAGCACAAAACATTTCTGGAAAATCGGACGAAATCGATTTTTCCTGGCCAGTTGAAATTTTCAAATTTTTTACAGTTACCCGCGGGGCCTAGAAACCGTCGGTGGCCTAGAAGTCTTCGTTCTCAATGCCTTTGTTGGAGAAAATTATAATACCTATTCGTTAATGCTCATCAGCAACCTTTATTCTTCTCAAAACGAATGTTCCACAAACAATACTCAACATAGATATTCTGTCGTTCAAGTTAACTTAACACTTCGGGTTACTTTACGAATTCCAAAACCTAGAAATCCATCTAATTCTCCATTTTCAAACGGTCTTTTTTTCTGTTATTTTCTTCAAGAGCACCTCATTTGAAAACGTATTAACCTGGGATTTCTCTAAGCAACATGTTGTTTTTGATAACACAGTCTTCTTTCGATGTTCCAGTCATTGTTAAGACCACATTAGAGGAACCGTTTGGAGTCATACGGCCAGGTGTGCTGCCTCTACATCAAAAACTAGCGCACTCAGGGCGGCCGTTTCAAACTCGGCTGGAGCAAACGTCCTCTCATACATCATCTTTGCAAAACTGTTGACAAAATGATAGAAAACAAATACTTGACTCTGATCATTTTCAAACTTCGGCAAAAACCGTCGACTGAACCATTTCATCGCGCTCGCCCGATATGACCCGTCTCATCACACGCCGTCTAACCATCTCTGATGAACCCTCTACTTGATTCGTTTCATTATTTTACAGCTCTCCATTTCTACGTCTTCAAGACTCGGTCAAATTGCTGCATCACATCATCGCCACCCACGGAACCAAAACACGTGGAGAGAAGGTGACAGGGTTACTCACGTCTCTCCCGTCCATTCCTCTTCTTCCATCCCTTCAGGCACTCCAAGTTTCTCTTACTTTTTAGTCAGCGCCCTACCATGATTTGTTTGCCTGGCCGAAGCAGCCAAGCAGGCCACCGAACTACTCTCAAAAAATCTTAAACCGCCATCATCAAACTTTTTCCCTACTCGAAAGTGCTAACCAGGATTCCGAGGACTCTTTGCTGCTCAAGTCGTTCATCGAGGCGCACTCGCTCCTCATGCCGACTTCCGCCGCCCGCTTAAACTCCAAATCCGACTCAGAAACGTGATTCATTTATTTCTGGCTTCCACAACTCTAGGAGCTCTCCGCCGTCGTGTGCTTCTCTTCCTCAGAAAACACGTGATCGACGCAATCTCGTCCAATCCGAATTCGATACCACCGTTCCCTGTCATTTTAGCTCAGTGTTCCTCTGTGACGTAGCACACGGACCATCGTGCAGTCTTTTCCTCTGCCACTCTACGTCTCCGCATTGCACACACACCCTCTTGCGTGCGTGCAACGTGGCCGACACTATGCCAGAACGCTCTCCCTGTCGATCGACCACCCTCCTTCCCTCCTCATTCACTCTGCCATTCATTCAGTTGTGGTGGACAGCACTCTGCTGTCTTTTCTTCACTTTCTGCCGCACTGCCGCGTTGCCAAAGTTCTGCAGATTATCTCATTTTGAACGTATGTTTTCACTGAGTTTTCATCGCGCCATTCTTACATTTTCCGAAAACAAGTATTGCAGTTATTCGAAAAAAAAATGCGATTTATGGATCCGTTGTTTTTTCTCATTATCTGCTTTGTTTTTCTCTCTTCGTATGAAGCTTCTTGATTCAGGCATTCCCCCGTTGCCAACCAGCTCGCGCCCTTACAGTAGGGCGCCATGGACACTAAGGCGCCTTGGAATTGGAGCAGTCGATGGAGATGCGCCTCTACGAGAACTACGAAGACGGAATGCGCAACTCTCTGAGCGTCCGTCGTAGCGGACGGGCTCGCGACACGCAACGACGCTCCCGCCTCCGACCTCCGTGTCGCACAATCAGTTCATCGTCTCACCGAAGTGTGGTTCAATCGAAGCTCTAGACGCATCGCAATTAGAAGACGGGGAATATCGAAAATTATCGAGAACTCGAGTAACGAGAAGATGTGCGATATTGTCGGCACAACGACAAACGTCACTTGATTGAAATTAGGACCAAAAGTAAGAAAAAGTGAAACCAAACTTCTTCTAACTGTAATATTTTCAGTGTACTTCCGGAACTCAGTTCCAAACTTCCAGTGGTTTCGTGGAAAATCGAATGAAAAATAGAATGGCAGGTAATTTCGAGAATTCTGGTATCAATACGATCTCTCGGTTTTCAGATCAACTTCACGCAATGAAACACATTCTCAATGGAAAAAATTACAAATCGACAGGAAATATGAATGCTGTTGAAATGGAAATTGCGACAAAATCAACACAACAAACTGGAACAACCGAATACAAACTAAGTCAGTTTTTTTCCTTTCTACTGTTAATTCCCCTCCCCCACCCCTGTTCTTGTTTTTCGACTAGATTTGGTGTGATGCAGAGGAAAACGAATCAACAGAGTCAGCCGTGAGGCATACGAGAAATGGGATAACTTCATATGAAATCAGTTAACAGACACTATTTCCGATGTTTACTCTTGAACTACTTTTCTGAGCTGCAATCTTAAGACATTCTCGTGAACTGGGAGAACAAACTCATTGAGATATCACTCGGGCAACTCATTATTTGATTGGCCTATCTTCCGAAAACGGCGGTCAATTTTAATATGAAGAAAACTTATTCAAGAAAGTACCACTCTCTGAACCGGGACGTCATTTTCCTGTTCAAGGAGTTTCATAAGCATTAGATCCACATTCTGGAGCATTTGTGAGCTTCTGGTTACTTCTAAAGCGTTCCTGAGCGTTCCAGAGAATTTTGAGCATTTATAGCATTTAGAGACATTGAGGGACATCAAAGAGCATCTTAGAGCGTCACCATTCCCCTGACGATCAGATGATCATATCTTCCTCTTTTGCAGCTCATGGCCACACCCGGAAATGGAAATGTTCAACAGTTCGGAACTCTTCCTGACGGATCTTTCGCTCGACGGACGACTTCGAGAAACACCTGTTCTTCATGGACACTCACACACACTGTCTTCGACACCTTCCTCAAATGGACCGCCACGCCATTCTATCTGAAGGAGGACCCCCGATTTTCATAACCCGTATCACAGTAAACTAAGCTACAGTTGACGACCATCATCCTCCTTCACCTCTGTATCATTTGAGGTGAAGGAGGATGATGGTCGTCAACTGTAGCGATCTTACCATCCGAATCCACGGCGTAAATAAGCTACAGTTGACGACCATCATCCTCCTTCACCTCGTATCATCAGAGGTTAAGGAGGATGATGGTCGTCAACTGTAGCGATCTTACCATCTGAATCCACTGTGTAAATGAGCTACAGTTGACGACCATCATCCTCCTTCACCTCGTATCATCAGAGGTTAAGGAGGATGATGGTCGTCAACTGTAGCGATCTTACCATCTGAATCCACGGTGTAAATGAGCTACAGTTGACGACCATCATCCTCCTTCACCTCGTATCATCAGAGGTTAAGGAGGATGATGGTCGTCAACTGTAGCGATCTTACCATCTGAATCCACGGCGTAAATGAGCTACAGTTGACGACCATCATCCTCCTTCACCTCGTATCATCAGAGGTTAAGGAGGATGATGGTCGTCAACTGTAGCGATCTTACCATCTGAATCCACGGTGTAAATGAGCTACAGTTGACGACCATCATCCTCCTTCACCTCTGTATCATCAGGTTCTTGAACTGGAGGTATATCTAACAGCAAAAGGAACAATCTTCGCGTTTGAATGATCACGAAAAGATTCAATTCGGTCTGCATCCAAATCAGATAGAAGTCGTCAAGAAACAGGAGCTTCGAAGATTCAATAAGGTGTTAGTGTTTCTGTTTTACATGATTTTGCATCTCAACGTTGCTTAATATTCCGTCTCTCCACATACTAATAGTCGTTTATGTTGTACCATAGAATAGTATATTGCTTTTCTTGCACCTCTAAACAGCTCTTCCTTTCCTCAACATCACGGTTCCCTGTCTTTTCTGCGCAGTTTCCCTCTGTGACATAACACATGGACCATCGCACAGGTCATTGTGCAGTCTTTTTCTCTGCCTCTCTACGTCTCCACATTGGACACACACCCTCTTGCATGCGCGCAACGTGACCGTGAGGTCATCGGTACGATACTCCGCCAGAACGCTCTCCCGTCGCTCGACCACCCTCCTTCCCTCCTCATTCGCTCCGCCATTCATTCAGTTGCGGCGGACAGCACTCTTCTTTCCTCCCTCAGCCTTCCGCCGTACTGCTGCGTTGCCTAAATTCTTCAGAACATATATTTTTGAAACATTAGTTTTCCACTGAATTTACATTTCGCCATTCTTAAATCTGCCAAACGCAGCATTGCAATTTGGTGCTCCGCCAAACACATTATTTGCAAAAATAATGTGCGTTATCAATTTCTTTCACTCATTATCTCTTATTATTTTCTTTATTTCTCTCACGTTGTATTTTGGATCGAAATCTATCTTTTTGCAGTCATGAAATCGAACAGTGGCCAACCCAGACAACGCGAAGAACTCTCGTGAAGGATCCGAAGTCGCTGAGCCGAGAAAGAAGCGCAAACGCGACCGCGACGTGCACCGAGCAAAACGGAAGAAACTCGACGCGAAGAACTCTCGTGGAGGATCCGAAGATGATGCCAGTTGAGTAAGGACGTCATGACACTTATTGGATCAGAATGATGTCGGCAGCAATTTGAACACAACCTTACCTCCCCTCTTCACAAAAACCAACAACATTTAGAAATTCAAACAAATGGATTTGAGAATCAGCTGTAAGTTCTTATCAGCTGAGCATTACCATTCCCCTGATCATCAGATGATCATATCTTCCCCTTTTGCTGCGGCCAAACACCCGGAAGCGCGGAGGACAAAATTAGCGAAAAATTGTTCTTCGTGGACACTGACTTCGACGCCTCAACTCGACCGCTCCGCCGCCCTACATCCCCTACCTGAAGGAGTTTCGATAACCCGTATCACAGTAAAACAAGCTACAGTTGACGACCATCATCCTCCTTCACCTCTGTATCATTAGAGGTGAAGGAGGATGATGGTCGTCAACTGTAGCGATCTTACCATCTCAATCCCCTGCCGGCGTATAGTATATAACGTTTCGTGACGAATGAAGTTGTATATATTCTGGTTAAACTTCAGTGATTATATAAAGAAGAATACTCTTTCAGAAAATCGGCTCTTGTTCTTGTTCTGACTGCTCTGTCTTCAATGCCTCGACAGGGTTCCTCAACTGTCTGTCCGCATGGGGAATTTCAGAAATGATGGATGTCAATTTACTATTAAAATGAGAAACTCTTCCATCTAATGTCAAGTTCACATAAGTGCCATCAATTTGGCCATAGCGTTTTCACATTAGGCTACTTAAAATCATTTGCCTTCCATTCTCCCCCTTCCTTTGTGAGTCCCTCATCATTCGATGCAGTTTCCGATTCCATTTTCCTTATCAAGAGTCATAAATTGAAATTGAAATGATCTGACGAAATGGAGATAAGAACTTTTGAAGTGTCTTATCATCCTTTTCCCCTTCCAACTTCCACGGCCGATCACCATTTCAAAATTTCTTTTCGCTCACAGAGTCCCCATGTTCAATTTTTGTGTTTTTCCCAACTTATAACGGAAAGTGTATTCATCAAGTTGCTGGAGGATCTAGCGGTAAGATAGCAGAACTTCTCGATGATTTCTTTTGTTACACACATGTGCCTCGCTGAGAGAACAGCCGCCCGCCAGAATCAAAGTTCAAATCTCTGTCGATGAAACTGACATTGCAACCCCAATCCCCAACCAATCACAGAAAAAGTACATTGAAGTCACACACTCCGCCTGTAGGCTGATCTAAGATGTCTCAAACAGTTTTCGTTCCGACGTCTTTGTTCCCTTATCTGAACATTTTTCATCAGTGTAACCGCCGACAAGCAGGCGCCAAGAGAAGTTTCTCGTCTCTTCATTTACCCATCAATCTCTCACACCGAAACAGCCAACGGTGTCCTCTCTCATCGGCCGCAACCAGCACTTTGTCGCCGCTGCAGTGTCATGGACGCTAGTCCCATTTCTTCTCCGCCGCTTGCTCCCTTCTTTTCCCGACCACTCGTCTTTGTTTCATTCATATAAACACCCCCATACTCTGCTTGTGTGTTGTGACAAAACCACCTTTATTCCTCCTCATTCTTATTCAAATACAACAAATGACACGTTTTTCTTTCTCATCCCTAGCGATCTCTTTTTTTTCTGAACAAACGCTCCATCGTTGCAGAATGGGTATTTGACTACGCGGAGAAGGAGCAGAGCTTCCTTCTCTCGTTTTGGATTCAACTGTGTTTCCCGGAGGTATTGTGAAAAGTTTCTTCTCAAATCTGACACCATGAACACTTTAGACCAATCGCTTTTTCTCTGTTGATGAAAAAGAAGAATATCTCTCATTTCCCGACTCAATCGAGTGTAATCTTCGCGAAACAATCAAGAGATATTGCCACGACAGAAATTATCGGGTCAGGACAGCGAAACACATGTGTGTTAACGGGAACTTTCGACGGGAACTTTAGTTCTTCAGCATCAATGACGTCACGACTTCATCCGTTTGGGTCACATGCTGAAAATACGCATCGGTATTTGATTGTAAGGAAGTAACACATAAACCATATGTGGACCGCATCCGTTTCAGATCGGATGCTTCGCTTCATGCAAATCATATGTGCGACATATGTGCGAATGTGCGACCGGAGAGACATCCTAGCCGATTTCTACCGTCCTATTCAACACGTCTTCTGGTGAGCACAGCATCTAGAAGTAAATATTCTCCTTTTTCAGGCTCAACATCAAATCCAGCCGTCAAGGATGAAATTTTCGAATGAAACGACATCTTCCGCCGCTCAACGTCCTTCGCCGAAACTTCAACAGCCGGGATTCACAGTTAGTTCGTTTTTTTTTTAAATATTTTCTCGAATGTCCCCTACGTAGGTTTTTTCACTGAGCTACCCCTTTGAGTAGTGATTATGATGTAATATCTGGGAAGTGGGACCACGGCGTGAAAAGTGCTAGAGAAATTCCTCAGAATCTCAGGATTTGATTTCCGAAAAGTGGGTATTAGCTTTGAGGCAGTTTTCGAACGTTTCTAGTGGCATTTTTCTGAAAGATCAGGTTGCTTTAGAAATGGCTTCGTAACCAAGGTAGAGCTCTGCCGGATAATCATCATATCTCTTATCAGTCGAGATTCAATGATTAGCTCTCCTCGGTGGCGGGGCCATTTTGATGGCATCCGAGATTAGGTCTCGAAAATGCGATAATTGAGATCTGCATGCACGACGCTATTATAGCTAGCGTTTCTTTTGCCATGATTGATGTGTCATTGCGAAATCTCGAGAAGTTGCTTGTTGGAGACGCTAGGAGACGCTCCTGAATGGAGCGCCCAGCGACAACTCGTTTATTCTATCTCTCGAAAGTGTTTTGCTGGATTATCCGCGAAAAAGTTTTTCATTTTTCAATTTCTCACATTTCTTGTGATTTATTGTTTTCTCTGGTGCTCCTTTTCCAATTTTCCTCCCGGTCCTCCTCTTTTGTACCCTATATAAGTTCTATGAATGATTAGTTCTTGGTAAGTACTTTCCTAATGTCAGGGAAGCTGCGGTCGACTCTGAGAGGATTGGAAGGATCACATCTTCATCGACTATTTTTGGACAGGATCAACAGCAAGAATGAGAACCCATTCGTTGGGTTTGGAACTATGGGAGGATTCATCTTAAAGTGGCTGTGAAGATTCCAAATTTTCATCTTGGCCTCCTCAGAAAGGACAGTTGACGAGACGCTCTCGATTAGGGACACTGTGTGATCCCAGGTAGGTTAGGCAGGTTACATTCCCAGTAACTGCTATTTTTATCCTCAGAAGAGGATGATTATGTTTTGAGTTGGATAATGATGCATGGCGAACTGCAAACTATACTCTCAACATTGGGAAGTTTACAGTTGGCAAAAAGTTCCGCCTCCATGGCAGTTTCACTCTGTCATCAAGCATCCGACTCTTGTGGTCTTGAACACGGACTCTATAATGGTGTGCCTTTGAAAAGAACATCTAGAGTAAGTTCGAGAGGTTTTAAAGCTTGTGCATTCCCACATGCGCGTTAAGCTTCACACCGACGGGCGGAAGCTTCGATGCTTCCGTGGGGACCTGGTCACTGCCCCTCCCGAAGGTTTTTTTTTTGACTGGAAAGCTTTTGATAAGCATCCTGGATGTGTGACACCAATCAACGGTGTTTCTTTTGCAACCGCGGATACTCGATAAAAACCGTCTTACGACTGGTGAGTCATAGCGTCCAAACGTTAACTGCGGTACTGGATTTTTTCTGGATTAGGGACACCGTGTGGTCCCAGGTAAGTCAGGCAGATTACGTTCCCAGTAACTGCTGTTTTAATCCTCAGAAGAGGATGATTATGTTTTGAGTTGGATAATGATGCATGGCGAACTGCAAACTGTACTCCCGACATTGGGAAGTTTACAGTTGGCAAAAAGTTCCGCTTCCATGGCAGTTTCACTCTGCCATGAAGAATCCGACACTTGTGGTCTTGAACACGGACTCTATTATGGTGTGTCTTTGAAAAGAACATCTAGAGTAAGTTCGAGAGGTTTTAAAGCTTGTGCATTCCCACATGCGCGTTAAGCTTCACACCGACGGGCGGAAGCTTCGATGCTTCCGTGGGGACCTGGTCACTGCCCCTCCCGAAGGTGTTTTGGACTGGAAAGCTTCTGATAAGCATCCTGAGATGTGTGACAGCCATCAACGGTGTTTCTTTCGCAACCGCAGATACTCGAGAACCGTCTTACGACTGGTGAGTCATAGCGTCCAAACGTTAACTGCGGTTGTGTAAAGCTGGTCGAATTGGTTTTCGAATCATCCATTCTGATGATCGACGACCCGGCTCAGTTCAAACCTTTCCAGTCCAGTGACTATTCACGTGGGCTTGAACATTGGCTTCATTATGGTGTTTCTTTGTACAAAGAAGCACCGAAAGTCAGCTCAAGATATACCTGAAAAGCTTGCGCCCCCACGTGTGCTAGAAGCTTTTCAGGGTCCACTTCTGAAAGAAAGTCAATTCGTATAGGACGTCACTTTTGACCGACCGAGTCGGCTTTTTTTTGGGAGATCACCGACGGGGGAAGCTTCGATGCTTCCGAGGGGAACTGGTCACTCCCCTCCCGAAGGTGTTTTGGACTGGCAAGCGTCTGATAAACACCCTTAGATGTGGTGTTTCTTTCGCAACCGCAGATACTCGAGAACCGTCTTACGACTGGTGAGTCATAGCGTCCAAACGTTAACTGCGGTTGTGTGAAGCTGAGCGAATGGGTTTTCAAATCATCCGTCTTTATGATAGGAGACCCGGCCCAGTTCAGACCTCTCCAGTTCAGTGACCACTTAAATGTATCTCATAAGACAACTTTTCTTGTGGGAAAACTTCAAGAGGCATTTATGCCAAAGTGGAACAGACATGGAACAGACAGACCTTTTAGTCTTTTCGGATTGTGCTTGGACTTCATCCTTACCCGTTTCACATGATAGAAATAGAGCAAATTGATAATTTGCTTATGCAGACTAATAGGTTGCTTTCAAGTTCATCATCGCATGCGTATGCAGCGTTTTTGAGAAAGAACCTTCCATTAGTTGCACAAACAGTAGAAACACGAGGAACATAAGTCAAGCTCTTCCTTGAGACAATTAGATTCAATGATCTCATAGAACGGCCTTTTCAACCTTTTCCGAGAGATTCGGAACCTCGTGAGCATGGCTCTACCGAAAAAAAAAACGGATTTCTCGCGACGAGCGCTGAAACCGTTGCAAGACCATCATAATTCGGTGGAACGCGATTGAAACACGGTTCAAATAGTTTAGAGGCTGAAAAAGTAGTCTCGGAAACTTAGAACCTATATCAAACGCGCTCTACCTAACTCACAAGGGAAGTGTTCTTTCAGAAATTCTGGAATTTCATATAAATTTGAAAAAGTACACTGTTTGGTACTGGTAACTGATCAAACGGCTATCTGCGTGAACTTCTAGTTTCTCAGATATCTTGCCTCAAAATGCACAAAAACCACAAATGTTGTTTAAATAGCGCATTTCCTCGAATAAAGCGACAATGCTGCCGGAGAATCATTATAACTCGAGATTGATAAGAGATATCAAAAAGTTGTCAACAGCAATCGTGTAGATCATAACTAGGACTACAAGTGTTTTGTTGACAACTTTTTGATATCTATTATCAATCTCGAGATATAATGATTCTCCCGTAAGGTGTCGCTCTATTCGATGAAATACGACAACATTATTTGTGGCATTTCGAGGCGAAATATTGAACAACTCAGAATTCACGCAGGTATTATCAAAATCAGCGGATGTCGCGAGATGGCTTCGCGGGTCTCGCCACGGAGAAAACAAATTACTGTAACATTGTTATTAATCTCCGTTGCAAGACCCGCTAGGCCATTTTGCTGCTGGTTTTGATAACAGCCACTGGGTGAGATCAATTGCCAATATCAAACATTGTACTTTTGCGAATTTATGGCGAAATTCAAGAAAGAGCACTTCCGCTTGGTTCAAAGAGGTTTTGTACGGTTTCAGCGTATTCCGTCGCTTTGCATAAGCCAAAGCGAATAAATCGTTGTGAGACTGTTATCATTTCGGTGGAGCGCATTTGCACCAGGTTCCGAATTTTTTGAGAAAGGGTAATGACATAATGAAACAGACAGAAAGTTGCGCGACTCGTAGAGCAAATGTGTTCGCAGAACACGCACAATCAAATTTTGTCAGATTTTGGATCACTCTATTCTGACATAGGTCAGTATTCAGAAAGGGATGCGGTTTCACAAAATTGAAAATTTTGCTAAAACCGTATTCCCTCGAATAGAGAGGCACTCCTGCCGGAGAATCATTATATCTCGAGATTGACAAGAGATATCAAAAAGTTGTCAACAGCAAACTTGTAGATCATAACTTGGACTACAAACTGTCAGTTGAAATTTGATATCTCTTATCAATCTCGTGATATAATGATTCTCCAGTTGCGTTCACTGTGCTGACCTATTTGAGAGTAGAGTGGTCCAAAATCCAACGAACATATTATGTGTCTTCTCCGACCACATTTGTTCTATGAGTCGTATAAGATGCGCAAAATTGTGATAGAGTTCGTTATATTTCGAACTTTCTTGGAAAACTTGGAAACGCTCCGACGCGTTCCTCTGAACACGTAGGATTTTGCAACGTTTTCAACGTTTTTGATGACTCTGTTTGAGCACGAAACGAATAAATCGTTGCAAAATCCGCGATTTCGGTGGAGCGCGTTTCGGAGAACTTCCAAGTTTTCCAAGAAAAAAAACACATGGTGACACAGGCAGGAATTGCACCTGCCTGATGATCGAATGAGTTCAAACTCGTTTTGCCTTTTATGGTAAGTTTTTGATGATGTCAAAACAAAGATATCGAAGATCACACCGTGGGACACCAGTTTCAATGTCTACATCAATCGTGGAGAACAACGGGAGTTGCCTCAATCCGGATGCTACTAATTCCACAATTCCATCTTCTTTTCGTAAATGACTCGTTTATGAGGTCTACCTATATTATCGGAAGCTGTCGAAATGGCCCCGCAACCGAGGAGAGCTTTGCCGGAGAATCATTATATCTCGAGATTGATAAGAGATATCAAAAAGTTATCAACAGTGAACTTCTTGATCAAAACTAGAACTAGAAGTTTGATGTTGACAACTTTTTGATATCTCTTATCAATCTCGAGATATAGTGATTCTCCGGCAAAGCTCTCCTCGCTGAGAGGCTGTTCCGATGGCATCCGATAGTATCTTATCTCAATTTCTAGTCTTTGATGTTTTTCTCTGTTTTCTCTGTTTTCTCGCTCATTCTGATAAAACTTTTTTGAGTGCATCTCCATCAAGCAACAAAATCTCGAGATCTGGCAGTCTAGACATGCTTTTTCAAATGCATTAGTATCGTTTCGCAGTGGCGCACTGATAATTGATTTGCCGCTTTTAAATTGCAAACAAAACGAAACATTCGAAAACTTGCCTCATTTCTGGCCCTCGAAAGGAAAAGATTGGTATAAAATATAAAAATAATGCACTTTCACGTCGAGTCCCACTTCCAAGGTAATTGGTACCTCATCTCTTCTCAAACGCATTTGTTCCATTCACGATCAAATAATGATTTGTATAATGATTGTAGATCAAATCTATTAACTACTTCATGTACTTTGATCATTTAATTGTTTACGAAAATAGCTCATTCACAAGACGAACTGTTCGGTCAAAAAATAAAATTACTTGGAACAATAATTGGTATGAAAAAGTTAGAACATGAAGAAACTGTTGGGAACCATTCTCATGGACTACGTATTCTGGAGCACTTAAAAACTCTGAAACCTGAAACTACCTGAAGAAATGTTGAAAAACGTTCGTAGACGAACATTTGAATAAGTTTGCCAAATCGACCGATTTAGAGAAATTGATATTTTGTAAGATGACTAATCAAACGATTTTGTTTCATTTTTATCTTCATTTTTTACAAATCCAGGCATTGATGTACAGAAGTGATGAGCAGAAGCAACAATATAAAACACACTACCAAAAAAATAATATTGAGAAGTTGGATAGATCAAAGAAAAAATAGGGGGGGGGGGAGTGAGGGAAGACAGCAGTGTGATAGGGGGTCATTCAAGGAAATCCAGAACAGCTCTCTTTCTCTCTCGATGTTGGACCTGTGTCCATTCCATGACTGGCCTTTATTTCTCGACAGCAGAGTGGTGGTGGGGGGCCTTCAATGAAGTCCAATACAGCTCTCTCTCTCTCTCTCTCTTGATGCTGGGCCTGTGTCCATCTCATAACCATCCTTAACTTCTCGACAGCAGAGTGATGGGACCCTCTTCACCAAAATCCCATACAGCTCTCTCGACGTTGGGACTGTGTCCATCCCATGACCGTCCTCAATTTCTCGGAAGCAGAGTGGATTGCCGCTTCTTGTCTGTGGCTGGGGTAAGAAGGTTCCCGCTTACAGTTTATGTACGGTTCCCTGAAGACGGGGTTTTTTGACCCTATCTTGAAACTGTTTCGATTGATGACTGCGTTATTGCATTTCAGTGTGACGTGACACAATTTCAGACAATTTGGGCAACCAGAGCCATCAGAATGATTCAATCGTTCCACATTGGATCAAGATGAAGTAGAGGAACCTATTTGAAAAATGAAATTGAGTTGACCGAAATTATAAAAAAAATCATACCATCGGTTCGCAACATTCTCCTTCTCAACGGGTTCTCCGGCTCTCAAAATCGTTACTTTCGGAATTTGAAAATTGGAAACGGATTGTGTCAAAAAAACAATTTTTGCGACATTGAAATAGCATGAGGCACAATTAGCCATCCTGCTGCATTGTTGAAAAGATGATCGTAGGAGATATCCGAGTGGTAGATTTACTGAAAAAGATCAACGTTATTAGCGAGATAGATCGTGCATACCTCAGTTCTACCTTTTATTCGTCTGAATCGCGAATTCGAAGTGATTCGACGATTTCCCCAAAGTTCAGGTTACATTCTGTAAAGAAACAAATGTTATCGAAAAAAAATCAAGAGAAAAGAGAAGAAATGAATGTGAATGCCTCGCGGATAGTGGTAGCCAACAGAAATCGATGGACGAAGAGCAAGGAGGCGACAGCGCAGTCGGTCGGTGGTAGGCACAGGAATGAGGGTCCGTTGTCTGCATTCACAGACCCAACCTAATTTACCTATCGTACGCGCACATCGGTTACGCCATTGTCTGCGAATAAAGGGAAAACAAGGATAGGGTTTTTTCAGATCATTCCCCTCCCCTAGCGTGAGTTTATGAAAATGATCTCTTCGGTCACATCATCCAGAATACACAATCATCATCAAGTTAATAAGGGTTTAGTGAACTTTATTGAGAACATTGAACCATAATTAGTGGAGGAAGAGCGAAAATACAGAAAGTAGTCACACACTCAAGATTGAGGGGGATATTTGAAGAAAAAAACTGAAGATTTTTACTCTCAAGTTTTCGGAAATTCATGAGACCAGGGTCTGTTGATCTTTTGGCCTGATGCATGAAAGATGGAGAAAGGACATCATTTCCGGTGTTTTCGAATCGCGCATGTGGCGGCGAGCACCTCGGTGGATATGCTGCTGAAATGATTGATAGCTCACCGGAAAAAAGTTCATGATCGTTGTATTCTTTGGGATAAAAGCGCGCCGTTGATGAAGCAACGCAAAACATATCTTCAAGTGGAGAAGGCCGGCTATCCAAGAGGTTTCCATGAACATTCGACGATTGATGACATATGGACGACATGCGTATATTCCGCCATTAGCTTCCTTCCGTAGAAACGCAAAATTCATTGTCTCATCGTCGCTCTTGTTTCCTTACAAACCAGAAACACAGTTCGTAAAATCACACCGTGTGTGTACGCTGTGCTCTCCTTGCCTCCGTTCTGCTCAACTAGATTACATGAATCAGTGCGAAGTGTTGTGCCAGTAACAGCAAAGTTGAAACTGAAAAATTCTTCTGAATGTTGCTACCGCCAGTTCCTTTCCGGTTGTTCTGAATTGACTGTCGAAATATATTGAATCTGTTGTTTCTCGTAAGAATAATGACTGGTTTTGTTTCCTTCGTTCTTTATTTTTTCATGGCAACACATTTTCAAAGCATTGTACAGGATACAACAGTTGCAATACAAAAAAGGGTGAATTCAGAAAAGTTAGGAAGAGAAGTGAACAGAAGTAAGATGATCATTTGGTACAGAAATGTTTGAAAGAGAAGGTGGAAGGGGGGATGAAGTTAATGAATCTCAGAATCAACTAGACCGTCAAAGCCACCAGTTTCTCTAATACAGACTTTCATATGACCAAGAGTCGTCATGTAACGAAACATTCAAGACACTTTGAAATGTAAGACAGTAAAGACAGTAAGACAAAAAAGTAAAAAGCTGGTTTTCTGTCTCGAATGTTCGATTATTCGCACGTATTTTACACTTTTCACCAGATTAAATTTAGAAAAAATCAATTTTCCATTTGTTTGAGAAGTTTGGCTCATTAGGCGGCTTCCTACGCAATTTGATTATGTTTCATATTCTGGAGAAAACAAATGTTTTGGAAAAGATGGAAAACAACAATTGAAGACCGCCAAACTGCGCAGGAATCTCACAGTTTCTTGATTAATAATTCGAAATCCCATAGGTATTTTGAGCGTCATTTTAAATGACACTAGTCACCAATTTTGCACTACAGACTCAACATTTCGTTTTGAGATTAACGATTGTTACCGTAACCCTCATTTCTAAGAGTTTCTCCTCCGCTGTTGTTCGTTCAGATTTTCACGAAACAAACGTATTGGTTAACATATTGCCACAGAAATAGCAGAGAACCGTCCATTTAAAAACACGGGGAATCATTATACACAGTGGAAGAGTTGTGAAAAAACAAAAAAAAAACATTGAAAACGAGAAACTGATATAGAGTACTATCGGATGCCATCGAAATGACACAAGAAACTTATGTTTATTCAAAATGTAATGATTTTTTTTAGTAGTTTATTAAACAATTCAATTATTCAACAAACATTTTAAGGGGATTACAATGTGAAGCCAGAAGGCTTAGGGTCATTATACATGAAAATCATGAGAAACCTAAGTTTGGGGCAATCATTATATCTCGAGGTTGATAAGAGATATCCGTTGTCAACTGCAAACTTGTAGTCCTAGTTATGATCTACAAGTTTGCTGTTGACAACTTTTTGATATCTCTTATCAATCTCGAGATATAATGATTCTCTACCAGCATTAGCGTTTTGGGAGGCGCTGGTTAATTACCCAAGCATAAGGTGCTTCAAGCCCTATATCTCGAGGTTAATAAGAGATATCAATTGTCAACCGCAAACTTGTAGTTATGATCTACAAGTTTGCTGTTGACAACTTTTTGATATCTCTTATCAATCTCGAGATATAATGATTCTCCGGCAGTGTTTGGGATGTCGCTCTACCCGAGGAAACACGGGAAATTTCGAAGAGTTCACTCTTGCGCCCATCTTGGAGCGGAAAGAGTGTTTGAGCGGATCCCAAAATGCTGCCGGGGAATCATTATATATCGGGACAATGGAAGAATTGTGAGAAATCAAAAAACACCGAAAACAAGACTGAGATAGAATGCTATCGGATGCCATCGAAATGACATAATAAACTTCAAAATGTAATGATTAATTACCTAAGTTTGGGGCAATCATTATATCTCGAGGTTGATAAGAGATATCCGTTGTCAACTGCAAACTTGTAGTTATGATCTACAAGTTTGCTGTTGACAACTTTTTGATATCTCTTATCAATCTCGAAATATAATGATTCTCTGTCAGCGTTTGGGGAGCCACAGGTTAATTACCCAAGTATAGGGCACTGCAACCATTATATCTCGAGGTTAATAAGAGATATCAATTGTCAACAGCAAACTTGTAGTCCTAGTTATGATCTACAAGTTTGCTGTTGACAACTTTTTGATATCTCTTATCAATCTCGAGATATACTGTAATGTCTCTATTAGAAGGGCGCGTCTAATAAAAGGGCTCTTGAAGAGGCCGTTGAAAAATAGAAGGGCATGCCCTTCTGATAGAGACTTTACGGTAATTGTGGCACACAAGACGTTTCTGATTCTAATAGACAAGGGGTGAGTGTCCTCGGTCATTTGCCTATGGCTTTTAACAGTTCCAGCCGCCACTGGTGGGTGAAACAACGAATTTGTCACTAGGATGAGTGATTCTTTCATTCAAACTCTTCAGGTGGTCTTCAATAACAACAAATTGTTTTCTCTCTCTCTCTCTCTCTCTCTCTCTCTCTCTCTCTCTCTCTCTCTCTCTCTCTCTCTCTCTCTCTCTCTCTCTCTCTCTCTCTCTCTCTCTCTCTCTCTCTCTCTCTCTCTCTCTCTCTCTCTCTCTCTCTCTCTCTCTCTCTCTCTCTCTCTCTCTCTCTCTCTCTCTCTCTCTCTCTCTCTCTCTCTCTCTCTCTCTCTCTCTCTCTCTCTCTCTCTCTCTCTCTCTCTCTCTCTCTCTCTCTCTCTCTCTCTCTCTCTCTCTCTCTCTCTCTCTCTCTCTCTCTCTTTGTTCTAACTCTCGCATTATTGACGCAAACATGAGACGTTTGGGGGTATGTAGACAAGCGGAAAAGTTCTTTGCCAGCTGAGACAATATTTTTTAACTCTTGAAGGCTGTCCAAAAAAATAAAGAGTTAATCCGGTAAGATATTCCGTCAAGCGGGAACTGATGCAATTAGTTAATGTTGTGGATTGATTGAAAAAGCTTCGAACAGTCGTTTTCTAGTTTAGGAATACGGAGACTAGTACTTGAACTGTGGAAAGTACCTGAGAAGATTTCGCTACACTCAGACACTTTGGTCATTCAAAACATCTACTGTTTCTTTTCTAACTGAGGCTCCCCGTCAAGATGTTACATGAAAACTAGTTCAATAGTAAGAAAACCTAACGGGAACAAGTCGGGACAAAAAAGGGAACTGACTGGTAATCCGTGTTGTTACTGTCTCGTTGATTTTCATGATCTTGCTGATTGTTGCTCCAATTTCTTTCTGATTTTGGTGATTGTTTTCCTTTCGATTGTATGTTCGTTTCAGCTTTTGTTCCTTTCTTTAGAACAAAATCTGAAATGAGAAAGTTCATGAGGAATGACTTTAACAAACTCACTTTGAAACGGCAGGAAACTGCGGTCTTTGAATTGAGAAGTGTCTGCTGGTGGGTTCTGCCTAAACATTGTTTCTGTTATTCAATACTCATCTGATCCACACTCACCTTTCCGTTGTGTGGTGACTAACTAGTCTTGATAGTTTTGCTTGGAATGGGGGTGTAAACTTCAGTTCTCGGTGGGGATCCCAGCTAACTTGACCGAGAAGTGTCCTGGTAACATTTTCATTGTTTTCCTTGGTTGTCAATCAGGGCAGGTTAGGTGGGAAGGACCCGATCTGAAAACAAAAATGAAATGGTTCATTTCAAGAATGAATCTCACCATTATCAGTTGTTTCTTTTTGAAGATGATTTCATTGTGCGCCATGAGTTGACTTTGTGGATGAAGACGTCATGTTTTCTTTTTTCGTTCACTTTTTTCCATTCGACTGTGATCTCATTTTGAGAGGCAAGTTCATAAAACAAGCGAGTTGTTCCTATTGTGAGCCACAAGGTGATCAGGCTCCAATTGGACGAAGATGGATGAACT
The DNA here is from genome assembly GCA_963932285.1 of Caenorhabditis macrosperma. Lineage (NCBI taxonomy): Eukaryota > Metazoa > Nematoda > Chromadorea > Rhabditida > Rhabditidae > Caenorhabditis > Caenorhabditis macrosperma. Next base: position 7,737,514 of record OZ010618.1, read on the forward strand.
AGCATCGCAGAGATGATGTCTGAGTTGCATTTTGGAGTTGTACCAAACTTTTGCTTGAACGGGAAGCTTTTGCAGTGGATTGTGTATTGTTGGCTCAGTGACCGACTTTATTGCATGTCCGTAACCATAATCCGACTGAAAAACAAGAACTCCAGAATGTTTTCCAAACAAATTTCTGTCTACCTTGAAAACGGAGTGTTTTGACAATGAATCGGTGCTTGAAGCATTCAGAATGAATCAACCGCAAGAGATGTGACTGTCGGTCTCATCCATTTGTCGGAACTTCGTTTTCGCGTGGAACGATGTTCAAGGAATCACCGTTGTCATAAAATCATTAGGATAAACTGAAAACACATCTGAATTTATGTATTTCAAATGTAAAAAACACACCTTGGTCTCAGCCGCACATTTTCAAATCGCCTGTGAGAGTATCGGCGATTTACCCACAGTTGAGATAGAATTCTGTAAAAAACGCTTATTTAATATCTCCGAAAACGAAAGAAAGAGAGCGAAATGGAAGAGAATGGGTTACGAGAAGTGGCAACCAACACGGATCGATGAATGAGTGGCAAGGAGGCGACTGCGCGTCGTTGAGGGGAACAGTACGCAACCACCGAGGGGCCGTGGTCCGTGTGTGCGGACCACGCTCGCGGATTGCAAGCGTGTCCATCGTGAAACCAGTCGAAACCTGTGGAAAAAAGACATCGGAGCAAACCAATTGAAGACTTTTTTATTGAGTTTGTGAATAAAACACACATGAATATAGAAAGTACGACGGGAGAGAATGAGCACGGAAAAAATGTCGAACACGTGAATGTGATCATTTTGGATAAAACGTATTAAAAGTTTTAAATACTCAAGCTTGAGAGAGTGAGAGCTTGTGAACAACGCAAGTTGGCGGCGACAGTAATGGAACAAGAAACTGCTGATCTTTTTCGTGAGAGTGAGGTGAGATGTTACGAAAACTGAAAACTTTTACCCGGCGAGCATTCGGCGGGGAAACATGGAGAGCCGCTGAGATGCTCGCTGCCAGACAAGCGATTGGACGGCACCAAGAATACCGGAAATAATGTCCAAATCGATTCTCCATAAATTATCCGCTGAACAATAGAGTTCGCGGAATTGGCATCAGTTAGCCAGATCCTAATATTTCCTTTTTTTCGGAACTTCACGAGACCAGGATCTGTTGATCTCTTTCGCCACGGAGAGGCCTGATGCATGAAAGAGGGAGAACGGATTTGGACATCATTTCCGGTGTTCTGGGTGCTGTTGAATCGCGCGTGTGGTGGCGAGCACCTTGGTGGCTCTCTATGCTGCTGCACTGATTGCTGACCGGGGAAAAGTTCAGGGTTTTGGACGGGGGGAGTGGGGACTCCTTTTTCCCGCACTTTCAGGTCGGGTGGACCATAAAACGCTGGTAACATAAATTTTTCTAGAGGTTTGTCCCGCCAACTTTACATTGTTCTTGCCAGGTGAAGAGGCGATTGGAAAATGAATGATTCGTGTTGTTCTTGAGCAAAGTGATCCATTGAGCAATGCGCGCCGTTGTTCGCCTGGAGCGATATGCACAATCGTTTGCACTGGAATTTCGTCTGAGTTCGTCTGTTCTTCCCTGTCAGCTGTTATTCAATTGACTGCGGAAAGTCTGGAAAAGGGCGTTTCTCATCAAAAAATGCATTTTGTTTACTCACTTACAAACGTTCGGTTCGTTGGTTTGCAGAAATTGAGAAGTCGATTTGGTGTTCCAAGGGACAATTGGCAATATTTCGCAATCAAACAACTTTGAATCTTGTTGATTTCATCAATGTTCGTATTCCGTCTGAAAAACACACTGGTTTTGTGCATGACTGTCCAAATATCTCACCTGACATAAATCGGCTTCAATCGTTGTTTCCTCCTCGAGACATGCATCACCCTATCTTCATCGCACTCTCCGTTCGTTTTTTTTTCGGCTCACATTCTGAAAAAATTGGAAAAATTGGTAAGAAAAGTTCGAAAATAGGGGAGGAAAGAGAAAAAAAGAGTGATGAAATGCATGAAAATGATGACAATTCAAGTTTGCTAAACAGAACGCAGGTGCAAACTCGGAGTGTTGTTGTAGAAAACGGAATGAATAAACAATAGACGGAAGAGAAAGAGAGGGAAAAGGCGGTGTGCAGCGGAAGCCACAATCAAAAACGAAACAGAGGAAGGGTCGAATTGTGGTCTAATTCGCCTTCAGTGTGGAAAAAAGGGGTGGCAGAGAGAATACAATACGTGAAATCGGAATAGTAAGTATTATGGTTATTAGAATAGCTTGAGAAGACGGTTCAACAGAATGGGACCAGACTTGGTCGGAACTTCCGGAACGAATCTTTTTTCCAAAATTTGAAATCGGAAAAATTGGTTCCGAAACTCTTTTCTGACGAAAAAAGCCGGAGAAACCCGAAATGTTCGGAGTTTTCGTATCTTTTCAAGTATTTCGTCCTGTTGCCCATTGTTTTATTAATTTTCAAGCGGTCTCACCGGAAATTCGATTTTCAGACGAAAAAAGTGAGAAAAAGCGTTGAAAAAGTGCGAAAAAACCGTGAAAAATTTTTCTTTTTTTCTTCCGATTTTCCGAAAGTTTCGACATTTTCGGAGAAAATTCCGAAAAAAATGTCATGAAAAGTTCCGTTGGAGAAAAAGGGCCGAAAATGTTCGGAACTTTCGGGCGTTGAACAGATAAGAACTCACATTAGTACAGTTATTTTTACCAGAAAAGTACAAGAAATACAGTTCAAAGTTCCAGAAAGGATGCGACGAGCATAAGTTCAATTCCTTGTTCTGGCTTTACTTTGAATTCGTCCACCGCTCCTCGTTTATTGGCGAATTCCTTGCACCTGGAGGATCAATTCGCCAAGTTCATCATCAAGGACGAGGAAGCGAAGGAGGCAGAGATTGAGCACCAAGTGGAGGAGATCCCGAGTCTTCCAATTGACTACGTCAGACTCATCAGTGCGGACCAACACGAGTTCATCATCAAAAGAGAGCTGGCGGAGCAGTCGCCTGTTCTCAAGAACATGCTCCTCGTCCCCGGCCAACAATCCAACAACGACACTGTCCATCTGCACCTGATCACTTCCAGTGCTCTCCAAATCGTCTGCCAGTATCTGAAGTGGTGCAAGGAATTCGCCGATAAACAAGGTAATGTGGACGAGTTCAAAGTGAAGCCAGAACAAGGAATTGAACTTATGCTCGCCGCATCCTTCCTGGAACTGTAAACTGTATTACTCCGTGCTTTTCTGAGAAAAATGAATAAATAAGTGTCTGAATTTCTGTTCAATCATCAGTTCCCTTCATTCTGGCAGGGCTGCTCGAGGAGTCGAAAAGATTCAAGTGACACTGTCAGAACCTTGGAGAAGAAACGAACAACAAACCTGCAGGTAACTAAGGCCGGCAGAACCGTTTTTTCCGAACCAAGCGTATCTGTCTAGCTGACTCTAATCTGGAAAAGAAGAGCGACTTCTACGACGACTTGGACGACACCTTTCGAGGTTTTCCGTGGTTCTCGCGGCGGAACTGAAGGATTGGAAGCAGATGATGGCGGATTCATATTCTTTGATCGCTCTTTCCACCAATTCACTGATCCATCCATGTAACGTCTTCTTTTGAGCAGCTTTTGCGTCGCCTCCAAAATTAGTTTCCAGGGTGAGTGTACCTATACAAACGCATCATTGTCATTCATGCGTATCAGCTCAGTTCGGATATTCAACTGATAAGAGTCGGTTCGGTTCAATTCGTTTCAATTCTATTCGAAGCGAAGAAGCGATCCAGTTTGAATTTCAGTGGATGATCTCAAAATGTATTGCAACAACTATATATTCTATCATCAAAATTGATAACCCGCTATCTTTTCTCTACTTGGACCGTTCCATGTATATTTCGCAATAGCGAAGTGCAACCCAAATGGGCAGTGAGTGACCCGTACACCTGTCACCCAATCAATACATGGCGAGAGAGTGTGGATAACGTGGAGACCGTCCAGCGCGGCGGGTCTCGACACGAAAACACCTTCCTCCCCCTTCCTCTCCCCCGATGAGGTGCATCGGCTGGTCGTCCAGCCCTCATTCCAGTGTTCCGTTATCCGGCGGTCCTCTCGGTGCTCGACCCCCTTCTCTCTTTCTCTGTAGTGAGAGAGCGAGCGAGTTGAGGAGAGACGAGACGATTAGACACCACCATCGCTCACATGGAGGTGGCTCCATCCCATTCATTCTCGATTGCCTCCCGCCATTCGGCAGTCTTCTTTCCTCCAGTATACCTTTTTGCCTTGAGATTGTCATCGAATCGATCACCAGTGAGAGAGTGAGAAACAGCGTTTGAGTTGCAGCGCATCGAGACCGTTAGACAGCTTCGCCAATGTTTGATTTCTTTTTCATGCAATCGATAGCGAACCCAATTTGGCAGCAGACCCCACCTTCCGCCTTCGAGAGTGCTCGTCAAAGTGTTTGCGATTGGAGAGAGGCGAGACAATTATACAAAAGGGTTCATGTCTAGATGTGCGCTCTGCGCATTAATTAGCAGCTGCTTAGTTTAAGTCCCTCAACGCATGCTCGATCTTTGCTTCTCAGTTTTATTTCGCATTTGATCTGCTTTTTTCCTTTCTTATTGTCATTTATTTTTTGTTGCAGGTAAATATCCGCAGAATGCAGAAGCACGATTGCAATAAGAATGATCTTTCGAAAAAACTCGGTTCGGATCAAATCGGTGAGCAAACAGAAAGAAATTTCTATCTAACCAGTCTTCCATGAATAATCTGGGAAAACCGCTCTCTCAATAGTTAGACGAACCCGCCTCGAACCATAGCCATCCATAGTCTAAATATAAAATAAAATTAAATATAAAATGAAAAGAAAATGAAAACGCGAAAAGCTATAGAAAGATCAGTGTACAAGAGTGTTGTCTTACTTTTCACAAGTTCAGTCGTTCACTACTCACAGCTTTTTTTCTATGTTTGTTAAGAAAAAAATGATTTCATACGGTTCTCAGATCAGTGCGATATTCGACGTCCGCCAACAGCACCGGCACCGGCACCAAACGACAAGTTCTACAAGGGTACCATTGGAGAAAAACCAGGACTCGATGTCGCCGAGAAGTTTTGCAACGGCTACCATGCCAACCGTCTCCCACGGTACTTTGCGGAGCCCAGTGAGTGAACAGAAAAAACAGAAATAGTTCCGCCGTTCGTAAAGGATCCGGTGGAACTACTATCTCAGTAGTTAGACACATACAACCGACTTAGCATCAAATTTTGAGAAACGCAGTCCAAAGTGAAATTATAAGAAAATTACTTCAATCTCGCCCAAAAAAACAAGTTAACAAGAGAGTAAAAGTGTGGAAAGCTCACTCTCCACTTCATTCCAGTGATCAGATCTCTCTTAGTCTATCGATCTCATCCGTAATAACTTCAGGAGAAACGTTTTGTTTTCCTGATCCGAAGAATATCTTTCAATGATTTTGCTCAAATGCAAAAAATGACAATATCAGTTATAATAGGCTTGGAGAAATTGCTTAGTCTCTTATACATGTCAGGCGGATGATCTTTCTTCTGATATGAGATATTATTATTACTCCTTATAACTTTTGTGATTCACTGTTCGGACTGTGAAAGAAATGAAAGAAAACCAGTAAGAAAATAGCAATGAGACACTTTTAGAAAGTGAGTCAACACCAATTTTTCAAAAGTTTTGTATTGAACGCAGTTAGATTGATAGGACAAATTTTCCAGAAGATTAAAAAACAAAGCGAGATTTGCTTCAACCTTTGTTTCTCTTGTTTCAGAGAGTCTGAAGGATCTCCCGATTCTACACACACTGGCCGGCAAAAAATTTGGAAATCTAAAAATTGATTCCGATAAGATAGTATATGGCGGCTTGGACAAAGATCCGGAGACAAAGTTTCCAAACCTGTTCCTTGGATACGATCAATACCAATGGTATAAAGGTAACAACGCTTCTGTTTTGGATTTTTGAAGTTCATAATCATAAGAGAAACTTTCCAACGTTCCTATAAACATAGTTATACTTGATATCAACATGTTCCCATTTTCCAGCCGACAAACACTATGCCGATCTCCTCAAAAAACTGATTGATCTGCGTGATGCCAACGAAACCGATGAAAACATGCCAAGCGCGTCGACAGTCAATCAAGTCATGAAAATATTCGAGATGTGAGAACAATGTATTTTGTAGTAAATTAAATCGTTTACAAGTAATTTTTAAATGTAAATCAAATGAATAAATTATGTGAGTGAAAAAGTAAATATTGAACTTCTGTCGGCTCCAAAACGTTGGACTTCAGAGAACTTTTCAATAACTGGGAGTACCAATTGCTTGAAAATCATTGACTCTCAAACACCAAGTAAGACCATTTCGTTTAAAGCATGTAGTAGCACTGATAAGAAGTTTTTGCTCCCCGGAGGCAATGCCTCGCTCCCTTTTCGTCCTAATCTGTTGAACCGTCTGCTTCAGTTACTCTAACAAACATAATACTTACTATTTCGATTTCACGTATCGTATCCTCTCCCCCCACCGCTTTTTCTCCACACTGAAGGCGAATTAGACCTCAATTCGACCCTTCCTCTGTTTCGTTTTTGATTGTGGCGTGCGCTGCACACCGCCTTTTCCCTCTCTTTCTCTTCCGTCTATTGTTTATTCACTCCGTTTTCTACAACAGCACTCCGACTTGGCACCTGCGTTCTGTTTAGCAAACTCGAATTGTCATCATTTTCATGCATTTCATCACTCTTTTTCTCTTTCCTCCCCTATTTTCGAACTTTTCTTACCAATTTTTCCAATTTTTTCAGAATGTGAGCCGAAAAAAACGAACGGAGAGTGCGATGAAGATAGAGTGATGCATGTCTCGAGGAGGAAACAACGATTGAAGCCGATTTATGTCAGGTGAGATATTTGGACAGTCATGCGAAAAACCAGTGTGTTTTTCAGACGGAATACGAACATTGATGAAATCAACAAGATTCGAAGTTGTTTGATTGCGAAATATTGCCAATTGTCCCTTGGAACACCAAATCGACTTCTCAATTTCTGCAAACCAACGAACCGAACGTTTGTAAGTGAGTAAACAAAATGCATTTTTTGATAAGAAATGCCCTTTTCCAGACTTTCCGCAGTCAATTGAATAACAGCTGACAGGGAAGAACAGACGAACTCAGACGAAATTCCAGTGCAAACGATTGTGCATATCGCTCCAGGCGAACAACGGCGCGCATTGCTCAATGGATCACTTTGCTCAAGAACAACACGAATCATTCATTTTCCAATCGCCTCTTCACCTGGCAAGAACAATGTAAAGTTGGCGGGACAAACCTCTAGAAAAATTTATGTTACCAGCGTTTTATGGTCCACCCGACCTGAAAGTGCGGGAAAAAGGAGTCCCCACTCCCCCCGTCCAAAACCCTGAACTTTTCCCCGGTCAGCAATCAGTGCAGCAGCATAGAGAACCACCAAGGTGCTCGCCACCACACGCGCGATTCAACAACACCCAGAACACCGGAAATGATGTCCAAATCCGTTCTCCCTCTTTCATGCATCAGGCCTCTCCGTGGCGAAAGAGATCAACAGATCCTGGTCTCGTGAAGTTCCGAAAACTTGAAAAGGGAAAGATTAGGATCTGGCTAACTGATGCCAATTCCGCGAACTCTATTGTTCAGCGGATAATTCATGGAGAATGGATTTGGACATTATTTCCGGTATTCTTGGTGCCGTCCAATCGCTTGTCTGGCAGCGAGCATCTCAGCGGCTCTCCATGTTTCCCCGCCGAATGCTCGCCGGGTAAAAGTTTTCAGTTTTCGTAACATCTCACCTCACTCTCACGAAAAAAAGCAGTAGTTTCTTGTTCCATTACTGTCGCCGCCAACTTGCGTTGTTCACTAGCTCTCACTCTCTCAGTATTTGAAACTCTTGAGTATTTGAAACTTTCAATACGTTTTATCCAAAATGATCACATTTACGTGTTCGACATTTTTTCCGTGTTCATTCCCTCCCGTCGTACTTTCTATATTCATGTGTGTTCTATTCACAAACGTAATAAAAACCAAGCATCAAGTGATTTTCCGTTTCTGAAGTTTGTATGATATTGTCGAAATGAATTGCTTCAAATATCAGCAGCTTGCACGTAGTCCGTACGCGTAGACCACAGCCCCTCGTATCGGTGGTTGCGTACTGTTCCCTCTAACGACGCGCAGTCGCCTCCTTTCCACTCGTTCATTGATTTGTGATGGTTGCCACTTCTTGTAACACATTCCCTTCCATTTCGCTGTCTTTCTTCCGTTTCAGCAATGTTAAACAAGCATTTTTTTGCAGAATTCTATCTCGACGGTGGGAAAATCGCTTGAAAGTTCGAAGGGCGATAATGAAAAGAATTTGCAGTGAAAAATTAAGGTTAGACCAGCAGTTTTGGCAAATAACATAAGCTCCTGTTTTCAGTTCAAAATTGACTGATGGCAACGATGACATCTTCAGCGATATTGTTGAAAGAACCAAGAAAATGTAGAATTCCCTTAGAAGAAGAAAAACCCAAACTCACAAGGTGAGCCTTTTTGTAAATCTCGTTCGATTACTTTCATTTTTCAGACATAATTTGGACATGAAGCCTTGAATAGTTTGTGGTCAATGGGGCTCATCTGATGCCGCTTATCGTCAATACCGTGCCCAACGAGAAAATATTGTCTTCATGAAGGGATGCGAATTTTGGAGAAATCAAGTGGAGATCGAGGAATATAACCATCCAATGAGGAGCTAGAAGAAAGTAAAAGGAACTGATAGACAAAAACAAATCTATAGAGAAAAAAACTGATTTGGAGTGGAACTCACCGATAGCCCCAACAAAACAACAAATCAATCAAACAAGCAATTTTAATCGGATATTGCTCAATCGAAAAAAGAGGAGAGCTCTCCAGGAGAATCATTATATCTCGAGAGTGATAAGGGATATCAGAGAGTTGTCAACTGCAAACTTGTAGATCAAAACGAGGACTACAAGTTTGCTGTTGACATCTTTTTGATATCACTTATCAATCTCCAGATATAATCATTCTCCCACAGAGCTCTCCTCGGTTGCGGGGCCATTTCGATGGCATCCGATAGTATTTTGCTACGGAGGCAAGAAGTTCTCATTGGTCACTATACAAGAGGATGAACTGGATTGTTGGCGGAGGATAGTGAGGAACGGAGAATGGATTTTATCGATGCACCCATCGCCAGTCTTCACTCACAGGAGGAGCCGTACAGTTCGCTAACAATTTTTTTAATACCCCTCTAATTGTTATTCATTGTCAAATATTGAATTAAGAAACTATCCTAGAACACTTGTAATTAGATTGATTGTCTGAGGAGCTGTACAGTTCGCTGAACGGAACATTTCCCCATTCTCTCTCCACCATTCCCGTTGTATGTACAGGGTGACCAATAATTATCGAGACACTTTTTTGACGCCATGGCGACGGCGTCTAGAACTTTTTTGGAAGAGCCATTATTTTTCATTTTGTTCATTATATTGTTATTAATAGTTTTGGAAAGTTTCAAGTGAATCCGACATATTAGGTTGGTGCATAAGTTTCGATCATTTTTCAATGAAATTTCATGCCAATTTCTTAAAAAATAGAGACGCTTCACAAATTGAAAATCTTGCTTATATGTATCACTAGTCTCCTGCTAACACTCAGGCAGTTGCCCGATTCCTGTATCTCAGAAGAACGGCGCCCCTTATCGAAAATTAACATCAATGCTGTTTTGCTATCCTACTTTGCCTCGAACTTTTCTCCGTTAAGACGTCGTTGAAGATGACTGGCGAAGTGGTATTTTAATGAGGGAAGGTATGATAAGTACTGAGGGCGCAAGAGTGAGATCCAGTCAAATTTAGCTCATTTGGTATTTGTTGGTTTTGTCACGTGAGTTGGCATACTACCACGCCGGTTATGAGTTCGGGGTTTTTCTCGATGACTAGGTTGGACGGCATCTTTCAGTTTTTGCAGTTAGAGAGTACATGCATCCCTTTTCACCGTTTCGCCGCAAGCAAGGAGCCCCGATTATTCAGCTGTCAGCGCGGACCATCAAATGCCGAATATCACCTGTCTTGTATAAAGTTCATATTTTGGGCTTTTGAACATTACCAATCCACTACTTCTCTGGCGCATAGTTAGAATAGTAGACCCAATACTTATCGACCGTAATCATATCATTCATTTAAGCATGAGTCTTGTCAGAAATTAGAAGCGCCGAACTTGTACCCACTTATCTATCACTGGCAATGTCATTAACAGCGTTCAGCAACTATCGCCCTAATTTTCAAACTTTGCAATAGATGTAAGTTCATGGGTAATAGTGGGTTGGTTAACCACGAGAGTGGTCACCATCACACCCTCAGTCTTGAATGAATCTAACTCCACCAACGTTCAGAAAATGTCGAGATGAAAATAGTACTGCTGACATGGATGCTGCTTATCTTTGAGGCTGCATCCCTCGGGCTCGAATAGTTTCACCCAGAACATTACGGTGCTGTTTGAGCGACTGTATCCGTGATACGAATTCATCATTTTCTTTTAAATTTCAGTAACTAAAAAGTCAGAAATAGTCTAAAATAAAAGTATGCTCTGAACGCAAAGTTTGATAGGTGAAAAGACAGGAATGGTTCTCGACGACTGTGGACGCTGGCAATGAAAGAAAAAGTGGCCTAGCAGTACTGAATATGGTGCGTTACTTGCCGAAGTAACAGCCTTGGAAACCAATCCTGCGGCCAGAAAAAAAACTCCTAAAGATGAGACTCCAGAAGTGATCGAAACTCCACCGAAAAACAGTTGAAAATCAGTCGGAATGTCGTCTACAACACCATAAACCGTTCCAAGGGACTCGGAACTAAAAAAAACAGGTCTTGTCCAGGACGACTAACTAGTGTTACCACTTCTAGAGTGACCCATGCTGTTTGAGAGATAATCCGTCGAAATCCTCACAGAGGCATGAAAAGGTTCTGTTTCACGGAAAACGGAAGAAAATTGCCCTCTTCATCCCTGTATCATCTGCGATGATTGACCATCGGAGACGTCTTTGCCAGTAGTTTTCCAGCTGGCCCAATCTCGGACGATTGTCTCTCTCGTCGGAGGTGCAACAATTGTGTCAATCAGTTCTACAATGCTACATACTGTCTACACGGAGAAACAAAGGTTTTCCTTCAAAGACTTTGACGGCCTGTTTGACCGGTGAAACACTGTCAACACCGCTGACTGTGTTTCTCTGCATTAAAAGCCTGCAGGAATTCCTCCTTCATCGGATTCGTAGAAATGATACTCGTGTGACATTGACTTTCTAAATGGGTGGTAGAATCGGTAGCACTCGTTGCGAGTCGTTCGACACGTAGTTGAGTTTCATTGTTGTGTGACGAGGGATCCAATGAAGCCAATCCCTTGTTGAAGGTTGCTACTAGGCGAATCTAATCAGATACCCGAACTTGCGACAGAGTATGTATTTTCATAGTTCCTGTTTGAAATCATTTACGTGGTCGCGAGCAACGGACCAACAGCTGCACTGGCTTCTCTTTGACCGAGTCACTTCCCACTAATTATGTTCTGCAATTTTGTTGATCTTCTCACTTTGGAGAGTGTCTGGAAGATTTTTTCCCAACGGACAGCACATTTTCTCAAATATCTATTCCTGGGTCTCTTCAAATGTGTTGCTTCCGCGTTCTAGATGATTTAGGTGAAATCAATCTCTCAAATCTTGGAACCTCCTTTCTTCACGTGAACTTATGAGCTTTCGGGCCTCGTCGTGGCAAAACCACCGAGCTCATAAGTTCACAGAGAAAATGCAGATTTCAAGATTATCCCCCTCGCCAATACTTGAACAACGAAATATTTATTGAGTGCTTGCTTATTTCCATAACATTTTCAATTATTCGTTCTGTAAATTGCTATCAATTTCGAATATCATAATCTTCATCGTTAATTTGTTGAACACATTTTGGGAACGACTGCTTTATTGAATAAATAAATAGCAAAATCATTACAATCTGTAGAATAGAAGGTTTTGTTACGGATATGGGCACAAGAACGGACTGAAAATAGAGGAAATAGTTAGAGGGCGACGAGTTTTTAGGAATTTGAAACGCAGTGGTAAACGAGGACAAGACATGAATGTATCTAAATAGTGAAACTAAGAATTGGGAACCGAATTGGAAATTGGGGTCAGGTTATGTGGTGGGGTGTCTGACTTCTCCGAGTTGGTGGATGTCACCACTTGGTTGCTCTCTTCGCTGGTCGACGAGTCGTGGTTGTAGTTGCTACTGCTGCTGCTGTCCTTCTTCTTTCTCATCAGGTTCCTCTCTTTCACCTGAATACCGTATTGCGTTGATTTCTCCTGATCAAAACTCCAACCTTATACTCCAAAGTCGAATGTGGAACTCCGAAGAAGCTTCCTGCACGATGAACGCTCATCTCTCCACGGCGGACGCTTCGAACAGCCTCATCCAACGCGTTCTTATCATATTTTCTGAAAACAAACCGGTTCGAATGCGTCCTCTTCTGAGAGTGACTAACCTGTACTGGCCTCTCTTCGGCCGGCTTCTCTTCCAGTCATCAGCCGCTGAAGCTTTGCTTATCTTCTCAGGAACAGGAGTTGGCGCAACGGACTCTACGACTGGAGCCGGAGCGACCACATCAGCCACCACGTTGTTGTTAGTGGGAGCTTTGAACAAGTTCTGCCAGATAGACTCCAACCACTTCGGATCCAGCGGAGAGCATCCCTTTTGGATAGAGAAATCCAGTTCAATCGGCGGATCCTTCGCTTCCAAGTCAGGCGACTCAATGGTCCCATCCGCACTGCTATTAGTGCTATCCGGTGAGCTCGGGCACATCGAGGCATGTGGTGAGGAGGAGGATGAGTCAGATTGATTTCCGAACGCGTCCAATAAAGTCACCGCCGCCGCCGCGTCGCTACAACGCTTCTGCTCGGCCTCCGCTCGGCGGGCCGCAATCTTGCCGCGACGCACTTTTGATGGGATCGCGCCTTCCGCCTCGAGTTTGTAAATCTTATTACGAAGAGTCGATCGTGGAATACCATATACCACAGAGGCTCTGGAATTGGCAAGTTAACTGTGCTACAGAGGATTAGGGAATTCACCTTCTTGTTCCAAGCTTTCCCTGTCGAATGTCATCGACAGCTTGAGTCAAATCCTCAACAGTATAGTTTCTCCGGAGCAGATTGGACTTATTGACACTGTCATCGAGAACTCTGCAAAAAGTCCCTTCATTCTCACTGATTGAGTGACTAATCTCACTTCTCAATTGTCTTAGCATCCTCTTCTTCAGTTTTCACATTGAAAATTCCAAATTTCTGAAGCATATTCATCGTCTAAAATGAATGACGCATTACGTCACACTTGGACAACTCACCTTATTACTCAAATCAAGCGGGTTCTCCGTGACAAGCGAACGAGCCAGTGCGGCGTATTGCAAGTGAGGTTGTAATTGGGCATTTTGGAATTGAAGCCAGAAATTGACAGCGAACGGGTTTTGTAGCATTTGGGGTATGAGATTGGGGTCAAATTCTGGAATTGGAGTTGAAGTTTCTGAAACTGCCGCCGGGGACTCACGTCGCTCAACGAACATGTTCTGCCAGTCATTTGTCGGCTGCATCGCTGGCGAGGGAGTGCTCAGCAGGTTAGCAATGCTGAGCCGATTCATCGAATAAACTGAAATTCGCACATTCTTCAAAACGAATGCGTGTCGGATCGGGGTCGGGAGCGGAGAAAGGATGTCACAAAAAGTGCTGATTCACTAATAATTCATCCTCCGTTTCATATTAATACAAACTCTCACAGCCGAAAATGGAGGGAAGTGCTGGAATGGAGGATTTTTGAGGTTGCTATAGATTGGAAGCAGTGAAAAAGGGAATGGAAACCAAGGAATGGGGGGAGTCTAAAAAACCAATTAGGTGAGAATCTGGGAGGGAACCGAAATGAAATTAGATGAGGAATTGGATGCAAATTCAAGATGAGAGGAGGGGGCACCTGCTCTTTGACGAGCCCCCTTTCTCCGGGGGATAATCTTCAATTTCAACCCCCTTTCCAATTCAGGTGCATCTTTTGATTGAATCCTGCCTCCTGCCGCCTAATCGCGCATTACACAGACTCACCTCCTTTGTACTGGTCCTGATTATCCGTGGCCATAAAAGGCGACGCCAGCGGAAGTGCTGGTGCCGGTTCGCCATTCATTGTATCTTCGGCTGCTAGAATTTGGGGCAAATTGTGAAATGGATGTGGGAGGGGGGGAGGGGGATTGAAAGAACAAAACGAAAGTCGAGAAGATGAAAAGGAATGCTGAGATGAAAAAGGATTAGGGGAAGCAATGCATAGGTCAATTTTAGATTGGAGACAAAAGAGAACTGATCTGGAGCATTTGGAAAACGAGAAAAACGAGAAAAATGTTGAGAAGAGTCTATTTTCTGGTGTTCTCTAAAAGCTACCAAAATTTCTGTCTGATCAAATGCACTTTACAACGTGCTGGCTGTTCGACACTGTTTGCTCCTTGCCAGTCAGTTAGAATGGTTCTAAAAGGTCGAAATGGAGAATTTGGGTGGTTTGCAGGAAAAAAAGTCTGTAGGAGACTGTGGAAAACTCAATTCTGTCTAAATGGGAGAAAACCGCTAACTGGTGACTGTGCTCCCTCCCGCCCACGGTAGCCGCATGGGAAACAACAAATTTCGGAGGGGGAGCGGTTGTTTGATGGCGGGAAAAATGTGCCGACGAAAAGCTGAAAACGCATTTGCCGCCCGAAAAATGTTGCCGGCGTCTGTTTTAAAGCAAATGGAATGGGGGCTTAGCATCCGGGTGTGGGGGCGTTACTGTAGGGGAACAGAGTGTATCGAAAACAATGGCGAGAGGGGGTCTCGATGATTCTGAAGACATATGGACGGATGGGGTCAACACATCTGACCCGCGTACATCTAATAGAACAGCATTAAAAAATGAGTGTAAATTGAAGTATGCCCCCTCTCCTCTTTTCACCCGGGGGAGCAAGAGGCGTCGCTGGATAATTGAAGTTACACTCCGTGCGGTAAACTAGCAAACTATGTGGACCAGTCAGAATAAAATCTCGCACCGGTTTCTGTCATTGTGTGCCCTGTTACCCCGAATTCACGTCGCCGGTGTTATCAAATAGAGCTAATTAGTGCACAATTACACAATTCGTCTTACTGGCGATGTCATCGACCTTTGAAGTCCCAAGTTCGGTTCGCCGCCTAATGAGCAAACATTGGAGAAGAAAACACACAAATGTACGTTGGCGGCGGAACTCCTTTTTTGTCTCGATGTTGCCTAATCGGAAACGAGATGAAATGCGATGACTTGCCTAGGCCTGACTCATCGAAACTTGCCTCAATTCCGGCTTTCGAACAATTGGAACATCTTCCCTCCCTTTTTGCACGGTGCCGACCGTACCTCCTCCTCTTCTGATACTAATCAGTGTT
Organism: Caenorhabditis macrosperma; assembly: GCA_963932285.1. Taxonomy (NCBI): domain Eukaryota; kingdom Metazoa; phylum Nematoda; class Chromadorea; order Rhabditida; family Rhabditidae; genus Caenorhabditis; species Caenorhabditis macrosperma. The sequence continues at coordinate 7,753,006 of OZ010618.1, forward strand.
TTGCTGATGTGACAGTGTTAAAGTATGAAAACATAGATGAACGACAAAAGTTTGAATAGAACTGATAAGGACACGTCTCTCGACGGCTCATGTCCCTTGTCTCAAAGGATCAACAGAGTACTGTAGTTCGTTGTTACGTAACAGAGTTCGTTCAGAATAAGGGTGAAAAATAGAAGTGTGATGTTCGACGAAAACTGTTTTGGACTAGAAAAGAATCGTCGGAGAGAGGAGAGCCCCCCTAAACACAGAAAATAACGAAAAAGCGTACACCAAACAAGGGGCCGGGGGTCTGGTTAGTTTTGAAAACGTGAGAGCGCCGTTTCCTGAAAGTCTTGTTTTTAATTAGAGCAAACCCGGCGATTCGATTCCTCCTCCCCTCTGCGCTATTCTATATATATAATTGGCACCCCGCCACCCCGAATTGTGCAATCAATTGTGCGTATCTACGTATCTTTTTGCTTTTCACACCCCGCCTCTCATTCCCATCGGGGTTAAACTAAGAATTAGGCCGAATTTCGTGCTCTCGGGATGGAAAAGAGAGGAGGGGGAGGAGCGGGTGTGGAGGTGGTGCAGGGGTGAGGAAGATCAAGGGTAGATATGGAAATGAGTCGCGGGAAAGGTCGAGGGGGAAGTTGGGATGAAAAGCACGAGAGCTGAAATAAACAATTCGCGATTGTTCTGATGCCAGGAATCGGCTGAAAGGCGCTTTCTGAATAGCTACAGTAACCCAAGACGCGTGGAAAAGATCGGGAAATCAAAATCCTTTCATATGAACCTTGTGATCTTGCAAAAGAAACGGGGAAAGAGATGAAATCACCAGGGGACGGTTGTCTCTGATAAATACGCAGTCAAGCCGTCTGACACACTAAAAATCGTCCGTCCCACCAGCTAACCAAAACCCAATCTTATTAAGACGGGGGAAAGGGGGACGGGGTCTCTTTTCCATGCCTGATAAATTATGGACACATCCGCACACCTCGATATGCGCATATGTCTAATATACTTTAATTTTCGTTTCGTTTCTGTTACTCACTTTCCTCCCCCCCTTACCCATTTTCCTTCTCCCCGGGAAAAGAAACGGAGCGCGGGCGGATCGAAACGAAACGAGGGGAGTGAGGCGCATACACAATGTGATATTCTATTCAAAAACTTCACAAAAGATGCACGAAAATATCTTACGGTAACTTTGACTCGCTCATTCGCCAAATGGACCCATTGGGAGAGGGAAGGGGGCGAGAAAACGACTAAATCATGCGCCAACTGCTTTCAAGGAGCATCGGCATCTGTGCCTGCTAATCTTCTAATTAGGAAACGAATTTTCAGAGGAGGAGCGAAAGAGAAACGATTCGGGGATGGCGACGCGACGGGGGGCTTTGAATTCAATCAAATTCGTTACTTTTGGGTCTTAGCGCGTCGCAAATTGCTTTTACACAAGCGCCTTCTTTTCGAAAATAATGAAGGAGCTGGCTTTCACGAAAAAAATTCAAATTACGGCATCGACAATAAAATGCAGATTGTGTTGCAAGAGCGGAGAAAGCAAGAGCAGGGAGGGAGCTGAAAGAGATTGAAATTGAAGGAGAAGGGGAAGATCCGGGATTGCTACAGTATCGGAATGAATCATATTGCGAAATGACGACAAATAGGAGGAGGGAAGGGGAAGGGGGGGCAACAGTGAAGAACGTGCCCAATCGGAGGAGGTGCAGCTCCACCCATCTTTCTGTATTTTTCTCATTTTCAACATGTCGCCAAAGCAGAAATGCAGAAATCTTCGCGGTTTCTTGAAACAATCCCGCTATTATTTAGCATCAGAATAATCCGGAAATCGTGGGAAACTTCAAGGTCCGTTTAGTTTCAGAACTTTCACACTGATGAAAAAATGAACTTTGGCCACTTCCAGGGATCTATAAGAGCTATCCAAAAATGATGGCATATTGGGAGAATGTGCTTTTGAAGGGCGAATTGTAGCGACAGGGCCAAATTGATCAAAGTGGTGGGTTTGACAGGCAAAAGTGTGAGAATGTAGGAAATTTGAAAGGTGTCAAGAACACTCGAAATGTTTCGAGGTTTCTCCTCTTCCCGATTTGAGAGGAAGAGCCCGAAGGGGGATCTTGGCCACTCTCGGGACCCAAAAGGAAGCGTCTCCTCCCTCATCCAGGAAAACATCAAATCTAGCACTTAATTTTGCTACGACGCCCCGAACTCATTAATTATTAATGGTTATTATGTGTAAGTGTGAGTGTGGGGAGGGTGCATCAATCTCTCGTGTATCAAGATTTCGGAGCCCTTTGCCCCGGCAATTATTTTCGTAGGTGGATGGGAAGGAGGGGGAGGGATGAGTGTGGGCAATGAATTCCGCACATTACGCCTACCAAATCCTGGAAAAGGGGGGGGGCATTGAAGACCATTTGCAATTTTTGATGAGATTAGCCTGAACTTTCAGAATGTTCCTCCATCCACTGTTTACTGGAAGCGGGAAGCAGAAACATTTGGAAAAAAACACGAATTCTGCCGGAAGGTTAACAGCACTAAGATCCGAATTTAGGCGAAAGTAGAGTGCGAATTTCCGGAATTTCTTTCCGGATTCGTGAGTGTGCAAAACTTCTTCTCGATGGGAATTTGGATAATGAAGTTGGGGCGTGATGATGAGTTTATTTTTAACGAAAGCGTGAGGGCTTTCGATGAAAACCGGGGGGGGGGTCAGGAGAGGAAAGGCGCGAGCAGTAATAACCGGCCGGCCAAGATAATTTCAGTTAGTTGAGTTCAGTCAAGCATGTGGGAAAACGGCGGCTCCGGAGAGAAGGGGGGAAAGATGACAAAACTTCAATTACAACGTCACCCATTTTCATTTAATTCTTCTGGATTCGCGACTCGACGACGAGTTGCAACCGGAGGGGCAACTATTAGATATGAGGGTGTTATTCAAAACAATTGCGACTAGTATTTCGCGAGGTTCCCTGCCATTTAATTCGTCAATGAGAGAAAGCGGGGGGAGGAAGTTTGGACCGACTTTAGTCACTTTCAGTTTATGCGGGGAAATATCAAAAGACCGCATCCGCCGGTGATGAAAGGTGCTTCGAGGGAGACGGTGCACACATACAATGAATCATGCCTGCCGGGGTACAAAAGTGACCGAGAAACAACGGCTTTAATCAAATCTTCCCGCAACGGAAGAGCCGTGTCGTGTGATTTCAGCTTCAGACTTTCGCTGGAAATATGAGGAATTCCAGACAAATATGTTTTTTCATGTGAACAGGGAGGTAGGGACGGTGCCTTTTGAAGGTTTTGCCTGATCACAGATTTCAAGACTTTCAAAAAGGTTCCCAACCTCTGGAGTTTTGAAGCCATAACTTGCAAAAACAGAGAAATCGTGTTTTCGGAAAGGCATAACCGCAAAAGTGATATGATAAGATTGTGGGGAAAGAAAAGGTTCTTTAAAATCCGAGGTTTTGTGATTTTTCCAAAATTATCAACCTATTGGAAAACCTGGTTTTTCAGGTTTGAAAGTGAGTTATAGAACATGTATCATCAAGTGAACTGTATTAGAATGTAAGCTCACGACACATTTTCGTCGCGAAATGTCGTGAAATTGGTGATTCACGACGTTTCGCAAGAAAGCTAAAGAGTTTTGCGACAGTGGGTCTCGCAGCAATCGCTCGTAAATCTACCCAAAGCCGTTTTTGCACTGTTGTGAAAAGTCGTGAATTTCGAGTTTCTTCGCGACATTTCACAATCTTTCACGACATTTTTTCGAATAGGGTGTCGTGAAATTAAATTTTAATACAGGTTGAATAGGTCCAAAAAAGAACTAGCCTGATCGCTGTGGGTAGCACCCCGGTGGCTGGTGCTGTAGGCGTCAAAAATTGCGAATCGCTTAGAAAGTTTACGCGCACACATAGAAGTTTCCAATGAGTAAAAGTTAAGAGAAGCCAAAAATATGAGACAGAACAATGTAACTGTCAACTTCTTCAGCTGTTTTCTCATAAATCGGAAGAGAAGTACATATTTCGAAATGAAAAAATCCCGAAAATCGAGAAATATTCCCTGGACTTTCACAAGATGGTAACGTAGTTTCTCTGCATTCACATTCACATCCCCTGTTCTTCTCACAAGGGAAGTGTTTGGTCTCTTATATTTGGCTGAAATTTTAACCAGGGGTAGGTAATGGGCCCAATAGACACCTCCAATGCTCGGTTTTTGCCGGAGAAGCCTTTGAAGCTTCATTTCGACAAAAACCGTTCAGCCATTTCAGTCAAAAATAAGAGGGTCACTCTAAACACTTTTCTTGTTAGCCAGTTCAAAGGGAAATGTCGTTATCATGCCGTGTTCTTCTAGAAATTTAATTATATTTCCGAGGACAGAATATCGAAGAAACGTCAAAAAATCATCGATTAAAAGCAAAACGTTGCAATACCGCTGTCAGTTGATGTTTCCGTTTATAAACTATTCAGCAGAATTCAGCAGAACGCAAAGAACGCTGTTCCAATGATTTGTTTGAAAAAATCGGCATCGAAAGAGAGTGTGGGGGTTGATTTTGATTAGTAAATAAACTGTGACAAACAGAATGCAAATGATGCATGTGCCCGGAAACAATGAGACTCCTCCGTTCTTGACAATTCACAAAGTAATTAGATTCCGAGTGTCAACCACCAAAAAAGGGTTTTACATGTCAATTCTCGAAATTGGGGGAAACATTGGGACAGCGGGTGAAAATAGGAAAAAAAAAATTGACAGGTTCCCTCCCAATGAAACAAAAAAAAACCTGGAAAAAAAACTGTGTCCGTTCTCTCAATTTCCCATTTCTCCGTTTCCCTGCCCACTGTTTCGAATCCGTTGTGTGTCATTCTTTTCAGCATTATTGTCATCTAATATTTTTTCGGGGCCACATGGAGAAGAGGGGTCTCGGTGATGGCGTGTCTTGTACGGAAGACGCGCATGATGAATTGAATTCAATTTGGACAACGGGGGGGACGCGAGAAAGTGTTCCTGACCAATTACTCATTGCTCTCCAGCCTTCTCGATCTTCAGAAACCTACTCGTTTCGGAATTTCTGCAGGATCTGGCCATTGGTCGGCTGTTTTCGCTTCTCAGAACATTATGGTGTCCTTGACACCGTTCGTGCGTATTTGCCCATTCCATATTTACCTATTCTGAATTTTTAACCGTCTGTTGTTTTCATCCGGCTGGTAGTCGAGCGGTGGCTCGCCCTGCTATTTTCGCCTCCGAAATTCTCTCCTGTCGCCTTTGACTCTTTTTTTTCCGAAAAAGGCCAACATATGCTTCACAAAAGCCGAAAGTGTGTATGTGCGAGTGCTCGTGTAATTCATCGAATTCGACAAACTCCGTCCGTTTTTGCCCCAAAAAACCCCCGCCAACAACATCACCATCCATCTCGTTATTGAATCTGTTCAATCAAATGTGACTCTTCCATTTCAGATCTCATTTCGCTTTTCTTCAATCTCGGCCCCCTCTCGTTTTCCTCCTCGTTGACAAACATGACCATCGGGAATACCCGAAGGGGGCAAACGATGTCAAAATGAGATGTTCAAGTAGTTGTAATTTGGCAAAAAACCCGCCGATATTGGGCGCGCATGTCCCCCCGTCTTCTTTTCCTATCTGACATAGTGTCAAGAGCAGCGGACCGAGTCAAGGACAACGCGACGAGCATCTATCATCAGATCACTGTCGCCCATTCCCAGTGCGGCCTACTTAGGCTTATCCCCGCCGCGCGCTTTGGAGGAACCGACAGAACCCCCCCCCATTGTTTTTCAATTTGCATTTTGTGCAGCTCCCCGACGCATTCATCGGTTTCCAAGCCGATTTAGAAAAACCGCAGGAAGCTCTCCTTCTGTCTTTACCACTTTTACCACTTGGGACCTCCTCCTGATCTTTGTGAGCCGATGCGATTTCGAATGATCAGCTGAAGCATCAAGCACTTTGGTCCCACCAGTTCTTCTGTCGAAATTCATCTCCTCCCTCTGTTTCGAGAGTACTTGGCCAAGAATAGACGGCTCCTTGACTTTTGGAAAGCCTCTTCAATGTCCAATTTGGCTGATGGATCCAAGACTACCTACCCGTGTCCCAGAGGAAGCCATAAAACAATCACTCTGTCATCATTTTCTTATTCACTCTTCATCTCGGAATCCAATCTGAAGTCGTTTACTACACACACACTCCCAAGAGCTCTTCTTGATCTTTATTTGCTTCCGGATGGCCGAGTGAGTATTCTCTTCTCCGGGTTTGATTCTCCTCTCTCTCTGCTGCCCGTTTTTTATCTTTCTTGTATCTTCTCGGGGTCAACATTTGGGTTTGGTTTCATCGAGGCGGAAGATCGTTTCCTGCTTGTTTTTCTGGTGTTCTCGGCTCGCCAACAAAGCGTTCCTCTGTTCCAGTCACGTTTCATTGGTTTGGGGGGAAGGGAGGTCAAAATTTGATTAGAACTCCGCCAAACTCCACTAGACAGCAAAACACAGCACAGTCTGAATTTCGAAGATCCCGAAGAAAATCTCCGAAAAGAATCAGGTCCACACGATTCTAATCAGGCGATTCCGAATAAATGACTATGTCAAGCAGCCAAATTTCAAGCTAGGAAAAGCAATGAGCCGCAAAGAGCGCTCATTTTTAATGTATCCATTTCCATTTCCAGTCGATTCCACCAGATTCCTCCCGCTTTTTCCGCTTCCTCGTTCTCTTGCTGTTTCTTCTTATTTTCGCTTCTTAAGAGCAGCCATTCGGCCAAAAATTATCCAATGGCCACATCCTCTATCATCAGGAACAAGAAATTACCGGAGGAGGAGGAGGAGGGCAGCACTTTGTCCCCCCACACACACGTCGTTCTTTGTCTCATAGAGAAGTCAAAGTCCGAAAACGTTTGGAGGAATAAATTTAGATTTTGTATGCATTTCTGATCCCCCCTTCTTATTCCTCCCAAACGAAATTTCCATGAGTTACGTGAAGGAGGCGAGGGAGGGCAGGAGAAATATGATATTCCCAAAAATTAGAAGAAGAAGGTCGACCAGCGGGCCGGCGCGAGTATCTTGATAAATTCCTGTCGCTTCTAGGCGAGCCGCCAGCCGTGGTTCTGCCCGTGGCGAACGGATAATTTTACGTTTCGTTTGTTTTTTCTCATTCCACACTTACTTCTGCCGCTTCCTCTTCCTTTTCGCATCCCCCAGGTAGTCTTGACACGTTCGTTTTTCCGCTTGACGAGATTCCTAATTTCTATCTCTCTATCTCTCGTTTTTGCAGGATTTTCAATGTGAAATGCTAGACACGTGCTCGTTCAATAGGTTCGACTCGAATCGTTCCTCGGCTCGCCGTTTCTCACGTAGAGGAAGCGAGTATTTCGGAGAGAAAGGTTGGTTTGTTCTTCTTCGGGTGTGGGGAAGAAATGTTCATTGTGTTGGGAGAAGAATCTACCGGAAGTCGGTTGGTGGCAAGTAGACAGACGTCTTTGTGAGAAGGCGTGGGGAGAGAGAAAATGGAACTTGGTTCCCTCCAGAGCGGGGAAAGTGCAGTTTCTTCGAGTTTGCCAATCCCCCCCCCCTCTCTCTTTTTTGTTTCCTACCCATTGTCAATTTTTCATTTCTCATTTCCTCATCGCGACTCGACTCCTCTGCAGAAACCCAATTTCGGTCCCCCACTGCGTCAATTTCCGTTTTGAAAGGAAGAGGGGGCCATCTTCGAAAGTGGCCGTCTGCCGAGGGCATTTATCAAATTTGAGCGAAAAAACCGCTTTGTAAAGAGAGAGAAGGGGGAATTTGACAGGAAGAGATGAGAGATGTTCAGAAAGAAACAATAAATCTTTCGGCGGCTAGGAGAAGAAGGTCCGTGTTTTGCACTGACGTTTCGTGTGGTTTTTGGTTCGGACTCTTTCAATTTTTTTTCTTGTCTTCTTGCTATTTTCCGGGAATTTGAGGGATCCATCATGCCTGCACACATCGAAAAACACAATTGAATTCGTCACTAACCGAATTATCGTTTGGCGACACATTTGACACCCTCCGGATGCGGTCCATATGGCCGACACATAAGCCTACTTTATCAAAAAATGGCGGGCCGTTGATGTTGTTATGTGTTTCCGACAGCGAGATTCTGAAGGCGAGGGAGGGTTTGTTTCAAGTGTAACCAGATGTCTATGCCGTTCGTTCGCAATGACAAATTTCCCCCCCCCCCCGCCTCCCTCGGAGTTGAGCTCAATAACTCAGCTCAGGTTTATTGGGTTGTTGTTCGTTGTAATGCGTTGCGTTTTGTTACAAGTCGCCGCTCGATTACTCGATGAGAGAATGAGGAGAAGGAGATCAAACACACTTTTTGATGACGTCGAGAGGGGCAGAGGGGTTCTGAAGTTGCACCGAAACACCCAATTTCCTGTTTTCCTTCGCTCAATTCCCATCCGACGTCAGAGTCTCGGGGAAACTGACTAGTAGGTCGTAGAAATTGAGGACTGTCGTCTTTACTCCAAATTAGGTAGGTCGAGTTTTCTGGGATTATTAAGAAAAGCTGGCAAATGGGACGGACACAATATAAATTTTCTTAAACGCAGTGATTTCTTTCTGATACCTTGATCCATCAAAATGGCAAATTTTCGAGAGTTGGGGAGACAGGGAGGTCTGAAAAACAAAATAACTCGAAAATCTTCCACTTCATTGAGTCCACTCGCTATTCCAAATTCGAGTAGGGGGATGGCTCCTCTCGGGAGCCAAACTCTCCCGTCTGCTCCGCTCTTAATGCACTTTTCTCACTTCTCGCACCTCTTGAAGCCGGCAACATTCGTTTTCTGCGCCGCACTCGCCCTCCAATTCCATGTCCTCGCACAAAACTTTGCATTTCATGATTGTCCTTCTTCTCCGCCTCCTACTCTTCTTCTCACATCCATATTCGTAGTTGTCCTCTCTCAATGTAATTTGTTGTTCTTTCTCTTTGACTTTTGAACTGAGGACCTCAACTGACAGCGTTTCTGCTCGAAAACGACGGCCGAGCGGGGCGAATGGTTTCCAAAAGGTCTTGCCGAGAACTCATCAACTTTTTGTCTCGTTCTTTCCGAATTTGATGGTGCTGGCGGCAAGTGGTGAATCATTCCCCCAGCACGTCTTTCCTCAATTTCCTGATCTTCCCAAGAAGTCGGCGTGAAAGTTCCGTCTGTTTCTGACACCCCTCCCAGACGACGGCGCGTGTCTCATTAAGAAACAGCTGAAATCAGCGGCGTGTTTTCAGTATTTGTTATATATTTTTAAACAATAATTCTTGTTATATCATTTGGAGATCATATCATATTTTCCTGCTTTCCGGTGTCGGGAGCAGCGGATGTGCTCAGAAACCAGTACAATTAGCCAAAACCTGACAACAGAACCTCGAACACACCAGAAACCGAAACACCCGAGTTCAAGAACAGTTTGTTGTTATTCCAGTTATAAGGGGAGGCAGAAAAACAGAGCTCCAACACAAACATCGTGCTGCTTCTCTTCTCCCGTGAGAAAAAAGGTTCTCCCCGTGTTCCCTTCACTCTTCTGAACTAGCTTACGTACCGGAAGCTCCGCTTATTCCTATTCTCACCTCGTTTTCGCGAATTGAAAAAGATCCGCTCGGTTTTTTGCGCTCCGCTCAATTCGAATGTTGCTTTTTCTTTCAATAACCCTCCCTCACTTCTTCCCCTTTTCGACAAGAGCGACAACTTTCTCTCGCTTTTTTTCGTCCAATTCAATTTGATCGTCCATGAAAATTTATCAACAATGTGAAGGATGTATTTTTCTTCTCTTGTTCCATTTATAGGCCTCATCGCTTTCTCCCCCCCCCCTCCTTCACGCCGCTTTCACCCATTTTTGATGGTTTTTTGATATATTGTGGGCGCATAATTCATTCCGCTCAAAAAGCGGAAGAATCTCCAGACATTACTGCTGATAAACAGAAGCGCGCCGAATCCCCGCTCTCCACTTCGAAACTCCTATTGTGACGTATCCACTCTCTGTGTATTATGCTTCCGGTGTTTGAAAACGAGGAGAATTCGGAACAAGGTCCGCGTTCGAAACAACCTCCAGGTGTGTTTTGTGGTGTCTGTCGCTCTTTTCCGCCTAACCAACCCCACCTGACATTCCACATCCTTCCCCTATTTCAAATTCACACTTCTCCCTCTCTCTTCTTTTCTAACCCCGTTCCTCCTTTTCACTTCCCATCCGCAAATCCTTCTATTCTCCTAAGCTCAACTCATCGAAGATGGGAAATACCGACGTGAGACCAGGATGAGAACTCGGCACTCGATCCCGAGATACTCCACGACCAGCATCCCGCTGGATGAGCTGCGGGCAAGTGTTGGTACTTCAGGTAGGTTTCCCGCTTTCTAACAATGTCTTTGGCCCTTCACGCCATCTCTATATGCGCTGTGTACTAATCGTCGCTTCCTGACACCAAGGGAGCCTCGGGATTTGCAAAAAGAGAAGAGGCCCCTCCCACCTGGCCATATTGATCTTCCCCGCCCTTCCCAAGGGCGAAAAGCACTGAAAATTTATGGGCAAAAGAGGCAGATGCGAAGATTTTTATGAAACGTCTTCCTTTATTCGTACACCAAGAAGACGAATCGGCTGGTGACGCTCCTTCGTGGGGTTGGCTATTTTGCTCCTTCTGAAACTGGATCGTATAGTGGTGATTCTCGCGCTCTGTGCGTGCTCCATTGTTGCGATGGGCGCAAAGAAAGGTAGGTGATTAGGGGTAACCAGGAAGTGCGCATCAATCTCGAGGGCTTTAGCTCTAATGCTCTTTGGTGCTCCCCGCGCTTTGGTATCTTGCTTCTTCGAACTATCGCCTTCATGACATTCAACTTCCTCTAAATATTCGCATTTCCTTATCTTCTTATCACTCAAACTTTCGATGGACTATTAGTGGAAATCTGGAATAAGATTGGGGCACGTCGGCGGGTACCTGTTCTCGACAGTGTTCTTCCTTGTTTGCCAAAAACCCTAAACTGCTAGAGCACTTAATCAAGACCGAAGATCCATGTGTCCCCCGAGACGCCGCTTGACCCAGTGGGCCCATCGCGATCTGAACTCTGCAATGTGTTCTTCGTGCTCCCATCAATTTCCTTGATCCGCCCGAAAACCGAAACCGAAGCACAAACTTGTTTCATTTCATATATAAAAATAAACGTTTCGGTGTAATTGACACATGTCTGCTATCATCGGGCCATGTGAATCTTCGCGGAATTTTTCAATTTCCTCTCGCTCTCTCCCTCGTTAACCAATTCCTCTCGATGACACCATCATTTGATCTTTTCCTGAAAAATAACGTGGAGATGTGTCCCCCCCCACTCCTCCCCCTTTTCCTGGAGCTAATTCATTTCGGGGGGCTCCGGTTGTAACGGAAATTGTAATCTGAAAGTCGCCGAAAACAGATTCCTACTACTACCACTCCCCCACTTGTCGAGTTTCGCTATTCCCATCAAAACACCGTTGCGCCTTCCTAATTTAGACCCTCATCTCGTATTCATGGGCTAAAGTCCAGTTCAACTGAAAGTCGATGTGAAGTGTTTCTCCGTGCTTTTTTCAAGTGATCCTGCAAAAAATCGTGCAAAAGGAGCAGCAAAACCAAATTCAAATCCCAATTTCACATCATGATTTATTGTTTTTGCCTCCAATTTTCTTCTTTTCTTAAAAAGACACTTCGCAACCAGAATGGGGGATCATAAAAACAACGCCTAGCAACCATGACGTTGTTGACTATATCCTCCGCGTATCCATGACATAAAACCTTTATGGGATCCTACTGCCATTATAGTCCATCCGGCTCCTTTGTTCCCACTGTAGTCGGGGACTTTCAAAGGGACCAGGAGAGGCTCCCAAATGCACGCTTCCTTTCGTCTTCCAGGTATTTCTATGGATGAGAGGATCGTGCTGAACGTCGGAGGTGTACGTCACGAAACTTACCAAGCAACTTTGAAGAAGATCCCAGCTACCAGACTCAGCCGGTAAGCGACCGGGTGCATGAAACCACTCCACTTCTGGGTTTTTTCCAGTCTCACTCCATCACTAGCCAACTTTGATCCCCTCCTCAACGAGTATTTTTTCGACCGGCATCCGGCCGTCTTTTCAATGGTTTGTAGTACTCTCACTGCCCTAGGTTCTACTTGAAGGCTTCCAGATCCTGAATTACTACCGTACTGGAAAACTCCACTATCCCACAGACGTCTGTGGTCCGTTATTCGAGGAAGAGCTACAGTACTGGGGTCTAGACGCGTCGGACACTGAACCGTGTTGCTGGATGCAGCTCCTCCACGCCAAGTAATCAAACCCTTTCTTCAGTTTCCACTCTTTTGTTTCTAGGGACACCCAGGAGACCCTTGCCGTTCTCGACCGTATGGATGCTGACCACGAGGACGACCCGCAACTCCGCGAGCAGGACACCATGAAGAAGTTCGGATGGGAAGAGGACTACTTCCAGGGAAAGCGCACCCGCTGGATGAAGCTGAAGCCACAGGTCTGGTCGCTGTTCGACGAGCCGTACAGCTCCCAAGCCGCCAAACTGATCGCCGGAATCTCTGTTCTCTTCATCTTCATCTCGATCTTCTCCTTCTGCCTCAAAACTCACCAAAGCTTCCGTCTCCCCGTTCTCACTGGACAAAACATCACCATGCCGTGAGTGAATGACTGTTTTGACAGGATAAAGACAGTAGATTTCAGAGGAGGAATCATCCAGCCATCCATCGAACGCGTCTCCACCGAACCTCTCCCGATCTTTGGACAAATCGAAATGCTGTGCAATGTCTGGTTCACCCTCGAACTCATCATCCGCTTCATCTTCTGTCCCTCGAAAGTCCGATTCTTCAAGAGCCCACTGAACATGATTGATCTGGTAGCCACTCTCTCTTTCTACGCCGACGCAATGATGGTGCGAGTTGTGGAGGATGAGCCGAAGGATGTCGTCGAGTTCCTCTCGATGATTCGCATCTTCCGCCTCTTCAAATTGACGCAACATCATCAAGGACTGCAAATTCTGATTCACACCTTCCGGGCGAGTGCGAAAGAGTTGATACTGCTCGTGTTCTTCCTGATCCTCGGAATCGTGATCTTTGCGGCCCTGGTGTACTACGCGGAGAAAATGGAAGCCAACCCGAACAATCAGTTCCAATCCATCCCGTTAGGACTATGGTGGGCAATCTGTACAATGACCACCGTCGGATACGGAGATATGACTCCACATACGTCATTCGGCAGATTGGTTGGCTCTCTGTGCGCAGTAATGGGTGTACTTACAATCGCATTACCTGTTCCGGTGCGTTTCCGCTAGTATCAGATGGGAATACACTCCTGAGCGTTTAGGTCATCGTCTCCAACTTTGCCATGTTCTACTCTCACAATCAGGCCAGGGACAAGCTTCCGAAGCGTCGTAGAAGAGTGCTACCTGTTGAGCAGGTCAGCTGAGAAACTCAAGAACACGGTGTAACAGTTGCACTTTCCAGATCCGATTACAAGCTCGTCGTCACGCCGCAGTACTTGAGCCAGCAGGACCGGCAGGTGGCAACGGTTCTAGCGGTGCAGCTGTTCGTCGCCGGAACATGCCGATCCTCATAGGTAATCGTTCCTCGAGTCACCACATCTCAACGTTGTTTTTGTTTCAGATCAGAACTGCTGCGACGAGGAGAACCACAACCACAAACAAAGAGAGAAATCGGATAATTCAGGTGAGCGAGCGCACGTTTCGTGGTGGTGTGCACGTTTCATGTCGCTCTGTACCCTATCATTAATTGCCACGGATCGATGTGTTTTTCAGATGAAGGAACAAACAGCCTCAGTACCACTGGAGTCGACACCGTCGTGAAGCTGGGACCTAGCGAGTCGGGAATCACGACTACCATCATCTCCTAAATGTGCTCCTGTGTCCTGACCTTCCTCTTCTGTGTCTTGCTAATATTCTCTTCCGCTATTCTTCTACTCTGTATTTCTCTACTTATCTATTCGGCCCCTGTTCTATTCGTCTGCTTCGTATTCATCTATATCGTTGTCTGTCTATTGATCTATCTGTGCATCCGTCTGTTTTATCGCGGCGAATTTTAACAATCAGCTGATAACCGCAATGCTTCTAATTCATCAACTGCTTCTCTCCCAGTTTCCTCGACAAATGTTGCATCAACATTGACTGGAAAACGCAATCCTCAAATACTACATTGAATCTCTTCAGAAACTGTCCCCGAATGATATTTTATCATATATTTGTCTTATTTTTCGTCGCCGTTGTATTTTTTCTCACCTACATATTTCTTATTTTGTCTTCGCCTTCATCTTCGTCTCCTCCATCAATTTCTCCGTATTTATCTCTATCGTCTTCTTCGTCGTCTATTTAGTCTTCTTCTTCTTCTTCATTTTCCTAATTCAAACGTTTCAAATCTCTCTCACTCTGTCAATATCTGTCTTCTCTGTCTGTCTATCTATCTGTCTGTCGGTCTGTCTTTTCGTCTTGTCAACTTCAACTTTATGAAACAAATAAATTAGAAAATGTTCAATTTTTGGTTGAGGGGATGGGTGGAGGACAAGTAGACAACACGACAATGATTTCAGAGGGGTGAGGAACCAATCACAAGAGTAATTATGTTTGAGACAGATGGTTTGACGATGTTTGGGTTAGGAGAACACGAAAAACATCGTGGAGATGGCGCGGAGTACCCTTAGGGCAAGAACTTTTATGAGGGATAGAATGAGAGGATCACTGTCCAAATGAGTTTTTGCGACGGCACTGGAGCATTGCGTCAGTGAAATAACAGATGAACGTCAGGGTAGTGGTGATCTGAAACGGAAATTTGAGTTTTTCAGGGACTTGAGAACTGACCAATGGGATAGTGAATGCCTTTGCGTACGGATTGTTCTCGAAGTCGATGATAAGAGTGATATAGGCGACTGTGTAGAGGAAGGTTTGCAGGAAGATCAGGTAGCGTTCCTAAACAGACAGCGATTGCTTTAGAACACCAAAGTTCTACTTACAAGGACGTAGGGATTGGTTTTGTAGTACGCGTCATAAGCGCCGGCGATGTTGGCAACGATGATGGAGAAGGTGAGACAGAGGCAAAAACCGTTGAAAACGACCAGTTGGAACACTTGCGAAGAGGTGAAGTATCTGTGAAAAAACGCTTTTGTTTGCTGATCAGAGTGTTTGAAATACCTTTCTCCACAGTAGAGAAAGTGTTGGTTCGGGTAGCACCAGTAGTTGGTGAAGAGGTTGATGAAACCGAGAATCTGAAAGTGGGAACGATGTTTTATAGTCTTGTTTACTGAACTCTTCAGTACAACGAGTGACTTCCGTCTCTGCCGACTCACCAATTGCAGAATCTTGAGCAGATTCTCTTTTCTTTCGAAGAACGCTCGATTGAGCATCAATGGGGGTCCATCGGTCATTTTCGTAACGTTCGGAAGTAGGAGGTTTTGTTATGACCAAATTGGGTTGTGCCTGAGAGAGTACACCAGTATTTAGAAGAAAGGGAAAGGAGGGAGGGAGAAGAGCTGTGCTTCAGCTTCCCTGGCTTCAGATGGATGGAGGAGAAGAGGAAACGACGGGAAGAGCGAGGGGAAAGGAGGAGGGAAGTGGGCCGATGAAATGAAAATTTTAATTGAGAGTGAGTGTTGAAATTGGATAAACTAACTGGCTAGCTCCGGGGGGCCGAGAGTGAGCGCTTTTTGAAACGAAACCGAATGCGTCTTGTGCAATTCCTCCCCCCTCCTCAAAGCGTGATTCTAATGGGAATGGAAAGACGCGCCCACCCGACGACTCGGAGCAATTATAGTGAGAAGAGCAGCGCATCTCGAATGAGCGGAAGGAAACGCAAGATCCATATTCAATTTTAGAGCTGAATTCGTTCGGATGGCCTCCCAGAAGACAGACACTCAATCTTATGCAAATCAAACTAATTTTGGTTGAATTTCCCGACTAAAGGAGAGATTTCACGAGGAGGGTGTGAAGCATGGAGGAGGGGGGCAGGAGAAGCAACTCATCAAAAATTCGTGTCTCTCATCGTGTCCTATGTAAGAAAATATGTGTGTATGTGTGTGGATGTGTATATGTGTGGATGTGTTGTATGTGCAATCGGAAATTGGATTCACAGCGGCAAGGATTAATGTTCAAACGAGGAAATGAATGAGGAATACAGGAATACATGTTTTTCCCGGATTTACCATTTGGATCTTTGGCTTTTTTTGCAGCAAAGAGGTAGGTATTACAAAAAAACATGCAATTTTAAGACGCCTCACGATTTTTCGAGAAGAGGTTTGAAAATCAATCACATTTAGGGAGAATTTCCTCATTTCGCTTTCACCTCGCAAAAAACTGCGAAAAGTGAGAATTATAAGAAAAACTGTAGTGTCAGCAGTATGTGAAGGGCTACTACGGATGAGTCAGTACGTCGGCCGAAAATGGCGGCGCTAGAAGAAAAGAGGGAACTTTGTTTGCTTTTCAGGAGGTTAGTGTGAAGAGGAAGATGACAGGAAGAGCGAAGAGATCACAAAAAAACAGACTGCATACAGTGACTCAGCGTCCAGAGAAATAAGAACACGAGAAGAGCAAAAGTGCGGAAGGAAGGAAACCGCTGGAAAACGAGGAATATGCAAGAAGCGCGGCGACCTAATTAAAAACCAAGTCGTCGAGAAGGGTAAGATGACGGGGCGTACATGTTTAGTGCCAAAATTCATTAACCCATGTGATGCAGTGGAATGGAAAGGAGAGCGGGCAGACAAGGGCACGGGAGCCGCTCACTTCTTGTGTACATGTACGTGTGTTCTGTGGGAATATTCAAAGTGGTACCCACACTGGATTATAAAGCAGGTAAGCGACGGAAAACATACGTTTCCGTGTTGATTAGTTGGCAAGCGTTTAATTGCAGAGTAGGGGCTGTGAGCTTGGAGAAAAAATGTCTAGATGGGATAATAATGTGTTCTAGTCTCTAGTCTAGGATTGTACGATTCTAGGAATCAGGCTGCAATGGGAAAAATAGAAGGGTAGGAAAATAGGCTGGGTTCCAAGTGAAGACTACTCGTTCATTTTCTCGAGAGAGGGTCATTGTTTATTTCTCGAAAAGCAGGAGAGCAGGTGCAAGGCACCGCCAGACACGATTCGTCGAAAAAGCGGGGCGAGACAGACTCAAAAATGCATCTGCCTTATTGAAAATGTGCGCGTGTGCCCTACCCTATCGCGAGGCGGTTTATGTAGCGTTTTCTCGGGTTTGAAAACATTTTATCACTTTTTCCTGCTTCCCACAACCCCTCGCCACTGATAAGCTCGTTGTTGTCATTGGCTAATAGGAAATGAATATACATATAGAAATAGAAGCATTGTGACGTTTTAAACACTGAAAAGAGCGGGAAAAGAAGAGTTTGGAAGAATGTTTCGGCGGGGAGGAAATTGCAACTGGAGGCACGCTGTTGGTCGGGGCAACACGGGGTAACGGAGCAACAAATGACTGACTGCCTCTTCCCTCTCCCGCGCGCTTTTTAGAACACTATCAGCATTTGAAAAGGCCATCATTACATGCAAAAGGGTATATGTTAAAAAAACAAAGAACCAGGAGTGGATTGCAAAAAGAAGGGCAAGGGGGAGAGGGGAAGAGACGACTTGTCAGCAAATAGGATGTGCGTTTGATGAATTTCGCTTTTTTTCATGAAGATGCATAAAAGATAGAGGATAGCTCGAGGGGAGAATATCTAAATGAACTCTCCCCAATGAATTATTCATTGAAATCCTTTGCGAGTCTTGTTTTTTCTGAGAATTCAGTTGTTGCGCCGCGGAGAAAAGGGTTGTGGAAGAAGAAGGGGAAAACAAAGAATTCGCGTCTTTCCGAAATTCTTGCTAGTTCTCACATTCACACCTTTAGGCAGGTAGGTAGGTGGGGTGGGCAGGTATCCTCGAGCGTAATTGTTCTCCGAGAGTGATGCGGAAGGAGAAGTACAGCTGATGTGGAGTGGGGTGGACGCGAAGGGGATTCATTAAAATTTCACGAGTTGACAATAAGAAGGGTCATTGGAGAGGCTCTGCAGGCGGCTCATATGAACAGGCCGAATTTCGGTTCTCCATTGTTTTTGCTGTCATTTCTGACATCAACAAGTCTATAAGTCAAATATTATTCGAAAGCGAGTGAGATCATCATGAGAAATTCTCAATGGACACATAAAACGGCACGAGGTCTCTTTTGTTTTTCTTTTCACTCTCAATTTCCAAATTTCTCCGAATCTTCAAGGCGAAAAAGTCGGAGTCTCTTGTGTTCCTTGATGTGTATCACAACTTGAGAGGGTATGCATACACACATGTCTTCGTTGTGATTCCGTTCGCAGCATGAGACGACACTATTTACCAATGGGGAGTCTGATAGAGCGGCCGGAGGGGAAGAAGAAAGCGAAGGCAATTGGTTCTGTAGGGCTCAAATTAGCTGGAAGAATGGAGGCAGAGGGGGGAAACTTGACGACTGGCCACATATAGTATGCATGTCAACTGCGTATTATACAGCCACGGCTTCCCTTGAGCGTGTTGAATTTGTGAATGAACATTGAGTCCCGAAGACATTTCAGAAAGGAATTTTAGATGATACAGCTGAAACATTCCGGGTTATCAATCAGCTGAGGTTGGTGTTTATTGAGGAACGTTTTCCATGAAATAACATTATTTACAAATAAAAAGAGCAGATGGGAAACAGAAGTTAGGAGAAAAACGCGAAAAAAAGAGATTTCTGGTGCGAAGGAAATTGAAAAGAGAACGAGTGTGTACTTTTTCAGAAAAACATGACGGAGTTGATTATAAGAACGTGCTCATTGACTGGGATGACTGGGGAGATGAAGGTGCTCGAGGTGGTTGTGGAGGAGCCTGTGGGGGACCGAAGAACTCGACGGAATTCTTGGCGACTGGACCGTTTTCAGTTATTTTTTGAGCTGAAACACACAATTGATTATTGCTCTCAAAGATTCTAGATTTCTCACGGAATTCAATCACTGTTGGATTGGCGTCCAATTGCTGCAACAACTTCTTCTCGGACTCGATCTCTCTCGCTTTTGCAACAGCGTCCACTTGAACAAGAAAAAGTACAGTTTTTCAGCCAAGGAATTGTCAGCGATAAATAACTCACCCATTGCTTCCTTCTGTTGCTGCTCTTTAATGAATTTTTGCAGAGCCATATCGAAGTTGTTAGTGGAGAAACAGGGCATGAACTGGAAAATGGAGAGTACTTTTACAGAGGTCCATCCCATTTATCTCCGAAGAGCCACTTTTCCTAATTGTCCATTCATTTCGAACTAGAATAGGGTTCAGAATGTTTCTACGTTTCACAGTTAACGTTTCAGCGAAACTTGACCGAAGACAACTCCACTCCCCCGTTTCTGACTCCTTCTTCCTCCCCTCTATTCTTTTTCACCTGGATTATTTCGCTGCAGCCATTGCAAACCCTCTGCCGGCTTCTAGTGCTCGTCTCCTCGTTGCATAGCGTCCATTCGCTCCATTCCGTGGTTACTGATCCGACGCCCAACTGATCTACAAACTGGTAATGTCCGAGGGTTTTGGTTCGTGTATTACCAGACAAAGCCGGTTTGTCGAACGGGTTAGGAGGGATCATCGCTCTGCTGGCCATTTGTCCTCCTGAATCATCAAAAACATTGTTTTGCACAACACAATGATCGGAATCTTTGGCAACCCCCCGAAATCTCATTTCCCGAGACCCCATTCTTCATTTCGGAGAGAAGAAGATGGATGTCAAGGGGGATCCGTGGAGTTTTAGTGTCGAGCACGTCGTGTTTTATGTGACATTTGGCGAGGCGGCACGACGTTCACATGGAAACGTTCGAGGCGTCAATCTGTCGAATTGGATACACACACACACAGACACACCCACCCGGCCGGCGTCACTTCATCGTCCACCGACATTGGGGCTCCACGAGAGCCAGGTGGCGGCGGCGGCGGCGGAGAGGCCATTATCATGGGAGGATTGGAGCCCTCTCGGCTGACAAGAAACGATTAAAATGATTTGTGGCTCCCCATCAGGTCGGCGATTCTTCACATATCCGTTTTGTGTGTGTTTGTTTTTCTCACCAGAAGAAGATCATTATTTTGCCGCTCAAGAATCTTCGCATCAACGCGAGAAACGTCTTCAACTTTTTCGCGTTTCCCTCTTCCCCCACATCTCTTTTGACTTTTCTCCCCAGCCGGCAGTAATTTCTCAAAAAGCTTCCGTTTTGTTGTTTTTCAACTGACATGTTCCCCGCCGCTCCGAAGTACGCAACTTTTCTCCCCCCTTTCTGTTCAAAGTACCTTTCGCAGAGTTGGTCACACATGACCCGAGTTCCACGTAGTCCACTTTATAAGCCAATTCGGGGGTGAAGAACTGGTTTTTGGTATGACGAGTGTGTACGTTGAGAATACAGTTGTAAGAAGAGAAGTCGGGATAGTGCAAGATGGAGTGGCACGCCATCGAGCGCGAAGTCTGAAAAAAGGACTTTTGTATTCACGAGCCCCCGCCCACGGTCTTTCTCAAAAACCTTCGACTTTATACATTCCAATACACACTCGTTTTCGCTGGAAACCGAGATGACTTCAGTCGCGTGTCCTACAACAATTGCTCGATTATTAGCTGTCATTTGGGCGGTTTGATTAACCCAGTAAAATGTGCTGTGGAATCCGTCGAAAAACGTCGTCGCACGACATTGGTAGCACAGTGTCTGAAAAGAAGAAAAACGCGAGAATTGTGCGCCCATTCTTTTTCCCAATGGAAGATTTTATCTGTTTGCCATTCATCTAGCTGACTCTTGGCGCCATTCATCCTCGCATCGCTCCGTTTCTTTCTGTCGCGGAGAGCACTTTTTGATTTATCACCTATCATAGTGTGCGAAGATTTATGTTCTCCGATAGACCCGCTATCAGGGATACATTCTAACACAGAGCGGAGAGAAAAAAGGCGCAGTGAGAGTGGGAATGAGTGGGATGAGTAGGACATTTACCAGAAAATATGATGATGTACTACACCCTCCGTCTTCTTTATTCTCCCATCTCTTCCCTATTCGCCCGCGTTTTGTTCCCATAAACAAACTAACCAGGAATGCATATTTTCTCAATGTATATCGTGTTTTGATTCGGTTTGTATTCGAGATAACCGTTTGGATTGATAGCGTCCGAGTAGAAGAAGCACATCCTAGTGGCTCTGTTGAAGTGCGCTGAACGGCACAAAAGTGGTAATCGCGATCCGTCGGTGTACTGAAAGTAAGTTCTAGAGCCTTCTGTTCTGATTCCCAGGAGCCCCCCGAGGAGTCTGTTGTTGTGATTTTCCGAAAAATTTCGAAATCCTCACATGGCTCTCTCCTACTATAATCCCTATTTCTGCCCATATTTCAATTACGTCGTTTCGCATCACCAAACCAAAAAAGAGTATAAATCTATTTTCACGAGCTCATAAATCTAGGTCATTTTATGGATTCGGCTTCCGAGAAGAAATTACTCTTGGCCCATTTCCTCCGCCACCTCCGCCGTCGCCTCTTCCTCCCCTCCTCCCTGCCATTCGTTTTGCTCAAGCCTTCTCCCCTCCCAATTCCTTACCGTGCTCACCCGGCATGCGTGGGCACACTGCTCCAGAAGAGCCACGTTGAAGGAGATAGTGGCCTCGCGGGCGACCTAAACGTAAGGCTCTGGGGTCAGTTGGGCCTCGTTATCACTCACTTCCACTCCTTCGATGATTTGTATTTGCGAATGCTCGTCCACCGGACAGTCTGGCACCACCGGCAGGACCTGAAAGACCGCGTATCTATTGTATGATTTGACCCGGCGTATCTTATCACCTCTACAGCAAAGTTGCGCAGTGTGTTACCAAAATGTTTTTGATTGATGTTGTCGGCCATTTGGGCAGTCATTACTCTCTGCTCGCCCCGTTCTTCTCCCGCTCCTCCAATTGTGTTGCTCACGATTTCGAATTTGTCTTCTCCGATTCTCTTGATTTTGATGTCCTGAAGAAATGAGAAAGTCGTTGCAGGCCATGAATCCTGACACCTCATTGATGTCAATGACCGCCGATTCGACGCTGCCGGAAAACATGACAAATGTTTTGAGTGCCCCCACTACAGCTGTCTTGCCACCAGGTGGTTTGGCGGCAGATGCTCTGGTTAACGTTGCGACCGATAAGGCTAGTTGATCAGGCTTTACTTGAGTAGGAAATTGACATTTTTCAGGGTGGTGATCAAAAAACGGAAGTCGAAGCCGCCACGACTCTTGCGACACTTCTGAATCCGGAAAACGTCATCGAAGCTGCTCCACAGCCGGCTACAATGGCGGCTCCACTGCCGGCTCCGCTGCCGACTGCTCCACCGACTACAAATGATATCACCTCATCGGTGAATCCGCTTCTTGGCTTGCCACAGCTTCCGAGTGGGTTTAACATGTCGTGCGGTCCTAACCCTTTCTTATTCGGTATGCTTGTTACTAACACAACTTCACAATTAGCTGTCATCTAGGAATAAGGGAGTTTTTCAGTGAACAAGATGGCAGGAATGGACCCTCGCCTTTCGTATAATCCTCCGTTGGCTGCTCTCATGAGACAATACGAGATGATTTCGCAAAACAGCAAGTTCAAACCAGTGCCGATTGGAGCTGATTTGGAGGTCGAGACAACCAAACGGAGGAATAAAGAACCGGTTCTCAGCCCGACGCAAGATAACGGAAATGTCAAGCCGGCGGGTCCAATGCAGCAGATTCTCCAGATGCCAAACAGGGGCGTTCCGGTGTCCGCGGGGATGATGCTCAATGACCCGAACATGTTCAATTTCGGAGTTCCAATGTCTACCTATGGCTGGCCAATGCTCCCATATCGTCAGTTTGTCCTTTCGGCGACTCGTTTTCATAAATCAGTTTCAGCGAACCCATTCACACCTAACTTCCTGCCATGCTTCGCCTACCCACCACAGCTCTCCCTGCTGCAGAATCAGCTCGCAATCCATCAACAAGCGCAAGCCGCAGCACCACCAGCGACACAGCCAGTGCCTGCGACGGCTGGCAAGAAACGCAAGGCGCCGACAGCGAAGAGTCAGGCGAAACGCGCCAAAGAGATAGGTACTGTCGTCGTTGACTAAGTACCCTCAAACACAGCAAATGATCTTCCACACCTCCCAATTTACTCGTTGTGTATCTGTTTTATATTGCTCTTGCTGTACTTGATATTGCTTTTGTGATCAGTGATCATCGTCAAATGAATACCTCTGCGCGGAAGTTCTACATTTCATTAGGGGTGTACTCACCGGTTTCGGACGGTCATCCACCGGTGTCGGCGACTTCAAATCGAGCGGTTGTGATGTGTTTGGTGACATTCGTATGTTTGAAAGTTCCGCCAAACAGTCCCATTGTGGGATTAGATGTGACGTGCCGAGTGTTGGCAGAAGAGATGCGATGACGCATTCCGTGTTTCTGCAACCGCGTTATCAGTTAGATTCGTTCTGATTTATGAGAGATTGATGGTTTTTGGCATAGCAAACAACATGTCGCACCATAAAACAATCAAACATGTCATGATAACCGGGAAGTTGCGTAAATTCTCGTAAAGGTTGTGGTCAATCATTATCTATGTTCTTGGAGCTTATCTCCCAGATCTGAACCGAATAGGACACCTCTAATCAGTCATTTTCATGACTTTTCGATAATCTTCGAGTTTCTCACGTACAGATGTCATTCAGTGGCATTATACAAAGTGCGTGGAAGCTGTGAACTTCAATTATGACACAAGGGTGCAAAAACCGAATTGTGGGAAAGATTTTAAAGTTTGAGAGCGTTTTTGCCATGGGAAACATTGACGTATCACTCACCCGAGAGCAACTTCGCGTTTTCGTATCATCTCAGCCGCTGGAACGATGGAGTTTAGGCCATGGATCACAAGAGATATACTCACTGGTATCATTGACTTTGAGTGGAGATGGAACGTTGAAAATCTCACACACGTTCCGATAGTAGTCATACTGTATCGTCTGGCATTGTGTGTTGTATCGTATGCATGCAATCTCGCATTCTTCAAGTGTTATAGAGGTTCTGAAACCAAATCAAAGTGATCTATCAGCTGAAGACTGAATTTACCTTGTATCTATAGGTTTTCCACATGATATCCTGATGTTCTTATGACTCACAAAACATCGTTTCGTCTGAGAATTCACAAGCACAATCAGTAGAAAGAACGGCAACAAATACATGATTTTCTATTAGTGAACAGTTACCGACTGACCAGTCAGTATCCATGGCCATGTTGGGTCGGTTGATTGTAAGAGGATTACACTGCGGATTACGGTCACCGGGGTGTGTGCTTAGACTATGCTAGTTGGCCGGATATATCAGAACTGGATTTCGAATTGAAATGAAATGTGGAAAGTGGATTTGGTTTTGAAAAGAGAAACCGCAGATCCATTCATGTTAATAACAACGTGGTTTTCAGAACAAGACGTGCTTCAAATGAGTCGTTTCGCAGTCCCGACTCAGCTCCCCATCCCGTTGCTCCAATCTTCCTTCAAGCTGACCCAAAAGGCGCCGTAATCGAGAGGAGATTGTTGTTTCCAACCTGATTGCGTGAAATGTTGTAATCTAAGTGCTCTATGTATTCCACGAAAATTGGAATTGAGCTCTTAGAAGTGTTTCCAATTCTAATCAATGTATACCTCTATTTTATGGGCTTTTCCAGTATCTGAAGTACTTCTCCTTATCGGAATGCGTGCATAACGTTTTTTCATTTATTTCCCAGTTCTCCCAAAAGTATATGTACCGCTACTCTCCAACTTTTCTCCATTCCTCTCCCTCTGTTGAAATATAAATTGTTCATCCGTCCCGCAGACTCTAGGAGTTCCCAAATCACCCGACACGGATAAGGGATCAACGGCTTCGTTTGGAACGCTAGCCTAGCCTAATCCCTTCACGTGAAAACGAAAACATATGCTATTCTTCGAAAATTGTAGCGCATAATGATAATCCCCTCATCTCCCCTCTCTCGAAGAGGAATACCCTCATATCTCTCTCTCTCTCTCTCTCTCCTCACTTCTCCTCCAATATTGTTTTCGAGATATTCAAGTTGGGCGCCGAGCTCCGCCTATGTGTGAGCGAAGGTGGAGCAAGAGGGGGGAGGGAGAAGTGGCGAGTCACGGGATTCGGATTATCCGATAATTTGTGTGCCATTCATCATCCGGCCGCGTTTTCTGCACCGCCATTGTCCTTTTGAAACGTGCTCTGGCTCCGACGGACGGCTCAGCTCTTCAGTCACACTTACGAGACGATTGGTCACGGATTACGGCAGGTGATGTCCTTCTGACATTGTTCTCTGTTTTGTTTGCACGAATTCATCCCGGGAATTCGAATTTGATGCTGCAAGGGCAGGGTAAACAGCGAGATGAAAAGAGCAAATCCCTCATGACGTGAGACGGAGGGAAAACTCATCTTTGAGCTGCAACCTCTTCGCGCCTCACTCTTTGCCCTTCGCTTCATTTTCATTCGCTCCTATTCTCTTGCAATTTCCGCACAACAGAATATGATTTCTTGCGTTTCCTTCTCCTCATTCTCACGTTTCGCTTTCCTCGTCTTCCTCCTACTCCGGAAAATTAACTGCCGACGGGAAGCGCACAAGTAGATGCATTCGTGATGCGATTCGCTGTTGACGACATGCTTCGCCAGAAGATGTATGTGGCTTTCAATTAGGTCTGAGGAGCATTTGAGAGCACCAAGTGCACGCGACGGGGGACGGGAGCTTATCATCGACATGCGACGTCATCAGGATAACACACGCCCGGGAAGCTGGATGGAACATGGCTCATCGGTTGAGCCGAGCTTATCCGAACGCTTCCATCTTCTTCGTCTTATCATGATTCCTATTATATCATGAAAATAGATGTGAAGGCGGATTAGGAATCATCCGTCGAATGGAAGACTTTCATCAGACCTTTTCCTCTAGACCACTTCATCAAAGGATTAATCCTTTTACGAGCAGCGTTCCGATCGATGTTTGGATGTTTCTCTGGCGGCTACGCTTCGCATCTAAAGCCATTTCTTCAATACGCTTGGCCAAATGAGAATAATATCCCCAAAGCGCTCAATTTTTCGAACATAACTTCACAATCCCATCCTCATTATGAAGCCCCCAGTAGACTTCTCGGAACGGAGCCATCAAAGATTTCTTCAGTCAAAACGAAGGGTGTTATTATCCTATCAGAATCCAAAGCGTCTGATAGGCTGATACCGTTAGGTTCAATGCTAGGTTCAGTCCGTCTGACAACTAGCCCGAAAAAGCAATCAAAGTGCACTTCGCACTTTTCCAGAAGGCAAATGCCATAGCGAAAGCCGAAAATTGTGGGAAACCAATCAGTCCCCCTCAAAACTCCCATGGTTTGGCAGCAAATGGCTGCAATGTGGGTGTGACGTTGAACTCGTGACGTTGGGAGCCTAAAGTCCTTCTGATCGATTCGATGACTCGCGCAAACAAAGAAGAGATTTTGATTATTTTTTGACTTGCCAACGGATTTTTCAATTTCCTCTCCATTTTCCGAGAACAATTCAATCCCTTCATACAACCACGTTTTGTCGGTGCCAAACCGGAAAACAATGAATCAGCGTCCAGTAGTCAGAGGGTGCACTTTTAGCCTCTAGTGCACAGACTACGATTTGGCTATAGACAAAAGTCGTGTCGAGACCAACAGAATCCAGTGGAGCGCGTTTGCGCAGGTTTCAAGAATCTTGAAATATATAATATGAGGCTATCTCTATCAGAAGGACAACGTGATATTTGATTTCTCTTGGTCTCTTCTAGTTTGGCGTGAGTCTCCAGCTCGTATCGATGCTCTAATCATGTGTATCACGTAGTCTCTAGACAATTATGACTCTCCGAAAAGACACGCGCAGTTGATCAGAAAAGAGTTTTTACCGCACAATTTAACGATCGCGTTGTCTCTTATCACCAGGTTCTCACATTGCGAAACGGTTTGTGTTCTTTGAGCTAGATGACTGAATTGTCTGCAAAACGAACTGTTATCAGTCAAGAAGTCATGCGAGCGGAGGGTGCGAGAGGGGGGAAGCTCCTCCGAAAAAGAGCTGTCAAAAACACGCATCCAGTTCTTCCTTCTCCGTTTCCCCGTCCGTCTGTCATTGCGGCTGATTTATTCATGAACCACCGCCCGCTTCATCGACGTCGTCGCGCAGTGCATCCGTCTCTTGTTTGGGTGCACCTTCCCCCCTTCGTTTCGCATGCTGCCTTTCGGTTTCTTCGGTGCCCGAGTCCTTCCGGTTCTTGGCCTCTCTGCCTCTCTTTCCGCCTTTTTCTGATGCTTCTCGAAAGCAGCTGTCCTTGACATGCCCATAATAATCTCCATTCTTTTCCTTGTTCATGGGAACCTCGCTGTCCAACAGATTCCCCTCCCCCCTCTCCACTCCCTCCTTCTGACCGAGAGTCAGAGCCGAGAGGAAAGCTCATAGAAAATTCTCCCATGACTCGCCTCCTTATCAGTGTGTTTTCCGTGGTAGTTTGCTCCCATAAAAAAGCTTCATTCTGCTCCTGACATAGTTTCTGTGCTCAATGACTCTCGAGCACTTGATCCTGGAAATCGGTTGCTCCCCTCACCCTCTCACCAAACCACAACCGGACTTCCGGTAACTTTACATTTTTGAGAGGCCAGTTTCACACACTTCTGAACTTTGAAAAGTGCCTCAAATTAGAGCCCAAGTCACTCCAGACGCTGAAATTATCATGTTGTACTATGCCATGCTAATTGGCTGCTTTCAAATGCTACGTGTCGCCTTCTCGGCTCTTTTCCCTCTTCTCCTTCTTTCCCTTTTCCCACACTTCCTTCCTTCTACTAACAAAACACATCCAGGAACTTCCTATACTTGTCGTCAGCCAAATCGTCACCAACTCAGCGGATCCACCAACAACATCTCCTGCTACCTGTTCAGCGGTGAGTGATGAGGGGAAAATGAATAGACTCTTGATTTTGTGAGCTCCTCAAACATCAACGTCTTCCTTTTTTGCGTTGCGCCCCTTCACCTTGCGTCTTCATGAATAATATATAAGTCGGTCTCGTTCTCATTCTCCTTCCAACAGACCCCTTCGATTGGAGATCATGTTTTGTCTCGACTTGTCACTCGTTCGTCTCCTTTTCCTAGAACCCCATTTGTATCCACATTCCAATGGTTCTCTGTGTGTTGGCCCCTGGAGAGCGAAGGTTAGAGTATTCAAATGGCGGGGGTCCGTAGAAGGAGAAGGAGAAAAAGAGGGAGACGGAGGGCGTTTGAGGAGCGCGAGGGGGGCGCTGAGAGTGCTCACTTCCTTTGCAAGAAACTTCCGGCTTTCAGATATTTCTGAGAAAAATATGTGGGGGCGGCCGGTCGGGTTCTCTATTTCTATCCTTTTTATAAAATCCACCGTCGAAAACAAGCATTCCTTTCTCTTCCCC
The DNA here is from genome assembly GCA_963932285.1 of Caenorhabditis macrosperma. Classification (NCBI taxonomy): domain Eukaryota; kingdom Metazoa; phylum Nematoda; class Chromadorea; order Rhabditida; family Rhabditidae; genus Caenorhabditis; species Caenorhabditis macrosperma. The sequence continues at coordinate 7,781,394 of OZ010618.1, forward strand.
TTCTCGTCTCATGTGGTTTGTTCGAGGATTTGAATTCGGATTCAAATTCGGACTCGACGAAATCATAAATACTGCTAAATTTTAGATGGGGGGATTGGAATTGGAAGAATAATATTTTTCATTTTCGTCGGGTAAATCAAGTTGTTATTGAGAAGAGCTCTAAATTGCTGCAAAGTATTCTCAAGGCAATCCATTTCGTACAGTCACGTAGCCGCCCAGACAGGCACGGCGAAAACAATGTTGTTATGGTGCGCCTTGAAATGGCAATAGGATCCCTCGAGAAATCACTGTGAGCTGAGAACCCATCGTTATTACCCCTCCGCTTCGACAGCCAGTTGCTTTTCCCAAAAGGAAATTGAAATAATATCCGGTATTGCGAGCGGCAGATGCTCCCCTTGATGGCGTTCAGCTGCCGCGTCTTTTTTGGTTCCGACAGGCGTCCCATTCGGCGCTTGGCGATGCTTCGAAGAAAAAGGACACGGCGCCGCTTTCACGGCAGATGTTCTTGATTTCGAACGCTGGTAATTCGAACAAGCTGTGTTTAGTACGAGGATGTCTTCCTTCCTGCCCGTACCAATATGGCGGCTGGCACGCGCTCCCTCCTGCTCTCTTCGCGCAACGAAACCGCGTACTCGGAGGGTACAACATTTGTCAAAGTGACTCAGACTCGTCCTCTGAGCCGTCTCAGAGTTGTGGTTTTCTGATTCCAATGTGCTTTTATTAATAGACTGGAGAATAATCCACGAAACCTCGCATTATATCCCATTCGAATTGAGCTAGACGAAAACAAGATAAAAGGTCTAGATTCTGATCTTAATCCCAATTCTTGTTTTTGTTTTTTCCCGGATATTTTTCGGGTACTTTGAAGCTGCACTTTAATCCGACAACTGGAAAGCTCTCCTGATCAAAGTACCCAAGCCCATAACCATGACTCCAGTATAGTCCCGTGGCATTTATTAATATTCAGTTCTTTTTTTTTATTCAAATGCGTTCCACGTCCCGCAATTCGGAAAACTGCGAGAGTGAAAGAGCGAATGGGAGGCGAATTCAAATGAGCTGTCACTTTGTGGCGTCTATTCGCCCATTCTTTCCTCGTGTAAATGGATGGTTTTTGCTGGTCATTTGCATATTCCACGTCGACGTTTTCGGGCCGGAGTTCTCCCTTCTCATTCAGTGTGCTTCCGACCGCTCCGACCCCCCGTCACAATGATTCCCGGTGGTGTTTGATGCGAGAATGTGAACGGATCAACTATACACATAGTTGAGCTGCCTTCTCAAACATCACGTCTTCTGCTCGCTTATTTCGGATGCCTCACTCGGAAGTCTCACTTTATTCCATCAATCAGCCGAATCTAATCAACGAGACAGCCCCGTGTCGCTCCCGCAAAAACGAATCAGCCAGGTGTTGTAGCCGGAAACCAACGAAAAATTTGATCGGATTGTATGTAGGTAGATTCATTCCCTCTACTCCACCGCAAAGAATTACTCACGCGGTTCTGTACTTCTCTCGAATTCTGTCAGAACACAGAATTCGGGCGCCCCGAGTCGGCCACAAATCGCGTTTCCCCCCGCAGCATTCTGACTCATTGTGGGAAACTTGCCCGTATTTTTCGAGTTTCAAAGTTCTCAGCCATGAGAAAATGTGCTCGATTTCAGTTTTTTCAGTCCCCTCGCGCCCAAACACTCGGTTTCTTCTAGCCAAGTCTCTCTCCGCGTTCTAATAATCAGAGAACCGCCGCGCGTCTATCAAACCACACACACACTGCTAAAACAGCCGCTCACTTTCACCTGCGAATTCGCATCTGTCTTGTTTTGCAATCGCAATCAGTTCATGTGTGTCGTGTTTGGAATCACATGGTTTGAAGCAGCAAGTGGTATGCAATTTTGGTACGAAGAACACTCGCTGATAGTGGCTGGCAGGGAGCGAGAGTGATGCGGAAACGACAATGTTTGGTCGGCCAGAAATGACGACGCTAGGTAAAAAAGGGTGTTTGCCCTCCCTGAGCCAACCTCCCCTCGAAACACGTTTGGGGACGTTGTCGAGAGAAAGAACACTAGCAATGTTTGTCCAGCCGGGCAAACATTCTCAGTTTAGTTATATTCTACTTGTAATTTGCTGCTAGCACGCGCACTTTTGCACTTCAAAAAGGTTGAGTGATTTACGCACTGTTTTTGTTTTGCGTTAGGGGGAAGGCCTTATGTTATTCCCTATCACGGTCGATTTCTGTTTATCTCTGCATGTTTCCCTGTCTCTCTGTTTTGTTATCTGTGTCTCTATTGTTTTCTTGTTTCCTTTATATCAGACCATTAAATGTTCCTGGCAAGATTCCAACCAGATTCCATCACTATCACCCCACAACCTTTTGTCTCTCTACCTTTCTATCTTTCCATCTCTTTTCTTCGCTTTCTTTTTGATCCATTGTATTCAAATTTGTCTCTTTATACATTTCTGTTTGCGCATTCTCGCGTGCCGTCGCTCTCTCCGCACCTTCCCCCCTCTAGTCTATCGACCAACACCACCCTCATCTCACCCACGTCGCTCCGCCGCCTCTCGGTTTTTCCAACTTTGCGGCCATTCACTGCGTCTCTCATTCTTCTCTCGACCATCTTCCGTCCCGACGGCTGCGACTCGCCGATGAAAAGGAAGGGGGAGGAAAAGGGGGAGAAGGAGGAGGAGGGGAGGAAGACATGGGAGTATGCGAGGGAGTATGCGAGAGAAAATGCAGGCAGCCGCTGCCCATTTTGTGTTATCTCCCCTCTGGTCTCCAGCAATAAACGCTCTCTCACCACGCTCTCTGTGCCTCACCAACGCCGCTGTCTATTGCCGTTAGTCAGCCCCCCTGCGCACTCCTCCCGTTTCTCATCGTTCTTTCTCTGCGTATGGCCTCTTTCTCAATGCCAGCACTCCATGCTATGTTTGAGGTACGCTCTCTGTCATTCCGGCGTTATTTCGACATTTCCCTCCCCTCCCTCCATGTATCACCAAATGGTTGTTAGTTTTAATACAATGGCCGATAACACTGAAAACGCCTCTTATTTTGCATATTTCCTTTTGGGAAGGCTGAACTCGGGCAAACACATCAGACATCCCTCGTGATGACATTCGCCGAGAACGTGTGCGTTCAACGTCACATTCCCTACGTGCAATTGGTAGTGGTTGGGGGCTGTGGCTGCACGCGAAAACCGAGAGAGATATCGCGTGTTTCTCCGGAGTACGCAGATCGGTACAATTGTCCGATTTGAATGGACGCCTCAACACATTCATCTCCCAAACTAAATTCTCTTTTCCTTTTCCTTTCTCTTCATTCTTTTTCTCGCCCATCTTCTTCCCCCCTCTCTTTCCGCACCCCCTCCCATATCGGCGATCTTCTTCGCAATCTTCGAAGCTGTTTGAAATGCATCGGAGGCTGCATGGAAATGGGCGAAGGAGGGGGATTGTCTGAAGACGAAAAAGATACGGAGATGGACAGCGCGTCCCATCAGATACCGTGTCTATGTGTTTTGATCCTCCCTGGGGGTCGGGGTCACCCTAATCCGCATCCATGGGGGGTTACCCCCGCCACATGTTGTACTCAGAGAGCACACCTGTGCTCCCGACGACGGTGCTCGCTCGACAAAAGTATTTCCAAACATTGGAGCGGAGAAACTAAATAATCTTTCCTCTCGCCTCCCTCTTTATCAACTGTTTGCCCCCTAACCCCTTGTGCCCACTGAATCCCTCTTCTTTTGCAATTTGTGGGGAGTGGAGCGAGTGTGTGTGTGTGTCAAAAAGTTCACAAACGTCATAAGTTGCTTTGTTGATTTGATCTTTCACTGGCGCGGAAAATTTTCCCCCGGGACGCCGGCCGGCGCGCACGCTCTTCTTTTCCTCGTTTTGTTCCTCACTCCTCGCCCGTCGCTGGCCCGTTTCGTTTCCGAGGGGAAAGATGAAGAACGCGACGATGAGATGAGATGAGAAATCAAAGAAACACGTTGTCACCCGTAGGAGATTGATCATCGCGTCGTTTTTTTTTGGGTTCCTTTCCGATGAACAGATCATTCTCCTCATCCATCTTTGTAACACTTCGGAAGATGCGCTTGTAGTGTGTATGTGTGTGTGATAAGACGATGATGAATGCGTTAAAAGCGCATTTCAATGTTCTTTAGAGATAAGAAGTGGAGCGATGACGCGGTTGAGTCTGGAAACAGAGAAAAACACAAAGAGGAAGTGAGAGAGTGACAGTGAAACTTTTCACAGATGTCATTCTCCAAGGCGCCACAGAGTCGTTTTTGCTGGGCGCCGGAGCGTCCTGTCCTATCTGTCTTCTTTTAGGACGCATTAATCCATCTCAAGCACTCGAGTAAAAGGAGCAAAGAGGAGAGAGTTCAAAAGTGTGAGCTCCGCGTTTTCGCTCATTCACAATACGCGCTTTTCTCCTCTCTCTCTCTCTCCTCCTTCTCTTCTTTTTCCCCGTCTTTTCCTTCTACTCCTAAAAAGAACAAGAGACCCTGGTGCTGCGGCGCGAGAGGCGAGACACGCGTTGTTTGGCCGCGAGCCAACCAGCCAACCAACGAAAGTTAACAAACAACACATTCATTTCGCCTCCTCCCCCCTAGTTCCCCGTAGCTCTCCCTAGATCGATAGGTCTCAGCGTCAAAGTGCACATGGCTCCTGGCGGGGCCGAAGAGGAGAAGGGAGAAGGAGGATCTCGTGAAAGCCTCACAAACGACAACGATGTCTCGCGTTTTTTCGCTCGCTGGCCCCGGGGGCTCTGCGTCTTCCGACTCGAGCCCGTTAGTGCGAGTGGGGGTGGTGCTGCGACCCAGGGCGACAACACGGCAAGCCACTCAAACTCATCAAACCGCTCACCGCACCATTGCGCTTGCGCGTGCCCGTGCGCCCAGGGTCATTGGAAAAAGGGGGGACGAGGGGGGAGGAGAGTTCTGCGTGCCACCACCGCCATCCGGCCGGCTCCCATTTCTCGGCAGTCTCGCATCATCTCCAGAATTTTTCCCTCCGACTCTGTCGTCTCTAATTGTTGATGTTGATATGGATGAGATGGCCTTTCCGGCAGCTACTCTGCGTCTCGACTCGATTCGACACTTCCCTCTCTGGAACACTTTCCTCGTTTCTCCCCATCTCTCTTCCTCAACCACCCGGTTGCGTCTGCAGTCTCATTCTGATTCTCCCCTCCTCTTCCCGACCTGTGTTATCTAATACTTTGTCACTCTGTGTTTCCCTCTCTTCGGACACCGAGTCCCCAATGCGATGCACGTGCACTCAATTTCCGCGACATAATCCACTCAGCGCCCTCTTTGACATTTTAGTTCCATTCCATTCAACGTAAACCAAAATCCGTCTGATCATACGGGAGAAAAAAACGTAATCCTCTCTGATGGATTGAATCTAAACAAATTCCAAACAAAGTTCTTCAGCAGACTAATTGCCTTTCAAAATGGCTAATCTCTTTTCTTGTTCTTTTTGCCCCGTTTGAAGTTTCGAACACTCGACCACAGTTCATTTTTCAACCTAATCTTCTTCTTTTTTTCAGTTGCCGATGGCATTCGCTCCGGGTTCAGGAGGAGGAGGAGCGCCTCCAGGCCAGCAGCCGGCGAATATACTACCGGCTAACATACCAGCAGAATTATATCTACGAATGACTGTAAGTCTCTTTTGTCACGCTTGATTAGGGTTTGGTTGGGTTGGGTTCATCAAGATGAAACGGTTCGCTAAGTGGGAGGCCGGCAGGAAAACAGATTCTCATCTACAGGTACGCAATCTCAGTTTATCGTAGACAACATCTCTCTCCCAAACTAAACGCGAAAGAGACCGTCGGAATCGGGAAGACGTGTGTTGCAACCTGACCGCTGACCAAAAGTATATGTACAAACATAAAACACTTGCGTGACCTTTTCGCGAACCTATAAACTTCTATCAAACTTCTCTTGCGCAAACTTCTCTCTCTCCTTCTGTTTCCTCTACAAATCAACGTTCTTTGATACGGTATCGGAAGACGTGACTTCCTTGACAACGCAACAGACACAAAGTGACTTTTCAAAGTCGACGCCGTCTAGAATCGTCTGCCCACACGTTGTCTTCGTTGCAATTTCTGTCTGATCTTCACCCCAACGCCTACTTCCTCTGAGAGTGTCTTGTTACACGTGCAAATGAATCGTTGTCAATATCCCGTGTCTCCTCGGCACACATATTTCGAAATCAGAATCTGAGACATTATTTAGTGGTGAATCGGCGGGAGACAGAAAAAAAACAATAGATTCGTATGATTCTGACCATTGCTGATTCATAATCTGAATCAGAATCCGAGTCAGAATCGAAATTAAAAATGAGGAATGCCATCAACAGGAATTCATCATCAAATACAAAAGGGGAACGGCACGTAATGCACTTTTTGTTTTCTGCCTCTCGGTTCTTCTCGCGCCCCCCTTCCCTCCTCCAGACGTTCTTGTTCCGCCGTATTTTTGCCTCTCTTTTCTTCTCGCCAACCTCTTCTGCTGATATCATTCAAAATGGATACAGTTCCCACAGTCGAGAAATAGTGTGAAGACGAGTGATACGAGAGAAAAAAGAGACACTTGGCGCCCTGTTTTTGTCGCTTTTTTCGTCTCCTCTGCTGGCGGCTGGCCTCCGATTCAGTCGTCAAACCACATAATGATCACGTGAACCTACACTTTGTTTCCATCTCCTCTTCCTCCCCTTTCTTCTCTTTCTTCATCATCTTCTTCTTCTTCTTCTTTTTCACTACCTCCGATGTTTAATCACAGCCGTTTATGCGCCTCTTGTCTCTCTTCACTTCTCGTTCCTCTGCTTCTTCTCGCGTCTCGAGCTCTTCTCTCCTTCTCGCCGCGGTGTCTTTTTTCCGCTTTCCTCCTCCTCTCGGCTTCTCTCGATGCTCAATGTGTGTGAAGAGAGGGAGAAAAAGAGTGCTTTTCTGCTCACATATCACTTGGTCCGTTAGTGTCATGGGACCCCGGGGGCATTGCGTCAGCGGCGCCTCGACGCTACCGGAGCACACAGCGTTTTGCTAAATTGTCGATTCTTCTTCTTCTGCTCTTTTCTCTCCCAGCCGCCACTCGGGACACTGGCCCCCAGAGCATTGAGAGAGCGCCGAGAAGTGAGGGAAGACATGATTTTTGAACACGTTTCGGAAACGTTTGGGTGGCTCTTTTTCGAGGATGGATGACAGATGAGATGTAATCGAAGAGGCAAGAGGATAAGAGATCCCATGGAGAAGAGAGGCTTTTAGAGCTCTCAGAGCAGAAAAGCTCATAAAAACGCATCAAGAGCGGTGCTTTTGAAATAGAACTCATTGCGAGAGAACCTCCTTTTTCCATTTAGGAGAGTGACGTGCCGTGCCGCTTTGAAGCCCCCGAAGCAATTACACTAAAAGCACTTCTCTTGGTTATTCTAGTGCGCCTTCTTTAGTGATCTTTTACACTCTTTTTCCGATGAGAAACCGTTGAGCCAGTTTGGAATCGAGGGAGACAATAATTCCCGTATAAGTCAGTGATCATTGCTCGAATAGCCGGTCCGGCGGCGGCGACGGCGGTAGTGACGACGATCACAAAAACAGGGCGCCAGAGGAAAAAAGTGTCTCTCACACCCATAACCATAGCCATCAACATCAAAAATAGTGTAGAACAAGTTGAGGTGGTAGACTTGCAAAACTATACGTGTCGAGAGAGTGTTGCAATTTGCGAAACGCCGACAACTGTATTTATCAGTTGTCCCTACCCGACTGTATGATGATGATGCCTTGGCAGGCATCGAGACGCGCGGGCCAATCACAACTACTGATAACGGAGAGTGTCCGAGAATGAACAGTTCCGGTGATGAGAGATCTGTTTGGTAGGCGCTGAACGGGAGATAACGATGATTGAGTGATATCTTCTTCTTCTTCTTCTCTGTCTATTTCGAGTCGTTCCCCCTTTCTTCTTCACACTTATTTTCGTTCTCTGAATCAGAGATAGAGAAGTGAGAGATAATCAGAGAAGTGTGACATGTGGCCTAGGCAGTTTGAGTGTACATTGTACCCGAAGTAGAAGTTTGTTCCCTTGCCATTAGGTAATTTTGGTTCTTCTGGGCAAGTGATCAGTCTATCAGACGCTTCTCCCGGATTCTGTCTCCGTTCCGTCTCCCAGCGACCGTTTCAATGATAAAAACCCAACCATTATAGGACTTCACTCAAATGAGGCTGAGCCAGAAAGCAGTGGGAATCCCGAAATTTCAGCAAGCTCAACGGGACCAAGTCAATCAGCAAAGACTATTGCAAGCACAGCTTCAGCAGCAGGCCAATGGCCCTGGAGGACATCAGATCGCTCAACCGCAAGCAGTCCACGCCGCACAGCCTACTGCACAACAGCTACAGCAGCAACAAGCACAACAGCAAGCCCAACAACAGGCTCAGCTGCAGCAGCAACAACTACAACAGCAGCAGCAGAACCAAATAATCAACGCTCAGCTGCTCCAGATGCTGTCAGGACCGCAAGGGGCGACCATGATGAACGCTTTGTTGATGCAGCAAATTCAAAGTCAAAACCAGCAGAATCAGCCTGGCCAGCAGAATCAGCAAGCGCAGCAGAATGTTCAACAGTTGCTTCAACAACAAATTATTGCTCAAGTTCAAGCGCAGGCCCAACAGGCTCAGCAGCAGGCCCAACAAGCACAAGCCCAACAGCAGGCTCAGCAACAGGCCCAACAGCAAGCTCAACAGCAAGCCCAGCAGCAAGCCCAGCAACAAGCCCAGCAGCAAGCCCAGCAACAGGCCCAGCAGCAAGCTCAGCAGCAAGCCCAACAACAGGCTCAACAGCAGGCCCAACAGCAAGCTCAACAGCAGGCTCAGCAACAGGCTCAGCAGCAGGCTCTACAACATGCTCAAGCTCAAGCTATTCTGCAACAGCAACTTACTCCTCAGGTACATTCTCCCAGTCTTCGGGCTACTAACTGGTTTTTGCGTTTTTCAGCAGTATGCCCAGTTGCTCAGTTTCCAACAACAGCAGCAACTTCATCAGCAGCAGCTGCAGCAGCAACAATTGCAACAGCAGATTCTGCAGGTAAACGTTGAAGTTGAAACACGCTTCCTACGGTTTTCTTATTTCAGATCTCGCAAGCCCAACAAGCACAGGCGCAGGCGCAACAAGCTCAGAACTTGACTCCTCAGCAGGCTCAACTGCAACTTCAGCAGCAACAAGCACATCATCAAGCTCAGATGCAACAGCTTCAACAGCTACAGGTCCAGCAGCAACAGCAACACCAAGCCCAATTGCAGCAGTTGCAACAGCAGCAAATGCAGCAAATACTGCAGCAACAGCAAATCCAGAAGATGCAGGCGCAGAACGCTCAGGGACAGCAACGACCATCTGTTGCTCCGACACCGGCGCCGATTGCTACGCCAGGATTGGCTGATCAGATTGCTGCAACTATGCAAGCACAGCTCCAGCAGCATCTCCAAGAGCAGGCTGCCCGGACTCAACTGTTGCAACAAGCGCAGCTACAGCAGCAGCAACAACAAGCTCAGCTGCAGCAGCAACAGCAGGCCCAGCAAGCTCAGCAAGCGCAACAGGCTCAGCAGTCTCAGCAGGCTCAACAAGCCCAGCTCCAGCAGCAACAGCAACAACAGCAGCGTGCTCAACAGACTCAACAGACTCAGGCTCAACAAGCCCAACAAGCCCAACAAGCCCAACAAGCCCAACAGGCCCAGCAGGCTCAACAAGCTCAACAAGCTCAGCAGGCTCAACAAGCCCAACTTCATCAGCAGCAACAAGCTCAATTGCAACAGCAGGTACAACTGCAACAGCAGCAGGATGAACCAAAGCCAATGACACTCCCGCAGACTCTGCAAATCATCCAAGCAATGCAGTTGCAGTCCCAAATGCAGCAGGGACAAGCGCAGGGACAGCAAGTGCCGGGACAGACTCCAGGTGCAGCGAGCACTTCGAACGGTATGCTCTTTTGAAGAACTACTTCTTACTTGTTGTTTTCTATCCCCCCACTATCACGCTTTCAACTCTATGTCAAACTTTCCCCTCTTTGTTTCCCATTTTCCCTTCCTTTCCTCCCACACCACAACCACCACCACACCACCACCACAACTATACCGTTTGTCGGAAAGAAGCGAAAAACCGCGTAGTCTCGGTTTACAGCTATTTATATATATTTGAATATATGAATATTTCTTATTTAGTTGATTGGAAATGCATGCCTCAATCACTAAACTAGTGTGTCAACCCTTCGAAACCCCGATAAACAACAAACACAACTAGCTACAAAAGCGAGAGTGTGAGCCAACAGTGAGGACTTCTACATCTTTTTCACTCCTCTTTCTTTATTTTTTTTTCTTTGTGCATCACACTTCTAACCATTGGTTGTTCATCACGCTTACCCAATACTTTTTACCCATTCAGCCGATTCGCCGGAGGATAAATTGGCTCAGCTGCTGAGCGAACAGCAGCAGCAAATGTTCCTTAACCAGGCCCAACACCGCCAGTTGCTCATTGCTTCGTCGACACCTGCCCCGCGGGGAGGTATAACCATGGGAACTCCCATCGGAATCGCGAGACGCGGCGAGGAGGCACCAATTGCACCAAGTGCTCCGGTAGCCATCCGAACCCCGGCCACGCAGCCGCAGAAACAAAACTCTAACCCATCCATTGTTTCGTCTTCGATTAGCCACATAACCGTGGCTCCACTGGGTCCTCCGAAATCGGTTGAGCAACCTTGCTCGTCGAAGGCGGCCGCTGGAAATGAGTCAATGTCGGACCACATCAGCCGCATCATCTCTGAGAACGAAGTGATTCTTCAAGGAGACCCGGTGAGTGGCCAACATTCCCGTCCTGTTTCGAAAGTTTCGGGTGTTCCTCACACGAACTGCTGTTTGAAAAAACCGCCCAACTCCCGTTACCTGTTTTCTTATTTGTCCTTTTGTTCGACGTCTTCGAATCTGTCCATTTCCAGGTGATTCGCAAAAAGCGCCCGTATCATCGGCAAATAGGTGCGCAATCCTCGGTCGATCACGACAGTAATAGTGGTGGTGAGTTGTGGTGTGGTTGAGTTTCTTGAAGCATCGCCGCTTCGATTACCCTTGTCCTCAGCCCCCCAAAACGTCACCTTCTATCACTTCCCATGTTTCCGCTATACCGTCTTATTGCATGTCCAGTGCGTGTCTGCACGTGTCCATATATCAATATATCATTATTATATTCTATATTGTGCTCGTCCAGTTGTCCATTGACGTTGTCTCGTTTCCAGGATCCACCAGGACGTCTCCAGGACCCAAGGATAACCGCATGCTGCAAGCCGCTAGTAGAAGTCAAAGTCTTTTCGAGCTCAGTGGAAACCGCAACTTCATGGGAAGTCTGACGAGTGGACAACCGCTTCTCCGTCCGATGCCACATCCGGATCCGAACCACACTCCAGAGTGTAACTACTGCAAGTTGGCGTTCCCCAATGAAGCCGGACTCCAGGCTCATGAAATGTTCTGCGGAAAGAAGAAAGAGGAAGAAAAGGTGAGATCGGGTAGATTTTCAGTCAGTCAGAGTTCAATTTCCAGTTGCGCGCTGAAAGAGCTGTCGCTGGACGTGGACACGGACAAGACCATCAGGAAACCAACCTGCACAGCGCTCTGAAACGTCGTCACACTCACCAAGATGCCACACTCACTCTCCAGTCGCCAATTGCCGCTCAGACGCCGTCCAACATGCCAGGACCCTCGGAGCCAGCACCAAAGTATCGCAAAGAAACAAGCAACCAGGAGGTCGTTCTTGCCGAGGCCTCGTCGTCTTCTGAGCCGCAATCGTCGTCGTCGAATTCTTTTCCGAAAACGCTCCCAAAAGAGTGGAAACAACACATGGTGACTCTCAAGAATCTCGCTACCATTGTACCGCCATTCGTATGAAATCCGCTGCCAAGAATTGGAAATAAAGTTAAATTTCAGGTCCAAGCTTTTCTTGCCAAGTTTCTCCAACACAAGCTTACCAGTGTCTCAGCTGGAACTCTTCGACACATTCATGACACTTATCAGATTCCAACGAGCGCCATTCACCAGTTCATTCACTTTGCATCGCAGCTGGATGATGAGCAGCTAGAGCAGATGTCGATTGAACTTGAGAAGACGTACTTGAAGAGTGCTGATGACTACAATGAAGTTGGAATTGTAGGGGACTTCTAGATTCACTATAGTTTCAACATGTTTTGTTTTTCAGACCCAAGGATTGCCACTCCACGACTTTGAAATGACTCAAGTGTTGAAGCAACAGGAGGGAATGATGAAGGGAATTGTGCCAGACTTCCTCATCTCTATGCAAGCTCTGCTCCATCATCTCAGCGGAAGACGTGACATCACCGTCCCGGATTCGAACCAAGTCAACATCAGAGTGTATTTCGCAAACTGCAGAGACGCCGTGGAAATGCCGCTGCCAGCGTCCGTCGAACTTGACGAGAGCAACACCCACTTTGTGAGCCACATGCGAGAGCTTCAGAAGATCACGACGCTGAACAACACTCTGATCGATGCGATGGCTGCTGATCCAACATTCACAGCCACTCATCCTCTTTACTTGTGTGCTCGAGAGCAAGCTGCTACACTGGATTTCCTTCTGCGACAAACCGGCATGGTTCACTTGACGATTGTTGCTAGCATTGCCAAGAAGTTGGGTCTCGGAAATCTTGAACGAGAGGAAGAGCCTCCACGCCAAGAGGATGTGCCACCGAATGGGATTCGCGAACCGGAGAAGGCTGCAGTTGCCAGTGCTGACAAAGAAGTGCCGCCACTGGAGAAACCAGTGGAGGAAGAAGACGATGAGGATATCCAGATTGAAGTCGTCGATGAGGAACAAGTTCGTCAGTTGGCTCTTCTCACGGCTGCGTCTGCTGCTGAAGCCGCTGCTCTTGCCGCTCCGGCGTCTCTTGGCGACTCGTCCTCTCCAAATTCGGAGCCGCTCTACACCAATGGTGGGGAGAACAATGAAACCGGACCCACACACCCAGAAGAGAAGCCTTTTTTTGGGCCGCCAACGTTGGAAGAAATAATACTGAGTGGCAAGCTACCAACGTTGACGGGAAACACTGATAAGCCATACTGGTTGGTCATTAGAGACGACATCGGGGGACGTCCGACTTTCATGGCCACCGCCGGTATGTCTTCTGGTCGCGATAACGAACGGAAGATCACTTCCGAGACTTACGTGACTTTGCCACGCCAAATTCCAATGTTCGCCGAGCAAGATGGAACCCTCTCGATGTACGCGAACTGGGCCACCCCGGTCCACAACGACAGCGAGACGAGGATGAACCTCTCGTTCATGGGCATGGTCTCTTTGAAACCACGCACTGGACAGCACAAGTTTTGGAAGTTCACCACCGCGAACAAGGATCAAGGACAGTACCGAATGACTCACTCGTCGTTCTGGGACTTCCGCACCAAGCTCCGCGAGCGAAATGTCTCGACAAGCGAAGAGAGACTGCTTCAAGCAGTGACAGAAGAGGACGCTCTGATCATTGAGAAGCTGGTTAGAGGAGACTACGGGAGCTTGGACAACCCCGCAGGACTCACGTTCCCGATGCTCGTCGCTCCAGAGGAGTCGACTTCCGAAGGCCCGAGCACCTCCAACCCAGTTCTCATGATGAGATCTCCTAGACCACCGACTCCAGCCGAAGTCCCGTTGGAGAGAATGGAGGAAGACGTTGAAGTTAGCGAACCGTAAGAGAATTCCATTCGTTTGTGTCGAGGACAAAATTGAACTTTCAGAATCGCTCCAATCATTGAAGAAGCTGCTCAGCCGCTGATCTCACCACCTCAGCAGTCAAGTCCAGCGCCAGCCGTTGCTCCAGTCGTTGCTCCAGCTGTGACTCCAGCCCCAGTCTCCACCCCAGCTCCGATCTCAGAGCCAGTCTCAACACCACTCCCTATGATCAAGAAGGATGAAGCAGTCAGTGTTACAAGGTGAATAAGATGGATAATTTCGAAAATTGTAATTAATTGGTGTCACGTGCATGCTCGGATTGTGGACGCGAATCTTACCACGTCCCACTTTAAGCACGCGTGTTTATTTTAAAAAATGAAAAAATCGAATATGAAAACACAATAATTGAAACCTACCTGATTTTCTCTAACAGTACCGTCTCGCAAACTACGATGCTATGTCTAGCTATTTAACTGATCCACGTCCGTTTTCTTGTGATTAATGACACATTTTCGCTACAGTCCTGTTTCCATATTCGACCTTGTTTCCGTGCAAATTCTAACAGTTGTAGCGTTCCGAGCACTACCTCTCTTTTTCTTTCATGTGTGGTTTGCAGACCATTTGTCCTCGCCCGCGATTTGGGTGGCAAACTGAAAAAGCCGACGAAATACATTCATCGACTTCGTCCGAAATGCGATCAGATAATTGGTGGTCACCGAACTGACGAGGTTCTTTCCAAGAAGAAAAGGTCATTCATTTTCTTGACTCTTTCTACAGGTATATGTGTATGTACGTGGTCGTGGACGTGGGAGATATATATGTGATCGATGCGGAATCCGATGCAAGAAGCCGAGTATGCTGAAGAAGCATATCAAGTACGAAACAAGAGATAGCGCCGCGATAGAATACTCATAGCTAGACCAATAATAAGCTTCTATTAACACTTTAACAGAGAGGTTTCGATGGGGCATGTTCTCTCCTTACAGATCGCACACCGATGTCCGAGCCTTTAGCTGCAAAGCATGCAACTTCTCGTTCAAGACCAAGGGAAACCTGACGAAGCATCTCAGCTCGAAGGCCCATCAGCGGCGAATGTCCAATAGTAAGTTCTCCTTCAGTTCACACAGCTTCTCCTGAGCACTCTTTTCTCTTGTATTTTGCACTTACTCGGTTAGATCTCGCTAGTTTTGCGTCATTCCAGTTCAATCCGGCAATGAAAGTGATGGCTCGCATTCTATTTTCAACCACAATTCACTCCTGGGAACCCCGGTTCATAAGAACCAACCGTTGTTCGATGATGATAAAGAGTGAGAGATAAGGTTCAGGTCCAGGAAACCCATGGAAAACCTTTCAGTTCATCGGATGAGGAGGATTGTGAGCATTTCCATGGAATGCAAGCGGAGCACAAGTTCAAATTCGGTCAAGAGCACATTCTTATGGAACGTCAAGCGCATACGCCGCCGACTCGTTGGCTTCTGGTCGATGCCAAGGCTGACACGCACTACTGGCCGACTCCGGACCATCGCAGTTGCATGTCCGCTCCGCCGGTCGCTATGCAAAGGGACGGTGAAGATAGACGTATGGGAATGTAATGGTGTTTTCTCGAACCGTTTGAATTTGCAGCGTATACTCCGAACTCTGAAGCCGGGTCTCCAGTTGCTACTCAACGAGCGCAATCGCCAGCTCCCTCGACGCAAGGTGGACTCCTCCCGGAGCCACAATTGTTCGGACAATCAACCAGTGGCAGCACCAATGCTGGAGAGTCTTCGTCTTCAAGCTCTCAGGTAATCTAATCTACCTGATCTACCTGAGCATCTCCGGAACAAAAGCATGACATCTTTTTCTCAGATCACTCAAGCTCCGGCTCCATCAAGCACAATGCTTTCAAGTGGGATTCCAGTGTCGACGATTGGATACTTGCAGAAGGACGAGGCAATGAAGTGCGATCAGTGCGACAGAACGTTCCGGAAGATCTCCGACTTGACACTCCACCAGCACACGCATAACATTGAGAAGCAGCAGAGCAAAAACCGTATGTACCAATGCACCGAGTGTCGGATTCCCCTTCGCACCAAGTCACTTCTGTCCAAGCATCTTGAGAGCGTTCACGGTGTTCATGTAAGAGTGCTTTCGAATGGCCTTCTGACTAACGCTTGTGTTATCTACAGATGGATGAGTCGATTCAAGCGAGCATTGATCCGTTGGCATCGACGCAGTCCGTCCTCGGCGGTACGATGTCCAATAATCCCCGCTCCTTCATGTGCAATGATTGTGATATTGGATTCCGCAAGCACGGAATTCTCGCTAAGCACCTGAGGTTCATCTTTCACCTGCCGGAAAGCTTCTTATTCTCATGCTTCCAGATCGAAGACGCACGTGATGAAGTTGGAGTCACTGCAAAGATTGCCGGTAGACACGTTGTCTTTGATAACGAAAAAGGACAACGGAGCGTGTCTCAACGACATTGACACCACCGATTGCGAAAGAGCGCGCATCTCCTTGCTCAGTGAGTCTAGTTATTATTTTCGTGCTCGTAATTAGTGAACGGTCGAGTTGACGTTGTCTTGTGGTTAGTCGGAATGAAATGATAACATATTCATGAATGATGACTGCAACAACATTGCATCAAGTTCAACCGACTACCAGGACGAATGAAATGCCTGCTGCCTGAGTGTGCTCGACCCCTATGTTTATAATCGTCATTTTCAGCCATTGTGGAGAAACTACGCGGTGATTCCGAGCGTGGTGAGCACTCTCTGCAACACAACGCGGTTGCATTGACGCCGGAGATGTTGAGAGTGTTGGCCAGCGCGCAGGCGGCGGCCTCTAACTCGCCGGGCGCGTCGCAGTTTCAGCTGGGCGTGGCTTCGTCCTCTTCGGTGAGTGCTGTGTTGGCTATGGGCAGCCCAAGTAACGTGTCTTGCGTTAGCAGCTTCAACAACTCCAATATGTCGCCAATTCCAACGGTGGTTCCACAGGTGTTAACAACACCGCAGCCTCTATCCCCATTGGACTCGTCCTCAGCGCACTCCAAAAAGACGCCACCCTTGGTGGAGGCCTTGGAATCCTCGCACTCGAGCAGTTTGCCCAGACAAATTCTGCGCATCTCGGAGGTTCCTCCCAACCTGCCACCCACTCCACCAGCCAACATTCATCATCAACTTGTGAGCTTTATGCCAAACCTTTATGTAAAGTACTAACACCACTGACCTACTAGTTTAGCCACCTCTCCGCCGTCAGAAGCTTCAAATCTCCCCCCTCCTTTGTCGAGTCACACAGAAACACAGCTTTTTATGTCTTTTAACGAAACTAATTGTTAATTTGGGAACTACTAATCTTCAGTGTTGTTTTCGGGGGGAAACTCATCGGTTTTTTCAGCGAAATGATTTGTCATTCCTACTTGCCAATCGATCCCATTCCTCAAATTCATCTCCGCTTTTGTCTTCGTCTCATTTCCCGTCAAATCAGTTAGTGAACTTCAATTATCGTAATCAGTAAGTTCCTCGGTCTACGTTCACTTCCAATCTCTCCACCTTCAGCCCGGAGTCGTTTGTATTTCATGGTCAAATGCCTGGTCCTAGTCATATGCCTGGTCCCTCACACATAAGAAGGATCTGGCAACATCCACAAATGCATATGGGTCGTTTCCCCCCGCCACCCCCAGTGCGACAACCACCTCGTGATTACGAAAGCATGGTCCGGCCCCATAGCCGTCGTCCAAAACCCATTCCGGATATCACAAAATGTCCGGTTTGTTCTGAAGAGCTTCCAAATCCCATCGAGGTCCAGGTACGCATGAAATCACGCGGTGTCCAGAAATAGAGGAGCATTTTTCAGGTTCACCTGCATGTTGATCACGTCAGAATGAGGGATGGTGCTGAATACAAATGTCCTCGAAGGTTTTGTGGGCTGAATTATAGCAGCGAAGAGAGCCTTCGAATTCACGTGCGAGCCCATTACGAGAGCGACCATCAGAAGTGTACGTGCTCTAGGGGAAAAGGGATATATTCTAATGATGTGTTATTCAGTGCAAGAAGAGAAGGTCATTCTCTCGGACGCTGTCATGTTCCCCATGGATACCTCAAGGATGGAGAAGCCAAAGTCACCAATGAGAGAAATCAACAAGTTCACCGCTCCCTTCAAACTGATTTCTGATCATCGTGAAGTGAGTTCCTTCCTTCAAAGATCAGAAGATCAAATAACATTGTTCCAGACCTACCCTAACAACCAACCAGGACCATCGACCTCATCTAATCCTCCCGCGACTCCAAACTAAATTCTTCCGTCTTTATTCCAAAGTATAATGCATCCAGGTTGACCAGAACATTCCAAAAATGTCGTCCCCCTCTGGTACAATCCTCATTTAACCCTGAAATGATGTAATTTAACTCGTTCCGCTGATAACCATGTGATTGAACGCGGCTGTTCTCTTATTCCCACTGTATTCGTTTCCCCTCGCAAAAGCCGACGTCAGATTCTAGTTTTATCTGTCGGGTGTCATGTTCCACTGATCTTTTTCTGGAGACCCTTTCTACCCAATCCGTCCCTATTCAGTCAGTCTAAATTGCGAAATGTCTTGTGATTACCCTAAACTCTATACTCTCCAAAACTCTCGCCACACTTACCCTAATATATTGCCGCCAGTAGCGCGTTCTCATTGTCTGTGTATATATACTATCTGCCCTCTCCAAAATGGACATCTATTCACCTAACTAAGTCATTGCGTCTCCTTCCAGTCATCATTGCTCTCTACTGCAAACCAATTAACTTAATGATGTACGTTTTAATAATCGAATAATATTTGGTTTTGTATAATTTATAAACAACGTTTGGCAACATGAACGTGCTCAAAATTCTCTTTTGAACATTTAGACTCCGTGCTGCGCGAAAAAGATGGCGAACGAGGCGAGGATGGTGTCGACGACGGCGAGGACCAACGCTCCGAAGGCCATCCAGAAAGCGGATCCGATCTGGAACTATATGTCAATCTGAGGCAAACACTTCACAACATACGTTGAAGTCCATGTTCAGCCCGTTGGTGTTCATGATGTTCTGGAGGTTGATGTCATCTGGAATGAAGCGAACGTAGATCAATTATCTTTTCCCACCGTCTCACTTTTCACTTCATCGTTGTTGTAGTAGAAGACTCCGATGGCGACCGACAGGAAAATTACGATGAGGAAGCAGAGTGGGGACAACGGGTGGAGGAGGTACTTCTTGAAGCAGCAGGTGCACCTGGGAAGTTTGCCACGTGGATTATGATGATGCCAGACGATACTCACGAAGTAACAAAGTTCCAGACGAAGGCGACGATTTCCAGAATGAGTGCGAGGATCATGCAGACTGCGACGACTCTCTCGTACGGTTTCATGACCTGAAAAGTCATGAATGGAGTTTTCGAAAGGAGAGGATAGGGTACCTTCCAGAAAGTAGCACAACCATCGGCTTCGTTCTCGCAGAAGAAGGGAAGAATTCCAGTGATTCGGGTCGTGTGGTTCGTTTCCACATCAGCGAGGATGTTGTACAAGTCGTCTTCGAGAGTGCGCCATTCTAGAATGACTCTGCGTAATGACGGCTTGTCTTCACTTACTGTCGGAGAACGTGGCGCCGAGAGTGAGTGCGATCGCTCCGAGCATCACGACGCCGAACACAACTTGGGTGAACGACGAGCAGCACATCGGTTCTGGAAATCGATACGGTTTGAAACGTGTAACTATCGACTGGCAAAACTGGGAAAACAGCCCGAGAGGCGAAACATCGCATAAAAGTCGATGGCTGCAGTGGCGGGCAAAATATGCAATAATTTTTTCCCGAGATGTGAAAAAACAGCCACATAGACGGTCTCGCTCACAGTTCCGTCTTTTCATATCGGTCGAGAACACGGTTCCCATGCATTATTTTCTATGGAAGGGAAGAATATAACCAAGGGATTCTGCGGTTTTATGGACGACGTGGCGCTTTTAAAGTGGAATAAACAAAACTAGGCTATAGGATTACGGTAGATGAAAACATAAGGCGACTGTATGAAGATTAGATTTGTAACAAAACGGATGTTTTCAACTTTTTTTTTGATAGACGTCAGATCAAACTGAACAGAAAATCTGATCCGATGTTTACTAGAGAAGCGGATTTTCTAGCTCTCGAAGCCAGATAACGCTCTACTCAACGATACTTCGATTAAAGGGAATCGACCGAACACGTCAAAGAACTGCATACGAGAGAAACGTGGTTTTATGAATGCGCCTCGCGGGATGATAAAACGTGCAGTTCTATGCTTTTCAAAGCAACACGTTTCAGAAAGTGGAGGGAATTTTGATGGGGGAATTTTGGAAAATGATTCGAGGAAAGGTGACTGAAAATGAAGAATAATCTGAAAGCTTTGAAAATTTGGGGATTGTGACAGTGGGTAATTCGCTTTTTTCTAGAACCTCTACCGGAAAATGGCATTGCTGTGCGTATGAGTTCAGCGGCTCTGCAAGTAGCACTGCTGTGGAAACTGCGGATTATACAATAAATGCCAATCCTATTGAAATTGGTTTCAGGTGCAGCATTTTTCCACCTTTGTGGAGAACCGGGTCTGCGTGTCCTCAATATGCCTGACAACCGCTGAGGGTCCGTGCGGTAGTCAAAAAATGGAGCTCGCTGAGTAACTGGCACTTTCATAGCTGGTTCATTGATCGAAAATACTAATTCAAAACATTTTCGCTAAATTTTTATGATGATTTTCAAGAAATCTCCACGAGACACTTATCTTGTCCAACACTGTATGTTTGACTCGAGGTATTCGCCTTCTTGGTATTCTCGGTCACTGATTTCTCCTTTTCCGGGACATCAATGGCCATTGAGGTGTCTTGAGGGACGGGAATGGGAAGGCGTCCTGGATAGGGTGATGGGACGGGATCCTCGTGAGGGACAGGAATGGGATCTTCGATGATAGTCTCGAACTTTGGTTCTTTAAGGCTTGGAAGAGGTGGAGATGAAGGTGGGACGGCGTTTTCCTTGCTCAGCACGACTTCTTTCGATGTTCGGATTTTGGCCTCCAGGTCATAGACACGATTGATCAGCACGTCAACCATTCCGCTTGTTCCATAATCAACACTTCCATTTCGGTCTTGGTTCGCGGAGTTGTTGATGAGAGATGGAGGAAGACGAACGGATGATTGGTGGTCAGAAACTGAGATCATGTCTTACACAATCATCTATTTACCAAGTTACCTTCACTCTTCATATTGTCTTTTCTGGTGTCCATCCTAATATTGAATATCAGACAGTCAGGTGACAGACGAACGCCGTAGCACAATATGAAGGATATAGGGAACTGATTCAGGCTATATCGTATCTCCTCCTTCCAAAACAAGTGGAGAGATCATTCGGAACAAAACATAGTTTGAGACAAACCTTCTCGAAACATCTGTCGTCATTCATGTATGGTTATTGCAAATCCAATCGTGGTTGATTTTTCCAGGCAAAAAGTTAACCTTATTTTTACAAATTTTCATGTAGTCATATTAAATGCGAGTATAATTTCAATCAAGTTTATTCGGTACTGGTTCGAATATTTCGTTCCAGATAAAATAAGCATAAATACAGGAAAAATCAAGAAGTCGGTATCACGTGTTATCACGTGAAATCTAAAGTATTGTATTTACTCGAATAGAGGGGCACCCCAAACGCTGTCGGAGAATCAATATATCTCTAGATTGGTAAAAGATATCAAAATGTGGTCAATAGCAATTTTGTAGACCAAAACTAGGACTACAAGTTTGCAGTTGACAACTTTTTGATATCTCTTATCAATCTCGAGATATAGTCATTCTCCTGCATCGTTTGGGGTGCCCTTCTATTCGAGTAAATACGGTAACTTTAAACAAATTAATCGTGCTCAGTTCAACAATTGTGATCTTTTTCGGTATGTATCACAATTTTGCTGGAGTTGGATGAGTCGCCGAACCGCTGTCAGAATTTGATGACATGCCACAATTTTTTTTGAATTTCATGACTTTTCTAATTTTAGTTGAAAAGTGCGTTGTTGAATAATGAGAGCACATCATCAGAAAATAATGTTCTTCATTCTCCAAGCATTTTTTTTCCACCCAAAAAATGTCAGATGTGTCTTTCACAAACAGGCTTTTTTACAAAATTTAAAATTGTTACCTGTTTTGGTCATCAGCCATCATCATCAACACATTCTAATAGGACTCCATAAATTCCAGAGTTTTTTCTGTTGGTTTTTGTTTCTGGGGCGTATAAATCCTGCCGTGCTATTCTGTTGCGTTCTCGATGAGTAAACACGGTTATTCATTAGTTATACTGCTCTGTGATATTTAGTGATAACGGTCAACCACTGTTATGGTAATCTTTCTTTATCATTCAAATATCACTCCCACCCCGTCTTCCCTTTCTTCAAGATATGTGTTCTTACACAATGATCTCGGGGAATTTTGTGAGGGTGTAAGTTTTATACTGGAGATTAAACTCGAATGGTTACGTGCAGCAACTTTTTCTGGTTATTAAGATATTTAATCTCACAACGAAAGAAAAGCCCCGTTTTTTGCTGGGTTCCATGGTTTTAAGCTCTTCAAAGCGAAATATCTGAAAAATTAGAAGATTATACAGGTAGGCGTTCAACTTCTATTTGGAAAAAAGGTGCTGCTGTCATTTTTTTTTGAAACGATTATTATCAAAGAGATTCCCTGAATTCTCATAAAATATGCCAATTGTTCCAATGAACTTGCTGAAAAGTTACAGTTGCAAATTGCCTGATTTCCCAGTACCTCGGAGCCAAAGAAGATGTCCTGAAAAGTAACGAACCCAGATAACTGTTCAGCAACACATTTCTTCTTAGCGTTCCCTTCCCAGTCTACCGAATTGTCATGTTGCTACTTGTTTGATTTCATCACCTTTTCGTACAAATCTGTACGAAATCGCATGATTCAACAGTCTTGATTTCCCTCATGCATTCTCTTTCGGATGATGTTTCATCGAGAAGCACAACAAAAAAGTGTACAGTTCTCTTCTTGGGAAGGCAAGGCCTATATTGAATATGTCGATTTCGGAAGCAAAACAAAACAACCGTACAGGAATTATATTAGTCATCGTTTCTCCCTCCTCCTCCCTCGTCTTGCTCCTCCCCTCGGCTGGCGCTCGCAAGTGTGCCATTCGTGCCTCCATCAGTCAACGATGCCGTCGGCTCGCGTCCTTTTCCTTATTTGCGCTCTAGTCGTCCCCGTTACTTCTGTCCAACAAGCGGTGACTGTAAAGGGAATCGTGAACTGTCGTGGCCACAGGCAGCCCGGAACGTTCGTCCAGCTCTATGATGAGGATTCCAGTACGTTTTGCCCCATTTCAACTCTATCTACCTCCCATTCCATTTCTTCCAGTTTTCGACAGTGATGACCTCCTTGGATCAGTTGTGGCCGATCATCGGGGTATTTTCTGTGTAAAAGGCTCCACGCACGAGGTAACAAGAATTGAAGAGTTTGATGTCCCCCACTGAAAAAAGACCATTCCAGTTCACCAGAATTGAGCCATACATTCTCATCGAGCACAACTGTGGCTACGAAGGACTCAACGAGAAAGTGAGCCTACAGAAATTGAAATTCCCAACTTCTTGATTCCAGCACGTTTTCATCAAAACGATCCCAGTAGAGTTTGTCACCGAGGGTCCGAAAGCCAAGCATGTTTACCATTTGGGCGATATTGAACTTCTCACAGCCGGTGAGGGTATTTCGACTGGTATTGAGCAATCTTTGTTTGTTTGCAGACGCCCCGGTTCAAAAGTATGACAAGAGAATCTACGTCGAGACGAACATCGATGAGCGTATCCGCCAGTGCATCCCGGTTTATGTCCAGTACAAGAAGTTCTACGAGAAGGTGGCAAGAAGCGTGATTTCTTATACTCCCAACGCATTTTCAGACCATCTTCGAGTCCAATATCCACGAGACAGTGCTACCAACGGATGACGATGCAGCTGTGGTTGAGGAGCCAGTGGTTGAGCCAACTGAGGGAGACGGAGAAGTCATTGCCACCCCGGATGAGGATAAGCCAGAGGAGAAACCAGTTGAGAACGAGGAACAGCCAAATGAGGAAGAGAGAAGAATCGAGGAGGAGAGACTCCGTTTGGAAGGTGAAATTCCGGGTTCGGGTAGTTGAATTTGCTGATAATATTTCCAGAAGAGCAGAAGAAGCTGGATGAGATCAGAAGACTGGAAGAGGAGTCCATCAGATTGACCGAGATCCGCCGAATTGAGGAGGAGAAGAAGAGAATTGAGGATATCAGAAGACAAGAGGAAGAGCAGCAGAGAATCGAGCTGGAGCGCAGGGAGGAAGGTAACACTGTTATGTTTTACGAAATCTTTCATTAGTTTCTACTCAGAGCGTCGTCTTGAAACCGAGCGTAGAGCCGAAGAGGAGAGAAAGCGAGAGGAGGAAGCAAAACTTCAGGAACAGAAGAGAAAGGAACAAGAGGAGGAGCACAAGAGAAGAATGGAAGAGTATCATAGACGGGAACAGGAGAGACAGGAAGCCATGAAACGTCGGGAGGAGGAGATCAAGAGACGCGAGGAGGAGGAGAAGAGCAGATTGGTGGCGTCTGGGGAGAAGACGGAGAAGAAGGATCCGTGTGCGCAGTATCCAGTGCTCACTCAGGTTAGTCAGGATAACGGATTCGTTTTTAATTTGATTCTTGATTCGTGTAGGAACTGGCAGAAATCGGTATGTCACTGCTTGATTTCCTCTTGCAGTTCTCGCTTTCTTTCGCTTTTCTCGTTCCCTTCTCACCCAAAGGTTTCTCTTTTCAGAGCAAGACCTTCAGCCGTTCTATCGAGTTGCGTCACGAGTACATTGAGGATCCATGCCTTCGCAAGTGAACTAACACCACTTCTCTAATGAATTGCATCATTAATCACTATTATCACAGATCTTTATTACGCTTTCATACTTCTCGTATTTCACAATTATTTTACAATCACTTTGAGATCACACATAAAGATGTAGTCTTTTCGCAATCCGTTCCTATTGGACAGTCGTCGTCCACTTCGCACGGATCGCCGATTTCGTAGATTTTGTTGTTTTTTCGGTTTCCTCTGAAATTAATAAACAATACCGACTTCCCATGTCATCTTTCCACTTACGCTGGTCCATAATGACACACAACATAAGACATCTTAGGGCAGTTCGCAATTCCACAGCCCAGCCGATAGGTTCGATCCCATGCCATCTGAAGTTTCGCGTATCAAATCAGAGTGGTCAGTGCTTGCGTACCTGAGTGTAATGTCCGATCGCTTTCCCTTTCAGGTCCCATAGTTCAGGTGTCAACACGTTATCAATCGGGGTTCCAAACTCTTCAAGTTCCTGCCACCATTTCTCGACAGCCTTAAGCAGTTTTTTTGATTGATGGTGATAACAGGTCAAAGGGACAGATGAAAGAGAAAGGAGAGAGAAGATGATAGCGCTTACCGTATGTATCAAACTGCGAGGATCAGGATTGGCGAAGGAACTCATATAGAGGTTTTGTCCCTGGTTCGGCCGCTCGTAATGAGCAGAATGAGCAAATACACAATTGTTGGCCCAGTTTTGAGCGTATCTTTCCAACAAGCAGTCGTATTCCTGAATGCGCTGATTAAAAGAGATAGAAGATGTAGCTGCTACCATTTTGATCATCTGACTAGCCTTCGGCTGAGAACTATTTGTCTCTCCATTCCATTCCAAACCTCTCGCTAATCGAGACCTGGAAACAACTTCGATTCCAGAGTTCCTTTTGGAGCTTTGTACCTGTAGAAGTTATGCTGATCTAGTGTCCATTTCCTCGTCAAATCAGAAATCAGTGGATTATTACACTGACTGCTGTTTCCATCATCTTTGGGGATCTGCGGCGCTTGACACAACCCTTCAGGAACCAGACACTTGGATCCTGGATAGGTGAAACAGTCTTTGTCGTCACAACACGGCTTCCCGTTCTCGTAGATCATTTCCTTCTCGCATTGTGCTCTGCAACTTTGAGTTGTGCATGGGAACTTCTTCAATGACAGACTTTTCATTGTACAAACAAGTGAAAAGGGCGGATTGCGCATCTGGGCACATGATATACGAGCAGCCGACGCGGTATGTTTTGCCTTTCGCCATCTGAAATATCTAACGTTTTCTGTTCCAATGGTCACCTCCTCCACTCACATTCGCCCATCCGAAGTAGTTGCGTCGCGCGTAGAACCTATTTTTGTGGTCCTCATTACCCCGTTCCTCTCCTTGTTGCCACCATGCCTTCATCGCGTTCCTCATGTGAACCGTCGAATCGTGTCCGTCAAAATAAAAATAAAAGCTGAAAGAGAGGGGGAACAGTTGAAAGTGAGAACGAGTGGAAACTGGTCACCGTTTGAAAAGCTGGGCGTTTGAACCGAGGACTGATTGCGGCATGAAGTTCTGCGGGCAAGAGGCCGACCAGTTGGCAGCCAGTGCGGAAAGTTCGCAGTCCCAATCCTGAGGTTGTTTTGTGAGGGGGCGGTAAGTGGAAGTGAGTGCGAATTACCAGTTTGTACATATTCCTCGCACTATTCATAAGACCTCTCTTGTTCCTTTGCTTTCCAAAAGCCAACGATCTCCGCAATTCGTTATGGGTTGTCAAGATGATTTCTCGCTGTATCTGACTGATCGTTGATCCGTTACACGAGTGATCTGTCAGAAGTTCTAAACGAGACAAAAAACGTCTGGGTGTGAGGGGGAGACTGACCGTCGTCAGGTCCGCCGAGGACTTCAACAACCTTGTCATCCACATCGTTCCAGATGTTGTCCTCGACAAAGTCGTCGCTTCCACTTCCTTCATCCGAGCTGATAGCGGACTGTGAGACACTAACGATCAGAATGAGAATAGGATACTGTAGTTACCTGGGCATATTGAATAAAAAGAACAAGAATGACAGCGGAGAGGACCACGTTCATAATAGTCATTAGCAGGCAGAGAGCATGATACGTCTGATTCCGATCGCGATGATGATGGCGTTGGCAACTCGTCGGAGACGCCGCTGCAACTTATTTATTGAGTGTACCCGGACGAGTGGCTCCGCCCCTCCCGCAGGTTACCAGTTTTCTACGTCTCCTGAAAACGTGAGAGAAACCGTCTCTCGCACTTTTCTCTCTCGTTTTTTGTCGGTTTCGGTTCAAAATCAGAAAGGAAAACAGTGAGAAAAATAGGGAGAATAGCGAAAAGTGAAAGTAAATGTTAGGACGACCACAAAATGGATGATAAATGCGAAGTTCGATCAAGCATTTGACCTCTACACTTTTGAAAATCGAGAATGAAGCTGCTTTCTGCCAATTACATGACTATACTACATAGCAGACAACATTGTAATAATTTATTAGTTTTGATAACTGATATCGTCCCCGCACTGTCTTTTGTTCTAAAAGGGCGTCTTCCCATATGCAAATTAGCTGGAATAATCTTGAATTGTACCTGTTGAAGACGAAGAGGTCATCACGTCGGGAAAGTGTGAGAAACCGCAAAAAGTGAAACCCGAAATTGGCGGCGGTGGCATAATACACTTGTCGTCGCCCTCCTCTTCACTTTTATGAAGCCGTTTGTTATGTTTCCTGCCTGCGTCCTTTCCACAATAAACCGTGTCAATGCCATGCAAATTCGTTGGCAACCTATCAAAAAACCTGCGAGGGAACCCGAAGAGAAAGCGACGACGAGACGGCGATAAGGTGGAAGATTCTTGTTTTCACTTTTTCGCGTGATTCTGATTCTGATCAGATCATCAATTCCATTTCGCGGTTTCCTTTCGGCTGGTTTCAGGTAAAGGTGTTCTGGAACCCTTAGTGGTTTGATTCGATTTGATGTGATACGTTTCTCTTTATTGGAATCAGGTTTAATCAAAACATTGAAGCGATCAGTGATTTGAAATTGACGGACTGATTTGAATCGAAATAAGAAAATAAGATAAAAAAAGGAAAAAAGAAACCGACAGCGTCATCAAGGAAGTGGCGGGAGAGTGGTTGATGTGCTGAAAAAGATCAAACGGTTCCGAGTGGACTGCTGATAAGGTTTTGGACCATGTCAGGTCTTGAAAGTGGCTCACCTGTACAGACAGAGGATGTCAACTCTTGAAGTACACTTTGCGTACGAACAACCAATTGATTCTTTCACCTGAACAGATTTATAACTCGGGTTTCACTTCCTCCACTCACATTGGATTTGCTGTTCAGGTTACTCGACGCGAATCCCAATGCGTTCTTGTATTGCGAAATAATCGCTTCTGGAGTCGAATTGTCAGTCACTGGGAAGCTGAGCTTTAGAGTTCCATTAGTAGCACCTCCATTGTCAGCAAGACACTCCTTGATCACTGCTTGCGCTTTCAACTCTAAAGTACAGTCCCAAGTCTACAAATGTTATTTGAACGCGACAATTAACGGTTTCAGTTAATTACTTTCCCGTTAGCAATCGTTTGATCGAAAACAGTTCTCGTGGCAGTGGTCATTCCATTCGCGCACGTCGTTCCAGCTGTAATCAAAGAGACTGAAGATTGAAAGCGAATCATCCCGTGAAACAAAGCATGCTTATCAATCAAAGTACGATAGAAGCTTCCTGTTCGCGATCATTCAAAACGGGGTTCGGAAAAGCTAAAAAACAGTTGAAGGCGGCAAACACTCACCATCTCGTTTCGCTCGTCCCTTTTCCAGGAAGTAATTATCATTGGCGATATGAATCTGGCTTCTGAAGCGGGGAAAAAGTGAGAACCTGGAACAGAAACTCACCCAGCCACGACAGTGACCAACAAGAAGCATGCCAACCGTCCATGCATGTCTGCCCGGGGAATTTGATGAATCATGGGGAGAAGAGAAAGGCGGAAGAGACAATGGAGTCTTGTTTGAGCAGCTGTCCTCATTGGGAAAACCATTCTCGTTTCATCCGTTTTGCAAGAGTTGAAAAATGCAACCGATTTATGTTTTTTGGATAGATAGAATGTGAACACGGACTGAGAATGGGATCATTGCAATGGACTCATCACAATACATTAGGAAGACAGAACATTTGGCCGGAAACAGGAAAAAGCTAGCAAAAATAACTACAGTGAATTTAGAAAGTCTGGAGAGAATTTCAAAGAAAAGCGGTATTTTAATCATGTGAATACATTAAATTAGAGAGTATGAACAATAATAACAATAATAAAGTTATGATACATAACATACAGTAGTCGAATAGAATCATTTGGGGCCCGCGTCCATCGTCAACGACTTTCCGAATTTGGAGAATTTACGTGGAAGACCGATTGAGCGAACGCTGGATAAACTTATTTTGCGTGTGGTGGTTGAAGAAGAAGATGTGCTCTCCACACGTCTACCCTAAAACACATTCTATACATTGCCGGTGCACGAGACGGTGGTGGTTTATAGTGGCAAAGAGTATAGAATAGAATGAAAGGAAATCAGAGATAGGCGAGAGGAAGCTTATACTATCGGATGCCATCGAAATGGCCATCGAGGAGAGCGTTTTGGGAGAATCGTTATATCTCGAAATTGATAAGAGATATCAAAAAGTTGTCAACAGCAAACAAAAAGTTCTCGTTATGATCTACCAGTTTGTTGTTGACAATGTTTTGATATCTCTTATCAATCTCGAGTTATAACGATTCTCCGGCAGAGCTTTTCTCCGTTGCGGGGCCATTTCAATAGCATCCGATAGTACTCTTAAAGCATTTTCTCGGTTTTCACAGGTAATATCGCTTTTTCAAGCTGCTGCTCTCCCATTTAATGGTATTGCGAACAGTCAGCTGATTTTAAATATTCAGAAGTATACCGTTTTGGAGGCAGAGATAGTACTTTTAAGAGCTCGAGAAACTTCCAATTCGCAAAAATTTAGAATAAAACCAAAGAAAACCACAAAACACTACGACCAGTTGAAGTTGATTCACAGAAAAAACCAAATACAGAGAGTGTTGACCAGAGACAATCGAGTGAAAACATACAGATAGAAGGAACAAGACGAAACTTGATTAACTGAAGTGATAGAGAAGGAGTGCATGTTCTAGATATCCTCTCCTGGTAATCCCGCGTAGTAGATCATATAGTAAGTGTCGTCACTTTTCGGGACACTTTCTCGTAGCTTTTGAGCCATTTCCAGAAACTCCTGAACACAGTTTGTTTCTCATTTGAAGTTGCGAAAGTGTTAATTCAAACTGGGAAGAGAGAGCAGAATTATGAACCCATTTTATATTTATTAAGACATGTTAGAGGTTATGGACGGAGAAAAATGTTAGTAGAGGGGGGTAATTTGAACAATTCTTATTGTTTTCCTCAGAAACTGTTTCATAAACATACATATTATACGATGGTTTTTGATGGGTGGGAGAACACACGATTATGCAGACGAAAACATGCAGAAAACTGTTTGGTGAACACAATATATATAGAAGAAATAAAATGAGGAAGGAAAGAAGGAAAAGTGACTTTTCTTGGAAAAGGTGATAGGGATAGAGATAGTGACAGGAATAGAAGTTGAGTTGAGATGTGTGGAAGGGTAATGGAGGGAAAAAGAAAGTGCTCTGTGTCATTCGCGTTGGGATTTCGCCGCTTCCAGTTGCGATATAAAAGATCTCACTTTTTCGAGTGTCGCGTGCACTGTGTCTTTGCGGTTCTCGAGCACGAATCGGCCCATCGACTTCCAGCGGGATTGCGCTTTCCACACGTTTTCGTTCTCACAGAGGACACGGCTGATTGTGCGGTTGTTCGGGTACTTTGGAGTCACTGGAAAATTAAAAATAAATGGGTTGTTATGCGTTGTTTTCCAGCGGAGAAACTGCCCAATTGCTTCAAACGTAATCAGGCTACATTGTACACAAAGCTTCGAGAAGGTATATGGGCGGTTGTTTACCAAGCAGCACTATTCACTCTCTTTTGTTTTCAGGTCTGTTCACGTTTGAAGCAATTCCCAAGAAAACCTAATAACCAAAGCATAAACAGAAGTTCTATGTAGTCGAACTAAAAGGTGCGTTCAAAAGGTGCAATAGATCCGTGGCACAAACAAATTGGGAAAAGAAGTTGTGCAAAAACGATCGCCTACGGTCATTGCTCCTTTTTCGCGCCAATGAAAGGGCTTGAAGCATACTCTGACCCTGGTTACTCTTCGAATCGTCGCACGTTTCTTCGACTAGAACATATTCGGCGTCGTTGACATTTGGACGACGGGCTTTCACAAACACCTGGAATTTGACCATGTTTACAAGTCCAATGGGTATTAGGTACTTGGCGGATGATATCTGACGCTGTGCTATTGATACTGGCACGGAGGATAGCGTACGGCTGGTCTTCACTAACGTTATGAACACAAACGAGGAATGTGTCACCCATTGATCTGGCACGTGGATTCAACCCTAAAGCGATGATTCAAATTGCTTTTCACATTCTCCGATGTGCTCCTTACACTTGCCTTCTGTCACTTCAAGATGTTCTCCGAAGGCGTCAGTGTCTAATGATCGTCCGTGCAGTTGGTTGCTGGACGCGCTCTTCACATGCCCATCTTTGGTCAGTGGGCTTGGAGAGACTGATGTGGAGCTGCCGCTGGTTCCAGATTTGATTATTGAAGTGATCCATGCTCGCGAAGACGGGTCCTAGAAAATGGACAGGGTTTGAAGAAGAATATCAAATGTCACATGTCACTTCAAATTATCAGAGTTCCAAACGTGTTAGGGTGATGGTATTCATACTTTTGGTTACAAATACACTTCATACAATGCCAACGGCCTTGAATGTGTCTCAACATGCTCATTGCTCATCATCTCAGAAGCCAACACTTTTAGCAACACACAAAAATGATAAGCTTCACTACAAATGAATGTCTCTCAACAGCCATTCCTTTGCTGCGCAGTAGTTGCTTCAGTCGTGTCAGTCGATATCTCACCTATTCCCCGATCCGAGTCATCCGTCCGTCGTCGAAGAATTGTGCGTTTCGGCTAGTTAAAGAAATGAAAAAGAAGAAAAAAAAGGAAAAGGGTTACAATATTAGCTTGGGGGAGGAGAGTTGAGGCTCGGTTGACGAAGCGGTTTGGTAGTGAGTATAGAGAACATAATGTGTGGTGTTGTGGACGAGTATCAGACATTTGCTGACAGTGTGGACGCGTCGAATGTGGCCGCCCAGTTGAGTTTGCGTGACGATTTGCTAGTTTTGCGCTGTCGACGCTTTTCTTCGTAACTCACACTGCCTTTCTTGCGCAACACGAATCGTCGCATCGAGCCGTTCCAGCAAGCGACCGCATCCATGATTGGCTCGTTCAGTGGGAGAACCTGCAAGAACGCACATCGACCAGTCAAGAACCCTCGTCTTGATACCCGTTGTTCAATGGGGTCTTCTCCAGAAGCCGCAGGGATGGCTTCCTCGATCAACACATACTCTTCAACCTGGTCCGCATTCTTTCCAGCGTTCATGAGAGCCTGCTGCATGACCGTCTTCACTGTACTGCCCGACTCGCTGTGCACAGTGATCGCTGTCTCGTCAGCGAAAGCGCCAGTGATACGAAGAACGAATATTTGCTTTTTCAAAATTGGGGTGGGTGAGAGATGCGGAGTCTAAAACAGAAGATTCTAGAGCGATTCGTGCGGAAATCAATGTACCAGATCAGTTCTATAAGCGAGAGTGTGCTCGAGATTACAGTACGCGTTGGAATCGTCGTCGTGGAGGTAGATGTGCTCTTCTTGCTCAAATCTTGTTCTGCAAATTGTGAGACGATTACGATACTGACAATTGGATGAAAATGAATGCAAACGTCTAGAAAAAAGTTTGAAATCTAGGATGCGCATGCTGTCGCATTGAGTGCTCGTGTCTAATTTCTACAGTGGAATGAAAGGTAAATGTGTTATACGTTTATTATAGTAGGTTCTAAACATATTGTGTATCACTTTCTGTGGTTAGCCTGAAATAAACGCTCCGTGTTAACAAAGCTATTGCCTATCGTGCTTTTGGACATACCTCAGGAATATCATCGCATTGTCGATGGGAAGGTTGGATGGTGTCCGAAGTGGCAGGTGCCGGAATCCAGGGCGGATGCACTTGACAGGGACGACACGATGCGCGACAACTCTTCCGTTCTGTCCGCTATCACAAACTGCGATGCGGAGGAAGGCGAGGTCAACGCACGCGATTCTCAGTTGAGTTGTGTGATTCCAGATGGGATTCACTGAGTTTCTCTGCACCACTTTCGACTTTTCGCGGACGCAGTCGTTGTGAATGCCAATGACTTCGATTTCAACGTACAGACTGGCGTAGTGAGTGTTTGGGTAGACATGCTGACCGGAAATGATCTGGAACAAAAACATTCCAACTGTCCCAACCCTTTTCCTCTTACCGTCAGGTTGAGAAGAAGTGCGGAGTGACCAGCGATATCTTTGGAGAGCGGGAGGAACTTATTGTACAAGAGATGAGACTCATCCCAGAGGCATCTGGGTTTCAGTTGGTATCCGCAGTTGCCAGATTGCTCGAACATTGCTTGATTGACAGCCATGATGACGTCAGGGGTTTGGAAGTTGAGAGCCACCATTTGCATTCCGTGCGCCCAGCAGTTGATCGGGTTGAAGTTGGATGAGTCGTAATGCTTCGCACTTGGATAGGTACGGATCAGCTAAATAGAAAAAGTCAATTTATATGCAATTGTTTCTGGAACATACATGATCTCTAGTATAAGAAATACACTTGGCTGGATGTCTCTTCATCAGTTTCTTCGCCGCGTTCTCGTTCAGAGAAGTGACCTGATAACACGTGGCCGTTGCATTCGGCCGTCCGTTCCCCACGAATTCGGCTGTCAGCTCTTGACTCAGTTGTGTACTGCTCCTTTGACGTCTCGGCGGTGCTGGTGTGTTCAGAAGATTGGACGGTGTCCGAGCGCGAGACGAGAATGATAGACTGGCGGATGCGGGCGGCTCTTCCGTGATCCGGGGTGACTGGATGCCTTCCACTGGCGGAAATCCCTAAAATGCTTTGTTATTGTGTTTTGTCGGCTGAAGGCTTGCTTGCTCACTTTAAACTTGGTCGCCTGCATGTAGATGACAATGTCCGACAGCTCCGGGGCAATTTGCACTCCAGTGTTGTTCTTGCGCGGCTGCTGATTGCGAATCGCATTCTGAGCGAGTTGCGCGTACAACACTTCATCTTCAGTTTTCTGGTCGTTAGCCTGAAAACGAATGTTGCGATGATGTTAACCCATTATCCAATTACTTTAGAAGCGGCCTTGCTGGTTGTTGGCTTCGCCTGCTCGACGGAGTGATCACTGCACAGAGAGTCTTGTTGCTTAATGTTTCCAGCTGACTTTCCAACTCTCTTCGACGTCTTCGGACTGTCGTCCTTCTCTCCCCTCACTGGAACCTCTTCCTGGTCATCTTCCTCATTCTCCTCATCATCCAGGAACTCATCGAGATCGTCGTCCTCCACTTCATCAACCGTACTGAAAATGAGACTTTTGAAAAGAAATGAACCTTTGTCATGCAGTTCTTCTAATGAAGATAGATCATAATGATAGTAATGAGCTTTCCAAAAGGGAAATCGAAAGTTACAGCTCTCTAGCGTTCAGAAAACAGAAAACGAGGAAAAGAGGAACATAGGCAGTTCGATAGTAAAGGAAAACGTTCTACTGGTTAGTACCTAGATCTGAAGATGGAGTTAGAATTGCTGAAAGTAGTTTGGGTTAGTCAAAAAACCTTCCATTTCCAGTGAAACCAACCTGCTTTCGTAAGAATTCTTGCTCTGTTTCCTGTGAAGTGTCAATTGAGTCTCTCCACGCTGTATAGCTCCTCTGTCGATCATTGGAAGTGGTGTTGGTGGATCGACGATCATTTTCTTGTTCTTTATCAGAATCTTGTTTCTAAGCTGGAGAGGACACGGCAGTCTGGGGGAATCCGAGAAATCCGCTTCAAAGAGGAAGTTGGTCACGAGCAAGTCTCCCAGGACTGTTTTAAACATCTGAGCCATTTTCGCTTGTTGTTGAAGCGAGCAGTGGTTCTCAATTGACAGTATAACTGGGAGATCCGAGGTGATGAAAGCGGACTTCTTAATAATCTCGACGACCTGGAAAGTTGGCTCTTGCTTTTACTACTCGTCAAGGTTTCATTATCCACCTGTCGGAAGCCGATCTTGCTGACGAGAGTGTGTCCGTGGTAGATCAACGGCAATCCGTCGTCCCCATCCCAACAATCGAGCTCCACGCATCGGCATCCGGTGAGGAGAACCTTCAAAATTAAATTCCTCGTCGCCGTCCTCAGTCTCTAATATTCACGTCCCCCGCGAGACAAAATGTGTCATTCCCAATTGTTTGCTATGTTTTTATGTGTTTGTGTGTGTGTGTGGGTGAGGAAGAAGAAAGGTACGGGGGGAGGGGAAATATTGTTTTTTATTCGTGACTTTCACAAATCTGATTTATTCGTTCTCCCAGGCTCTGGTTGTTTTTTGAAGACAAAACCGCTTTGCCTTCTGCACCCACACGTTCCGGTCATGCATTTTCCCACTAATTCGCTGCCAACTCGGACTTTAGCCTAGCCGTATCCCCACGGTCAACAAATCCGCAGTGTGCCCTTTCTCCGTGTCACTCTTCTTCGTGGGCGGAATGGAGGTGTCAACTGCAGTTGGATCCTCCAGAACTAGAAACAATGTCGTGGTCCCGTGTTGGTCGCCAATTGGGAAATCGGGCCGGAGCGCAAGAAGATAAGAAACGCCGTCGCCGCTGCTTCGTTTCGCGGCCGCGGCGACAGCGGCGCGACGAGAAAAAGCCAAAATGCATGCGCGTTGAAACACATGCGTTTCCACACTAGGAGCCGTGCTGAAATGAGCGGCTGTGTGCTCTATGCTCCTGACGGAGCGGTGCCCTTGTGGCTACACACGATGACCCTACACCCCGGCTCTGTCCCGTGAATATTTGTTTGCTGTCTGTTGTAAAAAAGAGGAAAGGGAGCGAGAGAGAGAGAGAAAAGACGCCAATGTTTTCATTCGCATCCACTGACGACTTACCTTTTTTGTTTTCCTCTCTTTTTCTCTCTTCTACTCTTGTCTTCGAAGAAGTCAGTTTCGGTGCCTAGTATCAAGTTTCTATACGACGTCTATTGACTTGAACTGAACCTGGCCAGCCCGAAAACCAATAAGAATGATGTGTTCCCCGCTGAATTTGAGAAAAGAAAACATCTGTTCCAAATTCCTCGGAGTGAAATTGGAAGAACTTTGAAGACCCATTAAGATCTATACTTTCGAATAAACATAATGGCCCCATCGTTGTGCACTTTAAAAATCAAACAAAAAGCTTTCGGCCGTCTCTTCTCATCTCTCACCCCAGACCATCCATTTTCAAAATAACACTGGAAATTAGATAATTTCCTTTCCTTCCCTCCCGCGGAGAGAAAATAAATTGCACTTTGTGATGTTTGGCTTAGGCCCTAATGGACCAAATGAATCAGTGTGTCGGAGGGCCCTCCTGCAATCCACGTACCTGTCTGTACATCTCGGAACTGCTGGGTCCTTTGAGTTGGTGTCCCGTCAAGTAGGTGTTGTGGCTCGAGTTGATGTAGTAATGCGAGAGCGGATATTTCAAGTCCTCCTCATCCGGCTCAATTGTTTCCGGCACGAACGCGAAGTTCACAGGGTCGCACAAAAAGCGCGTGAATCCCTCGAACGACATTTGGTTCTTCTGGCGGCATGTTGCGTCCGGCTCGTGATCCTAAAACACATAATTGTGTGTATTTCATGGTTTGGTCCAAGTTGGCAGATGTTTTATGTCTCTTGTCAGTTTCTCGTGTGCAAAACCCCCAGGCGCGAAACCATCGCGATTAGTGTCCAGTGGCTCTTATGAGCAAAAGTTCAACGAGTGGTCGAGGAAGGATGGCAGGCACGCGAAGAAAAAGAAATGCGCAAAAGTTTTCCGTCCGCGGCTGCCCTCTCATAAATTAAAATAAAACAGAGAGCGCATGTGCATTCCCCGGGGGATGTCAAACCGAGAGATATCTGCTGAAAGCCTTTAGATTTCTCTGACGAGATTCCCTCCCTCTTCCTCCCCTTGTTTCGATTCGGATTCGGACTCGGCCGGTTAGAGCGAAACCAAGAAACGAAATAGGCAGAGAGATGTTGGAGGAAACAAGGGAAACTCTCACGTTGGGAGTGGGAAGAGCGAGAAATCAGGCGTATTTAGACAACAAAGAATCGAGATGGCGGAAATGACTAAAGTTCGTCTTCTTACTGAGAAGAGGATGAGGAAGAAGCGGATAACAAAGTTATTCCTCATGCTCTTCATCCTATGTGATTTCATTTTATTAAGCTGAATTGTTCGTTTTTGCTGAGAGGCTTCTTTCGCCCACGTGGCCTATGTTGCTATGCTCGTTTCTCGCGTTTCCCGGCCGTCTCTTGACTTTTGTTGCTATGAGAATATTTTTCAAAACTAGTATCCTTCGTTTCCCATTTCGAAATGCCCCTTTCTCTGGTTCTCCTAACCCCAACCAGATGTTATAATGTCTTGGTCGTGTTCTCTTTCCTATTACACTCATAAATGGATAATAACTGCAGAGCATTGGGCCCAGCGTCTCCATCTTCCGCCGCCTCTATCGTCGATTCTGAACCGACCAAAAAAGAGGGAGAAAAAACTCGAGGCGGTCGGTCGCAAAAGAGGTGCTACTCCCCTCCCCAACCCCGCCCCCTTGCTCGCCTCCTCTGTGCCTTCCTCGCCATTCTCATCCGCAATGCCACGACCGATGACTGAAGAGGACGACGTTCGACCGAGCACCACCACGTGGACCAACACTCAAGACGTCGAAGTCTACGGAGCCGTCGAGGCGACGAACAAGTCGTCGATGACAACCCTCCAGCATCCCGATGTCACCGCCACACCGACAATGCCAAAGAAAGTAGGCCTTGTTCATCCGTTTTTTTCTCCTCTTTTCTCTTTTTATGAAGGGTTAGTGGGTCGGGGGAAGATGGGAGGGGAGGGGAGGGTCCTGCTCCTCTGGTCCCGTAACAAATAAAAATTTGATCATGCAAATTGACTGCTCCCCCCGTCTTCTTTCTTCTGTTTCCCTTTCTAACGGAAAAAAGTATTCCAGGTCTCATTCGCCGCCGAAGTCGACGAGCAACAAGAGAGAATCAGCAAGGAAAGTGCGAGACGGGACGCGTGCTGTTCGATCCAATAGAATCGGCCGCGACGGACCGCCTAACGAAATGTAACTTGCCCTCTATCCGCCAACATCTCCTTCTCTCCCAACCAGTCCCATTTTCTTCTTCCATTCTTTCTCCCTCTAAAAACGTCAATTCTCTATGTGTGTGTGTCAGTTCCTTTTTGGTCCCTCCCTTCTCTCCCAAAAAATGTTCGTGTCCGGTGGTTTAGTAGGCAACTGATCACTCCAACGACGAGACTAAACTTCTTGTGTCAACGGGATTTCTATATCTGACTCTCAATGTCGAAACAAATAAATAAAGTAAATGTGACATTGGATGTGTATGTTTTCAAGAGGGAAGGAGGGAAGACGATTCCGAATACATTCGGAAAATCGAGGGGCGGCTAGGGGGGGAAGAAAAAAGAAAGAAGGAGGCGCCTCTGAAGAAGAAGCAAAAGAAGCGAGCAAAAATTTACCTGAATCAGCTTAATCGCCATTTGCTCGTCAATCTGCTCCATCTGATGAGTGTTGACAAACGCGCGCAGCATCTGCGGCGTCAGCATCGACGAGCGAGAAGTGTCCATGAGACCTCCCATGCTGAAAACGTATAGTGTACCGTAGACATACATTCCCGTGATATCTACTCGAGTTTCTAAATATAATACGTTTCTCCTAGTTTCCGCTATACCCAAAAAAGTGACGTGCGTGGGAGTTTCTCAAGGCAGCTGCAGTTTCCAGAGTATCTCATGATGATAATTGTGAGTGGCTATGAGCCTGACAAAGAAAGAAACGGCCGCCTTTCGTGAATAATTGATATGCAAATTGTTCGAAAGTTACAACATCTTCCGCCCACTAAAAGGAAATGCGCCGCCGCTTTGTTCTTCACACCTACATCCACTTTCGACGTCACTTCATTTTCAATGAATAAAACGTGAGACGTTGTGTTGTTGCCCTCATCTGCCGCCCGTTTTTTGTGCCGTTTTCAATGACTTCTTTCTATTTTTTCTCATAGAGTTTTTGGTTTTCGGAACTCGAAATATCAAAAGAGTATATGGTTGTACTTTGTGTGAATCGCGGTGATTAGATGCACACGGCTGGATTATCTCTTTTCCTCAGAATCAGGAAACTCAACCAAAACGAGAATTTGCATTTATAATCATAACGAATGACCTAAAAGAAGCGTGAACCTGCGTCATAAGTTCTGAAATAAGACGCGCTAACTGACTAACCTGTTGACACTGGCCAATGCGAGAGCGTTGTAGATTTTGTTCTGCTTCTCGCTGATATGGTGCGAAGTGATTGTGGTGTTGCGGGTCAGGAAATCTGCACAAAAACAAGTCGCCAATTATGAATGCGTTCTTTCTCTATCCATTCACCATTTGACAGGAAGTCGGCGTTGTAGGAGTTGGACACACTTGCCAATCTCGATTGCATTCGCGGGCTGTGACGATCTCGTTCTCTTTTAGGGCAGTGTTGTGGCGTGGTGGCGGTGGAGAGGACATCGTTGAATACATCTCTGAACGTTTTTCAGGAAGGGGGTAGGTAAACACGCCAAGTTTTGAATACCTCAAATCCTTTCTCATTCTTGTATTGAACAATCTGAAGAGTTCTGCGAACTCGACCAATGTCAACGGTTTCTCCTGGAACTCTTTTCCGGAAGGACCACTGAGGCCGGAAACTTGAATGGACATTTGTCCGGAGCTGCTGATCGAGCCAGAATTCGGCGTTTCTCCCCCTCTCGACCTCCATGATTTGGTTGATCTCCCCCCAACAGAACGACCTGAAAGGAGCTCGTAAAATCACACTTCCCGGTTTTTGATAATGATTGGACAGTTGTTGATAACTGAAATTCGGAAAGTAATAAAATTGGTTCCTCCGATGGGAGTATAGAGAATCACGTTTCCCGGAAGATCGAAAACCCGAAAAATGTGAAACCCAACACGCTCTGTTATCAGCGTTGTGTCCATTACATCCCAAAATAGCAACTCATCCCGTTGAATATTTCATAAGACTGACCTCCATAGGAGCTGCTCGTCGGAGTTCGCGACCTCGGCGTGTAAATGCTATCCAAGTCTCCCGCGTCGCTGTTCGCTGGTTCACCTCGCGGTTTGAGCAAGTATCCGGGAGAATTGGGGCCTGGTGGTCCGGATTGGGAGGAGATTTGAGATTTGATAGATGGAGGACGAACAAGAGGGGAGTGGGGTTGCGGGGATTGCGATCTGCTGCCTTCTCTGGATGCTCCACGGAGCTTCTTCTGCATCGCATTCTTCAAGTTTTTCAGCCTACAAGACATCGAAAGTGTTGTTGAACATTGACGAGTCATTGTTGACTCTCTCACCTGCTCTTTGCTCCTCCGGGCTCACTAGACAACGAGGAGTCGTTGGGCCGAGTCGCATTACTGTTCGTCTGGCTCAATCCTAGAAGAGTGAGCGTTACCGACACATTTTGCATAGTAAATGAACAGCTTGGGAGACCGCTAGAAATCGAAAAACCGAGCGGGGAGAGGAAGAGAGAGAGAGGAGGAGAGGGGGGGGGTCGTCGGCCGAAGAAGTTCACGGCAATAAAGATAAGCACACTAGCTTTATGATTATGATGTTCATCCAACCTCTCCCCACTATTTCCTCGTGGCGCACACACAAAAAGACACGCGCGTACAAGTTGAAGCTATTGGAAGTGGAAGGAAGCGGTACGAGAAAAACAGAAGAAAAACAGAGTGTTTTGATGATAGAATACTGCGGTTTTGATACGGCGAAGCCCAAACTGTCACTGACACCAAACCAAAAGAACAAACCAAAGCCTTTCCAACGTTCAACACGCCCACCAAATGCTTGAAGTGCTTCGAATGGACGTGGTCCGCAGTTCGCTTCACCGGTGATCTCGTACAAGGACAGATAAACGTTCTTGATCCACAACATGCGCCGGTCTGGGTATTTCTGCTGGCGTTGCAGACTTTTCACAACCTGAACACCCTTTTCAATAAGACATTTCCCTTCCCAGATTCTTACAGATTGCAGCCCGTTCGTCCAGAAATGCGCTATTTGTTGTGGCGCGAGGAAGTAAATAAACTCGTTATCAGACAGCAGCTGACCGTGACTGACCTTCCAGCAACACACCGGAACCGACATTTCTTCAACCGAGTGACGCCGATATATTGCCTAAACGCTTGTTTGATTGACTACATTCGCTTTCTCGTTGTCTACCTCGATATCTATGTCATAACTGTCCACAAGTTCCACTCCCTTCACGGCACTCAACTTCAGCTCCCCTTCCTCTACTCCGACCCCTCCGGTCCCAGGAGTTCTTCCAGAAGGCATTGGAGAAGCAGCGCCTCTTCCCGAGTCCAGTGGTTGGAGATTTGAAACAGAGACTTTGGCGAGCACGTCCTGCAAATTATAGGTTTATCTCTGGCCCATCTTTCCCGAAAAAGAAACGAAAAACCGCTCACTTTCTCCTTGGGGTCTTTGTTAACTGAGTAGGAGATCTTATGCCAATTTATCTGCCCGCAACTCGGGTCCAAACGGAGAAGGCACAGATTGCTGCGTCCCGAGTCCGGCTCGTAATGGATGACAGTGGTTCCGTGCTGGAGACGTTGGATGACATCGAGATCAAAGGTTAGGGTGTCAAGTGGGATGAGAGCCACTCCATGGGAAGAGCCGCGGACTACTTGAACTGGTTCGTAGGCTGAAATTGAACATTGGAGTGAGAGCGATTGTTTGTTTGCGTTCGCTCACTCTTCGCCTCTTTTTCCTTCTGCTCCTTCTCATTTTGCGGGATTTGAGACGCTGGAATTGCTTGTTCTTCCAGCTGCTTGATCATTGTTCTACTGTGACGATGGAAGAGTTCCAGGTTGTCAAGTACTAGAAACAGCTATGAACTTGAAAAAAGAACTGCAAAGTAGCCCTACCAATTGCAACGAGGTTAATCTTGTCGGCGTTGAGAAGGCCACCAACTCCAATTCTCGACGAGAAGTGATCCTCGCCGTTGGGGTCGTTCATAAACTCTAATTTCTGCGTTTCGCCTTCATGCCCAATCACAACAATGTTCGGTAGATCATTGACAATGGCGTAGAGATCTCGGAGGAATATACCGAAGAATGGAATGACACGAGATTGCGGCATGCGGAGAGCCCGTTGAACTGCATTTATGTATGCTTGAGATGGTAGCGCCTGGTTGGCTGGCAATAAGGTTTCACAAAGCTAAAAACGCAGGTTCGCACTGATAACGACTAGGAAGGCTTACTGAGTCGAACTGAGATTTTTCTTCTTGACGCAACGAAAGCCAGAACGGCCGGAGTTTCTCGCTCTTCAGCCCCATTAGAACCTCAACGGCAGCGTTGAAGTTTCCAATGTTCCAACATGTTTCCACAATTCTCAAAATTGCGGTGAGAGCAACTTTGCGATCGTCATGGGTTGGCTGACTAACGATTACATGGGTGATCCATGAAGAGACCTTAAAGTCCCTATGATATGGCAGCTTTCAGGAAAACGGGGTACCTCTGAGAGTCTTTTGACGAGATTTCTGACTGGACTGGGATTTTCGGAGACTGGAACGGAAGTGAGATCACAACTAACATAGCGGACATAGTCCATTGGCTGAATAGAGTAGAACAGTTGGTATTCGGTTGAAGAAAGCTGAATTTCAAGGGGTGGGTAGTCCTGTCTAGAGGGGTTCTACCTGGAAGGCAACTTCTTCAGGGAAATGAAGAATGTACTGAAGGCGTTCGAGTTCGAGACGGAACAATGTGATGGGCTCCTCATTGAGAATGAAACCGGCAGTGGCTGACTGTGTCGACGAGGTGGAATCACTGCGCGACGTCGCTGAAAATTATTCCTCGTTTCCTCTCCCAAAATCTCTACAATCTTCCCATTCAACAACCAACAATCAGTTTGCTATTCGAGCCCTCTCCGTCTTCCGAAAGAGTCTCTGTGTGCAATTAGGGTTTCGAATTGTGCTCTTGGTATTGTGTTGCAATTTTCACCCCCAATCTCTCTTCTTGTGATTTTGTCAGAGAGGAAGACGTCGCGGCGTGTTGTGTGTGTGTATATATGTTTTTTCCGTGACTCTTCTCTCTCGCGTCTTCTGTGGGTCATTTTCGTTCGGGAACGAAATGAGGAGAAGAAGGCAAAGATTGGTTTGGTTTGAAACAGAAGAACGTGGAAAGGATTGGATGTTCTGTCCACATGCTAGTCGACGGGGAGAAAAGAGTCCCGGGGCGGTCTGAGCCGCACAAAAAACGGATTATTGAAGCGAGCGCGTCAAACTTGCACAGGCAACAAGTCGCAGGGGGAGAGATACGGCTTGCCAAACAATTCAATTGAAACTGATTTGCTAAGCCGCGAGGGGGGACAAGTTTTGTTTTGTTGCTTTTGCTTACTTCGCGAATCATATGCGTAGTTGGCTCGGAGAGTCCCTCCGCGTCCCATCTATTGGAACTAGTAGTTCCGCGTCAAAAAGTTTGGTAGCACTTGGCGCGCAGATAAGACGGGTGGGAGAGATGGATGGCCGATGGAAGAGGGGAAGCGAACATTTTTTTATATTTAGACAAAGTTAGATGCGCTTTGACATCAGTTACACGCCCACATGCTGCCAAGTACGCTATTTCTCAATAGAAGCCACTTACCGAGTTTGCAGACATAAACGAGGAGACTATCAGGATCAGGTGGGATTTCGGGTTCCTCATGGTCATGGGATCGTCCGAGAGCATGCAGCAAACGGGAAACGACCGATGTCATTTTGCTCTCGTGAGGCATTTTTTGATAGGAATATCAGAAGGTAGAATGGGAAGGAGTTCTCGGTGTTTTCCCGCTTCCAAGAGAGAATAGACAGACACAGATAAGGATGGCACCCGTTTTAGGAAAGCAAGGATTTTGACGCAGATCTACTAGAAGGCCTGCCGGCAGATAAATGGGCGAAAAAAAGGAGAAAAGGGGGAGGAGGCAAGAAGAGAAAAGGCATCTTGGATCTGGGCGAGAGAGGGGTGCCTCCTCGCGCTGCTGTGAGCCTCTCGGTGGATCCCTTGAGAATTTCGTTCATATTTTTCAGTTCGCACTGATT
This sequence comes from Caenorhabditis macrosperma, assembly GCA_963932285.1. Classification (NCBI taxonomy): domain Eukaryota; kingdom Metazoa; phylum Nematoda; class Chromadorea; order Rhabditida; family Rhabditidae; genus Caenorhabditis; species Caenorhabditis macrosperma. Next base: position 7,825,228 of record OZ010618.1, read on the forward strand.
GGTTAGCATATTGGAAAGAAAGAAGAAGCAGCAAACAAGAAGAGAAGACAAATCACCCGGCCCAACCTCGAATAGTCATCATTCCGACATTCGGGACGAAGGTTCAAAAATGTTTACTATGTGGAGGGGAATGTTTCTTCGAGGATAATAAGGAATGTGTGAACTGCTTTCAAAAGAGATGGGGTGTTTTTATGTCCATTCGAAATTCAGACCATCCTGGTAACTTCGGAGTAGTTCAAATTGTAGAATGAGTGACTTTTCCCGAACTTTCAGGTTGTTTTCTATCAAATTGCTTCTAAATGGCTTGTACCTGAGTTCTCTGAGATTCGGAACGTTGTTTTGCCTAATTGTCTAGTTTCCCTCATTCCCGCACCTGTTTGTGTTATTCTTTGCTCAATTTCGCTATTATTACTCAAATATCTTATCGCCACGTGTTTTATCAGCATGGCATTCACATTTCCTTGTCCTCAACACAAACTATCCTTTATAAAACTCAAAAACACATTCCGAACGGACACACGTACACACTCCTTCAAAGTCAGACTCATCGTAAAAATAATAGTCCAAGTTCGAATATTTGAGGTATTTTGGGACAACCTTTGGTCCAGTTTACCTTTTAATTGCTATTATTCATGGCGAAAGTGAATGGTCAACCGTAGAAAGTAGTTCCGTTGGTTTGTGAACTCTTATCAATTATGGGGGAGGATGGACTCGTGTGATAAGAACAAGAGTTCAAAAACAAACAATATTGGCTTACTGCAAACCGGGAATTTGAGCTAGTGGAAGATCACATGGATGGTTCGATGGCTTTTGATCATCGAGAGAGAATAAACCACTGATTAAACTACATAAGGGAAAACAAACTTACGGTGGATATACGCTGGAATCGTTCGTTTCGTAATTCGTCGTGCTTTCAGCACACTTTTCAGAGTGTCCCAGTTCATTGCATTTTATGATGGATTGAGGGGGTAAAATGAATACTGTAAGGTAGCTGGATATTCGAGAATCGGAAATCGAGACGAGAGATCAAAAAGGAACAGAGGCGCAGAGAGGAAAGTGGCATGGGAGAAACAGTCGGGACGACACGTAGTGTACATGTGTCCTCTCGGATATATATTGATGTTTTTTGTCTTCCTCCCATCCCCACCACCGCAGTATTATCCGATTCTGGAAGAAAAATGAAAGAAAAATGACGGCGCTGCTCTGCGCTATTTCGAAAACTAGACGCAGAAGATCACACGAATGAATCACTCCCCTCGTCCCCGGATGGCTGATAACGCAACGGCTCTTGCTGTTTTTGGGAGTGCAGGCCGAATTCCGATGGAAAATGGAGGTGGGTGAGGGAATGAAGCGGAAGTTTTGAGGCGAGCGAAAGGACCCTAGGGAGGCAGAATGGGTGGTAACCGATAGTAACTGATAGTAACTGACGCCACGAGATTGCTCTGTTTTGCTGGAATTCCGTGGAAAACACAGAGAAACCCGTGGGGTGGTGACGTCAAGCAAACGGGAGGTAGTTCGAATTTGCATTGAGAAGGATTTCAATGTCCATGGAAGGTTGAGAATGATGACGTGGCAGTGTGTTGCTACACAAAGATCATCGAAACTGAGAGCGTACACTTCCAGTATACTGATAACGCTAGTAGCTACCAAAAAGAATTCGAATGAGATAAAAAGTGCATCTTTGCACTGAAATGAAGAGAGAAGACAGTCTGTTTTCGGTGTTTTGGGTGTGAGGGGTAAGCGAGAGCGGTGAAATCTCCCAGGATCAATTAGAAAGTGAAATGGCGGACGATAAGAGAAATGTACCCCTCGGGCACGCATTACACTTCGCCCAGTCGTCTTTCCAACGAGTAGTCGTTCGCATGTGATTGGATTCGTTTCGGAATGCGACTGACTATCAGCATACTTGGCAGTTCGCGCGGGGGTTCATATGAACAGAAAGTTCTTTGTGACTCACGCCTGACTGGTAGCAGACACTTTCCAGAAAAGGGCAAGACTGTGAAGGAAACAAAACAACGTACAAACAGTCGCCTCGGTGTGCGAACGATGCATTGACTGGTTGAGACTCCGCTGGATTGAATTGCTAGCAGAATTTTGCATAATCTCCCATAGTGTCATCGATATCGATTTCAGTGCATTATACGACGGCGCTGCAATAATGGATACACTTTTTCGGCCCGAGATTGGATTACAGCTATGAAACACTCATATCTCTTATTTGGTTTGTGAGGTTTGACCGCGTCAAAGGTCAGACTCATATTTTTCCGTCTTATTCTCAGAATCTCAAATCCTAGGAAAAAACAAGGGAAAAACGATACTCAGTGACGTCTATGGGGAGGTCTGACCTCAAAGTTCTGTATTTTCTAACAAAGGAAAACTGTTTTTGAGGTTTCGCCGTTTTTCAAGGAAATCAACACCAGAATGCGTTTCCACATACATTTCTGAACGCTACGTTTACCGAGAGGTATCGGTGTCAGAGATTTGAAAAACGATATGAAACAATTGACACCAAGCGTTTTTTGTATCTAGCTTGGTGGTCCTTTCAAGAGAATACATAGATTTCAGCAAGAGCGGTGCAGGAGGTCAATCTAACTTGCGCAAATGACGTTCCCGCCGTGACATCATGAAATGTCCCTCTAATCCCTCTCCCCTTACTCACCAATGAGTTGCCACTTCGTGCCACGGAATTCGAGAAGCAATTGGTGCTTACTGACTCCTCCACCAACTCGCCACTGCTGAAGCGTCGACGCGTGTTGTCTCTTGAGCACAAGTTTCGTGGATCCGTCGAGAAGGCACAGCTGTGCGGAGGAAAGGCACAGAAGTCGAAGAGTCTGCGGGATGAACCACTATTAAAAGCGAGAATGGGAGCTGTTCTTGGTGAGGCCCAAATGAGAACTGAGAAGGTTTGAGAACTGAGCATACGATGCAAAGAACGATGGGGTTTGTGGGGTGGGAGAAGTCGGGTAGGCGTGCAAACATCTCTCCTCCTCCTCTCTCTTCCGACATATGAATCTTCTCGTGACACAGAAAAAGGAGAAAAAAAAAATCAAGAACGACGTGATTATGCGGTAGCGCAACACAACACATGGGCTTTGAGAGCTGTCAAGATGTCGCCTGATTCCTGAACGACATGAAGAAGTTGTTACGGAAAGGGTGAAGAGGAGGAGGGAAGGAGGAGAAGAAAAAAAACAACAAACAAGTTTCTGAAAACCCCCCGAGGTGACAGGCAATTCGATGAAAGAATGATAGGTAAACAATTCCTTTCCTCATCCTTTTTTCGGTCAATTGAATCAGAAATGTCGGGACTGATTTCAAGGTGAGACATGGGGAAGAGAACACGAGAAATGTTGCTGCTTGATTCTTTAATTTCACCTTCCACCACTCTTTTCAACAACGAATGCTTCTGATTGGCTGAATCATCAAAAACTGGCGTCCATTGAAGAAATTGGGTTAGGAGTTACTGTTGAAAGAAAGAGCTCTATGATCCGATTAAAATTGGCTGTTCCCTCTTGCAAATACTAAACCAAACATTTCTTGCAGAATGAGCCTTGAATCTACAATCAATTTTGTTCATAGTTGGGGAAAAGAGTGGTCAGTGGATGTTGAAAGTGAAAAAGAGGATTGCTGAGGACAAAGCCACAAAACAATGCGCCTCGCAAAATCACTATTCGATACGCGAGGAAAGCTCAAGTGCGTGTCAATATAACTCACTATCACACACACACACACATAAGCGGCTCCCGACCTCGGAGTGGCTTTTAGTTCAAAACAAGTTGTTGGAAATAGGAATACCACTCGGACTACTAGAAGCAATCAAAAATGTCATTCTGGTGATTGGAAAATTTGTGGAAATTGCCCACTGGGCAGGTGTAAAACGCGACTCGATTTCTGGAGAAAGAGTATGTAAATATGTGGTGGAAAAACAGTGTGAGTAAGAAGGTCATTTCGCAACCAAACAAATCGAATCCACGTCACAACCGACCTTTAGACAATAGACACCAAGACACGGTTGGAAGAAAGGAAAGGGAAGGAAAACAGGCGAATTGTGAAAAAGTGAGTGTTGAGTATGAGTACACTGTTTGTTCAACATTCCGATTTGGCGACGGCTTAGGAACGAGGAAAAAGGTCAGACAGGCGGTGATCGGAGAGAATGAGAGTTGGGAGAACGGGAGGAGAAGCAGAAGACGGGCGGACGAACATGTAGAACAACAACTTTTTCCCGGGTGCACTTTCGAGTCAACTTCTCTTATTCTTCCCTATTTCGTAAACATATTGGAAATAGAGAAATGAAGATGGATGAAATGTGAAGGACCAAGATTCTCAACTCACTTTACGGAGCGTTCGTCCGTGGAGCAGCTCCTTCACTTGGAATACCTTGCAGCCAAATGCGGCCAACTTCTTGGCGGTCTGAAAAACGAGGGAAAGGTTGGTCTTTGCTTGAGCATATAGACACTGTGAGTAAGAACGCTAATAAATTCGTCTCGTAAAATTCAAGGGGTTTGGCTTGACAGACATTAAAGCAAGCCTCTCATGTGTACAGGTGTAAAATCTTATAGGTTTTCTTGCGAGAACGGGGTAAGGTAATGTGAATGTGATTCGTGATGTGATTTCTGCCAAAGTTTTCCACAAAACGTCTACCTGGATGTATAACTTCTTCATGCCGATCTCACTCTCGTACACCTGACTGTGGAACAGTTTTCGTTTTCGATCCTTGACCAACTTGATTGTTCTCCGATCCCCACGCAAATCCACTGGCAAACACTGCGCTTGCATCTGAAAGCAAAGGGAAATTAGGTGAATCGCCGAGGGAAATCGCTGTGTAGACCTCTTCCGACATGAGGCCGTCTGTGTTTGTGATGCATCGCAGGAGAGTCGGCGTTCGGGACCGATGCTGGATCTCCTCCACAACGGATTGCGCGCGACTCGCCGTTGTTGACTCGTTCGGGAAGCGCGGCGGTGTGCAATACAAGTTCTGATCGACTTCCCAGGGGGTTACCATTATTTTCTGTGCCAAATCACGAATTCGACCTGGAACGCACGAAAACGTGGTAGAACACATCACAAATCACAAGAATTCCCTACCGAATTGGCCCTTGAGCAAATGCCGTCGGATAGTCTGAGTCCTTTTGTTGCTCGGCCACTGCTCTTCCACTGACAGTTGGATGCTCGCCAAGTAGGCGGCTTCCTCCTTGGGGCATGGCAAACTTCCAGAGATCACTTGGTCTTGGAACTGGAATATGGCTGATTAGAAAAGGACACTCTGAGAACAGTCACTTTGAAAATGACAACACCTCTACCGGACTTTGGTTTCACGAGTTTATCAAATTGTTTTTGTTCGATGAAATAATCAATGGAAAAGAGCACATTTCCAGTGATATCAGTGTCATGATTGCGGCAGAAGTTCAAAGAATCACCAACTCGCGAAATGATGGAGTTGCAGTAGCACGTGAACCGACACAGCTGGTTCTTGATAAAACACTCGTACTCGATTTCCGTCGCCCAGAGATCGAAAACGAGAAAGTTGCTCGTAGAAGGCAACTGATGAAGCAATTTGAGGATTTCTTCCTCTTCAGCGGCAATGGAAAGTATCGTGAATTTTGGATTCACCCTCTTCTTAGAGTAGTTTGGATTAAGAGTCGCTTTTTTCTCGTTCTTCTTGAAAAGTTTCTCAAAAAGACGTGTCAGCATGAGTAGTGCTGCGAAATAGGTAGTATACTTGTTGGCGGAAGGCGGAAGGACTGATGATTATTTTGATTTCTCTTTTGATTGATAAACAGTAAAAGGCAGTCTGTGAGGTTGTTTACATGAATATACAAACACAAAAGTGGAGCTGCGAAACGATTGATTTCAGCTAGAGCCAGGAGAAACGCGTCATGATTCTTTTTTTAGTCATCTTGTTTATTTATGCAAACTTGAAAAGACAAAAATACGGAAGAAGACAGTATATAGTAGCAAGACACAGAAATCGCTTATTTCTTGCCGGTGATTGAGTTCTTCTTCATTTTCGCTGGTTCCACGGACATTTCTCTGATTTGTTTGGCCAGGTCGTCGACGTCATGGAACTTCTCATCAGTCAGCTTCACGATGCGAATTTCGCTTTTCCGGTCCGGGAATAATAGGTGTTTCAGAGTGTTTCGGGTGACATTGCGCATTTGGGCCAGAAAGTCTTCGTGAGTGATTGAAGTCCGTTTGCAGTCGTAGCTATTGGTGTTGCTGTTCCGTCTCCCGGCAACGGTTCGTGTGGCAAACCACTTGCGCAACGAGCTTTTTCTTCGAATCGCCGCTTTTATCTGGTCCATGTTCTGGATTTTGGGCATCGACTTGGACCGCTTGAGCTTCGCAGTGACTTGTTTTGGGTCGGGGAGGAGGGCTCCAATGTGAAGAGAACGCCGAGGCGCGATTGGCTGTCTTGACGGTGCCACTTTGCCTGAAACGGTACCTTTACATAAACAGACAAACAACAATCAACAAGATGAGGAGAATATCGCGTGGTCGATAGTTGGCTCCACACCTCATGGTCGGTCGGTTGGTCGTTAAGGGAACACCAACTCAAAAACAACAGTGGCATCAATAAAACTTGAACAGAACACACAAAAAGAACGTGGCAATTATACAAACTACTGTGTTCCCCCTCTAACCACCGAACATCACTATAGCTAATCCTTTGCAATCTTTGGGATCATAAGAGTGGAAAGGGCTTACCAAACTGTCCATCGTAACTTGAGATGAATTCTTCGATGTTTGGAATCGTGCCGTCCGTGGGGACAGTGATTGTGATAGTCGGCGGAGGGGAGTCATCGGAATCCGATTCGGCTTCTGTCGTCTCATAGTCATCGTAGTCTGTGTCGTCGAATATATCGCTTTCATCGAGGAGTTCTTGAATTGAAGGCAAGTCTTGCAACTGACGTCTTGAGATTGTCCCGTTCGGGAAGAGAGCTCCGATGGTTGCTCTTCGAACCAGCTCCGATATCCCACGATTCAAAATACGGGATCTTGATTTCCGACTCATATTCGGAAAGAAATGGAGAAGAAAGTGCGACAGAGAAGGGGAGAATAAAAACAGAATAAAACACAAAAAGTGAATCACTTTTCGAAAAAAGCAGCGCAGCGTTTCGAAAGACAACAATCCGCCGAACAGTAGGCGAAGAAAAGCGAAAAGCAATATCGTTGGCCTATTGTGCTTACTTCCAAGTACTCGTCGTTGATTTGTTCATTGTTCTCCGCCGTCGTCGGTTCTTCCTCTTCCACATGCGTACTGACGACGTGGATGATTTCAGCGCACCAGTTCTTCACAGTCGGATGTTGAGGGGAGTTGAGGATCTGTCGGAGGACATCTGCACACTCTTTCATCGTAGATACAACGTTGTCGTTTCTGTATGATTGTTATCAGTTGGTGTACGGGTTGCGAAAGTACCTCTTAGTGTACACATTGAGGAGGTTGAGAATCAGCTGTCGAACACATTGGAAGTCTGGGTTCATTTCTGTCATGCTTGCCAGATGCAGTGGACTTTCTCTGTCGGGTACTCTCAAACTGTCCCCTGACGACCTAGACAGAGCCCTTCTTGGAATGGGGATCCGAGTTCCGATCGTCGAGGCTCTTTTTCTCAACGAAAAACTGAACAAGAAAGGTCCCGAGTTGTCGGAAGCAATGCTCGTTCCTCCAGAGAACGTCGACAATCTGAGCCCCACACTGGACCGTGATGACCGTTGACTCATCACCGACGATGCACGACTGGACCATCCTCCCAGAGACGTCTCTGGAAAGTTCCCTTGCGAAAACAAAAAATAACTTCCCATGCCGGGAATCGAACCCGGGCCGCGTGGGTGAAAACCACGAATCCTAACCACTAGACCACATGGGATGGCGATAGCAACCTGCGACTAGTTGGTAGATACTTTCGCGTAGCGACCGCTCTTTCTCTCGTTTCTCTCGCTCCCCCCACTCACCGTCGGAACTTTTGCGGCTGCCGCCAATTTGACCGCTGAGAAGAAGTGGCGCGCAGTCGGACACTTCACTTCCGCTTAGCTCTGGAGAGTTGACAAAATAACCGAATTCAAATTGAGAAAGGGCAGATGGCCGACGGATTTCGATTTGGGGAAGACCAGGAATCGCCTGAGGACTGCTTGGGCGCCGAGTGTCAAGAAGCATTGTGGTTCCCTCTTCCAGTGAATTTCCAGTCAATGGACCAGGGGATCTAGATAAATACAGAATTATTTTGTGGTATGGGACAAGTGATACCTTGGTGGACTTGCTCCTTGAATCTCAAGTTCAGGGAGGTACACATAGCCCATCGTTCTGGGCCCTATCTTCGAGTCGTTTGAATCTTGCTGCCCGTTACTTCGATAAGTCAATCTCTGAGCCTCTCTTCTTGTCAGTGGGTAGTTTTGCAGTTTTCTCGTGAACTCGAGGACGGCATCAGATCCACTTGTGTTGCTCTCATTCGAATCTCCTGGAAGAGGTTGTGTTAGTGTTAAGAAGGGAAAAGTGGCAGAAGGGTAAGTTACAAACACATCGGGTTAGGAACTTTGTCAAAAAGTTCGTCGGATAGCATTCTGTAGAAGAGCGTGCCAACTAGATGAACACGTTACATGACAGAGTGCGTGTACGAAGAGCGCCGTTTTGTTCGCTTTTCTCTCTCAGACGTTCCGATTAATAATGGAAATCTTCCCGAAATTGTGTACGTGTTCAGTAATTCCAACTATCTCGCAGTCCGCATTCGAAAGATTACGTGTCTTTTGTCTGTTCCAGTCAGGCATGCGATTAAGCAAAGCTTGCACGGAAAAAACGACATTTTGAGGAAATGTCGACGTGTGAGATGTGTTTGGTAGGGGGGTGAATGGGCAAAAATAACACAACAAAAAGTCACTGTGCGGTAAGGTGGATTCACTTCTCGATGTCCTCTTGCACGGATCGGTTCCCATACGACTTCGGAACAGCGACTGAATGTATTTCGGAAGGTGCTTTTGTACCGACGAGGAGGAGGAGTTGGTCTTCTTGGAACGATTTGACCCACTGCTGGTGTCCGTTCCAAGTCTGGAAGTTTTGTGAATTAACTTCCCCTTGCCTGAAAGCTGTCTCCAACCTCTTCCTCCTCTCTCGATTCTTGATGTCTTTGGCTCCGGAACTCAGCCGCTTCGGCCTGATGATCTCCACCGAGCTCGACCTCCTGATGTGCACTCTCTTAGAAGCCCTCGATCCTTGATCGACTCGCAAGTAGTTTTTGTCCCGCTTACTGTCTTCTCGCCTATCAAAAGATTTAGATTTACCGAAGTTTCTGGAAACAAGCGTTCGGGGATCAGCCAATGACGACACACACATCAAACTCACCTGTTGTTTCCAAGACTGCAGCTCGAGTGGGCTCGCGGATCGGTTATTGGTTTGTACACATGATCGACAACAGCTACTCGCTTCTTGGTGACCAATCCCAGGTCCCAAGACAATTTGTGAAGAAGGAGACGTAGAAGAAGAACAGAGTCTAAGACGAGACCAAGTTTGCAGAGGTGGGCTTCCAATTGCTCCAAAGAGATGAGAATTTGGCATCCAAGTTGGGTCAACTTCTCAGTGTTCTTCTCAATGATATTCTTTTGTTCAGCTTGATTTGGGAGAACAGCTGGTGGGGATCCGGCACTTGGTGACTCCTCCGTGATTGGCTCACTTGCTGAGAGGTGCTGACTTTGTCTCACAAGCTGGAAGATAAACTTGTTCTCCTCAATCTCAGAATTCATATCTGAATACCTCTGCCACTTCCGCTAGCACCTTCAGTAAAACCCCTTCCACCGACACCGCAGATCTCGAAAACGTGCTCATGCTCCTCGGGGTGGCACATGTCTCACAAATGTAGTCGTCCTCGTTTTGTTGGCTTCCAGATTTTGCAGAGGGTTCAAACGCTACAAACATGTATGTGACACGGCATTTGCATCTAGAGTCAGATATACCCAGTGAACTGAAGAGATTGACACGACTCCCGACGCGATCACCCATTCCAACGTACACCAAGACTCTAGCCGCGTGATATTTCACAAACGTTCCGTACTTGGTACTATGGTTTGTGTAATACCAGTCGTCTGCTGGGAGAAGCATTTGGATGAGAACATCATCTATCTGGATGTCAATCAGAGTGACATGAGTCGATGGGTCGAGAGCAATCAACGCCAGGCACTGGAGCAGAAGACATAACAGTTGTGGCTCTAGAGTTGGTTCCAGAAGAGCCACCAAGCTGCGGAGCTGATGACGATCGGAGAGTTTGCTCCTGAACTTCCTGTAAACATGTTTGTACTGCTCCCAATGTTCTGACGAGTGCGTGTTTACTTTGCATGTGTCAAAAACAGCAGCAACCTGGCCACGAGGATCTGAGTGCAATGCGCACAACATTGCCGCCACCGATGTGCAGGACTACACACAGATCTCGATCCCGCTTCCCGGTTTTGCATTGTTATTGCGTTGTGAAGGGCCACAATTACTGAAAGACGCAATGTTTTCGGCCACAAAGTTTGTGCAAACAAAGCGCCAACCTTGGCTTGGATCCATGTCACTGAATGAATTCATCAAATCCGATTTATGACGTGTTGGGGCAACAGTGGGAGATGGCAGCAAAGATTGATCTCTAGAATGGGTATTAGGGTAATGATAATGTTGACGCAAAGGTGTCATTACTTGTAACCGGCTCCATAAATAAAAACATGGTCTACTGTAGAATTTTGGTCGGCATTGGAATTGAAAGACTCTCCGGCTGTAACACGTGGCAAAATTGAGCTACAATTTAACGACATCCACTTACAAGGCGTTGGTGGTTCATCAGAATCAAAAGCATGAGATCTATTGAGTATTCTCGAGGAATGAAATATGACGTCATTGAAAGCGAATAAGTCGTGTACAAGACCGGCATCAATAATCTGAAATTGCGAATGCCCATTCTATGTGAGTTGTGCCCGTGATTTGTACTTTGTTCAAGGTGTTTAGAGCTGAAAATTGTCGACTAGTCCCGCTTTTCTGCAGAAACGTGAAGCAGAACGTGGTAATTTGGCTCAGCAGCCAGGTGAGATGGAGTTTCTTCTGCTTCTTGTAGGTTGGTGTCGAGGACTCGTACTCTTCAATAGCCGTCTGAAAAATATCACTGAGTGCTCTGAATTATAGGGTGGAGAGGCGTGTTACGTGGATCATTTTGTGTAGCAGTCCACCCATGTGCGCGTCGAATTGGTCGCGATCGACGCTCGATGGGGTGTTCTCCATTTGGGTGGCAAATTTGGACAATGAGTTCTGAAAAGAAGAAACTAGAATTTGGTAGATCAAATTGACAACTCACCACAATGTTGTCAAGGCACTCGGGATTACACGCCATCTTCTTCAACAGTTCCCATGCCTGTTCCCAACTGACACAGTCGATGACAGGATCTGCAGGAATTCGGAGCGTAAAACGTTTTTCAGCCGATGTTTTCGAGTCGGACCTCAGCACCACGCTTCGCCACATATTGTGTGCTTGTGTGCGGGGTACTCGCGGCACCATCGCCTCCCGCCATTAATCCTTATTTTCGCACACATCTTTTAGGGGTCTCTAACGGGAACCGAAATTGGGCTTGGGTCCGCCCCGTCATAAACTGACGCAAGATTAAGGCCATTTCAAGTGAAGCGGGTTTCCACCCCAAAAAGCTGCAAATTTCGATGGAGAAGGAGGGGGATAAGGAAGAGAAGAGTTTCGTATGGGGAATGATTGCCATGTGAAATTAAATTCATCCGGCACACACTGGTAAGTGAAGTAAGAAGTAACAAGAAGACAACTTCTCATCATGTCTCTCTGTTTTTGGAGAGAGAGAGACAAAGCCATTTTCCCACAAGTTCATAGATCTACGGACTTTTTTGGAAAGATGGCTCCTGAGAGTTACCCGTAGAAAGTGAAAGTTAAGACTTCCGATTCGAATAAACTGAAAATTGAAGGGTGAGAAGGGTAAGCTTGACAACACATGGAATTGGCAAGTTGGAAATGCGGGGAGGAGAGTGTGTCGGTGCGCAAAACAACGAAAAACTCTAGAAACAAGCGGGAAACCGGGGGCAAAGAGGGAGGTCAGCTGGGTGATAAGCAATGCGCAGAACTCAAGAATCGAATCGGTTTCTAAGCAAGAGCACTTACATTCTTTCACATTCTTCGTTTTGCGGTGTAATTGCAGGGAGACGAGCGATTTCCGACGAGCAGACTCCTTGGCTGACGAGGTTTCGAGCATGCTACAGGTGGAGACACTCGCTGCCGCCGACGGCTTCGGACTCAGTGGCGCTTTCGAAAGGGATCGTTCTCCTTGTGAAACTGAACAGAAAAGCGATGCACTTTACACAAAGCAACACATATAACAGGGTTCAAAGCTGTCGAATCAGTCGGGTAACAGAAAACATGAATGCTCCGGGTGATCTGAGAACTAAGAAAATGTCGTCGAGTCAGTCTCGTCTTGAAGATGAGAGAGAACGCGTCTAAATTCAATTATAAAGTCATCGGAGCAGCACTTATAAAAAAAAGAAAAATGAAGAGAAGAAGAAGAAGAAGAACAAAAATGCTCATGCTCCGCTCCTTTTCTTTCCTGCCGACGCCTCGAGACATCTAATATACATTTTCTCGCCGCTGACACTTCTCAGACTTCTCCCTGACACACCCACCGTTGTCTACTTGCAGTCGGTTCCAGTTCTTGGCCGATGGTCCCGGCGTCGAGCGAGACGGCGGCTCGCTGTCGCCGGAGCACGCGTTCTTGAACAGCTCCTCGACGCAAGTCTGCTGTAGTTTTTTGAGCTCGGGAGCCAGGTCGAGTGGACAGATTCCGCGCATGTTCTTCTGCTCGATCCTGAAGAAAAACAACTCTCGGAAACATGAGAATTCGTTATGTTTGGTGGAATGATGATGAGTAAAAACTGACTGAGCGCCGAAGAAAATGAGCGTGTGCAGGCAGGGCCACGACAGCGGCGATTCGCGTACGGCGAGCATCAACGGAGGGTTGCCATCCTCATCACCTGCAGTCATTATTAATTCATTAATTGATCTCTCTCTTCGAGGAGTTTTTGGTAGACGGGCAGCGGATGAAAAATGAGTCACATTCGTCAACAATTTCTGAACTTCCGCCATCAATTAGTCAGTGGGAGTTGGTGGGAGGAGTTGGGGGGGGGGGGGGGGGGGGAAACGGAAAACAAGTTGTAAGTAGTCCTCAACTCACCCAAGTTCACATCTGCTCCGTAAGCAATCAGCAGCGCGATCAGCTCGCTCGACTGCGATCTTACAGACACCCCAAGGGGAGTTTGGTCCACAATGGAAACGACACGCAGCTGCGAGCACGTCGAGCACAGCTCTGGCGTCATCGAGTGAGTTCTGAAATCATTCGGAAGTTTCGAAATAGAAGACCTCTTTTGGTATTCTTATCACGAAACTTTCGACTCTAGCCACCCCGCTCAGAATGTATGTACTTTCCTTTTTTCGAGGATCTCTGATGGATGCGGGGGAAGGGAGTGTGGGGGACACTTGTTACCTGGGAATGATGGATGTCAGTGGGATGTTTCCGGTGGCTGTGCAGTTTCCTTTGCAGTGACACGTAGCTGGGGTGTTCGGGTCGTAGCCGTTTTTCAGGAGAAGTTCAACAATGTCCCGTTGTTTGTGGGCCACGGCCATGTGTAAGGTGTTCATCATAGCACATGTTGACCTGAATAGCACCGGAATTACAAAGAAACTGATGAGAACTTTAGAATTATAGTATCCTGTTTCAAGATCACAAATCATAACAAGAGGATAGAAAACGTTTTTGTTTGTGCACTTTGTGTGTCTTGAACTCTTTGGACAAATAACATGGTTTTCCAAAAAGCGCTGTGTGTGAATATTTCAGTGTCGTGTATCTTGGCTTCTCCGGAATGTCTGAGACCCCCTGTGAGCTTTTTCCCACCTTCCGCCGGAATGCGTCGACACCGTACTGCTGGCGTTCGAGCGTCGATGAGCCCCTGCGCCATGCCGTCGCTGAGCAAGATCCGTCAATGTGTTAGTGCTACCTGAAAGACGGGAGAGACGTGTCGACGGCTCATCAATTCATGCTCCCCCCGACTCCTATGAATTACCAATTGACGGCGATGTTGACATTGGTTGTTTTGAACTATGCGCCGCCAGCAACCTTTCAACCAAGTTCACGTCTTCATAGTGGATCGCCTAAAAATAGGAAAATGATTTGTGGTCGGATAGATAGCGAACGAAGATAGTTGGATTTCAATTTGCTGTATAAAACTGAAGAAGCGAATGTTTTTTCTTTTTCTCTTTCCCGGCTCGCTTCACATTACTCGGGGCAAGGAAATGTCAATTTAATTTGCAAGCTAAAGAAGAACTAAAGAAAACGAGGCGGAAGGGCTGCGAAAGGGCAGAATTGTCAATTCGGCTCCTCATTTAGTGCTTCAAGTTTCGGTTTCGGTTTCGGTCGTGAAGATTGGGTTTTTTGGAGAAAGAGAGAGAGAAAACATTTGACCAAAGTGGTTACATTGGGAGAACACTTCGAATGCAGACAACCCATAAAACATGGCAACAATTGGATTAGACATAAGGAATGAGAGTAAGGAAAACGAGACACCCCGTTGTTCTAACAGAATACGTAATGTTTCAGCTCTCTCCACTTACCTCGAGCATTATTTCCGACAAGTTCTGCGTGACAGACGGTTTCCGATCATCTCTGAAAAACACACGGCGGTTTTTTCGCGTCGACGACCAGGATCGCATAGCTGCTTCCCGACGGAATAGTGACCGACCACAGATCTCCGTATAAACTCTTTGGATCACAAAAACGACTACTTCTAAATCAAATTCCAACTTGGACCGGACCCCCGCGTTTTTAATGGAATTAGTGCTTTTTATTCTTTTTGTTCTTCTATTTTAGTTCGGTTTATAACTGATTTTGGATAGGCAAAAACAAAGCGACCAACGTTCTTTCCGGGGACACCATAGCTCAATATTTGTGTGTGCATTAGTTGCGCATGTTGGGAAAAATGAGCCGGAATTTGATATTCAGATTTGGTAGCCGGAATGACTTTTCGCTTTTTACTCCTCTTCTCGCATTCACTATTCTAATTAGACTGCTCTTGCTCTCTTTTTCTCTCTAATTTGCAAAAAATCAAAGTTTCATATAACACGTTTCCGGAGGAGGTTCGATAAAGAGAGAACCTTTCTGTCTGTGAGTTTGTTGGAAAACAGCCGCGTAACATTTACTTTCACGACTCACCGTTCCCGCATAACTCTCTGTGCTGCTCCGAAAGTGAATGATCTACCAGTGTCCGTGGGTGTTCCGACCAGTGAAGAGCACTCGCTGCTCTCTCCAGTGTACCGTCGACCGGATAATCCTATAATTTGATGAAGAAGGCGTTTATCGGAAAAACGTCAGTAAGAAGGAATGGATGGAAATGAAGACGTGACTCATGTCGAAGTCGCGACGAGAATCTCGAGAACCGCCTGCAGTCAGATTTGTGATGCTCAGCCGCCGATTATATCAAAAGATTTTCAGCCTACAAGCTTGAACTTTACGTTTTCTAGAAGACGAGCGGCCAAGAGGTCGTTTGAGAGAAAGAGAGAAGGAGAAAGCGGCGGAATAAAAATGAACAACGTCGGTCGTCAAACTGAACGAGAAAAAGTTGTCATTATCCAGAAAAGATGCACTAATTCTCAATGATCCTTTCTTGTTTCTTTCGCCCGACGAAGAAAGAAAGAGAAGAACGAGGAAGAATAACACTGGAGGTTCGCGAAAGTCACGTCATTTGTCAGCCGTTATAACAGAGAGGAAATGGCCAAAATGACAAGTTTCGGAAAACACCAATATAACAAAAGGACGTTCTGGAAATGGAGTTTTCACTTAGACGGTTCTCGAAATTGCTTTCCCGGACGTCAAGAGTTATTGAGCTTAATCATAAACACCCACCTGACTGACCGCTCTGCTGTCGTTGAAGCCGTTGTCGGAGTCGTTTGGCGGTTGATGCGGACGGTTCGGTACGAGCCAACTCGGTCGTATACCCAAACGGGTACCTGTACTCATTAGCCATTATTCAGGTCATTTCGAAGGCGTTTTTGTGTTTGGGTGTGTTTATAGGGAGGAAATTGTGCCACTTGTGCTAACAAAATGGATAAACACATACATATATTGAAATTTGATTATCTGCTTGCGGCGAGTGGCGTAGATGGCAGTTTTTAGTCAGTCCGTCGGTCGCGCCGAACAACTCGGCTGGGAGGAAGGAAGGCGACAAAAAATGAAGACTGAAGAGTCTCGAGACTGACTTAGTGCGCCCGCAAAACCACCATCATCTGGGGCGAGGAGATATGATAAGCAGGAAAAGATGAATTAGACTTCTTGCATTACTATGACGGCGGAAAACACGCGCTCGCGCATATCATGTTAAGGAGCACAGCACTTTTCAGATGACCGAGAAAAAGGAACAACGTGACAAGAAGAGGAGCAGGTTGCGAATCAAATTGTGATCAGCGAGGTGAAATGTCGCGAAAGTCTCTCTTTTCTTCTTCTCACACCCTTATCCTACTTTCCTATGGAGAACCTTCACTCTGTAAACTGATCTCTATAATCGGGAGCTATCAATTTCTCCTTCTCCCTCTCCTTATTGGGCAAGTCGAAACTTCCATGGTCTGTCGTTTTTTTTTCTCGGTGCGATCTATCAAATTACACCATTAACACTCGCGGGAGCGAAGTTCGTCTCGCATTTCCACGCATTCCTATCCCCCCAATTTTTCCTTTTTCTCACTTACTCATCACTGCGCAAATCGCTCCACGAGATGGAGAGTTCGGAGCGATTCGCAGGAGTCAGAGAATAATACGAAGACGACATATTCAGGGCGTTGAATGAAGGGTCGGTGGGAAAAAAGAAAGAGAGACAGGACAGCGAAAAGACAAGAATCTAGGAAACGTTTGAATAATTCAATTAACAATCACGGTCAAGACTCGTATTGCAGAACTTGTCGACTTTTGACTCTCTCCTCAACTACCCGTTTGGGATGTGTTTTGAACATGGAAATCAAACGGTTTCCACTCACCGGTCTGTTGTTTCCATCGATGAATCCCGTGATGTTGGCATTGAGTCAACCTGAAAGAAAAAATGAACGAGTTCGGTGGGCGGACTAAAACTGGAACGAAATCAATACAAACTCAATATCTAGACAAGAAAATCAGATTATAAGACTTTTAACCTATTTTCTACAGAAAAACGAGCCAAAAGACGGAGGGTGTTGAGCTGGAAAAGAATACGCATGACACGGGAAGATTAGCAAATTCGGGATTTATTTAAGCTGTTGATATACACACATATATAAAGACATATATATGCATAGCCACGTACAAATGTATACAGAACATCCACACATATGCGAAAAAGGGAAGAAGTTTTCAGGCGATTTTCCAGAACATTCGCACGTTCGAACGCCATTAATTTTAGACACTGCGCGCTGTTTTCCTCCCTATGTTTCTGTTGTTTTCAGCACTGAACGTACCAGTTCCAAAGCTTCCAGAAGGCAGGGAAGACTTTTCGACATTTCGGGAGAATATCCTCAGAGGGTTCAGAATAAAGGGAATGTGGAGGAATGGCAAAAAAAGAAAGCTCTGGGAATCTGAATTCTTTTGGAAAATGTCTAATTATTCCAATTTTCTTCATTTTCTTTTGAAAAATCTGATTGAATGTGAAAGGTTGTCTGGGGGTATCTGATCAGACGGATTTAGAGAAATGTATAGTGAAATGTCATTTTGAATCCCAAGAAGAGATAGACATGATATTACATCTTGGATTCCAAGACCCTCGTGAAAGTAAGACCCTAATTTATAATTCATCGTGAAACGTCTGAAGGTGTCTTATCGAACGCGCAAACAAATGTCGAGACGGCGCGTGTATTTGGACTATACCGAAAGAGAGATAGATAGATAGAAAGCTGTCAAAGTTTTTGAAAGGTAAACGAGAAAAAGTTGGTATATCACGTCACTATGTCTCGTGAAAAAAGAGAGGCGGATAGGCGGGAAGAAGGCTGGAACAGAAATAGGTGGATGCTTGGATGAGCAGAACCGAAAAAAAAAACAAAAAAGAAGTAGAGGTGGGGGTGGAATCATTATTTGTGTGTGTTGATCTATCTGTGAATACACGCAAACTCAGAGCGGTCAGCTGAGAGATAACGGGCCAGACGCCGCACGCGGAAGAGGGACCATTGTAATAGAGACAAGCCGGGAGGCCCTCCCCACGGAGTGGACAGTGGATTGACGGATCGAAAAACACTTTATTACTGGGTGCCACTGAGCTCATACTGATCTCTATTTTCCCCCCGATCTCCTGTTTGATGCGGGAGGAAAGTGCAAAAGAACAAAAGAAAAAGGACCATCAGCTCCTGGCTTAACGTTATGGGCTCTATGAGTTATTTCATGAGTCAAAAAGACGGAATGTATGAGAAGCCGTCAGAAACCAGCTGTGGTCATACATGTCCTAATAACTGCACTTTTATCCGATTTCTTTGTCCAGGCGATGGAAAGGGGAAAAGTGGAAGAAGGGCAACACGAGTTGATCCGTTCAGTGCTTTCATGACGCATTGTGGCAATGTCGAGATTAGGCATGCTGCCCATTTCCCCGCCCGTGTCCCCGGGAAATTATCGAGAAAAGATTAGCGGATCCCCCCCCCCCTCTCCCCGGATTGACTATCATAATCCTTATATACTAGTTTTAGTTCAACATGCTCTATCACTCTATCACAGAGATAAAGAACGAGGTGTGTGTTTTTCAAAAAATACAAGGGGTGAATAAGTGGGAAGTTGACAAAAGTGCAGTAGACACTGAAGTTTACATATGGCTTCCTTTCCGGTTGGTCTTCTCCGCCATTAAGTCCTCCTCCAACTACACACGGAGTGATGATGTGTTTTAATGTTTTAAAAACAGAATCCGGAAAAAGTACGTCGAAAGCGGAAACTCGAGGGCTCATAGCGGATAACGTGCTGCACATGACACTGCAGTACATAGTAAACGAAAATTGTTGAAAATTGGAAAACGAGATGGATGGGGGGAAGCGAGATTGAGTACGTGATAGAATATATGGCAACAACCACAGGAAGAACGTAATTTGAAAAAAAGGCAACAAACGCGGCCGGATCTGATAGGATAGGCCGGAGAACCTATGGAGCCCCGTCAGCAAAGCATCAATTTCCGGGACGAAGAGGAGCCGGCGGAAAAGTTTTTGGGGGGAGGCAGTTTTAGCTCATTCATGGTTGAGTGTTTTTGGGAACGAGCAAGTGGCAAACGAACAGAAAACAATGAAATTACTTGTCCGGAATTCGATAATTATGCTGGTCAAAACGGGCCTCATGTCTGTGCCTAAAGAGCGAAGAGTTTGAACAGACTAGAAAAAAGTGAGCAAGGCGAGAAAGAGACCGAAGAGTGAGGGGAAGGTAGAGAGGAAGAGAAGCCAGATTTTCAGTCATTCGTCTGTTTTATCGGATACATGAATAATATTCCGTCCGTCACGACGAAAGGGATTATGGATGCCTGGATGCTAGGCGCCAGGAGCCAGCCGTAATCTCATTCTTCCCCGGATTTCATATGAAAAAGTATAATGAAAGGGATGAGCGCGCGTGATGATAATATATCAAGATGCCTCCAACAGTTGACTTATCTTCTCTCTCGAATGTTTGGGATGAGTGAGAGAGGGTTAGTGTGCTTAATTTCCACCAGCGACGCCATCACATTATGTTTTACAATTTCCGTCCTTCCACCCCCTCAGAAACGCGTCATTTTTGGGAGTAAAATGTTAGTGTGCAGCTTATATGATCTTTGGTATCAGATGGGTAAGAATCAGATTTGAAGCAGGAACAAGAAGGTCACTCACCGAAGGGAACTTGTGCGAAGCCTGACGCAGCGACATGTCTCGAAGAATGTGTTGAAGGAACTGCGACAATGTGGATGATACGCTCATTTCGCCCGGCGCGCGAGATTTTCCCCCCGCCGAGTTTCTGTCGTCACTTTGAGAGATTAGTTTTTGTTTCGCGACAAAGTCCAACAAAAAGAACTCTGTGAATGGGTACAGTGAATATGTAATTCGAAAGTGTGCACACAAGGAGGGAAGATGGAGAAGACACACACTTTGCCTGGGCACGACACCATTTTTGCATTATGCATGAGAGATGTGCACTTATTCTAATCAAAAACGTCGAGTTTAATCTCATTAATGCTCTGATTCTTTTTCAAAATGTGACTTTTGCACGTCTCGGTGGTACGGCAGTTCGCGTGTCTGATGAGTAAGTGGAGCTGGAGAAAAGTTCAAATGACGAGAACCCACTTGAGGCGTGTCATAAATCCAGCCCATGAAGGGACTCTTTTCGATGTTCATGTGCGGCTTTTGGGAACGTTTCTGGAAGTCTATTTCTCAAAAAAGATGGATCAGGATAGGAAGCGATCCCCAGCAGGCTTCCACCCACCTGCTGGCGCATGCTAACCACTACGCCATCCCGGCCCATTCCAAGCGCAATCATCGGGATGAATAATGAAACGAGACAGTCCATCATCCGCGGATAAGGGCGCGGTCATCAGCTTCTCCGTGATTGCTGTACAGCCTCATATCAATCAGGATCGTAATCTTATTAATATTCCCTCAAACCACTCTGTAATTAGCTAGACTGCGTTGCTTTATTGTTATTGATACCAGAATAATTATGAACACATATTTTTTTATTGATTTCATCAGTGGTCATTCTAGATTGAATTGAACAGAGAAAATGACACTTAGACAAAGAAAAACAGACATTAAAACGTAGAATAGATTAATTAGACCATTTAAGAAGAGAAGAGAGCTGAAGATCGTCTTGAGTTAACTGATTGGAGATAGACAGAAGAATTCACACTAACCCTAATCAAAAGCGAAAAACAGATATCTGTACCATCGTGTTTGTGTTTTTGTGTGTGTGAATATAAGGAAATTACAAAAATTTAACTATTGCACTTTAAGAAAAAGTATTTGGTCGTTTTCGTTCTAGAAAATGCAAACGTGCAAGAGTTGAGAGGATGGGGGGAATAGACCGGGTGACAGCCGATAGAGGAGGACGGCCGGAAGGAAGACGTAAGTGAATGTCAGGGCTTAATAAGAGGTTCAGGAACTCGTGTCAATAGGGAGATGGAGCATAAGGTGTTCCTGGGAAGGAGACGGAGTTATGCAGGAGAAGAAGAGAATAGCAGCCTAGAAGTGGAAGAATCGACTTATTCCTTGAGCAGGGCGTCTGGACTTTCACGCTGACCTGGTCGGTAGGCTTGCTTCTTATCTGCAAGTTATTCATTCAAATCGAAGCTTTACCCCTTAAACACTCACTGTTTCTGGCCTTAAAGCAAAGGACAACCATAATCAAGATGAGGAGCAAGACCATGATGGC
Organism: Caenorhabditis macrosperma; assembly: GCA_963932285.1. Lineage (NCBI taxonomy): Eukaryota > Metazoa > Nematoda > Chromadorea > Rhabditida > Rhabditidae > Caenorhabditis > Caenorhabditis macrosperma. Next base: position 7,846,609 of record OZ010618.1, read on the forward strand.
TCCAAGAATGATGAAGATGCCCTGGGTTCCGAAGAACGTGGACGTTCCGAACGGAATCGAAGGACGGCCCTCCGTGGTCGTGGTCTCGATGACCATGATGCTCGGCGACGTCACGATTCTCTCGGTAGTCGTGGAAGTGACAAGCTGAAAGTTCCGCTGTCAGTCGTGAATTTCTCGTGATGTCTAACCTTTCTAGTCGTGGTCTCGAATCTGGTGCTTGAGACGAACTTCGGTCTGACCTGTGGAGTGGTCGCATAATAAGTGTCTGGAGGCAGTGATGAACCCTGCAAGAAGCACACATCTCATTAATCCCCCAGTCGGTCCCAAAAGCGGTTGCAAAAAGAGCAAGGGGGAAGCGGAAGGAAGGGATATCTAAAACAACACATGTACATACATATGGTCTTGTTTGATTAGCCCCCCTTCTGCCCCCTGAGGGGCTTGTACTCAAGTAGCTGAGCCGTTTCCCGGCTCGTCTTGACCCACAAGGAGTGCCGCTGCCGAAGCCGCCCTGTACGTGAAACCTAAACCCTCTTGTTGGACACACTTTGTCGACAGCGCCGCACAGATTCTTCCTTCGCCCGGCGAAAGAAGTCAAACAGTCCTCCCCTGTACACTGACGCGTGTGAGCCGCTTTTGTCTTCCGCCGCGCAATCTTACAGCTTGTTGAGCTCCCGACCCCCTCTTTTCCGAACGTCTGTTTTGAACGTTATTTGACTTTCTCAAGCACGCAGTGGCGTTACCTTTACCATGTGATCAATTTTGTTTGTCTGAGAAAATCTCACTGTGAGAGCTGAGCGAAAGGAATTCGATCGACCATTATAACAATAATAATAACAGAAGACGCCTCTAATCCCACTTCTCTCACCTCATTGAGGATCAGAGCGTAATTGTCAGTGAAAAATGATGCACAGGTGTGAGATGACGATGGTCCCTCGCGGAGACGCGCTCAACGGTAATTCCTAATTCAATTGTGTACTTGTGACGCGCATGGTGCATTGTAAGGTGGGATGACCGCTGGTGTTGCATCACCGGGCCAGTCGAGCCCAGGTCAGAACAATACAAACAATTTTAGGGGCCAATAGGGAATGTATAAAGAATGATAACAAACGGGCCATGGGGGGTGGAAAAGGTCAACTTTCTATAGCGAGGGGTTCTGGCGAGAAAACTGATAAGACTCACCTCCATGTCTTCGTCATCGGTGATCGCATTGCCACTGCCTTCTCCGACGTGCACACGCTCTTCCTCGTCGATCGATTGAGCGAACACTGACAACGCCGAAATCAGCAGAACGAAACACGTTTTCCTCAACAGCATGCTGCAATGTATGGTTTTCAATTGAGGTCACTGATCCATTAAGTTATATAACGAGGAAGACACATGTTGCCACCAGGTCGGCAAAAGATGAAAGAGCCACCCAAGGGCGAGGGATGAAAAATCGAGTACACCTGGATCACTATGTCGCAAGCGGGAGTATGTTGGGGGGAAAGAGGAAAGAAAAACAGAGAAGAGTGGTTTGACAACGGAAGAAGAGCGGCCACAACTGGAAACACTGTCCTCCCGAATAAATTATCGTGGAGGACAGGAGATGGGTCAGCGGAGGTGTGAGGTGGATGAAGTGAGCAGCAGACTGTATGTGTATAATTAGGTCGTGGGGCGTGTGTGCGCGCACCGGTCGGTGAGGGGGGAAGGCGGAGGGGGGAGGGAGGGTTGCTCATGAAGGGCAGGTGGCAGGGTAAAACAAAACCTGCCGTTTTAGGCTGATCTTGTTAGCAAAGAGCGACAAATTGGTGGTTAGCCAGCAAGCCACCCAGCCCAAAAATGCATCTACTACTCGTTTTTCCTAAGTAATCCCTTCCCCTCTTTGTTTTTACCATTTCACCCGGATGAGTCAAGACGAGTCAAAGTCGAAGAAAACGCATGACATCTCGCTCTTTTTTTCTCTACTCCTACTCGCCTTTTTTTATTGCGATGATGCGCGGAGGTCGGGCGGGAAAACGGGGAAGAAAAACGATATCAAAACAGTGTTTTGTTTCGGTCGGTAGGTAGTAACACTGAGTAATCACCTACTAATTCGCAATGTCAACATTATTCTAGGAGATTAGAGAAGTTGGAGAACACACAGTCTCGTTTTTTTCAAAGATAACTCTCACCACCGGAGCAGAAAAGCAGCGTAGAGTACACGGAGGGAGGCTGGAATGTTGGCTTGAACCTGTTCCAGTTGGCTACTTCCAAGAGAAGAACGGCGGGAAATGTGGAAGTAAACACAGTTGACCGCATGATAACGAGTACGTATGAATCAGAATATGATGAGTACCGGTGGACAGGCGCAAATATCTTTTATCATTGTGTTTCGAGGCGAGACCTTGGCGGCATTGGGAGGGCGGTGGATGTGACGTTTAGACACTCGCTGCCAGTGATCGGCGACTATGCGCGAGCGCCGATGCGCTGAATCGAACACATTAATCTTCCGTAATTTTCTCACCAGTTTTAATAATTACTACTTTACAGTCTAAGATGACGACGGTGGAAGTTGCAAGTCGGGCGTCGTGACATGCGGAACCACCGACGTTACAATTCCTAATAAAATAAAGTGAAAAGGTAGGGTGGGGGGGGGGTGGCGCGGGCGACGTGTCAACAGCACACACTTTTGCGTGTGTCTTATTCAAATTTAGCTCGTATAGTGTTTGAAATTGTTTTCGTCGCGAGACGCCAATCAAGACCTCTGGAGGAGGAGATGTGTGAGAAAATGACCGTTTTGGGTAAAAAAGACAGAGGGGGGATGATTCAAATGCAAATTCGAGCTGAACGGGGACGAGATCGGAGAAGGGGGCCCATTAAAAAGATGTGTGCCGTCTCGATGACTGTCTTCTACGAGTACATACACGACACACGTACGCGCAGCGTTCCTCCGTCCCGCCATCAAGATATTTGGCGTGAGACGATAAGAATGGTGGGAAGATATGGACGAAGGAACGTAAAGGAAGGGAAAAGTCGAGAAATATTACGTGATGATCGTGATTCATCCGGTCTGAATTCGAAAGGGAAAACAGGGGGAAACCCCGTGGTTCTGTCTTATGAAATGTTTCTTACTGGTGTTCAAGTCTCTGACAAACAATTGTTGAGGTAAAGTTTGAAAACCAGAAGAGATGGATAGTACTGAGGAAAAGATCTGTTCACACCTTGCCTCAATGGCTAGATGTTTTCGATTTCACACAACGAGTAATTAGGCAACCAGCTTCAACCGAAGGTCGGCTTCAGAGATGGATCACCCTACCTACCACCTAGTCACTCAATTTGGGACACATCCAAGGTCAAAAGACTTAACCGACACAACAGTACGCGAGTTATAAGGAAACGAAGCGACGGACATGACACGGACTCAACAGTGCGTGGAATGATTGAAACCGGGTAACAAGCGGGTGCAACTAATGCGTGAACAATCGTCATGTTCCAAACCTATTGAGAGCGAAAGCCAATCAGATTTTTCCGGCGCAGGAAGCGGCGCTCCTCCTCCTGCTTCCTTTCATCCTCCTTTCCTTTTCTCTCCAGCCGATGAGGCGTCAAGATAGCGGATCGCCGGTGCCCTTTCAACATGGACACCCGCGTGTTTTCTAAATTACAATGATTTACAATGCGCTCTCAACTGATCTACCTGGAGACAAAAGGAATTCATAGTGGAATTGGCGTTTTTCTAGAGAGGGGGGGGGGGAGGGGCTCGCTGGTTTTTGAGCAAATTGGCTTTTTAAACGAACAACACTATGTTTCATGTCTCCCTGGGGCGGGAAAAGGAGGGCTTGGCAATTTTATTTGCATGGGAAAAAAAGGAAAAAAAGGAAAAAAAGGGAGATTTTTTCTCTTTGAATCGCGGGACGGAAAAGTTGAGAAGAACTACGGTACATGCGAGAAGCGTTTTTTGGAAACAATAGGATTCCTCAGCGTGTTTCGACACGTTTTTGGGGCTATCTCTGACGCCTTGTTGCTGCCCGCATAAAGTTGTCAGTTTTGATTAGCAGCTGACATATCATGACGAGAGAGGGAAAAAGGCCCTCCCGCGCTTTTTGTGGCAAAGAAGGCGAGGGTGAGGAAAACACTATAGGTACGTGGGTTTGGTGAGGATGACGGGGAAAAATAGAAACTTGAGGATCGTAAATTTTATGGTGTTTGCATTGAGTTGTGAGGTGGAATTGCTCGCTAGAATTTACGAGCTGACACTACAGTTTTGAAGTGAGGCGGTGTATATGAAAAGAGAGAAAGCTTCACCCGGAATTGGAAATGGAAGTTGGATGTACGAATGTCAAAAACACGCAGCCATGCAATGCGGATGCGTTTTGCCGAAAAAAGAGGAGACGACCTTGGTTCTACATGGTGTTCTCGAGAAGGTTCCGGACGACAAGGCGTTTTTTGTCCAAGACGATAAGGATCTGCCCGAATGACCGCATAGACGGTAGGGGATGGCACTTTATAAAAAAGTGTGCATAAATCATCTTGAGATCTTGAGATTCGAGATCGATCAGACACACTTGACAAGGCTGCCGAAGGAGTCGGAGCCGCCAGTCAGTAGCACTCTTTGTCCGTTTTTTCCCACGCATTTAGGAGGAAATTAGGAGGCGGAAGAATGTTTCTCGTTTTGTTTTTCTCGTCGCGGGGGTGAGGGGAGAGCAACAAGTGAAAGCGTCGCTTCATTATGGCTCGACTAGTCCCTTTCTCCCGAAAAATGAATTCCAAGGGCGCCGTGGACAGTGGGGAGGGGATGATGTCGTCCGTCTTCTCCTCAGAGTTTCGGGAGGGCGCGGTTTGTGATGTCCCTGGTGAGAAGACAATAAAATTGTGCGAGTCCGTGTAATTCTGTGGTCACAGCGTGTTACACACACGAGGAAGCTGCACAAAAGGGATAGAAGGACGGAATAAGTCATTTTTGGGCATCATGGGCAGCAGGGAGCATGCGAGGTAGAAGTCTTCTCTTTTGCCCGATGTGACTGAGCCGGAGCATGCGAAAGGGGGGAGGGGGATTGAAAAAAGGAGCAGAATAGAATAATTGAGCGGTTTTTGTGATTGGGAGGAGTGGGTGGAGGTGGAAATTGGAACAAGGAGAAGGAAACATGACGTGGGACGCGGGGGTGTTTGGGATGGAGTGGTAAATGGAATTTAAGTTTGATTAGGAGCACAACTTGTTGCCAAGACTCTTTTTACGATGGAACAGAGAGTGGACAGATAAGAGGCGTTGGTTCTGCAACACTTTTGGGTCAGAACGAACAAACATAGACGCTTTGAGAAGCGTCTTTGATGTTGCCGACTAGCGGCGCTACCGAAAGAGGTCATTCTTCAATTTTTTGCCACTTTTCCTTGTTCGTCATCATAATAATCATTGAAACTTGACGGGGGGGGGGTGCTGGCGCTTAGTCATAATATCTGTCGGAAGAGAGAAAGAGAAATGGGAAAAGAAAGAAAGACTGGAGAAGTGGACGATAAGTGTTTTGCAACATTGAAAACTGTTATCAGTGTTTGGAAAGGTGTTAAGAGACTGATTACGAAATAAACCAAAACTATGTGGTTTATCGCTGAAACAATGGGAGGTATGTGACATCATGAGTAGGAGGCAGCGTGTTCTGGACGTCAAAAGTGACAGGAGGTTGTCAGCGGATGATGTGCAGACCATGATCCACAACTACATGCCCATGTTTCTTATTCTGCTCGCTTTCGGAGCAAAATAAGATTCGGAATATTTCCCACTTCTTGGAGAGCATAAATTATGGGATTTAGGGGAAGGAGGGGCCGGATAATAAGTCTCTTTATAACCGTCCCTTTCAATTCATTAAAAAGAGCCGATTGAGGGAAATTGTGACAGCTGCTATGTATTACAATCATTATAATTATAAGGAGAGGGGGGAAAATGTGGCAGTTGGAATAAGAGGAGGACGGAGTCAAGATAGTTGGGGAATGGAAGGGTCAGAGAAAGGCACTATCTTTGTCGCGTTGGCAAATTTGCATAGAGTATGCGGAGATTAGGAACGGTTGAGAGCAAGACGAAGGTCGTCCCCTCCCTGTGCCCTCGTGCTCGTCGTTACCAAATTTGATAGTACTAGAGATCAACTCGAGTGTTTGCTCTTCTTCGCGCATCCATCACCTGCCACGTAGCCCTCCTTCCCTCCCCGCTAGCTGATTCTTACCCTGTTAGCATATTGTTGCTTTGGCAAACACTGTGAGAGTCAGAGGAGCGTGGAGGGGTAATATAATTAGTAGGAGAGGCTTGTAGATGGGTCAAGATGAAATTGGAGATGAACAGAAGGCTGCGGTAGGCGTTTTCTAGCGAGCAAAACAGAGAACTCTTCGCTTTTTGTCAACTCTTAAGACAGACGCTATCTGCAAGTAGTCAGTGATTGACATGGGGCTTATGAACAGGAAGTGACGCGTTCTCAGACTAAACTCCACCCGAACTTCTGGTGCACTTTAACAGACAATTGCTTGAAATCCTTCCTTAATAGCAACGAATAGCAACGAGTAGCAACTATTTGCGATAATCCAATCATTGTTGAAATTGCAATAGGATATCTCAAATCACGTCATTATTTAACGGGTGACGTCACAGGTGTCATGAAATCCGATGACCAGGAGCAAAATGTTGACCGTATTCAGAAGGCAGGATAACTCGGAATAGTGGAGATTTTTGATATTTGAAAACCTTTGCGAACCATAAGATGAAAGAGAACAAGGAGTGGTGCTTCTGTTTGTCTTGTAACACATCGCAGGAAAAAAATGAAACAAAGTAAACGGAACCGAAGTGGAGGAGGAGAACGAGGGCAAACGCCTTTTTTTCATTCGAGCAGTTTCAACGATCAAAATTATCATTACCTCCTTGAAACAAGACGGAAATCAGCGAGAGATAGAAAACACAACCGATCCTCTTTTTTTCTCATCAGTTGTTGGAGAAAAAGTGAACCCGAGCTACGGCGAGGTGTCAGGTGCTCTTCGAAACCAATCACTACGATTACAACTGATTGCCTCCCTCTGCCTCGCCCTCTGTCTAACCGGCGGCTCGTTTATTTTCATAACACTTCTCGCGTTTTATCGGCTGTGGTATCGGAGGGTCCCCCTCGGAAGCATGAGGTGGTGAGCACGACTGACGTGCTAATTTACACTCATTCGATGAGTGACAGGAAAACAAAAGAGAAAGCGAACAAAAGTCGGGTGCGGGCGATTGGGAGGAGAACGTTTTATGTGGGTTCCAGAGGCAGGATCCTTCGACATAAAACAGGGAAAACGACGTTTCTTGAGAACGAAATGAGATGAAATGACTTTGAAAGCTGTTCGCTTCATAGACACGGGTGCACTGGACAAAACGGATTTCAAACAGAAGGTAATACCCATGCCACTTCTCTGTTCCTGACCTCCAGACAATGGGGCGCCTCGTCCTTCCCCCATTGTATCAAATCTCGTGATCACCTTATGCGATTTGCCCAATTGCACTGGAAAACGGAAATAGGGAGTTTTGAAACAAAGAACCGCTCTTTCTCGTGCAACTGTTTTCTTGTTCGTTGGCAGATTGGCGGTAGCTCGCGTTCCAGACGGGTGTTTCCGGAATGTCCAGGTGGATTGTTTAATAGTAACTGACGTTGGACAACAGAAGTCTTGAGTCACAAGAACACCAATTGTGCTGGAAAAAGAGAATTATGCCACCAACTCGTCGAGACGCTCATTTACCCTCATGAGGGATTCTTGATCACACCACAGAAAATCTATCTTAAAAAGTGACATTCTTGCTGAAGACGCCATCATAATTACAAGCTCCGAAAAGAATGGGACACTGCGAATTTAGGCTGCAGTCACGAGAACTGTGAGGTATAATCAGAGAACAAGAAGAAATAGGGGAAAAAATTACGGAGCCTCTACTCAACCCAACAATCTCCATTCCAGTCTGTCGGTGTTCTTATAAAGTGTGCTGCCTTAGTCTCATCCGGAAGCAGTTCCTTATTCTGCAGACTGATACTGAACTGTCTTTTTTCCGGTTCCCTGATTAGTTTTTCGGGTGGTACAAATGCGATTCCCTGCACTTTTATTCGCGGACTGCTAAATGCTCATCCATGCATTCAACCATATTAAATTCACCAGTCCCCTCCTCCTCTTTTTATCTTATTAACTTTCCGAAAACAAACACAATTCTTCACGACTTCTCATTTTAGTCAGTCACAAGTTCAGCGAACCTCATTTCTAATTTACGACTTCTGCGACCAATCCCGTTGTCCCACGCTCTTTCATGAACTATGTTCCTACGTTTCTGTTCACTCTCTCACGGGTGTTCCACTAGTTCATGGTGTTCGTTCATACCTACTGAATCCTGCTTGTTACAGGGTAACCTTCGAAGAACTATGGTGGCGGTAGTCACATTCATCTTCACCACTTCGTACGGGATGCTGTCGGTTCTTCTGTACCTGGCCACCGACTTCATCATCATCCGTAACCGCAAACTCTTTGACTCTTCGTTCTTCAAACTGTACACCTATGACTCTATCTTGAACGTGCTCCTCTACTTTGTCAACTTCTTCTCAATGCGCCTGAGCACTCTCGCTTGCTCCGGATGCGCCCTTGCACCTTTCTTCCTGGGTCTAGGTATCAGATCATTTAAATGATAGGCCATAGAATATATTCACACAGAGAACAACATCTTCCTCGGTTTTGTGATTGGAATGAGATACCACATGGCTTATGTACAATACACCGTAATCAGTATCATCTCTGTGAACCGTCTCTCCGTTCTTCTCAAATACAACTACTTCGAACCGGTAAGAAATCACACAAATTGCGGAAGTGAACCTTGCTCTCAGCTCTGGAAAAAGTACAGCTGGATACTGATCATTGTGGTCTCCATCTTGCCATTTGTTAACACCCATGTGATTTTTGATTATACGACTCGCTTCAAGTACCAAGCGGATGAAGATGTTTACGCAATGATTACCTCCATGGTAAGTTTCTCCTCCTTCTCTCATTGACCAAGAAGTATTTTCAGCCTATCTGGGACATCTACGCCTTTCTAATTCCGTTCATGATCTTCACGATCATCGTTTCTCTGGTCGCCAACATCACTAGCATTGTCATCGTACGAGCCAGCAGCACCCATAACAAGAGCCGTGCCGAGTTCAACTTCCTCATCATCATGGCAATCACATGTTTCATCCAGTTGGTAGGAACTGTGATCAGCGTCGCTCTCCTCCACTTCCAAATGACACCTTCTCTCAACACAGTTCTGAAACTCGCTCTTCCCTACGTCAGCGAATCACTGACTCTCGTGCAGCCGTGGTTGCTGGTAATCTTCAGTCATGCGGTAAATCTCTTGTGTTGGCTGAAAACGTAAGAATATGTGTTTGCAGATCAAGGAGAAGCTGAAAGGAATGTTGGGGTTTGGTAAGAAGACCGCCGTGGTCTTCAAGAGTCGATCTCTCACAACTTAATAAACCAGATATGTTTTTCTTCACTCATAAATACAACACTTTATTTGTCATTTTGGTATATATTTGGAATGAAGGAATTATTTGTGCATTTCGAGCAGTCACAACAATTTCATCACATAGGTCCTCCCATGGATACAGTTAATTGTGCCAAATCACAAAATCGGAAAGTCGGAACCAGGATTGTACCGAGACCTCGCACAGTTGATGAATAAAAATGAAGTGTGTTTTACGGGGAAGAAGTGTGTCTATCGGGATGGAAAAATAAGTTAGGGGATGGCATCAGACCGGAAACAAAAGGAAATGAATACTTGAATTATGTCAGCAGCAAAGATCAGAGTTTGAAATCAGTGGTAGGTGCGAGGTCTTGGGATTTTGACATCGGGCGTTTGAAGTTGAACCAGTCTTAAGTAGGTGCCTTGAAGTTTGAGCAGATCAAGATGTCTACCTGGAAGCAATACATTGTGCTGATTTCTTAATCTGTGGTCACCTACCGCGTTCAATGATTTTCCCCTGTCTCAAAACCGCAATAAGATCCGAATTGACAATGGTGGAAAGACGGTGGGCAACGATGAGAGTGGTAAGGTCGTCTTTGACATTATCGAGGGCAGTTTGCACGAGCTGAACCGGGGCAAATTAGCTTCGATTAGTGGGATGGTTCGCTCACTTTCTCGTTTTCGGCATCCAACGAGCTCGTAGCTTCGTCCAGCAAGAGGATCATTGGCTTGCGGAGAATAGCTCTGGCGATTGCAATTCTCTGCTTCTGGCCTCCAGACAGTTGAATTCCTCGTTCGCCGACGGGCGTGTCCACACCCTGAAACTTCATTATTTCGATATGTCCAATCAAGTGTGAATACCAAGGGGAACTGCGAGACGAAGTTGAACGCATTGGCCGTTTGCAGAGCCGCCGTGATATCTTCCTCGGAGACCGGGAAGTCGACGCCGTAGATGAGGTTCTCTCTGATGGTGCAGTTGAACAGAGTTGGCTCTTGACTGACGACGGCGACAGTTGAGCGGAGGTGGTGCAGTGTGACATCCTCAACGGTTCGGTTGTCGACTTGCTGCAAAACTAGTTTCTACTCGGTCCTTTCCACTTAAAACCGTACCACAAGTCCTTCAATCGGCGTATAGAAACGTTGCATGAGAGCGACAATAGTCGATTTTCCAGACCCACTCTGTCCGACCAATGCGACGGTTCTACCCGGTCTGACTGCCAAGTTGACACGGTTCAGAAGCATGCGTTTAGGGCACGAGGGGTACGCGAATTTGATTTCCTCCGCCGAAATACAACCATCGGTAATGCGGTGGACCCCGTCGTCGATGTCAAAGACCATAGTCGCTGGGTAAGAGAGCAGATTGAAGATCAATCCAGCCGCATGGACAGCCCTCCTGTAGTCTGGAATGTAGGAGAAGGCAGTTCCAGCCAAGTTTGATGAATAGGAGAGGGTGATGAGTGCGATGAACATGTCCATCGGAAGGACGGTTTTGTTCAAGATGAGGTATGCGCCGAATGTGAGCGAAATCGCGTAGACGAATTGCGAGCAGCAGGCTGCGAATCCATTGGCGAGACCCTGAAACATCAATGCATCTGGGAAAGAGATGGGGTTCGCCCACTTGATGGATAGCTCTGGTTGAGTACGTCATCTTGATTGGAATCAGCATCCTGAAACTCCTTTTCAGAATGTGTTTCTCCATGTTAAGAGATCTGACTGTCCTCATATTCTCGAAGGCTTCCACGGCGACCTGGAAGCAAAGAACTGCTCGATGAAGAGAAATAGTCAAACGCACTCTGTTGCCATCCTCGAAGGCATCCCAATCCTCGCTGACTGATTTGTTTGTAGTTCTCTCGTGGAGGAACTTTGCAAGAAACCACATTGGGAAAAGCAAGACAACCTGAACAGTTAATGAATTCGAGCAAAACTGAAAATCGACTAATCACCTGAATCGTCAACTGGTAGCAATAGTATGTTGCGACGGTGGTCGCGACGATGAAAGAGACCGTTGTCATGAGAACGCTCCCCAAACGAGGATCCACTGCAGACTTGACAGTTGGGGCCGCATTCAAACGGCTTGCGAGTCTGATCGGTGAGTTTTTCGGAGTATCGTAGAATGCACACGGGACGGAGAGCAAGTGTTTGAAGGATTTGATTCGCAGGCGAGTCGATAGTTTCTCAGAAATCACCCCAAAGAAGTAATACTGACAGTACTGTGTTAGTGGTCGCACAAGTCCAAAAACCATAAACATGGACGCCCAATAGTGTCCATACTCAATGATGTCTTCTCCTTCCATTGCGTAAGCCTCAAAGTAGAATGTTATGCAGAATAATCAGTTGGACACTCACCCGATAGCACCGAGTGATCAGTTGGGCGAGAACAGGGAAGTTGAGTCCTTGCAGACCACTTCCGACAATCGCCAAGATCAGGATGAACCAATCGGGACCGCAGTGTTTCAGGATTTGGAACATGTTCGCTCTCTTCGCGCCAATGTCGTTCATGTCGGCCTTCAATTTTGTCAAAGCACTCTTCCGACCTTTGCCACCGGGGAAAGGCTTAGCGGCTTCAGGTATCTCATCGATGTCAACTCGAGGATTCGGGTTTTCTGAAAACAAACATCATTTCCGAATAGTGCCTATCATTTACATACTTGGGATGTTAGACACATTGATCAATTGAGCTTTGATGAGATCCATATAAGCGCCTTCTTTCTCAACCAATTCGTCGTGACTTCCAACTTCAGCAATCTGAAATATGGTCCATTAGACAGATCTTCGCAGCAAACGTTACCTGTCCGTCTTTCAGAACAATTATTTTGGAACACTTTCTGATGGTCGAGAGTCGGTGTGCAATGATGATAGTGGATCTGGCGCGCTGAGTATCCCGAACAATATCATTGATGTAGTCACGAGTTGTCTCCCTGCTCACTTCTTCGAGCATATCTTGAATCAAACGCTCATTTTCGACGTCCAATGCGCTCGTAGCTTCATCCAGCACGAGAATGTTCGGTTCCTTGATAAGAACACGTGCGATCGCAACCCTCTGCTTCTGTCCTCCAGACAACTGAACTCCTCTCTCTCCGACGTTGGTTCGGTGTGCTTCCGGCATATTAGTTGTGAAATTCAACGCGTGTGCCTTACGCAGGGCGTTGTTAATTTGATTGGGCGCTGCTTGCGGCATTCCAAATTTGATGTTCTGTTCGATGCTTCCCTGGAACAGTATAGGCTCCTGCGCGACGAGTCCAATGTTTCTGCGCAGTTTATGCTTTTGAATGTCGTTCACATTGTTGCCATCAATCGTAATGAGTCCAGAGTCCACCTTGTAGTAGTGAAGGAGCAGCTGCACAATTGTGCTCTTTCCACTTCCACTTGCACCAACGATAGCGACGCATTCTCCTTTGTTCACTTCGAAACTGACTCCCTTGAGCACTTCGACTTCCGGCCGGGTTGGATAGGAGAACCGGACGTTGTCGAACTTGATCACGCCTTCCATCTCCTCGTAGTCATCTCTCGTCGGGCTGTCTTTTTCGATGTCACTATTGTCCTGAAAGAAAACGTTATCAATGAACTCGTATCAGTCACTCACATCATTGAGTGCTTCAGTTATCGGTACAATCGACTCTATGGCGTTGGCCAGGGCAGAAATTTGCGGGAACGCGTCGCCCAAACTGATTGCACTGAACAGCATGAAATGGAACAGCTGAAAACGTTCAATTCATTCTCCAGCAACAGGCGACGTTCAATACCGTCACAATGGTTTTCAGATCCAGTGTGTTGTGGTAAATCAAGTCAGCACCAAAATACAGAATGGTTCCGTTGAGCGCATTGCAGAAGAAGTGGCAGAGTCCTCTCGCTGTGGCTTGCAAGAATGCACGTTTCTTTCCGTACTGCTCTCCGTCTTTCAACTCTTTCGTGTACCTGAAAATGGAACATAGTTCTATTGTCAAGGTAGTGCGGTATACTTCGCCAGTTCGATGCCCTGGCCGTTGAGAGAGATGACGGTCTTGAAGGCGCCGAGGGCTTGGAACGCAATGGAACCGGCTTTCGCGTAATGCTTGTTCTGCTTCTCCGTCGAGCTCATCATTCCCACGGTGCTGACCAATCCGGATAAGGCGAGTCCCAGAGCGAACACACTTCCGTAAGACGCCAGTCTCCAGTCGAAGTAGAAGGCGAGAGTCGTTCCAATAATGAAATCGGTCAAGGAGGAGACGATTAGGGCGATTTTTTCGTTGAATACTTCACGGAAGCGTTCGAAATTGCTGTAAAGTCTCATTTACTCGTCTACCCGTCAAAAATGCAACGCACTCGTTTATAATGGTCGAGAAGTGTCCTGGTGGGAAGTTGTCGAAGTACTCGATGTCTTTCTTGAGCAGATGCTTGAAATATCTCTTTCGGAGGCGATATGTGGTGTTGTCGCCGACATATTTGAACAGCGAGAACTGGAAGAAGCCACGATTAGCAGGATTCAAGGTGCTTCGCAAATCACCTGAATGAAGCCGAAGGCGAAGAACGAGATTCCGCACAGACAAAAGTGGATGGCGACGTTGCTGATGTCGAACGCAAAGTTCTCGTATGCCTTTTTCAGGTCTTCGGGGTCTGAAACTCATTTTTGGTCGGTCTGTTCGGTTTTCGCTCCGCTAACCGATGGTCTGGTTGTTGATCGCCGCGGTAATCGTGACGAAAATTTGCGCCGTCTCTCCGAAAGTGTAGCTCATAAGCGGTTGGGTGAAACCGGTTCCGACGGCGGCGAGAACGCCAACGCAGAGCAAGAATTTCTCCCATTGGTTCGTGCACTCGGACTGAACAACAATACTCGTGTTTTTCTCGTCTCGTTTCGCCTCAAAACTCACCACAACACGAACAAAACCGTGAACTCTCGACGGTCTCTCCACAGTTTCCGCGTCTTCCTCGGGCAGAAGGACCGCAGTGTCGTTGTTATCGATATTTTCGTCCATTTTCAGTCGTTTTTCACGGCGTTTTCATTCTCCGGGGGGTTTCCTTCGTCACTGCGAAACGTTTCGAAATAAATACGGCCGAGAGACGGAAAAGGAGCGGGGCGAGACGAGAGACGCAGACACGACGAGACACTCGATGCGAGTGCGTCTTTCGTCATACGGAAAAAACACGACAAACACCGCTGACGGAGGGAAATACGTTTGATCATTCGACCCACTGATAACCGCTTATCACAAAGTTAAAAGAAGCGGCCCGCCGGCGAATAAAATCAGCTGGAAAATGGGAAAAATGGGAGAAAATTAGAAAAAAATGACAAAATAAATATTTGGCCTAAAATGTCGTCGTCTCAGTTGCATGCCGCGCGACGTACTTTTACGGATTACGCACTTTTGCGTACCACAAATCGACGTCATCAACATTTGAAAATGGAAAATTGTTTCGAAAAAAGACCTACTGGACGGAAAAAATTGGGAAAAAAACTAAAAATCACCAAAAAATCGAGGAAATTTTTTTGAATGTGAAAAAAAATCGCTGAATTGTTACAAAAATTATGAATAAAATTTAAATGGTAATTCAACTCTTAAGCGAAAGGAAAATAGATTTTCGGGATTTCAGGCTTCTAGAAAAAAGTGAAATATCACGAATAGAATAAAAAAATCCACTGGTGTTTTCGTTTTTTCACCTGTTTTTTGAGTGTTATGAAATAAAGAAATTTCCGGAAAACGAGGTAAAGATAGCTGCTCTCGGCAGGTGGAATATTATTCTTTCTTTTCTGCGAAAACAATAACATGATCAGGTAACATGCTCCCGAAGGCGTCAAACTTCATGGTTTTCGATATATTCCACCTGCCAGCAGGTATCTACCGTATCCGCGATAGTTTCAGAAAATTTGAGCGAGAGATGCTTTAAAATCACTGTCTGCATAGAAAAGCGGTAATGCAACGGATTTAACGCCCAATTCAGATGTATCATCTGTAACATACTGTCATTATGCTCTTGTCGAAAATTGAACGACGGGAAAGTCAATTTTGTTCTGTTAAAAAAAAAGGAAATCGAGAAAACTTTGCAGTGGAATGTCATTGGAGAAGATGAATAACTTGTATGTAAATTAGCAGTAATCATAGCACTTTTTGGGGGGAAACCGAGTCAAAAACAAAAGGAAGAAAGGCGCAGATGTTAACGAAGTTTCGTGGAATTGTGAGTGCCGATAGAAGGGGAAAGCAAGGCGGAAGGTGAAAGGGAAACGCTCTGCCGACCTTCACCCACACGAATGTGAATACCGACGTCAGTGCCCGCTGAAAATACTGAGAAAGGTGGTAAGTCTTGTGATCAGGCGTGTCGCCCAAACGCGCTTGACTTGGCAGCCGCAGATATCGGAACTTTCGAGGCGAGTGAATTATATCTGATTCGGAGCACCCACTGGCATAGGAGAAACCATAGGAAACTTCCGCTTAGGTGAGGGACAAAATGGTGGGTACTGTCACAACTCTATTACAACGGCACCTTTGATACGACGACACACAAAATGAAACGTTGGAAAATACAACGACATTTTGTTGTAATAGAGTTTTTGCGTTACTCTCAGTTGCTCTGAAAGCTCAACTTTATTGAAAAAAAAGCGGAATGGGAGTTGAACGATCATTCTGGTCGGTTGGAAGGCGAGAGCGACGGCGGTGTTGCAGATATTGAATTATTTGATCTCTGAACACCGTATGATTCTGCCATTTTTTCATATGTACAACCTTTCCTCAGAGTCGCCGACAAATCTAATAACGCTGGAGAAATCTTGACTTGTTCATTTTCCATTATCATCCCCACACCAGTTCGACGCTGAAGTGAGTCACCATCGGTGGCTATATTGTTTCGAACCGGGAGAATTTCTCGTCGCCTGAAACGCGCCAGTCTTGCCATAGCTGGCGTGCGACAAGGGCGCCATTCCCCTTTTGCAGCTGTTGTCCGCGAACACCGCGGGATTTGCATACGGGTGCGCGCCCTTCTTCCCAAGCACTTCATTCTCAGATTCAACACACAAATATGGAGCCATCTCCCGCGACGCCGCCTCTCAGGTATCCCTCCATGAGAGCTGTTCTCCGGTACCTTCCAATGGGAAAAAGGTGAGCGCCAACGCCAAAAAGTTGAATGACTCATTCCCATTGTTCTAGAAAGGAACTGAGCAAGCATGTGCCGGCAATTCGTCAAGTGCTCAGCAGAATCCCCTTCTACTTCGAATACGTTTCAATCAAAATCATCAGAAAGTCGACTAGTCCGTTCTACTGTCAAATCAAGGCCGATCGACTCAAATTCTTGTTCATTTACAACCGGGAGTCTCATCCGATATTCCACGCACACGATCTCGTCATCACCAACGAAGAGTTCGAGATAGGCGACGAGAGATACTCACGGAGAATCGAACTCCCGCTGGATTTGAGCATCGAAACAAGTGTTCAGTGCTTCATGAACTACTACTTCAATCGCAGAGGAACATGCATCAAAGAGCTCAATCTCACGGTTGAAAACCCAGACAGTCAACTGCAAGTGACGTCACTCTTATCGCCAAAACTGGTGAAAATCCAGAACCTCCGACTGATTATTACAAACGGAGCACTGGACGGAACCATGATCAACCAGTTAAACGTAAGTTTCAATCTGAGACCATTTTCATCAGGAAAACTAGAAATTCGTCTTTTCACGTAGCATATGTGCCTTTTTTGTTATCTGGGCGCTCATCTGACCCAAGAAAATGAATGGCAAGTGCTTCTTGCATAAGCTGTCTTTGACGTGAATAGTGAAAAACTCATCAATTTTGGCTGTCAGAAAGGGCAACGTTTTCCGGTGAACGATGTTCCCAAGCTGTTCGACGTGTTTCAAGATGATCAATCACCATCCCGATTTCCAGGAGTTCGATGCACTGATGCTCAGTATCCAAACAGGGAATGCCGGTAACAAACAACTCCTTCTCGGATTGAAATGTCGTTTGATTCAAATCGATGAGACCACATGCACTTCTGCGAATTTCATTGCGCATTGCAAGGTCAGCCAGTCACTCTCCATACTTTGCAATCTCTTCGTTCAGAACATTATTGCGAGAAAAAGCTTGTTGGACTCCTACTACAAAGCGGACATTGTCACAATGATACCTGATGATGTCGATTACCTGGAATACATCGCGGATCAGTTTGAAGGTGTCGAGAGGAGCATTGTGATGTTCTCCATGAGCATACGTTTTCCATGTCTTACTATACCCATGACCGACACCACTGTTCTGAATATTTCCCGTGAAGACAACAGTGCCACCGCTGCTGTAATGCTGAGAGACTGCACGGTAAGATTCCCCTCCTCCCTTAGTCTTGCTAAAACACTTTTTCAGATCCCGAGAACCGAATTCGACAGATTCGGACTTCACGCCGCTGATAAGAAACACCTGTGCTATGTCTTTCTGCTTTCCACGGTTTTTGCCGCTATCGTAGCGTTTTTTCTGCCTTCACGACGGGCATTCTCGGAAACTACTACTAACTGAGTTTAATCAGGTCATTTTCACTTTCATAGTGTGATTTTTTTTCACCTGTTTCTCTTGCAAACCATGTTTTATGCACTTTTAGTACCAACTTGAAAATTCCAATTTCTATATTCTTCCCCGCATGTTTCAAGCGGAGAGAGGTGAAATAATTCATGTACAAGCGGGCAATAATTGCATAATTTAAAAAATTTGTTTATTGTTGCCATGAAAGCCCGGGAAATCGGAGAAAAACCTTGCAGCAACCAGCCGAAGAGGTTGCATGTAATGAATAAAGATTGATTGTAAGAATGATTTTAACTGTATATTATTTGTCCTGCAAAAGTTGAAGATTCTGCTCCGATCGCGACGTAGCCGCGACGTGGCTTTATCAACCGTACTTTTCGTCGAAAAATTAGTTTTCGTGGCAAGAAAACGCATGGGCGGCCGGCGGCCGCGTCGCGGCTGCGTCGCGGTCGGCGCAGATTTTTAAACTCTTGCAGGACGGATAATATCATTGCAAGAGGAAAAATCGTCGCCGAAAGGAATTACAAAATTGAGATATACAGGGAAAAGGAAGGGAAGTTTGAAAAAAACTGAAGATAGAGCTGAACGAGAGGGATATATGATTTGAGAGCTAAATACGAACGAACTAATATGGAAAAAAATTGCGGCAAATTCCGTCGGACGAGTTAGATGAGGAGAAACTAGTAAAAAAGAAAAATGATGAGAAAAAGAGAGAAAATTAATGGAAATCGTTTAAAAACGGACGAACCGTGCGTCGTCGAACTCTTCTGCCACCACCGCCTGAACATTCGTTACTACATTTCGTTAGACCCGTGTCACCTCGAAAAGATTGCGTCGGAAGGGCTCGGCCGGGCGTCTTTCTGTTGGGCGTCTTTCTTTTCCGAGAATGCAATTGGCGTACATTTTCCTGATATTCGCCAGCTTTTCCGCCGTCGCACGGTGTTCTGCGAACTGCAACAAGTGCTTCCGAACTTCAGCACCACCCGGCGCGACAAGAGAGCAAACCGGTAGAAAAGTGTTCCAACTCTCTGTTGTGAACTCGCCCAGACTGGTCATCTCCGCCGTCTGGTTTATTTGGTTGACGAGCACACCAGGCTCGTTTCCAGGATCCCCCAGGATCGCGAGACACTAGAGGTGTGCGCCAAACAGCAGCCGCTTCACCTCAAAAAGCAAGAATGGTTCCGCTATCAGTTTCTTGAACTTGAAGATCCATCGTCTTCTTCGGCGCGGCCGACGACTTGAGCTGCTCAGGTGTCTCAGAGCTTTAAACTGGCTGTTCTCCGACAGTCACCGCGTCGCCTTCGGCTATCTTTTCTCGCATTTTCTGAGAAAAAAAGTTCAACTGAACACGAACTTCAATGGCTTGGGTGGTGCGAGAACGTATTTATGACAACTTTCTCTTCGGGAAAATCTCAGAATAATGTATTTTTTCAATTATTGATTCAAATTGTTTCACGCGCAATTCTGCGTAAATCGACATGAAATGTTTCTTCGTCGCGAAACCATCGATGTTGAAATGACTAATCGGTATCGATCAAGCATTATCTTTCCCCCTCCCCTTTCCTCGCGAACAACGAGAACACCGCTCACTCCTCGCTCCCAGTCCCCATTTGTCACCATTTTCATGCACTTGCCCGTGTTTCCTACGTTTCCTCGCACTGTTTTTGGCAAATTGATGTCTCCTCTGCTGTTTTACGGATCTCGACATTTTTGTTAAATTATTGAGAAAGTTTGCTGGCTATCTTATTGAACAAAAAATCGCCACACATAAATCTTCACTTTTCCGGTCTCCTTCCCGGGGAAATGATGCTTGTGAAACGCAGCTTGTAAGCAAGACAGTCCAATGCGAAAACATCCATTTTTTTCACTCGATTTTGACCGCATTGGTTCGTGTATGACTCATTCAGTTCCTCACGCAAAGAAAGACACATTTCGTACCGCTTCGCCGTTTTTCTGACTAATCAGTGCTGCTAATCCAATCGTTCTCTTTTTCCAGCTCATCTCGTTCGGAACAACACTCTCCAAACAATGTCCATCGAGATGCAATCGCTCACTAATAACCGCCCGCTCAGCTACCCGGCCCTCCGAAACGTGGTTCGCTTCACTTCATTGGAAACGAGGTATACTTCAACAGACATTCACTCTCAAACTTGTGAATTTCAGGAAGCATCTGAGCACAAGGTTGCCGGCTCTCGAAAATGTGCCCCAGTTTTTCAAAAAAGTCACCATCGAATCTAATGGCTCCGTCGGTGTGACACATTCGTTTGTTCTGGACGATATGAAATACGTTTTCCATCAAGGACCTGGTGAATGGGACCACACGACGCTGACCATTGGCAAAACGTCCAACCACCCAGGGATTTTGCCCAATTTTTTGCCCGGGAATTTGAGTGTGAGCACGGCGGCCCAGTGCTTCGTGAACCAGTATTTGAACCGATCGGAGGTTACCATCGAACATCTCGAGCGCACAGTTTATCCTAACACGGAAGAGGACGCTCTGTTCGACTTTTTCGGACCATCGCAATTGTGCTCGATCAAGTTCCTCACGATTGAGTTTTTCGGCGGTCCGGATGTTGAACTGCTCGTCCAGAAGATCAACGTGAGTATTCGCACGAATTCACTGGCTCAGAGTGTGTTTCATTCAGAAGATCAAGGCTCTGGAAATCACTATTCGCAACTTAGGCGTCAGGCGAGCAGAGGCTCTCCTTCAATTGGATTTCCCCGGGATCAAAATTTCGGAAATGGCAAGCAGCAGACATCTTTTCGTTAAACACTGCGAGGTGAGACTGTTGAATCTCGAGAGATGCTGTGAAGTGCCCCAATCTTTCAGAAGTTTATCACAAAGAAGAGCCGCCCTGGATCGCATTACATTGTAACCAAGATAGATTATCTAGATGAGGGCCTCGCGAATCATTTCGAAGCCAAGGGTTTCAGATGTTCGCTGAAGAAACGGAGAAATGATGTCGAAAATGGAGTCGGAAAACACCACTTGACAATTGAAATTGACGAGAACAGCGAGCTCGTAATCAATGCAAGAGAGGGCAGGATTGCCGCAACAGTTGGATACAAGAGCTCCGTAGGATAGCTTTCCTGGGGGTATGCAACTAATTTGTGATCGTTACAGGATGACCACGAGAGACCAATGCGCAAACACATCTTCAAGATGCTCATCGGCGGAGTTGTCTTCCTTCTCATTGTTCTTCTGATCATCCTGGCAATTTGGCTCTTCTGAGATTATCCTCTCTCAGAAACTCGACAAAACATCTTCCAGTTATTCTCAATTTTTTTCCACCTGTTTTTTATCTAAAGCTTCCACTTTCAACTAATTCTCAAGTTTCGAACTCTTAAATCACAGTAAGCTTTTTTTTGAAACCGGTTTCCATTGAAAACAATAAATGTCTCTCTGTCAGATCCAGACCCGTTGTTTTTCTTGTTGCTCTAAGACGATAACTGTCAACTATCGGATGGGATCTTTGAGAAATTTAGCCGTTATAGATCACATTTGTCACATTTACAAAAAAACACTTCTCAACAGTTGGCCTTCATTCTACTATGACCGCGTTTTGCGATAGCCATCAAAACGATGAACTTGGCGTACAATTCTTGAATTCTTCTCTCCGTAGATTTCCTATGATTTCTCACATTCTTCGAGAGAAAAGGTCTGAATACGAACTTCACCGATTTGGTTAGTGCGAGAACGTATGCATGACAACTTTCTCTTCGGAAAAATCTCAGAATTTTGCATTTTTTCAATCATTGATTCAAATTGTTTCACACGCAATTCTGCGTAAGTCGACATGAAATGTTTCTTCGTCGCGAGACCATCGATGTTGAAATGACTAATCGTTATCGATCAAGCATTATCTTTCCCCCTCCCCTTTCCTCGCGAACAGCGAGAACACCGCTCACTCCTCGCTCCCAGTCCCCATTTTTCACCATTTTCATGCACTTGCCCGTGTTTCCTACGATTCCTTATACTGCTTTCGGCGAATTGGTGTCTCCTCTGCCGTTTTATTTGACGTTTTTCCAGCTGCCTGCGAAGTTTCTTTCCCGCGGATCATTTTTTGTTAAATTATTGAGAAAGTTTGCTGGGTATCTTATTCAACAAAAAATCGCCGCACATAAATCTTCACTTTTCCGGTCTCCTTCCCGGTGAAATGTTGCACGCCGCCGAGAATTCAACAAAACAAGACATTTTTCGACAAAAAACATAATGAAGCATGTATAAAGCGAGACGAGATTTACCGAAAATTAAAGAGAGACCGGACAGTTTGTGAGCAAGACAGTCTAATGCAAAAACATCCACTGTTTTTACTCAATTTCAATCGCTTTGCTTCGTGTATGACTCATTCAGTTTCTCGCGCAAAGAAAGACGTATTTCGTACCGCTTCGCCGTTTTTCTGACTAATCAGTGCTGCTAATCCAATCATTCTCTTTTTCTAGCTCATCTCGTTCGAAACAACAATCTCCAAACAATGTCCATCGAAATGCAATCGCTCACTAATAACCGCCCGTTCAGCTACCCGGCTCTCCGAAACGTGGTTCGTTTCACTTCATTGGAAACGAGGTATACTTCCACAGACATTCACTCTCAAACTTGTGAATTTCAGGAAGCATCTGAGCACAAGGTTGCCGGCTCTCGAAAATGTGCCCCAGTTTTTCAAAAAAGTCACCATCGAATCTAATGGCTCCGGCGGTGTGAAACATTCGTTTGTTCTGGACGATATGAAATACGTTTTGCATCAAGGGGATGGTGAATGGGACCACCCGACGCTAACCATTGGCGAATTCAACAACGCCCTTTATTTTTTGCCCGGGAATTTGAGTTTGAGCATGGCGGCCCAGTGCTTCGTGAACCAGTATTTGAACCGATCGGAGGTTACCATCGAACATCTCGAGCACAAAGTTAATCCTAACATGGAAGAGGACGCTCTGTTCGAGTTTTTCGGACCATCGCAATTGTGCTCGATCAAGTTCCTCACGATTGAGTACCACGGCGGTCCGTATGACGAACCTCTCGTCCAGAAGATCAACGTGAGTATTCGCACGAATTCACTGGCTCAGAGTGTGTTTCATTCAGAAGATCAAGGCTCTGGAAATCACGGTTCGCAACTTCGGAGACTGGCGAGCAGAGGCTCTCCTTCAATTGGATTTCCCCGGGATCAAAATTGTGGAAATTTTAAGCACCAAACAGCTTTTCATCAAACACTGCGAGGTGAGACTATTGAATTTTGAGAGATGCTGTGAAGTTCCCCAATCTTTCAGAAGTTCATCACAAAGAAGAGCTGTCCTGGATCGTATTACATTGTGGCCGAGATCGTTGATCTGGATAAGGACCTCATCTATGAGCACCTCGCGAATCATTTCGAAGCCAAGGGTCTCAGATGTTTGCTGAAGAAACGGAGAAATGTTGTCGAAAATGGAGTCGGAAAACACTACTTGACAATCGAAATTGACGAGAACAGCGAGCTCGTAATCAGTGCAAGAACGGGCATGATTGACGCAACTGTTGGATATAAGAGCTCCGTAGGATAGCTTTCCTGGGGGTTTGCAACTAATTTGGGATCGTTACAGGATGACCACGAGAGGCCAATGCGCAAAAACATCTTCAAGATGCTCATCGGCGGAGTTGTCTTCCTTTCCATTGTTGTTCTGCTCATCCTGGCGATTTGGCTCTTCTGAGATGAACCTTTTTCGAAATGAAACGTCTGAAAGTTATTCTCGAAAGTTTTCTTTCTGTTTTTGTCCAAAGCTTTCACTTTCAACTCATTCTCAAGTTTCGAACTATTAAATCACAGTTAGCATTTTTTGTATTCAATTGAGAACAATAAATGTGTCTCTGTCAAATCCCAAACCGTGTCTTTTCTTTTGCTATGAGACATTGACAACTGTCGACTATTCGACTTCGACAGGGATTCTCGAGAAATTTAGCCGTTGCAGATAACATTTATCACATTTACAACTAACACTTCTTAACAGTTGGTCTTCATTCTACTATGACCGCGTTTTGCGATAGCCATCAAAACGATGAACATGGCGTACAATTCTCGAATAATTCTCTCCGTAGACTAGGGGATTCTTGGCCTCCGGCCCGAATCCCCTAGCCCTGCGGGGCTCAGCTCGCTTCGCTCGCTGCTCACACGTCTTGAATCAGATGTTTTCTGTTTCGTCTGACTGAGATTTCTTCAAATCCGTCATCAGTTACCGACATTTCTTGAGACTCCGCCTCCTTTTTTCCCAATTGCCTCTGAATGCCTCTGGGAAGATAGGCGAGACGTTACCTTCCCAGAAGCACAAATAACAGGCAAAATACGCACAAAGAAGTCCAGAAGCCGTATAAGTTGACAGATTGCTTAAAAAATTGACGTGCATCATGCGGTCATCCTTTCTGACCCATGTGCCAAAAATGGGAAAAGTTGGTTCAGTGGGAGTTAAGATAATCGCTGTCACATACAAACACATGCCACGCCCCCAAACGCGCGCGCTCGGGCAATCGCGATATAATAGAGGAGGCAGATTTCCTATCATTTCTCGCAATTTTCTTGAGAAAAGGTCCGATTTAACACGAACTTCACCAATTTGGTTGCAGCGAGAACGTATTTATGACAAGTTTCTCTTCGGAAGAATCTCAGAATTTTGCATTTTTTCATTCGTTGATTCAAATTGTTTCACACGAAATTCTGCGTAAATCGACATGAAATGTTTTCGTCGCGAGACCATCGATGTTGAAATGACTAATCGTTATCGATCAAGCATTATCTTTCCCCCTCCTTCTTTCCTCGCGAACAGCGAGAACACCGCTCACTCCTCGCTCCCAGTCCCCATTTGTCACCATTTTCATGCATTCATTCGTGTATCCAACGTTTCCTTATACTGTTTTTGGCTGATTTCTGTCTCCTCTGCCGTTTTATCTGGCGCTTTTTCCAGTTGCCTGCGAAACCGGCGGTTCTTGGCATTTTCGTTAAATTATTGAGAAAACTTGCTGTCTAATTGAAAAAAAACTCGCCGCTCATAAATCTTCACTATTCCTCTTCCCGATGAAATGTTGCGAGCTGCCGAGAATTCAACAAAGCAATACATTTTTTGACAAAAACCTTAATGAACCATATATAAAGCGAGATAAGCTTTACCGAAAATTAAAGAGAGACCGGACAGCTTGTAAGCAAGACAGTCCAATGCAAAAACATCCACTGTTTTTACTCAATTTTGGCCGCATTGCTTCGTGTATGACTCATTCAGTTCCTCACGCAAAGAAAGACACATTTCGTACCGCTTCGCCATTTTTCTGACTAATCAGTGCTGTTAATCCAATCGTTCTATTTTTCCAGCTCATCTCGTTCGGAACAACACTCTCCAAACAATGTCCATCGAAATGCAATCGCTCACTAATAACCGCCCGCTCAGCTACCCGGCCCTCCGAAACGTGGTTCGTTTCACTTCATTGGAAACGAGGTATACTTCAACAGACATTCACTCTCAAACTTGTGAATTTCAGAAAACATCTGAGCACAAGCTTGCCAGCTCTCGAAAATGTGCCGCAGTTTTTCAAGAAGGTCGTTATTCAGTCTCATGAGTTCAAAGGTCCGCAACATCTCTTTGTTCTGGACGATATGAGTTACCATTTGCATCGAGGCATCGGCGTATGCGACTTCCCGGTGCTAACCATTGGTGAAGGTTACAACAGCCGGATTTTTTTTTTGCCCGTGGGTTTGAGTGTGGACACGGCGGCTCAGTGTTTTGTCAACCAGTATTTGAACCGGTCCGAGGTTACCATCGAACATCTCGAGCACAAGCACAGTCCTTACGTAGAGGAGGACGCCGTGTTCGACTTTTTCGGCCCGTCGCAAATGTGCACGGTCAAGTACTACACGATTGAGTACGGCGGCGGGCCGTATGACGAACTTCTCGTCCAGAAGATCAACGTGAGTATTCGCACGAATTTACTGGCTCAGAGTGTGTTTCATTCAGAAGATCAAGGCTCTGGAAATCACGGTTCGCAGCTTCGGAGACTGGCGAGCAGAGGCTCTCCTTCAATTGGATTTCCCCGGGATCAAAATTTCGGAAATGGCAAGCACCAAACAGCTTTTCATTAAACACTGCGAGGTGAGACTATTGAATTTTGAGAGATGCTGTGAAGTGCCCCAATCTTTCAGAAGTTCATCACAAAGAAGAGCCGTCCTGGATCGCATTACATTGTGGACGAGATCGTTGATCTGGATAAGGACCTCGTCTATGAGCACCTCGCGAATCATTTCGAAGCCAAGGGCCTCAGATGTTTGCTAAAGAAACGGAGAAGTGGTGTCGAAAATGGAGTCGGAAAACGCTACTTGACAATTGAAATTGACGAGAACAGCGAGCTCGTAATCAATGCGAGAGAGGGCATGATTGACGCAACTGTTGGATACAAGAGCTGCGTAAGATTGCTATACTAGGGGGTTCGCAACTAATTTGCGATTGTTACAGGATGACCACGAGAGGCCAATGCGCAAAAAAATCTTCAAGATGTTGATCGGTGGAGTTGTCTTCCTTCTCATTTTTGTTCTGCTTATCCTGGCCATTTGGCTCTTCTGAGATGATCGCCTCCCAGAAGCCCGAGAAAATGTCTTCAAGTTGTTCTCAAATAATTTCTGCCTGCATTTTATCCAAAGCGCTATTTTCACTTTCAACTCACTCTCAAGCTTCGAACTCATACATCACGGTTAGCATTTTCTATTACCGGTTTCAATTGAGAACAATAAACGTCTTTTCTTCACATCCGGAACCGTGTCTTTCCTTTTGCTATGAGACATTGACAACTGTCGACTATTCGACAGGGATTCTCGATAAATTTAGCCTCCGAGCATATAAGATCTGTAACGTTTTCAAAAAAAGACACTTTTTAACAGTTGGTCTTTATTCTGTTCCACACACTACTTAGTTCGGATAAAGAGAGAGAAAATAGATGATGGAGATACCGTAAAAACTCTATTTCAACAGCATCCCAAACTCGGCAGAAAAATCATTATATCTCGAGATTGATGAGAGATATCAGAAAATTGTCAACTTGTGATGATTCTCCGGCAGCGTTTGAGGTGAGTTTTTACGATAGATGAATGGATAAACCGATGGATAGATGGATGGCGAGATAGATAGATAGATAGATATATAGACAATGCAGATGGACAACTATTTTAAATTGGAGTAATGTGATGACGTGGAACAGATGGTTGTAGACCTTATTTCAAGTCTTCATCGAGGTGAGCCCGCATGTACTTGATGACGTTCTCGAGGAACGAGCAGAAGTACTGAAAGAGCCAATTATGTCTGTGAGATTGGAGAATATTCCCTTACCACCAACTGGGTCATGGTTTCGCAGTCCTTCGCGTGAATGAGGTACTCCTCGCAATCCGTAGCGAACTTGCCAGACAGTTGTTTGCAGATTTTGCTGTGACCGCTTTTCGCGATGTCCATCAAGGAGCTGTACATGGCGTACAGTTCTTCGTATCTCTGCCGAGCTTCCTGAAAATGTCTCAAACTCGTGAAGCATTGTCAGACTAGACTCACCTCAACAGATGCGAAAACTGGTCCTGATTGGTTGCCACGAGACGGGGTCACGAACTTGATGAGTGTTTCGCGGAGGGCTTTCCACATTTTGAATTCAGTTGGAGCGGCGAGACTGCTGGAAAGAAAAGATTGGCGGACGGAGAAATTGGGAAGATAGAAGAAAGTGAGTGAGTAAGGGTATTTTATAGTTAGCTCTCCAATCGAATTATCCTGTTTTCGTACAGTGAACAGTACCAATGACTGTAGTGGTCCGTCATTTTTTGAGAATTTTTAAGAAAACAACAAACAATTACCTTCGAAATCTATACGAATACTATAGTTTTTACTATAATCAGAAGTAAATCTGTTGACGTCCCGCTGAGCCAAAATCCGCATTCGTACAGTATGACTATAGCCAAATTCTGAAAAACTTCCGCCTTTCATGTCCATTAGCATGTTTTCGTACAGTGAGTGAGACACGGTGATTTCAAAAATCGTATCGCTGTGAGTCGTAAAAAATAACATTTAGGTACGGCTCTTGAGCCATCTTGATGACCCACGAAGACTACTGTATCCCTCATCGGATTGGCTGGTAACACATCACCATATCCTGAAAGTCCTGAAGCAGAAACACGTCATTTCGAGACACAATGTCCCATTCTCTTTCATGTCCCATTCTCCGTCCTTGAAACCCTAACTGAATGTCAGTTGCAGGCCGTGTGAACACGTTTCACGCCGCGATGGGTTTCCCTCGCTGCCAGTTTTTGTATCCCTTGAACACCTTAAAAGAGAGACGGTTTCTCTCTATTTCTCCCAATGTTTTGACAGCGAGGTTCCCTCATGCGTGTTTTACGACGGATCTTCCCCCGAGAGCCACGATGCCCATAAGAAATTCTCGTGAACGGCATGTGACTCTCTCTGTGCCGTTTGTATGAGGCTACAAGCCAATTCTGACACTAGTCGTTGCTCCGAAGTTGCAACTAATTACGGCGTTGCGGCAGGAAATCGATGTGGCGAGGCGGCCGCCGAAGACCAGAAGATCACACACTCCAACCGAACAGGGATCGTCATCGGTTTTTATCTACTTGCTTAGTTACTTAGACGATCCGGATTTGGCCGTGGTGGCGCGGATCACAGCTTCCCATGTTGGGCGGTCTCTGGCTAGAGTTGTCCAGTCTCTTGTTAGACCGTTGTTGTTGTCCCGGATGGACAGGTCCTTATTCATCATGTCGGCCCAGCGCATCGGTGGACGGCTTCTTGGGCGTTTCCAGTCTCTCGGGTACCAGTGAAGAGTGCTTGTCGTCCAGCGGCCGTCCGTCCTTCTTGCAACGTGGCCAGCATATTCCAGTTTCCGTCTTATCACGTGCTTCAGCGGGTCCTTGATTTGCGAGAGCTTTCTCATGTCTTCGCGGTGGAGATCTCTAGAGCGTTGTTCGGTCAGGGTGATCCCGATGATCCTCTGTTTTAGAGCGGCGTGGGTAATTCGGATTCGTTCGAGATGCGCTTTCGTTGGCGACCACATTTCTCCGGCGTAGCAAAGTGCTGGTAGGACGGTCGTTTCGAACAGATTTGCTTGGGTTTTCGGGTCGGTGATCAGGTCAGACGCTCTTTGGATGGTTCCTAGGGCCGCCCAAGCTGATCGTCTCCTTCGGTGCAGTTCTGGGAGCAACTCGTTGTTCTTATTTAGGTTTCGCCCAGGGTAGAAGTATTCTTCGACTCGTTGATCGCCAGACCAACTTTCCTGCTTTCGGCGATGAGTTCGTTGAGGATTTTGGACGCTTTCAGAGGGCAATGTGATATTAGGACGATGTCATCTGCAACTCGAAGGCGGTTGATGTTCTTCCCATCGATCGGAACTCCGTGACCGTCCCAATCGAGAATTCTGAAGACGGTTTCGAGTGTCGCAGAGAAGAGATTCGGGGAGATCGGGTCTCCTTGGCGTACGCCTCCGCTGATCGGAACCTTCACTGCCGTGTGGAACGGAGTGATGTCGGTGGAGCAATTTTGTTACAGAGTTTCAACACGTCGATCTAGATTTTGTTCACATTTTGGTTTTCTAGGTTTGACCAGATGGAATCGGGTTCGATGCAATCGAACGCCTTCTTGAAGTCGACGAAGATGAGGACTAGTGGCAATCGGTGTTCTCTTCCGACTTCTAGGAGTCGTTGGACAGTTGTTATGTGGTCGAGAGTGCTGAACTTTCGTCGGAAACCGGCCTGTTCGACGGGCTGTTCTTTTTCCAAACGGTCCTTGATTCGTGGAGTATGCACTTTGAGAAGATTTTGTATATCACCGGAAGAAGCGAGATCGGACGGTAATTTCCAAGGTCCTCTTTGTCGCCTCTCTTGTGGATCAAGATTGTACAGTATGACTATAGCCAAATTCTGAAAAACTTCCGTCTTCCAAGTCCATTGGCCTGTTTTTGTACAGTGAACAGTACCAATGACTGTAGTGGTCCGTCATTTTTTGAGAATTTTTAAGAAAACAACAAACAATTACCTTCGAAATCTATACGAATACTATAGTTTTTACTATAGTCAGAAGAAAATCTGTTGACGTCCGCTGAGCCAAAATCGGTATTTGTACAGTATGACTATATCCAATTTCTGAAAAACTCCCGCCTTCCAAGGCCATTAGCTTGTTTTCGTACAGTGAGTGAGACACGGAGATTTCAAAAATCGTATCACTGTGAGTCGTGAAAAAAAACAAAAATATTTAGGTACGGCTCTTGAGCCATCTTGATGACCCACGAAGACTACTGTATCCCTCACCGGATTGGCTGGTAACACATCTCCATACTCTAAAAGCCCTGAAGCAGAAACACGTCACATTAAGACACCGATACTTGTCAAGTGTTTGGGCACCAGATACTTAAGCCACTTCGTCGTCGAGACAGGACTTCAAGAAAGAAGAAACGCGTTTTCCGGTTGACACGGCAGACATGAATTTCGAACTTTTTCACAATGATATATTTTGTCACATAACATATCACACCCTCCAGTACAGTTGACCTTGATCACTTAGTCGCTTTTCTCTGTTGTTTGGAAGTTTCAATAAAAAGCGACCGGAGATGCTGTTGAATAATGGAATTTTTTAAACCGCGGTGGGTTCCCCTCGCTGACATGATGTAGTTTTTGTATCCCTTGAACACCTTAAAAGAGAGACGGTTTCTCGCTAACGGGGCGTATTTCTCCCAACGTTTTGACAGCGAGGTTCCCTCATGCGTGTTTTACGACGGATCTTTCCCCGAGAGCCAGGATGCCCATAAGAAACTCTCGTGAACGGCATGTGACTCTCTCTGTGCCGTTTGTATGAGGCTACAAGCCAATTCTGACACTAGTCGTTGCTCCGAAGTTGCAACTAATTACGGCGTTGCGGCAGGAAATCGATGTGGCGAGGAGGCCGCCGGCGACCAGAAGATCACACACTCACAACCGAACAGGGGATCGTCATCGCTTTTTATTAAAAGAGGAAATGAAGTTTCAGAGTCTTGTTGCAAACATTTAGAAAAGGAAGTTGGGGAACTGTATAAGAAAAGCGATGAGAAGGAAGAAGGAGAATTTAGTTCTCACGATAGAACTCCTCCCGAAGCCATTCCAGAATGCCCTGTTGGGTCTGTTGCATCAACTCCTTGACATCCTCCATTTTGTCGATTAACTGCATCATCTCGACGATCACCGTCTGAAAGCAATGACGATTAGAATACACAGATTCAGCCATCCAAACTGACCGAAATATGCTTGCAGAACGTTGGAGTGAGATAAGCAGGAGCTTCGGTTCTCAACCGCTTGAATTCCCCTCGGAACGTGGAGAGGCTAAGGTCGTACTCCTCACGGAAGTAGTGCGGTTGACGCTTCTCCTGAATAGGTTAGGTTGTGAACACCATTTCGGAATGATCGAATCTTACCAGTTTTCCCAACTCTTTGAGAAGAGAAAGCGCCTTCTTCTCGGATTCCTTGTACAATTCTCTTTCGAGTCGTTCGGCCTCCACCACAGGGTCCGTCTCGGTCGGCGGCGAAGATGGAGTAGATGTTGGAAGGTTCAAGTGGCGACGAATCCAGTCGACAAGACGCATCGCAGACATCGCTTCTCGAATGGAATATGCACACGAGAGAGAATGAATGAAAAACTCGAGCGAGTGTAGAAAACGTTATATTCACCCTGATTGCCCGTAATCTGCCGCAGTGATGATGGGGGTGTCGAGGACGCCGGGCGATGGACCCTACGAGGGTGTGTGTGTCAAAAGGAAGAGCAGAGTACAGAAGAGAGAGCTCGTGTCATCGAACGGTTTCTTTTCCGAAACTTTATTAGCTTCAATCATGTATACTAGTTTTTGTGCGGATCCATCTTTTTTGTCTTTGGTATTTCGCAACGTTTTTGCGATGTGAAGGGTCACTGGGCATGTTGTGCAGTGGGTTTCAAGGGGAAAGTTGATAAGGAATCTTCAGAATATGGGACATTTGAAGTGGTCGGAACATTGCCCTGTGGTGGAATATTTAGTGGATTCAACTGCCATCAAATGGTATATTTCGCAATGTTGAGAAAACAACGTTTCCCTGTGAAAAAGTTCCGACTTTTTGCTTCTGCACAGTGAGGACCACAGCGACTACCGTAGTACGGTTAATGCAGGAACTGGTAACATTTTGAGAGCACCAATGACTTTTGAAACGAGTGGTCATGAATAACATGACTCTGAGATGAACATCTACGATACACGGAACTCCCGAAACGTTCTCTAACAATTGACGCCAAGATTGCGACAGGGTGTTACTCATGAAATGTCAGATTAGGACTGCACAAGATAACACCAGTTGGATGGCACTCAAAAACTGGAAAAAACGAAAAGACAGCTCAACTCACTTGCAACAGTTGATTATCGAGTTCTTCATCCGAAAAACTTCTCTCAAAGTCTTCTATTGTGATGACTCTTCCTTTTTTAGAAGTTCTCAACCGTGACGGAATGAGACGTCTGAGGAGTCTCAGCCCCGAAGAGATGGCTCTTCTCATTTACAGAGATGATTGTTTCGTTCAAAAGTAACGATGTTTCCTGAAATAAACCATTACAGTACAGTAATAGAAGCAGTGGGGATTTTTCTAAAAAAAACAATAAATATTGACATCGTCAAATCGTATAGTAGAATATTTTTGTAAAAAAAGCGATGCGAAATGCTTGAGCAAAGTCTTTGATTCAATTAGTGACTTCTTGTTTTTGTACAGTCAAACGGATAGTGTCATAAAATATCGTAACGTGATGAATCTGAGAATAACAATAATAACTGCCACATGAGTCGATATAGTTGGAGTACTGTAGAGATGAGATGAACCAAGCAGAAGCAACGAGAATGAGGAACAAATTGCGAGAAGTTGGAATGGCTAAGAGTTATAGCTAACAGAATCCGAGTTCAATGTTCATCAGACACATCAATGTTTTGTTTCGGCTCATGCTGAATGGATCCACGTAGCTTTCTTCATCCGAAAAGTACTCCCGCCACATCAGACCCTGACAGACGACGCATTAAATTGGCTAAAACATGCAAATTGATTCATGGATTCCGTTGATCAAACACAATGAAACTATAATATAGTTATCACTTGGCAAGAACTCTTGTCAGGATAAGAAAAAAGTGAAGATTGACATCTCGCTTTTCCTGAATACCATAGGCATGTAGAATATAACTTTTTCAGCAAATCGTTGATCTGAAACAACATTGCAAGACTGACGTTCGCCCGTCGCCCACTGTGAGCATAAGTTACTATCGGAGTAGTCCTAGTACCAGGAATACCTCCAATCCAGTTCCTGTGCACAAGAACCACACAACATCGTCAGACAGACGTTGCTGCTTGAGGGCTATCCGGAGTCCGTTCTTTATCACTGTTACACGACGTGAGCAGTGCTCATTGTTAGAATAGTCAATCCCAGTAGAACACGGATCGTTCCGAAAGCCATTGTTTCGGTCTTCCTGCGGTTCTTACAACGTTTCGTTGTTGGAGTGCGGTTTCGATTTCAGACTCCAATCACTGTCATTCGAAAACAATCAACGGAACCAATAAAAAACAGCAGACGTTGTCGATAATTACGGCAGTGTCGGTTGGACTCAATTTCATTTTCCAATGTGACTGACAAATAGATACCGAAAACGACGGAAGATCAAAATATGGTGGTAATCTGGTTTGTCTCTTGGCGTTGACCTGGAAAGTTCAGAAAGGCACGAATATCAGGTTTCTGATAGAGTTTGTTTCACGACATAAGCAAAATGATTTTTTTTATTTCTTTATTCATTGAAAAAACATTAAAGACGACATTAGGGAAACAACTCAACAATTTGTTTCGTTCTTTACAAAACATTTGGGTTCGTACACCTCTTCCTTTACTATGATCGAAATGGTCCCGCAACGGAGGAGAGCTCTGACGGAGATATAATGATTTTCCGGCAGAGCTCTCCTCGGTTGCGGGGCCATTTCGATGGTATTCGATAACAATACAACCAATGTTAGAAGCAAAGCTCTTTGAAATGGGTGGATGGTATGAATGAAATAGTTAGGAAACAAGAATGACACCACCGATACCATACAAAATCATACAAATGAAAAAGGGGGGAGGGAGTGAGGGGATCAACTTATTGCCCGGGAAAAGTGGATATGGATAACGAAACGTATTTTTCAAAAAAATATAGGAAAAAAGGGAAAAGTCAGTTTTGGCGTCATCAGCGGCTTAACCTTCCAACCTTGACATCGCTCTAATGACTGCGGTGAGATGAGTGGGAACGGGCGACCAATTGAAAACGACGCCCGGTTGTCTGAATGAGTGAATCAAGCTACGAATCAGTTACAGAACTGTGCTTCCGATTCGGCATGAAAATCTTCGAATACCCGGTAGAACAAGCTGAATTCTGAACAATGAAAACTCAGACATTGATGAAGATCTGACAGAACGTATTTCTAACTAAAGCAAACGGATATTATTATTACTAGTTTATTTCCAACAGAACAACGAACAATATAAACAAGATAACAAATACAATAAAACAATTGAAACAATGTAACAAATACAGTGAAACAATAAAAACAACTTAACAAATACAGAGAAACGGATAGAACAGGGGTAATTATACTAACAATAGAAAAAATGAAACAAGATTTGAAAAAATTACAGAAAATGTCGGGTAATCTATTAATTGCCTTGAGGAAGTGGATATGGAGACCATACGAAAAACACTATTTTTTCAGAAATAAACGAACTAAATGGGAAACCAGTCTCAGACGATTCTTTTTTTTGCGCCTTTTGAATTCTAACTGAACAAACAATTTCGGAACTGCAATAAATTTTGATAAATGACTTTTTTCAGAAGAAGAGTCTCGTGCAATGAATTGCAAAACTTGTTTTTATAGTAATGAAAATAATGGAGAAAGGGTTCTAGACAAGAAGTATTCGGATGGAACTATTTATGCCGAAGAAGGCGAAGAGCGGAGGGGCGCCCTATCGAGAAGAGCACCCCGAATGAAAACATTGATGCCGAAGTAGGCGAAGAGCGGATGGGCGCCCTATCGAGAAGAGCACCCCGAATGAACACTTTGATGCCGATGGAAGCGAAGAGCTGAGGGGCGCCCTATCGAGAAGAGCGCCCCGGATGAAACTATTTATGCCGAAGTAGGCGAAGAGCGGAGGGGCGCCCTATCGAGAAGAGCGCCCCGGATGAAAACATTGATGCCGAAGAAGGCGAAGAGCTGAGGGGCACCCTATCGAGAAGAGCGCCCCGGATGAAAACATTGATGCCGAAGTAGGCGAAGAGCGGAGAGGCACCCTATCGAGAAGAGCGCCCCGGATGAACACTTTGATGCCGAAGTAGGCGAAGAGCGGAGGGGCACCCTATCGAGAAGAGCGCCCCGGATGAAACTATTGATGCCGAAGAAGGCGAAGAGCTGAGGGGCACCCTATCGAGAAGAGCGCCCCGGATGAACACTTTGATGCCGAAGTAGGCGAAGAGCGGAGGGGCACCCTATCGAGAAGAGCGCCCCGGATGAAAACATTGATGCCGAAGTAGGCGAAGAGCGGAGGGGCGCCCTATCGAGAAGAGCGCCCCGGATGAACACTTTGATGCCGATGGAAGCGAAGAGCTGAGGGGCACCCTATCGAGAAGAGCGCCCCGGATGAAAACATTGATGCCGAAGTAGGCGAAGAGCGGAGGGGCGCCCTATCGAGAAGAGCGCCCCGGATGAAAACATTGATGCCGAAGTAGGCGAAGAGCTGAGGGGCACCCTATCGAGAAGAGCGCCCCGGATGAAAACATTGATGCCGAAGTAGGCGAAGAGCGGAGGGGCACCCTATCGAGAAGAGCGCCCCGGATGAACACTTTGATGCCGATGGAAGCGAAGAGCTGAGGGGCACCCTATCGAGAAGAGCGCCCCGGATGAAAACATTGATGCCGAAGTAGGCGAAGAGCGGAGGGGCGCCCTATCGAGAAGAGCGCCCCGGATGAAAACATTGATGCCGAAGTAGGCGAAGAGCTGAGGGGCACCCTATCGAGAAGAGCGCCCCGGATGAAAACATTGATGCCGAAGTAGGCGAAGAGCGGAGGGGCACCCTATCGAGAAGAGCGCCCCGGATGAACACTTTGATGCCGATGGAAGCGAAGAGCTGAGGGGCACCCTATCGAGAAGAGCGCCCCGGATGAAAACATTGATGCCGAAGTAGGCGAAGAGCGGAGGGGCGCCCTATCGAGAAGAGCGCCCCGGATGAAAACATTGATGCCGAAGTAGGCGAAGAGCTGAGGGGCACCCTATCGAGAAGAGCGCCCCGGATGAAAACATTGATGCCGAAGTAGGCGAAGAGCGGAGGGGCACCCTATCGAGAAGAGCGCCCCGGATGAACACTTTGATGCCGAAGTAGGCGAAGAGCGGAGGGGCACCCTATCGAGAAGAGCGCCCCGGATGAAACTATTGATGCCGAAGAAGGCGAAGAGCTGAGGGGCACCCTATCGAGAAGAGCGCCCCGGATGAAAACATTGATGCCGAAGTAGGCGAAGAGCGGAGGGCGCCCTATCGAGAAGAGCGCCCCGGATGAACACTTTGATGCCGATGGAAGCGAAGAGCTGAGGGGCACCCTATCGAGAAGAGCGCCCCGGATGAAAACATTGATGCCGAAGTAGGCGAAGAGCGGAGGGGCGCCTTATCGAGAAGAGCGCCCCGGATGAAAACATTGATGCCGAAGTAGGCGAAGAGCTGAGGGGCACCCTATCGAGAAGAGCGCCCCGGATGAAAACATTGATGCCGAAGTAGGCGAAGAGCGGAGGGGCACCCTATCGAGAAGAGCGCCCCGGATGAACACTTTGATGCCGATGGAAGCGAAGAGCTGAGGGGCACCCTATCGAGAAGAGCGCCCCGGATGAAACTATTTGTGCCGAAGTAGGCGAAGAGCGGAGGGGCGCCCTATCGAGAAGAGCACCCCGGATGAACACTTTGATGCCGATGGAAGCGAAGAGCTGAGGGGCACCCTATCGAGAAGAGCGCCCCGGATGAAACTATTTGTGCCGAAGTAGGCGAAGAGCGGAGGGGCGCCCTATCGAGAAGAGCGCCCCGGATGAACACTTTGATGCCGAAGTAGGCGAAGAGCGGAGGGGCACCCTATCGAGAAGAGCACCCCGGATGAACACTTTGATGCCGATGGAAGCGAAGAGCTGAGGGGCACCCTATCGAGAAGAGCGCCCCGGATGAAACTATTTATGCCGAAGTAGGCGAAGAGCGGAGGGGCGCCCTATCGAGAAGAGCACCCCGGATGAACACTTTGATGCCGATGGAAGCGAAGAGCTGAGAGGCACCCTATCGAGAAGAGCGCCCCGGATGAAACTATTTGTGCCGAAGTAGGCGAAGAGCTGAGGGGCACCCTATCGAGAAGAGCGCCCCGGATGAAACTATTTGTGCCGAAGTAGGCGAAGAGCGGAGGGGCACCCTATCGAGAAGAGCGCCCCGGATGAAACTATTTGTGCCGAAGTAGGCGAAGAGCGGAGGGGCGCCCTATCGAGAAGAGCACCCCGGATGAACACTTTGATGCCGATGGAAGCGAAGAGCTGAGGGGCACCCTATCGAGAAGAGCGCCCCGGATGAAACTATTTATGCCGAAGTAGGCGAAGAGCGGAGGGGCGCCCTATCGAGAAGAGCGCCCCGGATGAACACTTTGATGCCGAAGTAGGCGAAGAGCGGAGGGGCACCCTATCGAGAAGAGCGCCCCGGATGAAAACATTGATGCCGAAGTAGGCGAAGAGCGGAGGGGCGCCCTATCGAGAAGAGCACCCCGGATGAACACTTTGATGCCGAAGTAGGCGAAGAGCGGAGGGGCGCCCTATCGAGAAGAGCGCCCCGGATGAACACTTTGATGCCGATGGAAGCGAAGAGCGGAGGGGCACCCTATCGAGAAGAGCGGCCCGGATGAACACTTTGATGCCGAAGTAGGCGAAGAGCGGAGGGGCACCCTATCGAGAAGAGCGCCCCGGATGAAAACATTGATGCCGAAGTAGGCGAAGAGCGGAGGGGCGCCCTATCGAGAAGAGCACCCCGGATGAACACTTTGATGCCGAAGAAGGCGAAGAGCTGAGGGGCACCCTATCGAGAAGAGCGCCCCGGATGAACACTTTGATGCCGAAGAAGGCGAAGAGCGGAGGGGCGCCCTATCGAGAAGAGCACCCCGGATGAACACTTTGATGCCGAAGAAGGCGAAGAGCTGAGGGGCACCCTATCGAGAAGAGCGCCCCGGATGAAAACATTGATGCCGAAGTAGGCGAAGAGCGGAGGGGCGCCCTATCGAGAAGAGCACCCCGGATGAACACTTTGATGCCGAAGTAGGCGAAGAGCGGAGGGGCGCCCTATCGAGAAGAGCGCCCCGGATGAACACTTTGATGCCGAAGAAGGCGAAGAGCTGAGGGGCACCCTATCGAGAAGAGCGCCCCGGATGAAAACATTGATGCCGAAGTAGGCGAAGAGCGGAGGGGCGCCCTATCGAGAAGAGCACCCCGGATGAACACTTTGATGCCGATGGAAGCGAAGAGCTGAGGGGCACCCTATCGAGAAGAGCGCCCCGGATGAAACTATTTGTGCCGAAGTAGGCGAAGAGCGGAGGGGCGCCCTATCGAGAAGAGCGCCCCGGATGAACACTTTGATGCCGAAGTAGGCGAAGAGCGGAGGGGCACCCTATCGAGAAGAGCACCCCGGATGAACACTTTGATGCCGAAGTAGGCGAAGAGCGGAGGGGCACCCTATCGAGAAGAGCGCCCCGGATGAAACTATTTGTGCCGAAGTAGGCGAAGAGCGGAGGGGCGCCCTATCGAGAAGAGCGCCCCGGATGAAACTATTTGTGCCGAAGTAGGCGAAGAGCGGAGGGGCGCCCTATCGAGAAGAGCGCCCCGGATGAAACTATTTGTGCCGAAGTAGGCGAAGAGCGGAGGGGCGCCCTATCGAGAAGAGCGCCCCGGATGAACACTTTGATGCCGAAGTAGGCGAAGAGCGGAGGGGCACCCTATCGAGAAGAGCACCCCGGATGAACACTTTGATGCCGATGGAAGCGAAGAGCTGAGGGGCACCCTATCGAGAAGAGCGCCCCGGATGAAACTATTGATGCCGAAGAAGGCGAAGAGCTGAGGGGCACCCTATCGAGAAGAGCGCCCCGGATGAAAACATTGATGCCGAAGTAGGCGAAGAGCGGAGGGGCGCCCTATCGAGAAGAGCACCCCGGATGAACACTTTGATGCCGATGGAAGCGAAGAGCTGAGGGGCACCCTATCGAGAAGAGCGCCCCGGATGAAACTATTGATGCCGAAGAAGGCGAAGAGCTGAGGGGCACCCTATCGAGAAGAGCACCCCGGATGAAACTATTTGTGCCGAAGTAGGCGAAGAGCGGAGGGGCGCCCTATCGAGAAGAGCGCCCCGGATGAACACTTTGATGCCGAAGTAGGCGAAGAGCGGAGGGGCACCGTATCGAGAAGAGCGCCCCGGATGAAACTATTGATGCCGAAGAAGGCGAAGAGCTGAGGGGCACCCTATCGAGAAGAGCGCCCCGGATGAAATCATTGATGCCGATGGAAGCGAAGAGCGGAGGGGCACCCTATCGAGAAGAGCGCCCCGAATGAAAACATTGATGCCGATGGAAGCGAAGAGCGGAGGGGCACCCTATCGAGAAGAGCGCCCCGGATGAAATCATTGATGCTGATGGAAGCGAAGAGCTGAGGGGCACCCTATCGAGAAGAGCGCCCCGGATGAACACTTTGATGCCGAAGAAGGCGAAGAGCGGAGGGGCGCCCTATCGAGAAGAGCGCCCCGGATGAAACTATTTATGCCGAAGAAGGCGAAGAGCTGAGGGGCACCCTATCGAGAAGAGCGCCCCGGATGAAACTATTTATGCCGAAGTAGGCGAAGAGCGGAGGGGCGCCCTATCGAGAAGAGCGCCCCGGATGAAACTATTGATGCCGAAGAAGGCGAAGAGCTGAGGGGCACCCTATCGAGAAGAGCGCCCCGAATGAAAACATTGATGCCGATGGAAGCGAAGAGCTGAGGGGCACCCTATCGAGAAGAGCGCCCCGGATGAAACTATTCCTTTTGATGAGGCCGGAGAGCGGAGGGGCGCCCTATCGAGAAGAGCACCCCGGATGAAACTATTCCTTTTGATGAGGCCGGAGAGCGGAGGGGCGCCCTATCGAGAAGAGCACCCCGGATGAAACTATTCCTTTTGATGAGGCCGGAGAGCGGAGGGGCGCCCTATCGAGAAGAGCACCCCGGATGAAACTATTCCTTTTGATGAGGCCGGAGAGCGGAGGGGCGCCCTATCGAGAAGAGCACCCCGGATAAAACTATTTCTT
This sequence comes from Caenorhabditis macrosperma, assembly GCA_963932285.1. Lineage (NCBI taxonomy): Eukaryota > Metazoa > Nematoda > Chromadorea > Rhabditida > Rhabditidae > Caenorhabditis > Caenorhabditis macrosperma. Next base: position 7,886,882 of record OZ010618.1, read on the forward strand.
ATGATGAGGACGATGGGCGATGGGAAAACATTGCTTGCCGTTAACAGAAATTGAAACTGATGTCAAGCACATCATTTTTTGTTTGAAACCTATCAAAGAATACGTGCTAGAGAAATCTCGGAGGTAAATTCTTATAAGTAGGTGGTGTAAGAAGTGTCTGAGCGCTGGTTCCCAATAGTTTGCTCATTTCTATTCTAACCTACACCTATCTCGGTCGATCCATGTCCCCCGGCATTACATCAAGATTGCTAATTATCGAGAAGACGAATAAAATAAAACATCAAACTGACTTCATTTCGTCCGCATCCGTCGATCATCGTTTTGTCATTTCCTTGTTGTTGGCATTTGTTCGCTGTCTTCCTATTCAAGTTATCGTTCCTACTCTCTTGTTTTCATTCTTATTGTTCCTCCTCGCCTGTTTGTTGGAACTGAAATCTAAGATTTGATGCCGGTAAAACGATATCCAGATTTACCTCATTCTATTTTCGCTGCGTTTCGTCTGTTCTATTTTTTGTTTCATATCAGAGACTAATCTCAAATACCTGGAAAAAATAACCATAAAATGTGTCAGAACACTTGCTGTTCTTACTTTTGAATGAATCGAGTTATAAATAAGCGAGTTGAAGGCTCTGGAAGCCCGGATTGGTCATCAGAGTGGTGGGTGGCAGCCGTTTGGTGTCCTATCAGCGCCACTCGAGTCTTTGCGTTGAATGCATACTTCTGAAAATAATACGGTTACAAACGAGGCGTTTTGTTTTCTACGCTACCTCAAACGACTCACAATCGCAAGTTTGTTTTCGAACCACAATACGAGAAGGCTACATCTTTTCTTGGTTTTTTTTTGAATTGGTTTGTGGTTTCTCCAAACCGAGTTGTTGCAGATATCTTCGATGTGAACCAATTGGATTCTTTTGGCTATTTCCATTTAGGTCCAGAAGTCGCATGCCGGTCTGAGCCAAATGACTGGGGAGTTGCTTCGGTTTCGAGTATTTTGGACGGTGATCAGTTGTCTCGTCAAATTTTCTCTTATTGACAGAATTTCGATCAAGTGAATGACTCGATTGTGCTCTCTGATCTCTCAACGCGGATTGATACCAGTTCCGGGACGATCTCTTTTCTTAACATCGCATAATGCGAACGTTCCGACTCCAAGATAGCTGTTGGAGGTTGTGAGTGCAGATCTGAAAAAAAAAACCCAATTAGGAGAAAGGTTGGTTTTGATTGACTAACCAAGCATGAGATAAGGAATTCCATTCAGTGTTTTGAAGTTGTTCGGTTTGTTGTCGTATTTCTCTCTGTTCAGGAGAAATTCAAAGGAATCGGTCATCGGAAGGCTGATTGTTTTCGTTGCTCCAAGAAAAGTGATCGGTTCCAGTTTGCGCTATTCGGATTGCGCCCGCTTGGTACCTCCGGAACTTCGTTTTGTTTGAGTGGAATTTCCCAATTAATCCAAGTGAATCTTGGGCATCATCCATGTTTTTTGGAGAGTTTGAAGCTTGAACATCTCGCGCCGGTTGTTCTCGACTGGGCTGTGGAACTACTGTTGACCATTTCGATGTTCTCTCTTCATCTGAAAACTTCAAGACTATATTGTGAGATTTGAATGTTAAAACAGAGAGAGTTCCAATAAGAACAGTAAACCAACAGAGAGGAAACACAACGGATCGACAATGCATGAGAAACGAGACAGTTTGTTTCGCAAAATCTTAATCGCCAATTTCTAGTTTTACGAAGCGGGGGTACCATTGAATGGCGCAATGAGTGTGCGGCGGGACGGCTAAACTGCGGTATGAACATCGGCAAAATAGGCAGTTGACGGAGCAGAGATATTGCGAAATAGGGGGAAGACGGGAGTCCGAGGAAAGAGACCAACCCGGCTGCCCACCGCACCTGAACGTATGGCAGAATGAATGAGGGGAGAAGATGTGAGGTTGAGCGACAGCTGTCGTAATTGCGGAGTGTCGTACCGTAAACATCACTGCCACGTTGCGCGCACCGGTGAGAGAGTGTGCGCTACAGGTGACGCAGAGTGAGAGAGGAACAGAGGACAGATGACCCATCTGCTACGTCACGGGGCACATTGCGCACGTCTCGAAAGACATATCGGTTTCAATACGGGAGAAAAGAAAAATAATATTGAAGTGTGAATATAACCGTGTACATCGAAAACGGGAAGATGGCGCAGGAAATACTGAACACATTAAACGAAAATATTATGTAAAAATAGTAAGGATAAGATACTGATTTCTCAAAACCAATTGCTGACAAATATAGATTAGAGTTAGAGTACAGAGGAATTCACTTTTACTTCTCTCCTCTCATTTAATTGCAAATTGCGACACATGGTTTCCTTGATCCCATATTGTCTTTGCGGCCCGATCCCGCTGCCCTGCCGCTGCATCCACTACTGATCTTAACGTGACTTCGACTCGGCGTTGTTGCACACAGATGCATTTCTAGAGCATTGATGCATTATAGAACTGATTTCATGCGCATTAACTAACACTAACCCCACAGAGACCCCGCGCTTCGGGAATTTTTAATGAAAGACCCGATTCAACCTCCAACCAAATTGTTTTCTTTGTTTGTCTACATCTAATTTATTTCCCATTGTGAATCGCACATTCTCTAACGATTTCTACTTGCATTCTCACATAATTTTTGGTTTCCCAAACTTTTGCAGTCACAAACAATCGACTATTTCTATCCTCGTCTTGTTCTTATTAATTTCCACTATTACACTATCACATACAGAAAATTGTCATTATTTCTCCCATCGGGTGTTGTTGAAAAACCCAGTTATTGATAGCAGCTTCTTTGGATCACATAGTATTATATATTGAGTTGTAGTTTTCAGATTCCAGTCATTCTCATTTGCCTCCTTCTCATTAGCGTAACATGTCGAACAGAAATGAATCATGAAAACAGTCAACCACTTGTTACCGTTCTTCCTTTTTGTGTCTCTATTTAGATCGAAATATAACTGCGGTGAGAAGAGTGGGAACGGGCGACCAATTGAAAACGACGCCCGGTTGTCTGAATGAGTGAATCAAGCTACGAATCAGTTACAGAACTGTGCTTCCGATTCGGCACGAAAATCTCCGAATCCCCAGTAGAACAAGCTGATTTCTGAACAATGCAAACTCAGACATTGATGAAGATCTGATAGAACGTGTTTCTAACTTAAGCAAACGGATATTATTATTATTAGTTTATTTCCAACAGAACAACGAACAATATAGACAAGATAACAAATACAGTAAAACGATTAATACAATGTAACAAATACAGTGTAACAACAAAAACAATTTAACAAATACAGAGAAACGGAAACAACAGGGGCAAATATACTAACAATAGAAAATAACGAAACAAGATTTGAAAGAATTACAGAAAATGTCGGGTAATCAATTCATTGCCTGGAGGAAGTGGATGTGGAGACCATAAGAAAAACACTATTTTTCAGAAATAAACGAACTGAATGGGAAACCAGTCTCACACGATTCTTTTTTTTTGCGCCTTTTGAATTCTAACTGAACAAACAATTTCGGAACTGCTATAAATTTTGATAAATGGTTTTTTTCAGAAGAAGAGTCTCGAGCAATGAATTGCAAAACTTGTTTTTTGTAGTAATGAGAATAATGGAAAAGGGGTTCTATACAAGAAGTATTCGGATGAAACTATTTATGCCGAAGAAGGCGAAGAGTGGAGGGGCGCCCTATCGAGAAGAGCGCCCCGGATGAAACTGTTTCTCCAGTTGAAGACGAAGAGCGGAGGGGCGCCCTATCGAGAAGAGCGCCCCGGATGAAACCTTTGATGCCGAAGAAGGCGAAGAGCGGAGGGGCGCCCTATCGAGAAGAGCGCCCCGGATGGAACTGTTTCTCCAGTTGAAGACGAAGAGCGGAGGGGCGCCCTATCGAGAAGAGCGCCCCGGATGAAACTGTTTCTCCAGTTGAAGACGAAGAGCGGAGGGGCGCCCTATCGAGAAGAGCGCCCCGGATGAAACCTTTGATGCCGAAGAAGGCGAAGAGCGGAGGGGCGCCCTATCGAGAAGAGCACCCCGGATGAAACTGTTCCTTTTGATAAGGACGGAGAGCGGAGGGGCGCCCTATCGAGAAGAGCACCCCGGATGAAACCATTTCTCCAGTTGAGGACGGAGAGCGGGGGGGCGCCCTATCGAGAAGAGCACCCCGGATGAAACTGTTCCTTTTGATAAGGACGGAGAGCGGAGGGGCGCCCTATCGAGAAGAGCACCCCGGATGAAACTATTTCTCCTGTTGAGGACGAAGAGCGGAGGGGCGCCCTATCGAGAAGAGCGCCCCGGATGAAACCTTTGATGCCGAAGAAGGCGAAGAGCGGAGGGGCGCCCTATCGAGAAGAGCACCCCGGATGAAACTGTTCCTTTTGATAAGGACGGAGAGCGGAGGGGCGCCCTATCGAGAAGAGCACCCCGGATGAAACCATTTCTCCAGTTGAGGACGGAGAGCGGGGGGGCGCCCTATCGAGAAGAGCACCCCGGATGAAACTGCTCCTTTTGATAAGGACGGAGAGCGGAGGGGCGCCCTATCGAGAAGAGCACCCCGGATGAAACTATTTCTCCTGTTGAGGACGAAGAGCGGAGGGGCGCCCTATCGAGAAGAGCGCCCCGGATGAAACCTTTGATGCCGAAGAAGGCGAAGAGCGGAGGGGCGCCCTATCGAGAAGAGCACCCCGGATGAAACTGTTCCTTTTGATAAGGACGGAGAGCGGAGGGGCGCCATATCGAGAAGAGCACCCCGGATGAAACTATTTCTCCTGTTGAGGACGGAGAGCGGGGGGGCGCCCTATCGAGAAGAGCACCCCGGATGAAACTGTTCCTTATGATAAGGACGGAGAGCGGAGGGGCGCCCTATCGAGAAGAGCACCCCGGGTGAAACTATTTCTCCAGTTGAAGACGGAGAGCGGAGGGGCGCCCTGTCGAGAAGAGCACCCCGGGTGAAACTATTTCTCCAGTTGAGGACGGAGAGCGGAGGGGCGCCCTATCGAGAAGAGCACCCCGGGTGAAACTGTTCCTTATGATGAGGACGGAGAGCGGAGGGCGCCCTATCGAGAAGAGCACCCCGGGTGAAACTGTTCCTTATGATGAGGACGGAGAGCGGAGGGCGCCCTATCGAGAAGAGCACCCCGGGTGAAACTGTTCCTTATGATGAGGACGGAGAGCGGAGGGGCGCCCTATCGAGAAGAGCACCCCGGGTGAAACTATTTCTCCAGTTGAAGACGGAGAGCGGAGGGGCGCCCTATCGAGAAGAGCACCCCGGGTGAAACTGTTCCTTATGATGAGGACGGAGAGCGGAGGGCGCCCTATCGAGAAGAGCACCCCGGATGAAACTGTTCCTTATGATGAGGACGGAGAGCGGAGGGCGCCCTATCGAGAAGAGCACCCCGGGTGAAACTGTTCCTTATGATGAGGACGGAGAGCGGAGGGGCGCCCTATCGAGAAGAGCACCCCGGGTGAAACTGTTCCTTATGATGAGGACGGAGAGCGGAGGGGCGCCCTATCGAGAAGAGCACCCCGGGTGAAACTGTTCCTTATGATGAGGACGGAGAGCGGAGGGCGCCCTATCGAGAAGAGCACCCCGGGTGAAACTGTTCCTTATGATGAGGACGGAGAGCGGAGGGCGCCCTATCGAGAAGAGCACCCCGGATGAAACTGTTCCTTATGATGAGGACGGAGAGCGGAGGGCGCCCTATCGAGAAGAGCACCCCGGGTGAAACTGTTCCTTATGATGAGGACAGAGAGCGGAGGGGCGCCCTATCGAGAAGAGCACCCCGGATGAAACTATTTCTCATGATGACGATGGGCGATGGGAAAACATTATTTTTTGTTAACAGAAATTGAAACTGATGTCAAGCACATCATTTTTTGTTTGAAACCTATCAAAGAATACGGTGCTAGAGAAATCTCGGAGGTAAATTCTTATAAGTAGGTGGTGTAAGAAGTGTCTGAGCGCTGGTTCCCAATAGTTTGCTCATTTCTGTTCTAACCTACACCTATCTCGGTCGATCCATGTCCCCCGGCATTACATCAAGATTGCTAATTATCGAGAAGACGAATAAAATAAAAAATCAAACTGACTTCATTTCGTCCGCATCCGTCGATCATCGTTTTGTCATTTCCTTGTTGTTGATTTTTGTTTGCTGTCTTCCTGTTCAAGTTATCGTTCCTACTTTCTTGTTTTCATTCTTATTATTCTCCCTTCTCTGTTTGTTGTAACTGAAATCTGAGAGATAATGCCGGTAAAATGATTTCTAGGTGTACCTCATTGTTCTTTTGGTCGGTTTCGTCCGTTCTCTTTTTTTCGTTCCATTTCAGAGACTAATCTCAAATTTCTGAAAAATCAACCGTCGAATTTGTCAAAACACTTGCTGTTCTTACTTTTGAATGAATCGAGTTGTAAATAACCGAATTGAAGGCTCTGGAAGCCCGGATTGGTCATCAGAGTGGTGGGTGGCAGCCATTTGGTGTCTTATTGGCGCCACCCGAATATTTGCATTGAATTAATACTTCTGAAAAAAATACGGTTACAAATAAGGCGTTGTGTTTTCTACGCTACCTCAAACGACTCACAATCTTTCGAAACACATTACGAGAAGGCTACATCTTTTCTTTGTTTTTCCTTTTGAGTTGGTTTGTGGTTTTTTCAAACCGAGTTGTTGCAGATATCTTCGATGGGAACCAATTGGATTCTTTTGGATTTTTCCATTTAGGTCCAGAAGTCGCATGCCGGTTTGAGCCAAATGACTGGGGAGTTGCTTCGGTTTCGAGTATTTTGGACGGTGATCAGTTGTCTCGTCAACTTCTCTCTTATTGACTGAATTTTGATCAAGTGAATGACTCGATTGTGCTCTCTGATCTCTCAACGCGGATTGATACCAGTTCCGGGACGATTTCTTCTCCTAACATCGCATAATGCGAACGTTCCGACTCCAAGATAGCTGTTGGAGGTTGTGAGTGCAGCTCTGAAAAAAACACAATTAAGAAAAAGGTTGGTTTTGATTGACTAACCAAGCATGAGATAAAGAATTCCATTCAGTGTTTCGAAGTTGTTCGGTTTGTTGTCGTATTTCTTTCTGTTCGGAAGAAATTCAAAGGAATCGGTCATCGGAAGGCTGATTGTTTTCGTTGCTCCAAGAAAAGTGATCGGTTCCAGTTTCCGCTGTTCGGATTGCGTCTGCTTGGAACCTCCGGAACTTTGTTTTGTTTGAGTGGATTTTCCCAATTAATCCAAGTGAATCTTGGGCATCATTCATGTTTTTTGGAGAGTTTGAAGCTTGAACATCTCGCGCCGGTTGTTCTCGACTGGGCTGTGGAACTACTGTTGACCATTTCGATGTTCTCTCTTCATCTGAAAACTTCAAGACTATATTGTGAGATTTGAATGTTAAAACAGAGAGAGTTCCAATAAGAACAGTAAACCAACAGAGAGGAAACACAACGGATCGACAATGCATGAGAAACGAGACAGTTTGTTTCGCAAAATCTTAATCGCCAATTTCCAGTTTTACGAAGCGGGGGTACCATTGAATGGCGCAATGAGTGTGCGGCGGGACGGCTAAACTGCGGTATGAACATCGGCAAAATAGGCAGTTGACGGAGCAGAGATATTGCGAAATAGGGGGAAGACGGGAGTCCGAGGAAAGAGACCAACCCGGCTGCCCACCGCACCTGAACGTATGGCAGAATGAATGAGGGGAGAAGATGTGAGGTTGAGCGACAGCTGTCGTAATTGCGGAGTGTCGTACCGTAAACATCACTGCCACGTTGCGCGCACCGGTGAGAGAGTGTGCGCTACAGGTGACGCAGAGTGAGAGAGGAACAGAGGACAGATGACCCATCTGCTACGTCACGGGGCACATTGCGCACGTCTCGAAAGACATATCGGTTTCAATACGGGAGAAAAGAAAAATAATATTGAAGTGTGAATATAACCGTGTACATCGAAAACGGGAAGATGGCGCAGGAAATACTGAACACATTAAACGAAAATATTATGTAAAAATAGTAAGGATAAGATACTGATTTCTCAAAACCAATTGCTGACAAATATAGATTAGAGTTAGAGTACAGAGGAATTCACTTTTACTTCTCTCCTCTCATTTAATTGCAAATTGCGACACATGGTTTCCTTGATCCCATATTGTCTTTGCGGCCCGATCCCGCTGCCCTGCCGCTGCATCCACTACTGATCTTAACGTGACTTCGACTCGGCGTTGTTGCACACAGATGCATTTCTAGAGCATTGATGCATTATAGAACTGATTTCATGCGCATTAACTAACACTAACCCCACAGAGACCCCGCGCTTCGGGAATTTTTAATGAAAGACCCGATTCAACCTCCAACCAAATTGTTTTCTTTGTTTGTCTACATCTAATTTATTTCCCATTGTGAATCGCACATTCTCTAACGATTTCTACTTGCATTCTCACATAATTTTTGGTTTCCCAAACTTTTGCAGTCACAAACAATCGACTATTTCTATCCTCGTCTTGTTCTTATTAATTTCCACTATTACACTATCACATACAGAAAATTGTCATTATTTCTCCCATCGGGTGTTGTTGAAAAACCCAGTTATTGATAGCAGCTTCTTTGGATCACATAGTATTATATATTGAGTTGTAGTTTTCAGATTCCAGTCATTCTCATTTGCCTCCTTCTCATTAGCGTAACATGTCGAACAGAAATGAATCATGAAAACAGTCAACCACTTGTTACCGTTCTTCCTTTTAGTGTCTCTATTTAGATCGGAATATAACTGCGGTGAGATGAGTGGGAACGGGCGACCAATTGAAAACGACGCCCGGTTGTCTGAATGAGTGAATCAATCTACGAATCAGTTACAGAACTGTGCTTCCGATTCGGCACGAAAATCTTCGAATTCCCGGTAGAACAAGCTGAATTCTGAGCAATGCAAACTCAGACATTGATGAAGATTTGATAAAACGTGTTTCTAACTTAAGCATACGAATATTATTATTATTAGTTTATTTCCAACAGAACAACGAACAATATAAACAAGATAACAAATACAATAAAACGATTAATACAATGTAACAAATACAGTGTAACAACAAAAACAATTTAACAAATACAGAGAAACGGAAACAACAGGGGCAAATATACTAACAATAGAAAATAACGAAACAAGATTTGAAAGAATTACAGAAAAAGTCGGGTAATCAATTCATTGCCTGGAGGAAGTGGATGTGGAGACCATAAGAAAAAC